>BSBM01000809.1:1857500-3140000 GCA_027924585.1 Larix kaempferi | reverse complement strand
CGCAGCAACAAACACCCCTTTGGCGCACTGGCCATTTCGGCAACGAGCTGCGCAGCAGCCCGAAGTGGCTATGGGGGGGCTAAGGAATCAGGTTTCCTTAACCTAGGTGATGTGGAGTCTACAGTATTCTCTCTTCCCTTCTTGGAGGTAACCCCTGAACAGAGCGTCTTACTCTTTCACAGGTCTCCCAGCGCTATGGCGCTGGAACTCACTCTTCTCAGCCAAGCTACGCGGTAGCTCCGCACCTGCGCACGAGTCTTTTACCCGCTACCTCCGATACACTATGTATCGTCTCTGCCCTTGCGCCACAGCGCAGTAACACACTCCTTTAGTGCTGCAGTGACAGTGTTCTTACAGACTCCTTCGATAATGCACAAGTACAACTTCTAAGGGAGCTTCCAGGATTTACTTTACATAATCATTCATAAAGATAGCGAAACAATCATAGAAACATAGATAGTAAAGCAAAGAAATGCAATCACATAAAGCATCACCACAACAACAAGAATACGTGGTTCACTTCCAGGAGGGAAGCTACGTCCACGGGAACTGTGTTTTATATTATCTTGAGATGGGGATAACACAGTTCCACTGCGCACACAGCTGCAGCCTTAGATCTTTCTGGGAAACTCCACGTACACAGCTGAGAGCCCTTCTCTTAGATCTATTCTCTTCTTCTACAGATATTACCATGACATAGACATACAATTACATTCCCCTCTCAGTCCTCTTGCGACTGGTCGATACATGCAATGGCCCTTACGCCAAGCGGTCTTCCTGCGATATCGCGGCCTTCTTACATGCACAAAATGATCATTAACAACTTAAAAGATACAACAATACAAATGACTCAGACATCAACTTAGACTGTCCGTGTAACTCAATAACTATCTAACCCTTTTCCCTTTTCAATTACACATATATATATAGGCGGCCTTGAGGGTCGCACCTTTACAAAATTGTGGGCCTTTCCCAACAGTGATCCCCAAAAACCCTAACCGCGGACACGGTTAGGTGTACTGTAGGCGCCTCTTGCAGTCACGTCGCAGCTTCCTGCAGACTCCGCGATTTCCGGCGCAGATCGCGGGTATGGGCGCCGCTTCATCGTTCTTTGCTCCTTGTCCTTTTCCTTCAATGCTTCGGCCCGTTGCTCTTCCTTGGTCTGAGCAACCATAACTCCTGTACTTTTCCTTAATGAGGGCAGCTAAGCCCTCTATTCCACCGCTTCATTTACTGTGGTGGTTGAGCTTTCTACTCGGCCACCTTATTTACTCTTTCCTTTGACTTGTGCGCGCGAGCTCCTCGATTTCCGGCCCGCAATCTGCGGTGAGCTCGTCCATCTGGCGCCGTACCGCGCACTGTTCATTTCTGCCCAAAAATGGTGCTTTTCCTCAAAATTAGCACTTTTCCTTCAAAACTTAGTGCTTTTTCCTAAAACTTGGCAGCTTTGCCATAGCTGCGGCCTATGCTCCAACAAGCGTCCAAATATCAGTTCAATTCTTTCTGCTATTAATTAGCACGCTTTTGTTCACATACGCAGAGCCACTCTAAAAAATTGTGACCCTCAAACTCTCCTTGAAAGTTGCAAAAAACTAACAATTTCGCCTACTCTCAAATTCATTGGAAATTTGACTAGTTTTGACATTTGAAGTAGAAACCTGACCTCTGCTAAAAAAAATTGAGTTCTGTAAGTTGATGTAGGTAGGTGGGAAAATATAGGGCCCATCCCCATATTATCAAAAATTTGTGGGGCTCAGTCACTGTTTGGGTCAAGTTGGAAATCACCTAGTTGAGTTGTCCTGGTTTCCTAGTCCTTCTCCTAGCGATCCTAAAGTCCGAAATTACTTCCCAAACTCTGAGCCAATTGTCTCCTACTACAGATAGTGAATGTAACCAGGTCTATATACATCAATTGCAACACCAAAATCAATTGGGCTCCACATAATTCCTGGGAATTGACATTACCGTGTCCTTGTGACCACCCCAGGTGTGATGCACCCAGTAAATGTGCCACGGTTGATTGTATGGACTAAAAACCATTCTGATCTCTATTTTACATACATATAGGTGTATTATTCATACCATACTAATTTTACTACAACCCCATGTTTTTTTGGGAGGGAATTTGGAAAATCCATTAGGTGCTTGAAAACAATTGCTAAAAAAGCTAGACTTTCTTGCTTGTCTCCCAGCTAGTGTGGCTATTATTTACCTTAGGTACACTACATTTTCACAAAACCTCTTCCTAGGGATACTTTTGAGTATCTCATACAAAAATTGGGGGTGATTCATTACCCCAACTTAATGCAAAAATAAAACGGGCATAATTATTGACAGGGGGAGTTGCAGAAGATAAGAAAGACAAATAGAAAGATGGACCCTTTGTTATTGCTTCCAAACGGGGAGAAATAAACAGTAAAACAATGTACAAGACATGAAGCATGAATAAAGGGTGATTCAACTCAAAGAACCACAAGAAGACAGTATAGTCACAGGGGAGTAAGATTGTTTTACTAAATTGCCATCAATGACAAAGGGAGAGATTGTTGGAGAGTTGTCATTGATGTCAATCTATTGTCATCACTAATGAAGATGCCCACAACAAGATAACATTTAGTAGATGGAGATGCCTGCAACAACATAAAATGCCTGCAAAGTGAATTCCTGCCAAGTTGATATATGCCCGCACATAAATTCCAGCAGCACATAAATGCCAACACTAGCTAACACTTGATAAAAATGCACGCAAATGAATTATGAATTATGCCTGGACAACATGAGAAAATGCATGTAGGATAAAAGAAAATGCATGTAGGTAATCACAAAATTGATCAATCTGGAAGCTTTGAAATATGCCTGCATAGGTCTAAAGAAAACCCTGTAGGTGACCATAGAAATGCTCGTAGGTGACGACATAAATTCACGCAGGTGACCAATGAAATCCCCACAGGTGACCAAAGAAAATGCTTGCATGTATCCAAAGAAAATTCCTACATGCCTGTAGGTCTTATGAAATTCCCATAGGACTTAAGGTAAATGACCGTAAGTCATATGAAATTCCCATAGGACTTAAGGTAAATGACCGCAGGTCATATGAAATACCCGCAAGCTTGGGTAAAATGCCGACAAGACATTGGGATATGCCTACAAGACATGGGAAATTCCCACAAGCTATGTTTATATGACCATAAAATCCATGTTAAGTTAAGTGGACATAAAATGCTTGCATATAAATTAATTTTGAATTTGTGGGGTTTAGTATTTACATTGGAAAGAAAAAGAATTATTTTTCATAATAGCCAAGAATTACAACAGGCAAGTCGGCCCTACAATTAAAAAGTGAGAACACCCCTTTGATTATCCACTGATATCCAAATGAACTAGTCAGACCTATAATGAGTATAAGAACATATACATAAAAAAGTATAAATAGAAAAAGAATTCACTCTACTTGTGTGTGGAAGATGAGTTGAATTTGAATATAGTAGCGAATATACAAGGGGTAATCAGTCAAGCTGAGGAAGAATGAAGACATGCGAGGACAGATTTTAAGAGGCATATTTAGAAGATTGTTTTGAAAACTCTGCAAGTATTTAAGGAGCATCTTGCACATATTTCTGAACAGATATGTGGATGAGTTCAGAGTTTATCCTTGATAAATTCATAAGACTATTTAAGCACATATTCAACTAGGGATATCTTGACATGGACTTGAAGGTGAATTCGAGTTTAATTTTGGGGAAAATTTAAGGACTATTTTGGTACATAATCAAAGGAAGCATTGCGACTGTTTGAGAACATATTGGAGAATATTTGTGTCCTCATCATAAAAGGTTGGTGCCTGATTTGTAAGTTGGTTCTTATAGAGGACTGGTGTCCTCAACCTTTGTAAGTTGGTGCTTACATAGAAGGTTGGTTCCTTCATCATTTGACATATTGGTGCCTGCAGATTGCAAGTTGGTGCTTGCACAAGGGATTGGTGTCCCTCATAATGTTGTAAACAATTTGGTGTTTATTTGAATATTTATAAGTGGTTTTATCCCAAATTGGGTTTCTATTTTAAATCTATGTGTATTGTCCATTGATATTGATTATTGTTGATATGATTGTTTGCACAGTGATTGTTTAAAGTTGTAAAAGAAAAATTGTTCTAAATCTAGGACAATATTAATTCACCCCCCCTCTTAGTATTATTTTAAATTCTAGTAGTGCATTCCTTCATCCTTGTGGTATTTAAGCAAGTGTGTTCCCCTCTCTTTGATGTGGTTGAACATGTAGGGTTTCATCTTCTTGGATCTTGATGAATAAAAATCTTGGAGCTTTGTGACATATATGGAGGTGCTTTCTTTTGAATATGTGGCATTAATATTTCATATATATTTAAAGGTTGTGAGTATTTCTAGAATACACACACACATATATATATATATATTGTAATTTCTATGCACTTTAGTTAGAGGCCATACAAGGGTATTATTACCTCATTGAAAGGAAGGGTTTCTAAAATAAATTTTAAATTATTTACCTTTGTATCTATGCACATATGGGAGTAATTTTGGCATTGTTTCTTAAGTTGAAGGGTGCAATATTCAATCTTTTATGTGTATGGTGCACCCTCAAATCTAGAAAGGAAGTGGATGATTTAGTATATCCCTTCCCTTGTAAATCCTAGCATGTTCTTTCATTTTACTAAGTAGGGATTGGTTGACGTTGAGACCTTTCCGCCTTGATGAAATATGATAAATGACCTCTTATATTGCTCCTTTGTGATTCCATTTCCCCCCTTGGTTGATCAAGACTCTCGTATCTTCAGTTCTCTATCCTCCCATCATTTATTCCTTTACCTTATTCTACAATCATTTTGCTAGGGAAGCCTCTTCAATCACCTTGCTCCTCATTTTCTATGCCCTAGTGATCCTAGTTTAGGGAATCCCCCTTCGAGTTGGAGATGATTCAAACAAAAGCATGAAATGGGATTGGGTGTGGTGACATTGGGCTATTCCTCTTGGTTCCTGTCAGCTAGTTTTGCTTGTTTAGGACTTTACTTCATACATGCTAGTTTGGGTAGTAAAAAACCCCAGACAAATGTAATATCAAAAGGAGATAAGGTCAAGTTCATGCCTTTGGAAAATTTGGTGTAATAGATATCCCTCAAACTTGACACCTAATACAAAGGAAGTTTGTCTTGTGCATGCGGAAATTCCCTCCCATGGGCCATGTTTCTTGAAGTGACTTCCCAAAAAAAAATATCCTAAAGAATATAATGCCATTGTAAGTTCCAGATTATGTACTACATCATTACATTGAACATGTTTATAACTTGGAATGTTGATGGGGAGAGTTCAAAGAATTGATACGGAGGCTCCTCAAACATATATACCCATTAAATGTCTAAGATATTGTCCAATCCATTAATATTTTTAACATTATAGTTGTCCATGCCAACATGGCCTTCCTTCATTGATGAGTTTGACAAAGTAATCCACCAGGGTTTCATTCTCACCATTGTCGTCCCGACAAAAATGTAATATCAAAAGGAGATTAGGTAAGTTATCTTGAAGTATATAATGCCATTGTAAGTTCCACATTATGTACCACATCCTCACATTGAATATGTTTATATCTTGGAATGTTCATGGGGAATAATTCAAAATAATCGAGGTGGAGGCTCAATTGTGCATCATGTCCCAAACACATATAATCATTGAATGTCCAATTTAATATCTAATCCATTAATGCTAGTAATATTATAGTTTTCCATGCCAATGAGGCCTTGCTTCACTATTGATTTTGACAGAGTATTAAGTTGTCCACTAGGGTTTCATTCTCACCATGGTCGACCCCACACAAATGTAATATAAAAAATAAATAAGGTCAAGTTCATGTCTTAGGAAAAATTGGAAAAATGGATATCCCTTAGACTTGAAACCTAAGACAAAAATAATTTTGTGTTGTGTACTACAATTCCCCCTTGGTCCATGTTTCTTGTAGTGACTTCCCCCAAAAATAGTTATCATAAAGGGTATAATGCCATTATAAGTTCCACGTTATGTACTACATCCTCACATTGAATATGTTTATAGCTTGGAATGTTGACGGGGAAGTGTTCAAAGGAATCGAGATAGAGGATCAATATTTCAACCAATTTGTTATCTAAAATAACAAAAATTTCAACATATCAACATGGGATAACAAAAGTTTGCTTATCTCTATTGGTGGAGGGGATTGGTACTCATGCACAAAATTAATATCTAATTGTTTAGGTGCAATAATGACATCAAGTTTGGATTATATGTCAAAATGTTATAAAATCCTTAAGCATATAGAGTTTCCCAGGGATATAAACAAGGCCTTTATACCAAAACTAGGACCACATGCAACATGGATTTGGGGTTTGCGGGGAGGGATTATGAATTGTTGGTTTGCTAGAGTTGATAAAATGTAAGATTATATCCTACCCTCTTCCTTAGCCTTTTATCGGATGTATAAAAACCAATTGAAGATAATATAATATTTTCAATAGATTCAACAAGGTTTTATGCTATGATAGTGACAATAATGGCTTTATCTAAAGAATCAAGTTCAAACAAACTTACCTCTAATATGGTTTATAGCCTTAGGTTCAATATGTATATGTTTCACACTAGGTCAAAAGGAATTCTGCCTTAAATTCCAATACTCAAAACCTTTATGTGTATTCTTCAATGCACATACGTGCTCTTCTTTAGAGGGGAGGAAATGTAATGTGCTTATGCAAGCAAGTGTTGATGTATATGTAACTTCGGAATGTATTTCATCTATGTATTTCATATATATTTATTGTACCCTTATAAGAGATGTGTTATTCCTCTATAAGGAAGTGTCGTCATGTGGATTGACAAGTGTCGCAAGTGTGTGTACTTGCCGATGGGTTATTAGACCACCATGTGTGGAGTTGGCCCTGAAACATATTTTATATTGTGGATGTATCTAGATAGACAAGTCGGCCCCATAGAGTAACTGGGCAAACAGGTTAGTATAAATAGAGATCAGGATATCTCTATTTTGATCATTCAGAAAGTCACACTTCTCTCACTCAGAAAGTGGCGCACTAGTGAGGAGGAGGATCATCTGCTACTAGGAGACTATCTCAAGTGTATTTTGGTTGTACTTTGGTTGATCCATTGCTCTCTCTATCTCTGAGGAAGTTGTGGGGTTTTTCAGCTTAGGGTTTTCCCCACGGAAACTATGTATCTCTTGTCTCTCATGCTTTTGATTCTTGCGATGCTTGTCATGCTTATTGTGATTGTTATGCATTGATATAATGTATATGTTATTCTCTCAGTAAAGATCCAAGAGCATTGTGAATTAATGCTTAAAATTTAACAGCAAGGTCCTAATGCACTAGTAAACTAGTTAGTAAGGTCCTAGTTAACCCAACTAGTAAGGTTGTAGAAGGTCAACCTAACAAGGAAGGTCCTTATTAACAATAATTACACAAATCCAACCCAACATAAATTATCCTTATCAACCGTTGTCTAACAATGTTAACCATTCAACTCAAAAAATAGCTAACAAAGTAAAGTCAACCCCACAATGTTCTGCAACAAGTGCATAAATTGAGCATTGTAGCATGTATCCCAATTTCAATCAACTCTTGGGGTTGACATTTCTTCTTCCTATCATACCATCATCCTCCCCAATCTGAGCAACATGGGAACAATGATGTTCCCACTCCAACAAGTCACATTTTCTAAAAAAGGGTGACCATAATTATGGCTCCGATTTAGAGATGCAAATTGAAATAACTTCCAAAGATAAGTTTTTGAACCTTCCATCTAAGTTTCCTTGTAACACCCCAATTTAATTAAGTATATTTAGATAAACATAAGCATGATTGATTATGTAATAATAAATCAACTAATAAGTTATTAATTGAATAAATAAAATTGGGAAAAAGGGAATGCATCATGATTAAAATTGAGATTTCTTTATAGTGGTTTAATTAACCTAAATATAATTAAGTGCATGGGTGACCACTTGTCACCCATGTAAAATTAAACCAATTAAGCTATACAATAAAAAAAATGGATAAAAAGGGGACTAAGAGCATATTTGGGGGGATATGGATTCTGGTTTTTGTTTTTGTTTTTATGATTGTATGTTGTTTTTTCTAAGAGGGAGGAGAAGTATAGGGTTGCTAGGTTGATTTGTCTTGTGTTGTTTTTGAGTCATGGTAGTCAACTGCAGTTTTTATTTCCTATTTGTTTGTGAATTGGGAGGATAGGAGGGGTCAGGAAGGTGGAGAAGTTGTGAGGGTTGAAATAGAGATATTATAGCATAGATTTAACTATTGGGGGCTTGCGGGTCGCAACACTTTATTGGGAATTAGGTTGGGAGGAGAGTAGTCCTCTCAAATTTTGTTGTAGTCCAGAGGTGCAATTGTTTTTTGTTGTTGCCAAAATAATATTGTTGGGTTCAAGCTAGTCTTTCAACAAGTAAGTTGATCCTTGCTTACTATTTAATCAGTAATTTATGATTGTTTTTCTTATAAAATTTCACAAGTTAACTAAATCATCATGGTTAAAGTATAATTAGCTTAAGATTAAAACTATTTAGCAGAAAATAGATCCTACACTCCCTTGGTCATATATCCATATGGTAGTTTTTAGCACTATTGTATCAACAAACTTCGTTCTGAGTCTTGGTGTTTGCATCCTCATTTCACTATTGAAATCTGAAACCCAAATTTTATACCACCTTGCAACATCCTATAGGAAAAATAACATAAATAATTGCAAAAAATGTTCGTGGAGTTAAAAATAGCAGCAAATATATGGTAGATGTAAGCTAAAATTCAATAAGAGGGCCCAAAAACATAAACAATAATAAGTGGAAACTGCACATTGAGTGGATTGCACTTGGAAATCTAATGTATGAAGACAAAACTCTCCAATGAAAACTATGTTGATTAATTAAGTGAAGTGAGAGAGTGCTAAAAAGGAGGGGGTAATGTTAACACCCAAAATTTTTCCACTGGACATGTCATCAACCGAGTCCCTTGCATATGTCATTACTCCATCTCATTTCCACACCATTACACCCCTTGAACTTTGGAAAAACCTTTGCAAACGCCAAAAAAAAGGGAACACTTTTACCTAGGTCATTCATATACCTAGGGAATGAGTGACCCATGTGGCACCACATCTCTCGAAAAGAGCGACCCAAGTCACACAAATGCTAAAAAAAGAAGCAAACTAACTCTTTCCATGAATTTTGGATGTTTCGTGCTTTTCTTGGGAAAAAAGAGGAAATCGGGGCTCATAATTTAGCGTGGAACATGTTACGAATATAAAATTATAAAGTAAAATAAAATCAATAATCATTAATAAGTAATTAATTAGAATTAGTATTGAAAGGACATGACCTTTTTACGCAATGCCCAAGCCATATTTAAGAGGCAACCCATTGTAAAAATCATCACATTCAATTATTATTCAATATGTATTATTTATGAAGATGGATCTCTTCTTTATCCGGATACGGATTCCCCATAACACTCAGATACGATGTTACATTGGTATCACAACCCCTTCTTGGGCTTGATTTCAGCCTTTGGCTTCCTTTTGGTTTTTAACCATTATATTAGGGTCGCCCTAAAAATAGGACCTTGTCCTAAAAAGAAAAAAAAAAGGTAAAAAAGAAGAAGAAGAAGTAAAACCGCACATGGTTTTATGAAAGTGCACATGGTTTTGTGAGCCCTTGGTTTTATAAAACCATCCCTTGGTTTTATAAAACCAACCCTTAGTTTTATCTAGAAACCAACCCTTAGTTTACTCGATATTATTAAAAAAAACTATATAATAAATACATATAATAATATTATTATTTACAAATAATAATAATAATTATTATATTGCTTTTATTACTTGTTATTATATTGATTTCATTAATAATAAATAATCATTATTATTAATTAATCAAGTTCCACATAAATTATTGGGAAAACTTTTACAATTAGCCATGAGGCCAATGTGGGAAGAATTGGATATGATTTTTGATGAGCAAAAGAAAAATATGGACTAAATTCTTGTTCGTATGGAACAATCAGTTATAAAAGCTGCTCAAAAATATATTCACGACACCTTCAATAAAATAAGCCAACGAAGCAAACCGAAGGCCTCTCAAGACAAGGACTCTGAAACTAAATCAAAATATGATTTTCAAAGCCTAGAAGAAAAACCAGATAAGGAACATAAAAATGATAAAGAGGAATATACCGAAAACTATTATGTCAACCAAGATCAAAGTAAGGATCTTGATCAAAATTGCGGCGAGAATCAAGCCAATTATGCGGTTAAGTATTTGACGGAAGCGGTATGCACCAAAATTAAGGAGGAAAAAACAAAGGAACTTATGATAGAGACTAAATAAAAAGACAGTAATGAAGATCAATACATCAACAAGAATATCACAATAACAACCAGACGAAGAGAAGATGTCATCACAAGGAATGCTATGAAGAACATCAATAATAAAAACTATAGGGTTAATCAGAATGACACCGCGAAAAAAGTCATCATGGGCAATTCGATTGAGTACATTCAATTGACAACAAAAGTAGTTAAAAGAAACAACCAAGCAAGCGGTAAAAACATAAAAGAAACTTCATAAAAAATCAATTCAATACAGACTTCGAAGAAAAGAAACAAAAGGAAGTAATGGTCATAATCAAAATTGCTTGTCTCACGTCATCAGTTCGACATAGAGCCAGAATAAAAGACAACATCACCAGAACACAGCTTTGGGGACAAATCTTTCCTTAACGGGAAGGAAATGTTATGAATATAAAATTATAAAGTAAAATATAAATTAATAATCATTAATAAGTAATTAATTAGAATTAGTATTGAAAGGACATGACCTTTCTACGCAATTCCCAAGCCATATTTAAGAGGCAGGCAACCCATTGTAAAAATAATCACATTCAATTATTATTCAATATGTATTATTTATGAAGATGGATATCTTCTTTATCTAGATACGGATTCCCCATAACACTCGGATACAGTGTTACAAAAAAAATCATGGAGAGGATACTGGATGGAAAAATCCATCCTGATGCTTATCCCCAAATCCTTGCACCGAGCCTATAAATGAGCCCTCGATGTTTGTCATCCATTACACATATACACTCCCTATCCATGCGATCTTTCCACTTATCTGTTGAAGTTGTCATGCTGTCGAATTTTTTCCTGAATCTAGAGCTGGCCTTTTCCTTGCACCTATTTCACCTACTAAATATCACTACCATGACATGTGGTTGGAGGATCGTGGAATGCAAGGAGTCCCTCGGACAACTGCAGGGATCCTTCTCTTCTGCTTCCTATGAGGTGCCTCTTATTCTTTCCATTTCATTATTAATGAAAAATACATTTGTTGATTCTTTGAAATGTTGATTGTCAGAGAATGTGAAAAAATATTAGTTTAGATTTGTTTTTATATTGCTTATTTTCAAGATGTCTACACGTTACTTAGATTTTTGTTTTTGTTTTTCCTTTTGAAAGTCTACTAAGGTCAGCAAAACACTTAGTATGTGCCTTTTGGCATGGGATGGTGTGAAAAAATCATTTATACTTTTTGGAAACCATACTAGGGACGATTTGTGTCATTCTCCAGTTGTGCTTGTTTGTTTTTTTAGCCCTTGCTTGAGCTTTCTGCTTACTTTTTTTTGTCTATTTGTTGCCGGTCTGAGAGTTTTGTTGAAATAATTGGCTTGAAATTCCCCCAGATTTCTTGAGCCAAGTCCCTTTGTTTATTTTTTTTTTTTTTTTGGGGCTCACTGGTGCGGGTTGCACCTGTTTTACCACTTGAAGCGATTTGAGTCACATTGTTTCCTTCAAACAATGCAACCTAAGCCAAAAAACTTAGTTTTTGTATCAAGAAGCATTTTTTTAAGAATTTGAGCGACTCGGATCGCTTATTTCTCTTCGAAAAAAATGATATGGAGTTACTCCCCTCCCAAGATTTCTTGTCCGCAAGCAATGACATCAAATCCATAGCAAACATGAATCCAACCAATGACTTCTCACCATCAGAATCTGTTGCTAAATTGTATAGCATTGGAATTCTCAATTCCAAGCTAAGGTCAAAAGATCCATCATGCTGTTGCTAGACCACTCTGATCACAATCATCCTCTTAATAGGTAACTCCA
Source organism: Larix kaempferi (assembly GCA_027924585.1). NCBI lineage: Eukaryota > Viridiplantae > Streptophyta > Pinopsida > Pinales > Pinaceae > Larix > Larix kaempferi. The sequence continues at coordinate 3,127,806 of BSBM01000809.1, read as the reverse complement.
TCCAACCAACTATCCTTCCACATACCCAAGTAAAAAATCTGAGTCCCAAAATGATCCCAGGGTCCCAAATGAGCCTGAGAAATGCAAGGTGTATGTTGCATCCACCATTGCATTGTAAAGTGTTTGCATAAGGAGCCTCATGAAGACTCCAACTCCACCAAGCATGAGAATAATGAGTCCACCTCTTAGATGGTTTCCCATATAGGAAACTAGAACATTTCTCTGCATAGATACACTCATGCACATGTGGGTTGGCTCGCTCTCTCAATCCAACACCCAAACTGCTTCTCCAATCGATCTCGAACCAAGCAATGCCAGGATCCCATTGCTTATAGTGCACTCCCCAAGACAACAAGGATATACAAGACAATTTGTCATGCCATGGGATGCCTAGATCCCACTGTCTTAGCTACAAACCATACAATGTAACTGTTATATAGAAGGATCTATCATCATGAGAGATACCAGGATCCAAACACCATATTGGAAGTGCATCACTCCCAACCAAGTGCATCACGTCAATGAACCTCTACATCAAAGTGCGAGACTCCTCATATACCATGTGCATGATAGTATTGAGTCTCACAAAATTGCCACATGTCTCACCTGAATGACATAGGTGAGAGTCCCATGTATTTCCATGAAAACTGAAGGCATCATCTAGCAACCATGGATTCCCATGCTTCTCACAAAAGATGAAATATGTGTCAAATGAACCTCCACTGATGCAAGCAAGAAACTTACCCATCTGGGTGCTCATATCAGACATGTATCTATCCACCCAATCCATGGATGAAAAAATACTCCCGCGGACTGATCCAAAGGGAAAGCATTTAGCTTCCCTATGTGCAAGTTGCGCACTGGTACAATGGTACAAATATATGGCACTTGTTCCACTCAAATGGATCAAGTGGAACTCCCATACATAAACGTAACTTTGCAGAAGGCATAAAAAAGTGAAATTAGATGCCTCTGATGCTGCTAGGAAGGTATAGGTGTGCTTTTCAAACCCCATGATTTGACCACAAATCATCAAGTGTGAAAGTGGGAGCTTCCTGCTCCTCATGTGGTACCAAGAGAAAAAATCCCTTCACCCAATATTCATCCCCATGTGTCATGGATGTAAGAGATTTATGGGATGAACGATAGTGAACCATCTCTCTGCAAGATCCATCCACCAAGCATGTGGATGCATGTCTTCCTCCAAAGGTTGGTCTATCTAGAATGATATTAATTTCTTCCTCCATGTATGCACAATTCTTTCTTAGATGTATCTTAGAATGAAATAGAACAGGTGCTTGATCCTCCTCATACACTTGCAGAATGAAATAGAACAAGTGCTTGATCCTCCTCATACACTTGCGAATCATAATATACATCATGCTCCACTGTCACATGATGTTAATCCTTTGCACCATGAGAGAAATCAACCATATGGAAATGAATTCCTGATATGTAGGAGGTAGAAAGTGATCTCTCCAACTTATCATGAAGCTACTCAATATGAATCTCAGATTCTTGAAGTGTATTTTGGGTACTCTTCAAATAATCTTGGGTGGTCTCCAACTCATAAGTGAGCTTTTCAATATCCACTACTTCCTTCAGTGATACGCTATGATACATCTCCACATGCTCAAGAAGATGATCTCTATCGGAAAGCAGCCGCAAAAATACACCTCTTATGTCTGTCATTGAATTGTGAATCTTCTCCAAGTATTCAATGGAATATTTCTCGTCCATTCTCCAACAAAATTTTGACACCAATGCATTAGTGCCATGCAGAGTGCTTAGGGCCTCTTCAATATTCCTTTCACTTATATTCAATGGCCCTGCAATAAAGTGTGGCTCTTGAGGACAAACATCCTCTTCTTCCTTCTTTGAATCAAATTCATGATGAAGCTCAAGTGGTGATTGGGAATCTAATCCTTGTTCTTATTTTGGATATGATCCAAAAGATGTATTTCCACCATCAATCCCATCTTCCATTTCCTTTGTAGTGATCTCAAACTCACCAACAAAGAATCTTGGGTGTCCACGAGTGGATTCACTCTCCACATTGTCAACAACCTATTTCAATGTGGGATGTTCATCATGCTCAAAGGGATGCATTACATTATCAAATTGCTTTTGGTGTGCATCCACAACATCACATTCATCCTTAACCCCCACATTAGCATCATAAAATTTTATGTTATCATTTTTATTACAAGAATTGTGGACTTATTCATGTTGATGTAAGAAAATATTATTGCTTCAAAAATAAGATTTACCTTCAAACCTTGGCATGATGCTTTATTCTTTCTGTTCAATGCATTTACTAGAGGAACCACATGGTTCTTCTCTTGGAAGATCGCTGCTCTTATCCTTTGATGGTTGATTGGTCCTTGGTTCTTGATTCTGATGAATATGGTTGTCTAAGGTTGTCATTGATGAAAACATTAATGACAAAGGTCATGACTAAGCAAGCATTGATGATTGGTACATGACTTGGAGAAGACTATACAAAAGACAAGAGGTAATGGGATTTGGCACATCTAATGAGCCAAATGACCCATACTATGATCATTTGGAATTGGGCCTAATACCATAGACAAGAATGACTTGGAGATATGGAAAGTAACATGGAAATGACATTAGACAAAGAAGCATATTAACATACCTTGGCACAAGCATGAAGTAGGACATTGGATGACATGCGTGGACATGACAAACCATGACATGAAGTTGACAAGCAAGGTATGTGGATGGCTTGAAGAATACATATGGCATTGAAGTGGACAAGGATATAGCAGCATGGTGACATAGCATGGCTCATGGACAAAAACAATGTGTGAATTTGGACACTTGATAAACCCAGGGCTTGTGAAACTTGATGGTCAAATGAACTCTTGAAGAAGGTCTTTACACTTTGTCATTGAAGCCCATGAAAATGTATTTTGACCAATCATTAAATGGCATCGTAAAGAGACGTTGAAAGAGGCATCCTGCTGTTAAAAGTATAAATTTGGAGAAGACCTTAAACTTGTTGGTAACAAGTCGGCCATCTAAAGGAAAAGGAATTAAATTAAACTCAAATTTAAATAAAAATAAAAATCTTATTGAAAAGTAGGCTCAGTTGGAAATATCTTTTTTGGATCTATATAAATACACTAGAAAAAGTTCATTTTTTATGGAGATTTTCGGGTAGCTTTGAGAAATTTCGGGGGATAGTTAGGTGAGCTGATTTTGGTGGACAATGAGAGCATGAGAATTTCGGATAGCTGAGTAAGCTCTGTGTTTGGGACAGTGTGATGACTGCAGTGGAGCAGCAAGAGCAACAATCATATTTTTGTCTACATCTTTGATTTTCTGGGGCTGCAATGTAACATGATGCTGGTGCAATTGATGGACAGTACGCTCTTGCTAAAGATGGGTTATGGTTTAGGACAAAATGCTCCAAGAACAAGGTGCTGAAGAAATGCTACCAAACAAGATGATATGATGCTAATCTGATTTTTGATATGATGCTAATATAATCCTTGATATGATGCTGATATAACTTTTAATATGTTGCTGGACAAATCAATTCTGAACAATTGATGCTAAACATTTTGCTGGAAAAACTGAGAACAAAATGATGAAGATGCTTCCTGGAACTTGAAGCCTGTAATGATATGTTGGTGATGTTGATAATTAGAATGATAATGTTTGATGATGCTAGGCAGCCGGTGAACAATGAAGACAGTGATGAGATCATATGTATGGACATAAGAATATTTTCTGGCAGTAGCATTGAATGTGAGGACAAAAGCATAATGGTCAGATTGATACAGGATAGCTTGACAATGAATGAGCTGGTGCACAAACTGAGATGCTGATAGGTTTGATACTAGGATAGTCATAAATACAAGGATAATTGTGATAATGACATGTTGAGACAGAGGCATGTGTTGATGCTATGACAATGAGTGATGATGTGATATATGTTGATGAGAGAAGTTGTTGAAACAAACAAGGGTTTCTTGTTTGCGAGTGTATGAATTTGTAGACTCAAGAACAGTCTGAAACATCAGTTGTAAATATAAGTTTGTTGGGGGTGTTGTAGCATCCCAGTCAGTTGTAGCTAACTGAACCATTCTAGTGGGTGGTGCCACCTTATGGGTTGTAGCCCATATTGGATATTGTAGTCTCCATTTATACAAAACTTATAAAGCTTATACCTTGTCTCTTGTGCAATGTGTTGAAATATTTATGTTGATAGTATATTGATGAATATAATATAGAAGTGAATGTGTAAATGATGATACGAAATTGTGATTAAAGTTGAAATTGAATAAAGTGTAGGCTCACTGATTCACCCCCCCCTCTCAGTGAGCCGTTGTGTCTAACAATTGGTATCAGAGCAGGCCTTCAGCATAAGCCTAACAAGCTTGAAGGAAATCAGTAGACACAATATGGAAGGATCAACAAAGCAAGAAAAATGAAGGATTATTCGGAAGATGGAGTTCCATTACTGAATGAATCAAATTATGAGCCTTGGATCATCAGAATGAAGCATCACACAATGGCAAAGGGATGTGACATCTGGAAATCAATTGAAGGGGGAGTAGTTAAGAAGCCACTTGAAAGCAATGAAAAGGGACTAAGCTTAATCTTGATGGCCTTGTCTCAATCAGAGAAGGAAAGACTAGATGTTGGAAAGTACACCTCAGCCAATGAACTCTGGAGCACACTTGAAAGAGACCACAAAAGGAAGGTTCAAAACATTGACAAAGAAAAGGAAGTCAAGACATCTGAAGATGAAGATCAAGGAAGGAATGAGGCTCAAGAATCAAGCTCTAGTGAAGGTAATAACTCTCCTATTAAAATTAATGATGATGTAGTTTCACTTGTAAAGGATGAAGAAGATGAGTTGTTAAAAATCAAAGAGGCATTTGCAAAAACTCTATTGGATAAAGATGTCAAAATCAATATAAGGCTTAAGAAGAAGATTATGGGAGCATTTGAAAAATACCAAGAGGAGACAAAAGCTTTGTTCATGAGCTTGAAGGTCAAGAATAAAGACTTGCAAAGTGAGTTAGAAGATAAAAAACTTGAGGTCAAGAGGTTGAAGGATGAACCAACAAAGACTGATGTGGATCCTAGAGAACTTGAAGAGACAAGATGGGCTAATCTTGACTTGAAGGTTCATTTGGATGAGTACAAGAGAATTGAAGAAGTCTTGAAAAACCAGTTAGATGAAAAGGAGAAGAAAAACGAAGAGCTTGAGATGGAAGTTATTAGACTCAAGAAGAAAATTGAAAAATCAAACTATCATGAGAAGTTCGACAACAGCTCCATCATGTTGGATAAATTATTGGATTGCCAAAGGTCTCCCCATGACAAAACTGGCCTTGGGTATAAAAAGGTAGAAGACAATCTAGAAGAAGACAAGTGGTCTCCAAAGACTCCAGAAGCTGGTCCATCAATGACCAAGGATACATCCCATATACCTGCACATGACAACAAAGAAGTTGGAAGATCACTAATGACTCATGAAGCTGCTCTCACTCATCAAAGCAATTCATTTGGAAGAAGAAAGACAACTCCAAGCCAAACATCAAGGTATGAAAAAAGTTTTGATGGATATTGCTTTTCTTTCTCTAATTATGGCCATAAGGTTTTGAATTATAGATCCCATGAAAGAAGAAGGGATGGAAGCCCTAATGATAAAGTGAGATGTTGGACGTGCAATCATATTGGACACATGGCTGCAAATTGTCACACATTAAGATGCTTCGATTATGATGGTGTTGGCCATAAAGCCAAGGAGTGTGCAAGTACAAGAATACCATTCATGAGGATATTAACATACAACTCACCAAACAAAGCTAATGAAGAAGATGGAACAAGTTATGAAAAGAATGAGATCAAGAAGAAAGTATGGGTGAAGAAAAATGAAGTTGATGAAAGTGGCTGCCATGTGGCAAGCCATACTTGAAGTCTTCTAAAGACTTTGAGTATGCCACGAGTCCATCATTGGAGAATGAACTCAAAGGGCTAATAAAGACTCTCCAAGATACAATCAGGTCCAAGGATTGTATAAATCAAGATATGCATGGTGATAGGGGGAGCAAAAATGATCTCATGTGATTATGATGATGGATGAAAGGAGTTGATTATCGAGATTTTTATCATTGTATGAAGACAACTCCTGGAAATCATATGAAAACTTGGGAGAATGTTTGGATGAATATATGGAGCAGGTTGAGGACTGGTTGAAAAGACCTTACTCACTTATAACAAGGAAACTTCTTATATTCAAGAGCATTGTGATATATTCCTAACAAGAGAAATGTGAAGTAAAGGAGCTTAAAGCAAATGATGCACAAGATTTTTCCAATCCAATGGGGAAGGATTTGCCAATTCTTATAGCAAGGATTGAATTTCAAATGAACCTTAACTCAAGCAGAAATACGTTCTGCAAACATGATGACTAGATAAGTATTGTCTAGTTGTTTTCAGGAACTTGAAGGACTGTTTAAAGAGATAGAGGCTAAAAATAAGTGTCTTGTCTCAACTGAAAATTTAGGGCTGATATATGATTATAAAACTGGGTGTGTGAGGGTTGTGAATTTAGCATATTGGGTCCCAAAAATATTTTACAACAAGAAGCATGCACCTTGACAAGTCTATTGAATATCTACACTCAAGAAGTATGGTGTTCTGAATTCATAAGTGTATCAGCTACATGTAAACTTGGGAAGCCACAGTAAAAGATGATTTGATCAGCCGAAAGCATCCAAATAGTAGCAAGATCACAATAGAAGATATTTTGGGTTACTAACAAGAAGATCTTGGTTATGTCAAGGAGATGGAGCTGCAACATTATTCAAGAGGAACAAGTCTTAAAGGTTGTCTCAGAATGAAGCCGTGACTTGGTTATCTAATGAAGTGAAGCAGCATGCATGAGGATACTTCTTAATGAGTGACAAATTGATGCTAGCTAATTAATTACAAGTTGAGAACACAAGTATATGACAGTAGATACGGGTGTTCAAGCAAGTCATTCTTGTTGAAATCTCTCTGACTTCAAGTGAAGAAGAACCTGGGCCTCTATCAGCAAGTAGCAACAACATACAAATTGAACTGGAGCAGAAAGGCAACATATGAAAACAAGGTGATAATTTGTAGAATTCTAAATTTTGGAACTCCAAAAGAAAAAACCTAAGCATAGTGTTTATGTGGCTCAGAATTTGAATTAAGTTGTCAAGAGTAGCACATTGGAGCAACCAGCCAAATAAATAGTTATAGTGGACATGATCTTGACTAATTTGCATAACAACAGTTTGGACAAGCAGCTTGACTTACCTTTTATGAATTTACATAAAATTTTATGGAGTTTGGTGAGAGCTACAAGAGCAGATGGTCATATTGAATCAGCATAACAGATAGGGAGAGCAGGAAATATGAAGATCAAGCATCCAAGGAAGGGAATGAGAACTTTTCACATAAAGAGGAAATCGCAGAAGTAAGGCCTTGTCAAAAATTAAGGGGATGGCATCTTCAAGTATTCTGGGTGACTAAGGTTCTGAAAATTTGGTTTAGATAGAGGCCTGTCCAAAATTTCAGTAGCCTATAGGAGGTCTGATCCTTACAAAGTTTGACATCAGCAAAGATCTTGAAATATATCCTTTGTCGAGCAATACTAGAAGAACATCATTAAATGAAAACAATTGGCATGTGAAGACAATAATGGCTTTTGAAGACAAAAGTTAGATTCTTGGTTATCTTGGAATGATCTTGAATTCTTGAAAATAAACAATTTTTTTTATATTGGGCACAATGTATGTAGTACATGAAGAAAGCCCTTGAAATATTGGTGTGGGCAGCAAGTAACCAGATTCTTTAATGAATATGAGTAGGAGTGATGAAGATTGTTTGAGCAAAAATTATGAGCAGAAATTGTTTGAAGGCTAATATTGCACAAAGTAGAATCTTTGACAAAGGCTTCAAAAGAAGCTTTACAAACAACTCAGATAGGGGGAGCATGTATGTTTTTTTTTATAACATGATGGAACAAGTGATGGAGTATCATTCTTAGGAATGCAAGAAGCCTATTTGAAAGGGGGAGTAATTATCAAAAGCTCAAATTAGAAGCTGACATGAAAGAAGTCAAGAAAATCTCTTTGGGAGTATGTATACTTCACAAAAACTTGAAGATGGCAAAAACTAAGCCATGAAAGTGGTTCTATTTTAAATTCAAATATGAAGAAGAATTCATGGCATGAGAACTATGGTGTGTTCTTTGAGGCAGCTCGTGAAAATTATGAGCAGCTACATGATTATGGTCTGTTGCAACCACAGAAGGTCAAATACTCTCTCTTGATGACGATGACTTCCACTTTCACATGAACTCGTAAACAACTGGAATGATGACTCGATTAAAGACATAATGAAGGTGACAGAGGTAGCTGCAGTAATAAGGACTCTGATCAGCGTGGCAAGATGACACCATGCATATAACAAAATTCCTTTCAAAAAGGGGAGGACTGAGATGGATGATGATATAATACATACTGAAGTTTTATTAAGCATTTCAGTTAGGGGGAGTCAGTAAATGACTTTATGAAAACATTCAAAAAAAATTTGGGCATTGTGAAGCCATAAATGGCTCATTGACCCTTTGTCATTAATGTCAAAGGGGGAGAGAGAGATCAATTGCCATCAATGACAAAGGGGGATATTGATGAATATGGTTATCTAAGGTTGTCATTGATGACAACATTAATGACAAAGGTCATGAATAAGCAAGCATTGATGATTGGTACATGACTTGGAGAAGACTAGACAAAAGACAAGAGGTAATGGGCTTTGGCACATCTAATGAGCCAAATGACCCATACTGTGGTCATTTGGAATTGGGCCTAATACCCTAGACAAGAATGACTTGGAGATATGGAAAGTAACATGGAAATGACATTAGACAAAGAAGCATATTAACATACCTTGGCACAAGCATGAAGTAGGACATTGGATGACATATGGACATGACAAACCATGACATGAAGTTGGCAAGAAAGGTATGTGGATGACTTGAAGAATACATATGGCATTGAAGTGGACAAGGATATAGCAGCATGGTGACATAGCATGGCTCATGGACAAAAACAATGTGGGCATTTGGACACTTGATAAAGCCAGGGCTTGTGAAACTTGATGGTCAAATGAACTCTTGAAGAAGATATTTACACTTTGTCATTGAAGACCATGAAAATGTATTTTGACCAATCATTAAATGGCATTGCAAAATAGATGTTGAAAGAGGCAACCTGCTATTAAAAGTATAAATTTGGAGAAGACCTTAAACTTGTTGGTAACAAGTCGGCGAGCTAAAGGAAAAGGAATTAAATTAAAATCAAATTTAAATAAAAATAAAAATCTTATTGACAAGTTGGCTCAGTTGGAAATATTTTTTTTTGGACCTATATAAATACACTAGAAAAAGTTCATTTTTATGGAGATTTTCGGGTAGCTCTGAGAAATTTCGGGGGACAGTGAGGTGAGTTGATTTCGGTGGACAGTGAGAGCATGAGAATTTTGGATAGCTGAGTAAGATCTGTGTTTGGGACATTGTGATGACTGCAATGGAGCAGCAGGAGCAACAAGCATATTTTTTTCTACATCTTTGATTTTCTGGGGCTGCAATGTAACATGATGCTGGTGCAATCGATGGACAGTATGCTCTTGCTGAAGATGGGTTATGGTTTAGGACAGAATGCTCTAGGAACAAGGTGCTGAAGAAATGATACCAAACAAGATGATATGATGCTAATATGATTTTTGATGTGATGCTGAGATAATCCTTGATATGATGCTAATATAACTTTTAATATGCTGTTGAACAAATCGAATCTAAACAATTGATGCGGAACATTTTGCTGGACAAACTGAGAACAAAATGATGAAGATGTTGCCTGGAACTTGAATCCTGTAATGATATGTTGGTGATGTTGATAATTATAATGATAATGTTTGATGTGTTGAGATATTGTAACTTCAAAGAATATTATATTTGTACTTTATTATTCTGGAGATGTTTCATTCCTCCTTGAAGATCTTATTGTATATCCGGAGATGTTTATTCCTCCGTCGGAATGTGGTAACTTGGGTTACTAGACTTCCCTAGTGGGGGTCGGCCCTGTATGTGTTATGTGAGTCAAAGGGTTATTAGACCACCCTAGAGGGGTCGGCCAAGTCAGTTGTAGTGGGGTATTTAACCCACAGGTTAAATACGAGCCTACATGATTTGTGTAAAAGACAAGTCGGAGTAGTGTATAAATAGAGGAGGTGTATTCCTCATTTGACACACACTCACTCACTTGAGAGTGGTGCACTTGTGGAGGAGAGGTATTCTATGGAGAAGGAGGAGCTTATGCTCAGGGTTACATCTTTGTATATTGCTGGTCATCTATATTGAGGAAGCTTTACTGGGTTTTCTACCCCATGAGGGTTTCCCAGGATAAATTTGTGTCTCTTGTGTTTATGTTGTGCTTGTTGTTTCTTCAGTGATCCTGTATATGCTATTATTGTGAAATAGAATGAAATGCTGCTATTTTATGTCTTATCATATTAAATCTTAACATGGTATCAGAGCTAAACTGAAGGAAGGCAATGTATGGCACTTACGACACTTGCTTTACTTACGACAATTTGAAGGTTAGGGTTTTATATAGCAAAAACCAGTCATCGTGGAACTTTTGCCATAAATCCATTTTGGCGAAGGTTCGGGATCTGAAACCTTTACAAGTCATATATAACATCTCCAGGTATCTTGTGTCCAAAGGGAACCCTCAGATTCGTTGTACTTTGTAAGCTATGATCCGTACAAGTTAGGGTTTCTGCCTCTTCCAGATCTCAGTCAAAATCAGGTGACCTAGGAAAAAAGGTCATAACTTGGGATAGAAAGCTCCAAATGAACTTTAGTAAAAAGTGACAGGTAGTACACAAACTATACTATCTCAAGAAACTTTTTCAAAGGCCGAAGTTGAACCAGTGACACGTGGCACGCTGTACAAGTTCGCTCTCCTGTTTTATCCCATAAACAGGTCACGTTGCGACACTTGGCATAACTTGGGCTAGGAAGCTCCAAATTAAATTTCGTAAAAATTGACAGGTATTAAATAGACTTTACTATCTCAAGAAACATTTTCAGAGGCCAAAGTTGAACCAGTGACACGTGGCACGCCGTACAAGTTTGCTCTCCTGTTTTATCCTATAAACAGGTCACATTGCGACACTTGGCATAACTCTCTCTTAGAAAATCCAATTGAGGTCAAACCTGTAGGGATGGAAAGATGACAGGTCAGGCTACCAAAAAAAAAAATTCAGACCCTTTGGAGCAAAACGTTAGGAGTTACAGCAGAAACAGTCAGGTACATATTTCTGTCAAAATAGAATTATTTTTGGAGCACCTTCATTCATGGCTTCCGGAATTTAAGGTTTCGGAGAAAGTTAGAATTTTTGGAATTAGAATCCACGGCTGAATGCTACTCAATAAAATCGAAATTTAGAGACCAAGATCGAACTTTTTGGTTGGGTAGAAGACCGGGCTTGATCAAACCCCAGTTCGGGATTTTGATCGGAAAGATGGAAAATTAGGGCTTCAGCAAAAGTTGGAATTTTTGAAGTCTGTAACCACGGCTGGAAGCTCCTCAGAAAAATAAGAGTTTAGAGCCTTGGATCAAACCTTTTGATTGGACAGAAGGGTGGGATTCATCAAACCCTAGTTCGGGTTCCTGTCCAAAAGATCCAGAAGTTTCGAAGGCAATTTTAGGGGGTCAAATTTTGGAGATTTCAAAATTGAAGTATGCTAGCAAGACACATCCTTCCATCCATTCAGAAGTGTGAAAGTCAAAGATTGAATTTTTAGGGTTTCTCTAGCAAACCCTAATCAAGCTCCAGATCAAGTTTCAGGGGAGTTGAGGCTAAGGCCTTACATAAGAAGACTACAAGAAGTCTCGACAGGTATGACTTAATGTTGATCTTTTATCCCCTCTTTCAGGGCAGACCCGGGCGTGCGGTAATCTTTTAGACCAACAGAACCCTTAGCTCACTGGCCCTTTCGGCAACAGGTCACAGAAGCAACCTGAAGTCTCACCCGAAGTGATTCTAATGGGAGGGAGGAGACTCAAGTGTCCCCAGCCAAGTTCCGAGGCATCCAGGGTGCTCACACCCACCTTAACCCCTTTCACAGAAGCTGTCTATCTCATTCCATTACTCCGGCTACACCTCTGTCTTATCGCAGTACGCAGGGAATGCGATAAGTCTTTCCCTAGGTGAAACCATCTAGCGATACCCAAGATATCGTAGGTGCAATATCTGGCTCTTCTAGCTCCTGCGGCAAGCGAACTATGGCCGCTTCCTGGGTTAACAGGTGGTCTTAGCTATCCTTATCCTGGTACTGCAGTTAGCAACAGCATTCAGCCTACAAGCCTAACCCTCACTACTGAAGTCGGCCCTTGATACCTCGCCACACGTAACTGAGTAGAACATTACTTTGCGCGATGTCTAATTAAACCATTCATGCCTCATATTCAGTTCTTACTCGCACATTAACCTCTGTTTAACAAGTATCTAGTTCGCAAAGAGGTTAGCTACGATTATCGCACTCGTTATACATCATTCAGAAGTTAACTGACGACCATGTACATTACTTATAACAGATTGAGCATTCATATATATCATAAACACGTGAAATGAGAATAATGGCTACACAATTACAATAGCGCTACTTAGATAAGCACATTGATACTCCCAGGGCAAAGACTACGCCCAGGGGAACTGCGGTTCTTGTTACAACTCTGGGGAATAAACACAGCTCCGTTCCACTCTTTACAATAGGGGTCTTCTGGGAAACTCCACCTCAGTGGGAGCCCTTCTCTATAGACCTCTTTTCTCTTCTTGCCTTTACAGTGCACTCTCTTCCTCTCGCAATCCCTGCGGATTGCACTCTCTCTCAACAGGTCGGCCCTTGTATTCTCAGGGATGTCCAGACTTGCAACAACAGAAGACTACACTAGCATCTACCTGATGTCTCTATCACTATGTGGCCAACCCCTTATCCTATAAAAAGACTACTATATATAGATGGCCCGAAGGTCTCATCGCAGTTACAAAACTGTGGGCCTTATCCCAACAGTGACTCAACCCTAACCACTTACAGTCAACTGGCTGTACTTCCATGGCCGCCTTCTGTCTTGTCGCCGCTTCCTGCAGTCCTTAGTCTTTAATGCATCGGCCCGTCGCTTCTTCTTGGTTCAAGCAACGCTGACTGTAGTCCTTCGTCTTTATGAGGGTAGCTGAACCCTCTCTTCATCTTCGGCGCCTTCATTGCGGTGGTTGAGCTCTCCCTTCGGCCTCTTCTTTGTACCATCTTCTTAACTTTTCTGTACCTATCGCCGTGATTCCCGCCGGAATTTGCGCTACGGCGATATCTTTGTCTTACCGCCAAAATTGGTACTTTCCTTCCAAAATTAGTTATCCTTCCCAAAATTAGCAGCTTCCTAAATGCTGCGGAAGTTCTCTCCAACAACTCCCCTAACACTTACTTGTGGCTCGTCCCCGAGCCACTTGCAACAACAGCCTGATTCATCTGCCTAAGCTTATCCTTTGCTGCTCGTGAGATTGCTGCGAATTGTGCCTTAAGCGCTTTAATACTTTCATCCATGTGTGTTACTTCTTCCTGCGCCGCGCTGAGCAGCTCAGCGGTTACCAGGGAGTCCTCTGTGCCCTCAATGACTCCTTTACTTGAGGCGAAGCTTTTCACCTTTTGCTCCAGTTCATCAACCAGATGTGCGATGTTGCTTTCATGCGGGCTAACTTCGTTAGCCAGGTTGATCTGCTGTTCTCTGTATTTCTGCACCTGCTGCTGAATTTGTGTGATTTCTCCTTTCTTTCTTATCTTCGCAAGAGCACTCAAGCCCTTGTATTCTTCCTCAGCTTTTGCTATCGCATCTTCACAGTGCTTAATGTGCTGATCGAGCTGGGCTTTCTGTGGGAGCTCCTCTAGCTCCAGCCATGCCTTTGATGCATCTTCCAGGATGGCCTCTGCTGCTTCCACCCGACAGTGCATCTGTGTCTGTACAACTCTGAAAGCTTGCACTCGTGCTTCTTGGATTTCCTCTGGAGTAGGTGGCTTATTTGCTTCTAGTGCAGCAATCTTTGCTTCGTATTCTTCCTCCATCTTTCTCTTCTCTTCATCTAGAGCCTTTGCTCTTTCCGCTATTTTTCTGATCTTTTGAGTTATTTCTAACTCAGGCCTGATATCGCACTGCGGAAGCTCTGTTGCGATATTCTTTAACACAAGAGAGACATCCTGCTCTCGCTGAACATATTGCGTCAACTGGGCACTCTCTGCCTCATGCTGCGCAATGAGCTGCACATTGTCATGAGACAGCAAAACATTTTGCTCATATGTGACTTGTTCTCTGTGCCTCAGCTCCGTGCCTATCTGCTGGAAAATTTCATACAACTGATCCATAGGTACTTCTGGTAGGTTCACCTCAAGAGGATGAACCATCTGCACCTCCATAGGTACAGGGAACTTAATACTTCCTGGCGGTATACGAACAATGTTCGTGCGGTCCTTTGCAATGCTTTCTTCTCTGCTCTGCGAAGGGGGCTGCGAACTTTCTGCGACTGTAGTTGGAGCTGGCTGAATCTGCATGGAAGCAGTCTTCTCAGTGATTGCCTTCAACTCTCGCAATTTGTTGTCAAGGCTGATGCGCATACGATCCTGCGATGACTGAATCGCAGCGAATTTATCCCGCATCTTCTCCTGTATTCGGCTGGCGATGAGATCATACTCATCCTCTGTCATGACTGGTGTCTGCGGTTCGTCGGAAGTAACCGCCTTCGTTCTCTTCTTCTTTGCTCGCACCGGAGAAGGGCCTTCAATAGCCTTTCTCTTAGAACCCATTGGTTCTTTCTCTTTGTCTTTAGGATCTACCTCCTGAACATCTTCTAGGTCCGCGGCTGGGGGATCAACTGGAACTAGGCCAGAGGATAGATCATCATACATTTGTTTCATATCCTCGTCGAAACAGTTCTTAATGGTATCTTCGACCTGCTGGATTTCCATGCGATATGGGCCGGGGGCCCATTCGTTATGTTTCCTGAACCCTTTGGGTCTGATGTAGGTTTTATCCCTGTCGACTTTAAATTCCAGCTTGGACTGATAAAGATCAACGACCGGCGAGTCGACACGCGGAATCGTTGCGACGGATTCAAGCAATAGCGTATAATATTCATGGAATATCATTGCATTATTCTTGTGCTTCTCTGGGTGATTACTCGCCCAAAGATTGGAGTACCTCGACCCTCTGCACGCCCCTGGCGCCAGCTGTGGGAACTGCGAATGGGGCGGCTCCTTCCATCCAATGAAAGCCATAAGGATCAGCAGCCACGAGAAGTGGAAGCTGTGAAGTGGATCCTGCTGCGCCTGCGCACAGTCTTGAAAGAAACTATTTAACAAAAATAAACTCCAGTTGTAAGGTTTACCGTTTATGACTTCGATCGCTAGGCGGATAACTGAGCCTGTGACCTCCTTCGGCCTCACCTTGAGAAGGAGTTTTCCTGCCAACAGACTAACAGTAAACCGCAAGGCGTCATCCTGTATTGAATTGACATCGTAGGCGCGACCTCCTCTTTGCAGCTTATACTCCGCAACCTGCTTGGTTGAGAGCCTGGTATCCTTTGTGGCGCCATCAATATTTATCTGTGGGTCAAAACCAGTCTTCGACAGACCGGTAATGCGGTGAATGAGGTCAACATTGACATCTATTCGGTTACCCAACCATAAGTAACCGCCATGCACGCATGAAAGCAGCGTCCGCACCACAGCATTGACCTCCGGGCCCCGTCCAAAGTGTGGGATCTCCAGGAGATTGAGCAGTCCCGACGGTACTAAATGGCTTACATGGTCCATGGGGACGAACTCATCGTGCTGTGTCCTTGGGTTCCTCTGAATCGTCATATAACGATCGCGGCGGAATTGTGGGTACAGCGTATAATCTCTCAGATTATAATCAGTAAACTTAACAGCATGCATATTCCCCCACAAGTTACCTTCTTCCTTCACTCGGTTATCCAGCGGCGGGAGTATGAGTTCATACTTAAAGTCTCGTGGAAGAACAATGGCTGGCGCATTCTCTACTCTTGGTGGGAAGTATAGGGTAGTGACTGTAACTTCTTCCGGAAGTTCCTGCTCCGGTTCTTCTGACTCTGTGCTATTCAGGGTCTCGCTACGTTCCATATTAGCTAAGGTTCTCGGCGACTGGCGTATGGTCGAAGAGCCAGCAGCAATTTTCTTTCCTTTCTCCGCCACAACTGAAGTCATAGCGTACTCAATTCCACCCCTTTGGAATCTCTGCAACACGTCTTCGAGAGGCTCGTCTGGCGCGAGGCGCCTTCCCCTGTGGTACTCTGGACTTCCTATGATTGCTAATCTTGATGCAAGTCAGAGTCTGCAACTGTTTCTAGTTTCCCTGCTCAGGACTCTGCTAAGAATACGCTTGGCTCGGCTCAACTGCGCTCAACCCTTTTAGTGAAAATGACCAAGTAGCCCCGTGTTTTGAATAGAACGTGTATTTATCATAAGGCGGAATTTCAAATGGCAACGGACCAGTGACTGGACCCGTTGGCGGTATTTAATGCATAGACAAGACAGCACCCCGCGCCTATTTATTGCAAACACCGTTTGAAATTTCGCTGGGAAACTGTGCGCCGGAGTGGTGTCGCATCGGATTCTCCAAATCTAGAAGAATCGTCGTACTGCTGCCAAATCTTAGTACAACAGATACTTGTCAGCCATGTAGTTAATGCTTGTCAGATGGCGAAGTGACTAGCCCTCCGATCAATTCAAAATTTGATATCGCATCAATCTGTCTTCTGTCTTCTGCGATAAGATATCGCATCGTCTGGAAGTGGAAAGTGCCAAAAACTCGCCTCATACCAAAATTGTCGCAACCACCAGGAAAACTGGCTGCGAATTCTTATCTGATGCATTTCCCGGTGTAGACTCCTTAGGGTGCGATGCTTCATTTCAACTACACTGAACATCTGCACCACTAGCTTCCTTTCTGGGCTAGGACTGGGAGGTGGCATGGCCTTCGCGATACAGCTTAAGCCGACTGCCATTGATCAGGGTAGGAAGAAACTCCCCACTCATAGTACAAAGCTGTATAGCACCTCCATCTGTTATTTGCTGGATTTGATATGGTCCTAACCAATGAGTTTTGAACTTTCCAGGGAACTTTATAAACTTACTGTCATAAAGGAGTACCAAGTCTCCAAGCTGAAAGGTTTTGTTCTTGATATGCCTATCATGCCAAGCTTTTTCTCGTGCTTTCTGCACTTTTTGATGGAATCCTGCGATAAATCTGTCTTCCTCCAGATTGAGCAGCTGTGCCAATCTCTCTTCTAAAGTATCAGAGTCAGCCATCTCTGTAAGCTGAGCAATCCTTAGACTGGGTAAGATGTATTCCATAGGCATAACAGCCTCTTGTCCATATACCAGGCTGAAAGGTGTGTGCGCTGTTAGTTTCTTACACGTGGTCCTGTAAGCCCATAATACAGCATTAACTCTGAGGTCCCAGTCATCCCTTTGACTGTTACAAATCTTTGTAAGAGCATGTTCTAATATCTTATTGAAAGCCTCCACCGTACCATTAGCTTGAGGGTGGTAAGGTGTACTCTTATGGTGCTGTATTTCAAATTCCTCTGTCAAGGCTTCTATGGTGCTATTCAAAAAATGTGTGCCTTGATCACTCATCAAAGTCACTGGGCATCCAAATCTAGTGATGATGTTTTCAAAAATAAATTGTGCTGCTGTAGCAGCATCACAATTCCTGACTGCTTTTGCCTCAGCCCACCTGGTGAGGTATTCTGTTGCTGTAATTATATATCTTGCACCAGTTCGTTTTCCTGGGGGGTTAATAGGACCCACGAAGTCTATGGCCCACTTATCAAATGCGCGTAGCGTTATCTGTGGTTGCAACGGCATTTCATCTCTTCTGGAAGGCTTTCCTGTCCTTTGGCAGATATCGCATGATCTGCAAAACTCTTTACTGTCTTTATGTAATGTAGGCCACCATAGTCCGGCTGCTAGGATCTTCTGAGCGGTCGGCTTCCCTGCGAAATGGCCTCCTGCGATGCCCGAATGTGCTTCCTTAAGAATGGTCTATTTCTCGTGGGGCATAACGCATCTGCGCAAGATTTCATCTGGTCCTAACTTATATAGGTGTCCTGCAATCAGGGTGAAGTCTGCTGCTTTCACCACTAATTGTTTCTTTTGTTGCTTGGTAAACTCAGGTGGTGCCCACCCTGTAGTAAGGAATTGAATTATGTCTCCATAATATTCATCTGCGACCTGAATGGAGAATAATTGCGCATCAGGCAAGTTGTCCTCTAAATTACTTGGTTCTTCACCTGAGTCTAGCCTTGACAGGTGATCAGGTCCTGCATTTAGTCTTCCTGGCTTAACAATGATTTCGAAATCATATTCCTGGAACAACAATAGCCATCTGCATATTCTTCCCCCTAACACTGGCTTATTGACCAAGTACTTTAATGCAGAATGGTCGGTGAACATCTTGAACGGGGCACCCAATAAATAGTGCCAAAATTTCTGTAAGGCATACACCATTGCTAACCCTTCTCTCTCTGTGGTGGTGTAATTCTTCTCAGCTGTCGACAGTCTCCTGCTCGAATATGCGATAGGGTGGTCGATACCCCCTTCACCTGGTTGCGTGAGAATAATGCCCAGTGCGATGCCAGATGCATCCACATGAACATGAAAAGGCTTGTTCCAATCTGGAAATACCAGAATAGGTGCTGTAACCATTTTTTCTTTTAGAGCGTCAAGACTCTTCTGACATTCCTCATTCCACTGGAATTTGATATCCTTCTTCAATAATTTCTCCATTGGTGCGGTAATCTTGGCATAACCCTTGATAAACTTTCTGTAATACCCAGTATGACCAAGTGTAGTTCTCAGCTGCTTTACTGAGTTAGGTGCTGGTAAATTGACGATGATGGCGATCTTCGCAGGATCTACCATCAAGCCTTGTCTGCACACAATGTGACCCAACAACGTACCAAAAGGCGCACAAAATATACATTTTTTTAAGTTAAGGGAAATCTGGTGCTGTCTACATTTTTCAAACATTAATCGCAGGTTTCCTATGTGCTTCTTGACTAGTCCAAATACAGTCCAATCATCAAAATAAACTTCTAGAAATTGATGGATGTATTCCTTAAAGACGGCAACAACTACTCTAGAAAAAATTGCTGGGGCATTCTTAAGACCAAAGGGCATTACCGTATACTGAAAGGAGCCCCATTCTGTCGCAAATGTGGTCTTGTGCCTGTCGTCTGGATGGATTCTTATCTGGTGATAGCCTGAAAAGCCATCAGTAAATGAATAGATTTCTTGTCCTCCAACATTGTCTAAGACTTCATCAGTGAATGGTGTCGGAAATGGGTCATGCAGCGATGCATCATTCAGTTTGCGCAAGTCGACACAGATCCTGATGTCTCCTTTTGTTTTCTTTTCTTGTACTACCATGGGGCTAACCCACTCACTTTCTTCAACAGGTTCAATGATGCCTGCTGCTAGCATCTTATCTATTTCATCTTTTACTTTTGCTTTATACCGCGGATTCAACCTGTATGGGCGTTGCTTAACCGGCTTAGCGTCCTCCTTAAGTGGTATTCTCATGACTCCGAGGTCACCCACTATTCCCTTCATTTCTGTAAAGTTGGTAGGAAATAGGTCCTGATACTCATGTAATAGGTCTGTGATTTGGCCAATTGTCTCATCATCCCAGTAATCTCCAATAGAGGCAAACTTAGGGTCTGTTTCTGTGCCAATATTGCTCTTTCTGATCTTGATTGGTTCTGTTACAGCTGGGACTTCTAAGTGCGGACCTTCAACTTCACGCATACCTTCTGTTTCTGCGATATTGATACTGCGAGGATCTTCATCCTCATCGCTTGAGTCTTGTGCACAGTTGTAACATTCCAGTGCATGTTCCATCTGAATAGCCCACTCGGGTTGCGAATCCGCTGGTAATAGGCAATCCTCGAATATTTTAGTCTTTATGATCTTCAAGGCCCGATCAATGCTTGGATGCTCAGATTCAAAACTGAACGTGACCAAGAAGTTTTCAATCATAATAGGCCATGAGATAGTTCCTTTTCTTAGCTCTGTTTCTGTATACCAGTTCCGTGGAACTGTATCCAGTGTATGGATAAACAAATGAACCCATTCTTCTGCTGGAATCTCTAGCCAACTCTGTTCACAGTTCATAATGTGTGTTCTGGGATCACTCTCCCCTGTATATTTCCGCTGTGTGCAGTCTCTTTCTTTAGAGAATCTAATGCGCATCAATCTCTTACAATCATACCATGATGCGATATGTTCCTTGTGTGTGTACCACCATCTTGCAGGTGTGGCTCGAACTGCAAGGTCAAAAACCTCCATCCTCTGCTCTTGAGGAATCTCTTGTTCAAACTGCTGCAAAAAATCATTGACATCTGCTAATCCATCAAAAGTTGGAATATACCTGCTTTCTGTCCCGATCCATCGCAGTGATTTAGTCATGAATGCGCATCTGCGAATAGAGACTTCGTGGAGTCTATTTTGCCAATTTTCTAAGCCAACATCTGAATCTGATGTGCAAGAGCTATCACATCTCCAGCTAATATGTCCATCAGCTGTAGGGTCAATGTAGTCTGTCTGATTAGAAGTCATTTGGTACAAATTTTCCATGTTATGCACCTCCTCTTCTGCTTTGATTGGCTCAATGTAGCGAGGACCCTGTAAAGGATCTAATGGTGCGATAACCCGGACTTGAGCATCTTCAAATGTCATCTGCCTTTTCTTTAAGTTGATAACAGCCTTGTTATCAAAAGCCCAATCAATACCTAATAGAGCTGGATATGGTTTGGTGTCACCAATAATTTCTATAATCTCAAAATCGGCATATGTGTGAACTCCGTCAATGTCCACTGGGACATGCGATAGGCGACCCATCGGTGATATTCTCTGTTGATTAGCTAGTCTGAGATGGATAGGGGATCTGCTTAGTTTTGGACTTCCCATCTGTTCCCATGTCTGTTTAGTCAAGACATTTACTTCTGAACCTAAGTCTAGGATAACCTCATCCATTTCAAATAGTCCGATCTGCGCTGTGAGCCTCATCTCTCTTCCTGTCCTTGTATGGCCCATTATATGGTGAATGGTGCGCTGTGTATTGCTCACAGAAGGGCTCTGTTGACATTGGTCAATAACTTTCTGAAGTTCCTCTACAGCTTTCCCATTTCTTAGAAGCTTCAAACAACTCTGCAAGAAGGACTGTACACTCCCGGTCAATTCCTCTTCGTCGCATCTACCAGATGTGCTAGCCTGTGGTATCTGCGTAGTACTAACATCTTGCGGTGGTTTCCGTGGTATACCCTGAGATGGTAATAATAGTGATCTGGGCGGTGTCTGTTCAGCAAAGGAAGTCTTAGTTTGTTGAAATGCCTCCTTATTCTTCTGTAGATCAAGTGGGATAGGTTTTCCTGGAGCTTTGCGCACCCACTGCGTTCCTGTCGTTTTTTCCATGTCCTGCGATATGTTGCTCGTGGAGAGGCCACTGCGAGTTACAATATTGACCCGTGGTTCAGTTTCGTTCTGCTCAGCAGCGATAAACTGGATAGTCTGATTGGTTGCTGGCTTGGCGTCCTTGATCTTAGCTATCAGTATGGGACATTCCTCTATTGTGTGATCATAAGATTTACAATACTTGCACGTTGTAGTAGGGTTCTGACAGTCTCTAGCGTAATGTCCTGTGCCTCCACAGTTATAACAGGTGATAGTTCCACGGCCACGGCCAGATTCATAGCCTCCTCCGCGTCCTCGGCCTCTGAAATTTCCTCCACGGCCTCCCTGATTCGGATCAGTTTGTGCACGTACTGCTGGTCCGGATGCTTCTGACTGAACTCTGTAGAGGTCGTGCTTCCTTTCTATCATTAACTCATAAGCTCTACAATTGTTTTCGTCATGTCCCACAGATTTACAGAAGTTGCAATATAGGTTCTTCGGTGTCTGCACATATTTCTGGAGGAGAGGGCATTCCTGGGGACTGTGTCCTCTGGTTCTA
Source organism: Larix kaempferi (assembly GCA_027924585.1). Taxonomy (NCBI): domain Eukaryota; kingdom Viridiplantae; phylum Streptophyta; class Pinopsida; order Pinales; family Pinaceae; genus Larix; species Larix kaempferi. The sequence continues at coordinate 3,105,640 of BSBM01000809.1, read as the reverse complement.
CAAATCTCGCACCATGGCCCCTGGTTCTGCATCAACGGATTAGGAGCTCCACTGGCGATATAGTCAGCAAAGACAGGGCAGTTATCCTTACTGTGTCCCTGCGCCTTACACTTAGTACACCAAATTTCATGCGCAACCTCCTTTCCTTTCTTAATTTCATGCAGCTGCAAGGTGAGGTTAGCTAGCTGATTTTGCAGATTAGTGATACCGGTGCTAGTTTCTGCTAGAGGTGAAGCCTCTAGTTTCATTGCCATTTCTAATGCTTCATCTTGTGTATTTAATTTCTGTTGCATTAGCGGCAGTCTGATGTGTGGTAATATTGCTGCGATAAACCATTCTTTATGCTGTTGGGGCGCAAGCTCAAAGCTTACCTGATCAATGAGGGTCTTGAATCTCTGGTCAAAATCCCAAACCGTCTCCGTAGGCAATTGTTTAATATCCTTAAGTTCTGCTATGCATTGTGACTCGGATTTAGGTTTTTTAAACTCTTTAATCATAGCAGTTCTAACCTGTGCAAGCGTTCTGTTATGGCCAGTGGTATACTTCATATACCAAGTTAATGCTCTTTCTCTAAATGTGGTGGCCAGCTGGACAAGCTTGACATTATCATCTTGTATTTGCTTAATGGTCCATATGGCTTCGCATAAGAACCAGTGTTGCTCAGGGTCCTCCGACCCTGTACCTTTGAATGTTGGTAGCTTCATATCATCTCCCATTCTGCTTCTAGATGGTGGGTTCTGGTTTGCTGTATGACTACCGCTCGGCTGTGTAGATGTGGAGGGTGTAGCGGTAGTATTCGCTGTATAAGAGCTACTGGAAGGGGTTCCTGCGGGATTATTCTGAGTTTCGACTGGCTTTTGAGGAGTCCTAGGATTCTGACTCTGCTGTCTCGGGTGATCTGAACTGTCTTCTTCAGAAGAAGATGACTCGTTGACTCTATATCTTTTACCACTACGTGTATGTCCAAGATACTCGTAATCACTTTCAGAGTCTACTGACATTACAATATCATGCTACTATTCATCTGAGAGTATATCCAGTACTCCTTTTTCATATAGTAATTGCTTAATGGACAGACTTAGAGAATTTAGGTACTTACCGCGATAACCCTTGAAGAAGTACCGTTCTGCTGCGCTGAAACTCTTTCTCTGATCAACCGCGAACTCTGTGATGAAGCCGTCCAGTAGACTCGTAAGCCAGAAGTCTACTGCGCGTGAGATGGGGTTATCGACACCCTTCAAGGTCTGAATCAGCTCTGCTGTCCAGACAACTTCGCGACTCTTCTTGACACCGCTGTTGTCAACAAGCTTTGATAACCAACCATATAACTCAATAGCATAAGTTACGAAGAATATCTCGTGAAGATCTGTAAAAATGTGCTTCTGTAGCCAAGCCTCAGTGCTCAGTCTAGGATTCTTGTTTTCTTTTGCAGCAAACTCTCTTTCTTTTGACTCAACCCACTGGTTAAGTTCTTGCTTGGTAGGATGCCAACAGAACATCAGCTCAATGTGTTCAAACCGGCAACGGAACCATTTGTTGATCTTTTATCCCCTCTTTCAGGGCAGACCCGGGCGTGCGGTAATCTTTTAGACCAACAGAACCCTTAGCTCACTGGCCCTTTCGGCAACAGGTCACAGAAGCAACCTGAAGTCTCACCCGAAGTGATTCTAATGGGAGGGAGGAGACTCAAGTGTCCCCAGCCAAGTTCCGAGGCATCCAGGGTGCTCACACCCACCTTAACCCCTTTCACAGAAGCTGTCTATCTCATTCCATTACTCCGGCTACACCTCTGTCTTATCGCAGTACGCAGGGAATGCGATAAGTCTTTCCCTAGGTGAAACCGTCTAGCGATACCCAAGATATCGTAGGTGCAATATCTGGCTCTTCTAGCTCCTGCGGCAAGCGAACTATGGCCGCTTCCTGGGTTAACAGGTGGTCTTAGCTATCCTTATCCTGGTACTGCAGTTAGCAACAGCATTCAGCCTACAAGCCTAACCCTCACTATTGAAGTCGGCCCTTGATACCTCGCCACACGTAACTGAGTAGAACATTACTTTGCGCGATGTCTAATTAAACCATTCATGCCTCATATTCAGTTCTTACTCGCACATTAACCTCTGTTTAACAAGTATCTAGTTCGCAAAGAGGTTAGCTACGATTATCGCACTCGTTATACATCATTCAGAAGTTAACTGACGACCATGTACATTACTTATAACAGATTGAGCATTCATATATATCATAAACACGTGAAATGAGAATAATGGCTACACAATTACAATAGCGCTACTTAGATAAGCACATTGATACTCCCAGGGCAAAGACTACGCCCAGGGGAACTGCGGTTCTTGTTACAACTCTGGGGAATAAACACAGCTCCGTTCCACTCTTTACAATAGGGGTCTTCTGGGAAACTCCACCTCAGTGGGAGCCCTTCTCTATAGACCTCTTTTCTCTTCTTGCCTTTACAGTGCACTCTCTTCCTCTCGCAATCCCTGCGGATTGCACTCTCTCTCAACAGGTCGGCCCTTGTATTCTCAGGGATGTCCAGACTTGCAACAACAGAAGACTACACTAGCATCTACCTGATGTCTCTATCACTATGTGGCCAACCCCTTATCCTATAAAAAGACTACTATATATAGATGGCCCGAAGGTCTCATCGCAGTTACAAAACTGTGGGCCTTATCCCAACAGTGACTCAACCCTAACCACTTACAGTCAACTGGCTGTACTTCCATGGCCGCCTTCTGTCTTGTCGCCGCTTCCTGCAGTCCTTAGTCTTTAATGCATCGGCCCGTCGCTTCTTCTTGGTTCAAGCAACGCTGACTGTAGTCCTTCGTCTTTATGAGGGTAGCTGAACCCTCTCTTCATCTTCGGCGCCTTCATTGCGGTGGTTGAGCTCTCCCTTCGGCCTCTTCTTTGTACCATCTTCTTAACTTTTCTGTACCTATCGCCGTGATTCCCGCCGGAATTTGCGCTACGGCGATATCTTTGTCTTACCGCCAAAATTGGTACTTTCCTTCCAAAATTAGTTATCCTTCCCAAAATTAGCAGCTTCCTAAATGCTGCGGAAGTTCTCTCCAACACTTAAGGAGGTTCAGGTATGTCTTGAAATCTGATTCTTGATTAAGTTCATGATGTGTTTGTATTCATATTATTTATTAGTACAATCTTGATTAATGTTAGAATTGTCTTATCACCCTAGTAACAGTATGAATGCATGTGAATGATCGAAGACATTCATTGATTAGGGCTATATGATTGTACTAATGCATTATGGTGTTGTGTGAGGTTGATGTTGTCTGCTAACAAGATACAGGTACATCAGAAAAGACAAATCAAGTTCCATGACCATGACAACATGAAGACAAAGACTCATCCATAATCTTTGTTCTACTTACGAGGTATGTATGACTTTTTTATATTATGCTTAACCTATGAGACATGCAGGTTCTAGCTCAGGATCTCTAAATCATTGAAGAGATTGTTTAGGTATGTTGTACATAACTAAGCAGGTATACTAATCCAGGTATGTTTTCTTATGTCAAGTTAGAATCTTACCTTGTGTTAGGATCCCTTATATAAGTATACTTGGTATGATTGGTTATGCTTATTCATAAAGTTAGTAATCAAGGGTTTATGCATATTATGTCTCTTGTCTTGATGATTTAATTAACCAGAAGAGTACTATGATCAAACAAGAATATGCATGAGTAAAAGAAGACTTCCTTGAAACCCTGAATACTAATGATCATGACTATACATATTCAAGATTATTTAGAATTAGAATGTTTTGAGAATATACTAATGAATGTATGTTTGTGTATGAGATCATGAGGATGACACTAGTGCACACTTGAGCATGCACAGTGGTACAAAATGAATAGAAGTTCAAAAGACATATAGAAGATCAAGCGGGAGGCAACCACACAAACATAAAAGATAAGTATTTGAGTTGTTATTTGAAATAGTAAATGATATTGCTTGTATGCATATTTGTATTCCTAGAATATATCATGCTGAGTGTAAACATTCATAGAGCATTGAACAGTATACTACTAATATGCATATGATTGGTAAGTTGGACAAACATTCCATTGTTGCTTGTCTAGAATGAAACCTCTTTGCTGACATGCTGAGAGCTGTGCACACTCTCGATAGTATGTTTTGGTAGAGATGGAAGGCATCTAGATAGCCACTGTATGCATACAAGATATGGGAAAGTGTTGTGCCAAAGTATTGGTCAAAATAGTTGCATAACTATGTAAATGATATCTGTATGCATAATAGGTTATCATGTCAATATGATTTGATGATTATGAAGTATTACTAATCATGTACTTAATTTTGAATTGTAGGAAAGATCATGATGAATGATGAACACTGAACAAGCGATGGATGTTCAACAAAAGATTCACAAATCAAACACACTATAGAAGGCTTGTGTCTAGAAGATTCTCTTAGAAAGAGGAAGAGAATCATGATGAGATGTTTGCTCCAAGTGGCTAGATAAGACCATTCTCTTAATGGTGTAATTAAAGAAGAAGTGTGAATCAGGTTCTGTATGGGTTCCCAGGATCGATAATCAATTGATGAGCTTAATGATCACCATGGGTGATGTGGATCTCAACCTTTGCTACAAGGTTGAATATGGCTTCTCTACACAGATGTTGATTGGGCAGAAATTGTATCAGACAGGAAGAGCACATCGAGAGGATGTTACTGTCTGGGATCAGCCATGATCTCATGGTTTAGAAGGAAGCAATCTAGTGTGGCTCTCAACACAAGCGGAATATATGGCTGCTTGCTTTACTAGTTGTGAAGCGGCATGGCTTTAGAATGGACCCAACTATGATCCTATGTGATAAACAGAGTTGTACCAAAATGGCAGAGAATCCTGTATTCCATGATAAGTCAAAGCACATAGAGATCTGACATTTCTATATACAAGATATGGTGCAGAAAAGAATTAAAGTTCAAATTTGTAACAAGTTACCAATGTACTAACCAAACCCCTACCTCAAGTAAAGTTTTCCGAGACAAACTTAAAATAGTTCAGAAGGACCCTCCTCGAAAGGGGGAGTGATGTGATCACTTATGATGAGATTGCCCGCATCGACAGTGAGGTCGATGATGTGGATACCTATATTGGTGATGCCGACAGAGAGGTTGGTGGATGGTCCTTAGACAGGGTCTAAGGTGACAAGGGGATTGGATCATCCTTGAACGCATGTTCTAAAAGAGAGCCGTAGACGTATGTATTCGAGAATGAAGTCCTTCGTGGACATGAGGGGATTGGATCATCCCTGGACTTCAGTCCTAAAGAGAGCCGTAGACGTATGTCTTCGAGAATGAAGTCCTTGGTGGACATGAGGGGATTGGGTCATCCATGGACTTCAATCCTAAAGAGAGCTGTAGACGTATGTCTTCGAGAATGAAGTCCTTGGTGGACATGAGGGGATTGGATCATCCTTGGACTTCAGTCCTAAAGAGAGCCGTAGACGTATGTCTTCGAGAATGAAGTCCTTCGTGGACATGAGGGGATTGGATCATCCCTGGACTTTAGTCCTAAAGAGAGCCGTAGACGTATGTCTTCGAGAATGAAGTACTTGGTGGACATGAGGGGATTGGGTCATCCCTGGACTTCAATCCTAAAGAGAGATGTAGACGTATGTATTCGAGAATGAAGTCCTTGGTGGACATGAGGGGATTGGATCATCCCTGGACTTCAGTCCTAAAGAGAGCCGTAGACGTATGTCTTCAAGAATGAAGTCCTTGGTGGACATGAGGGGATTGGATCATCCCTGGACTTCAGTCCTAAAGAGAGTCGTAGACGTATGTCTTCGAGAATGAAGTCCTTGGTGGACATGTGAGGATTGAATCATCCTTGGATTTCAGTCCTAAAGTGAGCCGTAGACTGGGTCTCCAAGAATGTAGTCCTGAATGAACAGGTAGGGGATTGTATCTTCCCCGGACTTTGGTCCCAGAATTGATCCGTAGACTGATGTCTCCGAGAATTGAAGATAGGACTGCATCGTCCCTGGACCTTGGTTCAAAATGTACGTGATGGGATTGCATCATTCCTAGACATGAGACTTGTCTTAAAGTGATAAGGACTGATCATCTTGGAACTTGATCGGGATTGCATCGTCCCTAGACATGAGACTTGTCTTAAAGTGATAAGGACTAATCATCCTGTAAGTAGATTGGGATTGCATCGTCCCTAGACATGGTGAGGTGTCTTAAAGTGATAAGGACTAATCATCCTGTAAGTAGATTGGGATTGCATCGTCCCTAGACATGGTGAGGTGTCTTAAAGTGATAAGGACTAATCATCCTGTAAGTAGATTGGGATTGCATCGTCCCTAGACATGGTGAGGTGTCTTAAAGTGATAAGGACTAATCATCCTGTAAGTAGATTGGGATTGCATCGTCCCTAGACATGGTGAGGTGTCTTAAAGTGATAAGGACTAATCATCCTGTAAGTAGATTGGGATTGCATCGTCCCTAGACATGGTGAGGTGTCTTAAAGTGATAAGGACTAATCATCCTGTAAGTAGATTGGGATTGCATCGTCCCTAGACATGGTGAGGTGTATTAAAGTGATAAGTACTAATCATCCTGTAAGTTGATTCGGGATTGCATCATCCCTAGACATGGTGAGGTGTCTTAAAAGGATAAGGATTGATCATCCTGTAAGTTGATCTGGATTGCATCATCCATAGACATGAGATATGTCTTAAATTGAGAGGGATTGATCATCCCGTAAGTGGATCAGGATTGTATCATCCATGGACCTATGTCCTAAAGAGAGCGGGATTTATCATCCTGTAATATGATCGTGTGTGTTGCAGAGTATGCTGCTATGTTTTGATGATAGATGTATTAGTGAGAATACATGCTTTTGATGATAGATGTATTAGTGAGAATACATGCTTTTGATGATAGATGTATTAGTGAGAATACATGATTTTGATGATATATGTATTAGTAAGAATACATGTTTTGATGATAGATGTATTGGTGTGGATACTAATACAGAAGATCTAGATGTTGTAGATTGAGATGATCCAGATGCTGTAGATCGAGATGATCAAGATGCTGTAGATCGAGATGATCCAGATGCTGTAGATCAAGATGATCCAGATGCTGTAGATCGTGATGTTCCAGATTCTATAGATCGAGATGATCCAGATGCTGTAGATCGAGATGATCCAGATGTTGTAGATCATGATGATCCAGATGCTGTAGATCGAGATGATCCAGATGATGTAGATAGAGATGATCCAGATGCTGTAGATCGTGATGATCCAAATGATGCAGATCGAGATGATCCAGATGCTGTAGATCGAGATGATCCAGATGCTGTAGATCGAGATGATCCCGATGCTGATGATTGTATGATGACGATGCTGATGATCGTGAGGATCCAGATGTTGATGTTGTTGTAGCTGTTCGAGTGTTGCATAAGATAAAGACTCAGTACTGAAGATGTTGATATTCCAGTATTGAAGATGTTCCAGTAATTGCTTAGTTACTGATGATGTTGAGAAAGCTTCCAATGATTTATAGATGTATCATGTATGATGTTGATGACTCCTTTCTCGTGTAGATGTTGTTATAATATCCTTCTCGTTAAGGGGGAGTGTTGAGATATTGTAACTTCAAAGAATATTATATTTGTACTTTATTATTCTGGAGATGTTTCATTCCTCCTTGAAGATCTTATTGTATATCCGGAGATGTTTATTCCTCCGTCAGAATGTGGTAAATTGGGTTATTATACTTCCCTAGTGGGGGTCGGCCCTGTATGTGTTATGTGGGTCAAAGGGTTATTAGACCACCCTAGAGGGGTCGGCCCAGTCAGTTGTAGTGGGGTATTTAACCCACTGGTTAAATACGAGCCTACATGATTTGTGTAAAAGACAAGTCGGAGTAGTGTATAAATAGAGGAGGTGTATTCCTCATTTGACACACACTCACTCACTTGAGAGTGGTGCACTTGTGGAGGAGAGGTCTTCTATGGAGAAGGAGGAGCTTATGCTCAGGGTTACATCTTTGTATATTGCTGGTCATCTATATTGAGGAAGCTTTACTGGGTTTTCTACCCCATGAGGGTTTCCCAGGATAAATTTGTGTCTCTTGTGTTTATGCTGTGCTTGTTGTTTCTTCAGTGATCCTGTATATGCTATTATTGTGAAATGGAATGCAATGCTGCTATTTTCTATCTTAGCATATTAAATCTTAACATGATGATGTTAGGAAGCTAGTGAACAATGAAGACAGTGATGAGATCATATGTATGGACAGAAGAATTTTTTCTGGCAGCAGCATTGAATGTGAGGACAAAAGCATAACGGTCAGATTGATACAGGACAACTTGACAATGAATGAGCTGGTGCACAAACTGAGATGCTGATATGTTTGATACTAGGATAGTCAGAAATACAAGGATAATTGTGATAATGACATGTTGAGATAGAGACATGTGTTGATGCTATGACAGTGAGTGATGATGTGATATATGTTGATGAGAGAAGTTGTTGAAACAAACAAGGGTTTCTTGTTTGTGAGTTTATGAATTTGTAGACTCAAGAAGAGTCTGAAACATTAGTTGTAAATCTAAGTTTGTTGGGGGTGTTGTAGCATCCCAGTCAGTTGTAGCTAACTGAACCATTCTGGTGGGTGGTGCCACCTTATGGGTTGTAGCCCATATTGGAGATTGTAGTCTCCATTTATACAAACTTACAAAGCTTATACCTTGTCTCTTGTGCAATGTGTTGAAATATTTATGTTGATAGTATATTGATGAATATAATATAGAAGTGAATGTGTAAATGATGATATGAAATTGTGATTAAAGTTGAAATTGAATAAAGTGTAGGCTCACTGATTCACCCCCCCTCTCAGTGAGCCGTTGTGTTTAATAGATTCTTCAAGCAAACTGATGAAGTTTCCTCCTTGGTTGTCTTCAGATCAATATTCTTGGAGGCTTTTCCTGAAGAGGATCCAAATACTTTCATTAGGTAGGAAGAAAATGCATCCAATGAAGCTTCATATATTTTTCCACTCTTTTCACAAGTAGGCTGATTTTTACTCCTTTCATGCTCCTCTAAAGGCTGATATTTGACTATGGAACATGCTACATCGGGCTGCAATTTTTTCTCCACTTCTTTGCACACATTATTGACCAAATATTCTTTGAAAGAGAGGTTTGCACGAATCTCCCTTCTCAAAGCTAGATACTCCTAGTAGTAGCTTTATATCTTCTTAAGACTTGATGGATCGAGACTTCTATCATGTCTATATATGGTGTGACACATGCCATACTCATGTGCCACATGTAGTCCACCATCAAAATATATCACATCACCATCTGAATAGGATGCATGCTCTTCATAATCAAGAAAGGAGTCTTCCTATTCATACCATTAGTAGTCTTCATCTTCATACCAAGACATGTTTGCAAATATTCTTCAAATGAGATATTATGTTCCATAGGTGCAGAGGAACATGCTCTGATACCACTATAGTGTACATAAGGTAAAGAGTAGGCACACTATCTCGGAGACAAGCAAGAAAGTCTCTTTTTCACCAATTGTTTTCAAGCACCTAGTGGCTTTTCCAAATTCCCTCCCAAACAAACACGAGGCTGTAGTAAACTTAGTATGGTTTGAAAAATACACCTACAGGTATGAAAAACGTATATAAGAATGGTTTTCAGTCCATACATTCGAAAATGGCACATTTAGTGAGTGCATCACACCTAGGGTGGTCACAAAGACTCAATAGTGTCAGTTCCCAAGAATTATGTGGAACCCAACGATTATTAGTGTTGCACTAGATGCATCTAGGCCTGGTTGCAATCACTATATATAATAGGAGACACTTAGATCAAATTTTGGAAGTTATTTTTCACTTTGGGATCACTAGGATAACTTGATTTGGTTGAGCAGAGGTCAGGTTTCTACTTCAAATGTCAAAACTAGTCATATTTCCAATGAATTTGAGAGTAGGTGAAATTGCTAGTTTTCTGGAACTTTCAAGGAGAGGCTGAGGGTAACAATTTTTTAGAGTGGCTCTTCATATGTGACCAACACCATGTTAATTAATAATATCAATCATTGAACTAACATTTGGAAGCTCATAAAATAGGTGTTTGAATCCAAAGATAAACAATGTCGAATTTAAGCTAGTTTTGAGCACATAGAGTTACGAAATAATGAAAGAATTTGTAGAGTGGAATGTAAGGAGAAAAAGTGACTAATTTTTATTATGAAATGGAGTATTATTACAGATTAGGGTCATGAATACAACCTTTTTTCTTACAGGAATTCACGCACAACATCCAACACACAGAAACTATGAAAACTGTCTACCAAAGCACATCACAGATGGAGCCCACAATACATGGAACTTCAATGCTCTCACTGGAAAGAGATGGGATCTGAAAACCTATAGAAATATACAATTCATCTCTGTGAGAAAGGATTTCCATATTAGAATATCTCCAATATTTTTGACCACATGGAAGCTTAATTTTATGAGTCAATTAAGGTCCATCATCTCCTTATGCATTTTTTTCCCAAGTCCCATATATTTTAATGTTGCATTATTCCTAACTCGGACCTTAGGATTAGCAATTAATAAACCCAAATCACCACCTAGGTGAATAAGCATGATCATTGTAGCTAGGGTTTTCACCCTAGCTTGTGCAAATGAGCACCTACTGAGGAGAAGGGCCTCCTTAGTAGCAGTTTTGTAAAACAGTAAAACTTGACAGTAAAACAAAGTAAAATCTAAGCTAACATGTGCATCAACAGAAAATAAAAAGACAATAATATAATGGGAATTTTTCTTTTGTATTAAAAATGAGAACAAAGTTACATTTACCTCAAGTGTTGAGGTTGGTGGAGCTCTTGCAGTGGTCCAGGAGGGTTGCTTTCGTGCTCCAATGGGTTCCTTCTCCTTCTCCAAGGTGTTTGAATAATGGGCCAAAAGGGGCACTCAAATGGGAAACTAGCTCAAATGGTAAGCTAGGGTTTCAAGAGTGATTTTGGCAGAGTGAGGATAGGATAGATTGTGGATATGAAATGGGGAGCCTCCATCACCTATTTATAGGTTTTTAGTGGTGGAGTGTTGACCCATGGTTGTTGGCACCATATGGTTTAGGTCAATTGTTTTAGGGTTTTTGCTTCATTTTTCCCTTTTTTATATTTTTTATTCCTTTTTATTTGATTTTTGGGAATTTAGGGCCTTTTTAGAGGTTTTTTGCTATTTTTTTGAGGAAATGTAACTATTTGGAGAGGGAAAAAGGGGTTTTTTTGGCCTTTTGGTGGCCATTTAATGGTTTTTTGAGGTTTTAGAGGCAAAGATGGTAGGAAATATAGACAAATGAGTCATGTAATGAGGGAGATGAGATGGTGAGCATTTTTTGGGTGTTAACAATCATGACTAGGTGAATTATGCTATTGTGGTCCATGGCCAAATTCGGGGACATTACAGAAAATGTCTGCAATATGTTCCTTAGTTCCAATGTATTCCAATTTGATATTCTTTTATATGAATTTCTCCCTTAGAAAATGATAGTTGATAGGAATATGTTTGGTATTGGAATGCCTCACTGGGTTCTTAGAGATGTTTATAGCATTAGTATTCTCACAAAATATAGGAATAGGCTCATTGTATTCTACTTGGATATATCTTAAGGTATGGTTCATACATAGAACCTGAGTAGAACATGTTGTTGCTGCAATATATTTTTCCTCTATTATGGATAGGGACACTGAAGATTGTTCCTTGCTCAACCAGGACACCAATCAATTTCCCAAATAAAATTCTACTCCACTCGTACCTCTTCTATCATCAATAATTCATGCCCAATCTACATATGTATAAGATGTCATAATCAACTCATTTCCTTTTGGATACCACAATCCAAAATCTATTGTTCCCTTGAGATACCTGAAAATTATTTTTACTGCTAAAACATGAGTCTCCTTAGGTGCAGCTTGAAATCTTACAACATGTCCAACTGCTTTCATTACGTCTAGTCTTGAGGATGTTACATAAAGTAGATTACCAATCATTGATCTATATAGTTTTGGATCCACTTCTTTAGCTTCATCCTCTTTACTCAACTTGCATCTAGTAATCATAGGAGTAATTACAGGTTTATAGTGCTCCATTTTGAACATTTCTTTCATATACTTAGTTTAGGAAATGAAAATACCTTCACCTAATTGAGAAATATGAAGTCCTAGTAAGAAATTCAGTTCACCAAGCATAGACATTTTGAATTCCTTATGCATTTCCTTGGCCCAAAAAGCATTTTGTGGTTTTCTCCCATTTGTATTTCCACGAAAAAATATCTTGTCCATTGTGTATGATTTAATGTGATGATGAATGGAACTATTAATGGTTAAACACCTATTTCATTAAATTTAGATATATTTTAGTCCAAGTCCCTTTGAAGACAGGTAAAAAGCAACCTTTCTAAACCTCGAAGTCAAGGTTTCAAAAGTGCAAAATTTGGTTTCAAAAGTGCCAATTTCAGGTTCCAAAAGTGTACTTTTGCATTTGATATTGCCACTTTTGAAACTGGTTTTTTCACTTTTCCAATATGATAAATATGATAATGGCACTTTTAGAACCTGATTTTGCTCATTTGAAATGTTGTTTTTGACACTTTCAATACTTCAATTTGCGATTTTGAAAACCGATTTTGGCACTTTCAAGTTATAATTTTGCACTTTTGAAAACCAAACTCGACACTCCGGGCTTACAAGTATGTAATCACATAATTGAATATACAAAAACCCAAAGAGTTTATTCGTGAAAAACAAAAATCAACGGTATTATTTAACAAACTAGTTCCATATTTTTTACAATTGGCCTCACATCGCTCACACCATTCAGGTGTAGCAAGCAAGGACATAATCTATCTAACAAGAATGTGTCATTGACATCATTGCAAGTATATCTTTTTTTTATAATACAACTCCCTTCCTCGTTACAAACATGTTTTTCTTTTGAGTCATCTATAGTAATTGTATTTCTAGCACCGTAACCATGGTTCAAAATCTCCAAAACATTTTTTAAAGGTTTGAGAAAAACATAAGGATTCCCATCACTCTCAAAACACTCTTTGTGTATCTAAGAAAAATCATCTTGTGTTAATAAAACTCTAAATTGTTCCCTTTTCAATGATGTTATTTCCAATAATATGGCAAAAACACATCCATGTTTTTTTTTGTGCAGATGTCCATACACCCACTTCAAATATACTAAATCATTTTTCAAAAAAATCCCTAAATCCCAGATGTATAAAATAATTCTTTGTGCTTGATTCGATATTTGGTGTTCTTGGAAATCTAAATTTATTTTTCTATGTATTGCATGTAATAACACTCCATTAAAATCGAATATAATCAATGGTTTACCTGTAACTAATCTTCTAGTAATATCTACAATAAAAACAACACACACAACCCAATCAATAATTTTTTTTGTTTATTGAATGTTTTTATTTGTATGTAAGTATATTACTGGCACGATATACAATTTTTGAAACACATATTAACCAGATACATGATATTATGTCCATAAATATGGGAATTGTCCAAATATACAAAATTATTTTTACATTTGTCGGAGTTGTCAAATTATACAAAACACTAAATCAATTGTTGTCACTATAATATGAAGGTCATTTCAATTTGAATATTTTTATCCAATGTCCCATTTTTCAACGAGGCCCGAGATGATTCACAAGAGAAGACAACATTGTTTTATGATTATTTCTCTCTCATGTGAATTGCCAAATGCCCAATTAGTCGGCATTTTCAAACAGTTTTCCTTTCTATTATCTTCTGAATGATATTGTCCTTCATCTATAAACAACATGTTTGATTTTTGATATATATCTCCATATTGGAAAAATACACCCCTGAAGGAATTTTCATACATTTAAAGTACTTCACCAACATTATATGTAGACATTGAGGCATTATAAATCATTCTATGTTTACATTGCTCTCAACCCCAAATAAATACAAAGTCCTCATTCTTTAACCAAGCAAATCTATCAAGGAATTTTTTAATTTCCATGCCGTCGAGTGAAGAAAACCACATAGCAATGTAAAAATGTTCTCTTGCAGCATTGATAATATTAGTGTTGAATTTTTTACCTAGGAATTGTTCCCCTATTTACTTTGTGCCTAAGTCACTAAAAGGGGACAAGTGACATGGCCCTTGCATTAATTGCTTGAGATGAGAATTTAATTCACTTTAGAGTCATAAAGTGTATTTTCAATAAATATAAGTGGAATTTGAAAGGAAATTATTTAATGGAGAGAAAAGTGTTTTTTCTCATCCTTTGATGTGATACCACTAGATTCAATGTGGGCCCTTGATCTAGTGACTATTCAACTACCCTAGGAGAGAAGATGAAAAGGAAAGGAAACCAAGAAGCATTAAATACTTTCCATGGGAATTGGAGCAAGTTGAGTTCATGAGAAGTGAATTTGAGCTTGAGAGAGAGAGAAGTTGGTTGAGATAGCAGCATGAATTCCAAGGATATTCGAACAGCAAGAAGCAGAGAGACTTTGGAACATAGTTCGAGGACCGTACAGTAGCAGGTTACAATGTGATACTAGCATGCATTTCTATGCATTCCGTACAATAGGTTTAGGGCACGATTTTCAAGGTTAAATGGCTCCATTTTCGTGGAGAAGAAAGTAGTGAACTTTCCCAGTTATTGGAATGAAAAAAGAGACTCCCTGTAAGCATTAAATAAGGGTCGTAAAGTCTTTATTGTGGCAGCATAAATTCTGTAGTTGATGGCACAAAATTCAAGGATGTGAGAGACACAAATTTCCAGGTTAATTAATGTTGAGTTTGTTGCATGAATTCCCATATTGTAGGCCGTACAATGCACAGAGTTTGAGGTGGTGATTGGGTTGTGAGATTCAAACCGTACAGTGTTGAGATAGCACACATTTTGAGACTGAAGTTTACACTTTATTTTAGGAAACTTCTACACAATATTCGAGGCATCCTTGTGGTCATTCGTAGGAGATAAGTTGTGCCATCATTTTTTATTATTCTGTTGTACTACCTTGAAGAAATAATAAAAATATCATCTCTCTCACAGGTTTTTCCTTTGGAGTTTTCCTGGGCCATTTGGCTAAAAATTCCAAGTCTGAAATTTTAAATGTGTGACCGATATTGATTTTTTCTCTCAGTAGTGTGGTAATATATTCACGTGTTTCTAATTCTGAGTTGTTTATGACGAAAGAATTCATTTGAAACCGTTAAATGTTGAATGAGTTTATGTATTAAACAATGTTCAAGTGAAATTAGAAATTAGAGTTGAAGGTCGAGCAATTTTTTTTTTACAATCAGGACTGTACATCGCGCATAATAATGAAAGCAATTATGGACAAAAATGATGTTGTTTCTTTTGGATAAAATCTGAACTCCAAAGACAAATCCCTCTACTCCTAGGACAAATAGTTTCTTTTGTGGTGATCTTCAAACTACATACAAATCAATGAATATATATATAACCAGAACGACAACACTTTGTTCATCAAGTTAATGACCAAAAACATGCAGTTGTAAAAGCATATATTAAATTCATAGGAAGAATACAAACATTACCTGGAATTTCTTGGATTCAAAATAAATACAAGCATCACACTAAACAAACAATAATATGTTAGAGTCAAAAGAAAATACCAACAACAACCAATAAAACAAAAAATTCATTTAATTATTTAAAATCTCCATAGGTTACATTTAATGTTTCTCCCCCTTGGACGAGGAAATTATAGGTTACATTGAATGGAACTTGTCTCTCTTGAATGAGGAAATGAAGGTTCTGATATCGGTTGATTATGGTATTTTACATAAATACTTCTAGATTCTATGTACCATATCACTATCTTCCTTAGCAGATGATGTATTGAAGGTCTTATGCAAAATACAATTTTCAGATGGATGTGCTTGCACATCATCATCCTCCAATATAATCATTGATGTATTATTTTTTGAATATTTCACTGGGAAATCCTCCCACACTTTGTGCATGTTTTTTTGTATCTTTACTTCTTTATATTTGGTACATCTCTCTTGAAACCAAAAAAATAAAATTTGGTTCCTAATTGTTTTTTCTTTTTTCTTTGCCCCTATAAATTAAAAAAAATGGTTTCCCTTCATTGACATCACATTTAGAAGACCAAATTCCAACATCGAATTTCACAAGACATAGTTCCAAAAATCCTATCGTAGTTGGTCGTGATTTATATAATGTTCCATTGTAATTAAATTCAAATTCTTCATCAATAATTTCATTCACCCTTTTCTTTTTCTGGAGGCATTTTCAATGACTTTTTTGGAGCCATTTTCAGTAACTTTCTTGTAAAATATAAAAATTTCCATTTCAAATATTAATAAATGTTTTTTTATGGAGGAATGCACATAAATAGGGCATGCTATATATTCTGTAATAAATTTGTTTTAACAAATTTGACAAAACATAATTGCAACTTCAATAGTTGCAACTTGAGTTACAAGCCAAAGATGATATGTTGGCCAAGTCTTAGAACAACGATGAAGTGGCGAAGAATGAAGAGCCTACTTCTACTGCAAATGCAGAATCCTTCACTGAGGTAAATAGTGCCAGTAATTATTCAGTTTCTTGTTCTTCCCATGATGATGGTGATGGTTTTGGTGCTTTTGAAAATCACACCAAGGGAATAGGGATGAAGTTTTTGAAGAGAATGGGATATGAAGGAAATGGCCTTGGAGCCAATGGCCAAGGATTTATGCATCCCTTACAAGTAGTAGAACTTCCTCAACATGCATACTGGGATATAGAAGAAAGGAAGATGGATCACTCTCCAAGGAAGTTGAAGCAATAAAATATTCAAAAGAAGAGCCCAAGCTAGCACCAGAAGGTGACATAGCACTCCATGATGATCGTGATTACGAGTCATCTCCAAAGGGGGATGAGTATTACAAAGGAGGAGCTAAGGAAAGTCTATGTGCTTGAACTGTATAAGAGACAACCAAGCAAGGTATAAAAAGTCTCACTATTCCAACGTTCCTTTTGATTATAAGAAAATCATAAATGTAAATCAAATTCTATGGCATAGAATACCATGTATGTTTTGTGGTAAAGATAACCATGATATTGCCAAGTGTTGGAAAAGAATGGATTTGTACAAGAAGTTTATGGAAACTTGGAAGAATCCAAGACATGAAGACCCCTCTCCATGTCAGGAGAAAAAGAAGGGCAAGAAAGTATGGGTCAAGAAGAACCATTGCACCCATTGCAACAAGGGTGGACATTAGGAAGCCACATGTTGGGCACTCCATCCAAAGTTGTGTCCCAAGAAGGACAAGAAAGTTGAGCAAGCACCTGTGAAAGAACTAGCCGACGAAGTAGCTCAGAAAGAAGGCCATCTACACAGACATCTCAGGAAGGAGGACCTATTTTCCTTGATCTCTAAGATGAGTAGACGGACCTGTGGAAACCATTTATGTGGAACCAACGAATGCCAAAATACACAGGGTTCATGTAATGTATTTCATGCAAAAAGGGGGGACTATTGGTTATGTTTTATTTTCCATGTATCATATGCTCTCCCCCTCCAACGAATATGCTTTCCAACAAAATTGGTAAAATATTCCATATGCTCTCCAACAAACTTTGTAAAATTTTCCATGTGCTCTCCAAAAAATATCACATGGGATCCACCATTATATGGTTTAACTATGGGATATGCCAAAAGGGGATGGATTACATTATGTGTGGTCGTTACACTTATGGGAGCACACATTATATATATGGTTGTTACAACTAAAATGTCAATGAATGGTATGGTTATAGGAAAAGGCCAACGAACCATGGCATAGTTATAAAGTGGCTATAAGCCATATTTTTTGGGTATGGAACAAACCATTTAGTTGAAACAAAGGGCTAATTTTAGGCCCACATGTATCTTTCCACCAAACCACCGAGGGGGGTCACATCCATCTATATAAACCCATTTGACTTGTGTTAAAGGGGGCATCCATTTTATGGGAGTTCCACGTGTTAGAAGGAGCAAGTTTGGAGCCAGTTTCAATATCCTTTATTGAGAGATCATTGTTGGAGGTTCCAAGTTCCTTTGAGCACATATTCCTCTATGTATCCTTCTCATGTGTAGAGAGACAGAGAAGAATACTGTTGTGTCCTTATGTTAGGTGAAGGTGGGCGTGCTTATAGTCATTTCTCACCATTTTTATGAGCCAGAGTCACTAGTCAAGTCAGTTTTTGGATCCAAGCAGTAGATTATTTTTGTCATCAATATCAAGATGAATGATCACCATATTGTATTGAGCTTCTAGCTACATGCTTGTGAGAGATCATCCTTCATCAAAGGATATCATCTCTTTGTAGGAGAGACATTACCACTTACTTGTGAGAGCCAGTTCTCTTTACATTGTATGAGAACATATCTTCAATATTGCCATTGATGAGGGAATTCTTGAACCACTATTGATGTGGGAATTCAACCCTTTTGTAAAGGAGAGTATCTTTGGAAGAAGAGAATAGATGTAGTTCAACGATTGAACGAGCCCGAAGACGTAGCCAAGGGGTCTGGTGAACTCCGTTACCAAATGAGTATTGCTTGTCTCGTGTTTTATTTGTGCATGTTATTTTCCTTAATTGTGTTCAATATGTGATGATGAATGAGACTAATGATACATTCAAAAAGTTAAACATGCACACTATTGATTCAATCCTTTTCATTGCATTCAAGTTCAATAAAAATGATCCTATTGTTGATCCTTTTGTTAAGCAATATTAGAATCAAATTCAAGTTGGTTTTAAGGTCACCCCAGATCATATCAGTGTGCTGACCAAAGAAGTTGGATAACAACATAAACAAGAAAATTGTGAACTAACTATGTCAGAGTCAATGGACATACCGAACTCCTATTTCTTGATATATATGTTCAATAATTTCTTAGCTTCCGTTGGTAATTTGGTACCATTATCCTCTTATTTTCTTAATTTCAAATTCTATATGTGTCATAGGTGGATCTCGATTAATAGATCAAGATTCACTTAGAATTTACCAATTATTGACAGGAAAATAGAAGAAATATGAAGAAAATATTAAGTAGAACACAAGAGAAAAACACTCATGTGGGTTGATCTTCCATTGCATTATTATTCAATAGCATGTGTACAATATATATTCTCTCAGGAGGAAAAATCAAGAGACTTAATGGAAAGTTGAGTAGCTCACATTAATGCTAGGCTTAATGGGGTAATTCCCCCAATCTATGACATTGTGCCAAGTGTAACTCCTATATTGGGCCATAATGAGGTCCAATGAACCTATGACGACCATGAGGAAGTTAGGAAAGTCAATAAATGTGGATGGAATCATTATGAGGGAGAATTCGGTGGTTTAGGGATTTGGTAGTGGCCATTAATGAGCAATTTTACCAAATCTAGTGCATTAGTGCCCTTGGTCCAACCTTATCCCATAAAACAGGGAAGTGGTGCGCCTGCCTCATTAAATGCATTGAATAGGGTGCCTTTGACTCCCAAAAATAAGGAAATGAGAACTCTTGTGGACAAACTTGGCTATAAGGACAAACCACTAGTCTAATATGTGGACAAACCCCCTAGACTAGGCACTATTGAAGCCAAACCATGGAACAACTTACATTAAACACTTGGAACCTTATGCAAGTATTATTAACCAAGGTCTAGATTGGAATTATGTTCCAACACCCCCCCTATTCCAAAATGGTTGTGAGAAAAGAAAATTATTATGAGGGCCCCAACAACAAAGGCTTATGGTCACCCTTTACATTATTCATCCATGTAAGTGATAAAATAGGCAAAACCACTTGGGGAAAATCCTCCCTCTAAAATGGACATGAAATACACCAAAAATAAACTACTCCAAAACACAAGTAGGTGTGAACTTGTTCATATGTCTAGAGGAACCTTCTTCTTGGGAAGAAGAGGAATGTTCGCAACTAGATCATGTACATTTACAACTGCATGATGGAAATTGGAACCATGTAGAGCAACTGAGTAACACTGATAGTAGAGTGAAGGTTTCTCTTCAAACTTGATCTTCAAACCAATTTGGGTGCCAGGTCCAAAATATACTTGATATGTTTGAGAATAAGTGACCCCAAGTGAATCAAGGCTCTTGAAGCATCAACATCGAACCAAGAGAGTTTTAATCAACTCCAAGAAAGAGGAACAAGAGTTCCAAGTTTTCCAATGTGATGGCGAAGGCTTCTCCATATTCAAATGAACTTGAAGAAATTCTGCTAGTCATGGTGTAGGAATACATAGGAAGCAAAAGAGTGTGAAGCAATGATATATCTTCACTTGAATTCCAAACTTCTCCTTGACCATATTGCGAACCAATACAATCATATGAAGAAATAACCTCTTCTAGAGAAGGCTCACTATGATCACCAACCAACAACCCATCTTCAATATTCATAATAAAAGACATAGAGGAGAAAGAAGTGGAATGGAGAGACATCTCTTCAACAGTATTGATGGCAGCAAATCATATTTTATCTTCGTGAAAAACAGCTTCATGGAAAAAAGAGGAAGCCACCAAGGAAGAAAGTTGAGCTAGATCATTTGCTGAATTTGTATCTTCTTCTTCTTCTTCTTCAATTTGAACAACTTCTTGAGAAATGCATGAGGCCGAGACCTTTGGAGGGAGAACACATGAGAAGGTGTCCATTTTCTTTCTCTCCATATAGCTAATATCTTCTTTTTGCATGCCAAGAGATCTATCTAGATTTCTCCAAAGCTCAAATGGATACTCAGCAGAATCAATGATATAATGCATTCTAGGAGGTATAGCTAGACACATAGTTCCATACACTCTATCATAGTCATTGATCCAATCACTCTTCTCTTCATAAGATTCTGGCTCGCTCACAACACCAATGGACACATCAAAGATACATTTTCTCTTGATATATGCACACATATTTTCTTTCCACTTTGAATAGTTGAATGTAGAGAGGAGAGGAACTGCTTTCGAATCCATAATGAAGTTGTCGTAGGCACCTGCAAGACACACACTTGGAAAACTATTTTGGAAGAAAGACTAGGATCCCCTATGAAGCTCTGATACCATGTCAAATTCTATATGTGTCACAGGTGGATATAGATTACTAGAGAAAGCTTCACTTAGAATTTACCAAACATTGATAGGAAAATATAAGAAATATGAAGAAAATATTAAGTAGAACACAAGAGAAAAAAACTCATGTGGATTGATCTTCCATTGCATTATTATTCAATGGCATGTGTACAATATATAGATGCTCTTAGGAGGCAAAATCGAGAGACTTAGTGGCAAGTTGAGTATCTCACATTAATGCTAGGCTTAATGGAATAATTCCCCCAATCTATGACATTGTGACAAGTGTAACTTTTGTATTGGGCCATAATGAGGTCCAATGAACCTATGAGGACCATGAGGAAGTTAGGAAAGTCAATAAATGTGGATGGAATCATTATGAGGGTGAATTAGGTGGTTTAGGGATTTGGTAGTGGCCATTAATGAGCAATTTGACCAAATCTAGTGCATTAGCACCCTTGGTCCAACCTTATCCCATAAAACAGGGAAGTGGTGCACCTGCCTCATTAAATGCATTAAATATGGATCCTTTGACTCCCCAAAATAAGGAAATGGGCACACTTGTGGACAAACTTGGCTATAATGACAAACCACTAGTCTAATATGTGGACAAACCCCCTAGACTAGGCACTATTGAAGCCAAACCATGGAACAAATTACATTAAACACTTGGAATCTTATGCAAGGATTGTTAACCAAGGTCTAGATGAGAATTATTTTCCAACACTTATTCTCGATAGATTTTGCATGCTTATCGAACCCTAAAATACTACACAACTACTAGAAATGATTTGGAGCAATATTATAGCTTTTGATGACATTATCCTCAGTGATTCATTGTGAATGAAAAATAATCGACATCATGTACTTTTAAATATTCACAAACCGAATGTTTGGTTGATCTCTCTTCCTTAGTACACTTGCAGTATTGATGCAAAGTCTACGCAAACTTCTTTTTCAACTGACGTGCTCAACCAAACCGATCCATTGATAATATTGTCCACCACATTGCTCAATTCTTCTTCATCAAGATCACATAATGGTCTAGAAAAATTAGATCCATGATGCTTTATTTTATTTAGAACAAAATCATCTTGTTTAATGCTCTTTGGTGAGCGTGGCAAGGAACCACTTTTGTAAAAGTTGAATACATAAAACCATTTGTTCCATATTTTTTCAGAAGTTAAAACAAGAGTCATCTTGTCTTTAAGGATTTCATTGGTATTAACAACAAAGATATCCATACATTCATTTTGGAAAACCTACGAATATATAAAATTGAAGATAATATTTAATTTAGTAAGCTCATAACATATTCAGAAATTTGTGAGCCTTGATTGTTAAGAAGGAATTTTTTTTACTTGCCACTCTTCATTGTAAGTGTTTCATACCCGAGTGGGATGGCCTACCATGGTGTATCCATTTCTCCCTTGCTTTCACAAATTAATAAATGAAGGGAGTTTATGCAAATTCCTTGTTTGGAAATTTTTTTTGTTTGCATAATTTGTTGATAATGTTTTGTGGAACATCTTTGTGTCACAGAGGAGCTATATGATGACGATATCTTGAATGGAATGGTTGATATTTATCATTTTCAATGATTTTTTACTGCACTATAATAGTATGTTTTCCGTCCAATATATAAAACTTCAATGTAGGAAAATTAATTTCTTCTTCATTTATAGGAACAAATCCCTCCCCAATCACAATATTGAAAGGAAAAAGAATAACATCTCTCAATGTTGTTTTAAAAGTTGATACAAGGGATACAACCATCTTTGCCATGACATAATCATCAACTTTTCGATATTGCAGTTCTGGAGGCGCTAAATCACATCTTGTTACATCAATCGAAAAAAAAAAATCAATAAAAAGTATTTGATTTGTTCTTGTTGAATGTATTTTGAGCTATCAAAGCTCTTACTGGGTTTCTACAGCATCACCTTAGATGGAATTGATTTGAGTGCCTTGAAAGAATATTTGCTTATGTCTTTCTGAAGTTTCTCGATAAAGGATCTTCGAAGGTACATAAGTAATTTTTCATGAGAAACATTTGATATCTTTTTTTCCATATTCATGTAATGCAATACAGATGATGTATACCCTACCAACATTCGTTTCTTAGATACTGACATAATTCCTTTCTTCAAAGATGTCATGGTATTTATTCTAGACCAATTACATTCATCATACAAGGGAAAAATCCATCCTTTCTTAGCACATGAAACCATATCCATTTCTCGACCACTTTTCATTAGATCTGGTTGATAATTATAAACTTGAAGATCAAATTGAAGGAGGAAACATGTATATGGCTCGATCAATTCAACATGAACACATAATTAATCGTTACTAATGGCATCTACAGACGTCAATATTCCAGTATGAGTGGAAACTCCTTCCTCATTAGAGAATAAGAGATATAAATCCAATTACAAATTATATGGTTCATCCATCTCAACATACCATGAACATATGAATAAACCAAGGTTGCGATTTTGTGTAATTTGAAGAAATGAAATTTCTCTAAATTGACTAGCAGTCATGAACGAAGACATATTTGACCTACAGTAAAGTAAAAATTTGGTGGTTAATGTAATAATATACATACAACATTTATAGTTTTCAAATAGTTTCTATCTATTAGACGTTCTGATGAAAATTTTGATGCAAATGATCGATGGAGAAGGCAGGATCGCGACCCTTCATAGATTCAATATTCTTTATATTTCGATCATAAAGGAAGGGACAACCAACCCTTATTGTGTTCACTATATTCGATATATATAAAATAGAAGAAGGGTTGACCAACCATTCCAAGGTTCAATATTATTTATATTTCTATCACAGAGGAAGTGGTAGCTAATCCTTCTTGTGTCCACTATTCTTGATATTTCCATAATACATTCATTCCTTCTTGTGTTCATTATCCTATACATATCTACAATATAGGAAGGGTGGGTAGACCCTTCACATGTTTAATATTCTTTATATTTCTATCATAGAGGAATGGGTGGTCTAACCTTATTGTGTTCACTATCCTCGACATATAAAATACAGGAAGGATCGGCTAACCCTTTTTAGATTCAATGTTCTTTATATTTCTATAATAAAGAAAGAGGTGTCCAACCCTTCCCGTTGTTGATGTATTTGTAACTTCGGAATGTATTTCCTATATGTATATTGTATTCCTATAGAGATGCTATTATTCCTCTATACGGAAGTGTTTGTATTCCTATAGAGATGTTATTATTCCTCTATACAGAAGTGTTGTCATTTATATTGTAAGTGTCGTAACTTATACTTGATGGGTTATTAGACCACCCTATTGGGGGTCGACCGAGTCAGCATTATGCTATGTGGTTAAGTTAAGGCCGACCTAGTAAAGGTCATTAGGCAAGTAAAGTCAAGTATAAATAGAGTGCGGGAGGCACTCTATTTGATCATTCACTTTCTCACTCATACTCTCACTGGAGAGTGGCACACTTGTGGAGGAGGAGAAGCTGCTGCTAGGAGGACTATATTTTGTACTTTGGTTGTATCATTTCTCTTTCTATCTCTGAGGAAGTTGCCGGGTTTTTCACCTTCTTGGTTTTCCCCAATGAAACTCTGAGTCTCTTGTGTGATTGCATTATTGTGTCCATGATTGATATGATGTAGATATGCTGCACATGTTATTCTCTCAGTTAAGATATTAGACCAGATTAAAAATTCTGAAAAACTAACATGGTATCAGAGCTAGCCTGAAAGAAGGCATGGTATGGCATTTATGACACTTGTTGCAATTGCGAAGCTAGGGCTTGATATAGCAAAAACCAGTCATCGTAGCACTTTCACTATAAATCCAGTTCGGAAAGGTTTTAGGATTTGAAACTATTATAGGTCGAAGATAAGATCCCCATGTACCTTGTTTCCGAAGCACAACTTCTAATTCATTGTACTTTGTGTTTTATGATCTGTACAATCTAGGGTTTCTGCCTCTTCCAGATCTCAGTCATAAACAAGTCACCAAGGAAAAAAGGTCACAACTTGGGTTAGGAAGCTCCAAATGAAATTTCGTAAAAAGTGACAGGTAGGAAATGGACTGTAGTTTCTTAGGTAAGGTTTTCAGAGGCCGAAGTTGAACCAGTGATGCGTGTCACGCCGTAAAAGTTCACTCTCTTGTTTTATCCCATAACCAGGTCACGTTGCGACACTTGGCATAAATCTCTCTCAGAGAATCAAATTGAGGTCAGACCTATGGGGTTGGAAAGATGACAGGTCAGGCTACCACAGGTCGAAGTTTCAGACCCTTTGGATTTGTAATTTTGGAGTTACACCAGAAATAATCAGGTGCATATTTCTGTCAAAACTGAATTGGATTTCGAGCACCTTCATTCATGGCTCCGAGAATTAGGGTTTCAGAGAAAGTTGGTATTTTTGTAATTGGAGGCCACAGCTGAATGATACTCATCAAAATAAAAATTTAGAGACCAAGATCAAATTTTTTGGTTGGGTAGAAGGCTGGGCTTGATCAAACCCTAGTTCGGGACTTTGATCGAAAAAGTGAAAAATTAGGGCTTCTACAAAAATGGGAATTTTTTAAATCTGTGACCATAGCTGGAATCGCCTTGGAAAAATTGAAGTTTAGAGCTTTGGATCAAAATATTTGGTTGGGTGAAGCTCCAGGAAACTCAAACCCTAATTCAGGGTCCTCCCGAGTGAATCCGAAAATCTAAAAGGCAATTTTGAGGGGTGAAACTTTGCAGTTTTCAAATTCTGAGTATACCAGCTTGACCAACTCAGAAAGGCGCATCTTTCTATCCTTTCAGAAGTTTGAAATTCAAAGTTTGAATTTTTACGATTTCCCTGACAAACCCCAATCTAGCTCCAGATCCAGTTTTTGCAAATCAAGTGGATTGGGTTAATCCTAGAAGAGAATGGATTGGTCACTTACATAAGTGAAGAAGTTCCAGTTTCATAGGGAGATGAGGCTAAGGCCTTACATAATAATATTACAAGAAATCTCGACAGGTATGACTTATCCAGGTATGTTTCGAGATCTGTTCATGATTAAGTTTATGGTATGTTTTTCTTCATTAAGGTTAGTACAATCTTGATTAACTTTAGACTTGTTGTATCACCTTAATAAAATTATGAATGCAGATATTCATTGATTAGGTTTTTGACACTTATGATTGTACTAATGCATTGTGGTGTTGTATGAGGTTGATGTTGTCCGCTAACATGAAAGGTACATCAAGAAAGACAAACCATGTTCTAGTTCAAGAACATATGACCATGGTGACATGAAGACAAAGATTCATCCATTGTCATGGATCACATTGAAGCTCTACTTACGAGGTATGTATAATTTGGTTCTACAATGCTTAACCTATGAGATATGCAGGTTACTAGCACAAGTCATTGAAGAGAACAAGAAGACATTGCTAGACATAACTAGCAAATATGATAACCAGGTATGTTTTTCCTATATCAAGTTAGAATCCTACCTTGTGTTAGGATCTTATACTGTTGTATGATTGATAATGATTATTCATGAAGTTAGAAATGTAAGTAATCAAGGGTTTATGTATATTATGTCTCTCACCTTGATTGATGATATGACTAACCATAAGAGTTCTATGGTCAAATATGAATATGCATGAGTAAGAGAAGTCTTCCCTGAAACTTTGAATGCTAATACGTATTATCTATGTTTGAAATGATCATGACTATACTTGTTTAAGATTATTGTGTTTTGATAGTATTGAGATTATACTAATGAATGTATGATTATGTATGAGATCTCGAGGGTAACACAATGATGATACTAGTAAGTATGCATAAGTGATCGAGGATGGATATAAGTTCAAGGACAGGTAATCCAGGAAGAAAAGATAAAGAGGGAGCACACTCTAGTAGTTCCTGCAAGGAAACAAATATTGAGAGGGAGTCCACCCTACAAACCAAACAAAGATAAGTATTTGAATTGTCATTTCTTGCATATTTGTTTGTTTAAATAATATTGCTCAATGATGTATATGCTTATGTTCCTAAACTTAGGATGTGTATTATGCATATTAGAATAATTACATTAATTAACAGTATACTACTAATATGCATGTGATGGGTAAGTGGCCTATGGCACTGTACAACATTCCATTGCTACTTATCTAGAATGAAACCTCTTTGTTGACATGTTGGGAGTTGTGCACACTCTTAACAATGTTCTGGTAGAGATTGGAAGGCATCTAGAAAGTTACGGGATATGGATAAATGTTGTATTGAAGCATTGGCTAAGATAATTGCATGACTGGATGACATATTTATTTATGTGTAAGAATTTGTTCTGAAAACTATGAGATGTTTCTAATCATGCAATTTAACTTGTTTTGTAGGAAAGATAGTATACCATTACCTACAAAAGAAGGGCTACAACATTTGTTCAGCAACAAAGTTATCTATTAAAGATATTGAAGTTCCTAGGATTCGGGAAGAATGCCATGATCAAGGAGTACCAGTCTATCATGAAGAATGATGTTTGGGATGCAGTCCTAGGACTTGAAGGGAAGTATGTTGTTACTTCCAAGTGGATCTATAAGATCAAGCATGCTGCAGATGGTAGCATAGAAAAATACAAAGCGAGGCTTGTAGCTCGTGGCTTCTCCCAAAAAGAGGGAATAGACTATGAAGAGACTTTTGCACCTATATCCAGATATACTTCCATCAGATCAGTACTTGCTCTGGCTACAGTGATGAAATGGAAGATACACCAGATGGATGTCAAGACAGCTTTCTTGAATGGTGTAGTCGAAGAGGAAGTGTATGTGGAGCAGCCACTCAGTTTTGACACATATGACAGGGAATCATATGTGTGCAGGTTGAAGAAAGTCTTGTATGGCTTGAAGCAAGCTCCTAAGACTTGGTATGGTAGGATAGACAGCTTTCTATCCAGTTTGGGATTTACCAAGAGTAAAGTAGATTCTAACCTTTACTACAAGGTTGAGTAAGGCAATCCTGTGATACTACTATTGTATGTGGATGACCTGTTTGTAACAGGTGAGGATGGGTTGATTGCCGACACCAAAAGGAAGCTTGTCACCGATTTCGAGATGAAGGACTTGGGTATGATGCACTACTTTCTAGGCATGGAGGTGTGGCAGAGTGTAGATGGAATCTTCCTTGGACAAGAGAAGTATGCAGTAGAGATCCTGAAGAGGTTCGGGATGATGGACTGCAAGGCAATGGCCACACCTATGGCATCGAACCTGAAGCTTCTGTGTGATTCTTCATCTGATCTGGTTGATGTCACGATGTATCATTAGATGATTGGGTCCTTGATGTACCTGACGAATATGAGACTAGATATTTGCTTTGTGGTGAACACATTGAGCCAGTTCCTGATGGATATCGAGGTGTTCACCTGGTTGCTGTAAAGCATATTCTGAGGTACCTGAAGGGTACAATTGATTATGGGATCAAGTATGACACGAATCAAAAGTTTAACCTGCAAGATTATGTTGATTCGGACTGGGAAAGCAGTGCTGCAGATAAGAAGAGCACATCTAGGTGCTGCTTCAGTATGGGATCAGGTGTGATCTCTTGGTTTAGTAGGAAGCAGTCCTGCGTAGCACTGAGTACAGCCGAAGCAGAGTATGTTGCAGCTTATTCGGCTAGTTGTGAGGCAGTATGGATCCGAAAGCCACTGTCAGAGTTATTTGATCTCTTGTTGGATGCTACTGTTATCTTCTGTGATAACCAGAGTTGTGTGAAGTTGTCTGAGAACCCGGTGTTCCATGATAGGTCGAAACACATTTAGATCAAATATCACTATATCAGGGATATGGTGCAGAGAGGAGCAGTGAAGCTCTTATATGTTGCGACGGGTGAGAAGATTGCAGATGTGCTGACGAAATCACTAGCCAAAGTGAAGTTTGAGTACTTCAGAGAGAGGCTTGGTTTTCTTCAAATTGACGACACTTCAAGGAAGAAGTGATGGACACATTTGCTGGAAGCCATTCCAAGCATGGTGAGAGGAGGATCCTTCTCATGGCTGTGGATGTAAGCGTTGGATGATGAGCATCAGGACAATGCTCCATTTACTGCTCTGTATATGCATCATGTTGGATGCTTGTTATGATCAGTTGGATCATGTATATGTATATGCATCATGTTGGATGCTTGTTATGATTAGTTAGATCATGTATATGTATATGCATCATGTTGGATTCTTGTTATGATCAGTTGGATCATGTATATGTATATGCATCATGTTGGATGCTAGATATGATCAGTTGGATCATGTATATGTATCTATAAATGTATCAGGTGGATATGTTGTATGATCAGGTAGATCATGTATGTTGATATGTATCAGGTATGATCAGGTGGATCATGTATTTGTATATGTATCAGGTGGATACATTGTATGATCATGTAGATCATGTATGATGATATGTATCAGGTAGATACTGTGTATGCACCAGGTGGATGCATTGTATGATTCAGGATGATCATGGATGATGAGCTTCAGGATGTTGCTCCAGATGACATGCATTAGGACAATGTAGTGATGATGATCAGGATGATGATGTGTACATTAGGATGATGTATGGTGAGTATCAAGTTGATACTCTGTGGTCGTGGAACAGGTTGTGCAGATAAGCATATAATCCGGCCCTGGGAGGTTTTGCAGATAGTCTTTCGAGGTTTTGCCTATGGCATGTAATGTGGTCCTGGGATATCTGGAAAACTCTCTTTCGAGGTTTTGCTTTGGGAGGACATATAATCCGGCCCTGGGATATTTGCAGATAGTCTTTCGAGGTCTTGCCCATGGCATGTAATATGGTCCTAGGATATCTGGCAGATGCTCTTTCGAGGTTTTGTCCTATGGCATATAATCCAACCCTGGGAGATCCGATAGGTTGAGTTGTGTGCTCGTAATCAGTCCTGAGATGCTCTTTCAGGGTTTTTCTATGACCACATGTAATATGCCCTAGAGATCTGGATATGATGAAAAAGGCCTCAGATGCTCTTTAGAAATCTTGCTTGGCAAGACACTCTTTTAAGGTTTTGTGGTAGGGGTCACATGTAATAAGTCTTGGAGATCTGGACAGGATGAAAAAGGCCTCAGATGCTCTTTAGAGATCTTGCTTGGAAAGACACTCTTTTAAGGTTTTGTGACAGTCACATGTAAAATATCCTGGGAGATCTGATAGGTTGAGTTGTATGCTTGTAAAATGCCTGGGATGCTCTTTCGAGGTTTTGTGATGCACGTAATAAGTCCTGAGGATTCCACAGTATGGCCAGTGATGATGAAGACCTACAGGTGGTGGGCCTACATCCAATATGAAAAAGAATTGGCTCTGTAGAACTTCCTATGACGAGTAGATCGGAGATTGATTGACATAGCAGCAGCAGTGACGATGACGATGATTCAATGTCAATGATCTAAAAACGATGATCCAGAGAAGAAGACTTGTGCTAGAAGACTTGTGTCGAGAAATACCTTCCTAGTTAAGAGGGAGTGTTGATGTATTTGTAACTTCGGAATGTATTTCCTATATGTATATTGTATTCCTATAGAGATGTTATTATTCCTCTATACGGAAGTGTCGTCATTTATATTGTAAGTGTCATAACTTATACTTGACGGGTTATTAGACCACCTTGGTGGGGTCGGCCCTGTATCAGTCATGTGGGTTAAAGGGTTATTAGACCACCCTATTAGGGGTCGGCTCAGTCAGCTTTATGTTATGTGGTTAAGTTAAGGCCGACCTAGTAAAGGTTATTAGGCAAGTCAAGTCAAGTATAAATAGAGTGTGGGAGGCACTCTATTTGATCATTCACTTTCTCACTCATACTCTCATTGGAGAGTGGCGCACTTGTGGAGGAGGAGAAGCTGCTTCGAGGAGGACTATCTTTTGGTGTCATTGCTCTTTCTATCTTTGAGGAAGTTGCGGGGTTTTTCACCTTCTTGGTTTTCCCCGGTGAAACTCTGTGTGTCTTGTGTGATTGCATTATTGTGTCCATGATTGATATGTTGTAGATATGCTGTACATGTTATTCTCTCAGTTAAGATCTTAGATCAGATTGAAAATTCTGAAAAACTAACACCCTTGACCACTATTCTTGATATTTCCATAATACCGGAAGGGTCATCCATTTCTTCATTTGTTCACTATCCTTGATTGTATAAAATATAGGAATAGTCAACCAACCCTTTCTAGGTTTAATATTCTTTATATTTCTATTATAAAGGAAGGACCGGTCGAATCTTCTTATGTTAGGTATCCTCTATATATATAAATTACATGATTGGTCTTCCGACACTTCCTAGGTTCAATATTCCTTATATTTCTATCATAAAGGAATAGGTGGCCAACTCTTCTTGTGTTCACTATCATTGATATATTATATTATAGTAAGGGACAACCATTCATTCTTGTGTTCATTATTCTCGATATATCTATAATACAGAGGGGTCGATTGACGCTTTTTAGGTTAAGTATTCTTTATATTTCTATAACACAGGAAGGGGAAACTGACTCTTCTTATGTTCTCAATGATCAATATATTTAAAATATAGGAAGGGTCATCTAATCCTTCCTAGTTTCAATATTCTTTATATTTTTCTCCTAAAGGATCGAGTGGGTGACTCTTCTTGTCTTGAATATAATTCTTGATATTTCTATAATACAGGAAGGGACTATAGTTCCTTCTTGTGTTCACTATTCTCGATATATCTACAATACAAGAAGGTTCGACTGACCCTTCGTAGGCTCAATATTATTTGTATTTGTATAAAGAAGGAAGGGGTATCCTACCCTTGTTGTGTTCACTATTCTTTATAGTTCCATCACAAGGGAAGGGTTGGGTTACCCTTCTTGTGTTCAGTATTATTGATATTTCTATAATACAGGAAGGTACAAAGGACCATTCTTGTATCACATAAATAACTGGAATAGTGATCACAATAATGGTATGCCGATCTTTCTTCTCCTTTCTATTCTTGATATTTGAAAGATATAAGGAGGGTATTCCCACCCTTTTTGTGTTGACTATTCTTGATATTTCTATAATACAGGAAGGGTCGACCGTTCCTTCATGTGTTCACCATTTTTTATATATCTACAATAGAGGAATTATCGGTCAACCCTTCGAAAGAAGGGATGACCGACCCTTCGTGTGCTCAGTATTCTTGATATTTATAAAAATACATGATGAAATAGAGCATGTTCCATCATACGATTAAGGCCATAGGGATGAATGAGAGGTAGACAAGTTGTTGAAGAGTAGAAGAGGTGTATAAGTTGTTGAAGAGTTGTGTTCACTATTCTCGATATATCTAAAATACAGGAAGGTTCAAATGGCCCTCCGTAGGTTCAATATTGTTTACAATTATATCATACAGGAAGGGGAAGTCGACCCTTCTTTTGTTCTCGAAACTCGATTTATTTAAAATATAGGAAGGTTCGGCTGACCCTTCCTAGTTTCAATATTCTTCACATATCTATCATAAAGGAAGGAGCAACTGAATTTTCTTGTGTTCGCTATAATTATTGATATTTCTATAATACATTAAGAGAATATTTTTCCTGCTTGTATTCACTATTCCTGATATATCTACAATACAAGAAAGGTCGGTTGACCCATCATAGGTTCGATATTCTTTATATTTCCATCATTAAGGAAGGGGCGGACAACCATTTTTTGTGTTCATTATAATTCTTGATATTGCTATAATACATGAAGGGATAGTAATTCCTTCTTGTGTTCACTATTCTCAATATATCTACAATACAAGAAGGGTCATTTGACCCTTCGTACACTCAAAATTCTTGATATTTATATAAAGAAGGAAGGGGCAGCCGACCCTTCTTATGTTCATTATTCTTTATTTTTCTATCATAAGAGAAGGGGCGAGTGATCCTTGTTATGTTCAATATTCATGGTATTTCTATACTACACGAAGGTAAATCAGACCCTTCTTGTATCATAGAAATAACTAGAATAGTGATCACAACAAGGGTATGTCGATCTTACCGCTCTTCACTATTCTTGATATTTTTAGGATATAATAAGGGAGGCTGACCTTTCTTGTGTTGACTATTCTTGATATTTCTATAATATAGGAAGGGTTAGCCATTCCTTCATGTGTTCACCATTTTGGATATATCTACGATAGAGGAATTGTCGGTTGACCCTTCGTTGGTTCAATATTCTTTACATGTATATCATAAAAGAAGGGGAGACTAATCCTTCTTGTGCTCAGTATTATTGATATTTATATACATCCAAGATGAAATTGAGCACGTTCCATCATACGATTAAGGCCGTGGGAATGAATGAGAGGTGGACAAGTTGTTGAATATTTGTCAATTATATCAATATGGCATCAATGACATGGAAGTGGGTTGATGTTGTAGAACTAATATGGTAGAGTTGATGTGGTAGTGAGGAACATATTTGATGAAGCAGAGGCTTGGTTTAGGGACTAATATTTCATAGTTAAAGTGTTGTATTTGAGGACTAATTGAAGAGTAACTTGAGGATATTTGTTTAAAAAAAAAAATTGTGGTTATATTTTGGATGGATTTGATGAACCCCTATTCATCACCCCCACTCCCACCGCTTACATGTATAGCTCCCAACCTCATCATAATCAAAATCCTCTAGATCCCCGACTCATCACTTCAAGTTTAATCCAATACATGTAAATGTCCATCTCACTATCATTCTACATCTATGTTTAAATTTGGTTTTTATTGATGTCAACTAATCTCAAAGGGAATGTCAACTGATTTAGTTTGAGACATTGATGTCAATTGATGTCAAAGTGGATACAACATTCCTACAATAGTTTGAAGAAGTATATGGAAGCCACTTTGAAGAAGTATATGTGCAAGATGGTGAAGGTGATAGATATGAATTCCAGTATGAAAAAGTATATATGTTGCATCCAGTCTGATGATGTGTGTCCAAGGATACATCATGCATGAGTTTGAAGAAGTACAAAAGGAAGGTACATAATGTAGATCCATTTCTACATGATGCGCATGTACCATATGTAGTAGGATACATGATGTAATCTTGATGGAGAGAGCATAAGAGCTTCAAGTGAAATTTTTAGTTTGATATTAGGGGCATCAAAGGGCTCGAGGAAAAAACATAATGATCTAGCGAGGATCCGAGTGCGCACATGCAACATAATGAATTTTTTATGGTGTGTTGAAAGATGCTGTAAATCTGTGATGGATGCACAAGTAATGAAAGGAAGAAACACTGAAGGATTCGCAAGTTCTCAATGTTTTGAATAATAGTATTACATTCAGCACGTTGATAGTCACAGACATTGTTAAGACAGAAGTGCAGAGACAGAACTGAAGTTTATCAGACTATGTGTAGATGTCTAGCTGATGCATTTGAGCAGAAGTAAAAGTGTGTGAAGTTGAGAATACTATCTGATGCATGAATATAGAATAGAAGCAGGATCCAGCAAGCACTCCATGATGCAGATGATCCTATACAAGTGCGTTGAACTGAAAGGATGAATAATTTACGGCATGGCATGTCGCAGATTGTCTAAAAGACTGTATCACTTAACCAAAATGGACACATTAGTAAGTGTGCAGTTCCATCTGTTATTGGTGCATGAATTTAGAAGAATGAACTATCAATTGAAAGCACAGTATCAGTTGGTAATAGCAGTAGCTCCGTAGCAGAAAAAGAAAGCATATCTCAGCTTAGATTGCAATATCAACGAGCACACAATACATGAAGTAAGACATCAACATAAGTTTGAATTGAGAGTAATGAGAAGTCAAGTGATGTATGTAGCTCAATGACAGATAATTGACTGCATACTAAGGTAGCGCACAACCGAATTATCATCAGAAGATCAGAAGAGTGCATGGAGTTGAAGTTCAGAAAGATAGAATCACATATTGGACATCAAGGCAGCAGGATGGGGCAAGGAGATAGGGATTTGGATCTTCCTTCAGGTCAGTGCCTGTAAAAAACAAGGAGACAGGGGGTCGTAGCCTCCTTCCTGTTGGTGCTAGAGAAACACATGCATTTGTAGCTTCCTTCAGGTCGGTGCCTGTAAAACCAGGGGGTTGGTGCCTCCTTCTAGTTAGTGTTGTTAAACACAGGAAGTTGGTGCTTCCTTGAATGTATTCTTTCTCATTATAAAGAAGCATTATGTGGTTTTCTCCTAGTTGGGTTTCCATGTAAAAATCATGTTTGTTATGTTTTTTTTGTCTTTGTGCATATATGGATGAATTTTTTATTTATTAATGCATAACTAAAGATAAATATTAATTAAATGATAATCTGGTTGCAATCTGTTCAACAGGGCTATGTCAATGACTCCTCATTATCTCAAATCATCCAACTGTTGGCCAACAACCCTTCTATTGTACCACATTACTCTTGGGATGGTGCTTCCTTGAGATACAAGGGTCGTCTAGTGCTTCCCCAGAGCACAGATCTTCAACAGGATGTCTTCTATGAACTCCATGATTCTCCATTGGCAGGGCACTCTGGGTTCCTCAAAACGTATGAGTGGGCACGGCATAAATTCTTTTGGCACAGAATGAAAAGGAAAATTCAACAGATGGTGGATGAATGTGATACATGCCAGTGCAACAAGGGTGAAATGAAACTCCTTCCGGGATTGCTCGAACCCATTCCCATCCCTACACGGATTTGGACAGATATTTCTATGGATTTCATTGAAGGGATCCCTAAATCTGGAGGAAAGACAATGATTTTGGTTGTGGTTGATCGCCTCTCGAAATATAGTCATTTTGTTTTACCTCAGCCATCCCTATACCGCCTCCTCAGTCGCACATTTTTTCCTGGACCAGATCTTCCATCTTCATGGAATCCCTTCTTCCATTGTCTCAGATCGCGATGCAACTTTCACCAGTCATTTTTGGACAGAACTATTTCACCACATTGGCACCAAACTGAAGATGAGTTCGGGGTATCACCCACAAATAGATGGTCAGGCTGAAATTATCAATAAAATTTTGGAAACTTATCTTCGTTGCTTCACCTCCGAACAAAAACATCAATGGGAAAAGTGGCTCTCTATCGCTGAATGGTGGTACAATACCTCCTACCACACTGCATCTAAAATGAATCCATATGAAGCCGTCTATGGTTAGGCACCGCCAGTTATTCTTCCATACACCCCCAATAGTTCACCAGTTCAGGAAGTTGACACGGTTCTTCGAAACCACAATTAGATACTTCGCATTTTGCAGGACAATCTTCACATATCAAGAAATTGAATGAAACAACAAGCCGATCAACACTGTTCTGAGCACAATTTTCAAGCAGGTGGTATGGTTTTTCTTCGTCTACAGCCTTACAATCAATCCTCCCTGAAACTCAAAGGGCGTCATAAGCTCGCTCCAAAGTTCTATGGGCCATTTAAGGTTCTTCAAAAGATTGGGTACGCTGCTTATAAATTGGAACTTCCTCCTTATTCCCACATTCATCTAGTATTTCATGTCTCTTGTCTAAAGAAAGTTATTGGAACCAACATTAGAGGACAAACTATTTTACTAGAACTAGATAATGAAGGATCCATCATTTTGGAGCCGGAGGCCATCCTCAATAGGCTCACTTCTCAGCTCCGCTCTTGATCTATCACAAAGGTATTAATTCAATGGCATGGAATGCAACCAGAGGATGCTACATGGGAACCACTCCTTCATATTCAGCAACAATTTCCACATCTAAAACTTTGAGGACAAATATTTTTCTAAGGGGGAGGGGATGTTAGGAACCCATGTCAACCCTTCTCTTTACTTTGTTAGTATATTATTGTTGGACACATATGCTTTGTAAGTCGTCCCGTAGTATTATATGTTCCATGGTATTGATCCATAGTATTGGACGCATATGCTTTGTAAGTCGTCCCATAGTATTATATGTTCCATGGTATTGATCCATAGTATTGGATACATAGTATATAAGTATGTGTTGAGGCCAATGAAGGCATCCATGAGTTATTTGTATTGAGCTTGCTCAAATAAGGTTTCCCCCTTGAAGTGGCCTGCGATCAATAAATATCTTCTTTGTTCTGCTATTTCTGATATATCGTGTATTTTCATCATTTAATTGTTGTAGGTCCTCGCCTAATGTTCTTCTACTAGAGGATTCAGGTTGATGGCTGGGTACAATAGGAGTAGTAGGTACAACAGTTGGTGCTACCAACTGGACTAATGGTTGGTTAAAGTTTCCAACCAATTGGATGGTCGTAGAAGGAAAAGGATCTAATTCTTAAATGACTTCGATATACCCTTTGGGGGGATCATCTTGTCATGGAATCTTTGTGGCTACACTACTTTTTGGTGTGATACTAAATTCTGGTGCGACATTAACTTTTGGTGTGGCACTGGATTTTGGAACAACACTAACCTTTGGTGCTACACTAACTTATGGCACTTCACTAACTTGTGGCATAGCGGTAACAAGCAGTGTTGCACTAACTTGTACTGAGACAACCTCTCCACCAGCTTGTCTTCTGGTAGGACGAGCTTGGGTATGTGGAGGTGGTGTTTGACTAGTCTTAGGTGCAGACGGTTTAGGATTAAATCATTGTTGTCTCTGGTATTTTTCGTGGATCCACCATGGAACAAAACTAAGTGATATGGGATAAGTCTCACGAAAAGAGCTCAAAAACCCTAAGGAAACCAAGTGTGCAAAAGGGGAGCTAGAAGAAAAAGAGGCACACGGGCCAAAAGCAAGCTCAAAAAATGTACTACAACCGATGTCACAGCAGGCGAGCTACAACAAAAATGTCCAGAAAGCCAACAAGCAGCACTACCTAGAAAATAAAAATACCCTCTATAAGGTGAAGGAGCGAGCAACCACCTAAATAAGAGCTGGAGACCTCAACAAATCATATCCCCCACAAGGTGATGAAATCCAAGTCAGACAATACGAAATGAGAGATCAATATAGGCCAAGAGATATCCCTCTACTGAAAGGGATCCCGAGTAAAATATCCCTAGAAGAAATGTCACTAGGCTACCTCGTTCATGACACGTCTAGGAAGTTTTACCAAAGCTTCTTCCTTTTATCCCTTGTACCACCAGTATGGAGGCCTAAAAATACAAGGAAGACAACGGATTGATGTCCTTAGGTACTAGGTGGAGTGCGGTATTCCACAAAGTCCTTCTGGAACCAATCCTCGCTACTTACCCCCGTCGAAAAGGAGCCCCCCCAACAAATTGGCTTATAACCGTGTCAAAAAATACAACAAGATTTTAGCTCCCTAAGAGATAAATTCTAAGTTTCAGATGTAAAGTGAAAAGGGGGAGTTGTTTGGATCCTTATCCCCAATGTCCTACCTAGCTACACAGCTCTTTTAGTTTCTTCAAGTGAGGTTAATGTTTGTTTGGTTAAGGTGTTTAATTATAGAGGTTGTTATTTATTTAAGGGAAACGGAAGTGCAACTTGATGGTGTGTAGACTCGACTCAAAACCATGCAACAACGAATGAGTATCCAAGTATTTTTCCTTTGATGAACTTATATCTAAATAAGGAGGAGTTCTCTTCTTTCCCAAATACAAAACACTAATGCAACTCTTCCCAAAAATGAAATATCAATTTTCACTTTTCTTTTTCAATTAAATGCCAAATTGTATGAAACACTCAAACAAATCCAAATCTTTTCAACAAATACTAAAAGCAATTTTTTGTTTTATTTTTCTTCAAATAAGCCTAAAATGAAAAACTAAATGATGCAAACTTCTCTTACTTGCAAATTTTTATGATTTCAAGAAAAGAATCAAAGGAGTTAAAAGATTTCTGAAAGTTTTCCAAGCAATTGAAAAACCCAAGAAAGCATATATTTTCAACAACCAAAGTGATGTATCTTTTAGAATGCAGAAAACTAAGCTTTGATTTCCAATGATCTTTCAAATATGCACTAATGCTCACAGAAAAATTCTCCTTGTTTCAAATCAGATGCAATAAAGTAGATGTCTTTGCAATACTTAAATCCAAGAATCTTGAGTGAAAACAACTCAGCTGAAGCAACAAAGCATTCAAAGGATTAAATCTCTTTGTTACTTTCCACTCAAAAACCCAAATTGAAATAAGTTTGAATCCAAGCAAACCAAACTCTCTACAAAAAGATTTTTAGACCTTAAAACAGGAGGTAAAGTAGCTCTAATATCTCGAGAGGCTTTTAGCGAACCAAAATATCAATTGCTCTTGTAAGGGATTGAGATTCTTGCTCAAAACAAAACAAACAATTGATTTGAATACAAAGGGTTCAAATGAAACCAATAAACCCTTCAATTAATTCCAAAAGACCTAAACTCAACCAAAAGACTTCTGATGGTTCAAGCACGAAGTGAAAGATGAATTCAAGCTATTATATCAAACTCAGAGACTTGAGAAGGTAGTGAGATGCTACAGGAGACTATAATAGTCCCTCAATGGATAATACACCTCCAAGGCTTCAAAAGTAACTCGAAAACTCAAATGAAGGTAAAAAAATGATCAATATCTAGAGATGCAATCAAATCCACACACGATTGAGAAACAAAAAGTTGTAGCTAAAGGTTGGCAGTGAGGGTCAAACCATAACCAATCAAATCAATCAAAAAAATTTACTCTACGGGAAATTTTCGCTCTATGGAAGACATAGACAAGGCGAAAAAAGGATATTTTCGCACTCTAATACACTATAGTGGCGCGAAAATATCAAAATAATCGCACTGGAGTCTGAGTAGGGGGTGCAAAAATATCATGTGGGATTAAAAGTGTTCGGGTACACAGGGTACTACCAAAGGACCGAACACCAAGAGAAACCACTTCACACAAACAAATCACAGATCAACACACCGATGTTTTGACATGGTTTAAACCCTCTTGAGGGAAACACTCCACGGCCCCGGCCAAATAGCTTCTACGGGACAATTTATTATGCAAAGAAAGAAAGTTACAAATGAGCTTCTCATAATCGATCAACTAAACAATGACCCTCCATGCTCTTTAAATAGAGATCATGGACCAATCGGGTGTTAAGCCACGGATCAAGGTTAGGTTTGATCTAAGAGAAGTTGAGCCGTCGAATCACTCTATGTCGGGAACATATCATGACCGTCGGATTAAGTATTTACAAATGCATACTAATGCATACTAAAGAAACACACTATCCCTAACGGATCTATTACACAAGTTGATCTTAACTAACTCCTAAGTGTCTAAATATCCTAACAAAAAGCGAAAACGTTCTGAGCCTAAATCCAAATATGTGTCTGGTCTAGGACTCACATATCCTGTCAGTGAAGGCCAACATATATAGACAAGCTAAGACCAAGTACATTTAAGGAAAGAAGATAAACTCAAAGATCCAAAGGTTAAAAAACAAGGGAAGCTTTCCCCATTATAGTCGCCAGTTTCTGCGGTATAATTTCTTCCTACATATAGGAGGAAAACCTCATGGAAAATAATAAGGCTCCCTAAAACCTAGTCGAAGACAGAAGTAAACAAGTGGTTTCTATATCTCCTATATCTAGGACACAGATGAAAGCATACATGAAAAGGAAAGTGGATGAAGATAGATGTCTTACCTCATCCAAGATGATTTTCCTCGCTGCTCCTTTTTGATGCAGCTCCTTGCTTGATGATCCAAGTAAGTGATCCTGTAGATAAAGGAAAAGAGACAATCCACTTTCCTAGACTAGCATGTTAGGCTAAATCAATTCACTTAAACAAGTTAAAAATTGAAATATTTCAACATGAAACATACAATTTGGGATAATAGGCCAAGTTATTTATTAGAAATCCAAAGAGAAAATGATACAATGAGACATTATACCTGAGTTCATTCCGACAACATCTCCTCCAAAGCCTTCTAACAAGCCACCTTTGAGAACCTTGAGAACATAAGTACCTCCTCACTTAGCAATTCTGCAACTATAGTTTCCACTTAGTCTCTATTTTTCTAATCCCCAAAACCAAAGAGCAATGGTCTTTATGTAATGTGAGGGAGCTTAACCATCATGGAGAAGGATGTGGATCATGAGAGGAGGATGTGGATCTAAGTAGGATAAAGTGGATCAGATGATATTCACCTTTCCTTGAAGGGAAAAATAGAATGAAACTCGAAAGTAAGATGGAATCCTCGAGATGGAAGATCCCTAGATATATGGAAAAATATCCTCAACAATATTTCCGCGCCCTAATAACTGAGCCTAACTCGAAAAATATGTAATTTTCGCACCCCGACAATTGAGCAAAGCATGAAAATGTTGTAATTTTCGCGCCTCCATAATTGATCATAATGCATAAATTCCTCTCTGGATGGGTTAAGGTGGTTTGGTGAAGTGGCATTCAACCCCATCAAGCTAGGTAACTTCTCCAAATTGGATGGGGAGTAAGCACAAAATGTAATGAGGGATCTAACACACCTAGGAGGTTGTGAAACTTCATGCTTCCCATGGTGGTAAAGCATGTACAGTCAAAGATGACAAAATGAGGCATAACAATCTGGTTTTGGATACATACATACAACATATAAATACTTCGTAAAAACAATAATAATTACATGCAATTGATAATTTAATGATAATTAATAATTAGAACAAATTAGTATTTTCTAAAAATAATAATTTATAATAAAAAAATTAATAAAAAAAATTATTATTGGTTGTGGAACCTGATCTTCCTTATTCAGAGGTCATGCTTTTTCCATGTCTGGATCCCAGACCATGATGGGCGGGTTTGGTGGGGATTCCCCCCCCCATAATAGTCTCCATGGGGGGTCCAGGGATGCCCCTGTAGCGAAAAAAATCGAAAAAAAAGCCTTGTAAAATGTTGTAATTTCCTAGTCATGACTTGGTCAATAATGGGTGATTTATGGGCCAGTGGTATTGTGTATCACGTGGTATTTCCCCATGGTAATCTCTCTTTAAAAGGAATGTATTGTAATAATGTTGTGTATTGTAGTATTGTAAATATCTCTATGATTTTGTAAGAGATATTGTGAGAGAGTGAAGAGGAAATTTCAGCAGATGTGTTGCGGGTTGTATCTCTTCATTTTGTTGGATGGTATAATTAAAGGACTAGCAATTTCACCGTGGACATAGCCCAGATTGGGTGAACCATGTATATTGGTGTCTCTCTTGTATTGTGTTTATGTGTTTTATATTTGCATCTTGTTTATTTTTATTGCTCTGCGATCCTATTTTTCTAACAATTACTCACATCATTTTTTTACAACAAAAGTGGGTAGTTTTTATATTAAAAAGAAGTTTCTAAACACAACCATGAAGATACAAAATTCCCAAAATAGTTCGTATCTGCAACCCACAATACTAATTCCATCCATCTATCATCTACAGGCAGACTCAAGACTGCTTCATTTTCATCTAAAAGGGATTTACTACTATAAACCCTTTCATAGTGGCCTAGAAGCAAAACACAAAAGCAAAATATCTATTAGACAAGAGACAAGACCCTATGCATTGCCAAATTGTTTTTGTGAAGAAGGAGAGCTCGAAATTTCAATAATGACATCATTTGGTTTCGAAACCGAAGCTTCATCAATGGTCCTTGAACCAACATTCTTTGTAATGCGGGACAGTCTTCCATCCAGCAAGGCTTGGTGTGCTTCAACAGTGATATACAATTTTTCTAGCTGCGCACTATGTACCAGAGCTTCTTGTTCAAAATCATCGAATGATGGTTAAGTAAGGAAACATGATCGGTTACCTCAGACATAGATGAGAGAACACCTTCCATTTGTGACTTGGAATTCCACAAGGTCAACTAGAGGTCCCTAATATCAATCTTAATATCTGGAAACTCTGTAACTGTTTACCAACGCGACTTCAATCAACAGGGGTTCGCCTCACTATCGACACATACCGCAGTCTCCCTGGGCACCAACCTGGGAAGGTTTGAGCCCACCCAGCAACACCCGCAGAGTGGATGAGGTCTCACTCGAGGCGTCCAGGAAGAGAAGACGGAACCATGTTTCTGCAGAGGGAGGAGGAGAGTTGTGGTTGCATGGGATAACTCTATTGCGGTACTTAAACAGAAACTTTAAACATTTGGTAAGGAGTTATACCATATTACTTCATCGCAGCATTTATCATCACATTCTACATAGAACATATTACTTAATCACAACATTTATCATTATAGCAACAGTAAGCATACATTGCATCAAACAACATTCATACATCGCAACATTGCACAAAGTTCATACCAAAACATCATCATTATATTACTGTCACGATCATATACCAGAAGCAAAACACAGATCACATACATAATTGTCTCTTCTTTCCTTCCTTTCCTCTCCTTTCTAACGCTTACAACTTTCATGTATTTATAGGCTTCTGCCCTTACAATGTTTGTCCACTTACAATTGACTTCCTAATCGACACTATGGACAATTGACCCTATATCTAACTGACTCACTATTACATAATATGTGGTCCAAGTGGCCCAAAACCTGCCAACTGCGGTATTCTTTAACACAAAATACTCCTTTCGCACCCTCATCTGATGTGTCACAGCATTGGTGGTGCCGCAACCTTTCCCCATCAAACCGCTTGCCAACAGGCCCCCAACACAATCTTGTGGCTCGCCCTTGAGCCACGTCAACTGCTGGACAAAGTGCATGTCGCGGTCCTTGACTTGAAGTCTGCATACGGCTGTTCGACATTCCACACCAGCTCCTGAGCATCCTTAGCTGCTACCTGACTACTGATCACATCGTCGACTGATGGGTGATCAGCAAGCTTGTCCATGACCTGCTGTCAATACTTCTGTACTGCTTGTAGTGCTTCACTGGCCTGCAGCATTAGTTTCCCACCAGTGTCCTGAAATTCTTCCAACTGGGCCGCATGTATCTTCTGGTGTTCATCTGCCTTGGCAACCCGTTGTTGCAAGTCCTTCAGCTCGTGTGACTTAGCAACTTGCTCCATTGGTGGCAAGGTTCTCATCGCAGCCTTTAATGTGGCCACCTGGCCCTCCGCTTCCTATCAAATTTTAGTGAGCTGTTCAACTTGCTCATCGTGAACGATGCAGCCCCAAAACTGTACCATTTCGGCGGTGAACCTAGTTACCAGTGTCTCCAGCTCCTCCATCTGGGTGGAAACTTCCTCAAGTGCCCTTCTTCGTTCATCCACCTTGGCCTGAGGGGTACCTGGTTTCAACTGAGCCTTCAACAGGTCGTTCTCCTGTCGCAATTGAAGAATGGCATCCCCCAGCTGCTACACTCGGTGGAGCACGTCTACCTCTTCAGTGGGCTCCGGGACATGTTGATAAGCCTCTGTGATCGCTCGGTCAACCTGAACGCTGTCGTTCCACATGTGAGCCTTTTCCACAATAAGTCTTGTTCCTTTTTAAGTACTTCTAGTGCGCGACCCTTCTCAGCCTGCTCCTTCTTAAGGCTGGCTTCCACGTCATCCACTGCTTTCCGTGCTGCAGTAGCCCTGCTTCTAATGTAACGTCCCCTCCTACCATACTAGCATGATAGAGAGGACGTGATGCAAAGATCGGGCATCTAGCCCCATGTACTTAGTAAACAAACATTCAATTTAAAATGAGGATGGACATATGCAAATGCATAAACATTTGAAAACACAGCGGAAGTAAATTCATTAACACATCCATCATTCATTCAAATATTCATCA
Source organism: Larix kaempferi (assembly GCA_027924585.1). NCBI lineage: Eukaryota > Viridiplantae > Streptophyta > Pinopsida > Pinales > Pinaceae > Larix > Larix kaempferi. The sequence continues at coordinate 3,060,782 of BSBM01000809.1, read as the reverse complement.
ATTAATAATTGCAAAGTTAGTCCAAGAGAATACTTATCTTAACAAAGTAGTCCCAAGCAACTGGCTATGCAACTGCAATGTTCCACCTAACCATAGGCCAGCTGTGCTTATCAACCTCTTGATACAACTGCCACCCCCGAGCTGGGCATGATTTCTACAAGGAACCAGGGAACAACAGACTCACACATAGCCACGCATACACCAAGATGAGCCAAGCCAATCTGCAATTGGGTTTATCAGGCTGCTAGGACATGGAAAGGAAGAATTGCTAAGCTAGTGAGCTCAACCACATAGCTATGGATACCCCTCCCAGATCTATTCAACTTGGCACTCACAATGCCTACACACCCAACACAAGGAAGTATTCTCTTCACTGCCACACAGTCCCTCAAGCCATCCCTTCCTTTCTAGTGCTCTCAGGGTGTGCATAGAAAAGTAGCCAAAGCCCTCTTGATCTTCTTGAGAGGTTATTCCCTTCACTAGGTTTATCAAGCTAATTCTATCCACTACCACTCCAAGTTTCTTGCTCACAGGTTCAAATCAAAATGGGGATGCACATAACAGCAGAACTACACTTATTGGTCATGATAAAACGTTTTTACAGTGAGATGCCCAAAGATGGGGTTTTCATTAGCCTCAGAAAAACGTGGGAAAGCCCAAAACGAAAATGGCAAATGGGGATTCAACCCTGGAGAGCAGAAATCATTTTTAGAAAAACGCCCATGGGTATTCTGGGGCAAAAACGACCTCCATAACAGTCCCAAATCGTGTCCCTTCTCTCCCAGCTGCTATAAAATACAAAAACGAGCTCCCAGGCATGGAAAAATGTAGAGAAAATGGTAAAAACGTGATGAGGAAAGAACCAGTAGTTCAGACTGCGTGAGAGATCAAAGACCGTTGGTTCAAAATTCTTTGGGCACAATTTCATGGGTGTTCTTTTTGCCCAAGGAGACAAAACACGATTTCCCAGGTTGATGGCTTGCCCATACATGAAATTGGCTTCCATACCTCTTCATTCCCAAGGCATTAACTGCCTCAACCAATTCTTGGAAGAATTAAATGATTGGGTCCATAACCCAAAATGGGTAGTTGGTAGTTTATGGGTTTTCTCATTGACACATGGATTAACACCATTGGCTCAAGGGTTTGAATAATTTCCCTCCCTATTCCTTGTAGAATCATGCCCCCATCTCTTTGTTGCATTGCATAGATAGTTGTGGGTATTTCCATTAAAATTCGTAATTACATGATGTCTTATTTACATTGTGCCTATCTAGCACAAGAACCATAGGCATCTATTCCTTTAATTGCCGATACATAAAATGCTAACCAATGGTGGGGCCTTGGCCTTGAGCTCCTCACCATGATTAAATAACAATATTTACATCATTTATGATTTAATACAAAGGGGTCAAAATGGGGACATTACATCTAAGCTCATCAATCTCGGCGGTTGCAGCTGCCTCGCTTGCCTGCAAGTGCTGAAAGCTCTTGCTGATTTCATGCATTCTATCCGCCATTTCCTGGGAGGTGATCTTCTGCATTGTCGCTAGCGCCATTGCTGGCAGTTCATTAACATTGATAGTGATCTGGGTAACCGTCTGCAGCACAGTTTGCAAAGCCTCGTTGTCGGTCACAACCGTAGTCGGGGGAATGTTGATATTCTGGACCCGGGGTGTGGTGCGGATTGTAACCGTCTCCTACATGGGCACATTACCGGGCTCCTTTTGTAACACTACATTACACAAAGAATCCATACGAGCAGCAAGCGTAGAGAATCCCTCCTTCGCTTTGACAGACATCTTGTCAGTAACCGCTATGGTGGCATGGTTAATGGCTATGATTAACTGGCCTAACTGCGCCTCCACTGGTAAATACATCCCACTGATCGTGGCATGCTCGTGGTGCCGTTTTGACCGGTTTTCCTCAAGAGCGCGGTCGCTATCATCCGTAGTTGGTGTTCTAATTGACTCATGATCGGAACTATGATGAATCTGCTGATCCTGAGCTGATACTCGATCCGTAGGGCCCACCGACGGACCTCCAACATCAATTTCTATGAAACTCATGGGCTGTCGCCAAGCCTTTGACCACTCATTCACAATAGCCTCCAAATCTTCCATTGTCACTTTATACCTCATCTGCAACCATTGTTGCTCAATATCACAGCGAGCTTGTATATGTATAACACTGGGTCGTATTGCAAATGCCATGATAGGTGTGAATCATGCCACAGTATCTTCGGATATTCGCGGGACCTGTGTTGCTGCATCACAAAGCATTTCTGAATACAGCCAAAACTGTAATTGGCACTCCCAGATGCACTCGGGCTCTCGTACATGCCATAGATTCTAGTAGCGTGCCCCTCGTCGTTCCGAGGAAGCTGGGAAGTCCATACCCTGGTAGGTGTCGGGCTCTTTCCATGCAACTAGAGCGATCAACAACAACAACCAACTATATGAGAAAGCACCTCTACCCACTTGGATGTTTGCGATATCCTCCATTCGCTGATTCAAGAGATATAAGGACCAGTTCATCTATACTCTTTCCGCACATTGCTCTGCGCAAGCAAATATTCCTAAATTACATTGGTTAGGGCGACCTCCCCTGATCACTTTATAGGACAGGATCTTAATTCCCGTGAGTATCGCCTGATTATTGCAGTTACTGGTGCGATACCCACGCCCAGCCGATTCCAATTCATACTTTTTTGCCAACCGACGTGCCTGCTTCTTCTCGTTTTCCTTTCCTTGAATAAACTGCGCCGGATCAACGCCATTCTTAGGCAAGCCGGTAATGTAAGAAATCATGTCAACAGTGACCAGGACCTCTCTGTCCAACCACAACGAACCCCTGTGGAAGCATGACAAGAGCTATTTTACATAAGAGCCACCTTCCACTAGGCACCCAAAATGCGGCCTGTTAATTAGCCCTAACAAGCCAGCCTGCCGCAGTCCTCATGCCCATTCGTGTATCTCTGGAACCGGTGAATTGCGTGTCTCAGTCACATATGGTGCTAATGCAATTTCAGGTTGGGCCACCATGTTGTGGTCCTCGTAGCACAGGCGCATCAGTGCTGGCCCAATATCCACCGAGCAACTCATCCCAGCCGGGAGTGCAGGCATCTTCATGCTAAATTTCTGTTTCGGATTTATCTTACGTGGGGTGGCATCCGACCGAACAGGAGGGATGTAACCAAGGATATTATTCGCAGACTGTCCTATCCATTGGGCAGATGGATGAACGGTGCGACTGGACTACCCCACCTGCTCCGGAGCTTCGTCGGCCACTACAAACCGAAGCAATCTCTTATTCTGCGGAGATCCAGAAGGATGACCCCCTTTGCGCTTCTTAGCAACACTTGATGCTCCCATCGGCATGTTGGAAGGCTCCAAGATCAACAGTGTTCGAGGACACACCTTCTCGTTCTATAGCAGTCATAATGCATGGAGACTCCACTTCACTGCTAATGTCCATTGTCTCCAGTTCTTCTGGCATACCTCACCACTCTTCGTTATATACCTAATAGTAACTGGCTCAAATCACTACAGCGCTCCACAACAACACGTCTTGATAATTCCTTGGTGTCTTCTGCCCGACGCTAAACCATACTTATAGTATCTACCCAAACCCACCGTAATCATGACTAAATCATGCATTAACTCAACCAAATCCTGTATTAATGAAGCAAATCCGTCAACGATCCTGTCCACCGATCGGCCAGATCTGTCATTAATGCCCATGATTCGAACAGTTTCGTTAATTAACTATCTCAACTTTTTGCATTTATTACTGATTTGACCAGGTCACAACGCTGCCATGTGTCTTCGACTGTTCCAAACTTGCGACACAAGCCTCCCTGCTTCCGCATACCTTCTTCTGTTAGTGCACCATCGGCCACCAAGAAACCTGCAACACACATTTTTTTTCGATGCGACTCAAACATCGCACTGCTCCAAGCCCGAGCAATAGGGCATGAACCTGTGACCATTTACCTGCTTAGGGAGCATCTCCCCATCCAACCGCTGCAACTAAACCGCTCCTCTTGAAGTAATACTATTGATGCAATAGGGACCCAGCCAATGCATCTGCAACTTTCCTGGATGTTTCATAAACTTGCTGTCGTATAATAACACTAAGTCGCCTTGTTGAAACTGCTTACTTTTGATGTGGCGATCATGCCATGCCTTCTGGCGATCCTTCTCCACCCCTTGGTGAAATCCAGTGATAAATCGATCCTCTTCCACCTCCACCAATTGTGCTAGACGTTCATCTAATGCTACAACATCATCCATGCTCCTAACAGCCGCAATTCGTAGACTTGGAACAATGCACTCCATAGGCATAATTACTTCCTTCCCATATACCAGCTTGAAAGGTGTCTGACCAGTCAACCTTTTACATGTAGTGCGATAGGCCCACAACACTGCCGGGACTTTCAAATCCCAGTTGTCGCGGTTCGCATTGCACACCTTTGTCAATGCATGCTCCAACACCTTGTTAAACGTCCTCCACCGTTCCATTCGCCTGTGGGTGATAGGGTGTACTCTTATTATGCTATATCTGCAACTCTTCCGTCAATACGCTGATAGTGCGATTAAGAAAGTGGCTGCCTTGATCACTCAGCAATATCTTGGGGAAGCCAAAATGAGTGATAATGTGATAAAAAAAAAATCGAGCAGCCGTGGCAGCGGAGCAATCAACTACAGGTGCTGCTTCAGCCCATCAGTTCAAGTACTCTATCGCCGTGACAATATACCGCGCACATGTGCGTTTCCCTGGTGGATGGATCAGTCCCACAAAATCCACAACCCATTTTTCAAACAGTTGCAGTGTCACTTGAGGTAGCAGCGGCATCTCGTCTCGTCTGGACGGCTTTCCAGTTCGCTGACAAACATCACAAGACCGCGCATAGTCTGTCGCATCATTATGTAATGTGGGCCACCAAAGTCCTGCATGCAGTACCTTCCGGGGAGTCGCCCGACCTCCATAATGTCCTCCTGCTACTCCACCATGTGCCTCAGCCAATATCTGTTCTTGCTCATGCGGCAAGACACATCTCCGCAATATCTAATTAGCGCCCAATTTATACAACTCTCCCGCGATTAGTTGAAAGTCAGCAACCTTGACAACCAATTGCTTCTTCTGAGTCATGGTAAAGTCAGCGGGCGCGGTGCCAGTCACCAGAAATTGAAGGATGTCATCAAAATATTGATCAGCAGTGGCAACGTGAAATAGTTGGGCATCCGGAAACCCGTCTTCGATATTAGTCGGTTCCTCCCCTGTATCAATCCGTGACAAATGATCTGGTCCAGCATTCAACCACCCCGGTTTCATAATGAATTTGAAATCAAACTCCTGGAACAAAAGTAGCCACCAGCAGATCTCCCCCCCCAACACAGGCTTATTGACCAAGTATTTCAATGCAAAATGATCAGTGAACATTTTAAAGTGGCCACCCAATAAATAATGCCAGAATTTTTGCAACGCGTAAACCATGGCCAGACCTTCTCGTTATGTGGTAGTGTAATTGCGTTCTGTAGAGGACAGCTTCCAATTGGAAAAAGCAATGGGATGATCAAGGTCTCCTTCTCCAGGTTGAGCCAACATGACCCCTAATGCAATCGATGAAGCATCAACATGGACATGGAATTCCTTACTCCAGTCCGGAAAGACCAAGGTTGGGGCCGACGCCATCTTTGCTTTGAGCGTTTTGAAACTATCCTGACATTCTGAACTCCACTAGAATGTCACGTCCTTCTTCAACAACTTTTCCATAGGGGCAGTAATCGCAGCATACCCCCTGATAAACTTGTAATAATATCCTGTATGACCCAAGGTTGCGCGCAACTACTTAACGGTGGTTGGTGGTTGCAACCCCAAAATGAGCGCAATTTTGGCTGGATCGACCAGCAATCCCTGCTTACACACGATATGACCCAGCAATATCCCAAACGGTGCACAAAAAATACATTTCTTCAAGTTCAGCGATATCTGGTGTTATCGGCATCGCTCAAGCATTAATCAGAGATTGGCCAAATGATCACGAATCAATCCATAAACAGTCCAATCATCCATATATACTTGCAAAAACTTATGAATAAAATCTTTGAATGCGGCAACAACGACCCGGGAGAAAATCGCAGGTGCATTCTTCAAACCAAACGGCATTACCGTGTACTGAAAGCAACCCCATTCAGTAACGAAAGTTGTCTTATGCTGATCTTCCTTGGTAATGCGAATCTGATGGTAGCTAGAGAATCCATCAGTGAAAGAGTACATCTCCTGGCCACCCACTCCTTCAAGTACTTCATTAGTAAACGGGGTCGGAAAAGGGTCATGCAAGCAGGAATCGTTCAACTTCCGCAAGTTGATGCAAATGTGCACTTCACCTGTTTTCTTGTCCTGCACCACCATAGGACTGATCCATTCGGACTCTTCCACAGGTTCGATAATACCAACATCCAACATGCGATCAAGTTCCACCTTGACCTTTTCTTTATGTCGCGGATTCAACCGATAAGGTTGCTGTCGGACTGGCTTAACATCTGGTTTCAATGGAATCTTCATCTCTCCTAAATCCCCTAGGATTCCCTTCATTTCGGAAAAATTCATGGGAAACACATCTTGAAACTCATGAAGTAACTCAGTAACCTTACTCATCATCTCACCATCCCAATAAATCCCAACATTAGCAAACTTGGGAGTAGCTTCGGTGCTGAAATTCATCTTACGAAGCTGGAATGGTTGACTGAACGGATTACTTGGCGCAACAGGTGGGACCACATCGCGACTTCCTTCAAATTCAGGAATGTTAACATTCCAAGGATCATCATCGTCCTCCGGGCCGCCACTGATGTTGAAGCACTCCATGAGAGACTGCATCTGACAATGTGTGTGCGGGTCGACAAGGTAAGCCACTGGAACAACCAGAAGTACCACATCACGGATGATCTGCAGGGCGTTATGGACATCAGGGTTGGCATCCACAAAAGTGAACGTATTAGTGAAACAGATCGTCAACTCCCCCCATGTTGTAATGTCTCGACGCAACTCGGTTGCAGTGTACCATGAGCGTGGTATCTCATCCAAAGTATGGACAAAAGCATGGACCCACTCATATCTGGGTCGCGCTACCCATAAGCGTTGGCACTCCATCACATGATCACTGGGATCAGTCCGACCATCATACTTGCACGTGTGATAAACTTCAGTATCGCCGAACCGAACCATCATCAATCTTCGACACTGTGACCAACCTTTAATGAATTTCTTATGTGCCACCCACCATCATGCTGGAGCAACCTTCAGTGCTTCCTCCAAGGCCAGCAATCGCTGTGGTTCTGGGATGCGGTCTTCAAATTCTGCTAAAAATGTGTTTAGGCCAGGAAACCCCTCATAGATGGGCAATGTGATCATTTATGTCGCAACACGACATAAGGATTGCGTAACTAAGCCACATTTTCGGATTGATACTTCATGCATTCGATTCTGCCAATGTTCCAATGCATCATCAGAGTCAAAAGACGCAGAGCTCTCGCTGCGCCACGCCAACTCACCGTAGGTGGTAGGATGAATATAATCTTCAGAAATATTAAATGCATGATCCCATCTAGTAGGATCGTCATCTTTTACAGGATCCACGTAGAGGCGTCCTTCAGCTGGATCCAATAGGGCTATGACTCTGAAATCACGATTCTCAAAGGTCATCATGCGCTTCTTGAAGTTGATTACAGCTCCACTATCGTTAGCCCATCCAATCCCCAAGAGCGTTGGATAAGAGATTCCTCCCTCAACCACTTCAATAACATCAAAGTCAGCATAAGTCTTCATGCCCTCAATATCAATCATGAGCCGCGAAACTCGCCCAATGGGTGTTACCTTTGCATGGTTAGCCAACCGGAGCTGCACAGGAGACCATCTCAATGGGGGACTCCCCATCTTCTGCCATGCCTACTTGGTTAAGATGTTAACATCCGAACCAAGGTCAAGAATCACAGAGTCAACATCATATTTGCCAATCTGAATATTCATTCGCATCTCCTTGCCAGTCTTCCATCGTTGTAGGGAGTTTACTGCCAATTCCTGTCGTCCTTTCAGAAATCGCTGCAACCATCCCTCAATCTCAACCAGGGTAGCCGGGTCTCGGGAAAATAATAGACAACTTTCAAGAAACTTTTGCAATGTCCCTGGTGATGGTGGTCGATCAACATCTGATGTAGCATCAAAGATAGGCGGCATATCGCAAACAACAACCTTTTCGTGGTCTTTCTCCAAGGCGCGACGTGCTTCCAGGAATGTCTCTCGCTTCGTATCAATGTCGAAAGGCACCGTCTTCTGACCGGCCAACCGAATCAGTGGTCGCGAACCATACTCCCCAGTCGTCTTGCCTCCACGAGTGAAAATAGCCACCGAAGCATCTTGTGGTCGCGGTTCTGCAGAAATGGTTGCAATATTTGCACCCTACGTCTGGTTCTGCTGCAAATTCCCCTGTTGATTGACATTTTGATTGGCGTTCGGCAGTGGTCGCAGGGGCTGGTTCTGTACTGGTTGCTGTACTAGGTTTTGTACTATTTTTTGTGGTTGGGCCTAATTCTGTAGCTACAAAGCATTCCCAACCTACCATCGTGCAATCAACTATGGACAATTCTCAACCGTATGATCATTACCAAAACAAAACGTACACTGATTCTCTAGTAGTGGGAAGTCGCGCTGATAATGCCCCCATACCGCATAGTGGTGACATTGAACAGGTCCATGACCACCTCGGCCTCCTCCTCCATGACCAAATCTACCACCGCGTCTGCCCCTGTAGCCTCCCTGGTAGCCGCCCTGCTGCTAGTATTGTTGCTGCATTGGTGCTGGTGGAATCCCTTGCCCTTGTGGTGCATACTGCAGTTGTTGTACATATTTGTGGCTATGGGGGAGTCGTCTGCATCATGGTGTATTGCAGCATGAACTGCTGCGGTTGTTGTTTCTATGGTGCAAACTGCATCTACGGCTGGGCTACCTGCGATTGCAGTTGTGGTTGTTGCACCGCGCACTGATCATCCTTGACGTAGAATGCCTCACACATCCTCTCCTGTAGAAACCCATATGCACGACAATCCTTGTCATAGTGACCCACCGATTTGCAGAATGTGCAGTAAAGATTTCGCGGGGTTGTGACCATTTTCTACATATATGGGAAATTATCATGACTGTGCCCAAACATGTGACAAACACGACACCACGGCATACTTCCGCCATTCAGCGGGTTTGGCGCACCTGACACCAAATAATTACGGAAATCCGGGAAATTATCCTTCGTATTCTCTTCTCCTCGGCATCGTGCACACCATACTTCATCACACTGCTCCTTGTTCTTCTTCAAATCTTGCAACTGTATATTTAGGTTAGCAAGCTGTTTCTGTATCTGCGACATCCTAGCTGCATTATCTCCAATCGGTGACGCCTCCAATCGCATTGCAATCTCTAGAGCTTCACTAGGCGTTGATATGTTTTGCTGCATCAACAGCAGCCGAATGTGGGGTAACAGTGCTGCAATGAACCATTATTTATGTTGGACAGCGCTCATATCGAAACTAACCTTTTCCATCAACTTCTTGAATCGCTGGTTGAAATCCCATACCGTCTCATTGGGATACTGCTTAATTTCCTTCAATTCAGTAATATATTGAGCCTCCGACTTAGGTCATCTAAATTCAGCAATCAGCCCATCCCGAATCTCATCTAGTGACTTCTCTGGGGCCCCCATAGGGACTAGAATAAACTTCATGAACCAATCTAATGCACGACCTCGCAAAGTCGTGGCTAACTGTCCTTTCTTAGTATTGGCATCAGTGATCTGTTTCATGGTCCAGACCGCTTCACACAAGAACCAATACTGTTCTGGGTTGTCTATCGCACTTCCATGGAACAATGGTAACTTAGCATCATCGCCCGCCATCCTGGGCCTCCTTCCTCTTGTCGTTGTGCTACTACCAATTAACTTATGCGGTATTAACGAACTTGGCGGTGTCAAAGTAGTATTTCTTGTTGTTTGAGAGTTAGTGAGCGGAGTTGTGGGTACGTTGGTACTGGGGTTTGGTCCAACCTCTATCCTGGGCGTAGCCTTGTCTTCCCTATCAGGACTGCGAGGTCGGTTCGTCCCGTGTGGCCTTCCTTTGCGGTTTTGTGGTTCGATCGCAGGAGGACCTTCTCTCATCCTCTGCCTCTTCTCCTGTCGAAACCTCGCTTCTCCTCCTGTAAGACCAGTTTCTTCCTCAGCTTCAATCACAATCTCCTCATGGTCTGCACCCATCTACCCCTTTACCATTCCATGTACTGTTCCCCAGCAGTCGCGGTACCCACGGCCTCCACCCACCAGGCTATCTACTGATCAAGGTGCATTTTTAGTATACCCTTTTCGCAGATTAGCATCTTTATCGACAGTTGGAGCAACAGCAGAAACCTTCCCCTCAGTCCTCGGAAGAAGTATATTTCAGCTTCACTATAGGATTTCTTCGTGTCGATCGCAAATTTAGTGATATATCCTTCCAAGATGCTATCAAGCCAAACTTTGACAACCCGCGATGCCTTATTATCAACTTCCTGCAGCTCCTGAATTAATTCCGGGGTCCAAGCCGTCGGCTCACCACCATGGAAGTTCCTCTTCTGGAAGGTCAGCTTCGACAACCATTCGTACAGAATAACCGGGAATTCACAGAAAAACCATTTGTGTGAACCGTCGTGAATATATATTCCCAGCCAATGATCTACTATCAGTCGCGTGTTCTGGCTTTCTTCTTCAGCAAACTCCTGCAACTTCTGATCGAACCATTCCTGTATCTCTGACTTCGTTGGGTGCCACAACATGACCTCTTTCTACTCTGCACACGGTCCCGGAAACGGAACCATTTTTTGACCAACGCGACCTCAGTCGACAGGGGTTCGCCTCACTATCGACACATACCGCAGTCTCCCTGGGCATCGGCCCGGGCAGGTTTGAGCCCACCCAGCAACACCCGCAGAGCAGATGAGGTCTCACTCGAGGCATCCAGGAAGAGCAGACGGAACCATGTTTCCGCCAAGGGAGGAGGAGAGTTATGGCTGCACGGGCTAACTCTATTGTGGTACTTAAACATAAACTTTAAACATTCGGCAAGGAGTTATACCATATTACTTCATCGCAGCATTTATCATCACATTCTACATAAAACATATTACTTAATCACAACATTTATCATTATAGCAACAGTAAGTAGACATCGCATCAAACAACATTCATACATCGCAACATTGCACAAAGTTTGTACCAAAACATCATCATTATATTACTGTCGCGATCATATACCAGAAGAAAAACACAGATCACGTACATAATTGTCTCTTCTTTCCTTCCTTTCCTCTCATATCTAACACTTACAACTCTCATGTATTTATAGGCTTCTGCCCTTACAATGTTTGTCCACTTACAACTGACTTCCTAACCGACACTATGGACAATTGACCCTATATCTAACTACTCGGTCCAAATGACCCCAAAAACCCACATACGGCGATACAACTGACTCACTATTACATAATATGTGGTCCAAGTGGCCCAAAACCCACCAACTGCGGTATTCTTTAACACAAAATACTCCTTTCGTGCCCTCATCCGATGTGTTGTAGCGTCGGTGGTGCCGCGACCTTTCCCCATCAAAATGCCTGCCAACAGTAACCAACTCAAAAATCTCAACTATAGCACCCTCCTGAGACTTAATGATGTGTCGTGTCACAAGTTCCCACAAAACTAGCTGCAATAAAACATTAACTTGCCCTTGTGCTAAAAGGACAGGGGAATGCCATGCAAAGAGACCTACCTCAAGCTCTATAAATCCCCAGATGAAATAGGAAACATGACAAATTTTGCCACCCACAAAGCACACTTCACCATAGATAAACCAACAGAGCCAACACTAACTCTTATTCACTCTGAGTGAACTCTTTCCAACCACCCAGAAGGATACCTCAAACTTGCAGAACCCTCGAACCATATAGGATACAAGACAAATTTTGTTGCCCAAAGACAACTTTTAGTTTCCCAAAACGAGCCCTTGTCAACCTCCAACTAGTTTGAGGAACTAGGAAAAATACCAAATTGTTGTCGCGAAACATTTTGAATCACCATATTAGCGATCCCCTGTACCTTCTCGAGTGTGAATCATGCTTGGGGCCCTTCTCCCACGCGCGGAGCAAAGGATCCTTTAATTCCCACGCATAGGAGAGTGAACCGCTACCAAGTGGGATGCATGCAAATATGCTGGATTAAATTCATGAATTCAAATTCAAACATAAACACCTAGGGGATCCACCTAGTGTAAGGCTCACCCCCATTTTCCTTTAGCTTCCCTTTTCCAAGTCTCGTAGCATGGTTTTCTAAGGCATCAACTTTTTGGTTGTTGCTTCTACGTATATGCACCATCTTGATATCCTTAATTCGTCACACCAGGATGACTATATGAGATTGCAATTGTCCAACTATTCTATCCTATATCATAATGCCTTTCATGGATTACGAAATTATCAATAGATAGTCTTTGGAAACCAAAACATTTTGATTTCGAGAGATTCAATGAATTCTAGACCCATAAATAGGGCATACATCTCTTCCTAATTATTAGTGGCTCTTCCCAACTGCTAGAAAAATGTGATGACTTGATTTCCAATGGGATCAAGGAGAATTCCCCCACACCTACAGCCCCAATTTATCACACCATATTATTATTACTTTATATAGATATAAATAAGTACATATAATATATATAAACAAAAAATAAATATTAATCTTTGATTATGTCACAAACAAAATCAAACCTATACGAGATGAATGAAAACACTTTGTTGTGGAAAAACTTGCACAAGTGCACTCTTCCACTTGGTAAGGGGATAAGCCTTGTAGGTTGTAGTAAGGACTTGGTCCTTAGAGCCCCTGTGTTGGGTATGGTTTGTATTCCTCCAAGTGATCCTACAAGATATTGTTAGTATAGTTCACATGTAAACAAAGAAATATGGAAAAATACAAAATAAAAGAGATGGTGGGAGAATGCAAACTCCATTAACAATCCAAGATATGTTAAACCACTTTTGTATTCCTCAATGGTATAGCTATACAATGCCTAGGAGGTGTGGGATTCAAGGGAATCCAATAATATACCTTAGGGAGGCCCTTCTTTTCCAAACTAAATGTTAAGTAGATGGTAGAACAATGGAGAGAAACTCTTTCCCCTTTGATGGAAGATGGCAAGGGAGCTTGGGAATGCTCACAATGATAGGAAGTGGTGGGATACGCAGAAGATCCAACTCAAATCCAGTAGCATAACCTTGCTCTTGATTTCTCTCTACAAAATTCATGCTAATGGATTCCTTTTATAGGCTAAGAGGTGTCCAACAAACAACTAGATCCAAATGTGAACTCATCTTCTCCATGAACTAGTTCCAAGGTACACAAGGGGGACTAGTTAATGCCACCAAGTGTGTGAGGAAACGAACTTGGATCCTTGGAGAGGATTGAGCCTTCAATGCGCCATAGGAATTTAGTGGTCCCTCCATTTTAACAGTAGCGTGACTATCGGAGGAATAGCCACGTGGGTGTAGGGCAGGCATTGTTTTGGTAACTTGCACTATAGCGCAAGTTGACTATGTATTACCCATGTTGCCCCTTATTTTGATTTTTTTTGGCACTTTTGGACTCCTGCTGTATTTTGGATCTATTTAGGATTCCAATGGTGAGATGCATCCTTTATGTTGCTAATGTTTTTCCAAAAGAATCGTTGAAATGTTGCATGTGTGTGATTTTTAGACATTAACAGATGCCCCATGATGTATGGGGTTCGAAGGGTACTGTAGAGATGATAATGCATCATGTTTTCTATTGTTTCTCTCCTATTTTATAGGACTAAGCATATGTGGAAAAAATAGGGTTCTCCCATGGGGGAATATTATTGGTGACGGCCACTGGATCTAAAGTAAAGAATAGTTTTTATACAAACGAGGCGGGCATACCCATGCTCGTGAAATGTTGTCAAAGTGATTACAAATAGAGAGGAACAAGGGGTCAACTCTAATATACTTTTGGAACATGGGTGAAGTCGGCTTCAATCCATGTTTGAGTGAATGACCCATTAACTGTTGCGGAGATCTAAAGAAGCGGAATTGATGGTGACCATGATAAGCCCACGGGGGTGGGGGACCAAAAGAGACTGCTACCATGATTTCCAAATGTGAACACTGCTACCTTCCAAAGTATGTTTCCCCCTGATGCGATGTTGTGTTGACATCAAGCATGGGGGAAATAACTTAGTTAGGGAGCACTAATGGCTCTCCCTACTAAGTTCGATGTGATCCCTTATAGTGATTAAAAGTGATCCCAATGTACAACTGCAACTACTGCAACTCTCGGAATATAGTGTCTTGATGTTGATGAGAGATGAAGTACATGATAAGACGAGAGTCTTACCCTGAGGACCGAGATTATATTGCAACCAACTGGTGGATGGACAGACCTGACACATGATTGGTTGATAAGTGTGGAGCCCATAACTTCATTCGATCGATGTAAACATGGGGAGTGGGGAAGATAGATTTCCTTTCGAAATGGCACAGATTGAAATGGATGGATACAAACTGCAAATGAAAGGACATCAATGGAGACGCAAAACGAAGAGTAATGGTAACCGACAAAACAAATACCTCTGAGAATATGGAGACTCAAATACATCAATCAAAGGAGACCATGGGTTGTTTCCAAAAGAATATAGTGTTCTTGCAATGTGAAGTGAATGGGGGAACTATTTGTACATAAAGAATAATGGTGGGGTCCCCATAGTTTTGGGTGTGTCGGGGGACCGATTTGATGATGGGAAGATTCCCCACATTTTGAGTGGATCAAGGGACAGTTTCCAATGATGAAGTGGAGGTTAACTTGCAGATGCAAAGATGGGTTCCCCATGAAACAATGCCATGTAGTGTATGCCTGCGGGATAACTGAATAGAATTGGTTACTTTAGAGGTGGGGGCCCCATAGGTGTCTTTGTCGAGGTAATGATACAAGGGAGAATGTGGAAGGTAAAGTGCTCATGGAGGTATGAGTGGGTTTTTTGAATCTGTCTCGTAACATGTGTCGAGGAATGTGATAAGGTCTACTTGGTGGAGTAAATGCGCAACTATAAAATGATAAACTAAGGGGAGATATTTTTAAGCTGGATCAGATTCCTCGGGCTTGTGGGGGGTCGACATCATGGGTGTCAATTGATGACTGGAATGGAAACAGTGTGCACATCCATGGGGGTACATGTTATTCCCAATTATCACGTTGATGGAACGTCAAAACTGGGAATTAGGGGCCTATGGTTATCAGTGGGAATACTGGTAGATGCATGATAAACAGAGGGTAAACAGTTCCTATATGCCAGTTTCAGAACGATACTTGTGGTAGGGACTTTTGCGTCATTTGATAAAGCATGGCACCTTGTTCTTACAAAAACAAGGGTTGTGGACTCATCTTAGTCAATATCCTGCACACATGGTGCACATGCCCCAGTGTAGTAGAGAACATGACCAAGGTATTGACAATGCAGAAATCATATCACAAAAACAAGGTGTACCTGTGGTTAACAGAGTATTAAGGATAGAACCATTTGATGCACAACCTATTAACCAGGTGGTTGAGGGTGATACCTTCATGGTCGGTTAATATATAGGCTCCTTTTGGGAGATAATGCTTAACGACGTAAGGGCCTATCCATTTTGATACAAATTTATCGGGTCTTGTTTTACCGTCTTTCTTAGCGTTGAATAAAAGAACAAAGTCGCCTTCATTGAAGAAGCGAGGTGGACCTGTCGATCGTAGTTTTCCTTGGAGCGAACGTTCATGGATTCATTTTGTTGAAGAGATTCACATCATTCTTCATCGAGGTGTTCCAAGGTGAATAGGCATTGCTCCAATGTAGGGGTATCTGGTAGCAACTCGATATCGGATTGGAGGGTAGGGATTTGACACTTAATTAGGAGGAGGAATTCTACACCATGGACAAGGTGAAATGGGGTAAAACTTGTGGTAGTCTTGACCGAAGTGCGGTCATCCCAAAGGGTGGGAAAGATCATGTGGTTCTAGTTAGTTGTATTTTTATCCATTGTGCGTTGGAGCATAGTTTTGAGTATTTTTTTAAAAGCTTCAACCTGTCCATTTTCCCGAGGGTAGTAAGCAGTTGAAAATTCATGTTTAAATCCCAATAGTCGTGACAGTTATTCAAATGTTTCGTCATGAAAGTGTCTTCCATTGTTAGAGACAACTTGTTTGGGGACGCCAAAGCAGTAGATGACATGGTTGAAGAAGAACCGTGTTGTGGTCACTGCTTTACAATTAAAAGTGGGCATCACTTCGGCCCATTTGGTGAAGTAATCTACGACGACGATTATATGGTGGTGACCTTGGGACGAAGCCGGGCCACATTCCATAAACTCAATTTCCCATTTTCAAAATAGGTCAGCAGTGATGATTGGATGCAGTGGTGCAGGGGGGACCGTGTTTTGAAGGAAAAGACCTGACAAATCGCACACCATTAGATGGCTTAGACACAATATTTGAATATAGAGGGCCAAAAATACCCTGTTCGTAAGATTTTTTGGGCGGTTGCTAGTCTGCAAAGGTGGCCTCCACACGCACCACTATGGAAATCATTGAGAACTTGTTCTCATTCTTCATGTGTTAAACATTGTCGTAGGATAGTGTCGATACCGCGACAATATAGGACATCTCTGATAAGGAGGTATCGTGGTGCCTAGTGACGGATTTTGCAGTGATCGTCGCGGGATAAGTGGGGAGCGAATTTTTGGGTGTGGAGATAAAGGAGAATATCGTCGTACCAAGGATCCTCATCCGTGATGAGAAAGAGGTGCTCATCAGGTAACTGGTCCTAGACAGACTCACTTGTGGTGGTAGACGGAAGGTTTGTAATGAGTTCATCTAAGGCCATGGCTTTCTTTCTTTTTGGGATAACAAATTCGAGGTCGAATTCTTCTAAGATAACGATCCAATGTGAAAAATTACTATTGATAAGCCTATGGCTAAGTATGTATTGCATAAGGTTGGAATTAGCAAACACAGTTGTTTTCTGGAGCAAACTATAGTGGCAGAGCTTCTGTACAGAGAGGATGACTGTGAGTGTGAGATTCTTATCATGGGTGTAGTTGAGTGCAAGTCCGACGAGGGTTTTGCTGACATAATATATGACTAGTACGTTGGCCATAGCGGAAGCTGGTGCAAATATATATAAGATGAAATCTTTGTCAAAGTCTAGAGGAGAGATGAGAGGGGATGATGACAATGCTTGTTTCAGGGCATCGAAGGCAGTTTGGGCATAGTCATCCCACTTGAATGGGAGATCTTTTATGAGAAGTCATAAAATTCCATGGGCTTGAGTGGCATAGTCGGGAACAAAATGACGAAGAAAGTTTGCCTTACCTTGGACACTCTGTAACTGGAGTCGTGGGAGTGGGAGTGGGAGTGGTAATTCCAAGATGGATTTTAACTTTGGAAGGGTCAACGGTGATGCCATATTTGGATACAATGAATCCTAAGAGGCGACCGGTGGTGACGCAAAATACACACTATAGGGGGTTTAGGCGTATATTATACTTGCGACATATCGTAAATATGGTACGAAGGTCTTGGAGGTGAACACAGTTTTTTGGACTTGGCTATAAGGTCGTCTAAAAAGGTGAGGATGGTGTGATCCAAGTCATTAAAAATGTATTCCATTGCTCGCTAGAAAGTGGCTCCGTCATTCTTCAGATCAAAGGGCATAAATTTTTAGGAAAAGGTGCCCCATGGTGTGGTTAATGCAATTTTGTATTGATCTTTGGGACGTATGTGTATCTAGTTGTATCCAGAGAACCCATTCATGAAGGACAACATTTCACTATTGACACATGAGTCAATGATTTGGTCGATGAATGGTGTGGGAAAGTTGTCCTTGCGGCAGGCTAAATTGAGGTCTTGAAAATCAGTGCAGACACGAATAGTTCCCTGCTTTTATTAACTGGGATGGGGTTAGACACCCATGATGTGTAGGCAATGGGAAAAATAAATCCGGCTTGCAAGAATTTTCCATCTCTCATTTGATTGTGGGAGCCTTAGAAGGGTGGAACGGGTGCTGCTTTTGTTGGATGGGGATGGTGTCAGGCCAAGTGTCAATATGATTTTTGACAATTGCGGGGTCTAGACCTAGCATTGCTTCATAGGACCATGTGAAAACGTCATGAAATTCTTTGAAGAGAGCCGTGAAATCAGTAATTTCCTTTGGTTAGCAAGAATCCCCTATGGTGATGTTTTTTATGACTCCTAGTGTAGTGGATAAATCAACTTAGATGGTAGGAGAGATATTGGTGAGTTTGTCATCTTCGAACGCATCAGGGGCATGGATAGGATTCCTGAACCAATCTATATGACTAGGGGTACAAAATCCTTTGAATCAATTGGATATTGTTCTTCAGCGGGTAGTGTGTGTGGATCCTTCCTACTAGTCGTAGAGGACCTATGATGGAAGGTGTCCCATGGAGGTTCATTGGTGTTCATAGCTTCGATTATATCCTTATCTATTACAAATAAATACTCTTCTAGCATGTCTTCATCTAAGGAGCAGGGGTATTCATTCTTGGTCATAAGAGGGACCGAATCGAGGTGCACAATGTCGAGATATGGAGAGGTAGTTGGGGTGGGTGCTAGAATCTCTTCTTGAGGGAATAGTAAGGGATCCAGCGTTTCATGGAGAATCGATGATGGGAGATAGATATATATGGAGGTATATAATAGATGTGATGTGCTATTGTCAACATTGTACTCTATCGGTTCAATATCCTCCTCAATTACCATAGGACTGAGTGGTCCCACAAGGGGTGAGGTTATCAGATAATCAACTTTGGTTTGCACGCAAAGTACGAAATGTGGTGACGAGAGGACATTGGAATGAATGGTGAGACATTATGTTGCATGAGTGACATGGTCAAGTGGTATTAGTATTATTTAAAATAATGTCCGAGCTTTGTGGATGCCATGGTGACTGTTGGTCGGGTATGGATTTTTCCCACCGTGGGGAAGAACTGGTTGAGGTCACCATATAACTCATGATGATAGGAGTCTCCTCTAGTGATGAGGAAGGTGAGGTATATTCCAAGGTTTGGGTGAGGCAGATGGTTTCCAAGGCCTCTCGATAGCGAGGGAGGTCAGGGAAATGGTCTGTATAGTGCCCATACTAAGAACATATGGAACATGCATGATTCGTACTCAATGTTCTGGTCTTAGATGTGGGAGATGGTGATGTGCCCCCTTTTACCATCAGTGGAGCATGGGTTATGCTAATGGGGGTGTTAAGAAAATTTATTTGCTCCAAAAAAGTAGGACATATGTTGGTTGTGTGGCCTTGCTGCCCACAAAGAGAACACGGTGGTGTGACCCTTTGATTGGGAGTATTGATCATAACTTGGGATTTTAACTCCTGCTATTTAATACCCCCTGCTTTAGGCCCAGTGGTTTCCATTGAATTGTATGTCAGGTTGGGTAATAGAGGACCTTTCAACTTTGGTTGTTTGGTTCCCCCATTGGAGGTCTTAGCAGCGACCGATTGTGGTTTGGTTGCGGATGTCATAGGTTGGGATGTTGTAACTGAATGTGTTACGGGCCATGTGGGCGTAGCAGCTCAAACAGGGACAAACTTGTAATGGGCGACTGGTTTGGAAGCCATATCTGGGTAAGGTGGTGTAAGGTACCATACTGGGATCCCCAAATTTATCCCAGGTAGAGTTAACTAAGCCATGACCGGTGTCCCTTGTATACCTGTGCGAGTATACAAGAATGGGATTTTGAAAATTGGTGGTACCGATGGGCTCAACGTTTGTCTAATGACATGACTTAGCGGTGGTGCTAATGATGGTGTTGAGGTGGAGGCAACACCAGTTTTAGATGTGAAAATTATGCACATTAGGCCATCAGTCGATGTAGGGATTTTGGGTGGTGGTCCCGAATACACTCCTAACAAATTAGAGTCCATGTACATGCCGGGGGCAATCTCAACATAGGATTTTTCATCACCCAGTATACTCGGTAGGAGATTTTCAAGATTCCTCGTGGTGTTGGGGTCATATTACTTAATATGTTCGAGAGTAACTACCTTCTCGTTTAAGGGAAACATCATGATATAGCAGACAAAGGAGGCTACCACCTTCATGGCGTACATATAACTACGTCCCAATAGGATGTTGTAATCAAGTTCAGCGTAGACGACTTCGATATCGATCATGACCATATTTATCCCCAGCTCTATGGGGACATTTCGGTACAATCCTCTTGGTTGGGATGGTCTCCCATCATATGCGCGAAGAGCGATAGACGAGGGGACCAACTCAGGTGATCCTAATCGTTTCCATACTTTTGCAGACATAACGGAAGTGGATGCACCTTCGTCAATGATATAGCGGTGAATCATGACGTTATTTACGGTGACTGGAACTTGAAATGCAGCTGACAATAGTACTCGTGTATCACCTTTGTTGAGATCAAAGGTCATGAGGTGCGAGCCGAAAGGATTGACAGCACCAAGTGCATTGAGTAATGACTTTATCTGTGTTGATAAAGACTGTACCACTTCTAAAGTGGACATGGTTGCAGGGGATTGAGCCAAGTCATCCACAATACTGTAATTGTGGGAAGCTTTCCTCTGAGGGTTATTAGGGGTACGCTAAAGTGGAACTTTCGAAATCTGTGGGATTTCTTCGGTATTTGGGCATGGTATCTGTAGAGGGTCCCCATAGGGGATAGGAACATCTTCCACTTGGTGGGTGGAAGGTCCATCATAACCTTTGGCTCATGTCTGAAGGCTTACATCCAATGTATAGATATTTTGGAAAGAACCATCGCTGGGTGGGTGAGGTTCTTGTTGCTATGTAACTACCCCTTGATTCGCAAAGGGTTGTTGTAACATAGTGGTTTGTGGTTGGGGAGGATTCGCTTCCTAAGGAGGGTTTGTCACTATCCTCTTTTTGGCTTCGACTAACTGTTGGAAATCAGGGATATGAGGACAATGATGCGTGTAGTGACCATAATCGTCGTAAATGGAGCAATAGTAATTGGTCCACAGGGTGGGATTCTTCCCTTGTTTGGGGGGGTTGTTAGTCCCTGTATTATGGTTACATGTATTATGGTTTTGCTGGAGAGGGGGGTTTCCCCCTTGCCCCAACTACTGATTCTGATTATTCTTACCTTTATTCTTCCCCAAAGCATGTGGATTAAGGGGGTTTGTGGTGTTCAATTGCTCAAATTGTTGATCTTGTTGAACGTAAGAAGGTTGAACTAGGTTAACCCTCATGTGGGGGGAAGGTTGCTAACCAGTTGGGCATGGGAAAAAATAATATGGGTTCTACATCGGGGCTGGGATAAAAGTGGTTGGATTTCAATAAAAGGTGCACGTAGGAACAACTAGTTCGATTGGCAATGTAGGAATTGTCGTCGGTTGGCTAATGTTTGGGTAAGTAGGACTATACGACTCGTACTATAACTGACCAACTGGTGGGGTTAGTACCGATGTAGGGGGTACCGATGTAGGTGGCATGGATGGGTAATGTGGATCCATGTTAAATGGTGTCAAAGTGGTGGGCGGAACCTTTCCTAAATGGGAAATGGACCCAATAAGCCCATCCATCGAATGTGACAAGCCCGAAGGTGTAGGATCCAATGCTCGATGCCAAGGGGCATCAGGGAGGTTAGTATAGAGGTAGTCAGATTATGCCTATATGAGATTGAAATTTTGTGCTTTCATAATGGCCTCTTCGTCACTTTGCATCATGGAGGTGGCAACATCTTTGGCTATAACGGGTTGGAGATATTTGATAAACCAATCCAACAAAAAGGGTGGTTGTATTTCGATTTTACATAATGTGCGGCACCTATGCCACTCATGGATGTGGTCCACGATGTGGGTAAAAGTATTTTGTTGAAACTCAATGACAATTTTGTGGCCGATTTCATGATGGATTGGTAGCTGAAAGTATGTGAGAAATGCGGTGGCCAATGTCGCAAATGTGGCATGGGTTGCGCTTGCTAAGTTGACATGTCATGTTGGTGAGGGTACGTTGAAAGAGGTGAAGCCTCACAAGATCGTCCACTATGCTTTAATATGAACACCATAAGTGAAAATACATGACGTGGTTGGCAGGATCTTCTCCTTGATTTCCTTCAAATTTGGGAATGTCAGAGGGAAGCTTGGCTAGCATAGTCGACCATGTCACATCATGAGAAATGGGGTCTATTGACACAGATATTTTTGGTGTTGTTAAAATATTTTGAATGATGTGAGCAAGGTAACAAGGCCATATCTTTATGACTTGTTTCCACATGACCTAGAGGTAATAAGAAAATGTAAAAGAATCTAGGCACCAAGTCCCAAGGGGATATATCCCATGTGATCGTGATGTTAAAGCGAAATCGGATTAAAATAGGAGAATAGGTGGTTTCGCAAGGGTTTCATAAATCAACGGCTTATATTTAAATAGAGACAAGATATACGGTTCATAGGAAGTCCGCTCGGCAAAGATGCAGGCTATATAATGGTGAAATCGATGGGAGAAATGCTCGTTGGCATATGGTAAAGCGAGGAAAGAATCGACATTCGATGATCAACAAGTGGAATATCAACGGTTGATGTTGATTTCGTGACGTGAACAAGCACTGGCGAAGGAACCAGTGAGCGGTAGAGAAATTTATACCGCCTGCCACGTGTCAAGACAAGAGGATTTCGCTAGAGGAAAAGTGGTAGGGGAAAACCACCTCTCACATCACTAGTTGTAGAGGACCTATGATGGAAGGTGTCCCATGGAGGTTCAATGGTGTTCATAGCTTCGATTATATACTTGTCTATTACAAATAAATACTCTTCTAGCATGTCTTCATCTGAGGAGCAGTGGTATTCATTCTCGGTCATAAGAGGGACCGAATCGAGGTGCACAATGTCAAGATATGGAGAGGTAGTTGGGGTGGGTGCTAGAATCTCTTCTTGAGGGAATATTAAGGGATCTAGCGTTTCACGGGAAATCGGTGATGAGAGATAGATATATATGGAGGTATCTAATAGATGTGATGTGCTATTGTCAACATTGTACTCTATCGGTTCAATATCCTCCTCAATTACCATAGGACTGAGTGGTCCCACAAGGGGTGAGGTTATCAGATAATCAACTTTGGTTTGCACGCAAAGTACGAAATGTGGTGACGAGAGGACATTGAAATGAATGGTGAGACATTAAGTTGCATGAGCGACACGGTTGAGTGGTATTAGTATGATTTAAGATAATGGTCGGGCTTTGTGGATGCCATGGCGACCGTTGGTCGGGTGTGGATTTTTCCCACCGTGGGGAAGAACTGGTTGAGGTCACCATATAACTCGTGATGATAGGAGTCTCCTCTAGTGATGAGGAAGGTTAGGTATATTCCAAGGTTTGGGTGAGGCAGATGGTTTCCAAGGCCTCTCAATAGCAAGGGACGTCAGGGAAATGGTATGTATAGTGCCCATACTAAGAACATATGGAACATGAATGATTCATACGCAATGTTCTGGACTTAGATGTGGGCGATGGTGATGTGACCCCTTTTACCATTGGTGGAGCATGGGTTATACTAACGGGGGTGTTAAGCAAATTTATTTGCTCCGATAAAGTAGGACATAAGTTGGTTGTGTGGCCTTGCTGCCCACAAAGAGAACACGGTGGTGTGACCCTTTGATTGGGAGTATTGATCATAACTTGGGATTTTAACTCCTGCTGGTTAATACCCCCTGCTTTAGGCCCAGTGGTTTCCATTGAATTGTATGTTAGGTTGGGTAATAGAGGACCTTTCAACTTTGGTTGTTTGGTTCCCCCATTGGTAGTCTTAGCGGCGACCGATTGTGGTTTGGTTGCGGATGTCATAGGTTGGGATGTCGTAACTGAATGTGATACTGTTGATGTATATGTAACTTCGAAATGTATTTCACATATATGTATATTGTATTCCTATAGAGATGTTATTATTCCTCTATACGGAAATGTCGTCATTTATTTTGTAAGTGTCGTAACTTATACTTGATGGGTTATTAGACCACCTTGTTGGGGTCGGACCTGTATAAGTCATGTGGGTCAAAGGGTTATTAGACCACCCTATTGGGGGTCGGTCATGTGGGTTAAAGGGTTATTAGACCACCCTAGTGGGGGTCGGCCTATTCAGCATTATGTTAAGTGGTTAAGTTGAGGACGACCTAGTTGAGTAAAGGTCAAGTCAAGTTAGTGTATAAATAGAGAGTGTGTCTATCTCATTTTACACATTCTATTCTCTCACTCACACTTGGGAGAGTGGCGCACTTGTGGAGGAGGATGCTCTGCTGCTAGGAGAAGTCTATCTCTTGTATTCTGGTTGTATCATTGCTCTATCTATCTCTGAGGAAGTTATTGGGGTTTTTCACCTTTATGGTTTTCCCCAAGTAAACTATGTGTCTCTTGTGTGCTTGCATTATTGTGTCCATGATTGATATGTTGTAGATTTGTTGTACATGTTGTTCTCTCAGTTAAGATCCTAGATCAGATTGAAGTAAATTCTGAAAATTTAACATGGTATCAGAGCTAGCCTGAAAGAAGGCATGATATGGCATGTATGACACTTGTTGCACTTATGATGCTAGGGCTTGATATAGCAAAAACCAGTCATCATAGCACTTTCGATATAAATCCGTTTTGGAGAAGTTTTCGGATCTGAAACTTTTACAGGTCGAAGATTTGATCCCCATGTACCTTGTTTCCAAAGGAAAACCTCTAATTCGTTGTACTTTGGGATTTATGATCTGTACAATATAGGGTTTCTGCCTCTTCCAGATCTGAGTCAAAATCAGGTGACCTTGGGAAAAAGGTCATAACTTGGGCTAGGAATATCCAAATGAAATTTCGTAAAAGGTGACAGGTATTACACAGACTGCACTATCTCAAGAAAAATGTTCAGAGGCCGAAGTTGAACCAGTGATATGTGGCAAGCCGTACAAGTTCGCTCTCCTGTATTATCCCATAAACAGGTCACGTTGTGACACTTGGCATAACTCTCTCTCAAAGAATCCAATTGAGGTCAGACCTATCAGGATGGAAATATAACAGGTCAGGATATCTCAGGAAAATTTTTCAGAGGCCGAAGTTGAACCAGTGACACGTGGCATGCCGTACAAGTTCGCTCTCTTGTATTATCCCATAAACAGGTCACGTTGCGACACTTGGCATAACTCTCTCTCAGAGAATCCAATTGAGGTAAGACCTGTCGGGATGGAAAGATAACAGGTCGGGCTATCTCAAGAAAAATTTTCAGACCCTGTGGATCAAAAATTTCAGAGTTAAACCAGAAACAATCAGGTACATATTTCTGTCAAATCAGAATTATTTTTTAGCACCTTCATTCATGGCTTTCGGAATTTAGGGCTTCGAAGAAAGTTGGAATTTTGGTAATCAGAGACCACGGCTGAATGATACTCATCAAAATTGAAATTTAGAGACCAAGATCAGAATTTTTGGTTGGGCAGAAGGCCGGGCTTTATCAGACCCTAGTTCGGGACTTTGATCAGAAAAGTGGAAAATTATGGCTTCTGCAAAAATGGGAATTTTTGAAATCTGTGATCACGGCTGGAAGCTCCTCATAAAAATAGAATCTTAGAGCTTTGGATCAAATATTATGATTGGGTAGAAGAGTGGGCTTCATCAAACCCTAGTTCGAGGTCACGTCCAGTGAATCCGAAAGTTTCAAAGGCAAAATTGAGGAGTGAAACTTTGCAGTTTTCAAATTCTGAATATACGAGCCTGATCAGCTTATCAAGGCGCATATTTCTATCCTTTCAGAAGTTTGAATTTTTGGGGTTTCTCTGACAAATCCTATTACAACTCCAGATCCAGTTCCTACAAATCAAGTGGATTGGGTTAATCCTAGAAGAGGATGGATTGGTCACTTGCATAAGTGAAGAAGTTCTTGTCTCAGATGGAGATGAGGCTAAGGCCTTCCATAAGAAGATTACAAGCAATCTTGACAGGTATGGCTTACAAGTATGTTTCATGGTTAAGTTTATCATATGTTTATCATTACAGTACAATCTTGATCAATTACTAGACTTGTCGTATCACCTTAATAGAAGATGTTCATTGATTAAGGTTTTGACAGTTATGAATGTACTAAGGCATTGTGATGTTGTATGAGGTTTATGCTGTTCGCTAACATAAAAGGTACACCAAGAAAGACAAATCATGTTCTACTTCAAGAACATATGATCATGGTGACATGAAGACAAAGATTCATCCATTTTCATGGATCACATAGAAGATCTACTTACGAGGCATGTATAACTTGGTTCTACAATGGTTAACTTATGAGACATGCAGGTTACTAGCACAAGTCACTGAAGAGAACCAGTAGACATTATGCGGGTATGTTAGACATAACTAGCTAGCATGCTAATCCATGTATGTTTTTCCTATATCAAGCTAGAATCCTACCTTGTGTTAGGATATTATACTATTTCGTTGTTGATAATTATTATTCATGAAGTCATAGGTTTGAATAGTCATGGTTGTATGCATATTATGTTTCTTACCATAATTGATGATATGACTAACCAGAAGAATCATGAAGGTATAGGTTTGAGTAATCACGGGTTTTATGCATATTATATCTCTTATCTTGATTGATGATTTAACTAACCAGAAGAGTTCTATGATCAAATAAGAATATGCATGGGTAAAAGAAGACTTCCCTTAAACCTTGAATACTAATGCTTATTATTTCTGTTTGAAATTATCATGACTATACATGCTTAAAATTATTGTGTTTTGATAGTATTAAGATTATACTAATAAATGTGTGATTATGTATGAGTCCTCAAGGATAACACAATGATGATACTAACAAGCATGCATAGGGATCGAGAATGAATATAAGTTCAAGAATAGGTAATCCAGGAAGCAAAGATCAAGAGGGAGCACACTCCAGTAGTTTCTGCAAGGATGCAGATATTCAAAGGGAGTTGACCACTTCTCACAATCCACATCAGAATGGAGTTGCAGAAAAAGAAGCAAAGACTGAGAGGGAGTCAACCCAATAATCAAACAAAGATAAGTATTTTTATTATCATTTCTTGCATATTTGTTTGTTTAAATAAAATTATTCAATGATTTATATGCTCATGTTCCTAGACTTAGGATATTTAATGTGCATATTAGAATGATTGCATTAATGAACATTATACTACTAATATGCATGTGATGGGTAAGTGGCCTATGGCACTGTACAACATTCCAGTGCTACTTATCTAGAATGAAACCTCTTTGCTGACATGTTGGGAGTAGTGCAAACTCTTAACAATGTTCTGGTAGAGACTGGAAGGCATCTAGAAAGTTGTGGAACATGGATGAATGTTGTATTGAAGCATTGGCTAAGATAATTGCATGACTGTATGACATATTTCTTTATGTGTAAGAATTTGTCTGAAAATTATGAGATGTTTCTAATCATGCAATTTAAATTGTTTTGTAGGAAAGATCGTATACCTTCACCTACAAAAGAAGGAATACAACATTTGTTCAAGCAACAAAATTATCTATTGAAGATATTGAAGTTCCCAGGATATGGGAAGAATGCCATGATCCGTCGATCATGAAGAACGATGTTTGGGATGCGGTCCCAAGAGCTGAAGGGAAGTCTGTTGTGACTTCCAAATGGAACTATCAGATCAAGCATGCTGCAGATGGCAGCATAGAGAAATATAAAAGTGATGAAATAGAAGATACACCAGATGGATTTCAAGACAGCTTTCTTGAATGGTGTAGTCATATATGTGTGCAGAACTTGGGGATGATGCATTATTTGTTTTTGTCATGAAGGTGTGGCAGAGTGCAGATGGAATCTTCCTTGGACAAGGGAAGTATGCAATAGAGATCTTGAAGAGGTTCAGGATGATGGACTACAAGGCTATGGCCACACCTATGGAATCGAACCTGAAGCTTCTGTGTGATGCTCCATCTGATTCGGTTGATTATGGGCTCAAGTACGATGCGAATCAAAAGTTTAACCTGCAGGGTTATCTTGATTCAGATTGGGCATGCAGTGCTACAGATAGGAAGAGCACTTCTGGATGCTGCTTCAGTATGGGATCAGGTGTGATCTCTTGGTTTCACAGGAAGCAGTCCTGTGTAGCACTGAGTACAGCTAAGGCAGAGTATGTTGCAGCCTGTTCAGCTAGTTGTGAGGCAGTAGGGCTACGGAAGCTACTGTCTGAGTTATTTGATCTCCCATTGGATGCTACTGGTATATTTTGTGATAACCAGAGTTGTGTGAAGCTATCTAAGAACCCAGTGTTTCATGACAGGTCGAAACACATAGAGATCAAATATCACTATACCAGGGATATGGTGCAGAGAGGAGCTGTGAAGCTCCTGTACATTGCGATGAATGAGCAAATTGCAGATGTGCTGACAAAACCACTAGCCAAAGCGAAGTTCAAGTACTTCAGAGAGAGGCTTGGTGTTCTTCGGATTGATGACACTTCGAGGAAGAAGTGATGGACACATTTGCAAAGGCCATTCCAAGCATGTTGGAAGGAGGATCCTTCACATGGCTGTGGATGTAAGCGCTGGATGATGAGCATCAGGACGATGCTCCAGTTATTGCTCTGTATATGCATCAGGATGATGTTGGATATGATCAGTTGGATCATTTATATGTATATGTATGTATGCATCATGTTGGATGTCGGATATGATTAGTTGGATCATTTATGTATGTACGCATCATGTTGGATGTTGGATATGATCGGTTGGATCATTTGTATGTATTTTATATATGCATCATGTTGGATGCTTGGACCATGTATCTGTATATGTATCAGGTGGATACATTGTATGATCAGGTAGATCATGTATGTTGATATGTATCATGTATGATCAGGTGGATCATGTATCTATATATGTATCAGGTGGATACATTGTATGATCAGGTAGATCATGTATGTTGATATGTATCATGTATGATCAGGTGGATCATGTATTTGTATTTGTATCAGGTGGATACATTGTATGATCAGGTGGATCATGTATGATGATATGTATCTGGTAGATACTTGGTATGCATCAGGTAGATGCATGATATGATCAGGATGATCGTGGATGACGAGCTTCAGGATGTTGCTCCAGACGACTTGCAGTAGGATGTTGTAGTGATGATGATCAGGATGATCATGTATACATTAGGATGATGTATGGTGAGTATCAGGTTGATACTTTATGGCCGTGGATCAGGTTGTGCAGATGAGCATATAATTTGGCCCTGGGAGATTTGCAGATAGTCTTTCGAGGTTTTTCCTATGGCATGTAATATGGCCCTGGGATATCTGGAAAATGCTCTTTCGAGGTTTTGCTCTGGGAGGACATATAATTTCGCCCTGGGAGATCTGCAGATAGTCTTTCGATGTTTTTCCTATGGCATATAATCTGGCCTTGGGATATCTGGCAGATGCTCTTTTGAGGTTTTGTCCTATGGCATATAATATGTCCCTGGGAGATCGATAGGTTGGGATGTGTGCCCGTAATAAGTCCTGGGATGCTCTTGCAAGGTTTTTCCATGACCACATATAATCTCTCCCTGAGAGATCCTATAGGTAGAGCTGTGTGCTCGTAACAGCTTGGGATGCTCTTGCGAGTTTTTGTGGTGACCACATATAATCTGTCCCTGGGAGATCCTATAGGTAGAGCTGTGTGCTCGTAACAGCCTGGGATGCTCTTGTAAGGTTTTTTGGTGAGGTCACATACAGTATGGCCCTGGGAGATCCTATAGGTAGAGCCATGTGCTCGTAACAGCCTGGGATTCTCTTTTGAGGTTTTGTGATGCACGTAATAAGTCCTGAGGATTCCACAGTATGGCCAGTGATGACGAAGACCTGCAGGTGGTGGGCCTACATCCAGTATGAAAAAGGACTGGCTCTGTAGAACTTCCTATGACGAGTAGATTCAGAAATTGATTGAGATAGCGGCAGTAGTGACGATGATGATGTCTCGATGACGATTATCCAGTGACGATGATCCAGAGAAGAAGACTTGTGCTAGAAGACCTGTGTCGAGAAATACCTTCCTAGTTAAGAGGGAGTGTTGATGTATATGTAACTTCGGAATGTATTTCACATATATGTCTATTTATTCCTATAGAGATGTTATTATTCCTCTATACGGAAGTGTCGTCATTTATTTTGTAAGTGTCGTAACTTATACTTGATGGGTGATTAGACCACCTTGTTGGGGTCGGCCTTGTATAAGTCATGTGGGTCAAAGAGTTATTAGACCACCCTATTAGGGGTCGGCCATGTGGGTCAAAGGGTTATTAGACCACCCTCGTGGGAGTCGGCCTAGTCAGCATTATGTTAAGTGGTTAAGTTGAGGCCGACCTAATTGAGTAAAGGTCAAGTCAAGTTAGTGTATAAATAGAGAGTGTGTCTCTCTCATTTTACACCTTCTATTCTCTCACTCACAATTGGGAGAGTGGCACACTTGTGGAGGAGGAGGCTCTGCTGCTAGGAGAAGACTATCTCTTGTATTCTGGTTGTATCATTGCTCTATCTATCTCTGAGGAAGTTATTGGGGTTTTTCACCTTTATGGTTTTCCCCAAGTAAACCTTGTGTCTCTTGTGTGCTTGCATTATTGTGTCCATGATTGATATGTTGTACATTTGTTGTACATGTTGTTCTCTCAGTTAAGATCCCATATCAGATTGAAGTAAATTCTGAAAATTTAACAGTTATGGGTCGTGTGGGTGTAGCAGCTCAAACAGGGACAAACTTGTAATGGGCGACTGGTTTGGAAGCCATATCTGGGTAGGGTGGTATAAGGTACCATACTGGGATCCCCAAATTTATCCCAGGTAGAGTTAACTAAGCCATGACCGGTGTCCCTTGTACACCTGTGCGAGGATACAAGAATGGGATTTTGAAAATTTTTGGTACCGATGGGCTCAACATTTGTTCCATGACATGACTCAGTGGTGGTGCTAATGATGGTGTTGAGGTGGAGGCGACACCAATTTTAGCTGTGAAAATTATGCACATTAGGCCATCAGTCGATGTAGGGATTTTGGGTGGTGGTCCTGAATACACTCCTAACAAATTAGAGTCCTTGTACATGTTGGGGCCAATCTCAACATAGGATTGTTCATCGCCTAGTATACTCGGTAGGAGATTTTCAAGATTCCTCGTGGTGCTGGGGTCATATTACTTAAGATGTTCGAGGGTAACTACCTTCTCATTTAAGGGAAACATCATGATATAGAAGACAAAGGAGGCTACCGCCTTCATGGCGCAGATATAACTACATCCCAATAGGATGTTGTAATCAAGTTTAGCGTAGACGACGTCGATATCGATCATGACCATATTTCTCCCCGGCTCTATGGGGACATTTCGATACAATCCTCTTCGTTGGGATGGTCTCCCATCATATGCGTGAAGAGAGATAGACGAGGGAACCAACTCAGGTGATCTGAATCATTTCCATACTTTTGCAGACATAACGGAAGTGGATGCGCCTTCGTCGATGATATAGCGGTGAATCATGACATTATTTACGATGACCGGAACTTGAAATGCAGCTAACAATAGTACTCATGTATCACCTTTGTTGAGATCAAAGGTCATGAGGTGCAAGCCGAAAGGATTGACAGCACCAAG
The DNA here is from genome assembly GCA_027924585.1 of Larix kaempferi. Taxonomy (NCBI): domain Eukaryota; kingdom Viridiplantae; phylum Streptophyta; class Pinopsida; order Pinales; family Pinaceae; genus Larix; species Larix kaempferi. The sequence goes on along the minus strand of BSBM01000809.1, from coordinate 3,029,006 downwards.
TGCATTGAGTAATGACTTTATCTGTGTTGAGAAAGACTATAACACTTCTAAAGTGGACATGGTTGCAGGGGATTGAGCCAAGTCATCCAAAATACTGTAATTGTGAGCGGCTTTCCTCTGAGGGTTATTAGGGGTACGCTGAAGTGGAACTTTCGAAATCTGCGGGATTTCTTCGGTATTTGGGCATGGTATCTATAGAGGGCCCCCATAGGGGATAGGAACGTCTTCCAATTGGGGGCTGGAAGGTCCATCATAACCTTTGGCTCATGTCTGAAGGCTTACATCCAATGTATAGATATTTTGGAAAGAACCATCGCTGGGTGGGTGAGGTTCTTATTGCTATGTAACTACCCCTTGATTCGCAAAGGGTTGTTGTAACATCGCGATTTGTGGTTGGGGAGGATTCGCTTCCTAAGGAGGGTTTGTCACTATCCTCTTTTTGGCTTCAACTACCTGTTGGAAATCAGGGATACAAGAACAATGATGCATGTAGTGACCATAATCGTCGTAAATGGAGCAATAGTAATTGGTCCACAGGGTGGGATTCTTCCCTTATTTGGGGGGGTTGTTAGTCCCTGTATTTTGGTTACATGTATTATGGTTTTGCTGGAGAGGGGGGTTTCCCCCTTGCCCCAACTACTGATTCTGATTGTTCTTACCTTTATTCTTCCCCAAAGTACGTGGATTATGGGGGTTTGTGGTGTTCAATTACTCAAATTGTTGAGCTTGTTGAATGTAAGAAGGTTGAACTAGGTTAACCCCCATGTGAGGGGAAGGTTGCTGACCAGTTGGGCATGGGAAAGGATAATATGGGTTATACATCGGGGCTGGGATAAATGTGGTTGGATTTCCATAAGAGGTGCACGTAGGAACAACTAGTGCGATTGGCGGTGTAGGAATTGTCGTCGCTTGGCTAACGTTTGGGTAAGTAGGACTATACGGCCCGTACTATAACTGACCAACTGGTGGGGTTGGTACCGGTGTAGGGGGTACCGATGTAGGTGGCGTGGATGGGTAATGTGGATCCATGTTAAATGGTGTCAAAGTGGTGGGAGGAACCTTTCCTAAATGGGAAATGGACCCAATAAGCCCATCCGTCGAATTTGACGAGCCCGAAGGTGTAGGATCCAATGACCGATGCCGAGGGGAATCAGGAAGGTTAGTATAGAGGTAGTCAGATTGTGCATATATGAGATTGAAATGTTGTGCTTTCATAATGGCCTCTTCCTCACTTCGCATCATGGAGGTGGCAATATCTTTGGCTATAGCGGGTTGAAGAGATTTGATAAACCAATCCAACAAAAAGGGTGGTTGTATTTCAATTTTACATAATGTGCGGCACCTACGCCACTCATGGATGTGGCCCACGATGTGGGTAAAAGTATTTTGTTGAAACTCAATGACAATTTTGTGGCTGATTTCATGTCAGATTGGCAGCTGAAAGTATGTGAGAAATGTGATGGCCAATGTCGCAAATGTGGCAGGGGTTGTGCTTGCTAAGTTGACATGTCATGTTGGTGAGGGTACGTTGAAAGAGGTGAAGCCTCACAAGATCATCCACTATGCTTTAATATGAACACCATAAGTGAAAATACATGACGTGGTTGGCAGGATCATCTCCTTGATTTCCTTCGAATTTGGGAATGTCAGAGGGAAGCTTGGCTAGCATAGTCAGCCATGTCACATCATGAGAAATGGGGTCTGTTGACACAGATATTTTTGGTGTTGTTAAAATATTTTGAATGATGTGATCAAGGTAACAAGGCCATATCTTTATGACTTGTTTCCACATGACCTAGAGGTAATAAGAAAATGCAAAAGGATCTAGGCGCCAAGTCCCAAGGGGAGATATCCCATGTGATCGTGATGCTAAAGCGAAATCGGATTAAAATAGGAGAATAGGTGGTTCCGCAAGGGTTTCATAAATCAACGGCCCATATTTAAACAGAGACAAGATATACGGTTCATAGGAAGTCCGCTCGGCAAAGATGCGGGCTATATAATGGTGAAATCGATGGGAGAAATGCTCGTTGGCATATGGTAAAGCGAGGAAAGAATCGACATTCGATGATCAACAAGTGGAATATCAACGGTTGATGTTGATTTCGTGACGTGAACAAGCACTGGCGAAGGAACCAGTGAGCGGTAGAGAAATTTATACCACCTGCCACGTGTCAAGACAAGAGGATTTCGCTAGATGAAAAGTGGTAGGGGGAAACCACCTCTCACATCTTCGAAACCGCTTTGTTGGGGGTTATAAAAGGAAAGACGCGTGAAAGACAAGACATTTTTCATTTACCACTTGACAACTCGGACATTTTGCCCACAGTTGGAAGCCAAGGAAGTAGTATTTTCCAAGTCACAGACTGCCAGGTAGGCCCCGATTTCCCAAAAAAGGCTAAGTGTTTTCTAGAAAATGGAAGAACAAAGTGAATTGGGACTTCAAAGTAAATAATTTGACAAACTAGAGGAAGTTTTCGAAGACAGAGAGGGATATATTTTTTATACAATGTTGTCTATTGGTTCAGTTAGTGAAATTAAGAATAAGTTGAAGAATTTGAAAAAAGAAGGGGTAGATTTACACAATTTCCACAAGTCCTGTTTTTATTATTTATGTTTTGAGCAAACCCTAAACTTACCAAAAAAATTTTCTGGTGTGCAATGAATTACTCCCAATATGAGAGGGTCATTATGGATTCCGGAAGATAAAAAATCCTTTGTCAAGTAAATTCTTCAGTCATTAGAGATTCATTAGAGGTCCCACAGTCGTTTTCTCAAAACCTTGAATATTTTGTGGAAGAAAACTTAATTAATCTCTACAGACATTCTACACTTGAAATTAAACAGACCTTTTTGTCAAAAAACCTTAAACCTGATACTTCAATTGATAATTTACCTTTCCCTTGGGATATCACTTGTTTAATGAGGATTCCCAGTTTGTTATGTCATTACTGAGTCAATTTTCAGGGTTAGATAATGACAAGGTCGTCCCCCAAGTCATGGTGAGTTTATTGTTTAGATTGAGTTTACACCTAGTTGAGTCTGAACCCAGTCAATATTCTTTCCTTAAGTTTGATGAATTCTTAGCTGAAAATATCCATGTTCAGCTAGTGAATTTCCACACAACAAAGCATTTCAGATTTCAGTCTTACTTGATGAAGATGTTTCTATATTCCAATGAAGAAAATTTACAATTCCCTGAGATGAAAGATATGTTGCAATTCAGTCCAAAGAAGAAAGTTGGTGATTGGTTCCTTTTGAAGGAACATATTGTTATCAGACTCTATGGATTTGTCCATGAACCTTATATCTTACCTGCTTTCTTGACCCCAAGAGTATTTGCTTTGGAATTTATCAGGCAGAAGCTTATTGTGGAAAATGAACATTTCTTAAGTTTTAGAAAATCTTTGTTGACACAAACCCAGTCGACAGGGTTCCTCAGTCTGTCGACATCCAAATCACCGCGATCTCTCTGAGCACTGGCCCAGACAGTTTTTACCCTGTCAAACAACACCTACGAAGCAGAGGAGGTCTCGTCCAAGATGTTCAATGGAAAGTTGACGGAACCATGTTTCCGCCGAATGAAGGAGGATTTTGTGCATCAACTAATCAACTTATTGTGACATTCAAAAATAGATCTAAGAATCCAACTTAGGAATTAATCATAATCACAACACTATTCAACATATCTTGTCATTTATAGAACCCTTAATGTGCAACAGATATAATAGTAAAGCATTAATCGCAGCAAGGAAACATTATATCATTCACAGATTCATATCGCATAAGCATTCATCACATGGAAAACAAGAAAGACATAATGGTTCTACTGTCATATCATATTCATATTTGCAAAAACCCAGATACAACAAGATAATCCTTCTGTCGCATACACAGATTAACAGACAATAATAAGCATATGTATCTCCAAATCAGTCTCCAGATATTCAATTCTCAACTATGGCTCTGTGTCTCAATCCTTACAATGCTAAGTCTATTTATAGGCTTACGCCTGTACATTTGCGGTCCACTTAGGCAACCGTATAACTACTTCTCAACAAACTTTACAAAAAGACTAACCCAAAATACCCATGACGCGGTCGAAATGACCCAAAATTACATAAACTAATCGACTTGCGCGCCACTTTCCTCCTTTCGCGGTACCTTCATCCTTGCGCAGCATCCACGATGTTGTGATGCTGACTCATCCAAACCATGTTCCAACAGGCCCCCAACACAATCTTGTGGCTCGCCCTTGAGCCACGTCAACTGGACATGGTATACTTAGTAGTCTTCATCCTGAAGTCCTCGTACTGTTGATCGACCTCCTTCACCTACTCCTTCACTATCGCAGCCACCGCCTAACTCTCCATCACATCCTATGTGGATGGATGCTCATTCATCTTCTCAGCAACTTGTTGGTGACCCTCCTGCACAGCCTGTAGTGCATAAATTTCCTTGAGAAAAAACTATATGCCAACCTCTTGGAACTCCTACAGCTAGGCGATGTGCTTCTTTTGACGCTCCTCGGCCTTTGCGATGCGCTGCTACAATTCTTGTAGTTCTGCCGATTTGGTGACCTAAGCAATTGGCGGCAGCGTTCTCATCGATACCTTCAGTGTTTCCAGCTGCCCTTCCACTTCTTGTCGTAGCTTGGTCAGTTGTTCTAACTGCTCGTCCTTACCAATGCTTCCCAAAAACTACGCGGTCTCTGCACTGATCTAAGTCGCTGCCTATTCTAGCTCGCCCATCTATGTTGCCAACTCCTCGATAGTGTGTTTTCGTTCATCAACTTGCTCTTGTGGGGTGCCAGGGTTATTTAGAGCTATTAAATCCACATTGTCGCGCTGTAATTGGGCGATGATAGCCCCAAGTCACTGCGCTCTTTCAACCAAGTCCAACTGCACGGTAGGATCTGGTACTTGCTGACATGCTTCAAAGAATGCCGCCTCCAACCGCACATTGCTATCCCATAGGTTGTCCTTCTACACTATTAAGTGATCCTTCTCTCTCTTCAACTCCTCAATCACTTGAGCTTTCTCAACAATCATCTGTTCTAGCTTGTCTTCCATTTTGTCGACCACTTCTCTTGTAGTTGTCACCTTCGTCATTAACTCTTCCACCTCTTTATGAGCTGCGGCTTCGCTTTCCTTTGATTGGAATACTTGACCGCCAACATCCTGCTCTTGGTCCGCCATATCCTGGCTAGCGACCGCCTGGATCTACACCAACATCTGCGAATACAACACGCTGATGTTGAGGGACAAGCCGCGTAGCTGCTGCACTGAAGCCTGGAGAGCCTCATCATCGGTCGCAACCACAGTAAGGGGAATTTTCACATTTCGAACACGCGGCGTAGTGCTGGGTGCTCCAACTACCTGCACATGTGCCTCCTCCAGTGCCTTCTTCGAAACAACATTAACTAATGAATCGAGGCGAGCATTTACCTCCTTAAAACTTGCTTCCACTTGTGTCATCATTACTCGAGCTGCCACATTTTTTTCATTAGTTATAGCCGCGATAAGTCCTCCCAACTATGTCTCCATCGCTGGGGAGGCTCCACTGATCGTACCATACTCATAACGCGCCTTCATTCTTCCATCCTCAAGCTCGCGGTCTATGTCATCGTCCGTGGGCATTTTCGTTGATTCTTGATCCAAGTCATGGTGACTCTGCTGGTCCTGCGCAGATAGTGGATCATCTAGGCCTGTCGCTGGTGGTCCCACCTCAATCTCCGCTAGACTAACTGGTTCTCACCATTCGATAGGCCAATCATTGACGATGCCATCCAGATCCTCCTCGAACAATTTGTAGTATGTCAGCAACCACTGCTTCACGGGGTTGCGTCGTGCTTTCACATGAATAGCATGAGGCCGAATCGCAAACAGCGCAATCTTCTTGTATTTTGCCGCAGCTTCTTCAGATAAGTGAGGCACTCTCATCGCTGCTACTTGCAATGTCTCCCAATAGAGATAAAACTGCATTGCGCATTCCTTAAGGTGCTCGAGTTCGTGCACCCACCACAGATTCTGATAGCACGCCCCCTTACAGTCTTTGGCGACCTCAACTTCCATCCCTTGGTAGGTGTTGGGTTCCTTCCATATGACAAGCACAATCAAAATCAGGAGTCAGTTGTACGTGAATGATCCCTTCCCATCTTGGACAGTTGCTGCGTCCTCTGACAACTGGTTCAACAAAATAGTGACCAGTTCATCTGTACACCTTTGCGCAATGCTCTGCACATGCCACGACCCCCGAATTACACTGGTTGGGTCGATTCTTCCAGACCACTTTGCAACACAGTATCTTTGCTCCAGTGAGGACAGCCCTATCGTTAATGCTTCCAGTGCGGTAGGCGCGGCCGTCACGTTCCAATCCATAACACAGTACCAACTGTGTTGCCCTCTTTTTATCATTCTCCTTCCCTCTGAAGTATTGTGAAGGGTCTACTCCATCCTTCGACAACCCGATGATCTCAGCAATTAAATCAACAGTGACTGCAATTTCTCTGTCCAGCCACAATGTTCCGCTGTGGAAGCAGGCTAGCAACTGCTTCACACACGCATTGACCTCTGGAAACCACCCAAAGTGTGGCATGTTGATGAGACCGGGAAACCCTACTTTGTCCAACCCACGCACCCAATCTTGCAGAATCGGCTTGCTGCCAATTTGTGTCCCCAGCACAAAGGGGTCCGTCGTAATCTCCTTGTACACCAACATGTCCTGGTCGTCATATCTCATGTGCATTAATGGTGGCACAATATCAGTATAGGATTCCATTCTTGCTGATAGCGCTGGCATCTTAACTTTATATCGTTGGTTCTTTGTAGACTTGCTGGTCGAAACCCCAGGCCGACATGGGGGTACATACCCATGGATATCCACAACAGATATCCCTTCCCAAGTGGCCGAATATTCAATTCCACAGCTCGACTATCCCACCTCCATTGGGACCTCATCCACAATAGCTGTGGACGATCTTGGCTGCCTTTTGCTCTGCAGGGACTCGGACTGCTGGCCCCCCCTTTGCTTCTTTGGGATACCTGTGAACGTCGATCCACCTGGCATGCTGGCGACTTCTTCTTCAATGCTTACTGGCCTAGGTGGTGACTCTACACCACTTGAAACATTGACCATAGGCGTACTCAGCATGTCGCACCAGGGCCCCTCTCAGCTCAACAGTTCCTCATCCTCCGACACAACTTGCTGTTGGAAAACACACAACACTTAACTTAGCAACTCGATGCAATACTGAACTATGATTCTTGCTCTGCACAATGGTCCCTTCCGACCACAGACCGCCCCTTCATATAGTGTCGAATTACGTCCTTAACCATCATTACCAAATCACCCACTCATCATGACCAAATCATGCCTTAATTACCCAAATCCATCGTCGATTCTGTGAATCCAACGACCGAATCCACCATTAATGCCGATCATTTCATCACACGCAACTAATTAACTGTCATTAACTTCCTGCATTTATTGTTGATTTGACGAGGTCGCGACCCTGCAGCTGCTGCGGCTCGATGCCTAAACTGCAATGCAAGTGCTCCATCTTGCACATCCTGTCCCTGCTTGTACGCCATCCTTCCACCTAGCATCCTGCATTTTTTTTTCCGATGCGGCTCAGGCATCGAGTTGTTCTGATCCCATCCCGTAGGGCTTCAACCTACTACCATTCACCAGCTTTGGGAGCATCGCTCCATCTACCTGTTGCAGCTCTACTACGCCTCCTGAATTTATGCTACTGATGCGATATGGACCAAGCCAATGCATCTGTAACTTCCCTGGATGCTTCATGAACTTGTTGTCATACAACAGCACCAAGTCACCCTGTTGAAACTGTTTTTTATTGATATGGTGTTCATGACAAACCTTTTTTCGATCCTTCTCCACGCTCTGATGAAAACCTGCGATAAAGTGGTCTTCCTCAAGCTACACTAGCTGCGCCAGATGTTCTCATAATGCCGCTTCATCATCCATTCCTGTCGTTGCCACTATGCGTAGACTCGGAACAATGTACTCCATAGGCATAATCGCTTCTTTCCCATACACCAATTTGAACGGTGTCTATCCCCTCAACCTTTTACAAGTGGTGCGATATGCCCACAATATTGCGGGAATCTTCAAATCCCAGTCGTCACGGTTCGCATTACAAACCTTTGTCAGCGCATTCTCCAATACTTTGTTGAAAGCTTCCACTGTGCCATTTGCTTACGGATGATATGGCGTACTCTTCTTATGTTGTATCTGAAGCTCTGTTGTTAATGCGCTAACCATGCAATTAATGAAATGACTGCCCTGATCACTCGTCAATACCTTCGGGTAGCCAAACCGAGTGACAATGTAGTTGAACAAGAAATGCGCTGCTTTTGGAGTGGTGCAATCTATGACTGGGGCAGCCTCCGCCCATCTTGTCAAATAATATGTGGCTGTGATTATGTATCATGCACTAGTGCGCTTCCCGGGTGGGTTGATAGGGCCCACAAAATCCACTGCCCATTTATCAAATGGCTGCAATGTCACTTGAGGTATTAGCGGCATCTCGTCCCTCCTGGAGGGCTTCCCAGTCTGCTGACAACATCGTAATTTCACGCATAATCCATCGCATCATTGTGAAGCGTGGGCCACCAAAGCCCCACGCAAAGCACCTTCCTGGCAGTCGCACGACCGCCGTAGTGTCCACCAGCCACTCCTTGTGCTTCTAACAATATCTGCCCTTTCTCATGAGGTAGCATACAGCGCATCAATATATCATCTAGTCCAAGCTTATATAGATGAACGGCAATCAACTAGAAATCTGCAGCTCTAACCACCAGGTGCTTCTTCTAACTTGTGGTGAACCCCTCTGGTGCGGTTCCTATCGCCAGAAACTAAACGATTTCTTCATAGTAGTCATCAGCTACTTCAACCTTGAACAGTTGCACATCGGGTAACCCATCTTCAATGTTAGTCGGTTCCTCCCCTATCTCAATTCACAACAGATTATCTGGCCCTACATTCAAGCGTCTTTGGTTCACAATCACCTCAAAATCAAACTCCTAAAAAAGAAGTAGCCAGAGACATATCTTCCCCCCCAACACAGGCTTATTAACCAAATATTTCAAAGCAGAATGGTCTATGAACATCTTAAAGTGACCTCCCAATAGGTAATGCCTAAACTTTTACAGCACATATACCATTTCCAGACCTTCCCTCTTTGTGGTCGTATAGTTCCTCTCTACAGACGATAACTTCTGACTAGCAAAAGCAATTGGGTGATCCGGATCCCCTTCCCCTGGTTGTGCGAGCATTACTCCCAGTGCAATCGATGATGCATCTAGATGGACATGGAATTCCTTGCTCCAGTCTGGGAATACTAGTGTATCGGCACAGAAGCCATCTTAGCCTTCAGCATCTCAAAACTGACTTGACATTCGGGATTCCATTGAAATACCGCATCCTTTTTCAACAACTTCTCCATAGGGGTCGTGATCGCTGCATAACCCTGGATAAACTTACAATAGTACTCGGTGTGTCCCAACGTCGCTCGCAACTACTTGACATTGGTCGGTGGTGTTAAGATCAGAATGAGCGCAATATTTGTTGGGTCGACCAACAATCCCTGCTTGCAAACAATGTGACCCAGTAATATCCTAAATGGTGCACAGAAGATGCAATTCTTCAAATTCAGCGATATCTGATGCTGTCGACAGTGCTCTAACATCAATCGCAGATTTTCCAGATGATCATTGATTAATCCATAAGCTGTCCAATCATCCATGTAAACTTGCAAAAACTTCTGAATAAAATCCCTGAAAGCAGCAACAACGAACCAAGAGAATGTTGCAGGTGCGTTCTTCAACCCAAATGGCATCACCATGTACTGAAAACAACCCCATTCTGTCACAAATGTTGTCTTGTGGCGGTCCTGTTTCGCAATTCTGATCTAATGATAGCCAGAGAACCCATCTGTCAAGGAATACATCTCTTGGCCACCCACGCCCTCCAGCACCTCATCAGTGAACGGTGTCAGAAATGGATCATGCAGACATGCGTCATTTAGCTTCCGCAAGTCGACACAATTTCGCATTTCACTTGTCTTCTTGTCCTGCACCACCATAGGACTAATCCAGTCTGATTCTTCAACCGGTTCAATAATTCTAGCATCCAACATGCGGTCAAATTCGACTTTGACCCTTTCCTTATGGTGCGAATTCAGTCGATACGGGCGTTCCCTTATTGGTTTTGCATCTGGTTTCAACGAGATCTCCATCTCCCCTAAATCCCCCAAGATTCCCTTCATCTCTGAAAACTTCATAGGGAACGAGTCCTGGAACTCATGCAACATGTCTATGACCTTCGCCATCATGTCCTCATCCCAGTAGTTTCCAACATTTGCAAAATTTGGGCTCTCCTCCGTCCCAATGTTGATCTTCCTAATCTTTAATGGCTGAGTTACCAGATCGAGCAGCACATCAGGTGCTACAACATCGCGACTTCCTTCTGATTCTGGAATATTAACATTTCGCAGATCATCACCATCTTCGGGCCCTCTATTAATATTGTAACATTCCAACATTGATTGCATCTAACAATGCGTATGCGGATCCGTGGGGTATGCAACTGGGACTACCTTTAGCACAATGTCGTGGATGATCTACAGGGCATTGTGAACATCTGGATTGGAATCCACGAAACAAAAGGTGTGCGTAAAACAAACCGTCAACTCTAACCAAGTGGTAATCTCTCCGCGTAACTCGACAACTGCATACCATAATCGCGGCATCTCATCCAAATTATGGACAAAAGCATGGACCCATTCATCTCTTGGTCGCGAAGCCCACAAAGTCTGACATTCCATTAGATGACTGCTAGGTTCATTCCATTCATCATATTTCCTTGTGTGGTAAACTTCATTGTCACCAAAGCGAACCGTTATCAATCTCTAGCACTGAGACCATCCAGCAATCGACTTCTTATGGGTCTCCCACCAGCGTGCTGGAGCAGCCTTCGGCGCTTCCTCCAATGCCAGCAATCGTTGTGGTTCTAAGACCTTTTCCTCAAACGCCACGAGAAACTCGGACAATCCGGGAATCCCTTCATATAATGGAAGTGCAATAGTTTCAATCGCAAAATGACATAATGACTGCGTGATCAACCCACACTTGCGGAGTGACACCTCATGCAAGCGATTCTGCCAATTCTCTAAAGCATCATCAGAGTCGGAAGATGAAGAATTGGAGCTGTGCCACCCAAGATCACTGTCGGCAGTCGGATGAATGTAATCTTCTGAAATGTTGTATGCATGTTCCCCATCCACTAGGAACTTCATCTTTTACCGGATCAACATACCTGCGTCCTTCAGCCGAATCCAACGGAGCTATGACTCTAAGGTCGCAGTTTTCAAAATTCATCATCTGCTTCTTAAAGTTAATTACTGTTGCACTATCATTAGCCCATCCAATCCCTAGCAATGCAGGATAGGAGCTTCCCCCTTCAACAACTTCGATAAAATCAAAATCAACATATGTCTTCATTCCCTCAATGTCCACAACAATGCATGGAACTCTCCCAAACGGTGTCACCTTGGCCTGATTAGCCAATCGGAGCTATACGGGAGACCAACTCAGCGTTAGGCTCCCCATTGTCTTCCAGGCCTGCTTGGTTAGGATGTTGACATTCGAGCCAAGATCCAGAATGACTGAATCGACCTCATAGTCCCCAATCTGGATGTTCATGCGCATCTCCTTACCTGTCTTCTGCCTCTGTAAGGAGTTTACCACGGACTCTTTCCATCCAGTGGCTAGTCGATGCAACAGCCCCTCAATTTTGGCAAGAGCATCGAGATCTCTTGCCAACGATAAACAACTTTCAAAAAAATTCTGCAAAGTACCAGACTGTTGCATTGGACCTGCCTCTGAAGTGGAATAAAAAACAAGGCGCATGTCACAAATAATTTCCTTACCGCGATATTTTTCCATCGCACTACGTGCTTGAAAGAATGCATCATGCTCGGCATCAATGTAAAAATGCACCTTCTTCTGCCCCGCTAACCGGATGAGTGGATGTGGACCATCTTCTCCTGTCATCATACCTTCATGAGTGATAACTGCGATAGCAACATCTTGTGTTCTCAACTCCACAGAAATTGTCGCAATAGTTGCACCCCGAGTCTGGTTCAGCGGTGAATTCCTAGGTTGGTTCACATTCTGGTTGGCATTCTGATTCGAACGCCAATTTTGGTTCTGCGGTTGGTTTTGATTCTGCACTGGTTGTTGCACTTGATTCTGTTCTGTAACTGCTGAACATTTCCTGCTTTCCATCGCGCAATCAACTGCAGACAGTTTTCAACAGTGTGATCAGTAACAAAACAAAACGTACACTATGTCTACAATTGTGGGCAATCTCTCTAGTAGTGTCCCAACACTCCGCGGTTGTAATTGGATTGCCAAACTAAACTATGCAGATAAAAATCAAATAAACTAGGGCAGAGCGGCTAAACCACACTCTATCGCGCGGACTGTGCGGGTAAATTCAAAACAGGTGTGTTGAACTACATGGGTGGTCCAGTAACCAGCCGCGCAGATAGCCTTATGTGGTAGCGCGGGACTTGAACTGATTACCTATGCTGACCATGCGACTGTCAGATTCATTTCCACATTGGTAGCGTGGTCGAGAGGCCGGGATTTGCGCTATTGTGTAAAACTAAATTAGGGACGAATTATGGAAGTAAGAGGTGGAATACCTGATCTTCTACAAGTGACAAACACCCATAATTAATTACTTAGCATAAAACAACCTAGTTTAATGAGAAATGAACAAAAATAAGTATGGTCGCAATAAGAATTGTTGTGGAAAAAAATGCACAAGTGCACTCTTCCACTTTGTAAGGGGCTAAGCCTTGTAGGTTGTAGTAAGGCCTCATTCCTTGGAGCCCTTGTGTTGGGTGTGGTTGGTATTCCTCCCTGGAAGAGATTGTTAGTATAGTTCACATGTAAACAAATAAATATGGAAAAATACAAAATAAAAGAGACGGGGGGAGAATTCAAACTCCAATAACAACCCAAGATATGCTAAACCACTTTTGTATTTCCCAATGGTATAGCTAAACAACACCTAGGTGGTGTGGGCTTCAAGGGAAGCCAACAATCTCCCTTAGGGAGTGTAATGACCCTTTGGTTTAGCCCCTGGACATATTATTGTTGTTATCATGTTGGATATTATGGCACAAGGTGTCGAGACTATGGTTTTCATATTATTATTATTTTTATTATGTTGAACATTATTAATTAATAAAATAAAATAATCGGATCGATCGATGCCAAGAAAAAGAGTATGAGGAACCATGATGTTACGAGCAAGGGGTTGGGGGAAAAGTGTTACCTTGTGTTTTGACCTATGTGGATGTGATACACCCTCCTTGTGGACTTGGTGGACCCTCTTGATTTATGCACCCCCATGTGTTATGCTACCCCTTGGTTTTTATTTTATTCTGGGATTAATTTTATTTGGAGTTAGAGTTTTTTTCCCCACCTAGCGCGCCCCTCATGAAAATTTGTAACTCCCACCTTGATGAGGAATTTTCCTCTCCCCTATAATGCTCCCTCTTGAGAAGTGTAACTCGCATTTTGCTAATTTGGGAATGTAACTCCTCCCTTGTGTGTCTCTCTCCCCCCCAATTCGAATTGCTCTTGGGAAATGGGATTTAGGTGGATGGGAGCTAATATAACTTATTCTTTATGCATGCTATTGGCTCTTATTTTTTTATGGAACTAGTTTGATTGGTTTTGTTTGCTCTTGAAATGAGTTTTTTGTTGGTTGGTGCACCCTTGCTGATCCTATGCCCAATTTGAGTTACTCTAGAATTGCCATTGTTTTGTCCTGGAATTACCTCTGGAGATCCTGGATTGGAAGTGATGTGGAATCCAATTGCCATTGTATTTGAGGTTAGACTGAGATATTTCTAAATATTTTGTCCCAGATCCACTGGAATTCCCCTGGAGTGGAATTCGAGTAAAACTTTCCATTGGTTTGTGGATGGACTGATTTCTCTTGAAAACTTTGTCCTGGAATTGGCACTGGAGATCCTGGATTGGAAGTGATGTGGAATCCACTTGTCATTTGATTGTGGTTGGACCAATTTTAGATGATTTTTTTGGTTGAGTTCACTCTTGATTGTAGCATCATGGTTCTGGCTCGGGGGTGACCATTGCAAAGTAAGTTTTGGCTTGCATCGTGTCTACGACTGGGTGGAATGTGGCACGGTCGATTTCGGTTGCATATTTTGCAAGATAGGTAATTTATTTCATGTTTACTTAAATTACTTGGATCTGATCTGATTATTATATGGTTTCACATGAAATGTATTAGAAAATATATGAGCTACTTATGGAATAAATCTCTCATAGAGTTTAGTTACATCATGCTACTAGTTTTTAGGGAAAATAGCTAACTAGTTTTTGGTATTTTGTGAGCGAGTGATTGAGAAAAATGTTTATTTGGAACCCCTGCTACAAATCTGATAATTGTGCCTCTTTTATTTATATTATGTGTAATTTTAATGTGCAATATCTTAGGAATGATTGGAAACACCTCTCTATAGTGTTTCTAGCCTCTATTCGAAAACTAGTTCTCCGGTTGGGTTGTTTTATGTAGTTTTGAGATTTGGCATGTGAAATGTTTGAGAAAATGCCTGAGTGAGATAACTCATCTTAAATATGATAATTACACTTGAAATTTATAAAGAAATGTGTGGAATAGTTCCTACATAGTTATAGATTTGCTTATTGAAATCCTAGTTTTGTCTCCATTCACTAGCTCCTTCGAAATAATTTTTTAAATGGATTTATGACTTTGCATGAGAAGTGTTTGATGAAATGTTTACATGAGTTATACCTATTATAATACTGATAATACATGGTATTTAGAGTTGGGATGGCTTCCGAATGACTCTGCAAATTTTTTATGCATTTATCTTACTTGATTCCTCAATTTCTAGCCAATTTGGAGAAGTAGATTTAGGTAGTTTGATGAATTAATAAGAGGATTGTTTATGAGAGGAAAGATACATCCGTTTGGATTTAGTTGACCTATAATATGATTTCCAGGAGCTACAGTAGTCAATACTTTCTTATTTTTTTTCATTTGGGAACTAGAAACAGAAACTAGCTTCAAATCAGTGGAAATTGGTAACTAGTTTGTAGATTGAATCTATGTTTACGTAATTTTTGGAATGTACAGCCATATGATCTATTTTTGGTACTTTAATATTGCTTTAGAATTATATTTTCCATATCTTTACCCTTGCCTTTGTGTTATCTAGAACTCAATACAATTGATTGGGTTAAATTCCTAGCAGTGTTTATTAACTAGTTGCATTGATTTAGCTTGAAAGAATCATCGTTTATGTGAAAGGATATGACCTGCAAATGCAACTTTATTTGGCTATATGTGCATGCTTAAATATATGTATAATGTATGTAGGTTCACTTTTTGGTTCATTGGCATGGTTGTGTGTTGAATTCGTGCAAGACTAGATGTTTGTGTTAAATACTAGTTAACTAGTCTTGTGGAGTCATTTTAGTAATTGTTTTGTTTAATTAATTGGAAAATGATAATTATGAATTATTTACATGATGTTAGGTGTTAATTATACATTGGTATTGATAAATGTTGATTATGTTATAATCAAATGAATTTATGTTAAGTGTCGTCAATTATGTGCTAAGTGTCGCTAAGTGTTGCAATTAGTACACTAATTACTAGTTAATGATGATTAAGTGAAAATCACCTTTTTAGGTGCAAGTAACCTGTGTTAAGGCTTGGGATGGATGCATAATGATGTTAAATAGTATTGGATAAGATTTCCCAACCTTGGTTCAATTTGCTTGATCAATTATGAATTTTATTTTAATTTATTTGGAATTATCGATATTTTGTCATAATTAAATTCTAGAAAATGAAATTAAATATTTATAAAATTATTTCATCGTGCTAAAATATTATAATTATCCCTAGAGAGCTAATTATCCCTAAAACACTTTGATATCCTCGAAGGACGTTACAAGTGGTATCAGAGCTACAGTTACAACACTGCAATTGTTGGGCCTATTAGTCGCTTTAAATTTGTTTTGTTGAATGAAACGTTATTGTTTCCTTTGTGAAAACCAATATGAATGCACTAATATATTTGTGAAATATGAAATTATATTATTGTTTTGAAGACTTATAATATGACTAGAAGAGCTATATCTTTTTATGTGTATGTTTTAGCTTAATTAATTGAAAACTAGCTTAGTATGCTTTGTTCCTTTTTAATTAGAAAATTAATTATTGTTTGGGAAATTGAATAAAATAAATAATGGAATATTAACAAAACTTAGAATGAACACCATGCAGCTCTCAGTAGGTATTTAAACCCAGAAGAGAAGCATGAAAACTTATTCCAAGATGGACTTTCCGCTAGACAGTTATCACGCAGCTCCCTTGAGAAAAAGAGGTAGAAGTCCAGAGAGTAGTCCAGACCTTTCTTCAGAAGACCATAGTAGTAGAAGGAGAAGAAGGTATGACCAGGATCAGTTGATGGGAGAATTAAGAAAGATAAAACCTTCGACCTTCAATGGCGAAATTAAACAAGGAGAAGAAGTAGATGAATGGTTGATAGAACTCAGAAATTTTTTCCACCTGCATCATTATTCACCAAACATGGAAGCAAGAATAGCTATTTATGTTTTGCAGGGAAGGGATTCTATTTGGTGGGAACATCTAACTTAATTGAAATGCATTGATGAGATTAAGATCACTTGGAGAAAGTTTAAAAAGTAGTTTCAACAAGAATACCTTTTAGAACGATACTACGATAACAAGATGGAAGAGTTCTTTGAGCTTAGGTTGGGAAGTATGACTAAGGAAGCATATGAGAAGAGATTCCTTGAAAATTTAACTTGTGCAGATTACATAAAATATGAGAAAATCAATATCCAAATGTTTCTAAGTGGGTTTCCAACTTTTTATAAAGACAAAATTCAGTATGACATGCCAAAAACTATGAGGGAAGTGATTTGGAAAGCAAAACATTTGTATAAAATGGATAGAAGTAAGGAACAAAAAAACTGGAAGGATAAGAAGAACATCAAGCATGAACAAAGAAAGAAAGGATTCCAACCTCCTGTAAAAATAAATGATAATTTCCATAAGCAGACAAATTCAGATAAGAGACCTCCTATTAAGTGTTGGCATTGCAATGAAAATAATTATGCAAGGAATTTTCCACATAAGAAATATGACAACGTCCACAACATTCAGGAAGAAACAATAGGTGATGTTGGTAAGACTTAGAGGATCTATGCAGCTTTGGAAGGTAGACAAGCACATAATCAATCTCGCATGATTGAACTAGCAGTTAATATTGGTAACAAAACTGTGTCTATTTTAACTGATTTAGGAGCTAGTAACAGTTATATTGCACCTAGTTTAGTTATGGATTGTTCTCTTAAGAAAAGAAACCTTGAAGTAGAAGGCCTTGTATAGTTAGCAACTGGAACCAAAAGGAAAGTCACAGAAATAGTAAGACAGTTTCCCTTGGATATGAATGGTTTAAAGACCTTTGCAAATTTGAGTATTATTCCTTTAGGTTCTTATTACGCTTTGATTGGTATGGACCGGTTGACCACACACCGTGTTATTTTGGATTGCTATAGTAAAACTTCTGCTTGTCTGGATGAGAAGGGAAACAGAGTTACAAAGTTAAAGGAATACATAGACTAGTATGTTTAATAACATTACATCCTTACAGTTAAAGAAATGTTTTAGAAAATGATGGCAGGTATATGCAGCACACGTAGAAGAATCAAAGGACAAAGAACCCCAGTTATTGGGATCGGTTTGCAGAGAATCGAGTCATGGGACAGAGCTTAGTCTCACTTAGCCAGTTGCTTAGGAAGCTTCAAGATTCAAGATAAGTGTTTATGTGGTGTAAATGATGATATTCATGTGTTATGCCTATTTTTTATGTTCAAGTTATTGAATGAATGTTTATATGAATTTGATCGATAGGTAGATTATGTATAAGCCTAAGTAGAAGGCTAAGTTCATGTTGGATGCTTCATGCAGATTGCATGAGTTTAATGCATTGTTAATTTTCATGTGTTAGATGTATGGATTAGACTTAGTTTCATTCACCATATGTGTTTGTTATGCATTGCTTATCCTTGTGGATGGACTGTATGGCTTCACCGATACATGGGGAAGGATTTATAAATCCTCCGTGGTGCTTCATGACCTCTTTGTAGTTCATGGGAAGAAAGGAAATCATGGCAGAAGGCAGGCATATTTCTTGAAGAAGGTTAAAGGAACCTACAGGAGTTTATGGGAAATGTTTTCAGTTGGGAAATGACAATTCTAGAATCCTCATATGGAGTGGGGAATTATACCCGTGGATAGAGCTCTCCAAGAGCTTTCTGACGGTAGCAAACTTGCCCAATTTGGCTTAAGGATGAGGAATTTATCAACCTGGGAAGTTGCAGGTGCATAGGAGGTGGTTCCGCATTCCAGCATCCAGAATGCAGATTGCGGATTGCGGATGTTGGGAACCCATTTCAAATTCACGTGGGTGGAATTCTGCCTTTCCACACCTATAATGCGGATTGCGGAAGTTGGAAGGGAAAATTCTCTGGACGATGGATTCAGACTTCCGCAGTTCTGAATCCCACAATGTGGATTGCGTATTGCGGAATGGTATTTTGTCGGTCGTGGATTTGGATTTCCGCATTCCCAAGTTCCGCAATGCAGATTGTGCATTGTGGATGGGGAAAGATGATTTCAATGGAGCTAAGAATTGTAGTTTTGCATTCCCACGTCTTGCAATGCGGATTGTGGATTGTGGATTGCGGATGGACGACCATTGCGGCTGTGTGTAAAATTGGAAGACAAAAAAAAATGTACCAGGTGGTCTCCCATCACCCCGAAGGGAACTGAGGGGATCGAGGACGTGAAAAATGTACCACAGAATTACAGAGATAGGATAGAGTTTGTAAATTCACCAAGATTGGATGAAGCCATTAGAATGGCAGAACATTGCTATGAGCAGGGTAAAGGAAAATCAAAGATGCAGCCAACATGGAAAGGTAAGCCCAGGGGAAGATATTTTGAACAAAATAAAAGTGGATTCAAACCACCATCCAGAAATCAACCCAGAAAATTTCCACAGGACCAGCAAGCAAGAAGAGAATTCAAGCCAGTTGTAGCAGTAGAAGAGACATCAAAGGGACCACTTCAGTGTTGGGGATGTGGAGGAAACTACATGCGTAGAGATTTTCCAACTAGAAGGGAGAATTCCATGAGTTTGCACAACCTTGAAGAAGCAACTACAGTGGAAGATATGGCAAGAGCAACACCTAGAATCTATGCAGCATTGGATGATCACCAAGCAGACCACCAATTAGCAGTGGTAGAAGTTTAAGGTAATATTTATAAGCAATCTATTTCTATTTTAATTGATCCAAGATCTACTCATAGCTATGTGTCTCCTAAGATAGTTGAAGGTTGTTCTCTTGGTAAAGTAAGCATAGTAAGCCTTGGTTAGTTCAATTAGCCACAGGTACCAAGAGAAAGGTGAGTGAAGTAGTGAAGGAGTGACCCACATAGTTGAATGGGCTCCTCACCAAAGCAAATTTAGATGTTCTACCATTAGGATCCTATGATTCCCTAATAGGTATGGTCTGGTTGGAAAGGCATAGAGCCAATATTGACTGCTATGAGAAGGTACTTGAATGCCTTGATGAAGAAGGAAGACCAAGTTTGATTAGAGGAATTCCAAGGCAAGTTTCAATGAGGCGGATTTCAACTTTGCAGTTGAAAAAGTTTTATAGAAAGGGATTCCAATTGTTTGCAGTCCACATATCAGACTCATAAGAGGATAAGGGACCAACAATAGAAGACTTTCAGCTATTGCAAGAATTCCAAGATGTATTTCTTGATGAAGTTCCAGGACTGCCACCCAAGAGAGACATTGACTTCTCCATTAATCTTGTTCCGGGAGCAGCACCCATCTCCAAAGCTCCTTACAGAATGAGCACACTTGAGTTAATAGAATTAAAGATATAGTTGCAATAATTAACGGATAAAGAATATACCAGACCGAGTGTATCTCCTTGGTGTGCACCTGTGTTGTTTTTCAAGAAGAAGGATGGAACTTTGAGACTGTGTATTGATTACATGAAGCTAAATAAGGTAACATTCAAGAACAAGTATCCATTGCCAAGGATTGATGACTTCTTTGATCAGATGAAGGAAGCTAAGGTGTTTTCCAAGATTGCCTTGAGGTCTGGCTACCATCAAGTGAGGATAAAGGAAGAAGACAATCATAAGACAACTTTCAGAACTAGATATGGCCATTATGAGTTCACTGTGGTGCCATTTGGTCTTACCAATGCACCTTCTACATTCATGTGCCTCATGAATAGTGTATTCAACAAATATTTAGACAAGTTTGTGATTGTATTCTTGGATGAAATTCTTGTATATTCAAGGAATGACGAAGAGCATGAAGAGCAGTTAAGGATGGTGTTGCAAGTCCTTAGAGAACATCGGTTGTATGCCAAGCTAATCAAGTGTGAATTTTATAAAAAGAAGGTGCAGTATTTGGTTCATATTATATCAGTAGAAGGTATTGCAGTGGATCTAGAGAAGATTGAGGCCATAATGGATTGGCCTACTCCAAAGAATGTTGCAGACGTAAGGTATTTTATGGGTCTTGTTGGTTACTACAGAAGGTTTATTGAAGGCTTCTCCAAGATATCCCATCCAATCACATCATTGCAGAGGAAGAACACCAAATTTATATGGTCTAGAAAGTGTGAAACAAGTTTCCAACAGTTAAAGGAATTACTTACCAATGCACCTGTCTTGAAGATTGCAGATCCAAATAAAGATTTTGTAGTGTGCAAAGATGCTTGAATTGAAGGGCTCGGTGGAGTACTCATGCAAGAAGGGTTTGTAATTTGTTATGAGTCAAGGAAGTTGAAGGAACATGAGAAGAACTATGCCACACATGAATTAGAGCTAGAAGCCATATTTCATGTACTCAAGAGGTGGAGACATTATCTCTTGGGCAGAAGATTTGAGCTCAGAACTAGTCATATGAGTTTAAAATACTTGTTTGACTAGCCAAATCTGAATGCTAGGAAAATTAGGTGGATGGAGTTTCTTTGTGAATTTGACATGGAGATTAAGCATGTCAAGGGTAAGGAGAATAAGGTTGTAGATGCACTTAGCAGGAGATTTCATGTTGCAATAGTAATTATATGTAAATCAGATTTGAAGGCAAGGGTTCTTGAAACTCAAACCAGTGATGAAGCTTACCTTCAGATCAAGGAGAAATTGCATCAAGGAAATGTGGATGACATGTGTGCAGGATATCAAATTGGTGAAGGTGATGTTCTCATGTATCAAGGTATCAGACTGTACATTCCAGATAGTGCATATTTGAGGAAGCTTGTGATGGATGAGATACATCAAAGGCCTTATTCTAAACACCCAGGATATCAAAAAACTATAACAACGGCAAGGAAGCAGTACTTTTGGCATGGTATGAATAAATACATAGCTTAGTATATTGCACGGTGTCAAAAGTGCCAGCAAGTCAAGGCAGAGCATCAACATCCAGCAGGATTGTTGCATCCATTTCCCATTCTGAAATGGAAGTGGGAAGTGATTTCTATGGATTTCATAACAGGTTTTCCAATGACAGTGAAGAAACATGATTCAATCATGGTAGTAGTGGACAAGATGTCAAAGGTAGCTCATTTCATTCCATTCAAGTCCACCCATAAGACAAACGACATTGCAATTATATTCATGAAGGATATATTTAGGTTGCATGGATTGTCTAAGGCAATAGTTTCATATCATGACACAAAGTTCACTTCCAATTTTTGGAAGGGATTGTTCCAGGAGTTGGGAACTCAGTTGAATTTCAGTACAACATATCATCCTCAAATAGATGGTCAGACTAAGAGAGGGAATCAAATTCTTGAGTACATGCTGAGGATGTATGTGATGGATAAACCATCCAAGTGGGAAGACTATCTACACTTAGTGGAATTTGCATACAACAATGGACATCAAGCATCATTGAAGATGAGCCCTTTTGAGGTGTTGTATGGCAGAGGATGCAGAACTCCAGTGAGTTGGGACAGTCCAGTGAACAGAGTAGTACTTGGACCAGAAATTATTAAGGAGATGGAGCAAGATATTATTAAGATCAAATGGAATTTGAAGACATCTCAGGATAGAAAGAGGATTTATGCCAATTTGAAAAGAGTGCAGAAGGAATTTCAGATTGGGGACCATGTATACTTAAGGGTGAAACCAAGGAAAAATTCCCTGAATTTGGGGAGTTATGCCAAGTTGGCAGCAATATTTTGTGGGCCATTTGAATTCCTTGATAGGATAGGGCCAGCTGCATATAGGATTGCATTGCCTGCTAACATGAGAGCTCATAATGTTTTCCATGTCTCTTTGCTTAAGAAATATGTACATGATCCTAATCACATAATTGATTGGCATGTGATATGGGTGAAACCCGAGGGAGAGTTACAAGTTGAGGCTATGCGCATCCTCGATAAGAAGGTCACTATGCTCCAGAACAAGGCCATCGGACAGGTGAAGGTGCAATGGAAGCACCTTAGTCCCGAAGAGGCTACATGGGAGCTAGAGGATGCCATGAGAGAGGCATTCCCTTTTTTGTTCAGTTTTGAGAACATCGAGGACGGTGTTATTCTAAGGGGGAGGGAATTGTAATGTCCATATTTTGACCCTTAGGGTTTTATTGGATTCAATGTAAATATTGTATAAATGCAATGTGTGTATTTTCCCTAGTGTGGAGCTCAAGGCCAAGGCCCCACTAGTGGATGCTTAGGTTTATTTGCATAGGAAAGTATTTGACAGTTCTGATTATTCATGGGTTGTTAATCCATGAATAATTGTAAATGATGTAATTATTAATTATTGCAATAAAATACCCAAGAAGCTAGCTAAGGAGGCAACCAATGAGAAGGGGCCATGTGTATCCACCAGGGATAGGTGAGGGGGTTATGGGATGGGATCCCATGCTACCACTTGTCCATTTATGAACCCACTTGACTCCCCATGCTGACATTTAATTCTGTTACAGAAGGTGGTTGAGAAATCGTCTCATGAAGTCGATGGAGTATGGAGCAGCCCTATGATCCGTATGACGGGGTATGGCGTGCATTTACTTATCACGTAAGACACTTAACCACATGGGAATTCGCAGAACCTGATTTCCTATCCCATGGTTAACCAAGAAACCTCATTCATGCATGCATTCCATCATCACGCATTGCAGAAACCAGCCGGGAAGGAGAGAAGGGAAAATCATGATTTTTGTGTAAGTCGAAATGATAGAGCTGAATGCCCATAGAAACCTTATGTGTAAGCCTCCTCTGTTTGGGAAATACATGAAATCAAACACTAAGATGAATTACAGAGTGTTAACATCTCAGTGAAGCTGTGAGAAGACTAGGATTGGTTTGCAAAGAGTCGAGTCGCGGGACATAGATTAGTTCACAACCTTGTGAAGAGCCCAGCTTGTTTAACAGAGGTAGAAGGTCAAATTAGGGTAGGATTGCTTGATAAACCCCATGAAGGTTGTAATCTCATAGAACTAGCAGTTGGACCTTTCTATGCCCACCCTGAATAGCACTGGAAGGGAAGGGGCCCTGAGGGACTCTGAAGTAGAGAAGGGGGTCTTCCTTGTGTTGGTTGAGGCAGGTATGTGGGTGTCATGTATGTTGAGTGTTGACATGCATGCAGCTCTGTGGTTGAGATCACTGGATTAGCACATCCTCCCTGTTTCCCTTGTATGCTTGATAAACCCATTGTAGGTTGGCTTAGCATCCCTGTTCTCTAGCATGCTTGATAAACCCAACTACAGATTGGCTTAGCATGGGGATGAGACCTTGATTGTGAGAGAGCCATTATCCCTCCTTAGTGGATACACAACCCATCTTGGAGGTGGTATCTCATCTTAAAGAGTACAGGCTGGAAAGAGACCTAAGGTTGGGTGGAACGTTGCTCTCGCTTAGCCAGTTGCTTAGGCAACTTCAAGATTCAAGATAAGTGTTTATGTGGTGTAAATGATGATATTCATGTCTTATGCCTATTTGTTTATGTTCAAGTTATTGAATGAATTTTTATATGAATTTGATCGATATGTAGATTATGTATAAGCCTAAGTAGAAGGTTGAGTTCATGTTGGATGCTTCATGAAAATTGCATGAGTTTAATGCATTGTTAATTTTCATGTGTTAGATGTATGGTTGGACTTAGGTACATTCACCATATGTGTTTGTTATTCATTTCTTATCCTTGTGGATGGACTATATGGCTTCACCAGTACATGGGTAAGGATTTAGAAAGCCCCCATGGTGCCTCATGGCCTCTCTGTGGGTCATGTGAAGAAAGGAAGTCATGGCAGAAGGCAGGCAAAGTTCTTGAAGAAGGTTAAAGGCACCTGAAGGAGGTTATGGGCAATGTTTTTAGTTGGGAAATGACAAGTCTAGGATCCTCAGATGGAGTGGGGAATTATTCCCGTGGATAGAGTTATCCAAGATCTTTCTGACAGTACCAAACTTGCCCAATTTGGCTTAAGGATGAGAAAGTTATCAGCCTGGGAAGTTGCAGGTTCATAGGAGGTGGTTCCGTATTCCCACATCTAGAATGCAGATTTCGGATTTCGGATGTCGAGAACCCATTTCGGATTCGCGTGGGTGGACTTCCGCCTTTCCACACCCATAATGCGGATTGCAGAATTCGAAAGGGAAAATTCTTCGGACAATGGATTTGAACTTCCGCAGTTCCGAATCCCGCAATGCGGATTGGAGAATGGTATTTTTCCGGTCGTGGATTTGGAATTCCGAATTCCTAAGTTCTGTAATGTGGATTGCGGATTGTGGAAGGGGAAATATTCTGGTAGGGCGATTTGGTGGCCCCGAACTTTCGAATCCCACAATGCGGATTGCGGATTGCGGAAGTCAAAAAAATGATTTTGATGGAGCTGAGAATTGCAGTTCCGCATTCCCGCAACCCGCAATGTGGATTGTGGATTGTGAAATGCGGATTGCGGATCGACGTCCATTGCAGCTGTGTGTAAAATTGGAAGACAAAAAAAAATGTATCAGGTGGTCTCCCATCTCCCCAAAGGGCACTGAGGGGATCGAGGACATGACACTTGGATTAAAGTATTTATTCGAACAACCTAAGTTAAATGCAAGACAAAAACGATGGCTGGAACTACTATGTGAATATGATTTTGACATTAAGCATATAAAAGGAAAAGAGAACAAAGTAGCAGATTCACTTAGTAGGAAAATGCATGTGATGCACATAGTTATCAGTACCAGCACCTCGAATCTAAAGGATAAAATAAAAGAGGCAAACAATACAAATGAATTCTGTCAATAGGTAAAAGCAGGTTTACAGCAATAGGGAAAAACACACAAGTTTGAACACTATAAACTGGAAGGCATAATACTTAAGTATAAGAACAAGGTCTATGTTCCTAAATCTGAAAATGTAAGGAAGATGGTTTTAAAAGAAATGCATGACGTCCCTTATGCAGGTCACATTGGTTATCAAAAGGCAGTAGAATTAGTTAAGAAAGATTATTATTGGCCAGAAATGAAAAAGGAAATTGCATATTACATAGCTAGATGTTTAGAATGTCAAAAAAAAAAAAATTGAATGCAAACACCCTACGGGATTGTTACAACCTTTATAGATACCAGAATGAAAGTGGGATGTAGTCAGTATGAATTTTATCATGAAATTACCTAAGACAATATCACAACAAGATGCCATTATGGTAATGGTAGACAAGTTAACTAAAGCAACTCATTCATTACAGTTAAGACTACACATAAAGCAACTGAAATAGCGGATATTTATATAAAAGAAGTGGCTAGATTACATGGCATTCCGAAAGCAATTATTTCATACAGGGATTCAAAGTTTACAGATCATTTTTGGAAAGGTTTGTTTAAAGGTTTTGGAACATATTTGAACATCATTACTTCACATCATCCTCAGACAGATGGACAGACATAAAGGGTAAATCAAGTAATTGAAGATATGTTAAGAATGTATGTAATGGATCAGCCTAATAAATGGGAAAATTATTTGTATATAGTGGAATTTGCTTATAACAATGGTTATCATTCTTCTTTGAAAGTAAGTCATTTTGAAGCAATGTATGGAAGGAAGTGTATCACTCCAATCAGTTGGGACAATCCGATAGATAGAGTTATTATTGGGCCAGAATTATTAAAGGAAATGGAAGATCAAATGGTTAGGATTAAATAGAGTTTGAAAGCAACACATGATAGGCATACAATTTATGCAGATCAAAACATGATTAATAGACAGTTTCAAGTTGGAGGACATGTGTTCTTGAAAGTGAAACCGAAGAATAGTACTTTAAACTTGGGGAATTGTTCTAAATTTGCAGCTAGATATTGCGGACCCATTGAAATTTTGGAATAGATAGGACCAGTTGCTTATGAGATAGCTTTGCCTCCTAACATAAAAGTGCATAATGTGTTTCATGTCTCTTTGTTGAAAAAGTATGTGCATGATCCTAGACTCATATAATTGACTGGAATATGATATAGGTAAATTGCAGTGTAGATGCTTATGTTTTACATTAGATGATGCATATGACATGATTATTATTTACTTAGAATATTTTGATACTGACCTTATGAAATTTGTTTAGCATGTTGGTATATGTGTGTGTGTGTGTTTCTTGATTGACATGTATACATGATGTTGATTATGTTTTATATGTATATTTGGTTTGATTAGATGGATCCGGAAGGAGATTTTCTGGTAGATCCTATTGCCATCATAGGCAAGAAGACCAAGTTGCTCAGGAATAGAGAAATCCGGCAGGTCAAGGTTCAGTGGAGCCATTATACTCCTGAGCACACAACTTGGGAATTGGAAGATGTGATGAGGGAGACATACCCTCATCTCTTTTGAAAGCTTTGAGATTTTGTGGCATGTATGTGTATGCATAGAGGACGATGCATGGTTTAAGCGAGGAGGGATGTAAGGATCCTCTGGTTTAGCCCCTGGACTTATTGTTGTTGTTATTATGTTGGGTATTATGGCACAAGGTGTCGAGACTATGGTTTGCACATTATTATTATTTTTATTATGTTGAACATTATTAATTAATAAAATAAAATAATTGGATCGACTGATGCCACGAAAAAGGGTATGAGGAACCATGATGTTACGAGCAAGGGGTTGGGGGAAAAGTGTTACCATGTATTTTGACCTATGTGGATGTGATACACCCTTCTTGTGGTATGCACCCTCACGTGTTATGCTACCCCTTGGTTTTTATTTTATTCCATGATTAATTTTATTTGGAGTTAGATTTTTTTTCCCTCACCTAGTGCGCCCCTCATGAAAATTTGTAACTCCCACCTTGATGAGGACTCTTCCTCTCCCCTCTAATGCACCCTCTTGAGAAGTGTAACTCCCATTTTTCTAATTTGGGAATGTAACTCCTCCCTTATGTCCCTCTCTCCCCCCCAATTTGAATTTCTCTTCGGAAATGGGATTTGGGTGGATGGGAGCTAGTCTCCCTTGTTGTTTATGCATGGTCTTGGCTCTTGTTTTTGATATGGTACTGGTGTGATTGGTTTTGGTTTCTCTTGACATGAGTTTTTACTAGTTAGTGCGCCCTTGCTAAGCCTGTTCCCAAGTTGAGTTACGCTGGAATTGCCACTGTTTTGTCCTAGAATTTCCTATGGAGATCCTGGATTGGAACTGATGTGGAATCTACTTGCCATTGGATTTTAGGTTGGAATGATATATTTCTGAATATTTTTTCCTGGAGCCACTAGAATTTCCCTTGAGTGGAAGTTGAGGAAGACTTTCCATTGGGTTGTGGTTGGACTAATTTCTCCTAAAAACTTTGTCCTAGAATTGCCACTGGAGATCCTGGATTGGAAGTGATGTGGAATCCACTTGCCATTGGATTGTGGTTGGACCAATGTTAGATGGGTTTTGTGGTTGAGTGCAATACTCTTTCTTGTGGCATCATGGTTCCGACTTGAGGGTGACCATTGCAAAGTGATTTTTGTCTTGCATTGTGTCTACGTCTAGGTGGAACGTGGAACGTTCGATTTCGGTTGCGTATTTTGCAAGATAAGTACTTTATTTAATGTTTATTTGAATTAGTTGGCTCTAATCTGATTGTTTTATGGTTTCACATGAAATTTATGAGCAAATATATGAGCTAATTATGGAAGAAATCTCTCATAGATTTTCATTACATTACCCTACTAGTTGTTGGGAAAAATAGCTAACTAATTTTTGGTATTTTGTGAGCAAGTGCTTGAGAAAAATGTTTATTTGTCACCTCTACCACAGATCTGATAATTGTGCCTATGTTATTTATATTATGTGTACTTTTATTGTGCAATATCTTATGAATGATTGGAAATGCCTCTCTATAGTGTTTCTAGCCTTTATTCGAAAACTAGTTCACCAGTTGGGTTGTTTTATTTAGTTTCGAGATTTGGTGTGTGAAATGTTTGAGAAAATGACTGAGTGAGATAACTGATCTTAGATATGATAATTACACTTGAAATCTATGAAGAAATGTGGAATATTTCCTAGATAGTTCTATATTTGCTTATCGAAATCCTAGTTTTGTTTCCATTCACTACCTCCTTCGAAAGAATTGTTTTAAATGGATTTATGACTTTGCATGAGAAGTGTTTGACGAAATGATTACATGATTTATACCTCTAATAAGACTGATAATACATTTTATTTCGAGTTGGAATGGCTTCCAAATGACTCTGCAAATTGTTTATGCATTTATCTTACTTGATTCCTCAATTTCTAGCCAATTTGGAGAAATAGATTTAGCTAGTTTGATTAATTAATAAGAGGACTGTTTATGAGTGGATGATTTTAATAAGATGCTTCTAAAACCATTTGGTTGTAGTGGACCTCTGATATGATTTCCATGAGCTACAGTATTCAATACTTTCTTATTGTTTTTCATTTGGAAACTAGAAACGGAAACTAGCTTCAAATCGGTGGAAATTGGCAACTATTTGTAGATTGAATCTATGTTTTCGTAATGTTTGGAATGTACAGCCATATGATCTGTTTTTGGTACTTTAATTTTTCCATATAATTTTATTTTTCAGATCTTTACCCTCACCTCCGTGTGCTCCGAAACTCAGTACAATTGATTGGTTTAAATTTCTAGCAGTGTTTATTAACTAGTTGCAATGATTTAGCTTGAAAGAATCATCATTTATGTGAAAGGATCTGACCTGCAAATGCAACTTTATTTGGTTGTATGTGCATGCCTAAATATATTTATAATGGTTGTAGGTTTACTTTTTGGTTCATTGGCATGGTTGTGTGTTGAATTCATGCAAGACTAGTTGTTTGTTTTAAATACTAGTTAACTAGTCTTGTGGAGTCATTTTCGTAATTGTTTTGTTTAATTAATTGGAAAATGATAATTAGGCCTTATTTACATGATATTAGGTGTTAATTATCCATTGGTATTGATAAATTATGATTAGGTGATAAACAAATGAATTTATGTTAAGTGTCGTCAATTATGCGCTAAGTGTTGCCAAGTGTCGCAATTAGTACACTAATTACTAGTTAATCATAATTAAGTGAAAATTACCTTTTTAGATGCAAGGAACCTATTTTAGGGCTTGGGATGGATGCATAATGATATTAGATAGTGTTGGATAAGATTTCCCAACCTTGGTTTAATTTTCTTGATTAGTTATGAATTTTATTTTAATTTATTTGGAATTATCGATATTTTGTCATAATTAAATTGTAGAAAATGAAAATAAATATTTATAAAATTATTCAGCTGTGCTAAAATATTCTAATTATCCCTAGCGAGCTAACTATGTGTCCCTAAGACCCTTTTATAGCCTCGAGGGACATTACATGGATGCCCTTCATGTCCGAACTAAATGCTAAGTAGATGGTAGAACAATGGAGAGGAACTCTTGCCCCTTTGATGGAAGGTGGAAAGGGAGCTTTGGAATGCTCACAATGATAGGAAGTGGTGGGATATGGGGAAGCTCCAACTCAAATCTAGCAACATAACCTTGTTCTTGATTTATCCCTACAAAATGCATGCCAAAGCCTTCCTTTTATAGACCAAGAGGTGGCCAACAAACTACTAGATCTAGATGTGAACTCATCTTCTCCATGAACTAGTTCCAAGGTACACAAGGGGGGCTAGTTAACGCCACCAAGTGTGTGAGGAGCCGAATTAGGATCCTTGGAGAGGATTGATCCTTCAATGCGTCACAGGAAGTTAGTGGTCTCGCCGTTTTGACAGCAGCGCGACTATTGAAGGAATAGTCGCGCAGGTGTAGCGTGAGCATTGTTCTGGTAACCTATGCTATGGCACGAGTTGATTGTGTATTACCCATGTTACCCCTCCGTTTGATTGTTTTTTGGCACTTTTGGACTCCCATTGTATTTTGGATCTGTCGACCATGCCTATGGTGAGATGCATTCTTTATATTGCTGATGCTTTACTAGAAGAATCACCGCATGTGTGCAATTTTTAGGCATTAACACACTTCATAATAATAATAATAATAATAATACTCTATGTCACATCCCCTTCCATCTATCCAATGCAAGGGAGGGAACATGACTGTAACATGGGGTGTCTAATTCGTCCCCAAGCCATAATGATAAAATTTTGCCATTTAAAATAAGATGCACAATTCATTTACACAGCGGAATTAAACATATTAATACACAACTAGAATGGAATGCATCAGCATACCATTCACAAACAGGTGATGAATTATAATGCGAGGAAGCAATCACATTCTCATGATATACACAAATTACATGTTAGCCATAATAAGATATGCATTCATCATCCAAATACCAGTCATTATTTAATACATTACGGAACATAGAATTAACACGACTCATTTAATAAACACAGAGGAATAACCATAATAACATACAAGCAGAAGGAGATGCATCGGCCTATTTCTTCCAGGCAGAATGATGAAACGGTCATACAATAATCCATCCCATTCTCATGCTATGCACAAGAATCATGCCAACTAACTTAAGATAATCATTTCATCCAAGTAACATGAGTAATTTAACATATAGGATTAAGACATTGTTGAACACATAATGCAAATAAATTAATCCACGGAGAATACTTATCTTGAAATGCAACGTCCAAACAATTGGCTACGTGAGAGCAACGTTCCACCCAACCATAGATCTCTATCCAGCCTATATTCTTTCAGCTGAGAGATCACCCTCGAGCTGGGCTATGTATCCACTAAGGAGGAACTAGACAGGCTCACTCACAGCCATGGATTCACTCAAACAGTCATGCTAAGCCAGCAAACAACTGGGTTTATCAAGCATGCAATAAGGAAATGATGAGGATGTTAAGCCCGTGAGCTCAACCACAGAGATACAAACATCTCAAGCTCAATTCAAGCAATCCCATCCTCTGTTCAAACCTCTGCACTTGGATTTCTCACCATTCTGGCAACAAATAACTCAATCTCGTCACTGGTTTTCTGGGCTACAAAAACTGGGTTTTCCTATGGATTTTGGGGTAGCTAATACTCTCAATTTTGACCCAAGGTTCATATCTATGGATCCCCCATTGGATTTCACTATCAAAATACCAAGTCTGGTCGTTTATGGCTCTTCAAAACGTGGGTTCCTTCAAAGTTGTTATTTCTGGTTTTTCTCTCTGCTGGCAATTCGTTTTTGGATGGAAAATGAGGCTGGTAACTTCCGCAATGGAATGGGGATGAGGAAGAAGCAACTCCCATGAGGTAGAGTGGCTTGTGGTACAAGAAAACAGAGCCCATACTCTACCATACGAATTTCTAGGTTGCCCATGCTCCATTGAAGCCATGGACTTAATTCCTCAACCACTTCCTTACAATAGAAATAAATGTCAGCAAGGTAAGCCAAATGGATTCTCAAGGTGATATATGGAAGCCTATGGTTCAATCCCATAGCCCCCTCACCACTCCCTAGTGGATACACATGGCCCCTTCTCATTTGTTGCCTCCATAGCTAGTTTTGGTATTTTATTGCATGATGTTTATTTACATCATTTTTACAATGTTCCATGGTTAAATAGCACATGGGAAACATAATGTCTAATACTTGTCTTTAAATAAAATTCGAGCTTCCACTAGAGGGGCCTTGGCCTTGAGCTCCACGCTAGGAAAACATACATCACATGTATACAACATTTACATTAAAAGCTAACATATCCTAAGGGTCAAAATGGGGTATTACAATCCCCTCCCCCTTAGAATAACACCGTCCTCGGTGTTCCAAGACTTAGGAATACATATACAATTTATACATGTCCAAAATTCCAAAAACTTTGTAGGTCCGCCCTACATTTTATCCTTTACTTCGAACTTTCAGGACCAAGTCCTTTGACTTCCACGAGCTTCTCCTGCCGATTTTGATCTTTCAACTCATCCACAAGTCTGAAAACTTTATGGCTGCTACCCTCTTGATGTTCCCTTGCTGGGCAGTTGCGAAGGCAATGATATCCTCCACATTTCCAACATTTCACTATATGCTTCATCTTTACCTGCTCAATTTCCTTTGAGTCTTCATGCCTGGAATGTTTCTTAATGGACCAATCGGACGAATGCCTCATCATTGATCCACTTTCCTTTCCCTTACTGATTGCTCTCATAATGCTTTTTACCTCTCTTTTCAAACCAATAGAGTTCTGCAAAACCTTGTGGTTCATCTCATTCTGTCTCTTTTGTATCTTGAGCATCTGTCCAAGATTTTCTTCGGTCTTGTAAATTGTTTGAAGAAGACTTTCAGCCAATTCCAACAGCCTATGGTCTGCTTCCATGGTCACTGTGCACAGCTGGTTCACACTTTGCTTACAAGCAAC
This sequence comes from Larix kaempferi, assembly GCA_027924585.1. Taxonomy (NCBI): domain Eukaryota; kingdom Viridiplantae; phylum Streptophyta; class Pinopsida; order Pinales; family Pinaceae; genus Larix; species Larix kaempferi. The sequence continues at coordinate 2,995,996 of BSBM01000809.1, read as the reverse complement.
ACTTGTTTGTACGGCTGCAACCAATGGATTTAATTTCCACCTGTGAAATTCATCATTACAAATCTTGTTAGGCCAAGCATAACCTAAATATTAAAAATCAGTCAATTGTTTTCCCCAATTGACATGGAGGTCCCATGCTCTATTCATGAGACTTTCACACTTTCCATGCTTGTCGAGCATACACATGAATTCTTTCATGTTTATCCATTCACAATAGATTAACTACTTCAACATTCACAATTCATTTCAAGCAAATAAACACATTCTACTTTCATCCATACACGCATTCAACAATTTATGTTTTTATAAATGCATCAATAAAAAGGAAAGAGAGAGCAGTAAGAGTTTTCTGCTCTTAGCCTTGTTCCATTGTGGAACCACACCACCAATGTGGTTTTCATGCTCCTAGCCTATTTCACTTCAACGTGAATGCTTGACCTGCCCTTCTCGGCTATGACACTTAGTGTCTATGGTCTATTTCAGACCTCTCAACCATGGAGTCCCTCCACATGGTTTGTCTACAGCTCTTGGCTACTAGGACCCACACAGTCCCACTAGCTCCATCTTTCATTGCTGCTCAAGCTGATCTTTTTAGGCAGTCACATGTCCACATGCATCCTTAAGATGCTTTCATAGTCCTTGCTTCCAACAATACCTACACTCAAACATTGAATCAATTCATATGTTTAGTTTATTGTCATAGGATTTATCTCTAAACAAGAGTTTAGGAAGTCATAACCAAATCATATACACATGTATATTTATAAGCAAGAATTTACAAGATAACCAAATACTTATCTGCATTGTGCATTTCCTCCCCGGTCCACAGGGTCCTGCTTTTACTTTATAAGCCTTGGGATCTTCCTACGGACTGGGATGTTTGGCCAGCATGCAGGCTGCTCCAAAACATCAAATAATTATTGTCCAACTAGTACACCTTCACGCCGACTTGGAAGGACACTTCACTACGACCATTTCTAGGTCAAGGCTCTACTATGGAGCCATAGGCATATCACAGCCCTTTCATCAACACCTTCACAACCCTTCATCAAAATTCCCACAACCTCCACAACATCCTTTCATACACATTAACCCTTCCACCACAACCCCTCACAACAACCTTTTACTTTGCCTCTTTAGTGTGTAGCACCAAATTGCATCTGTTTAAGCTTGACAACACAAGTAGTATATGCAAACTTGTCAGCATTGTTATTCTAAAATTCTAACCATAAGCATAGCATTCACTATCAAGTATTGAAATGTTGATGTATATGTAACTTCAGAATGTATTTCATATATGTATGTTGTATGTACTCCTATAGAGATGGTATTATTCCTCTATACGGAAGTATCGTCATTTATATTGTAAATGTCGTAACTTATACTTGATGGGTTATTAGACCACCTTGTTGGGGTCGGCCCTGTATAATTCATGTGGGTCAAAGGGTTATTAGACCACCCTATTGGGGGTTAGCCTAGTCAGTATTATGTTATGTGGTTAAGTTCGAGCCTACATGATTTATGTAAAAGGCAAGTCAAGTCAAGTATAAATAGAGTGCGGGAGGCACTCTATTTGATCACTCACTTCTCACTCATGCACTCAAGGAGGAGTGGCGCACTTATGGAGAAGGAGGATCTGCTGCTAGGATATGTCTATCTCTTATGGTTGGGTTGTATCATTGCTCTATCTATCTCTGAGGAAGTTATTGGGGTTTTTCACCTTTATGGTTTTCCCCAAGTAAATCTTTGTGTCTCTTGTGTGCTTGCATCATTGTCTCCATGAATGATATGCTGTAGATTTGTTGTACATGTTGTTCTCTCAGTTAATATCCTAGATCATATTGAAGTAAATTCTGAAAATTTAACATGGTATCAGAGCTGGCCTGAAAGAAGGCATGATATGGCATGTATGACACTTGTTGCACTTACGATGCTAGGCCTTGATATAGCAAAAACCAGTCATCGTAGCACATTCGCTATAAATCCGATTTGGCGAAGTTTTCGGATCTGAAATCTTTACAGGTCGAAGATTAAATCCCCATGTACCTTATTTCCAAAGGAAAACCTCTAATTCGTTGTACTTTGTGATTTATGATCTGTACAATATAGGGTTTCTGCCTCTTCCAGATCTGAGTCAAAATTAGGTGACCTTGGGAAAAATGTCATAACTTGGGCTAGGAAGCTCCAAATGAAATTTCATAAAAATTGACAGGTAGTACACAGACTACACTATCTCAAAAAAATTTTGCAGAGGCCGAAGTTGAACCAGTGACACGTGGCACTCTGTACAAGTTCGCTCTCCTATATTATCCCATAAACAGGTCACGTTGCGACACTTGGCATAACTCTCTCTCAGAGAGTCCAATTGAGTTCAGACCTATCAGGATGGAAAGATAACAGGTCGGACTATCTCAAGAAAACTTTTCAAAGGCCGAAGGTGAAACAGTGACACGTGGCACGCCGTACAAGTTCGCTCTCCTGTATTATCCCATAAACAGGTCATGTCGCGACACTTGGCATAACTCTCTCTCAGAGAATCCAATTGAGGTCAGACCTGTCAGGATGGAAAGATAACAGGTCGGGCTATCTTAGAAAACGTTTTCAGACCCTGTGGATTGAAAAGTTCGTAGTTACACCAGAAACAATCAGGTACATATTTCTGTCAAAACAGAATTATTTTTGAGTACCTTCATTCATGGCTTTCGGAATTTAGGGCTTCGGAGAAAGTTGGAATTTTTGTAATCGGAGACCACGGCTGGATGCTACTCATCAAAATAGAAATTTAGAGACCAATATCAGAATTTTTGGTTGGGCAGAAGTCCGGGCTTGATCAGACCCTAGTTCGGGACTTTGATCAGAAAAGTGGAAAATTAGGGCTTCTGTAAAAATGGGAATTTTTGAAATCTGTGACCACGGCTGGAAGCTCCTCAGAAAAATAGAAGCTTAGAGCTTTGGATCAAACCTTTTGATGGGCCAGAAGAGTGGAATTCATCAAACCCCAGTTCGGGGTCACGTCCAGTGAATCCGGAAGTTTCAAAGGAAAAATTGAGGAGTGAAACTTTGCAGTTTTCAAATTCTAAGCATACCAGTGTGATCAGCTCATCAAGGCACATATTTCTATCCTTTCAGAAGTTTGAAATTCAAAGTTTGAATTTTTGGGGTTTCTTTGACAAACCCTAATCCATCTCCAGATCCAGTTCTTGCAAATCAAGTGGATTGGGTTAATCCTAGAAGAAGATGGATTGGTCACCTGCATAAGTGAAGAAGTTCCTGTTTTAGAGGGAGATGAGGCTAAGGCATTTCATAAGAAGATTACAAGCGATCTCGACAGGTATGACTCATCGAGGTATGTTTTGAGATTTGTTCATGATTAAGTTTATGGTATGTTTGTCTTCATGTTATTATAGTTAGTACAATCTTGATTTTAGACTTGTCATATCACCTTAATAAAATTATGAATGCACGATAGAAAATATTCATTGACTAGGGTGTTGACACTTATGATTGTACTAATGCATTATGGTGTTGTATGAGGTTTATGTTGTCTACTAACATGAAAGGTACACCAAGAAAGCCAAATCATGTTATGGTTCAAGAACATATGATCATGATGACATGAGGACAAAGATTCATCCATTGTCATGGATCTCATAGAAGATCCATTTACGAGGTATGTATAACTTGGTTTTATAATGGTTAACCTATGAGATATACAGGTTACCAGCACAAGTCATTGAAGAAGAACAAGAAGACATCATGTGAGTATGTTAGACATAACTAGCTAGCATGCTAATCCAGGTATGTTTTCCTATATCAAGATAGAATCCTACCTTGTGTTAGGATCTTATACTATTGTGTTGTTGATAATGATTATTCATGAAGTCATAGGTTTGAATAGTCATGGTTGTATGCATATTGTAATTGATGATATGACTAACCAGAAGAATCATGAAGGTATAGGTTTGAGTAATCACGGATTTTATGCATATTATATCTCTTATCTTGATCGATGATTTAACTAACCAAAAGAGTCCTATGATCAAATAAGAATATGCATGAGTAAAAGAAGACTTCCCTGAAACCTTGAACACTAATGTTTATTATCTGTGTTTGAAATGATCCTGACTATACATGCTTGAGATTATTGTGATTATACTAATGAATGTTTGATTACATATGAGACCTAGAGGATAACACAATGGTGATACTAACAAGCATGCATAGGGATCGAGAATGAATATAAGTTCTAGGACAAGTAATCCAGGAAGCAAAGATCAAGAGGGAGTGCACTCCAGTGGTTTCTGCAAGGATGCAGATATTCAGAGGGAGTTGACCATCTCTCTACATTCCACAACAAAAAGGTGTAGAAGAAGCTACTTCAAATTAGGACTCCAGTAGCTCCTGCAAGGAAGCTAAGACTCAGAGGGAGTCCACCCAACCAACAAACAAAGATAAGTATTTGAATTGTCATTTCTTAAATAATATTGTTCAATAATGTATATATATTGATGTTCCTAGAATTAGGTTGTGTATTATGCATATTAGAATAATTGCATTGATGAACAGTATACTACTAATATGCATGGGTAAGTGGCCTATGGTACTGTACAACATTCTATTGCTACTTATCTAGAATGAAACCTCTTTGCTGACATGTTGGGAGTTGTGCACACTCTTAACAATGTTCTGGTAGAGATTGGAAGGCATCTAGAAAGTTACGGGATATGGATAAATGTTGTATTGAAGCATTGGCTAAGACAATTACATGACTGTATGACATATTTCTTTATGTGTAAGAATTTGTTCTGAAAACTATGAGATGTTTTCTAATCATGCAATTTAACTTGTTGTGTAGGAAAGATCGTATGCCATCACCTACAAAAGAAGAACTACAACATTTGTTCAGCAACAAAATTATCTATTGAATATATTGAAGTTCCCAGGATACGGGAAGAATGCCATGATCCGTCGATCATGAAGAACGATGTTTGGGATGCAGTCCCAAGAGCTGAAGGGAAGTCTGTTGTGACTTCCATATGGATCTATCAAGATCAAGCATGCTGCAGACGGTAGCATAGAGAAATATAAAAGTGATGAAATAGAAGATACAACAGATGGATTTCAAGACAGCTTTCTTGAATGGTGTAGTTGAAGAAGAAGTGTATGTGGAGCAACCACTTGGTTCTGAGACACATGACAGGAAATCATATATGTGCAGAACTTGGTATGGTAGGATAGGAAACTTTCTATCTAGTTTGGTCTTCACCAAGAGTAAAGCGGGTTCCAACCTTTTCTACAAGGTTGAGGAAGGCAATCCAGTGATACTACTTTTGTATGTGGATAACCTGTTTGTTACAGGTGAAGATAGATTGATTGTCGACACGCAGCGGAAGCTTGCTTCCGAGTTCGAGATGAAGAACTTGGGGATGATGCACTATTTTTTTTTGGCATGGAGGTGTGGCAGAGCGCAGATGGAATCTTCCTTGGACAAGGGAAGTATGCAGTAGAGATCCTGAAGAGGTTCGGGATGATGGATTGCAAGGCCATGGCCACACCTATGGCATCGAATCTGAAGCTTCTTTGTGATGCTTCATCTGAGCTGGTTGATGTCTCTATGCATCGTCAGATGATTGAGTCCTTGATGTACCTGACGAACATAAGACCAGACATTTGCTTTGTTGTGAACACATTGAGCCAGTTCCTGACGGATCCGAGGAGCGTTCACCTAGTTGTTGTAAAGCATGTTCTGACGTACCTGAAGGGTACAGTGGATTTTGGGCTCAAGTATGAAGCGAATCAAAAGTTTAACCTGCAGGGTTATGTTGATTCAGATTGGGCTGGCAGCGCTGCAGATAGGAAGAGCACATCTGGGTGCTGCTTCAGTATGGGATCAGGTGTGATCTCATGGTTTAGCAGGAAGCAGTCCTGCGTGGCACTGAGTACAGCTGAGGCAGAGTATGTTGTAGCCTGTTCAGCTAGTTATGAGGCAGTATGGTTACGGAAGCTATTGTCTGAGTTATTTGATCTCTCGTTGGATGCTACTGGTATCTTCTGTGATAACCAGAGTTGTGTGAAGCTGTCTGAGAACCCGATGTTTCATGACAGGTCGAAACACATAGAGATCAAATATCACTATATCAGGGATATGGTGCAGAGAGGAGCTGTGAAGCTCCTGTATGTTGCGACAGATGAGCAGATTGCAGATGTGCTGACGAAGCCACTAGCCAGGGTGAAGTTCGAGTACTTCAGAGAGAGGCTTGGTGTTCTTCAGATCGAGGACACTTCGAGGAAGAAGTGATGGACACATTTGCTAAAGCCATTCCAAGCATGTTGGAAGGAGGATCCTTCACATGGCTGTGGATGTAAGCGCTGAATGATGAGCATCAGGATGATGTTCTGATTTCTGCTGGATATGATCAGTTGGATCATTTTTATGTATGTATGAACGCATCATGTTGGATGCTGGATATGATCAGTTGGATCATTTATATGTATGTACGCATCATGTTGGATGTTGGATATGATCGGTTGGATCATGTGTATGTATTTTTGTATATGCATCATGTTGGATGCTTGGACCATGTATCTATATATGTATCAGGTGGATACATTGTATGATCAAGTAGATCATGTATGTTGATGGATACATTGTGTGGATCATGTATCTATGTATCAGGTGGATACACTATGTATATTGATATGCATCAGGTATGATCAGGTAGATCATGTATGTTGATGGATACATTGTGTGGATCATGTATCTATGTATCAGGTGAATACACTATGTATGATGATATGTATCAGGTAGATACTTGGTGTGCATCAGATGGATGCATTATATGATCAGGGTGATCGTGGATGACGAGCTTCTCCAGATGACATGCAGCAGGATGTTGCAGTGATGATGATCAGGATGATCATGTGTACATCAGGATGATGTATGGTGAGTACCAGATGATACTTTGTGGTCGTGGATTAGGTTGTGCAGGTAAGCATGTAATTTGTGCCATGGGAGATTTGCAGATGGTCTTTCGAGGTTTTTCCTATGGCATGTAATTCAGTGCCCTGGGACATCTGGCAAATGCTCTTTTGAGGTTTTGCTTGGGAGGACATATAATTTGTGCTCTGGGAGATCTGTAGATAGTCTTTCAAGGTTTTGCCTATGGCATGTAATTCGTTGCCCTGGGATATCTGACAGATGCTCTTTCGAGTTTTTGTCCTATGGCATGTAATTTGCTCCTGGGAGATCTGGACAGGATGAAAAAGGCCTCAGATGCTTCAGCCAGGTTTTTCCATGACCACATGTAATTTGCTCCTGGGAGATCTGGACAGGATGAAAAAGGCCTCAGATGCTTCAGCCAGGTTTTGTGGTGAGATCACATGTAATGTGCTCCTGGGAGATCCGACAGGTAGAGCCGTGTGCTCGTAATAGCCTGGGATGCTTCAGCCAGGTTTTGTGATGGGTCACATGTAATGTGCTCCTGGGAGATCCTACAAGTAGAGCTGTGTGCTCGTAATAGCTTTGGATGTTGCAGCCAGGTTTTGTGACGCACGTATGGCCAATGATGATGAAGACCTGCAGGTGGTGGGCCTACATCCAATATGAAAAAGGACTGGCTCTGTAGAACTTCCTATGACGAGTAGATTCATAGATTGATTGAGATAGCAGCAGCAGTGACGATGATGATGTCTCGATGACGATTATCCAGTAACGATGATCCAGAGAAGAAGACTTGTGCTAGAAGACCTGTGCTGAGAAATACCTTCCTAGTTAAGAGGGAGTGCTGATGTATATGTAACTTCGGAATGTATTTCATATATGTATGTTGTATGTACTCCTATAGAGATGGTATTATTCCTCTATACGGAAGTGTCGTCATTTATATTGTAAATGTCGTAACTTATACTTGATGGGTTATTAGACCACCTTGTTGGGGTCGGCCCTATATAAGTCATGTGGGTCAAAGGGTTATTAGACCACCCTATTGGGGGTTGGCCTAGTCAGTATTATGTTATGTGGTTAAGTTCGAGCCTACATGATTTATGTAAAAGGCAAGTCAAGTCAAGTATAAATAGAGTGCGGGAGGCACTCTATTTGATCACTCACTTCTCACTCATGCACTCAAGGAGGAGTGGCGCACTTATGGAGAAGGAGGATCTGTTGCTAGGATATGTCTATCTCTTATGGTTGGGTTGTATCATTGCTCTATCTATCTCTAAGGAAGTTATTTGGGTTTTTCACCTTTATGGTTTTCCCCAAGTAAATCTTTGTGTCTCTTGTGTGCTTGCATCATTGTCTCCATGAATGATATGTTGTAGATTTGTTGTACATGTTGTTCTCTCAGTTAAGATCCTAGATCAGATTGAAGTAAATTCTGAAAATTTAACATGAAACACCAGGAATGCATCCATTCCCTTAGTGTGTAATCAATATTGGCATCCCTAACATAACTCATCATCAGAAAGGCGTGCACTCCTCACTTATGGGAGCTATGCAAGTCCTAATCATACTTCAAGCAGTCTGAATAATGTACATAAATAGAATACGTTCTGCATAGTAATTCTAACAATTAGACTTGCATACATATAGGTACATATATATATATATATATATCAGTCAAGGTTTACAGAACACTTATCCATTTTGCAGATGTAATTTTCTCTTTACTAATGAGGAATGGGGTTTCCTTCTCTGAGTTGACAGTCCCTCGGTTTTCCATCCCAACTCCTTTTGATGTTACATACTTTTCATATGTCTTACTGTCATAATCTTTATCATCTCACTCATATTGTTTACCAATCATGCAGTGCAGATGAGACATTAATAATGTCTAATGGCGTTTCACCCGAAACCCATTTCCAGATCATGGAATCCCTTCCCATGAAGTTTGGCTTCTGCAGGCCCTCTCTCTTGGTCTTACTGCAATGTGTCTTCCTGGCACACTTATTAAATAGCCAAACAGTCAGCAACATTTAACAATGCAATTCAAATCTGATTGTTTCATAACCGATCAATGGCACTAATAATTAAATTCAAATGAATTTGCAACTCTGTCTACTACAGAAATTGATTTTCTTAGCCATGAGGCTATCCTCATATTGCTTGGCTCTTGTAAGTGGCACCATTATGTCCATTATGGATTTATGTTTGCTTCCATACATGGACATCCACCTACAACATGTCCTTCTGACACAATTTTTCATAAGCCAAACAGTCATTAGTAATTATAAGCAAAATTTCAAATCTGAAAATTTACAAATCTGAGATTTACAATTCTTCTTTCTAACAGAGCTTAGATTTATCAACCATGAGATTCCTTCTCATAAGCTCTAAATCAAATTTTCAAATCTGCTCCCTATAGAAATTAGATTTGTAACCATGATATTATTCTCATAAACTTAAATGAGAATATTTTTAGATTTGTCTCGTGCATAAGTTAAATTTCACACCCATGAGAATCTTCTCATAACCTTTGGCTTTTGCACATGGTAGACTCCAACCTTCATCATGGACTTACCCACATTGCCATTCCTAGAACAATCTACCTAAAATCTGAAACTTCAATCAGCCAAACACTTTGTAGGTCTCCATGCATATAATATTTCATTGCTGCAACAATCACTAAAGCATTTCCAGTATTATATCATTCCATAATTCAAATACTTCCAGCTGTTAACATATCAATATAACAAACTCATTTACTCCACGTAAATCATTATCATACTAAAATTGTAAGGTACAGTCACATATTTTATGCAATTAAATTAAAGCTTTTAAATGCTCATTAATTCATAACCATATCATTTATACAACTCTGTCCTTCCAACAGAGCACTCTGGAAGCCTGTCAATCATGACTACCTTCATGCAATTCTTCCCATGCATTCATAACAGCTCATGAAATGATCTCAGAATTATCATTAATTCATCATTTCCTCTACTGCTCAATTATAATGGGACATATACATATATCACAATCATGCATGCACACAATACATCTCCTCAGGTGTAGCTACCCACATGCATGCATATTCACAACATTTACTCAACTTTTTCATATGCATTCACTCAATGCCTAACTACAAGATTTATAAAATCTCTCAATGCACATCCACTCAATGCCACCTTGTATTGTTTCATGAGTACTATGCATTCAATCATATTATGACTTAATCATAACTATCTCATATAACATGCATTACCATAATCAGGACCACCGATCCCCACTTGCTTTAGTTGTTAAACTCACAATCGACATACTCAAATGGCATGATATAATTTCATATGAATTATTGAGATTCTAAGTAAGTATACGGTGTAAGGATCATTGCCTTCACTTACCCACACCTCACCATACTCGGTAGGTTAACATTCCCATTTGGGCACTCAATACCACATGCAAACCAAATCAACATAGTTCAAACATAGCCGAAGGGATCTTACCAAATCCTCTTTCAACATTTATGCAATTATGTATCAATAACCATTACCTACATGGTTGTCATTAACATCACTTGATGTTACCTGATCGGTTGGCCTCTTACCAAGGCTACACGGTCCTTTGCTAACCTCATGATCACAGATTTGTTGCACCATTCTTTCTTCATAAGGTTGTTGGCTTCATGCGACAACATCCTTAACATATTTAGCCATGCTTATGTTGTCTTTGGTCCTACAACCAAAACCAATCACCAATAGTGATTCTCAACCACAATATTTACCATTAGTGGTTCACTGCATATGTAAAATCTCACTACTTTTACCAATATGTAATGTCACATGCATGCAAAACATATACTCATGCACTGTGCAATGTTTATTAATATGACAATCAATGCATATTCCTGCCACTCATCTAATCTCTTGCATTTTCAGCATTCTCATGCCATAATTTTATGCACATAAAGCTTATAAAATATAAATGTAGTTAGCAAGACAGGGTTTAAGGAATTCTCCCTTTCCAATCCCTCATCTTGCATGAACTTCCTCTTCCACATCGTAGCTGGTTCGATTTCATGGCATGCTACTTCTAGGCATGCAATTCTAGAATTTGCCCATATTGACAACAATTTGACAAACCGTCACTGGCACTTTTATGCTCTAATTATCTATGATGTCTGATGTCCCCATTCGAATTCTTCCTATGCACCATTGTTCCCTATTGGATAAGATTTCCAATGCCTATCCACTTGCTCCATTCCGACATCGGGTGTGGAAACTACATCACTTCAAAAATGACAACTTTTACCAATAATTCTGCACATTTTTACACAGTTGTAAAATATCATGAACTGCCAACTTCAACCACCTGTGGAAAAAAATATGTGAAGAATCACGAAAACTTTTCTACCGGGCAAAGTTAGCCCATATAAAAAGGAATGCTCAGCATCTCACGGATCTCTGTTCCAATGCACCATTCATCTTCTATGAATTTATGGGTTTGACTACTTCTCCCTTTTCACGTTTTTCCAAAATTCCAAATTTTGGGACAAAAATGGCTAATTCCCAAACGGTGCATTTCTGGAAAATATTTGTCTAACGGAATATGTATGGTTTACTGAGAATATGAAATGTTGAGTTCAGTCATTTTCTTGATTCTGAATTATAGGGTCACTTTCAATCACTACAAGGTTTTCAAAATTCCCAAAACGTGGCCCGGAATAGTGCTTTTTGGCCTTCTTGCACATCCCAACTCCACATCCTTTGGAGGTTGGCTCCAAAACTCCAAACTTAATACCGCGCCTGCTCCATGACTGCCCCATATCAATTTCGGCTCAATCCGACCTTCTGTCAAACGTCAGGACACCAAATTGTGAAAGCCATTAATATCAAATTTATGCCCAATTGGAGCATAATGGGATCGAGATCTTCATTGGTTCGTTTATGGCCTTCATCAATGGCCTCAAAATGCCACTGACCTCATCCAATTCTGACCTTGCATGCTCCTGCTATCCAAAATTCAAATTTCGGGCTCCATACTCTTTTTTCTTTTCTTTTTTTTTTCTTTTTTTTTTTGTTATATTAATTCCGACACACACAGGCCGCAACCCGCATCCCACAATCCGACATTGCGGGTTTGGGGAGGGTCAAGCTGCGGTCACGGGGATGTAACCATCCCGTAACCTGCATCCCGCATTTCGCAATCCGACATTGCGGGTTCGGGGGGGTCAAGCTGCGGTCACGGGGATGTAACCATCCCGCAACCCGCATCCCGCATCCCGCATCCCGCAATCCGACATTGCGGGTTCGGGGGGGTCAAGCTGCAGTCACAGGGATGTAACCATCCCGCAATCCGACATTACGGGTTCGGGGGGTCAAGCTGTGGTCACGGGGATGTAACCATCCCGCAACCCGCATCCTGCAATCCGACATTGCAGGTTCGGGGGGCTCAAGCTGCAGTCATGGGGATGTAACCATCCCGCAACCCGCATCCCGCATCTCGATATCCCGAAACTGCAAAAACACCTGCGTTTTCCTGCAACTTGCGGGGTCTGTATCTCCTTCGTCCCTTGGCCAAATGAGGCGAGTCTGGTATTGTTGGAAAGCTCTTGGAGAGATCAATGCACCTATGTAATATTCTTCCTCATCTGAGAAGTCTGAACCTGTCATTTCACCCAATCAAAATGCCGCCCCCAACTTCCCAATACTGTGTTAAAACGTCCTGTTACATGCATGTAAACTCAAAGTCTGGCCCGAGCAGCCCCATTGCTGCAAGCTGGGCTCTGATACCACTCTGTCACGTCCCCTTCCATCTATCCAATGCAAGGGAGGGAACATGACTGCAACATGGGGTGTCTAATTTGTTCCCGAGCCATAATGATAAAATTTTGCCATTTAAAATAAGATGTACAATTCATTTACATAACGGAATTAAACATATTAATACACAGCTAGAATGGAATGCATCAGCATACCATTCACAAATAGGTGATGAATTATAATGCGACGAAGCAATCACATTCTCATGATATACACAGATTACATGTTAGCCATAATAAGATATGCATTCATCATCCAAATACCAGTCATTATTTAATACATTACGGAACATATAATTAACACGACTCATTTAATAAACACAGAGGAATAACCATAATAACATACAAGCAGAAGGAGATGCATCGGCCTATTTCTTCCAGGCAGAATGATGAAACGATCATACAATAATCCATCCCATTCTCATGCTATGCACAGGAATCATGCCAACTAACTTAAGATAATCATTTCATCCAAGTAACATGAGTAATTTAACATACAGGATTAATACATTGTTGAACACATAATGCAAATAAATTAATCCACAAAGAATACTTATCTTGAAATGCAACGTCCAAACAACTGGCTACATGAGAGCAACATTCCACCCAACCATAGATTTCTGTCCAGCATATATTCTTTCAGCTAAGAGATCACCCCTGAGCTGGGCTGTGTATCCACTAAGGAGGAACTAGACAGGCTCACTCACAGCCATGGATTCACTCAAACGGTCATGCTAAGCCAACAAACAACTGGGTTTATTAAGCATGCAATAAGGAAATAATGAGGATGCTAAGCCCGTGAGCTCAACCATAGAGATACAGACATATCAAGCTCAATTCAAGCAATCCCATCCTCTGTTCAAACCTCCACACTTGGATTTCTCACCATTCTGGCAACAAATAACTCAATCCCGTCACTGGTTTTCTGTGCTGCAAAAACTGGGTTTTCCTATGAATTTCGGGGTAGCTAATATTCTCAATTTCGCCCCAAGGTTCATATCTATGGATCCCCCATTGGATTCCACTATCAAAATACCAATTCTGGGTGTTTATGGCTCTTCAAAACGTGGGTTCCTTCAAAGTTACGATTTCTGGTTTTTCTCTCTGCTGGCAATTCATTTGTTGATGGAAAATGATGCTGGTAACTTCCACAATGGAATGGGGATGAGGAGGAAGCAACTCCCATGAGGTAGAGTGGCTTGTGGTACAAGAAAAAAGAGCCCATACTCTGCCATACGAATTTATGGGCTGCCCATGCTCCATTGAAGCCATGGACTGAATTCCTCAACCACTTCCTTACAACAGAAATAAATGTCAGCAAGGTAAGTCAAATGGGTTCTCAAGGTGATATATGGCAGCCTTTGGTTCAATCCCACAGCCCCCTCACCACTCCCTAGTGGATACACATGGCCCCTTCTCATTCGTTCCGTCCATAGCCAGTTTTGGTATTTTATTGCATGATATTTATTTACATCATTTTTACAATGTTCCATGGCTAAATAGCACATGGGAAACATAATGTCTAATACTTGTCTTTAAATAAAATTCGAGCTTCCACTAGCGGGGCCTTGGCCTTGAGCTCCACGCTAGGAAAACATACATCACATGTATACAACATTTACATTAAAAGCTAACATATCCTAAGGGTCAAAATGGGGTATTACACTCTATTTTTAAGGTCACCACCAAATAAGATACCAATTTGGTGTATGAGACCCTCATGTTTGTCGGACAAAGGACCCCCCTCTACGCAGCGATTTAATTGCTAAAGTCTGCAAAGTTGTACATACCCTACCCCCTCCAGATTTGAACCTATGACCTCCTAGGAGGGAACACATGTTCTTAATCACCAAAAACAAACCCTATTAAACTTTATAAAAATATAAACAAATACATATAAAAATATAAACATTTAAAAAAATCATATTCATTTTTTAGCATGCCACAAATGAAAATCAAACATAGATAAAACTAATGAAAACACTCCATATTAATTATCCAAAACAAACCCATTAATCTTTAAAATATAAGAAAAAAAATACTTGATATTCATTTATGCACATGTGACAAATGATTATCACCCATACGTGAGAGGAATGCAAACACCTAGAGCAAACTCATTAAACTTTATTTTTGATCATTTAAAAAACTATTAATTTTAAAAAAATCACTTCCAAAATTTTCAAAAAAGTGAGAGCCCTCGTATTAATTAAAAATCCTCTTCCTTAGAATGTCCATTTCCATTTGTTTTCTTTTTTTCACACAATGAAAATAGCATACTATTAATTGAAAAATAGTATCAACGGTTACATCGACAAGGAGTATAGTCCTCAACTCCCCAATAGAAAATAAGGCCAACCAGGACTGACAAAAGACGACCACTGTCCCCACATAACATATATAACCAACAAGTATCAACCCATCCGCCAAAGGCGAAACAATGGGCAAGTAGAACCAAATAAAAACCAGCCCATCCACCTGAAGTGAAACAATGGGCCAAAAGCAATAGGTATCAGAATAAGTATCAAACCCATCCGTCGTGGTGAAACAATGGGTATCTCGAACCATGTACCAAAAAAAATAAGCATACAATAACATAATATATCCCGAAACTAACAGAAAGTCAAAAAGTAATAGTGACCCGCCACAAAAGAGGGTCCATACAAACGGAGCCAAAAAGGTATAGGCCATCCACCAACCAACCAATAGTTGATCAATAAATGGATCTAGAATCCTGCAAAGCAAATAAGAAGTATTAACCATAGAAAAAATAGAGCTAGAAAATGTCCACACTACCCATCGAAACCATCACCGCCAAAGACCAGTCCTCCCAAAAAATGGAACCCGGAGTAGAATTGAGAGCACGTTTGGAAAGGCCATCTGCCAACTGGTTGGAGGATCTAGGGATGTGGAGAAAGGTATCAACCACAACCCTGTTGATAAGGGAACGCGTCTCATGCAGGAAATGTAGAAGCCTCAGCACCATGATACGACCGGAACCATTGGCCCAAGAAATAATCGCCTTAGAATCCCCCCAAATGCGGAGATGATGGCAATGCACATGAATGGAAAACCAAAGCAACATCCAAAGGGCCAATAGTTCGCTACGGGTGTTGGTTCCAGGCGTCAAATGCAACCAAATTTTATAATAGTGGTCCACAAATATGTATAAAACCGCCCCAGCACCGCACAATGAACCGCCCAATTGGGAAGCGCCATCAAAAAAACCACATGGGTATGTTAGCACAATTGGTAGAGACACACCAGGAATGGAATTAGGTCTGCTTGTGCAATCTGATGAATAAGCCTGAAACCCCACCATCACATGGTCCGCCATTATATCCGGATGGAATACGATACCTTGAAATATGCCCTCATTCCGTGCCCGCCACACCTCCCAGAATACAAAAACTGGGAGTGCCTCCCACTCGTGGAAAGTACGCCCCCAACTTTTAAAACTCTCCACCAGTCTGCCAAGATCCCATCAAAATCTTACGCAGCATATACCGCTTTATTTCACCCATAATTCAGAAATCACAGAACAGGAACCAAAGAGATGCATCACGTTTTCATCAAAGGAACCACACAGGTGACATCTGCTCAGTCCACAGAATCCTCTGCGACACAGATTGTCCCAGGTCAGTATTTTATTGTTCAAGACCAGCCAAAAAAAACATTTTATTTTTAATGGAGCCGAGTACTCCCAGATATTCTGGTGCCACCACGTTAAATGCACCTGACATCCCGAAATGATATATTCATATGCCAATTTTGTAGTCGCAACACCGGCAGCAGTGTTCCATGACCAAACAAGACGATCAGGCACCTCTGATAAAGATAAATTCATATTTTTCATACCATCCAAATACCCATCCCACTCCATGGCCAAGGGCCCCGACAACCCCAAGTGCCCATCTTGTATCCAACAAGTGTTCCCCCGGTCGTCAGGATTCCTAACATAAGCATGGTTCAATGTTAAATAACCTCTGGAATGTAGAAAACCTAAAAGGACAGCAGATAGTTTGAATACATGCGGGCCACCCATAATAGGATCCTCCCCCAGCCTGATTGCCCTTCCGTTTCCAGGAATCCATGACAGCCAATCCGATAGGTATTGGAAGGAACCAAGAAGACCACGCCATATATTGGAGACATCTCCACATCCAGGTGAGCCACACCGAAACCAGCTCGTGACCGAGTTGTTCTTCAAATATTTTGCCTTAATGACCAAACTCCATAAAGATCCCAAGGTAAGGGCACGCCACAGGATTTTTGTTTTAAGTGCAAGATTAAAGTTCCCCAGATCTTTAATTTCCCATCCCCCCAATCGCCGCGGCCGTGCTAGCAGTCTCCAATTTGCCAGATGGAATTTTGGTGTCGAGCCATCCCCAGACCATAGAAAATAAAAGATGCATTTATGGATGCTCTGGAGGATATATTGAGGAATTTTGTTGAGGGACATCCAATAGACCGCCAGATTCTGTAGCACTAATTTGATTAAGGTGAGCCTACCACCCATAGTGTGCCAACGCCAGCACCAATGGCTGATACGTTTGTCGAAACGATTTAATAACCATCGCCAATCACAGATGTGATAATTGGTCGGCTTCAAAAAACAACCAAGGTAAGTGGTGCCATCTGATAACTCCCAAAAATTAAAGGGGAAGAAATTACTGACCTTGGATTTAACCGCCAAGTCCACCTTATTTTCCAAGAACCAAGATTTACCAGCACTGATAAGCATCCCAGAAGCTTTGTAGAACAGGTCCAATATTTCCTTGTATTTCCACCATTCCATAATTGTACCGGGGCCAAAGAGCATTACATCGTCAACAAATAGTGTGTGGGTGATGGAAATATGTTCAGACATTTTGATACCCATAATTTGACCATCTCC
The DNA here is from genome assembly GCA_027924585.1 of Larix kaempferi. Lineage (NCBI taxonomy): Eukaryota > Viridiplantae > Streptophyta > Pinopsida > Pinales > Pinaceae > Larix > Larix kaempferi. Next base: position 2,978,341 of record BSBM01000809.1, on the reverse strand, counting down.
TTTCGCCCTCATAATAATCCGACTAATACCTTCAATAGTCATCAAAAAAAGTAATGGAGATAATGGGCATCCTTGGCGAAGGCCACAGGAGCTCTTGAAAAAACCAGAGGGTAGTCCATTGACAATCACTGCAAAATTTATAGAGGTGATGCATGCCATAATCCACATGACCACAGCCCATGGAAGACCAATTTGTACCAGAGTAAGGCGAATAAATTTCCAATCCACCCTGTCGTATGCTTTGACCAAATCCAATTTGAGACAGAGGGAACTGAGTTGTTTCGTCTTAACAATGTGGAATACCTCTTGTGCGACACCAACCGCATCCAAAATCTGTCGGTCCTCCAGAAAGCCATATTGTTCCATTGAAATGTATCGTGATAGCCCTGGCTTGATACGGATAGCAATGATCTTAGATATAACTTTATAAATGAGATTGCATAAAGATATAGGCCGGAAATCGCCAAAATCTTCAGGATGGGACTTCTTGGGAATAAGGGCAATGAATGTAGAGTTTAAAGCACCAGTGACAAGTCCCTTACATCGTGACTCCTCAACAGCCTCCCATAAATCAGGACCTGTTATACGTCAAATTGCCACACCATGTGTAAGTGATAATATACATGTTTCACCACCATGGAAAACATGATGTTTATGCCTCCTAAGGGTGTTAGGACCCTTCATTCTAATGTTGGTACCTTCCCTAGTCACACTTGGAAGAAAATCCAACAAGCAAGGGGTCGAAACCCACATTAACCACCTCCAAAAATTAAGTCTTCTGGAACTACCACGCCCTGCATGCCTATGAGGGAGCGGTAGTGTCAAACTACCGCGTTCTGCATGCCTATGGGAGAGCGGTACTACCTCGCTTTGCTTAGTTATAGGGGAGCGGTAGTTTTGGTTTAGGCTTATCCCTTTTATTTTGGATCTTGGATCTCATGGAGATTTTCTTGGGATGAGGTATCCCTTCGAATCCCATCTCACTTTCCCTCCTTGGCATGATTTAGATCTTTGATCCACATATTATTCACTTAGATCCATAATCTCCTCTTAGTGGTTGGCCTCCCAAATCCTACTTAAAGAGAGCCATCCATGAGCTAGGAGAGGTGATCTTGGAAACACTAAACCTATGATCTTATGAGTCTTGCAAGGGTGATGTTGGAGAGCTTGGAAGGAGGTGCTACTACTTTGGACATCAAGGTATAACATTGTAATCAGCTTCTTTTGGCTTTCTTATCATTAATATAACTTAGCCTATTCCTCTCATTTTCATGTCTTTAATGATGAATGCATGAAATTGTCTCTATTTATATAGTTAGATCTTTGTTTATACATATATTGCGTTGGAGAAGGTTTTGTGTTTCCTTTGTGAATAGGTTCATAAGTCCATAATCAGGATGGAGCTGTAGCAACCTAGGAGCAGCAGGACAACCATCAAAGTAAGGTATGCCATCTACTTGCTTTGTATTCCCATAGCTTGTTAGCTGATGTGTGAGCTAGATCTAGGAGGACTATAGTGTCTATTTGTTTCATCTCTGTCTTGGGTAGGCAACTAGGGGCCTTTTATAATCCCAAGGGGATATCTACCTATCCGTAGGGAGATTTTCTCACAACAGGGCCCATAATATCAAAGAACACAATAAATAGTTCAACCATCCATCCATCCGGACCAGGGCATTTGTCTTTAGAAAAACCTTTTAAGACGGCTTCGATATCAGGAAGGGAAACTTCTCTAAAAAATGCATCTCCCTCCTCATCAAAAAAAAGTCGCGGGTATTCTCGGATGACTTTGAATTGCTCGATCATAGGAATGTCCAATGGATCTTGATAGATATCCTGAAAGTGTCTCCGAGACTTAGCATGTAAATCGCCCAGAGTGGATATACACCTACCATTGTGATCATTTATATCCCAAATGGTGTTCTAAATACGACGGGCATCTGCAAATTTATGGAAAATTTTAGTATTTTGGTCCCCCGCCTTGATCCACAAAGCCCGACTCTTAAGCCTCCAAGACTCCTCCTTGAAACGGAGGATTTTAAGCTTACGACCCTCCAGCTTCACAAGTGAAGCCTGCAGTTCAATATTAAGAATACCCCTAGCTTTATTTCCCAATATTATGGCAAGCTCGCCCTCTATTTGAACAAGTTCCCGATCCATTTCCACCTCTTTCAATTTAGTCCATTTTGTAACACAAAATATTAAGCTGCAAAGTTTGGCAACTAAAATATCCATCGCAGATACCTCCCAGAGGTGTCGATGTTGGACCAATGGTTAATCGCCACTTGTTTGAATTCTTGGTCTTGAAGCCAAGTGGCATTGAATTTGAAGGGGTAATTCTGGAGGCAATGGGAAAATTTCACATGTAAAAAGATGGGAAAATGATCACTGGTTTTTGTATTGTGTACCCAAGACCTATATTGTGAAAACTTTTCCATAAGTTTCTCCGCAACAAAAAACTGATCCAGACGTTTGGAGATGAGTGCATCCGCAAAACGACCATTTGACCAGGTGAGCGAAAGGGGGGATGGTTCAATATCCACCAGTTGTTCAGTGTCAAATAAATCCCTGAAAAAAGCACCCAACCGGTCTAGTCTAGCCCGTCTCCCCCAGATCTCAGAGGCCCCCCAGGTAAAATTGAGATCACCAGCCAGTATCAAATTTTCTAAGGCAAGTTGTTGTTCTGAACGAACCGTGTTCCAGAAAGTCTCCCTGTTCTGGTATGGGCAGTAGCAATTAACCAAATTGATGGTCCATTTGTTTTCATATTTCAAGGTCTACGTATATTATATTGAGAATTTTTTTTATTTTAAAAGTTTGATTTTGATATTGGTGATTATTTGTGGTAGATTATATATATATATATATATATATATATATTTTATAAGTTTTAAAATATTATGATTTTTAATAAATTGTTCGTCAATCTTTATTTTAATTTTTTAAATATCAAAAAACTCTCTAATAGTATTTTAGTGATATCTCTTTTGCATGCCTTGCTAAAAGTATCATTTCCTAAATTGAATACAACTAAAATCTAATATTTTGAAATTATTTTTATGTAATACATATCACTATATCTTCTTATACCAAATTTACTTGTTTTTCATGATTGCCTTTACTTTTTTCTTTTAGATGTTTAATAATTCTCGTTTAACGCTTTTTGTTCCTCTTTACATTCCCATTTTTTTTTCCCCTGCGAAAAAAAGCATACTACTGCTATTCAATTATATCTGAATCAAGTAGTACAGATGTTCATCCAATGATATTACAAAACTTATCAGAAAGACCATGAAGAAAGGTTCTTTCTATCACCAAAAGACACATAATTATACAAAATGGACAGATATCTATGGATTATCAACTTTCAAATATATCTCCATGCATAACTTAGCAGAGAAAATAAAGAGAACCGGAATCCACCACCACATCTTCACAGACATCCTCCCAGAATAAGATGCCTTCATCACCTTCAAGTGCCAGCTTTGATAACTTGTCATCCTGTGAGTTAAACTCACGATAAATATGTTCCAGTGAAAAAGTACGGAAAGAACTCAAATCCAGCTGAATGCAATTACAAAAATAGACAAGATTCAGAACCTTTAAATCAAACTCACCACGAGCCCACTTTATAGTGACTCTAGAATCACCAAATATTTTCACCTTGGTCAAACCAAAACAAAGAGCAACCCTGACAATGCACCAGAGAGCTAATAGCTCAGCTTTCATATTAGTCCCAAATCCTCCATGCATGTGCAGTGTGAAAAAATTATCAAGAGTTAAGAAAAATAACTCCACCAATACCACATTTTCCAAAATTTGTTGCCCCATCAAAAAATAGAACAGGTCATCAACGGTGAAGTGAAACCGTCCAATGTTCCTTTCCATGGGTTTTTTATCCTCCTTCTGATATTAAGATAATGGATAAATGCCTCACAATAAACAGTTTTAGCATTTGGAATGGAATTCTCAAAGATGGCTTTATTCCTTGCTCGCCATAATGCCCAGCAAATAAAGACTGGCAAAGTGATATGGGTTTTTCCAAACTTCTCCCAATCAAACAAACTTTTCTCCACGCTACTCCCAGCCCAATTATGAGAAAATACCAGATTTCTTGTAAACTTTTCCCATACTGTCATAGAAAAAACATAGTCCATAAAAATATGATTAGCTGTTTCAGACTCCAGCCTACAGAATACACATTGGCTCGGCCCAATCCACCCCAATAATGACAAATTGTCCCACGTTTTCAGTCTATTCATTAAAACAAACCAAATGAAACACTGTAGCTTCAACGAAAGATACCACTGCCATATCACTTTATACCACCAGTGTGACGGAAATAAACATCTACGCTTAATGATATAATCATATGCAGTGCGAGCCGTGATAATACCTGAAGACAAATTGCCAGCCCATCTAATTTCGCCCTCCTCTTCCATACAGTGGATACCAGCAGCATTAAGAGATCTAATATACTGTTCACATTCCATTGCAACTTGCCGAGGTAATTGCAGATCAGACACTCCCAACCAGTATCCTTGATCTTCATTTTTAACCAAATTATTGAGAGTGACATATCCCTTCCCCCTCAATAGATGAAGAAGCTCCTGAGATAATGGCAACTGTTCATTTAAGCCAACAATTGGATCCACTCCCACCGCCACTTCTACACCATTTCCAACCTTCCAGCAAAGTCTGTCCGCCATCCAACAATAAACTTTCATGAACCCATTCCAAATGGGAGAAACCCCCCTTATTACTTTCTTCGGCTTCCTCAACCAGCGGGAGACATTAGTTTTAATGTACTTCTGATGTATCACTTGTGTCCAGAGAGTCTTGCCAAATAATGCCCTCCATAGGCTTTTCAACCTAAGAGCAGCACTAAAAACAAAGAGGTCTTTTATCCCCCAACCACCAGCAGTGACCGGAATTGAAATTTCATCTCATCCTATCATAGACAAATAGGATTTCTTCAACCCTCCAGACCATAAAAACTGAAAAATTAATTTCCTCAGTGTATTTATAACAGAACATGGCACAGGGAGTAAGGAAAACTAATAAACCGGTGTCCCAGTCAAGACCGACCTTACCAAGGTAAGTTTGCCTCCAATAGAAAGAAGACGAAAAGTCTAGTGGTTGATCCTAGATTCAATTTTTTTTATGAGCCACTGCCAATCCCTAACCATGTAACCATTTGGCTTCAGCTGATAGCCAAGATATGTAAAACCATCTACAATCTTCGAGCAATTATAAGGCATAAATATTTTCAAAATTCTCAATTTGTCTATGCAAACCAGATTCTCAAACATACAAGATTTTTTAAGACTAACTTTCATACCAGAGGAAGCACAAAAAAGATCAATAATCCTTTGGTATGCCCTCCATTCTTCCACATAATCATTGCCAGCTAACAATACATCATCCACAAATAAAGCATGGGACACCGATAAATTCTTTGATATTTTTAATCCTCTAATATTTCCAGCCTGAACAGCTTCCTTTATCGACCATCTAAGTCCATCAATCACCAATAGAAATAAAAAAAGAGACAATGAACATCCTTGACACAGCCCCCTAGAGCAGCTAAAAAAGGAGGATGGAGCACCATTTACAAGTACAACAATATTCATAGTGCTAGCACATGCCATAATCCACCTTATAGCAAGAGCAGGAACCCCAATATGGATCAATACAAGTCTAAGAAAATCCCAACTTACACGGTCATAAGCCTTTTCCAGATCCATTTTAAGGATGATGGCCTTTAGCTTTTTTCATTTGATAGTATGTAAAAGCTCCTGAGTAATACTGACAGCATCATGTATCTGTCTATCCTGTAAAAATCCAAATTGCTCCTGTGAAATATATCTAGAAAAGACAGGCTTCAGTCGGCCTACAATAATCTTTGATACCAACTTGTAGATAAGATTGCATAAGGCTATAGGCCTAAATTCTCCAAATTATTTTGGGTCATTAACCTTCGGAATAAGAGTAATAAATGTAGCATTTGAAGCCCCATAGACATATCCCTGTGTCCTGGTAAACTCCACCATATTCAAAATTTCCTCACCCGTTATGTCGAAAAACTGTAAAAAGAGCTCCACTGTCCAGCCATCTGGCCCAGGACTTTTCTCCTTAGCAAAAGATTTCAAAGTAAATTCCACCTCTTCCAAAGTAACTTCTTTGCAAAGATCAGCAGCTTCCCTATCATCAAATAATTTCGGATAAAGTCTTGCTACCTTCAACTAGGACATAAGGTCACACCCATTATCAACCGAATAAATATTACTAAAATATTTTTTTGCCAACCCCTGTAAATCCTGAGCAGTAACCACTTCATTACCAACTTCATCAGCCATTTTCCAGATGGTATTACTGTTCCTCCTAGCCGAAGCATAAGAATGAAAAAAATGAGTGTTCTTATCCCCAGATTTTACCCAAAGTGCTTGACTTTTCAGTCGCCACTCTTTTTCCTCCATTAAATAAAAGCTTTCCCTTTCCTTCTCCAAATTATTCAAAGTGGAAAAATTAGTGTCATCCAAAGGAGCTTCCAGAGACTGAGTAAATAAGGCTTGTAACTGAGCTTCAATCACCAATAATTTATGCTTAACCACTTTTTTCCTATCATGAATCCAAGCCGAAACTTTCCCTCTAAGCACCCTCAGTTTGTAACAAATCCGTTCCACAAGGTTCATATCCTCCTCCAGAATTATGTGTTGCCACACATTTGAAACAAAGCTGACAAACTCAGAATTTTCATTCCAAGAACAGTCAAATTTAAATGGAAAACATTGGTGCTGAAAACGATCATCCAACTGCAAAAATATAGGCCAGTGGTCGGAAATCTTATTCCTTCCAACCCATGTATGGTACCTACCATAAGACTCCAGAAGAGATCTATTAACAAGAAATTTATCCAGTCTTTTCATTATGGAGTCGAGACCCCCTCTGCCATTAGACCAGGTAGGAGAGTAGACGCCTGTGCACACATCAATCATATCATTAATTATCAAATAATCAGAAGAAAAAAAGTCAGCCAAAACATCCATTTTAGCTGATGATCCCCAAATCTCCGAGAAGACCTAGTAAAATTTAGGTCACCTGCCACAATGATATTCTTTCTTTCCAACAAACCAGAAGCTTGTAACCAACGCCAAAATAATTCTCGGTTTTTATAAGGAGCATAACAGTTCAGAATAGATATCGGAGAATCATCAGATCGGCGAAACCCATCCATCAATATACCCCAATATGATTTATAAACCCGGAATGAGTAAGCCAAGGGTCCCAAGCTACAAGCAGACCACCAAACATGCCATTCGAGCTACATGCTGAAACCTCCCATCCCCCCTGTAGACCAACAAACTTAGAAATGGCAACCAAATCTGAACACATAGTTTCCTGTAGTAATAAAATGTTAGGCTGAGCAGTAGTAATAAGATTAGAGAGGGCCCTGACTCAGACAACCCCCCCCAATCCCCGAATATTTAAGGAGAAAATAGACATTAAGAAACCCTCCTCACCGGGGATTTAGCTCTAAGACCCCTCAAAAGAATAGTTGAATCTTCAATATTATCCAACAAATCGATTCTCTCCGAGACAGAAATATGACCCTGACTGAGATCACAAACCCTATCCCCTCTAGTTCCCCCTTTTCTTCTAGATTTTTGAATAGTGACATTCTGAAATCTCTCAGAATGTACTAACTGAACCAGAGGATTAGGGATAGGGTTTTTGGAATAGATAGAGAGTGGGATGAAAGTACTTTCCCCTCCAGACTCACCCGAACCAGCTTCCCCCAAACCCCTAGTATGCGAAGAAGATAAATTACCAAGAATATCTGTCTCAGACCTTAACAATTCCCCCCTGTCATCCACATTCTCCAAACAATTTGTACCCCGAACTGAAACCGAGGGAGGAATGGCACCTGAAGTATCCTCAACCATAACAGGGATATCCCCCCCCAGACCAAAATTACCCCCAAATAACTCCCGACAAACCGGAGCTTTGGCTAAATGGGCTTCCTCCCCAGAATTAGGGTTCATAACCTCCAAATTTAAAGGAACATTCAATTTATGGGAGATATTAGAATCAAAGATTTCATTTATCTCAGCATCAGAAATCTCAGGAATAGAGGGTTTGGGAGAAACAAATGACTTACCCAGAACAGCATGTTCATCCACAATCCCAACAGAAAGTGGCATCAGGGAAGGAGCCTGAACAAATGACCATCCCCAAGTCCTCCCACCAGGAGTATGAAGAGCTACATCTGGACAATGAGCCCTAATGTGTCCAGTCCTTTGACAATAATAACAACGAAAAGGTAACTTTAGGTAATCTAAGCGTTGAATCCAAGTCTTCGAACCCCAAACCAGCTCGATTTCCTTCGGAAGACCCATAGCCATCTCAAATGAAACCATAACCTTCGCTGACCTCTTATCAAAACCGCACAATGAACGATTGTCCAGATGGACAAATTTCCCCACTACATTCGCAATTCCCATCAGAATATTCTCCATCCAAAGTTCGATTGGCAGTCCTAGGATGAGTAGCCAAAGGTGGCGAACACTCTGGACTTCCTTCAAAGGGTCAAATGCAAGATACCATCTCTTCAAATAGAGAGACCCATCCTTAAAACACCAAAACCTCTTCAATATTCTTCCAACATGCTCCTGTTTAGTAAAAACAAACATGATCCACCCATTTATCAGCTGCATAACCCTAGGCATATCCCCAGTGATTGACATCCAATGCTGCCGAACCCAATCCACCAGTTCTTTCTGAATCCCTGAGGTAAATTCAAGTCGTCCCACAATAGCCCTGGTAGACAGCATCTCAATTCGATCAAGGTTCATCTCCTCTAAGATAACAAAACAGTCAAGTCCCCCGCGAACCTTAATGGCCCTAGCCTGTCTTTTCTTGTGGGCTTTAGGACCTTTAAAGCGTTGAATCTAGCCCTTACCAGCTTCAGAACCACCTACACCAGAGAGTGACTGAAAACCCCCGAAGCCTTCTCCTTTATCGCCCAACTGATTAGATCCTCCACAAGCCTCGACGCCAGGAGAAATAAATCTACTACCTCTAGCTCCCGGTGAGCATATCCCACACCCATCCGGTCTCAAGCCTTCTTGAACCATCTGAGAATAGCACCTGTCAGTACTACCCACCGCCAGTACAAAAGGTCCCAACCCGAAAAACTAAAAAGTGCCCTTCAGCTGGAATCCATCACCAATAAACCAGAATTGTCACATCAACCCAAAAAAAACCCTACCAAACTAGAGAGGCCTCCAGTTTAGAGCAAAAGAAAACTAAAGATGACCGAAAAATAGGTGCAAAGACTTAAAAACAACTAGTAGAGACAGACCGTCCAAGAATAACCATCGAAAACCTTACTTCCCACTTTTTTTAACCTTGGTTGGTACTGGGATGGTTCGTACCGAACCATCTTGACTCCAAGTTGATGGTTATTCAAGGAGAAAACATGCCTCCCAAAGTTTGCATCCCTTGCCAACAAACGCCCGAGACCTCTACCATCCAAACCCTAACCAAAGCCGACCTTACATTCCCATTTCATAAGCACATGTTTACCTTAAATATTTTTTATTTTATTTTATTTTTTAAACCATAATAGGTAGCATTTGTATTATAAAGTGTTGTGATAAATCTCAAAAAATTTAGAATTGCATAACAAATTGTAGACTTGTCCAAAATTGCTCACCTGAGCAATAGTAACATATATAGTACATTATATCCCCAAATGCGGGTGTTAATAAGGGACATGTGTGACACCAGGAGGTAGGCACGTGGTCGATGCTTTGTAATTGTGGTTGTGGAGGTGGCATGTAAAAGTCTGTCTGGTTTTAATGACGAAGGTGGGGAGGTACTAGCCGGATAATCCTTCAAGGATTATGAGAACCAGGGAATACAGACGCAGTTGGAAGTTTAAGTTTGAAGTGTGGGTGATGATGTATTTGCAATCCAATGGATTCCCTGTTGGTACGAGCCTCATGCTCTACCCAAGGGAAATTTATGGGGTTCTCATGATTATACATGGGAGTTCAAATTTAAAGCTCAACAAAACCAGTTTCATAATTTGGTATTCGTTTGGATATCTTCTAGGTATTGCCTAAACATCGGTGTTTATCCACTTGAAAGCAATTTGTATTTGAATGTTGGGATGATGGAAACTCGGGGGATGATTGTTCGTTGAGAGAGAAAGGGAAAACAAACCATGATGTCACAGAATTCCAACAGAGAGCAAGATAAAGCTGCTTAGGTTGTGGCCAACTTTAAAGAATGCGTTCCTCGGGAAATTCAACTGGAGATTGTCGGGATGGAGAAAGATTTGTGGGAAGAGCTTGAATTTTCTCTACCCACTGATGAAACAAAAACCCTAGTAGATTGGATCCAGGGTCCAGGCTCCATGAGATCTTGTATGGAGATTTATGACATATCGGTGGCAAACTACTGGGTTGTCAAGGGGTTGTTAGCATGAGTCTTGATGGAAAGGGAAGAGAAGGCCAAGGGGGAGGCCAAACTTGTCAAATTCTTGTGGGAGCATTATGAGGATGCACGACTAATGCATAGTAAAATAGACTTAATTGCTGGTAAGTTGGGCATTCGTTTGGCTCCTCGGGTTAGAGATGATGGGGGTTCGTCGAATTTGATGCAGTGTTCTAGTAACACAAGACCATCAACGCCCTTGCAAGAAAATGTGGAGAACCAAGTTGACAATCCTCAGGCTCCCTAAGAAAGTCTATTTGTTTGTGTTGTTTTGGTTGGTGTTTTAGTCATGTGTTGGAAGCATAATAGTTAGTCGGTTATAGTATAGTCTGGTATCTAGTGACAATTTGAAGTCTAAGATGATAGCATGACAGCTAGTGAAGTCAAGTTCCTGTATTGTAATTAAAAGACAAATGGTGAACCATGTTTTCCCTCTTGGGGGAGGGGTGTTTTTGGGCCTCTTAGATGGTTAGGAGATAAATCTTTAGTGCAAAGTTGTTTCTCATTCTATTTTTTGAAGCTCTGGGATGGTGGACTATGTATTGCTCTGTAATTTTTCTATGATAATATAATGTGATACTTACTTACAAAAAAAAACACATATAGTACACTATATAATAAATCATGAGACTACATCCCGCATCTTCCTTAACATATCTAAAGTCGCACTACCTAACAAACTGACCAAGTATACATAAGCAAGAAAAGAACATGAGATAGCATATCAACTGAACTTGTGCCTTGAATGGGCTTTGTCCATTGACGCATCCTGACTTTCCATACCATCTTCATCGTGAATATTTGGCTTCTCTTCTAATGCTATTGCAATTTGTTGTACCATTTCTTCTTCTATGACCTTCTCTTTCATTGAACATGTAGATAGTAATGGATGGCCTGGTATCGATTGGGATACCCTAGCAAATCCCAATATGATGTTGTAATGCATGTCAGAGTCATTAGCTAACTTTTCATATTTCAATGCTTGATATTTCAAGGCATTATTTATTTCCTCTTACTTGCTTTCTTGTTTCTCCAAGTTTATACCAAGATATTAGATTGCTTGTCTCATCCCTTCTATCAGACTATGAATTCTTCTTGAATTTTTCTTCAAACTCTAGGATATTATCACCCCCACTCTGTCCATAATTAGATGGTTGTGCATGATTTCAATCAAAACATGAAACCTATCTCGAACCCTTACTAAAAAATCAAATAATGTATTGAGAAGAACCTGAACACCTATAATCATTCCCCCAAGGTCTAGGTTTGAAATATCTAAAATATCTTGTGCATTCCCTTTCCAACTATCAATTGAGAAATAGAAAAAGAATATAATCACATGTAAGAGTAGTTTTTTTATACCTCTATCACGAACCAAGATTTGAATTCACACTGACTCTACAGGTTGGTCTAGAATAATTCTAAGGTGGCTCCTAATCACATTTCTCCAGCTTAGGTGTTCGCTCCAAAAGTCGCCAACCTCTACTCCACAACCCTCCCTGAAACTATCTCTGTCGACCATCAAGTTTATCCCGCCTCTATAGGTGAGCCTACACATGGGGGATTTAAAAATATCCATAATGCTATAGTATAAGGCATGGGGGTGCATTTGCTCTCCTTCATGTGAGCCTTTAATGAGGCATAATGCATGTTTTTGTTTGTTGTGATTATGCCAAGTCGATTCACCATATGATAATTCCAATTCAATATAGATTATGGATCTTTGACACTTAGTTTGGTATTTCATTAACACCTCAAGGGATATAGTGCCTCTAAGGGGGTCCCCATTTTGTACCAAGACCCCCCTATCTAAATGAATTGCTTCATTGGCCTTAGAGTCAACCATTCCATTATGTACTCCCCATGTCAGGTGTCATTCTATTCATGCCCACGTGGCCAGCTCCTGAATCCTCCACGAGGCGATGTTAGGAACCCATGTCTTTACTTTGTTAGTATAGTGTTGTTGGACGCATATGCTTTGTAAGTCGTCCTGTAGTATTTGTTGATCCATAGTTTGTGTTATTGTTGTTGGCGCATATGCTTTGTAAGTCGCCCATAGTTTTGTTGATCCATAGTTTGTATTGGCCCATGGTTTTGACTCACAGTATTGGAGCCTAGACTTAGCCCATGGTTTGTATTGACACATAGTATTGACCCATGGTATTGGCGCGTAGACTTAGTATATAAGTGTGTGTTGAGGCCTATGAAGGCACCGTGAAGTTAATTGTATTGAGCTTGCTCAAAGGAGGTTGCCCCCTCGAAGTGGCCCGTGATCAATATAAAAGTGATTCTGAGTTCTATTATTTCTGATATCTCGTGTATTTGCATTAATTAATTATTGCAGTTTCATCACATCTGGTATCAGAGCACTTTCTTGGGCTCGTTGGGTGGAATTTCTGCCAAATTTTTTTTTCGCATCTTTTGCAAATTTGGATCTGGGGATAACCCCTATCCGCTCAACTGTGGGAAGTACTTAGGCATAAGCCCTAAAACTCATTGTGAGGAGTACCACAGGAACCCCAAAGTAGCTGGCCCATTGAGAGGACCTGCCAGCGAAAAGGGAAACGACCCCTACCTGATTGAGTAGTTCCCACCCGTGAGGTAAACCAAGAGCTTTCGTTTGTGGCAAAGAGGTTATCAGTTTTACCTTAGCCGTGGAGTGAGGGGTACTGCCCCAATACGCAAGCCATCAGACAGCATTGGTGGTCGAGTGAATCTCCTGAACTGATAGGAAGTCGCACATACCTGGGGTCCATATCTATTTTCAGTTGAACTTTTGTCGATCATTGCTGCGTCGTTTCAGATCCAGCCGTTCAGATCCATTCTGAAAGCCATTCCAGATCCAGTCGTTTTCAATCCATTCGGTGCGGTTTCAGATCCCTCTGTTTCCGCTCACTTCCGGGCCATTGCATATCTATCTGTTTCAGATCCCTTCCAAGCTGTAGCCGCTCCATACTAGGAAAAAAAAAACTTTCGGGGAACCCATGTAATCCCATTCTGCTTATTTCATTCTTGAGAACCCTATCCCCAATTCCACTTCCCAAAGCCCGAAATCCCACATTTGTCTATTTTTAGGGTTTGCCATAACTTCCTCAGATTTCACCCAATCACCTTCAAATTTTACCATAGAGTTCCTTTTCTAATTCTGCTTCTTTGTCCCTCTCTGCCAAATTTTCTCATTCTTTCACCCTGCTTCTGAAATCCCCCTTTTATGCTTTCCTGTCCTTTCGACAATGTCCAAAATCTAGTCAAACCCCAATTACCCATCAGATTTTTCCCCAATCCAAATTTCCCTTTACTAAATCAGCTTCTGTTTGTGTTTTTCTACCCATTCCAAACAAAAAAAATAAAACCCTGGTTATGGTTGTCACCCATGCAGGAGCACACACCATGGAGGAAGCACTTGCAGCCATCCAAGCCAAACTCCAAGATCTGGATGAAAAATTTCTCAGCCTCCATCTTCAGCATTCAACCATGAACAATAACCGATAACCAGAATCTTTTGCAGCCACCGGGTTCTCTTCTTCCAGCAATTTTCGTGGGCCGAAGCTTGATTTTCCTCGCTTCAATGGTACTGATCCGACTGGATGGATATCCCAAGCAGAACAATATTTCAGTCTACATAATACTTTTGATGTCCAGAAAGTTCCACTTGCATCCTTTCATTTGGAACAGGAAGCCCTTAAATGGTACCATTGGTACATCAAAGCTCATCCCGATCCAAATTGGACAGATTTTTTCCAACTCCTTTTGCCACGATTTGGTCCTAGTACTTTTGATGACTTCACAGGAGCACTCACTAAACTTCACCAAATGGGCACAGTGAGAGAGTATCAGACAGAATTTGAGAAACTTGCCAATCACACAGAAGGATTGTCTAATGAATTCTACAGGAGTTGTTTTATCAGTGGTCTCAAGGATGAAATCCGCTCAGAGGTCAAAATGTTCTGTCCCAACACAATGATGGAAGTCCTAGGGTTAGCTAAGTTGGTAGAGGACAAGATCGCAGCTCAACAACGCTCCAAACCCACCTTTGTTCCCTTCAGAAATATGGGTTCCCAACGACCTCCCATCACGCTTGCTCCTCAACCAACTCCTATCAAGCATTTGTCTGAAACAGAGATGCAGGCACGCCGAGAAAAAGGGCTTTGTTATAATTGTGATGATAAATTCACTCGGGGACATAGATGTGTTCAACAAAAGCTCTATCTCTTGGATGTGGATTCTCCGCCTGCCTCAGAACTTGGTGAAGAAGCTACAGATACAGTAGATGATCAAGTCGACATTCAACACCCACCTGTTGACACCCCATCTTAAGACGACCCACCGGAGATCTCTCTCCATGCTGTAACCGGCGTCACCACCCCACAAACAATGCGGGTCAGGGGCTACTTCAAGAAGCTCCCTCTTACCATACTCATTGATTATGGTAGCACTCATAACTTCATTGACCCTCGGATTGCCAAACAGGCTGATTGTTTTGTCCATCCTTGCTCCAACTTTGAAGTCATGGTTGCCAATGGGGGCACCTTACCTTGCAAGGGGAAGTGTCACAATGTGCATATCTCTATGGAAGATTATAATCTACGCTCTGACATGTTTTCCTTGTCCTTAGGCGGATGTGATGTGGTTTTGGGCGTTCAATGGTTATGCACACTTGGCCCCATCTTATGGGATTTTGCTGAACTTTGGATGCAGTTTTCAGCCAATGGGACACAACACAAAATTATGGGCTTACAACCAGGGCCCCTCCGCATCATTAGTTCACATCGCCTGGAAAAGATCCTTAAGAAGAATTCACATGGTGTCATT
The DNA here is from genome assembly GCA_027924585.1 of Larix kaempferi. Classification (NCBI taxonomy): domain Eukaryota; kingdom Viridiplantae; phylum Streptophyta; class Pinopsida; order Pinales; family Pinaceae; genus Larix; species Larix kaempferi. The sequence continues at coordinate 2,963,026 of BSBM01000809.1, read as the reverse complement.
GCTCATCTCCATTCCCTTTAGATGCACCCACCAATGGTCTCCACTACTTCCTTGGATAGATATGCAGGTGTCTTTGTTGCACCAGTGGGCTTGCCGCCTTCACGAGACCTTTTCGGTAAGCATTTAGCCGCATCTACATCTCAGCAGGACATGATGGCTATTTTGCATACAGTATAGAAGTGGCATCCATCCCTATTGGGGAATTATTTATGCATCAAGATTGATCTTCAGAGTCTGGAAACTTTCCTGGAACAACGGGTCTCCTCTCAAGCACACCTGAAATGGGTTATCCAACTCATGGGTTATGACTATGCGACCACTTACCAGAAGGGTAAGGAAAATATGGTGGAAGATGCTCCTCCTCGCACATTTGATGACCCAGTTTCTCTTACAGCTATTTCTTTGCTTGTTCCGCATCGGTTGCAATCTGTTCAACGGGGCTATCTCTTCTATGAACTCCATGCTTCTTCATCAGTAGGGCACTATGGGTTCCTCAAGACGTATGACCAGGAACAATGTAAATTCTTTTGGCTGGGACTCAAAAGGACAATTCAACGGATGGTTGTTGATTGTGATACTTTCCAGGTCAACAAGGGTGAAACGACCCTCCTTTCGGGACTGCTCGAACCCTTGCCCATCCCTCCACAGATTTGGACAACTATTTCTATGGATTTCCTAGAAGCGTTCCAGTGGTATAGTACCACATCTCAAAGGACACCATATGAAGCAGTATCTGGATAGGCACCACCAGTTCTTCTTCCATACACCTTCAACAGCTACCCAGTTTAGGCAATTGACTCAATTCTTCGAAACCGTGACCAGCTTCTTCTCATTCTGCAGGACAATTTTCACATGGCAAGAATTCGACTGAAACAACAAGCCGATCAGCACCGTTCTGAGTGCACTTTTCACATCACTGATATGGTTCTTCTTCGCCTACAGCCTTCCACGTAATCATCCCTACAACTCCAAAGGTGCCAGTGGCTCGGAATGCAACCTGAGGATGCTACAGGGGACCCACTCCTTCAGATTCTGCATCAATTTCCACATATAAAGCTTTGAGGACAAAGATTTTTCTAAGGGAGAGGGGATGTTAGGAACCCATGTCTTTACTTTGTTAGTATATTGTTGTTGGACGCATATGCTTTGTAAGTTGTCCCGTAGTATTTGTTGATCCATAGTTTGTGTTATTGTTGTTGGCACATATGATTTGTAAGTCGCCCATAGTTTTTTTGATCCATAGTTTGTACTGGCCCATGGTTTTGACTCACAGTATTGGTGCCTAGACTTAGCCCATGGTTTGTATTGACACATAGTATTGACCCATGGTATTGGCGCGTAGACTTAGTATATAAGTGTGTGTTGAGGCCTATGAAGGCACCATGAAGTTAATTGTATTGAGCTTGCTCAAAGGAGGTTGCCCCCTCGAAGTGGCCCGTGATCAATATAAAAGTGATTCTGAGTTCTATTATTTCTGATATCTTATGTATTTGCATTAATTAATTATTGCTGGTTCATCACAGGCGACTAGCAAGGACAACCACCAGGAGGGTAGTCTCTCAAGCATTAAGTATGATGGATGGTCTTATATTCATCGACATCATTATTTTGTTTGGCCTTCATAACTCGCTCGTGCGAAGTAGCAAATCTTTGAGTGATCCCATGTTGAAGGATCTGGACCTTGTTCTAGTACTAATGGAGACATCGCCCCCCGCAAATCCATGTATGAGCCCAGACCATGCGATGGAATGGTTATTGATTAAGCTTTGTACGAGAGTGGGTTTTCAACACATTTTTATTCCGCCCCTCTTTCCTCCATCGTGGTCCTGCTTTTCTTTTCGGCCTTGGCTTCTTGATAATCTGTAATCCCTGCAGCTCTCAATTTATGTCCTCCATTTTTGTTATTGCTTCCACCATGGTTCCCTCTAAGTCCACAGAGCAAAAGACTACAACTGGTCCTCATTGCTTCCACATGCCTCGTGCTATCAATGAGAAAGATAAGGCCAAAGCTTGTTATGAACAAATGGTTCCCCCTTAAATTCAGGGCCAAATTCAAAACCCGTCTTCAAGAGCGGCGTCGTATGCCCAAACCTGACAAGCCAATGGCTGAGATGTGTAACATGGTGGAAGATTATGGTGCCACTCAAACACACCATACCTGCTACACCAAAACTTTGGGGTTATTATGGATGACTAAGGATTTGTTGGGATAAGCGATTGCAGATTATGAGGAAGGGAACTTTCACGACCGTTCTTAGGGTCTTACTTTGCATGCTCGTATGGATTATCTGGAAAATTGGGTGCGCCATTTCACTCAGGCCCTGGTGGATTCAGATACAAAGGTTAACACAAATCTCATTTTCCTAGCTTAGGAGTTGACTGGTAAATCCTTTGGTTACACATCTCTGTAGATACTCGCACTGCTCAGGCACTCTCCAGGTGTCCTCCTCCCAAGGTAGAACGTGGTGCGCCATTGGGTGTCCAACATAATGGCCTAGGTGCTGAGCATTCTGCTCATTCTCTTATCTATATTTTTTATGATGAAGAAGAAGAAAATATTTTAACGTCCGCAAGGCTAAAAATAGCCTATGGGACAAACCACTTCACATGTTGTTTTCTGCAACTCAATCCTTTGCCTGTTCATCCCGATGATGAGCGCCCCCAATTTTTCCACGGTCCCTTGGTTGGATAAATTATCCCAAGATTTATCTACCAAGACTCTTGCATACTTGTCCCTACTATCCTTAAAGGCTTCACACTTTGTAATATGATTAGTCGTAAGATGAACAATAATTTTTGGTTCAGTGATCCAGGTAGTCCCTTTTTTATTTATTAAAACAATAGCCATAAGCCTCGGTCTGTGGGGGACTTCGGATAAACTCTCTCAACTCTTGGTTTTAGCAATAGGTCTGATAGCATAGTTCTTGTCTCTTTTTGTCCATATGGTGGCTTATGTTGATTATTGTTGACACGTGGACTCTCTTTTGGTTTTCGTATGGCTCTCATCTCCTTTGTCTAGTTTCTTTGTGTGGTTTTTTTAATTTTTAATAGAATTCGAACTTATAAAAAAACCATTCCAATATGTAATCTCAAGACATGAAAGAATTTGATTTCATTTAATCCTTCTAGGTTCTTATGAATTCTCTTGATAATTCTGAAGAGTAGGGTCTCCTCTGTAATGTCCCTTTTTTGAAATTTATTAAAATGGTGAAATTTCCAACTTTTTCCACTAGTTCGACCTTTGACTAGTATTGGTCTCTTGGTCTCCAAATGCTCCCAAATTGTTATAGAAGGTGTATGGATGATATTGGGACATAATTATGAGGTTCAGGGATGCTTTAGACTCTTCAAGAGGCATCTGCAACTCTCCTTTAAGTTCTGGCCAAAGTAGGGAGTTTGACTAGCAATTTCTCTTTGACTAGTATTGATCTCTTGGTCTCCAAATGACTCCAAATTATCCCAATTTGTTACAGAAGGTGTATGGATGATATTAGGACATCATTATGAGTTTAAAGGATTATTTAGAGTCTTCAAAAGGCTTCTACAACTCTCGTTTAAATTCTGGCCAAAGTAGGGAGTTTGATTAGCAATTTGGGGTTCAAATCCCCATGGGGTAGATGCTGGAAATGGCTCTCCAAATGCTATTGGACCCTCTCGAATTTCTGAACAGAGGCAAGGGATATCTAGGGGACATCAACATAGTCTCATATGCATCACCATTTAGTTTATTGAGTCTGCTACAACCCTCTTAAATCAGATACAAAAATACTAGTTTCGACATAGGGGGGAATGATAGTAATTCTTCACAAATGGTTATGAAACTTAAGAACATTGCTCCAAATGCTTGTATAATTAATATGAAACTTCTTCAGCATATTAATGGCACTCCATACAACATTAATACATCATACATTGACTGAACCATTTGAATTTGATACCACTTCAAGTGCAAATAACAAGGTATTGGGGAAATAACACCATTTGTTCATAGTTTAGCATTTTTACATCAAATCTCTTTGAGTTTCGACCTGAAAGTATTCTTAGCAGTAAAAATAGAGTATATATATCAGATTACAAATATATTGGGCCTCAATATCTATCCCAAAGAGTTCATCACCTCAACAAGTGCGCCTCTCCTCAAGGAGCAAGAATATGCCAAGAAATAGAAGAATGGTTGTAGAAGCAAGATGAAAGAGATGTGACCATGAGATTCCCTGTAGCTTCAAACTATAACAAAATACTCCATTAAAGCTCCAAATGAAAGGTCTGAATGACCTTTCCAATTACCAACTAGGATGGGAATCTTTCACCCTCGAAATTGGTGCTAAGGCAAGTAGAGTAGCACTCCACTAGCTCTCCTCTCCAAATACAAAATGCAAATTCTAAAATGATCAAAAGCTACCATCATTATTTGTTATTGTATTTTATAAACTTCTAAGGTCCTCCATGGGTCGAATTCCTCCCAAGAGATTCATGCCAACTCAAGTTGGGAAGAGATTCCCAAGTATGCCACTTGTCCTTCCAATTCTAGCCCCCTCCTTCTCCAAATTTGAATTGGTGTCTCTTTGGCTTCCCTAAATCACTTGAGCACCCTCTTGGAGGCTATTTTTATCCCTGACATGTCATATATGTCAGATGTCAGCCTTCATGTCTAATTTGTGTCACAGGTGTCATAGCATCTTCATCATTGTTGTCATAGAGCTAGGGAATCTAGCCCAAGTGTCCCACTAGCTCCAAATTGCCTCTACCTCTTCCATGGGAGTTACTCTTCCTCTACATTTCAACCTCATTGAGTCATGCCAAGTATTACTCCCTTCCAACTCATCCCAAGAACATTGGACTTCTCATGGATTCAAATTGACAAGAGGAGGATGCCATGTGGCATAGAAAATCTAGCTTGTGTGGGTTCCACATCCTCCATGTGTCTTCATGATCAATTGCCACTTTGATTTTCCCTTGTATTTAATTATTTAGATCCTTTATTAAATATTTATGTCATTCTAATGTCCAAACATCATTTATTATCCCCCTTATTTCAAATCCCAAAGCTTCCACCCCCAACCTAGGGAACTAGTAATTTTCCTCCATGACAGTTCATTTGGATGGGTATATTACAAACTTTGATTTGGGAATTTCTTTTAATGTGACCCACTTTGTCCATTTGGATCTAATTTCACATTATTACTAACTTGGACATCATTCTTAGCAATTATTTGACCCTTAGCATCAATTTGAAAAACTATCATGAGTATGGCCAAGGGGCTTAAGCCATTGTGACCCAATGCAAAATTTTGGGACAAGACATCCTCCCTTTGTTCCTTCTTATGCATCCAAATTATGACAAAAAAGAACCCCCAAAATTACTTAATGAGCTTGCATAAGCTCCAATCCAAAGTACAATGCATACAACTATGCTTGATTATTTGATGTTAATAATCCTATCCCAAGAGTAGGTTATTTCCACAATTCTATCTGTGAGAATTTAGATTGCCTAGATCTAAATTCAATAAGACAACTTCACTTAGAATATGAGAAGAAGAATATAGAAGCAATTTGAGAAAAAACTCACTGTATTTTATTCATCAATATGTTTACAATATATAATACATCCTCAAGAGAGAATTTGAAAGCCTTAGAGGCAAGTTTGAAAATATAAAAAAAGGAGGCTTACTAAAAGCATAAAAACCCCCAAGGTAGCAAAAACACCTTCCAAATCTGTCAAGATGTAGTAGAGAATTCTTCCTACGGATAGTTAAACTCTCTCATGGACATAACTAAGACCCTAGAAACGTAATCCATGATAGAAACAAAACAAATGGTGATCTATTCTCCTAGATCTAACATAATCCACAAGCTATTAAACATAGAAGAAAAAATGGAGAAGTGTAACTTACTCTCAACCTGTAGGTTGTCCTAGCTCTTAGCTCCAAGCTTGATCTCCAAGACTTGAACCTGTTAAACAAGACAAAGGATCAAAACTTCCAAGCAAGTAGATGTGTTAATCTAGATCTAATCTACAACATATCATGCGTCTATATTACAAAAGACAAGATATGGGAGAAGAAGCCAAGTTATCATTAAGAAAGCTTAGGAAATTGATTACAATGTTATACCTTGATGTCCAAAGTAACAACACCTTCTTCCAAGCTCTCCAACATCACCTTTGCAAGACTCATAGGATCATAAGTTTGGTGTTTCCAGATCACCCCCATAGCTCATGGATGGCTCTCTTCTTATAGGATTTGGGAGGCCAACCACTAAGAGAAAATGATGGATCTAAGTAAGTAAGATGTGGATCAAGGATCTGAACCATGCCAAGGAGGGAATGTGAGATGGGATTTGAAGGGGTACCTCATCCCAAGAAAATATCCATGAGATCCAAGATCCAAAATCAAAGGGATAAGCCTAAACCAAAATTTTCGCTCCCCTATAACTGAGCAAGGCGCAAAAATATTGAAATTTTCGCTCCCCCATAGGCATGAAGGGCGTGAAAATTCCAGTAAGCTTATTTTTGGAGGTGGTTAAGGTGGGTTTCGACCCCTTGCTTGTTGTATTTGCTTCCAAATGTGACCAGGGAAGGGATCAACATTAGAATGAAGGGTCCTAACACCCTTAGGAGGCATAAATATCATGTTTTCCATGGTGGTGAAACATGTAGATCCTCACTTACACATGGTGTGGCAATTTGAGGTATAACACAAAAGGCTCACGAATGAGCTAAATAAGGTATGGCAGCTAGTGAGTGATGAAAATGGAATGTGATCATGGATTTTGGAGAGAAGAAAGAGAAGAAGGGCGAGTTGGCCAAAAGATCCAGTTTCCTAAGTCAAAAAGCTTTATCCTTATCCACTAAATGCAGAAAAGTAGGAATAAAACCGTCTAAAGTAGGAAAGCGCACTACTATTCCAGGAATAGAATAAAATCAGACAAAATCAAGAAAAATCTTATCCAGAATCCATCCAAGTGTGCCCTAGTAACTCAGGATGACAAGTGGTGTCATATGAAGACAAAATTAGGCCAACTACCTAGTCAACACCTAGGAAATTAATAAAAAATAATTAATGTATTTTATCCTAAGTCCAAAGTGGGTTTTTAATGTTCCAACACTATAGAAGTTAATGAGAACCCTCTTGCTCCTAAAACCCTTAAAACTTTTGAAATTTATTACAATTACATGACAATCCCTTTGTAATTGTAATACCTAAATATTCGTGGTAAAATCTTCAATTGAATATAATGCTTTAATAATCTTTTCTATTTTGTCTAAGGATTTAGGACAAGCCCTAATGAACATTGCCCAATCTTGATCACATAAATGGGGAGATTAGGGAGAGGTTTTGTAATATTTATATTAACATAAAATCTAATATATGTTCTAAGTGGATCTATATGAGAACGAAAATGGCTATGACATTAATTTATGTTCGGGTTAATGATCCTTTAAAATTTAGAGTATAGATTTAATATTCAATACTTGATTTCTTGTAGGTAGTGAAAATAACTAATTATAAAGATGAAAAGTTAGATACATATAAAGTTTTGTTGATAGAAACATTTTTTATAGAGTTGTTAACAAAACGTCACATTTAATTAGGATTTTTTAATATTGATAAGTGTAGTTTTTTTTGCTCATACATTTTTTCACCTAGTGAATGATCTACATTTAGTGGAGGTTTTAATGAAATTAATTCACAACTTTATCTCCATCACATGTAAGTGTTAGGTTCCTTTTTGGATTAGAGTTGTTTGATTCACATCCCAATGATCTACAATTAGTGGAGGTTTTAATGAAATTAATTAGCGACTTTATCTCCATCAAATGTAAGTGTTGAGTGCCTTTTTGGATTAGAGTTATTTGAGTCATGTCCCCTCTGTATCTCTCTTGATGGCTTGTATTTCTAAATAGTATATGCGTTTGGATTTAGTTTATTTTACATGATCAAATCTTGATGGTCAACCTTTGTCATAAAGGGGGTGATTGAAACTGTTGTCGATGCCCTAGGTTTGGAGCAAATGACTATTGGTTTTGGAGTTGTTATATGTTAAGATTTAATATGCTAAGACAGAAAATAGCAGCATTACATTCCATTTCACAATAATACCATATATAGGATCACTGAAGAAACAACAAGCACAGCATAAACACAAGAGACACAGATTTATCCTGGGAAACCCTCATGGGGTAGAAAACCCAGCAAAGCTTCCTCAATATATATGACCAGCAATATACAAAGATGAAACCCTGAGACATGATCTCCTCCTCCACCATGGCAGACCTCTCCTCCACAAGTGCGCTATCCTCAAGTGAGTGAGTGTATCAAATGAGGAATACACCTCCTCTATTTATACACTACTTCGACTTGTCTTTTACACAAGACACGTAGGCTCGTATTTAACCATTGGGTTAAATACCCCACTACATTGACTGGGCCGACCCCTCTAGGGTGGTCTAATAACCCTTTGACCCACATAACACATACAGGGCCGACCTCCACTAGGGAAGTCTAATCACCCGAGTTACCATATTCCGACGGAGGAATAAACATCTCCAGATATACAATAAGATCTTTACGGAGGAATGAAACATCTCCGGAATAATAAAGTACAATTATAATATTCTTTGAAGTTACAATATCTCAACATTATATGAATTGTATTCTAGCTTTTAGCTTTGAGATTTTTCCCTCTTTCTCCTTGTAAAATCTTAGTCTCGGGACATGCATCCTTCACATGGCTAGTTTCTTGACACACCCTTTATTGGACCATGTTATTTCTAATTTAAGTGCGCATGTACAATGAGAATCGGTCCATTCCAAAACAATCATATTTGTGAGACCTTAACTCAATTCAAATTCTACACAAATGTAGGCACATGGAATGGTGTCTTTTTGGCCTTGGTTAATGCTAGTGTTAAAAAATCTTCAAAAATATTCCAAGAGCATTTCAAATCAACAATTCTCATTTCTACCCATTTCATTGTGCTTTACTAATTTTTTTAGGCAATGAACACCAAAATATTAGAAAACAACAAATGAAGCCATAAAAGACAACTTCATCTTTAAAAACTTGGACTTAATTTTCAATCTCATAGGAGGCTTATTAGGAAACAACAAATGAAGCCATAAAACATACAACTTAATCTTTAAAAACTCGGACTTAATTTTCAATCTCATAGGAATCTTCCATTTTTTGTTAAGACAAACACTGTGGGTTAAGAGAATTTGCTCCTTAAAATCTAATTTATTATAACTCTTACTCCTCACTTCTACCCACTAAAATTTCTTTGAAGGGAAGGGAATGAGTTTGCTTCCTCTTGCTCCCATCAAGCAACAATAACAATGGCATTGGGGCGTATTGTGTTACTCATTACAAGTAATCCATTAAGGTTTATAAATTGAACTAGTAAATAGTTGAACTTTATTTTAAATTTGTTGTTTCATTATATTTCATTGTCTTGCTTTATATATATTACATCAAAAAAAATTATATATATTACATCAATAAGCTTTATAAATCTCATAATGTTATGTATAATATTTAAACCGTCTAAGCAAGAGGTTTTTATTTTGTAAGGCATGGAGTTTGGGGTTAAATGACTTGCAAAAGGAAAAGCTAAGGACATTGAAGACTACCAAGCAATAATCCCAAAAATGGGAGAACTTATCCTTATGCCCGAGATTCATAAGGCTCTTTAATTTGGTAGTCAAAGAGAGTTTCCCTACACCATGGACTTAAATTCTTGTTGTTTTTATTTTTAAAAGCGGGGATAAAAATAACCCCTCAAATTATATAACCATTATAATTAGCCGTATTTTAGCCAATTTATGTATAATTATTCTAGAAAAGAATATTTAGATTGTGGTAAGAAAGTCAATAAAAAAGGGGGCTAAAGGGCAGGTGGTTTTATAAGCTATCATGGGCCACCTAGTTATGCTTAAGATAATTGTAGATGAATGTTGTTAATGATAAAACCAATCTCATATGTTGCTTCATTGACTTTATGGAAGCTTTTGACATGGTGCCTAGAAAGAGCCTTTGGAATAGATTAGATGAGTTAAAGGTTCCATTTGAGTTGAGGGTTTTTATGATAAGGTTGCACAAGTTTGATATGGCTAAGTTCAAGAACCTCAAGGGTTGGTTGAAATAAATTGATTGTAATGTAGGAGTTAAGCAAGGTTGTCCCCTATCCCCTATCCTTTTTGGCATTTACATTGACAAATTAGATGCATATTTGGAAGAAGCAGAGTGTGCAAGTACTAATTTAGTTGGAATTGTCATCATCCTTCTTCTTTATGCTGACAATATTGTTCTTATGGTGAGTTGTCCCTTTGATCTCAACAAGCAGTAAATTATTCTCAAGGATTTTTGTTCTAGCACAAGTTCGATGGTAGAAACTAACAAAACAAATAGGTTATGATAATCAAAATCCAAACAAATAACTCATTCTAATTTTGTGTATGACAATAATAACTTAGAGGAAGTTGGTTCATATAGGATGCCACTCTACAACATATCGATACCATTAAAAATACTTTCGCATTTAAATTTAAGGAGAAATTGTGGTGCAATAAAAACTTAGATAATAAAATAAAATAAAGATATACTATCACCCTATTTCAAAAGATCAAAGAATCTATTTGTTATAACTAGCATAAAGAAGGAAATTAACATTGTAAAATGATAACGAACTGTCATGACTTTCCTAATGAAATAGGTACTTGACAATTCTTTTTTTTTTTTAACAGAGACGTATATTGTATATAAAAAAAGCTGTGGTTTTGAACCAAATCGGCAAAGTACAATGATGGACAAATTGGATATGAGCATTGTTAGCTTTGCTTGTCAGATAGCTTGTGGATACCATTATTGAATGAATATATGTTTGGATATCAAAGTGCCTATCATCTCAATCTGAGAGATCTTATTACAATTAAATAAAATGAATGGTTTCTAATATGATGCTAAAATAGTTGTTTCAGACTGAAAAGAAGGAAATCCAAAGGCATAAGACATGACGATGTGCTTCATAAATTTGAGGAAGAGTCTTGCTTCTGCGTTGTTGGGTTAATAGAAAACACTCTGCTTTCAAAAAACTGAAGAAGACTGAATCTTGAATTGAAGTTGATACTGAGGTCGTTGATGATAGTATTAAATAAGACTTCCAAAGATCCTGAGAATATTGTTGACTCTTGGAATGAACACTGCACTGAGAATGCTAATAATATAACATGTCGAAGATGTGATGAATACAGGAAACACAGCTTTCAGCATCTGCTTCAGAATTAAGACAACCTGCTTAGTGAAAGCTAAATGGCTTCGGGAGATGGAGGAGCCTGCTATTTGAAGTAAAACAAAAATTGACTAATTCTAAAACTTTCGGTCAAAAAGAGATTGCAGACTATCAATCTGTCAGAATAGAGACTTGGGAGAAAAATCGCATAGGCTAATCTAAAGATAAAAATATAATAATATGAGGAATTCATAAGCATCACTGTTGAGATCAGCATCTAACTGATAATGAGCAATCGACATGCTTGGGATTCATCCACCCTGTCCTTGTCATTCATTATGAATTCATTACCATGATAAAAACAAGGAATTATCCAATCATCCAAGCTCACTTGATGAATTGTGTTGATGAATTATCGAATCAGTGAGAGGGTTGCTCATTGAGTCAAATGATGATTATTAATGTTCAACATGTTCTGAGATATCGAATGCTGGAGCAAAGTTGCCTTTAAGTCTGAATCCAGAGTAGTAGAATTCCGAAGGCCCTGTTCAAGGGATTTGATGCAATTCACTGATGTTGTTGCTTAAGTTCAAAGTTCCACAATTTAGACTGACACCAACATTGGCTTCAATATCATCCTCCTCATTTAAATTCCTTAAGATGTGAAATGCTTTGAATAGGGTGAATGTACTTGAGATTTGCTTATTATGCTGCATAATTCAATTTAGAGCTAGGTTGCTGAGCTTTGTTTCTGCATATAAGGCCCCAATTATGAGCAATGAATCGCCGAATACATGCAAGTTGTTGATCATATGATCTTTGGCAATTTGGCAGCCTTTCAACAGGGCTAATGCTTCTGCAATGTTGTTTGAGCAGGTGCCCAAACCCCATCTGTACTTCACTCTAATGGATCCATCGCTTGTCCGCAAAAATCCACCTGCTCCAGCTTTGTCGGGATTGTTCTTTGAAGCTCCGTCAAAATGCAAGCTATTTGTGACTTGCTTGGTTTTCCAATCTTTAAATTCAGAAGTGGTGAGCCTAATCTACCATGTTGGTTGATAATGGGTACGGGAATCATTGCTTGAGTTAGGAATATTTCCACCAATCCAATTCTTTTCTTTCTTGCTGAGAGTTGCATCATCCTTGTGATTGGAGTTTTTTAGACAGTCAATCAATAAGCCTTTTGCTTTACCAGCAGTTTGCAGTGGAGTGTCAAACCTTTCATTGAAAATAGCATTATTTCTAGTGATCCAGATATTCCAGCATATGAATTTGGGTATGGAGGTCCAAATCTGATGCCAGAGGTTCTTGATGGATATAGGAGTGGGGTAGATAGAGTTCCAATCCTGGAACAGTTGGAAGATTGAAGTAAAAGATGGCTGAGTGTCAATGAGGTCGAGGAGAATTAGCTTCCATACAAGTTTAATAAACCAACATTCCAGGAAAAGGTGATTAAGAGTTTCAAGGTTGTTTTGACAAAGAGGGAACCCAAAGGGTCCGTGAAAACCTCTCTTGCTGAGATTGTCACCGGTGAGAACTTTGGAGTGAATTAAAGTCCATGTGAAGAAATTAATTTTGGGTGGCCCAAATGGATTCCAAGTTATTTTCCATACGTCTTTTCTTGTGTCATCATGAGCTTGGAGTGCTTTGTAGCCAAGAATGGAAGTGTATGCACCTGTGGGACCCCATCCACACTCGTCTTTAGCCATCGGATGTAGGGGGGTGCATCCTTTCAGCTTGTTAGTGAGAATACTATAAGCGGACTCAAGATGGGGAGGGATAGCTGCGGTTTTCCAACGTTTCCAATTGCCATGGTGGTCCCAAGAGCTGAATTCTTTTAGGGTGATGATTCCATGTTGCCCGAGCCACACTGCAATGGCATGAAGCTCTTGATTGTTCTAAAATGCCTCACTGTCCATGATCTTATTTGTAAACATATCGATTTTCCTACCATTGCCGGGAACCCAGTAGAGGTTTTCAGAAGAAAAAAAATCCCAAGCAGCTTTACATAATGTCCATATGTTGGAGCCTTTGGTGGTTGGATTTTGATCGAGACATCTGAGATTGGTTCTATGTAAATATTTCTTCCTGAGAACTTGGCTGACAAGATGATGTTTGTTGTGTAGGATGTTCCAGAGAAGTTTACCGCCCAAGGCCAAGTTAGCAAGGAGAGGATCTCGAATTTGCAAGCCTCCCGAGGACTTTGGTTGCTTGATGATCTCCCATTTCACAAGATGGATTTTGTTTCCGTTATTTTTCCCGCCGGACCAAAGAAAGTCTCTCAGCAATTTACTGATCTGATTAGAAGATCCTTTTGGGGCAAGGAGTATGGAGGATTGATAGATAGGTAACGCAGAGAGTACGAAATTTACTAGAATTAATTTCCCAGCTTTGCTGAGCTAGTTCCCTCCCCATCTTCTGATTCTATTCTTTATTTTGTTGATCGTGTCTTCCTAGTTTCCGCTGTTTGAGTTGCCGAATGTGATTGGCAGACCAAGATAATTAAAATTGACCCATTGATTATGAACTTTGATGCAGAGAATTCTGCTTATTCTGGCTGCCACATTGTTGGTTACATTCCAACAGTAGATGGCCACCGGACGCATTGCAATATAGATTTAGATTACGTTTGAACTTTCGAGCTAAGATGGAAGAGGATCCACTTAAAAAGAGAGAGTCATCGGCGAAGAGGGTGTGATTGAGGGGATGAGAGTCAAGAGTGAGGCAAAGGCCAGGTAGTGAGCCAGTGATCATTTCATGATTCAGCTTGCGACTAAGGGAGTCAACAATGATAATATACAGGAAGGAGGAAAGAGGGCAGCCTTGCCTGATGTCGCGGGAAGCTTGAAAAAAGTCTGTGGGGCAGCCATTAATTAAGGGAGCAATCCAGGGTTTGCTTATACATGTAGATATCCAGCTGATAAAAGTGTCATTGAATCCAAAGCAATTTAAAATTTTAAATAGGAAGGAGTGCTTGACATGGTTGAATGCACTGGCCATGTCAAGCTTGATAATCATACCTTTTTCCTTTCGAGCTCTACTGGAGTGGATTGCTTCTTGAATGAGTATGACGTTGTCGAGGATTTGCCTCCCTTCCAGAAAGTTGCCTTCATTTTCAGAGATGATTTTGTTGAGTAAAGGTTTCAATCTGATAGTAAGCAACTTGGCGATGATTTTGTATGAGGAATTGCAAAGAGAAATCGGTCTAAATCTGCTGAAGGAGCTAGGATTTGTATCTTTTGGGACGAGGGACATAAATGTGGTATTTGTACAGCCACCGATTTTTGCCTTCGAGTGGAAATTCTTGATCATTCTCATAAAGTCTTTTTTGATATGAGTCCAACACACTTTGTAGAAGTGCATTGAAAAACCGTCGGGACTCGGTGCTTTGTCAGGTTCGAAGGAGTGAATTACGGTGAGGACCTCCTGCTCAGTAAAAGGTTTATTGATGCTAAGATTCTCTTCCATGGTAATTTTTTTTGGGATATGCTCTAATAGTGCGTTCTCATCATCTCTATCAGCGTTACCCTCATCAGCCTAGAGATTGGCAAAATGGCTGTATGCTGCGTTTTTAATATTCGTGTTGCCAATAACTATCGAGCCATCATCTATCTTAATCTCTGCGATATGATTGATAGATTGTCTTACCACGAATTGTTTATGGAAGTAGTTGGTGTTTTTATCGCCATTCTTCAGCCAGATGCTACGAGATTTCAATCTCCAATACTCCTCTTCATCTCGAAAGGCTCGATACACTTTGGTTTGCTGTGCGACTTCATCCTGGAGTGTGGAAGCTTCAATAGAACGATTTTCCATGTCGAATTGGATGTCATGAAGTGTGTTTACAACTGATTTCTTGGGATTGACGGGTGCAGGGCAATTGGCTTTGGCCCACTTTTTGAGAGCATATTTGGTGTTTTTGAGTTTCTGCTCCCAAACGTAGCAGGGGGATCCGGTGATAGGGATACTCCAAGCTTTTCCTAGAGTGCTCCAAAAGTTAGCCTAGTTGAGCCATTGGGGGATAAACCTGAATGGTATAGGGCCAAGATTTTCAATATTTTGAAAAAGAAGTTGGATCGGCTTATGATCGGAGGCAAGATTAGCTAATATGTTGGAGGAGATTGTCTATGTGTCGGACAGAAGGCTGCTTTGGACGAGAAATATGTCCAATCTGGCCATTATGTTTCCCATGCCGATTCGCTTATTCGACTAGGTGTATTTCCCTTTTTTGGGCTTGATGTCGATTAGATCTCTTGTTTGAATGAGAGCTTCAAACTGGATTTTGAAAGGATCTTTTCCAATGAGACCACCTCTTTTCTCTGAATTGCTGAGAGTGAGATTCATGTCACCAGCTAGAATGATGTCCTGGGGATTGTAAATGTCCAAAAAATCATCTAATAGGTTCCAGCAATCTTTCTTTTCAGAGTAAAGATTGGGTACATACATGTTGAAGAGACCAATGTGCTTGTTGCTCTGGATGTGGGTGAGCTCAGTGTAAATCCAATGCTGTGTGGTAAAGGAGTTGTGGAGGTGAAACTTATCTGCTGTCCACAGGGTTGCCAATCCTCCAGATGTTCCTCTGGCGCTGATTGCGTACCTTGTGTTTTTTTTTCCATTTTTCATTGCTAATTGCTAAAACGGTAGTATCGTCAAGTTTGGTCTCTTGGAGTAAAAGAAGATTAGGCATATCAATTTTTTGTAGATCTTTTACTGCTTCAATTTTGCAGGGGTTGCCCAAACCTCTACAATTCCAAGAGACCAGTCTCAACATTTCAGATTATTGATTGAGGAGGGAGTTCCTCCTGCGAGATCTCCATATTTCTTCCCTGCACCTCTGGCCCTGGTGTTTCTGCTAAAAACCATGTCTATAGTAGCTTGTGATCCTTGTACTTTCTCTCGCTCGGCTTCTTCTTCCCGCAATTCTTTGGTGGATTTCCGACTAGGTTTTTTGGAGAGTTTATCAATGGGTTCTTCTGAGGAGGAGGGGGAGATGGGAGTTCTAGATTTGGTAATTTCTGCATAAGATGGTGCGTCTTTGATCAAATTGGATCTGGTGGGACTGGGAGAGTTCAGGGGTGAGGGGATCTGCAGGGTTTCAAGGGCGAGAGGAGTAGCTTGTGGGTTTGGTTCTTCACGTAGTTCTTCGTCTTCTTCAGTCTTAGGGGTTTCTTGGACTTCAATTGTTTCTAGGGCTTGATATCTGTTCCTGTTGTTCGGGGCCATCGATGCTTGTTGATGCTGATCAACTTTCTGTGTATTTGAGCTTTTGAGTAGGGTTTCGTACCTGGTTTGCCATTTTTTTGGATGGTCATCCATTATTCTTTCCTCCCGTCCAATTCTGGATTTGTAGGCTTCTTTTTGCATGAACGAGTGAAATGGCCATATTCGTGGCAAAACTTGCATTTGAATGGGATTTGTTCATAGTTGAGTTCTTGTATGTGCGTCCAGTCAGCTACGGTGAGTTTTATGGCTTCTGGGAGCCCATGTTCCAGATCTACTTCAACACAGATTCTCGCGTAGGAGTATTGGTCTTTCCGATCAGCTTTGTCAATATATTTGCCCAGTGCATTCCCAATGGCTTCCAAAGACTCGTTATTCCAACAATGAAGGGGTAAGTGAGGGAGTCTCACCTAGACAGGGACGACGAAGGGGATATCGTGGGATGGATCGAAGCTCGGGGTCCACTTGTTCATGTAGAGTCCCTGAGGGCCCATGAAATAGGGTCCATTTCTGAATATGAGTTCGCGATTTTGCTTAGATTCGAAAACGAAGGTGAAGAATCCTTTTCCCAGAAAGAAAGATTTGACGTCTTCAGTTATCAAAGGTCTCCAGTTCTTCTGTACCCAATATTCAATGGATTTTGGGGAGGGCCAAAGGCTTGTGAACTGGCCAATTAGACCGCGATCCGATAGGTTGAGAGCAGTTTTGCAAGGTATGTTGATCGGTAAGGCTACCGTAGGAATTTAATCGAGCTTCTTTACACATTTTTGTTGAGAGTAGGATAGGGGCTTCTTGACTTGAGATGCTAACAGTTTCAGAAATCTAGCAAGATCGGGAGGAGGGCTTTCGGCCTCCGAAGCCATGAGAGGCAAGGGGGAAAGAGAGGTAAACGGGGAGAGGGAAGAGGAGGGGGCCTAGGATGGGAAGGCATAGAGGAAGTCAGGAGGAACGGGGGAAGGGAGGCACGACCAAGAGGGTCAGCTAGGAGCACGGATCAGAAGGCAACCAGTGCACGCCTAGGGCTGGGAGCCAATCATCGGGGCAGGGACTGGACAATTCTTAAAATGACTTGGGATGAAATGATTTATCATCTTTGTGATATTAAGGTGGATGAAACAAAACACTTTTTCTTAGAATGTCATGCATATGTCTACATTACATCTTCAATTTCAAATATTTAAAACGATATCTATCTTCCTAACATATTAATTCATGAAACTATAGATAAATTACTCTTGATAAACCATAATCATTATCATAGTAATATAATAATAATAATCTAATTTTAAGGTCACAACCAAGCGATACACCAAATTGGCGTATGAGACCCCTTGTTTGGGAGTCAAGATCCTCTCCATGAAAAGATGTGAAGAGGATATACATACCCTACCTCCTCCAAATTTGAAACTATAACATCCCAACAAAAAATACATGTTCTTAATCCTTAGACATACTCAAATGTACATATAATGATTACATAAACTACCCAATTTTTAACCGAAAATAAAATGAAAAAGCTCAACTTTCTAAATGAATTTTTTCCGTACAAACTCCAAGTTAACGTTCTCCGATTAATACTCCCGACTCCCGAGCCCATAGCACGATCATATCTCGATGGGAAACCTGTCCCACGACGATTGTGGCGTTGCAATCATTCATGGCTTATTATTCTCCGGTCCCATCATTCCAATTGACTTTTGAATGGGTCGTCGGATCACGGCACTGCCAACAGTTAAGCCGTCCGATGCAGTCTGCTCACGCGGTTGGCCTTTAACGTTAAATGTCGGGGTTTCTTTGTCTCATGTCAGGAATTGCGTCAAACAATGCCAGCGCCTTCAAACCTCGATAGCTGAGACCCGAATTTCATACTTCGCTTCTTCAAGGTCCGTGCCCTTGTTTGAATTAAAATCTTTCAATTTTGTTTCTTTTAATGGGGAGGTTTCACAACTGTCATTTGGTTAATTTCAGGGTTTTAATCTGTAGATGTAAAATTATTATAAGATTTAAGTTGTTGTGAGACCCAATGGATTGATGGCAAATCATTAAAAATATTGTTGTATTTGAATGGTCTGAGCACCCAATTTTATGTCTCGCGTTAAAATGTTGCCAATTCTGTGATTTAATTAAGTCGGTTTTCCGAATTTGGAAAATTGGAGAAAATTTTGACCGCTGATGTCTGATTTTAGGGTTAAAATTCGGAATACCTGTGGAGTCGGTCAAGAGGGTTGTGTTAGGGTGTTAAATCAAGTGAGGTTTTTTCACAGAGACCTGAGTTCACTCTGCCCAAAAAATGCTGTTCTGTTAATGTGACCAATTATGGTTCTCAATTGTGATATCTCAGCCTAGGCGGTTTACCCTGAATGGTGTATCTCTATGGATGAGGCTAAATGCAAGTTTTGGATGGTTTTGACTGAATATACTCCTCGGTCGTGGCATCTAAGCTGAAGGTAGATCTAAAAGACCATTTACCAACTGAAAAAGTCTATTTGTATGTTGAGTTAGAAATATGAGATGAGTTTTCGGGATCTTTGATCATTTTTACCTTCAAATTTCCAGAATAACAGAGTCCAGATTTGTGTTGACATTAAGTCGGTCAATTTGTCTCATATTTGTGAGCTTATTTGGTACTTGATACCAATGCTTGCGATACATTGGCCAATGCAGGGGGCTGTAGGTTTCTGAAAGATAATATGGACACCCATGTCCAAATACCATATTTTTTCCTTCGGGGTCCCATCAATATACAGGATCTGGATTGAAGTTTGAACTCCAAAATTTCAAAGTTGTTTCTAAAATATCGTATTTTGCAAAAGTTATCTGGCCTTGGTGTTTCTGATGATCGCAATTTGCTGCTAAGGAGGGTTTAAGGATATCCATTAGGTAGCATTTATGGATCCATCCAGGCTGTCTAGAGGGACTAGTCCACTTGATTCAGATTCAGGTGTGGGTGGAAGTGGAAGGCCAAGTGAAGAAATTGGATGTAGTCCTCCATCCTCGTTTTCATGTGATTACTATGAAGTGGAGCATGTCCGTAAAATTGCACAAGCCTTGCTTTCAGGCTTGGCCACTGCATGTGTGGAAAGTACCATGGGAGACCTCTTCAAGACTCCGGCATCTGTAGCAGCGGATGTGAGGAAGGAAATGATTGAATATGTTCGGCAACAGAGTGAAGTCTATCCCACGCAATATGTAATGATTGTAGGAGGTTCGGGCTCTCCAGAGAACCCTGTTGATGTGGTTGATGACCTGATTGATAACTTTGTGCACAATAAGCGAAATTTGTTTACGAGAATGTCTGGCTGGCTTCTTAGTGAACAAAAAGAAGAGAAGATTGATGACTTTGTTGAAGAACTGGAGACAATGGGTTTTTGGGTGAAGGGGCGACGAGAAAATTTAGCAAAGGATCTCTTGAAGAGCATTGACCTGATCAATGCCTACCACTGTGAGATGAAGTTTGACTCTAGTGAAGAACTTACATTGCACAAAAGTAAGTGCTCCATGCGACCTGTAAATTGTGCAAACGAGGGATGCAGGGAGGTATTTTCCGCTGTGTATGCAAAAAAGCACGATGAGTCATGTCCTTTAAAACTGATCCCCTGTGAGCAGAAGTGCTCTGCACTGGTGAACAGGTCTGAAATGGATAGGCACTGCATAACAATATGCCCTATGAAACTTGTGAATTGTCCATTCTATCAAGTTGGCTGTTTATCCACTATACCTCAGAGTGCAATCGAGGAGCATTGTGCTGAATTTCTACAGTCACATTTGTTCCATGTCCTTCAAATGATACATAAGCAGGAATCATCGGTTGGGGATCTGACACAACGTGTGATATTGCTGGAAAAGGTAATGCTTTCCTTTTCTTTTGTAGTATAATTTGTATGTTTTATTGCTTTATTTCAGGACTCGAGTTAACAATACTTAAATCAAACATAAAGTTTTTTGTTTAGTTGGCTTTAGCTGAAGTACTTCACAAGTTCACAGAAGGTTCACCCATTTTTATGTTTTTCTCTTCTTGCTATCTTCCTACTCATGTTTCTATGTCATTTTGACAATCTGAAACCATCATTACTTGCTTTTAATTCTTGCACAAATGTATCATAAAGAAACTTGGTCCTTTAGCACTGGCATTTAACATTTCATGTGTACACAATATAAGTATGCTTTTAAAGGTCGTTGTTGCTCTTGCATAGATGACCATTCTTGAAAGTTGTGATGTAATCCAGAACGTTGTTTTTGCTTTTATATTAATATGTATAGTGGGTATAAGTTTTGTTATTACACAGTAGCTCCAATGAGTGAGAGTGCCACTGCATTGACATGCAGATTAATATTATATATCAAAAGCTTCAGTAGGTTTTGAGAGCAGTAGTGTAAATAAATGAGTAGGTTGGTTTTACTTGAACTGGTTCAAAAGGTTGCTTAGAGGACTGACTTTGAAAGTACCGGAATTCAAAATTGACTAGTTATGGATCTGTAGATTGAGGTGTAGAGTTTGGTTCAACTTCATTTTTGTACCGGCATGGTTCAGGGTTAAGATTCTTAAGAAGCTTTATAGAAATAACATGCCAAGATGAACAAGCCTCTATGAAGGTAACTGCAATCTTGTGTTTTCCAAGCATGATGAAACCCTATTTGTGCATAATGAAAAGAGAGGAGTCTCATGGATCACATTTATATAGTTATACTTCTTGACTTAACCATAGCCTCCATGTACTTAGTTTAAGAATCCACATCATTCTAACCAAGAAACCAAATAGTTTTCCAAGGAATCAAGCCATTCTCAAGTTTAGACGTATTTTATTTGAATTGCATGAGATTTGCTAAAAGGTATTTGTACAATGTAATTACAGGGCCTAGAATAACTCGTTTTGAAGGGAGTGATGTGTTCTAGGCATTGAACATACGAGCAAATTCTAAAAGACCTTCATTTACATTGTATGTATATCAAATTAGAAACATTGTCTTAATCGATGCCTTAGTTTACTGGTTTGGAAGTTAAGTGACCTTATTACATTGGTCAGCTAACCAGCTGTAGGTTTGTAACAGCTAAAACCCCTGCTAATTATGTCATAGGACCTGAAACTGAACTTTTCGAGAAGAAGTTGATAACCATGTCTTAATTGATGCCTTAATTCTCTGGTTTAAAAGTTAAGTTGTCCCTATTACATTGGTCAGCTAAACAGAACGAAAACCCATGCAAAATACATCATGGGATATGAAATTGAAGTAGAGGAGAAGTTGATAGCTGTATTTGGGAATATGAATAAAAACTTGTTAGATAGATAAGATAAGATAATTTTATTAATGTCCAAAAGTAGGTCAATGGGATTGTTTGGTACCATGATGTCAATACAAAGTGGGAGCGCTAAAGTGACTCCTATAAAAGCAAGATGCATAAAGAAAAGTATGAATCTAACCAAAAAACCAGAAGACAAACTCCAAAGATGGAGAGTTGAACTAGGAAAGAGATGTACAAAGACAATGGATCTAATATCTGTGATACAAGGGTGTAACTCTGTCATGGTTTACTAGAACTATCTCTCCCAACATCTGAGGCCAAATGAAGGAAACTCAAAATAGAGCTCTGTCTAAAGGATGAGTTGGAGGAGGAGCTAGATTGGGTAATGCATTGCTGCCTGAGGTGGGGGTTCTGTTGTTGTGACCTGGAAGAAATCATTAGGCTGCTGGTACGTGGCCAAGACTGTCTATGTTGTTGAGGTTTGATCGAGTTGTAGGTGGTCATCCGCATCCAAACTAATCTGGGGTCGGAAACAATACTGTAATCTGTTTGTCTCTTGGCGCCCCTAGAAGATGGGAGCACCAAAAAGAAGTGATCCATTGCGGTGAGGGTGGTCCAAAATGTGTTTGTGATTGGAGGATGAGGGAGTGAAGTTGGAAGGTCTCCTATAAGTAAAGGGCCAGGCATCTTTGATTAGGATACTTGAAGAAACTGGTCAAAGTTTGGAGCTCCCTGGGGACAATCTCCCTAAAAAGCCAATTGAATTGCCCTCGAATCTTGTAGTAAACAGGGCAACGAAAAATGAAGTGCTCCTCAGTCTCAACCTCTCATAAGTGGTAAACTTGGCAAATCCTGTTTGGTGATTCGTCTTCACCTGAAGACGATGAGAACCCACTTTGAATTGGCCTAAAGGAATATGAAGAGCATGTGCCCAATGATGGAGTGTGTAATGGGGTTGGACGATGAGACCATCCCTTAGATCCATGAAATGCTTAGCATAAAAGGCTATCTTTGGATGTAACCCACCCTGAGGGTTGATCCAAGTGACCTACTCAAATTGCCTAAAGATATCCTCTCGGGTGATACTTTTCACCTCCTACCTGGTAGGTAAGAGGCATCCAGGCGCGTCCAGGGAGTACCTAAAAGGAGGAAGTCGATCCATTGTGCTACCAATAGACTCTAATAGATTCGAGACCCCTGCACACCAATATCGAGTGCGGCCTGAGGGGTTAACTAAGGCAATGGACTTCGATGAGCAGCAGGCCAAATACGGGTACTGATCCTGCCCCTTCATTGAGTCAACAAATCTCTATATGCGAAGTAAGAGTGAGACAAGGCTGAACATAATCTCAATCCGAAAGGACTGAGCACAAAACTCTACAAAAATGATGGACTGAGGTATCGTCTGCTTGCATATGATGATGTGTCAAAAGAAGAGGACCTGCATTCTCTTTGTTGAGGCCCAATCAGAGTCTAGAGGTTAAGGCCGTAAATCTTTGAGCCATAGAGAATTGTGGGTTGGATGAGAATTGACGATATGTTCTGAAAATGGTGTTTGAAACATTGTCTCTTGAGAAGGGCTAAGGAGCAGTAGGCCTAGGCCTTGTTGACTCGTGGTTGAAAGGTGTGCCGTAGACTGAAACGGGGTCCTATGCATTGTATCCCCAAATAGGTATAGGTGCTGGTGATCTCGATCTCCTCCCCTCTAAAGAAGAAATGGAGATCCGGGATGAGATTCTTTGACTTGTTGAAGATCATAACTTTGGTTTTACCTAGGTTGACCGTCAATTGACGAAGATCACAAAAAAGGGCCAAGCCATCTAGCTGTCTCTATAACCCCTCTGCAGATGAGGCCAAAAGGACCACATCATCAACTAAGAGTAGAATGGAGATCGAGATCTGGTGGAGAAGGCACTTGTCACCATCTTGAATGTGCTCATGTAGGAAAGACTCCAGCTCATCAATGTCGATTGCAAATAAAGTAGGCCATAGGGGACATCCTTGTTTGACCTCGATGGTGCTCCCGATGAAATAAGATACTCCTTGTGCTTTGTGGAGACGACCGAGAATTGACTCATATAATTGCATGATGGCGGTCATAAGGGTCTCGAAAAATTTGACCTCTCTGAGCCTCTGAAACAATGCCTAAGCCTGTGGAAACTAAACTTCATAGTGAAAATTGTAAGAAACATTTGAATTTTTGGAGTACTTTACAACATAGTAAGATTATTCCAATATTAGTATTAATAACTATATGTTGTTCGACAGGGAATAACCTCTCGATGGCTATGTGGTCTTTATTAAAGATTATAAAAGTGAGCATTATGATAAAAGCGAGGAAAATCACCCTTAAAGGAGAAGATTTTGCAAACATATCATTTTATTTGAAAAGAATATTCATATCGAGTTCACAAGGAAAATGTTGAATATGTTAAATTGTAAAAAGACAGAGATCATGAAAACATACAATTTTATTTGAAAATAATATTCATACAAGTTCACAAGCAAAATGTTGAAGCTCTTAAATTGCTAAGATACATATTATTTGAGGAAGCTGAGCATATGAGATATTGAAGAGAATGACAAGAAATCATACTATTTGTGGGAAAGCATATCATACAAAGGCAATGAAGGCATTCTCTTATATAAGGAAGGATATCAAATTGACTAAAATTGTTCAAGTTGCAAAATAGCCATTTTGGTTGATCTTGACAACATGGATTAAAAACTATTCATTTGGTATTTTTTCCAGATTAATCTTGATAGGCCTAGTTTGATTTGTTAAGCTTGTACATGCAAAAGGAAGTTGTCAAACATTAAAGACTCATTTCTGAGATGCATTGTTATAATGATTATATATGCTATAACTCTTCTAAATCTCTTGGTGCTCTTCGAATCTTGGTGGAAGAATGTATCATGCATGTACACTAATAAACCTAAGTTGCACTGAAATGGATATGGATACAGGGGGGGGGCACGGATACGACAAATTTTCAAAAAATATGGATACGATACGGCAAGGAAACGCCATATATATATATATTTAAAATCTAACTAAAATTTAACATTTATAATTATGATCTTCCTCCAATTGGATGCAAATGATTTCGTTGATATAGTTCTGAATAGCAATGATATACTTGACAAATTTTGATGTGGGATACAGATTCAATACAAAGCTCCACTCCCTTACATGACAAATCACTTTCACAAGCCTAAGTGACAAGAACATGCAGGTTGTACACCAAAGAAATCCTGTGGAAAAGTGCCATTCAAACTCAAAGCCATGAAACACGAAACACGAAACAAACTTACCTGGGATCTGCGAGCGCCGAGCAACAAACACGTTAGAATGGAAACAATGAACCTCGAGCCTTCACCTAGTAGCAGCAACGAACCTCGAGCAACTAGCTGGCAGTAACGAACCTCGAGCCTTCACCTGGGTGTTCAATCTGCCCACGAGACCTCAATTCGAAGAGTTTAACCGATGGTGTAAAGGTAAACCATGGCCTGTGATGGCCCACGTGACTTCACGGCAAAGAGTTGAACTGTCCGGCGCGGCAACAAGTAGCGGATGCAGTCACAACGAACATGACCCCCTTTCAAGTTTCACAGTGCACAACGAAATTGGACTCCACAACGAACAAAAGATAGGAGAATGTTAGGAACCTATGTCAACCCTTCTCTTTACTATGTTAGTATATTGTTGTTGGACGCATATGCTTTGTAAGTCGTCCCGTAGTAATTGTTGATCCGTAGTTTATATTAGCCCATAGTATTGACCCATAGTATTGGACGCATATGCTTTGTAAGTTGTCCCGTAGTATTATATGTCCCATGGTTTTGACTCATAGTATTGGGCATAGACTTAGTATATAAGTGCGTGTTGAGGTCATTGAAGGCACCGTGAAGTTAATTGTATTGAGCTTGCTCAAAGGAGGTTGCCCCCTTGAAGTGGCCCGTAATCAATATAAAAGTGATTCTGTTCTATTATTTCTGATATCTCGTGTATTTGCATTAATTAATTATTGCAGGTTCATCACATCTGGTATCAAAGCACTTTCTTGGGCTCGTTGGGTGGAATTTCTGCCAAATTTTTTTTCGCATCTATTGCAGCTTCGGATTTGGGAATAATCCCTATCCGCTTAACTGTGAGAAGTACTTGGGCATAAGCCTTAAAACTCATTGTGAGGAGTACCACAGGAACCCCAAAGTAGCTGGCCCATTGAGAGGACCTGCCAGCGAAAAGGGCAACGACCCCTACCTGATTGACTAGTTCCCACCCGTGAGGTAAACCAAGAGCTGTTGTTTGTGGCAAAGCGGTTATCAGTTTTACCTGAGCCATGGAGTGAGGGGTACTGCCCCAATACGCAAGCCGTCAGACAGCATTGGTGGCCGAGTGAAACACCTGAACTGTTAGGAAGCCGTACATACCTGGGGTCCATATCTATTTTCAGTTGAACTGTTGCCGATCACTTGCGCTCCAGATCCAGCCGTTCCAGATCTATTCTGAAAGTCGTTCCCGATCCAGTTGCCGTTTCAGATCTGGCCGTTTTTTATCTCTTCCGCGCTGTTGCGCCGCTGTTGCCGATCCATTTCTGAAAAAAAAAAGAAAAAGAAAAAAGAAAAAGAAAAAAGAGAGTATAAAATTCAGTTTTTTCTCCATATCTCCCTTGTTTTCACTCTGTTTCCCTTGAAATTTTCGGGGAACCCCTGTCATCCCATTCTGCATCTTTCATTCCTGAGGACCCTATCCCCAATTCCCCTTCCCAAAGCCCAAAATCCCACATTTGTCTATTTTTAGGGTTTGCCATAACTTCCTCAGATTTCACCCAATCACCTTCAAATTTTACCACAGAGTTCCTTTCTGAATTCTGCTTCTTTGTCCCTCTTTGCCAAATTTTCTCATTCTATCACCCCACTTCTGAAATCCCCCTTTTTGCTTTCTTGTCCTTTCGACAGTGTCCAAAATCTAGTCAAACCCCAATTAGCCATCAGAGTGTTTCCCTAATCCAAATTTCCCTTTACTAAATCAGCTTCTGTTTGTGTTTATCTACCCATTCCACCAAAAAAAAAAACAAAAAAAAAAACCTGGTTATGGTTGTCACCCGTGCAAGAGCACACACCATGGAGGAAGCACTTGCAACCATCCAAACCAAACTCCAAGATCTGGATGAAACATTTCTCAGCCTCCATCTTCAACATTTAGCCATGAACAATACTAGATAGCCAGAATCTTTTGCAGCCACCGGGTTCTCTTCTTCTAGCAATTTTCGTGGGCCGAAGCTTGATTTTCCTCGCTTCAATGGTACTGATCCGACTGGATGGATATACTGAGCAGAACAATATTTCAGTCTGCATAATACTTTTGATGTTCAGAAAGTTCCACTTGCATCCTTTCATTTGGAACAGGAAGCCCTTCAATGGTACCGTTGGTACATCAAAGCTCATCCCAAGCCAAACTGGACAGATTTTTGCCAACTCATTTTGCCACGATTTGGTCCTAGTGCTTTTGACGACTTCACAGGAGCACTCACTAAACTTCACCAAACTGGCACAGTGAGAGAGTATCAGACGGAATTTGAGAAACTAGCCAATCACACAGAAGGATTGTCTGATGAATTCTACAGGAGTTGTTTTATCAGTGGTCTCAAGGATGAAATCCGCTCAGAAGTCAAAATGTTTTGTCCCAACACAATGATGGAAGTTCTAGGGTTGGCTAAGCTGGCCGAGGATAAGATCGCAGCTCAACAACGCTCCAAACACACCTTTGTTCCCTTCAGAAATATGGGTTCCCAACGACCTCCCATCACGCCTGCTCCTCAACCAACTCCTATCAAGCATTTGTCTGAAATAGAAATGCAGGCACGCCGAGAAAAAGGGCTTTGCTATAATTATGATGAGAAATTCACTCAAGGACATAGATGTGTTCAACAAAAGCTCTATCTGTTGGATGTGGATTCTTCGCCTGCCTTAGAACTTGGTGAAGAAGCTACAGATACAGTAGATGATCAGGTCGACATTCAACACCCGTCTGTTGACACCCCATCTCAGGACGACCCACCCGAGATCTCTCTCCATGCTGTAACCGGTTTCACCACCCCACAAACAATGCGGGTCAGGGGATACTTCAAGAAGCTCCCTCTTACCATACTCATTGATTCTGGTAGCACTCATAACTTCATTGACCCTCGGATTGCCAAACAGGCTGATTGTTTTGTCCATCCTTGCTCCAACTTTGAAGTCATGGTTGCCAATGGGAGCACCTTACTTTGCAAGGGGAAGTGTCACAATGTGCGTATCTCTATGGAAGATTATAACCTACGCTCTGACATGTTTGCCTTGTCCTTAGGCGGATGTGATGTGGTTTTAGGCATTCAATGGTTACGCACACTTGGCCCCATATTATGGGATTTTGCTGAACTTTGGATGCAGTTTAAAGTCAATGGGGCACAACACAAATTTATGGGCTTACAACCAGGGTCTCTCTGCATCATCAGTTCACATCGCCTGGAAAAAATCCTTAAGAAGAATTCACATGGTGTCATCGCTCAACTCAATTCCATTCAGATGCACCCATCAACAGTCTCCACTACTTCCTTGGATAGATATGCAAGTATCTTTGCTGAACCAATGCGCTTGCTGCCTTCAAGAGACCTTTCCGGTAAGAATGTAGCCACATCTACCTCTCAGCAGGAAATGATGGCTATTTTGCATGCAGTACAGAAGTGGCAGCCATACCTATTAGGGAATTATTTCTGCATCAAGACTGATCTCCTGAGTCTGGAAAATTTTCTGGAACAATGGGTCTCCTCCCCAACACACCTACAATGGGTTATCCCTATGTGATCACTTACAAGAAGGGTAAGGACAATATGGTGGAAGATGCTCCTTCTCGCACAATTGATGACCCAGTTTCTCTTACATCTCTTTCTCTGCTTGTCCCAAATTGGTTGCAATATGTTCAACAGGGCTATCTCTTCTATGAACTCCATGCTTCTTCATCAACAGGGCACTCTGGGTTCTGCAAAATATATGACCGGGAACAATGTAACTTCTTTTGGTTGGGACTAAAAATGACAATTCAACAGATGGTGTTTGACGATGATACTTTCCAAGTCAACAAGGGGGAAACGACACTCCTTTCGGGATTGCTCAAACCCTTGCCCATCCCTACACAGCTTTGGCCAACTATTTCTATGGATTCCCTAGCAGCGCTCTGGTGGTACAATACCACATCTCAAAGGACACCATATGAAGCAGTCTATGGAAAAACACCGCCAGTTCTTCTTCCATACACCCTTAGTAGCTCCCCAGTTTAGGAAATTGACTCGGTTCTTCAAAACCGCGATCAGATTCTTCTAATTCTGCAGGACAATCTTCACATGGCCAGAATTCGCCTGAAACAACAAGCCGATCAGCACCGTTCTGAGCGCATTGTCCACGCAGCTGACAGGGTTCTTCTTCATCTACAACCTTCCAAGCAATCCTCCTTGACACTCCAAAGGCGTCAGTGGCCGAAATGCAAACTGAGGATGCTACCGGGGAACCACTCCTTCAGATTCTGCAGCAATTTCTCCAACCAAAGCTTTGAGGACAAAGCTTTTTCTAAGGGAGAGGGGATGTTAGGAACCTATGTCAACCCTTCTCTTTACTATGTTAGTATATTGTTGTTGGACGCATATGCTTTGTAAGTCGTCCCGTAGTAATTGTTGATCCGTAATTTATATTAGCCCATAGTATTGACCCATAGTATTGGACGCATATGCTTTGTAAGTCGTCCCGTAGTATTATATGTCCCATGGTTTTGACTCATAGTATTGGGCATAGACTTAGTATATAAGTGTGTGTTGAGGTCATTGAAGGCACCGTGAAGTTAATTGTATTGAGCTTGCTCAAAGGAGGTTGCCCCCTCGAAGTGGCCCGTGATCAATATAAAAGTGATTATGTTCTATTATTTCTGATATCTCGTGTATTTGCATTAATAAATTATTGCAGGTTCATCACAGAGAATTGGGATGGAGTTCACAACGAGCAAAAGACGGGAGCTAGAGACTGCATAATGAACAAAACAACACCACGAAGATCGAATCCAAATGTGTGGGCCCGCACTAGGGTTTCTTTGTCGCTGAAAATCAAATTAAATGGTGGAAACGAACTTCATTCACTGACTGAAACGTATCGCGATTTGCTCGATCTGTTTCCTTTGCGGGTGATCCGTTTCCGATGTAGTTGGATCCGTATCCGAGTAAGCCCGATCCGTACCATCCACGTCAGATACAGATCAAAGCCGTTTCAACCACGTATCTACTCCGTATCCGTTTCTGATACGTGGAACCCCGTTTCAGGGAGCAGGGACAGGCGTTTCCGGTAACTTAATAATAAACTGAATGGAAAAATGGTGTTTGACCTCTAACATAAAAAGTGGAGTGTGTTAGCTCTCCAGGAGTCTTTTAAGGTTGTGATTGAAAGAGCCTGGTAACTTAAACTCACTTTAAAGGGTGGGGTATGTTTGGATCAAGTTGGATGACTAAAACGAAGCTCACACACTCAAAACACGCATGGAGACACTCAGGTAGACAAGGCTTTTACTAATACTGTTTCAGAGAGTTGATAAAAGATAAATGAGAGTAAAATCTTTATCGTGCTAGCAGACTCATACATAGAAACATGTATATAAATGGCTAATCACAACAAATAAATGACATTGATGTTCAGTTCTCAATACAAAGACAGGATTATAGCTATCTGGCATAGATAAATGAACACACACGAAATAAACAATCCACTACGAGTACAGAAAGGTAAGAAAGAAAAATCTGAACGTCAATAGCAAAAGAAGCTTATATTAACTGAGATGCCACTGAAAGTCTGAGAATACAAATATCAAAAAGTCTCTCCAAAATCGAACCATTGTTCTACATACTTCATGGGCCTTATAGCCTTTACAAACTTTTTAAGATCTTGAAAAGATGGATCGAATCTGCTAAAAAAAGTAAACTAAAACAGTTTTATGTAAGAAATGACAGCGTCCTACATTCCACAGTAACTGACATTCTTGTTAAAGCACTTATATTCGACAACATGATGAAACTTCGGAGGCAGGAGAACGAGTTTGAAACCGCTGCTTGCAAAAACCTGTAGGTGTCTTTTTCTCAAAATAGACAGGAATATTCTTCTTCTTACCTTGCTGGCGCCCTCTAGTCTAGAACCAAAAGGTGATCATGATGCCTTTAAAAGTTTATCAATCATTTGGAAAACGCCTTTGCGATGATTGGACCAGTGACCAAACGGTTTCAGTGCCCAAAAACAAACTTCTGTGCATTCTGTGTTTTCGGTATTAGCAAAACTGGGCTCGAAAATGATAAGCTACTGAAAAC
Organism: Larix kaempferi; assembly: GCA_027924585.1. Lineage (NCBI taxonomy): Eukaryota > Viridiplantae > Streptophyta > Pinopsida > Pinales > Pinaceae > Larix > Larix kaempferi. The sequence goes on along the minus strand of BSBM01000809.1, from coordinate 2,931,954 downwards.
CCCCCCATTCGGTGGTTAATGAATTAACGTTTTGCCTAAACCACCGAATCGCTCGAAGGCGTTGGAAACCTTTCTCCACTTTCAGTAACTAGGGGAGTCCTGCCTGTATATCGTAAACCACCAAATCTGGATTTTGGCAGCTAATGAACAATCTCTATGTTCGCCTAAGCTACCGAAAACTGTGTATGGTCCAGCCTGCAAAAGTTTTACAAAACTGCGTTTTCTGACCCCTGCTACTCATCTCCCTGCTGCTTGGATTTCTCTTCTTCATGGGCCAAAATTGGGGTTTCAGCAAAAAACTAATTGCAGCTGCTGCTAAGGTGTCAAGATTTGAGTGTACCTTGGGTTGGGGTTTTTGAGTTTTTTCCTTGCCTCCCAGAGACTCGACCTTCCTGCTCAGCCTGATATTTTCTTTGATCAGCCTAATATTCCTTCCTCTCAGCTTACCATGTTTTTTGGTCAACCCCTGAAAAGAAACATACAGTTCATTATGTCTTTCAGTTAGCCTTTCATTTTTCTCCTTGATTACTCTTTGGAGCATCTCGAGCTCATACACCTACCTGAGAAGCTGATTGATTTTTTGCGTTGAAGAACTTTTTGTTTTGGTTGTTGATACCTCAGCCACCTGCTGATCTGGTTCCCCCACAGGTGTAGGGGAAGGTAAGTTTACACATGCAATCTCCTGCTCTTCCATAGGTAGAGCTACTTCCTGAAGCTCTTGTTCTGCTGCCATTTCCTTATGATCTGTTCCCATTTCCTGCAATTCATCGTCTTCAGAGTCGGTGTAGGGGAGGCCTAACAGGTTCACCTTCTTTGCAGAAGTTTCTCCTTCTTTCCTGAAAACTAGCTTTTTCCCAATCCTCTCAGGCTCAGAAGAAGGGGTAATTGGGACTGCTGGCAACGAAGAAACGGCTCGTCTTTTCCTCTTTTCACTTCTAGGGGTGGATGGCTTTTTCGAGGAGGATTTACCCTTGTCTTTGGGTCGCAATTCAGTGTTAAATTCGTTCCAGAAAAGGAAATAAGCCCACTCCTAATTTTTTCTTCGTAGATGCTCTGACATCAGGATCTTAATTAAGCCATGGTGGGATAACCTGCTCTGAACCTTGCTTGGCTTTGCCTGGACCTGGTGAGCCATCTTTGTTAGGTTTTTATGGAGATAGAAGGGTAGGTTTAGAGGGCTTCTACCAGTGAAATGATCTAACAGTCTGAAATGATAGATCAACACTTTGGAGTACCTGCCTTCGCATGTAAAGTAGACCAAAATGGCCTTTAACAGGTGCTGCCACCGTTCCTCCAAGAAAGACATAGGGACGTCTTTGTTCCAGGTGATTGACTGGTGTGCAGGCTTGAGATATGACCTGAACTCGACTTTCTGGCTGGTGGTGGTTTTGAACCATCGTTCTCCTGTCCCTAGAATTTCCGTGGCCGCTACTACGAAGTCTTCATCTACCTGGACCTCTTCTTTCCCAATTTGTGCTTTCCTTCCGTCGAATGATAATGCGAAAGCCTCCGCAATTTGCTGATGGGAGCCTTGGAGTTTCAGGCAATAGTTATAGCATCCCACGCCCTTGAAGAACTGGCCTATTTCCGGGTGCGACTCGAGGTAGCCGACGTCATTTAGCTCCTTCCTAAGCACAGCCCCTCCCTTCTTCATCTGTAAGCCCTTGTTGACACCTGCGTTTCAGAGAAACCGAGCCTTAGGGAAAAACGACGCGGAAATGGGGAAGGAGCAACTCGTTGACAGGTAATAACACAGGATGAGGTATAATTTGGTTCAGGGTCCTGACTCCGAGAGACGGTACTGAAAGCCAATCATGAAGCTTTGTGCGACCTGTCAATCTTGCCCTTTTACCCAGGAGCGATCATCGTCTGTAACTGGTCTTGAATGAAAGGATCATGTTTTCGCTGGTGGTGTCCCTTTTTGGCGGCTAAGAAATGATGGACTCCCTTAATTTTGCGACTATCCCTTGATTTGACTTCTCCACCGTTTGATACCGACTCGATTTCAGTAGCCGAAGATTTTGCCCTTGAAAACCACAAATTGCCGGAAAAGTTCGCCCGTGCCGAGGCTTTCAGTAACCGTGGACGATCCTGTCCTTTGGCTAAGAGCTGCGAAAAACATCTACCTTTCGGTGGCTAATGAACACCGTTGATCCGCCCAAGCCACCGAAAACAGTACCATGAATCCCGGAGATGTCCCTGCTTTCGGCAGTTGGAGAAAACTTCATTCTTGAACTGCAAACTGCGAAGAGCATCTGCCTTTTGGTGGCTAATAAACATCGTCGTGTCCGCCCAAGCCACCGAAAACTGCCTCATGAACCATGATATATGTCTGATCTTTCGATAGTTGGAGAGTTTCGTCTTTCATCTAGTAAGCTGCCGAAAATAGGGCTTTCGGTAGCTAATGAATCATCGCTAGGTCCGCCTAAGCTACCGAAACCGGAAAGTTCTTTTTGGAGGGGAGCAACTTCGAAATGTCATTTCAAGCTTCAATACCTACTTCAAACTTATCAAACTGAAACTCAAATGCATGTAAAAATGAAAAATTTAAAGACACCCCATCACCTAGATACCATGACTAGTCTATGTTTATTTGAGGAGATAACAGAGTGATCTTTAAAAAACAAAAATAAAAAATAAACTAGTATAGATCCATCTTAACCCTAGATATTTTAAGCGACATGGCTTTTTTCGACCCCTCTCGGTGCTTAATAGATAGATGGATTTATGCTAGTCAATGCTAAAGTTTTTTTTATGCCCCTCTAATTTAAATTTCCTACGATATCATTTGATGAGTTGATGGTGCATTGTTAATGTATTTGAAGTTGGTTGGGTATGCTTTTGTCACTTGTGTGGCTTAATCTTAGACTATTTTTTTGAGTGATAGTTAAGCTAGATTATTCGTTAGACGTTGTTAAATTACTTAAGTGCGGGTTCAGTATTAAATACCCCTTACCTCATCAACATCTTCATATTGAGTTTACAATTTTCCTTTCAACTAGAGTTGAAACTGGGATCAAAGTAAAAAGGAGAAACAATAGGAAAACTTAGTTTTGCATATTATGTAAGTGCAGTGCATGCCTTGGATGTCCCCTTTGAGTGATAATGTTTTCTTACATGGATTTATTTTAGCCTTGCTTAGCATCAAGCAAATTTACTCAATATTGATCTCGGTCTTCCTCATACAATTTGGGATTTGGCTCATTTACATTATGATGTCAACCTGTTAAACTTGTCTTTTCCTTACTTTGAATTACAAATTAGTTTGTTTATCTTTTCTTTGTTTGCTATTGGTCATGACCTATGTTGCGTGGAAGTGCCCCATTGCCGAAGCTCACTTCCGAAGGAAGCATCCAGGAAGCGTTGGGGAAGTGCCCTTCCTAAACGCTCCCTCCTTTTTTTTTCAAATTTCCTTAAAAAAAACCAAAAAGTTAAGTGATGGGTGGGGGGAACTAACCCTAGGCCCACACTAATGCTATATAAAGGAGGAAAAACCTACTATAATAGCAAAAAACCTAACCTTAGTAATCATCAGTAGCATTAAATGGTAATATTAAATTCTTAAAGTAAAAGCTGACATTCTCCTTATTGTGCATTTTCTATCCGTTTACTTCAATTTTCAACATTACCATTAATTGTTTCAGGATGTGTGAGAGTGGTTCCAACATAATCAGACTTGAAATGCAAAAAGTAGAATTTTTTATCCCATTCAAAATTCAACAGTCTTAACAGTTTTTAGGATTTTAGGATTGCAATGTTTCCACTGGATTCTATCATGTATGAGGGTACGGGATTGGCATTTAATCAAACACATCATCCCCTATATGTACCTTGATGTTGGTGGCCTCAAAACTAGTTTTTGAAGAATCCCTAGTTTATAGCTTATTTATTGATGTACTTTGGTTCAGATATGGATTGCACTCAGTGCTATTTTGGTTGTATGCACTCTTGCTAGATACATGAGAAACTTTGCATATTTGTGTATGATGGTTTGAATTCCAATGGATGCACATGGTTTTCTTGACATATGCATCAAAATATAAAAAAAAAAATATGTTATATAAAAAACGCTTCCGAAACGTTTCCAAACCGGAAGCTTTTGAAAATTTCGCTTTTCGCTCCCGCTCCTGCTCCCACTTCTCGCTTTCACTCACGCTCCCAAGTAGCCTTGGTCACGACTTCCCAATGAAGTAACCTTTGGAGTTGTTGGTCTTATCTTCCTCCCCTTATAGGGGGATGCTACTCACACTTCATCTAGGCATTACTTCATGTTGCCTTGAATTTGGTCTTGTTGCACCTTTATCAAGAGAACATGATCAACTAGAATACATCTCCTCTACAACAAAGTTCTTATGGAAGAATAAGGTAAAATTTCTTTCTAAGGCCAAGTCAATGTTGGTTAAGCTCATAAATTATTTATGCAAGCTTAAGCAATCAAGAATTCTTTGATGTATTTTTTTCTTTAATATTTGCACCGAGTGAAATGAGGTGCTCTACAACCCAGTATGGGGGAGATGTTCTAACGTGCATGTACCGTTACATGTAGCGTTACATCTAATAAAATGTAAAAAGTAATTTTTTAATTAAAAAATAATTAAAAAATTCATGTTGGCTAAAATATTATGATAAACCCGGATCTATAAATCAAGAGAGATCAAATTTCTTGAGTTTAAATTTAAAAAAAGAAATACACCTCAAGAAATTGGATCCCTGTCGGTGCTTGATAGATACGGGTTTAAGATGGATGTATGCTGGTTTTATTCAATACGCTAACATGGTATGCATATAGGCTTTGGCTTGCATTTTGTTCTTTTCCATGAAGCATATTCTATAGTTTTTTCTTGAATTTAGAGATGCGCTCCTGATTCTTTATCGCATCTTTGTTACAATTTAGGCTTGGGGCATGTCTTGACCATAAATTTGATTAACAAATATAAAATAATCTTAGGAGTCAATTTTAGGGTTTAAGTCATTCTTGGTCAACCTAGATTTGACATGTATTAATTTGAGTTTGGCTCAGTCATGGACATGTGGTAATCAAGGATAAGTCAAGCTGGGTAGTTTTGAAATTTGTTGTGATTGGCTTAAGTTCCCTCTAGGTGATTATTTCTTATGACAACTTTAAGTTATCGTTCTTCGTGAGTTTTCTATTAGTCTAGTGGTTTATGTTGTACTTCATATGGAATATTTGTTCTCTAACTCGTGGAATATCTGTTCCTTTTTGAGTTTTCAAGATAGGGTGATTTGTTAGAATATAAAGGTCGTCTAGCCTATAGACTTAGGCATACCAATAAAGTCACTTGGTGACTTTGTTACTTTAATTATTCAATTAAAGTACACAAGTTATTTTAGGGTTTGCACAAGTAGGGTTTGAGCAGTTAGGGTTAATGGCATCTCAATATTATAAAAACAAGGTTGTTCTCTTCATTTGGAAATATAGAAGAACCATTGTCTCTCTGTTAGACACAATGGCACACTGAGAGGGGGGGGGTGAATCAGTGGGCCAGACCTTAAGACCAATTTTGACTTCTTCTAAACTCAAACATATATCATTTAACATTTCACTTTAACATTTAGGCAGAGATCATCATTCATACTAAGCTATGCAAAGCTAATCATTAAACATGTCATTCATCATAAACAATTCACACGAGTAGAGACACAATATGAGCTTTGTAATCTTTTTATATTTTGATTCAACCGGTTACAACCGTTAGGTGTTATCAGCTACAATGGAATCAGAAGCACCAATTTCTATTCCAAGACTCATCTTGGTCTTTTCTTAGATCCAACTAAGAAAATATGTACAAGACCCAGCTTGTAATTACATATACATTCTTGTCATCAAACAATCATAACTTCTGTCATCATCATGTCAAGCTGCTCATCATTGGCATATCAACAAAATCTGCTTATCACTGTCATACCAACCAAGTCTGCTCATGTCCACATCCTGTCCACATCAATGTATCCTCAGTCATGTCATTTGTCAAATAGTTCTGTCATTTCAATAAGGTTTGTTCATCAACTGAATGTGCACATATCTTCAAGGTCTTCCCATATTTCCAAGGTCTGCTTATGCCTTCAACTTCTGCTCATTACTGTCAAAACAACTGGATCTACACATATCATCTAAGTCTGCTGCTGTCCACTGCAATCACACTTCATGCTGTCTTCACATTTTCTGTAGGTTCAGCTGCTTAAGAACTCACTGCTGCCACTGTCATCAACTTCAATTTCTGATCATGCCCAATGTCTACTTATACAACAGCTGTCATCAACTTCAAGCATGTCATCACTGTATCACTGTCATGTGTCATCACAGCTGTCAAAACAATGCTGCCCCATTCACTGTTACTGTCACGATTTCAGTCTAGCAAAAAACACCAAACTTCTGCCACAGTGATGCCCTAATGAAGCCCGAATTTATGAGGTGAACAAAGATAAAAACAAAGGTTACTGCTGATTTTCTGCTCCTGCTGCTGCCCACGAATTTCCTCAGAGACAGTCCGAATTTCCACACAGAGACAGTCCGAATTTCAGAGCTTATCCACTGATCCCAATTTTTCCCAAGAATGAAAGTTTCAAGGTGTATTTATATAGGTCGTTTGCTACAATTTTTGGAGCCGACATGCTATATTATATATATATATATATATATTTTTTTTAATTAATTCTCTTTTTGCATTAGTTGTTGAGCCGACTTGTCAAAGGATAATTTAATTTTCTTTTTGAAATAATTGAGGAGCCGACCTTGTCACATAATCTCTACGTTATCTTCTTCAAGCATATAGATTGTTTAGCATTGTTCAAACTTTCAACCCTTCACACATCATCATTTTAATGGGCATCTTACCATATGAAGGACCATTTACCAAGTCTGTGGGTTTATTACCCAAGAATACCACATGCACGAAGCCTATCCTCATCAAGCAACCAAGTGCCATCATACCTACTTAAGCATTTTAACCATCTCCAAGGGTTCCATGACCCCATCAAACCATAAATGACCACAGAATAGGTCATTTGTCCTTCCATTGTCCTTCTTGCCAAACTATCATGGCCTTGTCATCAATCTTTGGTCATTAATGGCTTCAATGCCATCTTCTTCTTGCCTTGTCAGCCATGTCATCTAATGCCTATATCATCAATCTTTGACTTCCTTTGTCATTAATGGTTTGTCATCAATGACAACCTATGCTCATCACTCTCTTTCAATTCTCTCTGTGTTCTTGGTTTCTTTGTGTTCAGCTTTTCGTAATATGGTATTAGAGCCATGGTGAAAGGAAGTTGAAGCGAAGCAAGAGAAGGGCCTAGGGATTGCCAAGTTCAGTGTCAGACCAAGAGACTTCTTTCAATACACACTCATAAGTAGAAAGGGTTTCTGAGCAGCCAAAACTAGGTATTGTTTTTTTTGGTTTAAAAGACGAGCATCATTCTTTTGCTCGATTTAAAGCTAGGTTCAGATTTTAAGAGAGAATCAATTTTAATTTGCTTTAAAGCTAGATTTAAATGTTTTTTGGGCTAAATTGTAGATTAAAAATCAGAAAAAGAAGTTTCAAGCAGAGCTTTTTTGGAGCAGCTATTTTTTTCAGTGGCAGATATTTTCGGGCAGCTGTTTTTTTACAGCCGTACGACTGTAGGGATACATGACTGTACAGACATGCTGTATGGACATATTCGTAAGAATGGACAGAATTCATACTGCAGACCGGAAATTTTGTGGGTTTTATTTATCAGCTTCAAATCTCTGAAAGTTTTGTTGTAATTTCTGTTTTCAGACTGATGTTTTGGATTTTTTTCAGTAATTTCTGCAATTTTAAAGGGAAGCTTCTATATTTCAGCAGTTGGTTGGCAGATTTGTGCATTTTTCTACTGTATTTTATAAATTTCTCTAGTCTTGGTTGAAATTTCATTGAGTAGTGGTAGATTTGGCTGTTTGGGAGAAAACCCTTGTTTTTTTGGATTTTGTTTAGCGGTTAAGTCTCTATTTCAACACTTTTATCCACAAAATTATTTGACAAAATGACTAGTTTCTTCAATATCATGTTGGAGGGTAACCAAAAATTGTCTGATAAAAATTATAATACCCGAAAACAATGTATGTTAACCATTTATGAGTACAGATGTCTGGATTAGCTTGTGTTGGCGAAGGAAACTCAACCAATAAGAGTAGGCAGAGACCAGGACATATATGATGAGTGAAACAGAGAATTAGTAATGCTGATAAAGCTATCTATCATTGATGAGATACTTCTAAAAGTGTAGGGTGATGGCACTATGAAGGATGCTGCAACCATTTGGAAGCACTTGATCGAATTGCATGAAGTCTCAAACAAAGATAGAGTTTTTTTCCTAAAAAAGTATAGTTTTCTATTAATATAAATGTGAACGAATCTTTACATGAACATTTGGTAAAGGTTAAGGATAGTAGAGAACAACTGAATGCCATTGGGTGGAATATGGAGGAAGAATACATGGTGGTAATTATTCTCAAGAGCACTAGTTGACAAGGACCTGAAATTTGAGGAGCTATGGACAAATCTTTTATAGCAAGACAGTTGGAAAAAATAGTTCGACAATGAAAATACAGTAGTGAGTTCAGAACTAGCATTGGTAGCAAACGTCAAGGGTAAGGGCAAGTTTGCTCGAAAGAACGATGGAAGAAGCATTTAAGGTAGCACCAATGAATCAGGTAATTAAAAGATTTTCAAATGTCATTATTGTGGAAGGGTGGGTCATAAAAATAAGTTTTGCAGAAAGTGGTTGTGGGATGAAAAGCACAATCAAGGTCCATGTTGCAGAACATGAGGAAGAGACTACTCTTTTTTCTTTCATGGTTAAGCAAGGAGATCATGGAGTCATCTACTTAGTATATTGATTCTGGTGAATCACGCCATTTTACCAATAAACATGATTGGTATGTTCACTATGATGCTTATGTTTCCTCTGTGGTTTTTGGTGTGGGGAGGAGTACAGAATAGAAGGAAAAAGAAATGTATAGGTTACCTTGGGCAGTATGCGGCTGGTCTTCCTTAATGTCTACTATGTGCCAGTCATGTAACAAAATTTACTTTCAGTAATTCAAATTTTGAGGCAAAGCCCCCACTTACATGTTATTTTCAGTGGCCATAAATGCTACATAGTTGACAAGTGTAGCAAGAAGATAATTGCTATTGGTTTTGAAGATCACAGACTGTTTTTACTGGCTGATATAGAGGAAGCCAAAGAACATGCTCTGCTGGCGAAGAGTGTTCAAGAAACCAGTTCACTTTGGCATCAAAGGTATGGACAATTTGAATTTGCACTATATTTCTCATTGGCTAAAGAAAGGTTGGTGGATGGTCTTTCAAAAATTCAATAAAAGCAATATGGAAGTTGTGGAGTTTGTTAGGCTGTGTTACGATGGTACCAACACCAGCGTTCCTGCAGAGGTGCCCTAGGTAGAGGGTGTCTTTTTTCTGACCAAGAGGGGTGTTTAGCCAGCTTATTCTAAGGTGGGGTTATGGCCAAACCCTCTGGTTTCTCCTCTGGAAGTACTATGGCTTAATGGCATCACTGACTACCTCATGAAAGGGTTTGAAACCTTGAGGTTGGTGTCCGGGGCTTCCAAGGAGCTTCTAAGGGTGGGTCACTAGGTCACATGACCCCGACCTTGTTTTATCACTCCAACGGCAGTTTCTTCAGCACTGAGACACTTGCTTATCCTTCAAAGCACCTCCAACACCCTCCTGGCCCTCTAGTTCAGCAGCGCCCTCCCTCTGGGCCCTCCTTCAGTGGATGACGTCATCCTCCTGGGTAGATTGCTTGCTTGCTAAAAGAGGGGGGGTGGGGCGTTGAGGGTTTTTCATCACTAATGGGGTTAGTTGGGGCATGACGACCCCCCCCTACGCAGTCTGGGCTTTAGTTTCGTAAAATTTGGCCTTGTTCAGCCATTTTACTCATGTTTGGGTTAAATCTGGGGAAAAATACCCAATTTACACACTTTCATTATTATTTTATATTATTTTTGTTTTAATTTTAAGTTGACATTTTTAATATTAAATTGACCTTGTTTTATGTAAAAGTGAGTGTGAGATCATATAAATTCAATCTCCTCACTTCATTTTCAAGATCAACTTTATGGGATTACACTTTTATTTTTGATTTTTGCTCTAACTAGTGCTCTTTGAGTGATGTGCACCTCTTGAAGATGATCGTGCTTGCTAATTTGAGGACAAATCTTTGAAGTCTTTGCTCTTGTTTCTTTGGTAAGGTGATGCTAAGAGTTGTTTGCTTAACACATGCACAAGAAGGTATCTATGTCTTTCTCTTGATCTCTTTTTGTTAAATGCTGGATGTATGCTTGTTTAAAGGTTGAATGGTAGCCATTGGAGTTGCATTTTTCCTTACAATAAGTCATTTTCTAACCTTTAGTTACCTTAGCATTGTAAACTTGAGTTTTAGGTCTCCAAAGTTTGTCTTAGTTAGGGCATCATCAATCAACTCTTGAAGTTGTTGAAGAAGCCCTAGTTTTCCAAACTTGGCAAGCACCATCTCAAGAGGAGGGCTATCCTCTTTGATGCCCTAGGGTTAGGTAATTTTCACTAATGAAACCCTAGGTTGCTCATCTACTCTTCTAAACATTTTTTTTGAGTTGTGTATTTTTGTAAATATTATTGTTAGGTTAAACTTGCATTTTCATGGTAAAATTAAGGTTAGAATTAGGTCTGCAATTTTATGACAAAAACCCTAAAAATTAAAAAAATTATTTTTTTGCAATTTTTGGCCTCCCTAAAATTTCGGCCCTTCCTCCTATAATTTTGGCCTGCCCTATTTGTCTCTAAAAAACCTATGACGAAATTTTAGGAGCCCTAAAAATCCCAAAATGATTAAAAACTCCCTAAAAACTCTAATTTCTAAGTTTTGTATCTTTTGTAGATATTATATTATTATGTTAGATTAACTTTATGTCTTTATTTTCTGAATGTTAGATTAACTTTATGCTCTTTTTTTCTGAGTTAGTTGTTAATTTTAAATACGAAAAACCCTAAATTTTAGTGTTAAATTCTAATTCTAAAACCTAAAATTATGAGTTTTTAGCCCTAGTTACAGTTTTTGCAGACCTAAAGTAGACCTACGAATTGCTTCCCTACCTTCCTTCTCTCCCATCTGCCTTCCCTTCTACCTTCTTTCGCTCCCCTATTACCCATTCCTCCTAGCCTTTTTTCCACCATCCTTTCTGGCCTTTTCTCCTATCTTTCTCTTCCCTTTCCAGCCCACTCCAACACCTTTACACAGGTCTGCAATCGACCCTGTGTGTTATGCCCTAACACCTGCAATACTCACATAGAAAATCACAAAACAAGAGGTGAATTATTAGTTTGTCTTTTTGGTTTTTTTTGTTACTTAAATTAAGTTCTGATTTTGCTTATTTTATTTGCTAGCATTGGAAGTAATTCATAACTTTGAACTTCACCTAGTTCAGATCTGGAAATGATAAGTCTGATTTTCATCTGTATGTAATACATTCTCTGCTGCACTGTGTAATGACGTACATATCTAAAGGTTGCATTCGAAATTGGGATACTTTTTTTTGGTCTTTAAATGATTGATGCTGGTAGTATTCTATTGAATCATACACATTAGATTGACATTGAGCATTTAGTGCTGATAACATATAGAAGTTATTCATGATTATTTATGTTGAATGTTGAACTCATAGTGACAATTAAATGATATTCAAACCTATCTTGAATTAGTTAGCATTACAAAGGTTACATCTATGCTATGGATTTGAAAGTGATCTAAGGTTTATTGCTAAATGGTTATTGTTATCACAAAATCACTAGCCACTACAGAGGGGTATCCAATCCGAGATGGTAGAGGTAGAAAGCTAGGCATGTGACACCTGCAAACACCAGGTCCACTACACAGATGGGCAGTTGTCACTCCGGACAAGGCGTTTGTCACTTTAGACAAGGCACATAGCCAAGTCAAGGGGGAGACCCCGCTCAACCAGCGAAGGTTGAGACTCAAAACAGACACTCCCAAAACCCAAATAATCAAACGAAAACAGATAGGAGGTGTCTAAGATATCTACGACTCTTATCCAACCAGCAGGCATAAATTTGGTGATGGATGGGGCGCTAACTAAAGCAATTTTTGATCTGATTTGAAGGTGAAAAGTAGCTGATTTGAAGTGTTCGATGGCTGGAAATAAAATCAGAGATATAAATTATGCTAGAAATGCCAATTGGTTTTCTGCCTACGGGGGATTTTAACTCAATCAGATAGGGCATTCATGGCATAATTAAAATCACGATTTTAATGGCATTTCTAGTGTTCTTGTCTTGGTATTAGATGTTATTAGGCAATTACAAAACAAAAACAAAGGCACCCACAAACCCAAAACGACCCACCCAAGCAAAAAGGGAAAAACGCCCAAGGAGGGCGAAATTGCTGAATGGACCAGTGCTAGTTCGAAGGGTAAATGGAGTCAAAATGGAATGGGATTTTGGATATGAGCGTTTAAGACTTATTCCAAAGCGGGTTTAAAAAAAAAAAGTTTTAACGGTGAAATTTTTATATTTTAATTTTTTAGGGTTTTTGTTGTTAATTTCCAGCTTAGCACTCATAATGAAGATGAAATATACAAGACAAGCAAGAAGACAGTACCTGGGATGAAGATAGATGGATGAAATCGCTTGAAGGATAGTCCCAAACTCAAATGTTGAGCAGCAGGGTGTTCTCTTAAGCGTTTGAGCATTCAAATGGCCAACTGCGCCTTAGTTACCTGCCACAACAAGGGGAAAATCAGTATGTGCAGCAAACAACTAAGCAAATGCATAAAATAAATGGCTAAAGATGAAGGAATTAAGAAGCAAATAAGCAAAGATAACCCCCTGATTTAATTCCCGAAGAGAGAGTGCAAGTGTGGAGCTCCCACTCCAAGGTTTGCGCCTCCCTTCAAGTGGTCACTCCTCCAGCAATTCGCACCAGCAAATGATGGGCAGAAAACACACATAAACTCCTCAACAATGCTATGAAACCAACTATCAGTCAAGACAATGAATATCCATGCACAATTATCTCAAGAAACTCGAGTGAAATGTCTCTATATCAGTCAAAAATCAAGTGTACAATGTGCCAAGAGGGTTACGAATGAGAGAGCTCCTCTCTTAAGTAGAGAGGGCTCACAATCTAAACCTAACGCCCTCCAAAACAAATGGCTGAGATCATCTCTCTCAATGGCCAAAACGAATGGTGGAGATGTGCTCTAGAGGGGGGGGGGCGAATTTGCCCTCATGTGCCCAAGGAGAGAGAGGGGCCACTCGTGGGGCCCATACAATATGCATTAGGGTGTCTAAGGGGTGGCTTTAGGCTGTTTTAGCCCCTTAGACCCCTTGCCCATAGTCTTAGCATATCATTTTTACAAAATTTGAGTTTTTACATAGTGAAAAATGCCCAAGTATGGGCAAATTCGTCCCACAAACATAGCTGGGCAAAAATGGGGGCCCACATCAAATATTTCACGTCCAAACATAGTCAAAGTGATGTTAGAATACCCTTTTACCTTTTCCTACCATTGCATTTGCCATTTCAAGGGTTCACTTACCCAAATTTGATCTTTTTCCATTAATTAATAGTTGGTTTTTATTGCTGAAGATATAATTTGCACTTTTGACCCACTTATATTGCTCGGATTGACGAACCGTCTGTTGCATTGTGATCGTAGACCCCAAATATACTAGATATGGTCACTGGAACGACCACGATCCATCAATTGAGCACTGTTTGCCAAAATTCAATGATTTTTAATTAAAACAGGGCCCTGCTGGTCAGTAATAAATTAATAATTAAAAATCTCACTGATGCTTCAACATTTTTGCAATCTAATACTTGGAGGCACTTATGGGTTCCAACACATAATAAATAACCAAAATTTTTAAATAACCAAAATTGAAGTTTTGGTTGCAACTTTTTTTGGGACCCATTTTTGGCTTGGTCAAACTAGTTTGACCAAGTCAACTTTGGTCAAAATGGCAATGGCTGAAACCTGCATGCAACATAGAATTCCAAGGCTTCCTTATTTATGTTAGTACATTACTAAAAACATATAATGACGGCATGGTGATCACAATAAATAGTATCTCAATAAAAACAGGCCCCAGGTGAGGTGGGCCCACCACCTCCAACAAAGACTCAAAAACTGCTATGCACACTTATAGATTTGGTCACTTAGCTAACTTTGGGTGAGGTGGACAAACAAGGTGAAAGGATAGGGGAATGACAAAGACCATGACCATGTAACCCTTTAGGTAAACGGGGAAAGCGGGACCCACTGACATAAGCATACCATGATAACACAAGGGAAGGGTGGTGCCTCACAAATGGGTATAGTGCAGGGAAACCACTAGTAATCGTCTAACACACATCTTGGTTCAATTGCGGACCAAAGTTATTAGATGGTTCGGTGTTCAACTCAGTGTGGCCAAAGTGACAAGAATTGATTTGGACTCTGGAGAAATTTGGCAAATAAAATAGTAAAGTTGCCTTAAATTTCAATATTTATCATTGATATGAAATAGGCTGCTAAAACAATGAAAAATGACTTTTTTTTCCATTTTAGATTATATACGTGCAGCAGAAGAGGACTTGCTGGATTCTGCAAGTCAACTCATTGGACTTGTCTGAGTCTGGACTCTGAACAGATTACTTGTGACTAAAATTCAGGTCTTGATTTGTTGACCCAGCTAGATTGAGTCCTGGTCTTACTTGGGTTGTTTTGGGACCTGAGTTGAGTCAGACTCAGACTTGTGAGACAGGTTTGACTTAGCCAAGTATGGTAACATTGTTTTAGGTTTTCCAAAATAATGAGTGAAACGTACATGACCATGAATTGAGGTTGATTGAGAGGTGTCAAGGTAACTGGGAGTGCCCCTCTTCTTGTAAGACTTGAGTTGTTGCCTTGTAGGGTGATTAGTCCTTTATAACAATTTAGCTGACAAGAATTGACTACATTGTTTTGGGCAGTGTAATAGGACGGTCAACGTGAGTCAAATTCACAATATTTTCTTTGACTTGCGATTTAAAGCTCTGAGTTTTTGAATTGTGCACCCAGGAAAAGTGATTAAGACTGATTTTGATTGTTTTTGGTCATTATTTTGCTTGCTGGAGGCATGTCTTCCTGCTACAGGTGCTTAGTAGAAGTGTTGCAAACATTGCCGAAAAATCGGCCACATAGCGAAAAATTGTGAGATGAACTGCAAACTGAGTTTTCAGTAAAATATTGGAGGAAAATCCAGCTCAAAAATTGCGATTTTTTGAGGAAAAAATTGTGAGTCGACATGCAAAAATCGGCTGGGCCGGAACGGGGGTTTTAAAGCCAGTTTTCACTTTGTTTTGGATCATTTGAAAATTACAGATTGGAGGAGGAGAGCATCATCACACATTGGCCCAAGGAGGGTTTTGCACTTGAAATCATTTGCCATCAAGGATCAATTTTTTGGATTGGGCATTAAAATTTGGAGTCTTTTCAGGAGTCTTTACCTGTAAAAGGGGTAGATGGAATCGATAATTTATTTACTTGATTTCATTGTAGATGACTCATGAGTCATGATGATGATCATGATCATGAGTAAAAGTGACATTCTCGTATCTTTCATTTTCTATCCTTTTACTTAAATTTTTAACATTACCATTAATTGTTTCAGGATGCTTTAGTGGTTTGAAGTCTTGATACTCTTCAAG
Organism: Larix kaempferi; assembly: GCA_027924585.1. Classification (NCBI taxonomy): domain Eukaryota; kingdom Viridiplantae; phylum Streptophyta; class Pinopsida; order Pinales; family Pinaceae; genus Larix; species Larix kaempferi. The sequence continues at coordinate 2,916,222 of BSBM01000809.1, read as the reverse complement.
TTAGTGCCAAAGTGGATATTCTAGCTCTCCTTGATTATTCTGGAAGGGGAATCTGGTGTCTGGATGTGTTAATCTTGATGGACATTATTGATTTTTAATGAAATACTGCAATACATGATTCATTTAAAAAAACAGAAAAATTAGAAGTTTTTCTGGTTATCACCAAATCACCGCCTTACAAAAGCAGTACCTAGTTGACATCTGGTTGGGTCATTGTGTTTTGCTTACAAAAGGATAAAAATCAAGAACTATAGCCCAGTTTTCTGACATTCCTCTGTACTAGTAATGAATGTCCTATAGTTTATTTGGTTTTTCTTGATAAAATTTTGGTGCCAAGCACGAAGTTACAAGTATGGCCTAATATTTTCTGTATGTATTTACACTGATCTTCTCCTATGAGATTTCTCGACTTTGGGAGGATGATATTTGCCTCAATATAGGTGGAATAATTACTTTATTATGTGCCTTGATCAATGGAATTTTATGTAAGATTTTGGGAGCTCTCTATAAGCCTCATCCTTTCAGACTATACTGGAATATATATATATATATATATATATAAAGATTTTCCTTGGTCTTTTTTATGCTTGTAACTTGAAAGTGGTTCATTGTTATTTCATCTAATCTGAGATTGGTATATTGGTTGCAGAGTATTATATTTCCCATTGCAATAACACAACTTTTACACTGTAAATGCTCCATTATTTTGAAAATTTGATGCTTTTGAAGAGTCAGTTAAATATGCATTTCCCATGTGATTTCCATGTAAGAATATCCTTCCACATTTGAGTTTAAAGAGATGACATGGTTGTTGACGGTTGGCTGATTCAATTGTTGTGTTCTGCAGTCTCTCTCTCTCAGTCAGAGGTCTGCAGCTGTGGACATAGGATCACTGTGTTTGATTGTAAAGGAACAGGAAGCAAAGATCAAGACACTTGAGCAAGATGTTGACAAGCTTCAACAAAACACGAAAACTTCTGATGTTTCTGCTGAAGTTTTGCAATTACGTCGAGAAATGCAGAGTTTACAAAAGAAAATAGAAAGCCAGACACTTAAATAGAGGGGATTGAAAATTGCAGGGAATATAAACTGTATCGTTTATTCTCCACTTGGATTTGAATGGGCGAAGGTCATTAAAGGTGAATAGAAAGGAAGTGCTTTCAAGGCAAACTGTGTGACAGATAAAGAATCCTGTTACCTGTATGATGGGGTCAAGTGATTTTGGAATCAATTTATTTGGTTTTTGAGATAAAATTTCTAATTACCGATTTAGAACAAACAAAATGAGAAAGAGGATGGCCAGAAAAATTAGAAGTTCCAAGCCATGCTGGATATGATTTCTTGCATCTAACTAGAGAAAACTTCTTGTGTTCTTTGGTTAAAGTTATATTCTTAGCTATTTTTGAATTTAAATAAATTCAAATTCTTTGGACGATGACAAATATGAGGGTGCATCAGCATCCAAAAAGTTTCTTTTTTAGTTGGGGAAGAATTGCTTCTCACTTTTCTTTAGTTGGAGCAGTTCAAACCATTTCAAATTTTGCACTTGCATATTCTTTCAATTGTGTTTTCTTTGTAGTGATTATATGATCCAGAAACAGGATAGATTGCGTGCAAGTTTTTGGCTACATTATTAACATCTTTACATTATGCTTTTAGTGTTGCTGCTACATCCAAAATTTCATCATTTCTGCTAGTGGTAACCATTCTGCCCGCATTCTACCATTGCAGCTAGGTTTATTTTATTCCTTTTCCATCTCTTATATTTCTCAGTAATCATAACAAGTTAATGCAGTTATGGAAGGGAACACATCGAGATTCAGAGAGACTACTAATACAACCATGTTTCAGGAGTACTTCATGGCACACGAGGATTTCCCAATATTAAAACGACAGATTCATATTGCCAGTAAAAATCGGAAGTAATGAGCTATCATTGATCATATTGGCATATGTAGCATAATGTTTGATCTGTATCTATAAGAGATGTGTAAGATGAATAATGTTATGTGATGGATTCACCGTCTTGTTGTCTAGTAAAGACCATCCCTGGGGGAACCCAAAGCATCCCATCATTTGATCATATTGGCATATGTAGCATAATGCTTGATCTGTATCTAAGAGATGTGCAAGACGGATATTATTATGTGATGGATTCTCCATATTGTTGCATAGTAATCATCTCAATCTCTGGTTGCAAAATGTAGTTGGAAAAGAACAGAGAGAGAATATGGATAAATAAAAAGAGGATATGGGTTCTAGGGCAAGGTACTCAATCTTACAGTATTAGCATTCTCAAGTAATGTAGGCGATCTTCAGTCTCTCGGGACATCAGTGATAATTGTTTCGTCGTTTAATCAAACTACTTGGTCACTATTAATTTCATATTTGATAATGTTATGAAGAAATAACAGAGACATCTCCTTCACCAATCAGCGTCCATTAAAATTTGGGAGAATAGATGAAATGCTTAAAACATGGTAATCACGGACTTTGTATGTATTTAAGTGGTTCATTGTTTTTATAACTAGCACTAAACTGAAAAAAATTATTATAACTCCAGAAGGCAGATATATGTGTACTTGTGTGGAAAAATACTGATTAATAGGTGCAAGAATTAAATTTGTTTATTGAAGTTTGATTTTAGAGTTTGAAAAATTATAATTTTTATATAATATTGAAATATAATTATATGTTATTTGATTAGTATCACCATAACAAGACAATTTTTTTAATGTTATTTTAGACGGCTGTTGATTAAACTAGCATAGATTCATCATAACTTTGGATTTACCAAGCTTAGAGAGGGATCAAATTTCTTGAGGTATAATTTGTTTTTTAATGTGTAGAAATTTATGATAAAAAATTTACTTAAAAAATTTGATCCCTTTTGGTGCTTGGTAGATCCGGATTTAAGATGGATCTATGCTGGTATTATTTTTTTTAGTTGTAAAATTTAATTTAAAATGAATAATAGGGCTGACATGTTATTCTTTTGTGTTGTGGGTGATAGTTGTCACATCAACCTTCTCCATGTTAATTTTTTTGTTTTGTTTGAGTTGACATCTAATTTTTTTAAATTAATTATTCATTTATTTTTGGTAATGTTACATTACATAACTACATTATGTAACATTACAACATCTCCTACATACTGGCTTATAGAGCACATCAACTAAATTTTATTGAAACACCTTGTAATATCCCGATTTTGACCCCATTGCAGTAAACATGTAAATGATGTAATATCATTATAAAATCATGGCGAGGAACTCAAGGCCAAGGCCACGCCATCGATTTATCATTCTTTTATCGACAATTAAAAATTGATGCATATGGATCACGTGCTAGCCTGCCACGATGAAAATCGTAAATGTGACGTAAATGTATTTTAATAAAAATACCCACAACTAACTATGCAAGGCAACAAGAGTATGGGGGCATGATTTTTACAAGGAATAGGGAGATAAATATTCAAACTCTTGAAGCCAATAATGTCAAGCCAAGTGTTAATTAGAGAACTCATGAACCATCAATTACCCATGTTGACTTTTGCACCCAATCATTTAATTTTTCCAAGAGGTGGTTGAAATAGTTATTATTTTGGGAAATGGAGAGTATGGCTGCCCAATTTTTGTGTATGGGCAAGCCCCCATTTTAAAAAAAAGTGTTTGGCTTCCTAGGCAAAAAACATACCCATGAATTTGATCCCCATTACATTATTCATCCATCAGTTTGCTTCCTCACGTCCCTCTTATTGGCTGGGTGTTTTCCTCCTTGAATTTACAGTGTTTTCCTTCTTTTTCTAGCTGAAGAAGTGTGTTTTTGGGTTGCAAAATGATTGGGAGGAAGGGAATTTTGAGTTGGGGGTTCATATAGGCCGTTTTTTTCCATTTGAATGCTTGTATAATTGTTGGAGAATCGTTTTGTTCTCTAGTGGTTGATTTCCCCTCTCAAATTTCATTGTGTTATGCCAAACAATTATGCCTTGCTGTGTGTGTGGAGATTGTTGTGGATTGGGTCATGTGCATTCCTTATTTTAGCTTGAAATTGGGTGTAGGCAGCTAGGAGTAGAGGAGGATTTGAGATTGGCTTGATAAGCCTAGTGAAGGCGGTAACCCTACTGCACATGATAGGGCTTTGGTTACCTTTCTATGCATACCTTGAAGAGCACTAGAAGGGAAGGTATGGCCCGAGGGACTTGTCATCACATATATAGTAGCCGGGCTACCATACATTCTTTTTTAGATTCCAGAGCACTATTCAGTCAGTTCCTTTGCATTTGAGATGCTGAGATGAGCATCTATTATGGATCATTGTCAGATTATGGACAACAGATATATTCCCCATCCCATGACTGAGTTTCAGGACACTCAGAGAGAGGACTGATGTAACAATTTAGCCATTTATACAGAGCAGTCAGTAGTGCCCAGAGTTATAGCAGCAGTTTCAGAGGATAGATTTTGGTTCAGATGATGAACATTCAGGTATATGACTCAGTAGGTATATTTTGGTGTTATGGTTATATTGCTTTTATATTTCTTCTTATAGCATGTCTTCATATTTAGCATCATCATTTGGCGATCATATAGATATGTGGACCTGGTTGTACTTATATATATATATCATATTGTCCCTACTCAGACTTAAAAGTTCTTGGCCTATACTCATCGGTTTCACCCTTCCTAGGGAGATTAGAGGTGATCATTCTCACCATACTTTGGCTTGCTAATGTTGGTCTCACTATTCATTGTCTTCATCCATCCATTACCTACCCAGTTTGTTCATTACCTTGACTTACTACTTGACTAGTGGCATGGAGGACCTTCGCCCACTGTAGCCTCTGTATTGGATGAGCTTCCCTGTTTATTGTGTCTCGGCTTTGAGTTGGTGACAAAACTTACCTTTGGTGAGTTGGATTTCCTTGAGAAGTCCCCCTAGTCACTAAAGATGTTGTTGGCTAAACCTGAAACTTTTAGTGTTGCCATTGATGCAAAGTATGGAAATGAAATATTGTATCTTGTATGAAAAGCCCATTCATGCAATGTGTTTTTCAACACACATGAATGAAAGGCAAGCCAAATGAAAATGGCTATGAAAATATCAAATGTTATATCTATTGTGAAATGTAAATACCTAGGTAAACAAGCTGTCTGTGACACACCTAGAAGTGCTTAGGTAAACAAGTGCCTTAAAAACACACTTGCAGCAAGAAGCCTTATGAAATGTAAATCTATGCAATGTGCTTATAAACACACATAGATCAAAGGCTAGGGAAACTTCAGGTCCAAAAAGCAATGGAACTTAAATTCTATATCAAAAAGATTGTTGGCCTCATTTGTATTATGGATTGTGCACATATGTGAAGGTGAATAAACACTCTTTGAACAACTTACCCATTTGTGAGACACCACCATTCCCTATGTTATTGCTTGTCGACTACATGCTATGGTGTGTATTCCCTTGTCCATTTCCAAAGTGTCACAGTGTTAAGTTAGTAAGTCATCCTTTGACCTAGCCATGTATTCTTAGCCTTCACCCTTCACTAGCAAATTGATCACAACTATGAAGTGAGTATGACCTTGAAAGTCTAGTCTGAGTAATAAATAATAATTAATGACATATTATATTTGGATTTAGATCGCCAATAATGATTGTTGTTTGCTTTAATTTCTATTTGAATGGATTGTAGAGCATGTTTAACTTGTGACACCTTGCAGTAGCTTGATGACAGTTTGAGTTATATTTGGTCATGTTGATTTGGTCAAACCCAGTTTGACCAAAAGTCAACCACAGGACATGAGGTGGCAGACTTCAGATGCTACAGATAGATGATATATGGTCTGGTAAAGGTTTCCATGGTGGGCTTATGCAATGGTTTTAGGCTTATGACGATGATTTGTGCTTTTTTAGCACTCTTACAGATTATTATTATTTGGCCCGCCGGATATGATGAGTATTTATTTTGGACCATGCAGAGGTTTATACGATGTATGAGTACACTTCTTACATGGATTTGGACCTTCTGAGTCCAATGGGGCAGTCTCTTTTCAGTTCTGGGCAGTTACAATGATTTTTAGCCTCAGTTGGCTATCCTAGTGTAGATTTGGTCTATCAGAGGCCTTGTTAGAGCAGAGCAGAGATTGGATGAGTTCACCTAGGGCGATGTGCATGGAGGGGGTGGTCCAACCACTTGATATTACCATATTACCCTCCTCTTAGACAGCCTGGTGGCCTCACCTTGACAGTGCAGGAACTCTAGGGGGCAATTTGGGCAGTTTCACACTTCCCGAGGCAGTCCAGAAATGGTGAAAATGGTTACTGAATAATTTGATTTGGGATACTAAGGCAAAGTTATGGCATGGGATGACTTGTGATGATGAGTGGGATGTCTTCCACACCTTCTCCAGTAGTTTCAGCTTTCAGTGGGACCCACATCCATCACTTTCGACATTTTATGATGATTTCTGGAGCCTCCTAAGGCTCATGACTTTCCCAGAGAGGCACGATTTGGTGTCTAGCATGATTATTTTTGGATATTGTGCCATGGGGATTGACCAAGGGAGTTGATAATTACCCCTTGGACCCACCATGAGCTAGATCTTATGTTTTATCACCTATTTTTGGTGGGATCCCCTCTCCTAGGGCGATTTGGTCCATTATTATATTATTTTATTAGTGATCCATGTATTTTATTGTTGAGCTCATATCAACCATTGATTAGATATTTTGATCTTTTAATCTTAGCCACTCATTCAAAAAGTGGTTAGGATTATGCCCTCTCTCTATCCTATTTAAAGGAGAGAGCTTCTCATTGTAAAATCATAAAGAGAATTTGGCTCTTGGCTCTTGGAATAAAATTTCTATCTTTTGGAGTACATGCTTGGGTTTTGGAGTGGATGTTGGTTGCTTTGATTGTAAATGCTTTTGTCCATTTCACTAGAGGATCTCTTGTAGCTATCTTGCATATTTTTCCATATCTTTTTACAGGTGGAGAAGACGTCTTTGACAAGTGCGAATTAGTGGGGAGGCTTACCCTTCAAGCTTGGAGGAGGGCGTTTTGGTTAAACAGGGAGTGGTTTTGTCTTTGTACCAACTATTCTTTGCTTATCTCTTTCTTGTTTGTATCTACCTTCAACATGTTATACTGATTGATGCTTTGCTCCTTGGTTTTGACAAGTTAGAGGGACACACATGTGGCTTGGAGAAAATCGATTTGGCAAGAGGGCTTCAAAATTCTTCATTTGATCTTTGGCAAAAGTAATCCTCATTTCAACTAGCATTCATCTCTTCATCCATGTATGCTCCAAAGGCATGGTCTTCTTCTTCCTTGGCTTATCCATAAATTCTAGATCATAAAAACCCTAATTGATTAAAACCCTCATTTGTTCACTTTTTCTTAGATCTACTTGGATCTATCTTAGCTTTGGGTAAGATTTTGAAAACCCACCTCTATAGCATCCACGACAATTCGGATCTATAGTTTGGTGAGGACTGGCCTTCGTTTGACACACTTTCCAGGGCACATTAGCCTTCTTGAGGGAGGTCGCACTTCTCGAGGGAGGCTATTGGGGCTATTTCCAAGAGATGGGTAGGTGATATCCCATTTGATCCATAATCTCCATACTTGATAACCTACCCCTAGTGCCTCACTTCATTGATTTTTGCCTTGTGGGCCCCTTTTCCTCATTTTGAGGGTTGTGCGCTACTTGGGTCAATTTGGTGATGCATTTTCAATCTTAGATCTATGGAGATCTAGCCATTGGATGCCCTTTATTTTTTAGATCCACATTGTTAATTGACTAAAATACCCGGATCTAAACTTTGGTGGCCCTGGGGTTTGATTTGACACTTTTTTCCATGCATTTAGCCCTCCTTGGGCAAAGTCACACTTCTTGGGTGATTGAGTTGTCCCACTTTGAGAAATTGGGTGGTTGAGATCCCATTGGATTTGGAAAGAGCATACCTTGAAACCTACATCTAGTGTCTCACTTTGTGAAGTTCTGACTTGGGGGTAGCATTCCTTGTTTTGGGGATTGTTGTCCACTTGGGTCACTTAGTGAAATATTAGATCTAGTAAGATCCAACCACCACACCTCAAGTAGCCCACTTGATTTGCATCCTAGCTGTCCCGATCGACAATTTGGTATCCTTTTGACTCCATTTGCTCGTCCATTTCAAGGCACTAATCCACCTAGGGCAATTCGCACTTCTTGGGAATTGTGTCAAGTACTAGATCCTACATGTGGGTATCTCTAATTTCACCTTAGATCCATAGATCTATCTCTTGCATACCCCTTGGTACCATTTGCACCCCTAACTTCACCCAGTGGCTCCCATTTTGAACTATTTCCATATCCCAAGGAGGTGGGTCCCACTTGTGTATTTCTTGGTACTAGATTTGTCTTTTTGGTGGCCCAACCCATTCATTGGTTGAAACATTTGTCACTCCTTAAGCCTCTTCAACCACTATCTAAACTCTTGGGTCCACCTAACCTTGTATTGGTTTCCGTAACTTGTCATTTACACATCCCTAGGAACCTTTGTTTTGGTCCAATCATTTTTGAGTGATCATAGGGTCTCTCCCTTGATCTTGATTCATCTTGATCTAAAGTGAAGGGTGCCTCGGTTGTCGTGACTCCTAGCCTGCATTGGGAACCGTGGCATCTCTTAGGTCACCTCTTTATTTGTTCGTCTCCTTTGCCATCCCGGATGGGATACCTTTAGGGACAACTACAAGTTGTGTGATAACATTTTTGGTGCCGTTTCCAGGGAGGTAGAGGCTTACCTTATGTGTCAGCGATTATCCATGCATAACTCATATCTTATCGCATCCGGATTAATCTAAATGGTTATCATTTCAATCCTTAATTAAAATCATATCCATCTGTTTATCTCACTCTCTCCCTGCACTTGAAACGACATACATCTTGGTAGAAGAGTTTTAAAGTCTACCTGGCGACTCCAATTCGTGACTCTGCTGAGAATCGAACCCATAAAGAGATGTCTTCTCAAGATAATATCTCTCCTAAGATGACCATGGAATTTATGTCAAACATGTGTGAAATGGTCACCAACATTGCTATGTACCTCAAAAATCAAGATGAAGATTTTAAAAGATGTGATCAACAAACTTAAGCAATGTTAAAATCTATCTGCAGCAATTCGACCCCTCTGAAGGCTAGTTCTCCTAAGACTCAGCAGCCTAAGCCAGTTGATCCACAGACTAGCAAGGCAGTGCATCAACCTATGCGAAGAATCATGCCCAAGAATCCAAAGCCTTCATCTGAGGGTAAAGCTGTAACTAGTACTAATCGAACCATTCCTGCAAACCAAAAACCAGATCAAGAGATCAAGATTGATCTTCCTCCTAAAACTAATGTTCCCAAAGCAACCCTTTGGAGAAAACAACCTGTGCCTTTGAAGACAAGGCCTCCCATGATTTTAAAGCCTAATCAAGAACATCCAAGAACAAATGTTCCTAGTAAGCTAACCAATTCATCTGCTTTGGTTTCCTTAAAAGACTTAATCAAGATCCCGTCTGTCAAGTATGATATTATGAAGTTCTTAGGTTTAAGTGTAAGTGAAAAGGACAAGGAAAACCCCTACAACTTAAACATTGATGTTACAATTTTTCTAGGGAAAATCAATATGCCTATCCCTTTCTGTGAAATCTTCAAGATCCCTTCATTCCACAAGAGAGCTACCACTCACCTTGGAATCCAAACAAGGAAGCAAGTCCCCAAGCAGATTTCTGTAGAGCCTAAGGATTCCCCTGTCATGATCCAAAGTATTTCGGGTGACAACTCTGGAAGCTTCCCTTCCTTTTACATTGCATTGGAAGTAAATGGTTTGATATTGCATAACTGCATGTTAGACTCGGGAGCTGAGGTAAATGTTATGCCCTTAAGAGTCATGGAACAACTCGAGTTAGTACCCACAAGACCTTATAGAAACGTTTGTGGAATGGATTCCAGAACTGTGAAAGCTATTGGGATAATTGAAAATTTTCCTGTTAGGTTGGCTGCCTGTTCTGACATCGAGATCTCGATGAGTGTCCTTGTCCTAGACGTCCTTGATGTCTGGGGAATGTTACTATCCAGGGAGTGGTCAGCAAGACTAGGTGGAAGTGTCTAGATGGATCTCGCATATGCCATAATCCCAACTGGAAAGGGTTCATCTATAACCTTGTTTAATGAACCACCTATGCAAGAGCATGTTGAGACACCTGAACACTTGTTTAATGAAGCAATGTACTCAAGTGATGAAATTGGAAATTTCATGGTCTTAGCAAATTATTGGGAGGAAGTTAAGAAGCATCCCTTCCCACATGATCAAATCTGGAAAATTCACTTTGATGGGGCCCATTCCCGACATGGTGCAGAAGCTGGGATTGTTTTGACTTCACCATCCGGAGAAGAGAACTTGTTCTCTTTTCAATTGGAGTTTGATTGCACCAATAATGTTGTTGAATACGAAGCTTTGCTTTTAGGTCTGGAAATTGCTAGAGAAAGAAAAATAAAATCTTTATCTATCATAGGTGACTCTGACCTCATTGTGTCCCAAGTCAAGAATCAATTTGCTGCTAAGAATAATAGACTTAGACACTATAGAAATGCAGTTTGGGATACCATTGAGTGTTTTTATGCCTTTGGAATCAAGGCAGTTCCCTGTGAACAAAATACTTTGGCTAATGAGTTGTCTGTCATGGCTAGTACTATCCAAGCCTCTGAATCCTTGAAGCAGAGAACCTGCAAGCTTGAAGTCTTCTTTAGACCCTCTGTCCCTGATAACCAAGACCACTGGCAAGTCTTTGATGATGATGCCCAAATCATATGATTTCTGATTGTTGCTCGAACCCCAATGGTAAACTTTGAAGATGAAATAAAGGGTAATTCAATTGAAGGAATGGACATAACAAAAATCACTTTTCCTTTAGAGAAGAATTTCAATAGGTATGATGAATTTAAGGGTAAGAGATCTGAGCCAGTTGATGGAGTAATTGAAATCAACATAGGTTCTTCTTGTTCTCCAAAAATGATTAAAATAGGAAAAAATGCCTCTAAAGAAGAAAGAAGGAAAATTGAAGAATTAATTAGAGAATACAAAGATATCTTTGCTTGGACTTATGATGATTTGAAAACCTATGATCAATCTGTTATTGAACACACCATTCCTCTCAAAGAGGGAGCCAAACCATATTGACAAAAATTGCGAAATGTAAACCCTAAGTTAGCTCCTTTAGTAAAAAAGGAGTTGGAAAAGATGTTGGCAGCAGGTATCATTAGGCCAGTCATGCATACAACATGGGTGTCCAACCCCGTAGTTTTAAGGAAGAAAAGTGGGGAAATTAGGATCTATATTGACTTCAGGAACCTAAATCAGGCATCTCTAAAAAACAATTATCCACTGCCTAATATGGAAAATTTATTGCAAAGTGTAACAGGGGTTGGCATATTATCTTTACTCGATGGTTTTTCTAGTTACAACCAAGTCCAAATTAAAAAAGAAGATCATGGAAAGACAACTTTCACCACCCCTTGGGGAACATATGAGTATATAAGGATGCCATTTGGACTTCTAAATGCAGGATCAACTTTTCAAAGAGAAATGGACCATGCATTTGAAGGCCTAATTGGCAAAATCATTGTGATCTATCAAGATAATCTAAATGTTTTCTCTAAAGATAGAGGGGATCATGTAAAGCATCTGAAGAGAATTTTTGAAAGGTGTCAGAAATTTGGAATATCTTTAAATCCTAAAAAGTCTACCTTTGGTGTCGATGAAGGGAAGTTGTTAGGTCATATTGTTTCTAGAGAAGGAATTAGAATTGACCCTGAAAGACTGCAAGGAATTCAAGCTTTAGGCCCTCCCAAAGATGTTAGTTCATTACGATCATTTTTTGGGAAGATACAATTTGTAAGAAGATTCATTCCTAACCTAGCTGAGTTGGAAAAACCTTTGAATGGATTGCTTAAGAAGGATGTAAAGTTTGTTTGGGACAATAAGTGTGATGCCTCATTTGAATCTCTAAAGAAAGCAATTGCTTCCGCTCCTGTCTTGGTGCGTCCCAATTACAATAAGGAATTCCTGATTTATTCCTATGCATATGAGGATACTATATGTCATGTCCCCAATTTTGTTTTATCCAGTACCATGGGTGAAAGGGGACAAGATCAACCCCTAAGGGAATTAAATTTTATTAATTCTATTTACTTAGAATTAATTTTAGCCTAAGTCTCACAAATTGGCAAATTTATTTATTAAAGTTAATTTTGATAAATAAAATTAATGGATAATGAGCAAGTGGGACAAGAGGGCGCCCATGTGGAATATGTTTCCAAAATGGATGAAGGGGTGAAGATATGGGAAAAAATATGAAGAGAAGGAAGGTGGAGATAAGGTTTCCAAATCGGAAAAAAGAAACAACTAGAAAAAGCTAAGGAGGGCACACTTGCCAAAAAAAGTCCAGTTTACCAAAAGGGAAACATCCTGAACGGTGTAGTTTCCATTTCAATGCCCAATTCACAAGGAAAGCAAGTGCTAATGCAAGAAGGAAACATCTAAGGTCAAGGAGGGCGCAGTTTCTAAAGGAGAAAGCTTGTAAGGAAAAATTAAGGAAAGTATGTCCACTCATGGGTGACCTATTCTCACAGGTCACCAAGCCAAGTAACTTGCTCAACAGGTAATCTTGAAGCTTATAAAAGAATCCAACCAACTCCATTTCACAACTTTTGTCATTGTGAGTTTATGAGTGAAGCATTTTAGCTTCTCAAGGTTTGGTGATGTGCCCAAGCCAATCAATGGGTGATGTGCCCCATTATTCTATTCTACTTCTCTTCTCTAATATTCTCTCAGGATTTGCAGCCATGGAGATCTGATAGCAGGTCCATATACTCCAATACTAAGAAGAACCCAAGCTTACAAGGATTTATCATCATACAGGGTACATTCAGAGGAGACAACATTGAAGGGCCGAAATGGAGGTTTCGGGTTTAGCACTTCTGATCATTTATGGGTTGTGAGACCTGTTCCATTGCGTCCGGAGGTCCGTTCCAGTAGGAAACACTTTTTTTCTCATCGAAAAAGGTGTTTGAATGACCAAGATACACCCATTTTCACCAGAGCCAAGATTTCATGTGTTAAGGAGCGCACGTGTCAAGTTCTAGTTCACTGAATGCGCCCAGGACAGCTTAGGAAGCTCAATGCGCCCTCATACTCTGTTTCAGACCCAAGTACACTTTCAGATCAGATATTCAATCATCCCACCTCTTCTTACAGCTCTTCTGTGGCTCTATGTAAGGATTTTCTAGTCTATAAGACATTGTACTGTTGAAGAGCCATTAAATGAGTGAAAGTTTGGTTCAGCGAGTTATATTTTGACCTACTGTTGTTGAATACATTATATCAGAACATTATAATACTTCAGAACAGAGTATTTCAATTAATGAATGTCATTTAATAACCAAGATTAAGAGATTAGCTCATTGAGCACTATTTTGTGACTAGTTTTACAGTAATGACTTCCAAATTCATTCTGCATGTCAGTTTTGATTTCTTTAAGTTGTAGGAGGTTGATAATATATTATACTCTCCATATCAGTCCCTATTTCAAGAATTTGGAAGTATTTAACTCCCTTTTGTAAAGCTTGGAAATTAACTAGCTTTGTAATCCCGGCTTTGCCTAAAACTTCCAAATCATTCCCACTCTTTCCAAATCTTTTTGAATGATTCCCAGTGCATCCATTGAACTTATTTGACTATCATATCTCAGCCTTGGACCCTCAGGAACCCACCCAGTCTAGTAAGCATATGCTGGTGCCACTACAACAAAATACCCTTTTTGTGGCGGTTTTGGCTTGCAGCGGTTTTGCTACCCCCCCCCCCCCCCAAGTTTTTTTAGGTCTTTGGCGGCGATTCTTCAAAACCCCCCTCAAAAGTCCTGAAAATTGGACATTTGGGGGCGGTTTTTAAAACCCCCCCTAAAAAGTCCAATTGTCAGAATTTTTGGGGGCGGTTTTGTAACCCCCCCCCAAAGTCCAATTCTTAATAATTTTGGCAGCGGTTGGTTAAACCCCCCCCCCCCGAAAGTCCATTTTTCAATACTTTTGGGGGTGGTTGTGGAAACCCCCCCCCAAAAGTATTGACCCCTAAAAGTGGCTTGTGGCGGTCTTACTAAATCCCCCCCCCAAAACGTTTTTTAAAGGTATTTGGTGGCGGTCCGTAAAAACCCCCCTCAAAATTCCTTAGAATTTGACTTTTGGGGGCAGTCCTTAAGAACCCCCCTCAAAAGTCCTTAGAATTTGAATTTTGGGGGCGGTCCTTAAGAACCCCCCTCAAAAATCCTTTGAATTTGATTGTTGGGGGCGGTTTTTGTTAAAATTTGAGCATTAATTCACAATACTCTTGGATCTTTACTGAGAGAATAACATATACAGTATATCAATGCATAAGAATCACAATAAGCATGACAAGCATCACAAGAATCAAAAGCATGAGAGACAAGAGACACAGAGTTTCCGTGGGGAAAAACCTAAGGTGAAAAACCCCACAACTTCCTCAGAGATAGAGAGAGCAATGGATCAACCAAAGTACAAACAAAATACACTTGAGATAGTCTCCTAGAGTAGATGATCCTCCTCCTCACTAGTGCGCCACTTTCTGAGTGAGAGAAGTGTGTCTTTCCGAATGATCCAAATAGAGATCTCCCGATCTCTCTTTATACTTAACCTGTTTGCCCAGTGACCTTATGGGGCCGACTTGTCTATCTAGATACATCCACAATATAATATATATTTTAGGGCCGACCCCACACATGGTGGTCTAATAACCCATCGGCAAGTACACACACTTGCGACACTTTTCAATCCACATGACGACACTTCCTTATAGAGGAATAACACATCTCTTATAAGGGTACAATAAATATATATGAAATACATAGATGAAATACATTCCGAAGTTACATATACATCAACACTCCCTCTTAAATAGGAAGGTATTTCTCGACACAGTTCTTCTAGACAAGTCTTCTTCTCAGGATCATCTTCATCTTCATCGTCACTACTGCTGCTATCTCAACCAATCTCTGGCTCTACTCGTCATAGGAAGTTCTACAGAGCCAATCCTTTTTCATACTGGATGTAGGCCCACCACATGCAGGTCTTCATCATCTGTGCGAACGGTCTGATAGAGGTGGCCTCTCAAGACTAATTTTATGCGCGGATGCAATACTAGAAAGAGTATCCCAGGAACATTTATGTGCCTAAGCACGACCGACAAGATCTCCCAGGACTGATTACATGCATTTCCTCCACAATACCTTTAAAGAGCATCCCAGGAACATTTATGTGCCGCAGCACGACCGACAAGATCTCTAAAGAGCATCCCAGGACTTATTACGAGCATACAACTCAACCTCTCGGATCTCTAGGACTGATTACATGTGGATAGACAAAACCTTTAAAGAGCATCCCAGCAACATTTATGTGCTGCAACACGACCGGCAAGATCTCTAAAGAGCATCCCAGGACTAATTACGAGCACACAGCTCAACCTCTCGGATCTCCAGGACTGATTACATGTCTCCGTAGTAATACCTCATCCCAGGACGGATTACGAGAACACAACTCAACTTATCGGATATCTGAGGACTGATTACATACTACATAGCAATACCGGAAAGAGTACCCCAGGAACATTTATGTGCTGCAGACTGGCAAGATCTCCCAGGACTGATTACATGCTATTTGCACAACCTGCCAGATATCATCTCTGACCTCCAAGTATCTACCTGATACTCATGATCCAACGGATCATCATCGCACGAGGCATCATCCTGATGCCCATGATCATATTGATCATCATCACTTGTACCATCCTGGTACATATCATCTGGAGCAACATCCTGAAGCTCATCATCATGATCAACCTGATCATACAATGCATCCACCTAATGCACACCAAGTATCTACCTGATACATATTATCATACATGATCTATCTGATCATAGAGTGTATCCACCTGATACAAATACAAATACACGATACATATCAACATACATGATCTACCTGATCATACAATGTATCCACCTGATACAGATACATGGTCCAAGCATCCAACATGATGCATATACAAATACATACAAATGATCCAACCGATCATATCCAACATCAACACGATGCGTACATACATACAAATATAAATGATCCAACTGATCATGTCCAACATCAACACGATGCGTACATACATACAAATATAAATGATCCAACTGATCATATCCAGCATCAACACGATGCATACATACATACAAATATAAATGATCCAACTGATCATATCCAACATCCAACATGATGCATATACAGAGCAGTAACTGGAGCATCGTCCTGATACTCATCATCCAACGCTTACATCCACAACCATGTGAAGGATCCTCCTTCCAACACGCTTGGGATGGCTTCATCAAATGTGTCCATCACTTCTTCCTCGAAGTGTCGTCGATCTGAAGAACACCAAGCCTCTCCTTGAAGTACTCGAACTTCACCCTGGCTAGTGGCTTCGTCAGCACATTTGCAATCTACTCGTTCGTCGCAACATACAGGAGCTTCACGGCTCCTCTCTACACCATATCCCTGATATAGTGATATTTGATCTCTATGTGTTTCGACCTGTCATGAAACACTGGGTTCTCAGACAGCTTCACACAACTCTGGTCATCGCAGAATACACCAGTAGCATCCACTGGGAGATCAAATAACTCAGATAGTAGCTTCTGTAGCCATACTGCCTTACAACTAGCTGAACAGGCTGCAACATACTCTGCCTCAGTTGTACTCAGTTCTACGCAGGACTGCTTTGTGCTAAACCAAGAGATCACACCTGATCCCATACTGAAGCAACACCCAGATGTGCTCTTCCTATCTGCAGCACTGCCAGCCCAATCTAAATCAACATAACCCTGCAGGTTAAACTTTTGATTCGCTTCATACTTGAGCCCATAATCCACTGTACCCTTCAGGTACCTCAGAACATGCTTTACATCAACCAGATGAACACTCCTCGGATCTGTCAGGAACTAGCTCAATGTGTTCACTGCAAAGCAAATATCTGGTCTCGTGTTCGTCAGGTACATCAAGGACCCAATCATCTGACAATACATAGAGACATCAACCGGCTCAGATGAAGCATCACATAGAAGCTTTAGATTCGATGCCATGGGTGTGGCCATGGCCTTGCAATCCATCATCCCAAATCTCTTCAGAATATCTACTATGTACTTCCCTTGACCAAGGAAGATCCCACCTGAATTCTGCCACACCTCCATACCTAGGAAATAATGCATCATTCCCAAATCTTTCATATCGAACTCAGCAGCAAGATTTCTCTTAGTATCTGCAATCAATCTGTCATTTCCTGTTACAAATAAGTCATCCACATACAGGAGTAGAATCATAGGATTCCCTTCCTCAACGTTGTAGTAGAGGTTGGAATCCGCTTTACTCTTGGTAAAGCCCAAGCTAGATAGGAAACTGTCCATCCTACCATACCAAGTTCTGGGAGCTTGCTTCAGGCCATACAAGGCTTTCTTCAATCTGCACACATATGACTCCCTGTCGTGTATTTCAAAACTGAGTGGCTGCTCCACGTATACTTCCTCTTCAACTACACCATTCACAAAAGCAGTCTTGACATCCATCTGGTGTATTTTCCATTTCATTGCTGCAGCCAGGGCAAGTATTGTTCTGATGGAAGTATACCTGGCTACAGCTGCAAAAGTTTCTTCATAATCTATTCCCTCTTTCTGAGAGAAGCCACGAGCTACGAATCTTGCTTTGTATTTATCTACACTTCCATCTGCAGCATGCTTGATTTTGTAGATCCATTTGGAAGTCACAACAGACTTCTCTTTAGGTCTTGGGACAACATCCCAAACATCATTTTTCATTATTGATTGGTATTCCTCAACCATGGCATCCTTCCATTCTTTCTTTTCCGCTACTTCTTCATAACTGGAAGGTTCTTTGTTCATAATCTCACAGAGTAAAGCAACATAGCTGGTATGTGATCTGGTTCTCTTCTTTGCTCTGTGTTCTTCTTCTGGAATGCCAAATCTTTCTGCATCTTGAATGAGATCTCTAGCCCATGCAGGTTTCCTCTTGTGAGAGTTATCCTCACGGGGTGGATCTACAGGTTCTTGCGGATCTTCAAACTCACGAACAACTTCTGGAATTGCTTCAGTCATGGTAGTGTTTTTAAATCTAGTTTCCTTAGGTTCTTCATAAACTTCGATAGGTGCCTTCCTTGATTTGATGAATGCTGAGTTTTCATCAAATGTTACATCCCTACTGACATCAATCTTCTTGAACCCTGGAAAGTATATTCTGTGAG
Source organism: Larix kaempferi (assembly GCA_027924585.1). Lineage (NCBI taxonomy): Eukaryota > Viridiplantae > Streptophyta > Pinopsida > Pinales > Pinaceae > Larix > Larix kaempferi. The sequence goes on along the minus strand of BSBM01000809.1, from coordinate 2,897,835 downwards.
CCTTCGAGCTTTCACTATAACCCACAAAGATACCCTTCTTTCCTGAAGGATCTAGTTTGGTCCTCTTTTCCTTTGGGACATGAGTGTATACTGGACAACCAAATATTCTAAGATGGCTGAATTCAGGTTTCTTACCAGAAAAGACCTCTTTTGGTGTCTTGTTGTCCAATATCTTGTGGGGTGTTTTGTTCTGCACATATACAACTGTTCTAGATGCTTCTGACCATAGATGCATAGGTAGATCCTGGTCATGCAACATTGCCCTTGCTGCTTCCAGGATTGTCTGTTCTTCCTTTCTGCAACTCCATTCTGTTGAGGATTATAAGGAGCAGTCAACTCCCTCTTAATCCCTGAATCACTGCAAAGATTCTTGAAGTCACCTGATGTGAATTCTGCACCATTGTCGAATCTGAATGTTTTGATCTTTTTGTCAGTTTGATTCTCCATCAAGGTTTTGAATTCCTTGAACTTATCAAACACCTCATCTTTGTTTTTCAAGAAGTATACCCAAGTCTTCTTGGAGAAGTCATCAATAAATGAGACATAGTAAACATACCCACTTAGAGAACTGGATGACATAGTACCACATACATCTGAGTGGATGATTTCCAGGATATCTTTTGCCTTGCTTTCACTGCTTGGGAAAGCCTTCTTAATATTCTTACCTTTTGCACATCCTTTGCAAACACCTTCATGTTTGGTCTTGATTTCAGGAAGACCCTCTACATCCTTGCTTGCAATTGGAAGTGCCCTATAGTGCATATGAGCAAGTCTTCTATTCCAAAGTTCACTTGGCTCCATGGATTCATGCACCATGGCATGTTCAGGTTGTCCTTTTAATTTATACAAACCTCCCGCTTGCTCTCCAATCACAACTGCATCATCTATGGTCTTTCCCTTTGGCCACATTAGGACTTGGCCATCCATAAATGCAACCCTCATACCTTTTGTATCCAATGCAAAGATGGAGAGTAAGTTCTTATTGAGCCCAGGTATATAAAGGACTTCTTTCATCTTCAAAGATTTTCCAGAATCTAGGTTGTAGGAGGCTTCACCACTTCCTTTGATGGGATATTGATAATCATCCCCAAGTTCCACTTTATGGGGTGATTCATGTTCATACAAATTTACAAAGGATTCTTTAAACCTAGTCATGTGTTTGGAAGCTCCACTGTCAATTAACCAATCATTAAAACCATGGGAGATAGTACCTATGAGAGCAGAGATTAGAACATACTCTTCTTCACTTGATGAGTCATCATTACTATCATCACTTTCTGCCATAGCCTTCTTCTTTGGAGGTTCATCATCTTCGGCAGCATGAGCATGGTACCTTCTTTTGTTACCCTTCTTCTTCTTGCTGGAGTTATTGTTGTTGTGTTTGTCCCTTTTGTTCTTGGGACATTCTGAAGCAAAGTGACCCTTCTCATTACAAGTGAAACACCTTAGATCTTTCTTGTCTTTGTGAAAATGATGAGAAGATTTCTTCTTGTGATGGGATGGCTCCCTCTTGAACTTGCCCTTCTTAGTGTGAGCTATGAGAGCTTGATCTTCATTTCCCATCTTCTCTTTTCTTGCCACAAGCCTTGCTTCTTCTTGAGAACATTCCTCCCATAATCTGCTGAAGGAGATTAACTTCTTTTTGGCACAGATCCCCTAGATAAAAGAGTCCCATGACCTAGGTAGGCCATTCAAAGTAGTCATAACAATTTCACCATTCTCCACCATTTCATCTACAGCTTCAAGTTGTTCCTTCATCTGAGAGACCTTGGAGAAATAGAATTGAATGGTTTCTCCATTTGACATCTTGACCCCTTTCAATTGATTCCGCAGGGTCATCTTCCGATTTATGTTCTTTCCTTCAAATAGCTTGGTCAAAGAGTCAAACATAGCCTTGGGTGTCTTTAGAGAAGACACATGGGGTATGAGATGGTCTTTGATAGAATCAACAATGAGTCTCTTTGCCTTGACCAAGTTCTTCTTATGCAATACCTTAGCCTCTTCATCCTCTGGGATAGGGATGTCTTCTTTTATATATGAGTCCAACTCATTCTCTTCCAGGATTAACCCAATCCTATACTTCCAAGCTCGGAAGTTATCAGCCCCTTCAAGCTCATCCTCAAGCTTGGTGTGGTGAGACATCTTAAAGAGTAATTCAAATGAAATAGAAAAGATTTAGGTCTTACCACTTGAAATGCTGAAAACTGGATCTGGTCCCAGATTAGGGTTTGTCGGAAAAACCCTAAAAATTCAAAATGTGAATTTCAACTTTCTGAAAGGATAGAAAGATGCGCCTTGATGAGCTGATCAACCTGGTGTATTCAGAATTTGAGATCAGCAAAGCTTTACCCTTCAGATTTTCCTTTTTGTCCTCCCGGGTTCACTGGAGAGAGCCCTGAATTAGGGTTTGAGTTTCTCGGAGATCTACCTAGCCAAAAATATCGATACAAAGCTCTAAACTTTGATTTTTGCAAGGAGCTTCCAGCTATGGCTTCAGATTTCAGAAATTCCTATTTTTGTGGAAACCCTAATTTTTAGGGCCAAATATGAAAATGCTCAGAATTGAATTCTGATTGGACAGATAGATTCTCCTTGATGAGTAGAGTCAATCTACTATACAGATTTTCCAAAACCTATGGAGAGAAACCCAATAAACAAGAAACTCAAGTTTTCGTCACTGCAAAATGTCTTCTTCTCAGGTTAGCTCTGATACCATGTTAAAATTTGAGCATTAATTCACAATACTCTTGGATCTTTACTGAGAGAATAACATATATCGTATATCAATGCATAACAATCACAATAAGCATGACAAGCATCACAAGAATCAAAGCATGAGAGACAGGAGACACAGAGTTTCTGTGGGGAAAACCCTATAAAGGTGAAAAACCCCACAACTTCCTCAGAGATAGAGAGAGCAATGGCTCAACCAAAGTACAACCAAAATACACTTGAGATAGTCTCCTAGAGCAGATGATCCTCCTCCTCACTAGTGCGCCACTTTCTGAGTGAGAGAAGTGTGTCTTTCTGAGTGAGAGAGAGCAATGGCTCAACCAAAGTACAACCAAAATACACTTGAGATAGTCTCCTAGAGCAGATGATCCTCCTCCTCACTAGTGTGCCACTTTCTGAGTGAGAGATAGTCTCCTAGAGCAGATGATCTCTATTTATACTTAACTTGTTTGCTCAATGACCTTATGGGGCCGACTTGTCTATCTAGATACATCCACAATATAATATATATTTTAGGGCCGAACCCACACATGGTGGTCTAATAACCCATCGACAAGTACACACACTTGCGACACTTGTCAATCCACATGACGACACTTTCTTATAGAGGAATAACACATCTCTTATAAAGGTACAATAAATATATATGAAATACATTCCAAAGTTACATATACATCAACAGTTTTTAAAAAAGCCCCCGAAAAGTCCAACGGGACTTTTGGAGAGGGTTTGGAAAGACCCCCCCCCAAAGTTTTGTTGGACTTTTGGACTTTTGGGGGGGGGTTTGGAAAGACCCCCCAAATGTCTTGTTGGACTTTTGGTCTTTTGGGGGGGGTTTGGAGATCCATACCCTCGGAATATATTTATCATCATCCTATGAGTTGAGGCGGGCATTTCCCTAAGGCCAAGTAGGCAGATTTTACCATACTTGGACAATTTTTTATCATCTCCTAGGCTTGGTCTAATTTCCCTAAACCAGTGTTTTGTCAGGTATTTGGACAAACTGAGACCATGGTTGAGTAGACAAAACAACAGCCTACAATATCCCCATGTGTTGCCGACATTTTCTTCAACACACAATTTGTGTCGGGCATCCTCTCAGGGCTACTTGGACCCCATGCTCAGGTTCAAAATTGGATTTTTGGGGATAGAGTCTAATAATGCTGCCGAACTAGATCAAGGTCTTCACCAAGGACCCCTCTAATCGTAGAAGGTGATTCCAATATAATTCTCCACATGGCTGCTGATCATTCTCCAAAGTGGCGTAGCGCTTTCCTTCTCCCACGTCAAGCTAATCTGCTGGCCAACCACGAGAGCAGTGTTCACATGGCCTCCTACTCTTATACGTGGGACGATTTGACAGAAGTAGTTTTTTGGGATGGCTGCCTGCTCTTGTATGTGGGACGATTTGACGATGATGGTTTTTCGTGCGAGAAGACATCATGCTGACGGTAACTCTGGCCTTTTGCAGTTGTCCGCATCGACCTTTAACTCTTGTCTTTTCATCCTCCTTCCCAGTTCTCGATCAGTCTTTTCATCCTCCTTCGCAGTTCTTCAATGGGGGAAATGACGGAAGAAAATAATAGTTATTAATAACTGTACCTCCTTCAGTTATTAAGAGCTATTAAGATGTACCTGATTCATCATAACAGTCGGTGGCAAACGAGAATATATGGAGGCTCAAGGTGGCAACCGTGATCGTCATTGCTGGTTTTTTGCATGCATGCAAGTTTTGGTAATATGGTTGATTATGGAGCAAGCATCTAGTGATAGGATAAAGGAGCCGCAAGATATTAACTGTCGTCCTGAGGTTGGAGATAATTCCAGTTGCAATAGGAAGAGAGGGCGTGGGGATTCTCCTGGGGAGCTGGGTGGTGGTCTGTCTCGTGCCTCTCAGCGGGCACGTATGGAGAAAAATTCATTCACTCTTAATATCCTCTTGGAAATCCAGAGGGACATCAATGACTATGAACAACAATGGTGGGCTCGTCTGAGTAGGGAAACCCTAGTGGGAGAGCATAAGAAGTTGGAGAATTGGATCATTGATCCTGGAAACATGGCTGGGCGCGTTAGTCTTTACGAGTGCACTGTTGCAATGTTTTGGATGATGAAAAACTTGGTTGGCTATGCCATTCACGATAGGAATCCTCTCAGAGATGACAATGCGCAACTTCTCTTTGAAGAGTCTCGCGCGCACCGGAAGCTGGATTTCCTTCTGTCTGCCATGGCGCTTCAACCTCCTCCATGCGCTACTTCTTCTTCCAGCTTTCGCCATCGGGGAGTTCTCCATAAGATCCTTATATAGTTCGCTGATGTCTGGGTGGGTGGGTGTTTATTTGGGGGGTTTGGGGCTAGCTGGTTTAGCATTTATCTTATGTATCAGTGGTTATGAAGCTGGGGTGTCTATATTTATGCTCTTTGGCCTGCGAGCCTATGGGAAGAAAGTATTTGGTTCTGTTTTTTTTGGTAATTCTGTGGTTTTTTGTCTATTCAGGTAGAAGGTTCGTCTCGGTTACTGCGGTAATAGCCTTCAGATGTGCCACGAGGGTGTGTGTCTGTTTTGATGAACAATTCTGAGCTTCGGCTAGATTGCTCCTTTTGTAATTCCTCCTTTTAATATAATGCAAAATCTCCTTACTTCCAAAAAAAAAGGCTTGGAATGGTGTTTAGTATTCCCAAAGGATTATTCTTCCATATCACAGTCATGATAAGTGTATTTTTGTGTTTTAAGTAACTGTAAGTACCATTCTCTGCTTTTAAAAAGTTGATTTTTGATGAGGTAAGTGTTCAAGTAAAAGCTAATATTTTTTTGATAATGCATGATGCTAAGAATGTATCTGCTAATGCATACTTTAACCATTCCTTTGAATTTGTCATAGTACTCTTTGTAAAATTACTTAGGGTAATGTGATACATTTGAATATTAGTTTAAATTGGATTGAAAACAACTCTTCATAATGAATTATGATGATATGAACATATAACTAAGAATGCCGGGTTTGATATGATTTACATTATAACACAGATCCCTATTCTTGGAGAATTATGCTATGATATGATTGCTAGATGAACATCGAGATTGCAGACATATGTATTCTTGTTTTCACTAGTTGATTTATGAGTGTCTATGCTGATTTAAAATTTGAAACCTTTGTGTATGATCTCTGTAACTGAATGCGTCCTTGAAATGGCTTTTTCTGCAAGATTGAATGTCATTCCAAATGCGTTTGAATGGCTTGCAATGCGCCTTCATGGTAGAAATGTTGAGTTAAAATGGAGTATGTTTCTGTATTTGAATCTTTCGAGAAATCCATTGATCAAAATCTATATGTCATTATTGGTTGGGATAGAGCCGTGATTGCAGAACATTGCAATTATTGGTAATGAGCGAGTGAATTGATTAAGAGGACAGGCCGAATGCGTCCCTTGCATATGTTAAATTGAAGTTTACTGTTGAGGCCAAATCCATTGAAAGGATTTGGCCAAGATGTCTCTGAATTTCTTAACCAACAGATTCCTTAAAAACCAATCACACTAGTAAGATTCAACAAAGAAAATCTGATCTAATTGCAGTGCTGATTGCATTGAGGTAATGCATATTGCTGTGTAAATATTTTTTTTATAATTTAAGCCGTATTTTCTAAAAAAAGTGAAAATTATTGACTTAAAAAGTGAAAAGTGTTTTGTCATTGCATATAATGTAGATTAATCTTATTAATTGCATATAGTTGTCCTTCATTCATGTTCTCTAAAATAGTAAAAAAGTTGGACGAATTTTCCCATACTTGGCCAATTTCTTGATTTTCACTAATTTGTTGTATCTCTCCAGACTGATTCATAATGCAACAATGATTTCAACTTCATGCCACATCATCATCTATGCCATGCAATGCCATGCGGGCATCAATATCATTATTGTGGGCATCAACCTTAATGCGGGCATCAACCTTAATGCGGGCATCAACCTTAATGCGGGCATCACTTAGCCCCTTTACAACACTTAGCCATTTTTCCTTTGTCTTTAATATGCAAAATAACATTTTTCTTCTATTTTGGCAGGTTGATATTTTCCTTATCTAATCACCATAAGAAAAACCAAGAGCATGGCTAGATAGCCATTTCAACAATGAACAGGACCATATGGAGAGCGTTGATACCGATGAGCAAAGAAATAATGAGTATTCAATGAGGAATTGGCAGAGTCGCAGTTGCCAAAAGTAGGAAAAATGGACAAATTTAGGTGTTGCAGTTGCTCAAAACAAGAAGAATAGGCACTTTTGGAGGTGTCGCTGCTGCTCGAAATAGGAAAATTGGACAAATTTAGGTGTTGCAGCTGCTTGAAATAGGAAAAATAGGCACTTTTGGAGGTGTCGCAGCTGCTCGAAATAGGAAAAATAGACAACTGTTGGAGAGCGCTGATACCGATGGATAGCGTTGATGGAGAGCACTGATACCGATGAGAAAAGAAATAATGAGTATTCAATGAGGAATTGGCGGAGTTGCAGTTGCCAAAAGTAGAAAAAATGGACAAATTTAGGTGTTGCAGCTGCTCGAAATAGGAAAAATAGGCACTTTTGGAGGTGTCGCAGCTGCTCGAAATAGGAAAATTGGACAAATTTAGGTGTTGCAGCTGCTTGAAATAGGAAAAATAGGCACTTTTGGAGGTGTCGCAGCTGCTCGAAATAGGAAAAATGGACAAATTTAGGTGTTGCAGCTGGTTGAAATAGGAAAATTAGGCACTTTTGGAGGTGTTGCAGCTGCTTGAAATAGGAAAAATAGGCACTTTTGGAGGTGTTGCAGCTGCGGTAAGAGAAATAAGCCATAGTTAGCGGTGTTGCAGCTGTGCGAAATGGGAAAGATAGGCGATTTTGACGGAGTCGCTTGGGAAGATATGTGCTTAGATCAGTGTGAATGGAAGGAACTGCCTTACCCCAGATAACCCATAGAAAAACTATTCTCCTAATGAAAATCTGTAAATGGGAGGGCTTGGTTTTTTTTTTCTGTAAATGTCTGTTTTTGGCAATAGAAGGTGTTGGTCACCCTATATGCTAATTAATTACAACTAACACACAAGATGCTCAATATAAATTGTCAAACCCAGTGAAGTATTTTATTTCAATGGGAATAAGCACAATCTATGCATAAACATTTCAAGTAGTTGATTAACTGAATGGAGATAATAATCCTACCTATCTGCTCAACCAAACTCATTCCATAAAGAAAACTAATCTAACTCATACATCTAGGAATTCAAAGTGCAACTACCTTCCTACAGAAATCAACCTAGCTGTTATTGATCTAGGAATAGAAATGAACTAGATTAATTTTGCAAGAAGTTAAATCCTATAATTATCAAACTACAGTATTCAATCTTTACCAAAATGATTCATCCAACAACTACTGTAACTCAATCATAATTTGCCTAATCTATGAATTCAACTAAAGATACAACAACAACCAGAATTAGAAAATAAACTTGAACTCTAAATTGATAATCATTGGAAATCCTAGGAAGCATAAATACTGAAAGGAATTAGAGCTATTCGTAATGCAAAGAATAAACTACCAATAAAGAATGCAATCATAAATCTCTGTTGCAACTATCAGAAATATGCCTAATGCAATTCCACGACACACACCAGGAAATGAATTAATCTAACTACCTACTTAACTTGACAATCTCTGTGAGAAGGCGGGCCCTAGCCTTCTAACAGAGACACCGTGAACTACCACGAATTAAGACACATAAATGGAAATAACTCTGCTCTTCATTAAAAGATGGTAATCCACAGTATTAGCCTCTGTTACAGCCCATACAAAATGATAATTATCCAACCCCAGACTTTGAAAGCCTTCCCATATTTATACATGCAAAATACAGTTCGTGATCCACTAATTTCGTGCCGCAATGAAGATCTCTGATCTTCGTGCTGCAGAGTTACAACTAAACTGTTACAACCATAATGAATGAGGTCGTTAATCATGAAGGATGCTGTTACACTGGTAGTCAATGGATCAACGGTTTAACAAACTGGGAGGCGTCCTGTCTGTTGCAGCTATACTCTGTTCCAGTGACCTGTTATAGCTTCACGTGGAGAGATGCGCTGTCCCTTAAAATATGAGGAATCAAATCAAAAGGGTAACAACTGGCACCATGTATGATTCTTTCCCAAGGCATTGCGACTGATACACCTGTGCTTTGATCTTAACTTAATGAAATCAACACAAGTTAGCATAAATCGAAGGCTAGAATTCATAACCATAACAATCTTAGGCATTTAATTAAATGAAACAATAATGATGTATACCTTGTCAGGACTGTTTATTAATCTGGAAAAAGACATGTATATGGTTTATGAAAGTAGGGTGTAACTAGGCAAAATGATGAAATAGGTATTTTAAAAAAGGGGCATTTCCAGGGCCCAACATCTCCTCCCAAATATCCAATTGCATGTCCTCATGCAATAGCTGATTAGTTTGATCCTGACTCTGATCCTCATTCATATTATGCAAGTGAGTAGAAGGAATCAATTTTGACAATTAACCATTGGAAACGCTGGTTCTTGTGTGACAGCCTTTCCTTACCCTTAGCAGCTTCATCTTATATTGGAACTCACCAGATTTTCAATTGTGTTGGTGCTTCTGAAACAATATCTTTTCCTTATGTCCTCGTCTCAGCATCTTTTTCCTGAGTTGTACTTCCAACAAAAAAGAAATTTTGAGGGCGTTGATTCTTGTGTAACAATGTCAGATTTCTTGATTCTTTTGGCCTGCTGAATCGGTTCAATGTTACTAAAACAATGAGGTTGTGCCCTGGGATAATTCCTTTGATTGTCTTGCTCCTGAGGGTTTCTGTAATGCTAGGTCCACTACTGTAACTTTATGCCCTGCCATATTAAAAATATCTCCACATTCCGGGCATATCATTTCTGGATGCCCTTCATTCCCCTGAATGGACGATAAATTCCCCAATTGGTATGTAGCTTCCACCATTGAACTCGCATATTTCTTTGCCTATTTCCGGCATGTCTCCTTCCATTTTTCTAGTTCTGCACGAAGCACTTGCACCTCCTCCTTTAACAACTCATTTTCAAACAAAAGATTCTCTATTTGAGGTTCTTCTACAGTAGGTTCTTGTGTATCAGTAGGTGGTCGGGGTTTTTAGATGGGAATCCCAATTTCTTCCCCAGTAAATTGACCTGCTTCTGCTGTAGTAGCCGTTTTGATTTTTCTCCTTTTCGCTGGGTTGGATGTCTGGCCTTTGCTTATTATCCCTTCTTTTCTCCTCTGAGGCAGAAAAAATCCTATCGCCTTAGAAATAGGGCCAAATCCCTCCTTTCGAATTAAAGTTCTTCTTATTTCAGGGAAGGTCTCCACATTCAGAGCTTCTAGACCACTTTCTGCTACTGCTTTTGCTTGACGTTCCTCTTCTACTATTGCGATTTTAGCTGCCTCAGTTTCAATCTCCTCTTCATCCTCCAATTGAAATTATGGTGTTGCAATCCTCCCCCAAACTGATTTTGAGGAACTCCAATCCTCATCCACTATCTTTGAAAAGAATTCACTGGGTGCTCCTGGACGAACCAGAAGTTGCCCCCAGGTCAACTTGTTATATGCCAGGGCCTGTAAGATCAATAATTTAATTAGCCCATGATTTGAGAGGGATGATAAGGGGTGTTGAGCTCTTTTAGCATAATAAGCCATGCGTTGCAAGGATCTAAGAAGATAGTATGGCATATTTAGCAGCTTACGATAACGTAAATGTGATAGGAGGAAAAATTCATAAATGTAAACAACAATGTACCTCCCTTCACATGTAATATATTTCTTTAAGAAGAGTGCAACTTGGTCCCAAGGAATTGGAAGAGTCTCCAGCGCTGTTCCTCTGCCTCGTGGTCGAACACTCTCCCCTGCCGCCAGGAAATCCTCAGTTGTAGTTGGGTAATGGCGTTTTCGACTAAACCAACGCTGCCCGATTCTGGGAAGTCTCATTACCTCTGCCAGGATTACCTCTGAAATATATACCCTTATGCCTCGAACCTCTGAATGAGTGCTCGTCAAGTTTTGAGCAAATTCAAGGGTTGTTTCCTCATGAAAACCATTCAAGCGTTGAAAATAGTCTGTCCACCCTGCTTCTTGAAAGATAGCAAAGACATCTCTGTTCTTATACAAAGATTCTATTGTTAAAGGCTCATACCTCAAAGGGATACCCATACCACTGAGATTTTTGTGAAATATTGTAATGAATACAACAGTTACAGTTTTGAACATCGAACTGACTGCATGCAGACATGGTTGATGGATAGTCGAAGTTTGAATTGAGCATTTTTGGAAAGGTGGCACAGTTAATTTTGGGATAAAACGACGATCAGGTAGAATGGCGGTCAAATCATAAGTACGGGTAACAGCTTTAAACGTGATTTTGGTTCAATTGATTTGCTGTGGATCGATGACAGGGGTAAATAACAAGTATAACCATTATTGCTTGAGATGTCAATAGATGTCTAATCATGACTATAGTTAGAACCCATACCTTCAAAATCAATGCTCAAGCCGCCACTCCGTTGTGGCATGATATTTACAGTCACATCTCTGGTAGAATACGCGTGTGCCAAGATGAATTGGACACCGCCAACCAAGCTGATAAGTACATTCACGTTGATAGGAAAACAAGATGACCCAATAATTTCCTTCATTCTTGGCAGACTGTCATTCGAGCTGTGGAGTCATCATTTAAATTCGAGCCAGGTCAGATCATTAGCGGTGAGACTATTCCAAAGTGCAAACAATCTAGCGGAGTTGCAGATAATGAATAAGAATGAATACTTGAGCAGAGTTCGGAGAAATATGGCAGAGTTCCAACTGCAAAAATTTAGAGAAAAGGAAAGAATAGCGGTGTTGCAGCTGCTGGCAAAAGGAAAAAATGAAATGGAAATAGAGGATTCGCAGCTGCTAGACTTGGCGGAATAGGCAAAAATAGCGGAGTCGTAGCTGCTGGAAAAAATAAAAAATGAAATGGGAATAGCGGAGTCGCACCTGTTAGTCTTGGCAGAATGGGAAAAAATGGCAGAGTCCCAGCTGCTGGAAAAATGAAAGGAATAAAAATATTGGAGTTGTAGCTCCGAAACTTGGCAAAATAAGCAAAAGTAGTGGAGTTGCAACTGCTGAAAAAGTGAAGTGAATGGAAAATAGCGGGCTTACAACTGCGAAAATCGGAAGAATGAGCAAGGTAGGGAGTCGCAGCTGTGTAAAATGAGTAACAGGTGGATTTTCAGCTGGCTTCTGAAAACTAACAAATCATCCATCTTCTTCAAAAGAGATTTATTATATCAGGAAACAATGTAAGGTTCCTGCAATCGTCTGGCCCAGTCACGACTGTTGTTCCTCCAATTAATTCCTACACATGATTCTTTAAAACAAACCCGATCAAGTGCAAAATGAAAAATAGATAAAATACATAATGAATTTTTTTTTTATTTATGTACAAATTATGTGGATATTGCAGTTCTTAAAAATTCATGGGGAAAAATTTCCTCATACAAGAAATCAATCACAGCCTGATCATTAGCCTTAACAAAGGCTACAGCTTCCACCCATTTGGTCATGTAATCTGTGCAAACCAAGATGTGAACTTTCTGTTTTGAGGGGGGGTTGATAGGCCCTACGAAATCCAGAGCCCATTTGTCAAATGGTTCAACCACGAGCTGTGGCTGCAAAGGCATTTCATCTAATCTATTGGGTTGGCCCATACTTTGGCAGCTATCACATGCTTGAACATACTTCTTTGCATCCCTGAACAATGTGGGCCAGAAATAACCCATTCTCAAAGCCTTATGACCTGTCCTTTTGTCAGCAAAATGTCCCCCACAGGGCTCATCATGACAAGCTTTAAGGATACTAAAAATTTCATCTTCTCTAACACATCTTTTGATTTCTAAATCAAGCCCTGTTTAGAAAATATGTCCATCAATCCAACAATACCTAGCACTCTGTTGTATGATTTTCCCTTTTTCTCTCTTCGACAGATATGCTGGGAGCTTACTTGCAGCCAAAAAATTAGCAATATCTGCATACCATGGGGAATGAGCTAATACTGCAAACAAATGTTCATCAGGGAAGGAATCTTTGTCTGGTAAATTGTCATCACTATTAGTAAGTCGAGATAAGAAATCTGCAACAATGTTTTCCTTTCCTGGTCTATCAATAATTGTGATCTCAAATTCCTGTAACAGTAACAACCATCTAGTAACTCTAGCATTCATGATTGGTTTATTCTTTAAATATTTGATGGCAGAATGACCAGTGTGCACAAAAGTGGAGTATCCGGTAATGTAGTGTCTAAATTTGTTGATGTCATAAACTATGCCAAGGAATCAAATCAGAAGAGTAACAACTGGCACCACGTATGATTCTTTCCCAAGGCATTGCGACTGATACACCTGTGCTTTGATCTTAACTTAATGAAATCAACACAAGTTAGCATAAATCAAAGGCTAGAATTCATAACCATAACAATCTTAGGAATTAAATTAAATGAAACAATAATGATGTATACCTTGTCAGGACTGCTGATTAATCTGGAAAAAGGCATGTATATGGTTTATGAAAGTAGGGTGTAATTGGGCAAAATGATGAAATAGGTATGGTAAAAAAGGGGCATTTCCAGGGCCCAACGGAAGGCAATAGAAGGATAAACTAATTTACAAAAAAAAAAGTTAATGAAAATATGATAGACAGATTGCTCATTCGACATATTCACAACACAACATTTCATTTCACATGCAACGAAGATTATATAATACTGATGTATTACAAAATCAGAAATTGTGCCCATGACATATAATGGCAACTTGTGCCCAAAATTTTAATTAAATGTAAAGATTAATCCCGAACTACAAAAAATTTATAAACTATGTCCTGATGTAAGTATAAATATTCAAGAGATCAACTATTCTCAGTTGATACAACATCACTGAAATCACTAGTCACACAGTATAACCACTAGTTACATAGTTCAATGTCATCCTTATGCTAAGGAATGAAGCTCAACAAAGCATCTGCTAGATTGCTTAATGCACTACTGGGACGTGGTAGAGCTATATTTTCAAATAGAGGATCTAAAATTTCTGTCGGATTCACAATATAATAGCCTTTTCCAACAGGGACACAGTGTACCATTGCATTTGGTCTAGTCTTATGTATCGTCTCCCTTGCAACTTTAACCCTTGAGTTTAATGCAATGATAAAGCATTTATTTCCTTGTATCCCAAATTGGGAAGTTGGTGTCAACTCATTAGCATTATCTTGACCCTGCAAATAAATGAGACAAAGTATGATGCATGGAAATAAGAATTTAAACATTGATGATCCTAGATTAAATAATTACAATCTTACCTGAATTGGTGTTTTCATTTTGTCAATTTGCAGTTTCGATGGAACCATTGGTGTTTTCTGTACAGAATGTTGGTCATATTTCGATGCACGACTCTACAGCCAATAAACAATGATTTCTAATATATTGATAAAATAAAATAAAATTGAACTAAATTACTAAATTTATCAATACTTACTAGGGAATATGATGGAGTATGCATTGAAGTTAATTTTGTTTGTATTAGTCCGTTCATAGGGGTTGTTATGTCCTCTGTATCAATTTGTCAAGGCAACAAAATATAATATATATATATATATATATATATTCAAAAGATGAAAATAAAATATTATTTTAAATAATAATTAAACAACTAACCTCCACCACAGGCGTGATTTCATCTTGAGCATTTTGTACAGTAGGACACTGTTTATATGAGTAATCAGATATTAGAAGTCAGATCATTAGTGTGAAAATATGTATATTGAGACAAGAGTAAAGAATTGGACACTAACACTTTCTTTGTTGACCACATGTCCTCTCTCCATATCTTCTACTCTTTTCAGTAGTTCAGTTATTGCTGTTTTCAAAGATGTGATTTCCTGTGTTTTTTCTTTCACTGTAGCTTGGCTTACAGCTAGCGCCTCCTTGTATGGAATTTTTCCAAACAAGTTAGTTGGTGTAGCTCCTAAGCCAACGCCATGACATTGTCCTCTTGCATCAACCGCTAGTACCTTGGAAAGGGCATCAACCCTAGCTACAAAGTCTTGAGATGCAACTTCTACTTGTGCTTGTTCAATTTTTTGCTAACATTGACATACAATTAAATCAGATCATAGAAGAAAACATTTCCAACATGTAAAATGAAATTTTAATCAATATCTAAATTAAAAGGTTGAGAACATACTATTGTTTCTCCTACAACTGGTGTGATTGGAGCGCCATCCTTCTTTTGATGGCATTTCTTCCCTAGTAATGCTTGTAGTTGTATCACCAGAGGCTATAGAGTTTTTCTAGTTGCAACAAGTAAAATAGTATGGTTAAGTTGTGACATTACAATGAAACTAAAATATGTTAATATTTCTCATATCGAATAAAATATCATCACAATTGTTTACCATATCATCTTCGAACCGTTGATAACCTCGACATCCAGAGGTGTGCAAGTCCCTCTCCTTTTCTCTATTTTCCTTTTTTTTTTCCCTTATATCCTAGAAATCAATTGAAAATAACATATATAAGTCAACATTACAAGCCAATAGACATTCTAAAAAACTTGATTTTTTTTTTTTTTTTTTTTTTTCATGTGGTTCACTTTAATCGGCTTAGCCGACCGCTACATCCACGAAATAATTTCCGACGGACCCGCCCCGAAGGGGTTTCCGCCCTGCGGCCGCTGCGTGCCTAACCCCAAGAGGGTCTATGAGGATGGATCCCGTGACCTCGCATGCTGGGAGGCCTAACTTTCGAGAACTCAACCGATCGAGCTAACTCTTGGGGCTATTCTAAAAAACTTGATTATATAATATGTGAACTTTTTTCTTACTAGGAATTCAGTGGTGGCTCGTGATATGATGAATTCTCTCCACACTGTCTCACTTATCCTAATTGGAGGAACATTTTTTAATCTTTCCTCTATTGACTCATAAGGGTCACAATATTTTTTGGTCAACCGATATCTATGACTGTTTTCCTTATGGCCAATGGATTTCATACAATATTCTTTAAGGACCGGGGGGTTATGAATTTTTCCTACAACATACAAGAATTGCATTTTTAGATGTCATACATGGTTTGAAAATAAACTTCGAAATCATCCAAAAATATAAATGTTGAAAACAAATACACGTAATCTCTAATACTCACATTAATTATGTTCCACAAGTCCTCCTTTAATTGATCTGAAACCTTCCTCCAATCAGAATAATTGATTGGAACCATTTCCCTTGCAAGCACACCTAGTAATGAAGATAGCTTCACGGAGTTTGGACCAATTGGTTGGTGCCTTTTATTGATATGAATTTCGATCTTTCCCTCCAAGTTATTGATTTTTGCACATTTAGTTGCTCCTCTACCTTTCTTCTTGAATTTCTCTGTCGATGCTTGTGTAGAGGGATCTTCACCTTGTATACTAATATCTTGTTGGCATTGTTCTTTGTGAGCAACTTCTATAAAAGAAGGGCACTTAAAGGTGTTATGGATTTCTAAGTCATAAAATTCTATTTATGAAGAACTACAAAATTATACAATAATGAGCTTACCTTGTTCTTCATGTTGCTCCGTCCCTTTTTGTGTCGAGGGATCTTCCCCTTCTACATTGTTATCCATATGGAATGGTTTTTTGTGAACGTCTTCTATAAAAGAAGGGCACGTAAAGGTGTTATTGATTTCTTAATCATAAGATTTATACTTACAAAGAACTAGAAAAATATGAATTAATGGGCTTACCTTGTTCATGTTGCTCCTTCTCCTGAAAAGATGAAAATGTATCTTTGTCATTTCCTTCTTCGTTAGGATCACTAGTGGAGTCATTCAAAGGCATTGAAGGTGTAATCTTCTTTGCTATTGTTTGTATTTTCCTCTTCTTTGTAACTATAGCCTAGAATGTTATTAAACATATGCCTAACATCATCATACAATAAAAATAAGCATTATACTGCATAAGGAAATAAATTGTTCTATTTATAAATATTTACCTTCTGATATGCATGTCCCTTTCTTTCCCATTTGATCATTTTGACATGTTCTTTTTGAAAATTTCATAATCAGATTTTTTTGATTTCGTGTCATAATTTGCTTTCTCTGTTTTTTTTAAATGATTAGAGTATTGATTAGCCATAGCCTATTAGATTGTTATTAAAGTACAAAGTAATATGTTTTAACAATTTAAATTAAATAAAAGTAGTATTCCCATTTGTTGTGATGGGAAATTTTGTTTTTTTCAAAGAACTCACAGATGTAACTTCTTGGGTGGCTCAGCTACAATTTTATTAATATAAAACCTACTTGTTTCTATTAAAAAAAAACAATTTAAATTAAATAAAAATGATGATATAATTCAATCACAAACAATCACCTACCTCCGTGTCTCCACTTGTACAAAGCCTGCATAACCAAAAAAATAAATTCTATCATCACTCAATTGCTAAGTGAAAGTTGTTTAAACAAGTTTCAAAAGTAAAAGGGAAGACTATCTGTAATGACTATCTGCTAAGAGGAACAAATGTCATAATTTGAGAGAGAGAGAGGGTTAGGGTTTAGGTTAGACATGTACAGTAGCCAACAAGATATCTTAGTCTCCACGAGTGAAGACCCCTCAGCCTTAGAGGTTGCCAGCAGGACAAGGTTTACACAGGCATCCCCAAAGATGAACACGGTAACGGTCTTGCAGCAGTGGGAAAGTGCAGTCCAATTCTAGTGGTCACAAAACAATCACAACATTCCACGTCTCAGCTAGGAAGAGCCACCACAATCCACGGTCAGCCCTAGAGGAAACCAACATTTTTACAGAATTTTTAAAATTTTGTAGCAGAGGAACCACTATTTTGATTTCTGTTAATAAAGAAACTAAGAATGTTTTCATTTATTATGTTATTTTCACAAAAAGCATGGATAAAATACATGCAATAACAAGAATGCCATGAAACTTAAGTTACACCTCACGTAGTTCACCTCAATATATCCCAACAGCAAAGCTTTAGCTTTCGTGGTGTGCAAAAAGAAAACGGTGCCCTTTCCCGGCAAAACTATTCGCAGGAGATACAATTTGAAAAGTTATGTTAGGGGTCCCATTTTTTTTTATTATTAAATTTTGTTTTTTTGTTTTTTTTTTGGTAATTTTTTTTTTTTTTTGGTATAGATAGCAAAAACGCTCGAGTTTTCTCCTAAGGTTTTCAATGAAAAGGGGAAAGACCATGGTACTGGGAGTCATGTAGGTGGACCAAAGGAAGGAAGGAGGGAACCAAAGAATTGCATCAAAAGGAAAGGAAATATTAGCCTATTGTGTCGATGACATGAAGTTAAATAATGTAATAAGCATGGCTTCTAAGGCATTGATTTCGATGTTTATTTTTAGAAGGATGGGGACAATGAGTTTGTTTCAATAGATTCTAGTCCACCTATACTAATTGGGACCCTTCGGATGTATTGACTTGTAATGTAAACATTGTGCATATGTGATGTACGATTAATCCTAGCGTGGAGCTCAAGGCCAAGGCCCCGCTAGTGAATTCTCATCCTTGAAGGGATGCTATTTTATGTTGTGCCATCCATGTGTTAGTAATCCATGGAAATTGTAAAAACATGTAGATGATTATAATGCAAATAAAAATACCAAGGGGTTGGCTATGGATGCAACTAAATGAGGGGGCTATGTGTATCCACTAGAAAGAGGTCAATAGTGGGTTTTGTGATTGGACCCTAGCTGGATGCCATATGTCATCTTGAGAACCCCTTTGACTATTCTAGTCGTCATTTAATTCTGTTGTAAGGAAGTGGGTGAGAAATTCAGTCCATGAGAGTGATGGAGTATGGGCAGCCCTGAAATTAGTAAGGCAAGGTATGGGATCAGTTTGCTTGACCCATAATCGACTCCATCTTGTGGTAATTATGTGTTCTGAATGTTTAATTGTTCATGTTTCATTCAGCTGTGATTATTTGAGTATGCATATGCATCCATGTGTTTTTATGAATTTCTTCAATAATGAATAGGGCCAAGTCTTGTTGAGGCCCAGGAGGTTCAAAATATAATTCGGTCATGACTTTGGGGGAGAAATAGAAACCCCTTTTGTGTTCATGTTCCCTCTGTGGGTCAGATGAAGGGAGGAGACATGGCATAGTGGATTAGATCTCTTTACAGAGTGGTAAAGAGGTATGGATGAGGATTGGGGACGAAACACCTTGGTTGGAAGAAGGAAAATTTAGAGTTCTCAGGTTTGGAAGAAGATCATACACTTGCATGGGGATCTATGAGAGATTTCCAATATATTATACCAAGTTTTCCAAAAATGGACTTAGGATGAGAAAGTTATCAGCCTGAGAAGTTGGCAGTAACAGTGGTATATATATGGTCGACTTCTGACTTTCCGAACCCGCAGTACATACTGTGGATCACGGAAGTTGGAGGCGCGATTCTGCGAAGCTGAGACCTTTGGAGTTCTGACTTCCGTCTCCCATGTTGTGGATTATAGAAGTCAGAGGCGTGATTTGGATTAGTAGAGAATTAGGTCTTCCAACTTCCCTATTCCCGCATCGCGGATTGTGGAATGCGAAAGTCAGAGGCGTATTTATTCGACGTCGTGTATTTTTCGTTCCGACTTTCCGACTCCCGTGTCGTGGATTGCGGTAGTCAAAGGTGTGATTCTTGAAGTGGCACGTTGGGGTGCTGACTTCCGACTCCAACATGCGGATTGCGGACCAAGCTATTGCGGTTGTGTGAAAGTGCATAGTTTGGAAGAATTTTTTTTATCAAGTTGTATTCTAAGGAGCTCCCCCATCACCTCTTAAGGGCACCGAGGGGGTCGGGGACATTACAGATATCCTAGAACAGTGATGTGTGTTTCTTTAAAATATTGTTCATGGATTTGGATACCTCAAAGAATATTCCTTTAGGGAATAAGGCATGTGATTCCTTCCTTAATTATGTAATATAGAGCCTCAATACCCCTAACTACTATTCAAAACCATCTAATGACATAGACATCCCTACTCAAACACTAAAGATACTTTCAAGAATCCATGTGTGTTTCTTTAAGTTGTTCTTCTTGGCCATGGATTCTCAAAAGGTTATTTTTTTATTAAGGCCCAATTTTTCTCCCTCAAACATGTATAGGGAACCCAATATCTATACCAGGTTCTCAAAAAATTCTAATGGCACTAATATCCCCACTTATATGAATAATATGCTCTTGGGAGGTCATGTGTGGTGATTTTAGGAATTGTTCTTAGCCAAAGATGGCTGGAATTTCCTTTAGGACCTAAGTCGCACTCTTTTTTTCCTGAACCATATCCATGGTGTTGGAACCTATAATTAGTCTTACAATTCTCACTGTGCCACAAAAACCGCACTCATAGGCCAAAGATACTGTGGAAAGGTCTATTGTGGTTGTTCAACATATCATTCTTGGCTATATATACCTAGAAGCTTCCTTTAGGTCCTAAGGCCCAATTTTAATTCCTTAACCATGTCTAGATCCCCAAGACCCATACCTAATGCTCAAAAACTTCTTAACAATTCCAATATTCTGACTATAAGGACAAATATCCCCTCAAGAGGTTAGCTTTGGTGGCTGGAGACATGATTGTTAGACCTTTAATAAGCATGGCTTCTAAGGCATTGATTGTGAGGTTTATTTGTAGAAGGATGGGGACAATGAGTTTGTTTCAATGGATTGAAGTGCATGACTAGTAATCAATTTTAGCTTACCACATAAGGGATGTCATTTTCATCTGAGGTTAGATTTTGAGGTTTATACATCAAAACATAGTATTATTTCTAGTCGGTATCTACTGCATTTATACCTAGGTGGATTTACTGGTTACTTGATCAAATTAGTTATATATCATTCAAGTTCCCATGCCAATAAGTAAGGATACCATAAGGATAAAATAATTGTACTAAATTAGTCTATTTGCATAGACTCTCTTATGATTCTACCCAAGATATTTCCTCTTTATGCTATTAATTGTAACTACTGGCATGATATGACTCATTATTGTTTCTTGCATCCTTATAACAAAGAGATCTATCATATGCAT
Organism: Larix kaempferi; assembly: GCA_027924585.1. Classification (NCBI taxonomy): domain Eukaryota; kingdom Viridiplantae; phylum Streptophyta; class Pinopsida; order Pinales; family Pinaceae; genus Larix; species Larix kaempferi. The sequence continues at coordinate 2,876,975 of BSBM01000809.1, read as the reverse complement.
TCAAACAATTATGACTCTTTATGATCTCTCTTCTCATGGAAATCATATGAGCCAAAATTTGACTGGTGGTATGCCTTACAAATCTACTTTCTTAATTGACATATCAATTAGGTAACTATGGATATTAGAATAATGAGGAGAGATATACTGTTAAGGTTAAGGTCCTACTTGGAGAAAACCAAAAAGAACCTATACAAATCAATACATTGGTTCAAAGTCCTACTTGGAGAAATCCTAAAAGAACCTATATAATCCTTTTAAATATTAAGAATTTTTATCATTACCTCTTCCAACCATATGAAATTCTTGTAAAGATAAAAAGAATTTGAACCATTAACCTATGTTTTTTAGACCAGTATTATACCATTGAAACTATTCTCCTAATGAAAATTTGATTACTTGCTAAGATATCCCTCCAGTCGATTTTCAATGATGCCTACCTTACGTCTACCACATATCATCCGATGCGAATCTAGAGCCTCCACCTCATTTATGTATTTGCATTGTTCAATGAACCATTTTAGTGGTGGAAGAATTAATAGTTTTTACAGATGTCTGCATGGGAATTTCTATTTAGGTCATTGGAGAGTCAACGACAGGTGGCATATGAAATTATTGAACCAAGTGATCTCTAATAATGTTATGGCCATTGCACTGCACCTTTGAGTAATTTACTCACTCCCAAGTGAGATTTTTTGAGCTCTTAAGGAAATGAAGTTTCCCATACCTTCCAAGCCATTAAATGAGGGGATCGAAGCCAATTCTAACTCCTAAAAATACATTGATATGTTAAAATGTTAGTGACAACTTTAACATCTTGATCTCCTATCATACTAACAACATATATTAGTTAGTCTAAAGGTTGGGATATGTCCACATTACAAACATATTTATATTTAACCCATATAGCCTCCCTACGATGTAAGTTATAAATATCCTTGACAAGTAATATAATAGAAGCTAGAAACGATTATGCAATAAGTAAATTAAGAATATTATAAGAAACTAGCACCCCCTAGCGCCATCCCCATAGCATATTCTATAATAAGGTTTAGCACAAGGGAGTCTTCCTGTGAGTCTAACAAGTAACAATATTATATTATACCTAGGATTGATTATAGGCTCATGCCTTGGTTATACATACAACAAATTTTCAGGCCCATCTAGATATAATATGCTAAAGATTCATGCATATTCGCTTTTCGTCTTTTTTGGTTTTTATGTTTTTGAAAAAAAAGAGTAACAAAGGGGCCGATTTCATCTTGTGGAGGCCGTATTCTTCATTTGTTGGTTGAGTTTGGACTGCGTGGGCTGTGACATCGTCTGGAGAGGACGATATACTTTCTGTTGGGTGCATATCCATACAACCAAAAGGATCTGCAATCTACTACAACGTTGTTATTGACACCTACATGAATCTACTACAACGTTGTTGGGTACTCTCACTGTAGTCTTCCTTCTTGTTATGACTGTGCATAACGTTTCTGGGTAGTGAAGGGAGTCTGAGAAGAAGACGATTTGGGTTGTTTTGAGGAGCTAGCATACACCAAAGAAAAATCGAGACACCAAAGAAGGCCAGCTCACTTCCATAAATCATTGCGCACACCCAGGAAGCTACAGGTTAGATTTAAAGTAATTTCAGATTTGTTTGTCCACCTTAGAACTGCTGTTACAGTCATTGTAAACTCAAAGTTATATGAATATGATATTTAGGGTTTATTTTCATTGTTATTTATGCAAAGATATCTCTATTTCATTTATTGTTCACTGTTAGCGCTACGGAAATAAAGATCTGATATCCGAAACAAACTCTTCTCGCACTGTCTTCCGCAGTGAAATTATTTCCGGAATGAGGGAATAGAGTTTTTGCAAAACGCTTCTTCCCCGCCATCGATCAATTTCGTTGCAAGCCTGAGTGTTCGTACAACTTACTTTTTCACGCAGCGAAATGGATTTCTTATCATTCGATCAGTGTCCCCACCAAATCAACGGTGGATTCCAAAATTTATTGAGCGCATCCCATAGAATATCGCACACATGAAAAGTGTTTCAAGGCTTGAAAATTCTCTCAGCGATATCACTAGTCCAATAAAGGGTAGCGACCCACGTACTAGACCTCACAAAATGCCATCCATACTAACAAATCACGACCAACACATTTACGCACCCTCACGACACCCTTAGTAACCCACATTAGGTCATGGTACCTTCATAACAGTCCTCAAGGCACTTTCAGCCAGTCACGACAGTCCTAGCAGGCCTAAGACATGTCACAATAGCCCTTAGCAGGCTCAAGACAGGTCATGGGTTTCTCTAGAAAGCATTAGCAGAATTTACACATATGAAATTGACGCAAACAAGAAACACAAACTGAATATGAACACTGCAATGAATCTCATAAACTCAAAAAAAAACTTTTCATTAACACTTCCATGAAAGTTTAGAAAGCTACAATCCAACCATAGAGGCGTAAAAAATGAAATTCGAACCCTTCCTCTTCCGTAGAGGTGACATTTACCCCTGAGACGTATCTCGAAACAGGGCATCAAAATCAGTTACATTGTGGGAATCAAACCCAAAAGTAAGTCCTAAATCCTAACAAAATCTGATGTGGCAGATGTGCCATGCCCACAAAACATTTCAGGAAGGCACGTTGTGCTGCGCGTTACCAATAAAAAAGGAAAATCTCAACATCTGGGGCTTTCTGGCTCACTTGATGAAAACGACAACTCCGAGAATATTTTTAACAGACTATGGTTGACTTAGCTGCTGGCGGGCCTTACAGGTTGATGATTGCTCAGTCTATGTATATCTTGCCATTGTTGATCTGTAGGGGTGGCTATCTCAAATAGATCCTTTAGGGGAACATCCAGGTCAATCAAGGGGCTATGGCCAATAGCAGGGAGATCTGATTTGATAGTCCTGAATTGAGCCAGCAGCTCAAAGTCCTCGCTGAGTTTATCGATGATTACCTCTCCCTTTATCCCACAATTCATACCCTCAAACTTTGCATGGTTTACTCTTGCTTGGTTCAGCAGTTCAGCATATTTTCTCTGAGGGATCAACTTCCCCTCTGGACCCCAAAACTCAGGAAACCCTTTCTAAAACAGGGGTTGGAACAATTTGTTGAACTTTTCTACTCCTTGTTGAATAATGTTAATCCTAGTAAGTGCATTCTGCAACATGTTGTGCTTTGTGGTCATCCTCCTTGCTGCCACTAGAACTGATATCCTGTCATTAATCCCCAGGGAAATTAGTTCTTCCCCACAGGCTGAGATCATAACAACAATCGCCTTCTGGGCCTCCTCCCTAGGCCTTTGTGCTAGACTTTCTTGCAGCGCTTTACATCTTTTGCTTGCTACCATAGCATCCTTCTTATGCTCATCCACCATGACCAAATGCATTTCTAATGAGGGCATCTCCTTTATCACTGCATCCTAGAGCAAATGTTTAGCCCCTTACAGGGGAATTCGGCCTATGACCCTTTCCTCAAACCTGGATACCTTCTCTTTGAGTGTCCTAATCTCTTCAGCAGACTCTTCACTTTCCTTAGCAGTGATCCTGTGATGGAGCTCTTGATTGGCCTCCTTCAATTAAGTGATTTCCAGGTCCTTCAGGGACATTTCAGACATATCTTTGATTGCCAGAGCAGTGGGTGATCTGTCCTCAGGGGTGCTATAGTCATTAAATTCATCAATTCTCTTATGCATATTTTGCTTCTCTTTTTCCCATGTGCACTTGTCATCCTCAAGCACAACAAGGCGGCCTTTCAGATCCAAAACTTCATGCTGCAATGTCTCAATCTCCCCTTGTAACTGCACAGTCTGAAGAGGTAGCTGGATGTCTTTCATAGGTGTCTTGCTTTTCTTTTTGTAAGCCTGTATCTTGGCTAGCGGCTTAGCTGGTAAAATAGGATGCTCTGTTTCCAATGGCTGCTCAGATGCAAGGGGCTACTGTAAAGCGTTCTTTGCTGTTAGGTCTGCCACTTGGTCATTTAGGAGTTTCACCTGCACATTCCAGGCCTTGTTTGTTTCCTTTTCCTACTTCAATTGGGTTTCTAGTTTAACCACCCTTTGCTGGGACTTGAGATGGGATAACGCCTCCTTATTCAGATCAACATAAATGAGATCGCTAACTCCCTTATGGAACACAATCTTATCTGGGATTGAGAACCCATCCATCTTGAACTCGACCTTCGAAACTCCTTCCTCATTAGAGATGGCTAGGTTTAGGGAGTTTGTTGTAATATTCCTAGCAGTAGTGAAAGAGACTTTGCTTCCTGATAGCTTCCTTAGCTTGTTGGAATGATTTCGAGTCTCAGCCTCGGATTTCTCTTTGAGCTGCCCATAGGTGGTCAACATTTTCTTTTTAGTATTAAATTGCCCTTCAACAACGGAGGCAAAAGAATACTTCTGATAATTGAGTAGAGACTCCTCACCCCCTTTCTTGATGATTGTGTGGTTCGTTGGGGCTTTCTCTGTGAGTGTGTAGTGGTTGGATTTACAACCACTAGTGGCTGGGCGATCACCATCTGATTTCCAACCTTTCCCCTAGCAGGGTTTACTGAAACAAGCTCCTCCTCTATCACTTTCTTGAGGGCATCAAATTCAAAATTAAACTCCTGCTCCAGGTTGATTACATCCTCCTCTACATCTATCCTAGGATTCTTGCTAGGGGTTTGTTCATCACATTCCATATCCTCCACCTCTGACCGAGACCTTCTGCTACTACCATCACCATTTAGGGGCAAGGGAGTAGCTAGGACCATACCTTGCATTTCTTTAGGATCCTGAATTTTCTCTACAGGAGTCCAATCAAAATCATAGGCAAGAGAATTTGCATCTTGGGACAAGTCAGGGATCGTGGAGTGAATAAAGACTGACTTCTGCACCTCGACCCTCCTCTGGGAAATGATCCCCTTAGGATCGTAATTCTGTGCATGAGTCCCCTAAAACTTCACGGCCTTCAAGACTTTCTCCACCATTTGTAACGCTGCTGGCTTCTTCACAACGAAGGGCCCGAAATTAATAGGGTATTTGATCCAAGAGTTCTTCCTGTGAGCAGTAGAATGCTCCTCATCAGCAGATATCCTCTACCTAATCAATTCTAGTGTGAATACTGAGGGAGTTAGGTAAACTGGTAGCATGAAAGGGGCAGCCAAAAAACCATATACCCTAATAACTGAATACTTCTGCATCAGGAACCAATCTCCAATACCCTCTTGCTGCAAGGTAGCCTTCATGTCTTCTGATATCCTCTTTTCTTTAGGGTTGAATAGTTTGGAGATGGTGAGGACAATTCTGTCAATGAACAGGGTGTAAGACCAGTCTTGGATCTTTTGGAGAGACCGGGGCCAGTCTTTGAACACCTTTGGATCCATGTCCTCAAGGGTCTGCCGGTTGGAACTGACTATGATGGAAAATAGATACACCTGGTATCTAAAGTGCTTATCCAAATCAAATTTCTCAAGCTGAGAATTGATTTCTCCGGCCAAGAAATCATCGAACTTAATTCCTGCTTCAGATTGACTTAGGTAAAGGAGAATGCCTAGCATTACTTCAGAGACCATGATATCGCTATCGAGACCTAGGATTTGACTAAAGAGGGAGATGGCTGATACGACAGGCTTTATGAACATTTTAGAGGAGAGTGGGGTGATACGGGTCTCAGGAGTACATAGTGGTGACAGTATATACTTCTGGAGGTTGCAGTTGTATCCAACTGACTCGTGCTTGGCAGACGTTGGATTTGCAGGGTGGTGGGAGTATTAAGTGACTGTTAATGTCAAGCTGATTAGCCTTATAAACCATCGGGCTCCGTAAACATGACCTTTGTACCTCCAATATTCGAGCGCAATATCCAATGGGGAGGGGCCCACCAGATTTTGTAATTTTTTTTTTTATCTTCAGAGTTATATTAATGGGTTTAAATATTAAATATCTTGTGTTTAATATAAAACCAAAATATTATGTAGTTGATGTTTGGATTTGGTTATTATAAGGTGGAAGCTTGTATGGTGTAATATATTGTTGTCATGTGCAGGTAAACGCTATTTTGGAAAGCATATGGATGAACTACATGAATATTTCTAACCATATATTGGAAGGAAGTTGAGAGGCCAACTCTCGAGGAGCCATTTCGAGAAATTGGGCTGGTTTTATTTTCAAATGGCCAAAAAAAGGGATTGGACAGATTTGAAAATGAGGTATACTTTTTATATTTGATTCTTCAATATGATATTTTATAACATATGTCTTCATTGTAATTTGTAGTGGTTTTTTCTTACGTGATGTGCAAATTGGTTCTATGTGGGATGTTAAAGGAATATCAAGTCGGGGTTGAAGAAATCATAGAGTTTGCAAAAAGGCATTCAGAGGATAATAACACCACAAGATGCCCTTGTAAAAAATGTTGCAATGTTGCAGTATTGATGTTTTAGGAAGTACAAGACCACTTGATGATTCATGGTATAACAAGTTCATATAAAACTTGGTTTTTCCATGGAGAGAGAGTTCCTACTCAAGACTATATATTTGACAAGAGAAAGAAATGCCACACAACAGAGATGCATGATTTGCCTCCACAAATTACACATGGTGATGAACACATAGTCGAACATCAATATGATAATCAGAATGATGAGTTTGCAACATTGCTTACAAATGATACTGAAGTTCTTGAGAATGACGATCATAACGAGGAAACCATGGTTGATGATCATATGGTTGAAATGTTGAATGATGCTTATCAATATTATAATGAAAATCCAGATGTGAATTGTGAAAATGGTCAAGTAGAATCAATGGAAGAAAAAAATGATATCAATCAATATCTAAAGTTAATTGAAGATGCGAAGGCACCATTGTACCCAGGTTGCACTAGTTTCACCAAGCTATCGGCCACTGTGAAATTGTACAACCTTAAAGTGAGAAATGGATGGTCTGATGCAAGTTTCACCCAGTTGTTGAAGTTGCAAATAGAAATGCTTCCAACAGGAAATACACTTCCAGAATCTACATATGATGCAAAAAGTTTGATTAAATCATTGGGGTTGGACTATGGAATGATACATGCATGACACAAGGATTGCATTTTATATTGGGGAAAATATGAAAAAATAAATGAATGCCCAACATGTGGCGAATCAAGATGGAAGGTTGATGCTTGTTCTGAAAAGGTGCGTACTGGTGTCCTGACCAAAGTGCTGATGTATTTCGCTATAGTGCCGAGGTTTAAGAGAATGTACAGGTATGCTTTTGAACTCTTATAATTCCATTTTATCAAACACCTTCATATACTACCAACCTACTAGAAAATCATCTTCTTTAATCTACTAAGTAGTGCAATGCATATATGATTCTTTATGTTTTTGTTACAGCTCTACATATATTTCACAGAAAATGAGGTGGCATCACGAGAATGCAAGTAAGGATGGAATAATGCGCCACCCAGTTGATAGCCCGACATGGAAAACTATAGATACTAAATGGCCTGATTTTTCCAATGATCCTCACAATGTATGACTTGCAATGGCAGTGGATGGATTTAATCCTTTTGGAAACTTGAGTAGTAGTTACAGTGTATGGCTAGTAGTACTAGTCACATATAACCTCCCGCCATGGTTATGCATGAAAAGGAGCTTTTTTGTTGTTGTCATTGTTAATACTTGGTCCCAAGCAACTAGGAAATGACATAGATGTTTATTTGGAGCCATTGGTAAATGAACTAAAACTAACATGGGATGAAGGGGCAAGGACATACGATGCTCATTCAAGGTCATTCTTTAATATGAAGGCTATATTGATGTGGGTAATCCATGACTTTCCTGCTTATGGAAATATGGTTGGTTGCACGAATAAAGGGTTTTGCGCATGCCCTATATGTGGAAGGAACACATATTCAATGTATATCAAATGTAGTAGGAAGTGTGTGTACATGGGACATAGGAGATATATTCCAATAAATCATAAGTATCGTTCACAAAAAGGACCATTTAATGGGAAGTTTGAGCATCTCATTGCACTACAATTGTACAAGTCAGATATTTTTATAGAAACAGAAGGAAGGGAAGAGAAATGGGGAAAGACTAAAAGTACAAAAAGAAAGAGAAATTTTTAAAAAGGTGAAAATTCGAAGAATGACGTGTGGAAGAAAAGGTCAATTCTATTCAATTTACTATATTGGGAGGTATGTGCACACATTATCTTAAGGCCTAAAATGTACAATGCTTGAAGGATTTCATTGTGTTTAAGATGAATATATTGTTTAATTTTTCTTTGATGTTATAATTCATTGATTTTTTATACGGTTGGATGCAGAAAATCCTAGTGCGTCACAATTTAGATTTAATGCATGTAGAGAAAAATATATGTGAAAGTATTTTAGGAACCCTTCTAGATATAAAAGATAAATCAAAAGATGGGAAAAATTCTCGTGACGAATTACAACAGTTAGGTATAAGGAGGTCCCTGTGGCCACAACAAAAAGGAAAAAAAAATATTTCTTCCACCCGCACCACACACTCTTCAAAAAAGGAGAAAGAGATTCTTTGTCGTGTTTTGTTCACCTTAAAAGTTCCAGATGGATATAGTTCAAACCCTAGAAATCATGTGTCTATGAAAGATCTAAAGCTTCATAGTATGAAAGAACATGATAGCCATGTTCTCATGCAACAAATCCTTCCAATAGCATTGCACCATGTGCTACCAAAAGCAGTTCGAAACACTATTTGCAGGCTTTGCTTCATTTATAGGCGAATTTGTGCAAAAATGGTGGATTCGACAGATCTTGATAACTTACAAGATGATGTTGTGGAAAATTTGTTCTTACTTGAAAAATATTTCCCCCCTTCATTCTTTGATATAATGATACATTTGACTGTACACTTGGTGCAAGAGCTACGTTATTGTGGACCAGTTGCATATCGATGGATGTACCCTTTTGAAAGGTCAGTTAAATGTTATTAAGTGCAAATCCACATAAATTCTAGCATTTTATGTGCATATAATAATAATACATTACTAGCAACTCTTTATTCATACTTTTGATTTCTCTACGAATTGTGTGCTTTTTTCTAGGAACATGAAAGTTTTCAAAAGTTATGTGTAAAATAAGAATAGGCCCGAAGGCTGCATAGCTGAAAACTACACTGTGGAGGAATCCATAAATTTTTGTGCTGGATATGTTGAAGGTATGGATAATATTGAAAGCATGCCTGGTAGAAATGAAGCTTGGGACGATGAAGAAGGAGAGGTTGGACAATATGGGAAGGCCTTATCTAGTGGAACTTCTATTGAATTAGATAAAACTAGTTTGTTACAAGCCCACAAATGGATCTTGCACAACACATATGAAATTCAACCTTGGATAGAGTAAGTAATAAGCACATACTTATGAAATCATTTTTTATTATAATATATCGCAATTTTTTCATTAATTGCTTATTGACATTACTTGAAAATAGGATGCACTTGACAGAAATTGCCAATAGTAACATCCAAGCCCAAAAAGATGAAGTCTTACTACAAAAGCTCCACAACCAACAATTTAGTGATTGGTTAAGGAAACAGGTAATGATATGTTCTTCATATTATATTTAATTGAACTTCATTGGTCAAGACTATTATGATGTATGAAGGTGAGATTCTTTTGATATATTTTGAAATTGCATGGTTTTCTAACGACGTTTCAAAATTTCAAGGTGGAAGGAAAAGAAAATATTTCTGATACCCTTAAATGGTTGGCACGTGGCCCAATGAAATATGCAACTAAGTATGATGGCTACTTAATCAACGGGTGTATATTTCATGTTAAAAGATTAGAAAATGTCAGGGCCACCCAAAATAGTGGTGTGTGCATAGATGCACAAACATTAATGAGATCAAGTGCAACGGATAAAAACCCTATACATCAAACGACAACATATTATGGAGTGATTCAAGAAATAATGTTATTGGACTACTATTTGGTGCAGTATTCATTGTTCAAATGTGATTGGATAGATGTACACAAGAAGAATGGAATGAAAGTTGATGAAATTGGTTTCACCATGGTGAATTTGAAATGATGCTTGAGTAAGGATAGACTGCAAGATGATCCATTTATTCTAGCATCACAAGCGAAACAAGTGTTTTATGTACAAGATCCAGTAGAGAATGACTGGTGTGTAGTTTTGACATGCCCTCTGAAGGGATCAAGAAATTGTAATAGATATGATTTGGAGTATGCAGATTTATCAAGTGTTGCAGATTTTGAAGGGACGAAATGCAAAGAGGATGAAGTTGTAGGTGATGGTGGCATGGATTATGTTCGACAAGATTGTGAAGGCACATGGTTGGATGTTGTTTAGTAAGTAGCATGCATGATTTATTTATCAATTCTCATTTAAGTTGTATTTGTGAAAACTTATATCTTAGATTATTACTTAGATTTACCTTTCATGCATATATTTTCTGTTTTACTACTGTTTATGCATATTATTACTTGGATTTACGTTTCATGCATATATTTTTACAGTAGATAGATTGGGTGTGGGGAATTGAGATTGATGTGAGGGGGGGTGGAGGGGCCATATGAGCTTCAACCTTCATGTGGTTGGCCCTGTTTAGTAGAGAATAAGATATTCTTGAAACCAGAAGCTCATTCAGGTATTTTCATTTCGTTTTTTTAGAATTTCATATATGTTATGCCTTTTTTTACATAACTATCAATCGCTTATATGAAAATACCATTTTGTCATGATATATGCAGGTCTTTGCAATGGAAATCAATATAATGACAATTTGTATCGTTCTCTAATGCATATTTGTAAGTTATCACCATGACAAATTTGTCAATTAGATATCTTATTGTCGTTTCTGAAAATCTTAATTTTTTTGGGTTATTGGCCGTTGGATGAATCGTCCGACGAACGGAGTGATTTCATCCGTAGATTGTTTGGGTAAGCACGTGGACCCCCAACAGGTCATTGTTTTAAGGAAGAGGTTAGGCTTAGTATTCGTGAATCGTAGCTTATCAATATTTTACTATTTGTTTTCAGGAAGAGGGCTTAAGACTGAATTTGCAATTTAGTTTCAGGTTTTTTTTTCACCTTTTTGATAGCTTTCAACTAACCAAGCAACAAAAGTACTCTTTCCATATTACAGTGGAGTACAAATTATTTACAAGAATCTACTTCTCCAATTACGCACAGGGCCTGCACGTAACTCCATCCACAAGTAGCCTTGCTTGTGCTTGTGCAAGTGAAACAACTTGCTATAGTGGAGTATGAAACACCCTTTCTTTACCATCAGGCTAAGACTCCATTTTCATTGAAATTTAGTTTATCTATATTCTAACAAAAAAAATTCTTTGAATCTATTTGAGTATATTGACCAGTGCGATTTGTCTCTTCACTATTCCTGAGTTTAATATGTAAATTGTTGTGCTACTTCTCAATGGAATATTACCAAACTACGAATACAGGTTTTTTCTTTACCTTTGTTGTTGCATCTGGCGTGAAATATAGCCATTGAAATGTATTTGATCTATTTGTTCACTGCATATGTTACCAAGATATCTTTTAGTTGTTGGAATTCATGAGAATGTATAATTGAATTTACCAAAAAAATACCTTATATAATGCCTTTCATAGTTTGTCATGTTCTTTAACTTATTGTATTGCCACTAAAATTAGAGAAATAAACATTGGTACAATTCTATCAAAAAAATGTTAATTTTTTGCTTTAGAACTGATTTGACTAGGCTATGATCATAAATAAAGTTGGTTTTCATCAATGTTTGAGAACTGGGTTGTCCTAAACAATTTTGAGGGCATTGATCATTTTTCTTATCTTTAGGTAGTAAAGGAGATACTCTAGTGTTGTATCTAAAATGTACGGTCCTACTTTTGTTTTCTTAAAATAAGGATATGGATAGTACAGTTCTATTTTGTTGTTTGTTTCTTATATATATCTGCAATAAGCTTCAGGTAACATTTTTGTCCAGCAACAATGAAAGCTGGGGTATTCAGGAATGATGGAATGAGATAACAATTAATTGCTTCATAAATATTTGGGCTGAGACTTTATCTCTCTCTTATCTATTAAACATTTTGAGGTCGTAGCATGTCTTCGTTGTTAGCATGCATTGAAATGTAACCTCTATTGCATCCATAATTTGTTGCTCTCGCTTATTATGTTTTCAGATGAATGTTTTTTGCTTGTGTTAGATGGCAATGCAATTAAAACCTTTTCATTCATTAAAGGTTGCTGCTAAAATAGCATGAAAAAATGAATTGACAATGAAAGAAACACATTTCACATGGGAGAAAGAAAGAACAGACTGTAGATCAAATAACACATGAATCTGTGAAAAGAAATGCCTGCAAGGCTCGCCAACTTTATTTAAAATAGCTTCAAAATTGTTCAAACACAGAGCAACACTCGGGCTCCAAAATTTTCAACCCCTTTGCCATTGATTACATTTAATTTATAGATTTCTTCGATCCCCAAGCTCGGCCTTCTCTTGAACAGAAAATAGTTATAACATATTGACACCTAATCGAGGCATATTCACCATTACAGACATGCGAGAGAGGTGGCAAAATCAGCTCAATAGCCTTTTACATTTACAGGTTGTTTTTACTATATGACCGCCTATACTTAACAAAAAGACAAAAATTGATCTTGGAGATTCTCTTCCAGCTGGCCGCTCCTACTAACCGAATGCTCCCACTAGCAGAAAAATTTGCAATAACCTCGAACTCCTCATGCACCTGTCCTGATTCTCCCCTTGCCATACTTCTCGATGGAATTCCATTGGTCAGTTGAGGGTAGGTCCAGGGCGGCGAGATCCTTAATTAACACTCTCAGCTCCGTGTGTTCTCTGTAAGAATAACCAGTGTGCAGTGTCCTGGCTCCCCTGAACATTGAGGCTAACTCGAAATCCCTTGTCAAATTTTCAGCGACTATCTGACCCGTCAGAGGCTGATCCATCCTTGCAAAATCCTCCCGGTTTTCCCTTCAATCCCATATTTTAACCTTGTATTCCTCATTTGATAACATGGTTCCATTCTCCTCCCAGAACATAGGTAGGCCTTTATTGAATAAGGGGTCGAATGCCTCCTTGAATAGCCTCAGTTGATTTGAGAGAATGTCTATCCCAGACTGGGTGATCTTCACCTGCTGATGCTTGTTAATTATTCTCTTGGCCCATATAATTGTGGCTACCCTGTCCTTTATGCTTCCTGTATCAGCTTGCTCCTTTGACAAACCACTCATAAACTCCATTGCATTTTCTGCATAATCCGAGGACTTCTTATTAAGCTTTTCATTAGCCACTGCTACAGCCTATTTAGCCAAATTTACCACAATTTCCTTATCCACTATGAATTTCAAATAGGGCCTTAGGTTGTCTTCTTGCTGGATGACATCATCCCAGACGATTTTCTTAGTCTCCTGCAGTACCTTTTGTCCTATCACTTGCTCATTTAACCTGTCAAGATCCACCTGCATTCCCTTGTACTTGGATTCCCAAGCCTCCTTTTCCTTCTCTGCATTGTCCTTTAGAGTTTTCAGGTTAGCTACTTGTTTTCTCAATCTAATCATTTTAGCATCTTCTAGGATGGCATTGGTTGTCTGCCCCACTATGGAGAAGTCTCTAGACTCAATTGAGGGTGTGACCTCCATTTCTTGCTCTTTTTCATTTTCCTTTACTTTCATCTCCAGTTCTTCAAACTGGGATTTCCATACTTTCTCACTAGCTGCTACAAGGGCTATGTTAAGCGGCAGTTGCTTCTCTTTTTCTCCGAGCTCCATCAGCTGGGCCTTACAGTCAATCAATTCTTCCTTTATTTTTCTTTCTCTTCCTCTAGTTTTGCCATCTCAGGGGCATTTACCAACTGAGCAACATGCATCTTTAACTTCCTTTTTAAGGATAGGATCTCCTGATATTTCCCATCCAACAACCCTTGTATGTTTTTTCTCTTGGCTTCTTCAGTCACACAGGCTAATAATTGAGCTTGGAGATTCTTCACCTATCCCTTTAGAGATTTTCTTTCTGCCTTCTCTATCCTTAATTGATTTTGAACCTTGGATTTGTTTGATTGTACTTTAGACAATTCTAAGGAACCCTTCAGTATTTTGTTGTATATAACCTCACATGTTTCCATGTGCAGGTTGATTATGTCAAGATTTGGGATATCTTCCAGATTGAACTTTAACTCAGTAGCTTTGTTTTTAGTGGCCAAAGCTAGGTTTAGAGTATTCTAGGCCAAATTTCCGCTGGCCACCAAGGCTATGATCTTTTTAGATATTTTCCTTACTTCTTCATATAATTTTGTCTGTGTTGTAATGTTGTCTGGATTTTCCTCATACCCTTCTAGTAGCTCTTCTTTGGTCATGCTCAGTGCTACAGGTCCCTTGGGTGGTTTACCAAAAACATGTTCTTTGACTTCAAAATGGGGCATTCAGAACTTGACCTGCTTATTCTTTGGTTTCTCTTCTTGAATCTTTTCCACCTGTTGATGAGCTTCTTCTATTTTCTGCCTCTTTGAGGCCCTTTCAGGGTCATTTTCCACATCCATTGGACAGTTGATTTCTTGCTGATTGGACTTTTCTAGGATGGCCACTAGGGGAAAAACCATTTGCACTGTTGTATCTTTACTAGATGATCTGGGTGCTGAAGATGAGCCTTCCTAAAAAAGGTATGCCAAAGTTTGGGAAGTCTCTGGGGGGTCAATGCCTATCTGTCCCTGCTGAATATACTCTAGCCAGTTTTCCCTCTCAGCCATGCTAGCCAGCTCAAAATGTTCATACCCATTTCTATTTGTTGTTTTCCTTCTTTCTGAAAGTATGTGATGGGGGTCATAACTCACTGCTGCCTTGGAGGGGAATACCATGTCTTTCATTATTTGTTGAAGGATTGAGAGAGATGCTCTACTTTTAACCATGATGGATCCTACTGTATAGGGAAAATTTATGTTCGATTCCTTCTTATCATCTAAGAAGTGTTCACATTCAACTGTTAGCTTATGTCTTACAAACTACATGGTGAATATCCTGAGGGTGAGGAATGTAGGAAACTCATATGGGGTATGAGAAAACCCGTATACTCTGATTATAGTGCCCTGCTTCAATAAAAACCAATCCCCTACCCCTTTTTCCATTGGGGGTTGCAATAGGTCTTTCATCTCCAGTATTACTCTAGGTAATCTTTTCTGAAAAAACAAGAAGTAAATGTCAGCCATGAGGCCATTCATGAACATCTTGTAGTTAGAATACATCTCTTTGGTAATATGCAGCTCTGGGACCTATAGGTTTTCATCATTGGCTGCCAGGAACATATTTAACAAATAGGATTAGAACCTGAAAGACCTAGTCTTAGGAAACTCCACAAGTTGGGAATGGATAATTTCTGCTAGGGCTTCATAAAAATTTAGACAGGCACACAGGGGGGATAAATTAGGGTCGGATGGCTCAAGGGGACAGGTACTGATAACGAACATAAGGCTAATCAAGGGTTTAGTTATATCATGGTTGGTACAGCATCGAGATTACATATCTAGATTCTTCTGTGAACAAGTTGGCTTCTCAAGGGAAAGAGTCTGCTGGGACATAAACACCTAGGAGTAGGGAGGCATGGTAGAAACTCTCCTTGAGGTTGTCCGGGTCTCTTCAGAAAATACTGAATTAGGGATTCTAAATGATAACTCTGGGACTTTCGACAGAAATCTTCAGGCATGGCTAGGGATTTCCGGACGGTTGGGGCATCTATGTAACACAGAATATTTGATTTTGCAGCGTCCATGACCGCCATGCGGCCAGGGGAATAATCCCTAGAGCACCAGTCTATGAACTCAAGACAATTTGGGGTCTGACTGGTGGTAAAAAGGTGAAAAGAAGACTAGTAGACCTTGTGGATATCTCTGCCCTGGGATCTTATGGTTTCTAGTTTCTCTTTGGCGGCTTCCAGGGTACTATTAAGGAACATGGTGTTGAAAATGTCACTGTCTTTGTCCTCTATCCGGTTGTTTATCTTACAAGATTCGAGACCCAGAGGTCCTATGGATCCCAGCATTTAAAAAAGTTCACAGAGGAAAAGAGTGGCCTACCTGGCTAGTTGACCATGGATCAATCTTCCTCACCTTTCAACGTGCACATGAAAGACAAGATGAGAATCCCTGTACAGGCCGGTATTTTATAATATTATCCTGCCATATCGTCCCTCCAGCTACGAAGATGGAGGAGCCACGTCGGCCGTCCGTTGGCCAGATTGATCCTCTGCGTTAGATCCTTTGACCTTTCCTACCACCTTTCTTCGTGGTTTCCAATTCGGCCACCTGACAACTTGCCAGTGCTTTTGAATTTTGAGAAACCCTGCATGCCGTCGATCCGATTCCTGCTCAGATCCTGGCCGTCCAACTGTGTGTCCCGTTAATTGTTCGCAAATATTTGTCCTTCCCAGTTACTGCACAAGTATTATTTGTGAAGTTCACCTGGACCGTAGATCTTTGCCACGCCACATCTAGGCTATCGGAGGATGCAGTACTTTAAGAAAAGTTCACAAATATGAATTGCGACCGTTTCCGCACACGTAATATCTGCGAACATGTTGTGAGCCATTGATTTGCACTCTACACCATTGATTTCTTTTGGACCTGCCCGTCATCTAGTACCCCACCTCCGCTTAAAGAGTCACCAACTTACTTCGTGAAGAAGGCTCCCGACCGCAGATTTCCTGATGCTAGATCTGACCGTCCATACATGGTTCCTTTGCTGATTACTTCAAACCTTAGCTTTTTCCCACATCGCTACTTTTAGCCTGATTCGTCCTGCTGAGAGTTCCTGAGTGATCAATATTTTTCTTGAACTTCGGGCCTACCTTCCCTTCACGAATCCTCCAGAATCCTTAGCACAATCCAGGTGCTAACAGATCCATCAAGCAACCATTAGAAACGATGCTCGTTCTTATCAATGAATACTTGAAATTCTAGTTATATGTTCACTTCATCAATATGTGTTTGAACTTGAAACTCAAGTCCTGCAAAACGTTTCTGTATACTATTTTTTTATTGAATCAATGTTGCATATGAAACCTTTCAAGTTCAGCCAACTTATAAGGTCAGAGCCATTCAGACTACTTTCTTAGGTCTCTCGAGTAAAAAAAAATGTTGGGATTATTAGTGTTTTCTTAGAATTACAAATGATGCCATCTTGGTCTTGATATTGCCCCTTTCCCCAATTCTTAAAGGGTTCTAGCTCAATGGTAGAGTGCCTGCTTTACAAGCAGGAGGTTGAAGGTTGAATTCCTTCGTGCATGTTATGGCCACAAAAGATCCCATGCCTAATTGAAGCACGGGAACCCCCATTATGAATAAACACAAAGGTATTTTGGTGAGTGTACTCTGTACATATCAGAATTTGGGTTTTCACTTGTTTAGATCTCTCACCCATACTTTTGTGCTGTGTGTTTCCCTCTTTTCGGATGATCTCTAACTGTCTGGTTTGTCAAAATCCTCAAATTTTGAGTATTTTACCCTTTTTTTTAATCAACCCAAAACCCGACAAGTTAGGAGACCTGAAACCTGCAAACCGACGGTTGTGGGTTCGTCTTGTAATAATCTCGGGAAATTATCATCCCGAAACCCGAAACCTGAAAAACCGCAATTGCGGCTTTCGGCTTTCAGGCTCTGCCTTTTTTATTTTTATTTTGTTGCGTGTTCCCGAAACCCGCAACCCGGAACTGTCGGGTTGCAACTTCCGGGAAGTTGTTTTCGGTTTACAAGTGTGTCATTCTTGAAACCCATAACCCGCAAGTGTCGGGTTGCGGCTTTCAGGAACGCGTTTTTCATTTTTCGATTCTGGTCATTCCCAAAACCCAAAACCCAAAATTGCATCTTTCGGCTTTCGGGAATCCTTTTCCTCCTTTGTCGTTTTCTCAACCCTGCAACCCACAACCCGCAATTGTCGAGTTGCGGCTTTCGGGATCCCTTAATAAAATTTGTGAATAAAACTTTCGCATGACCCCGCATCTCGCTTTGGTTGATCTCAGCCGTTCGTTTATTCTGATCGCACGGTTATCTTTTAATCTGGTAAATATAATAAATAGGGTTTTTTTTCATTTTTTTACTGCTTGAAAATTATCCTGTCGCACTGAGGATTTTACTGCCGAATTCTTACTAGAGGACGTTTTAACTAACTTTTAGTTACTTTTGGCTGGATTGCTGCCTTTGCTACACTCAGTGTTTGATAGTTCTGATTTTGTTTGGGACACCTTTTCGTTATTTGTTGCTACTCCTGAAGGTTTTATCCCATTATGCCTTTTGGGTCTGTAAGATTCTTCCAGTTATTTTGCTAGATCTGGTCACCTGAATCCAGTTTGATAGGTATGCAAGAGTTGCTGGTCTGCGTACTCAAGTTTCTGTTTCAGTCACTTCGCAGTCGGTTTTCAAGCCATAATTTTCATTTTGGTCACGAATGTGAAGCCATGATTGCTGATGTGAGAATACTCGAAATAATGAGCTTTTGGAACCAGTTTAAGACGTGCGAGTCTCAATTGATTTTGTACTTTCACACAAGTTCTATCCAACTAACACATGTGCTCGCTCGTTTTCATCATAGTTTGGATAATTGCAATGAATTGATCGCATAATCTGAATTATTACCATTTGTCCTATTCAATGTCTATTATCTTATCGGTTGGCCTTAAATTGGCAACAAACATGAAGCCTTTAGTTCGTCCTTTGCGTTCTTTAAGGGAAAAAATTCTATGTGATAATCTTGTAAGCTTCCTTCTGAACATATCTGATAAAAGTAGTATGCAGACAGGTAGTGAATCGCCCAATGCCCGTTTTAAAGATGAAGAACTATATCCCTTACTATATCAAGAGCCTATGTCACCACCTTTTGATGCAGGTGTTCCTAATTTAAGTAGCGATAGTGGTGAAGAAGATTCCGATGCTCTGTCTATCTGCATGCAATTCCTTGATAAGAAAGAGAAGAAAGTTTCCAAGGAACTGGCTGACCATGATGATGATGCTATACGAGATTATGTAATCAATCAAGAACCTGATGTCCCTCCAACTTCTTCTGAACTAGATCCTTTAATGGATTTTTCTGTTTTTGACAATGTAGTCTTTGATCCAGAGGTTCCTGCGGTAAATTCTCTACAGGCCAAATCGTCTGTTGCTGATAATGAGCAGGTTGGGGTGGAATTCTTGTTGTGCTATGAGAATGTTTTTAATTAAAGAATGTATCTTTAATAATTTATTTTGAAGGGTGGTAGAAATCACGTAGATCGAGGAATGGCAAGATTTATTGGATTGATAGTTTTGATCCGATTTTGTAATCTCTGTTTTCTAGGGATCTCCATTTTTGGACTCTGTTGTAATTATTTAAAGAAGGATACCTCTCGTAGTTAGAGGTTGGTAATTTTGGAGTTGTAAGTCAGCAGAAGACTGGACTGGAGATACTCTATTAAGCAGAGATTTTTGTAATTTCTGTACAAGACCTCTTCATACAGTAAAGTTATCTTTTAATCTATCTTTTGTTATTCCTCAAATTGCTTTGAGAGTTTCTGATTTATGCTTCAAATATTCATCTGTTATGTATCTGATCTTTGCTAAACATCCGTTAATGCACAAATCTGTTGTATTGATTTCTCTATGCGACTGGTTTATGTTTCAAAGTACTTCATTGAGTTTTTTCAATATAAGTACTTTCATATTTTATTTCTGCAAATGATTCGGTGCATATAAATTCATATAATCATTGTTAATTTTTAAATTGGTAGAGTGATTACAGATTGGATCTTGAATGAGCCTGAATACTTGAAAGATTGTCATTTAATTTTCATTAACTGATAATAATTTGAGTTAACAAGTAACACAACTAAAGACATTTCTGCTTAAGTTGTTCAATTACTTGTTTAATCACATCTCAAGACCAATCTGCACATAAATAATCTTTCATTTTAGAACAGGACTGACTTAAACTAGTTTCCCTTTTCTAAAATAGGTTAGGTTAGCTTTGTTTTACCATATCCACACCTTGGTTTTCCTTGACTGGAAAAATGATCTTATAGGTCAACTCATCTACTCTTAGAGTGCTAGCGGAGGCCTAATATCCGTGGGAGATAACCACACCAAACAGGTTGGGGATAGAATTTCCCTTGCGCAGGGTCCTTCGAAGCCTTTCAACTTGGGTTTTCTTCCTCTGTTGAGTGTCTTGGAACATTCCAACACCTTTTGCATCTAACTTGCACAACCGAGGCATCAACAAATGGCGTTAGAAGGAGGGCCAATAGTACAACATGCCTAAACAAGCCACAAAGAAACCTCCTCCAGCAAGTACTTCAACGGTTCAAACTCGAAGCCAATCAAGGGCTTCAACATCTGAACAACCAACAGAGTCACAACCAATGGTTGTCCCTGCTACACCTGCTCAACAAATTGTTGCACCTCTTGTATCCGCAACACAACGGGAAAACACAGGGAATATCTTTATTGTATCACCTACCAGAGGAACCCTCTCACTAGAGCAGATTTTGAAAACATAAACCAATAGGGTCACTAGGGAAGAACAAAGATGCGCTGATCAACGAGGACGTGGTTTTGCAGAGATCAATTTAGAAAAAAATTTGCAAGCCAATAATCAAGAACCTCAGCAAGACACAGTTTCACAGATTAGTGATCCAATTATCCAACAGACAACTAATCAAAATATTGAACATCGGCAGACAGTTAATCCACAAAATGAAAATCAAGAACTGATTGGTCAATCAAGTTCCCCTGAATATAACCTTGGTCAATTTTTTCAAGAAACACAAGATCAGCCAAAACTTGAGACTGGTGGACCACCACCCTCTCCTCCTTCATCCTCTTCCTCAGACAATGAACATTCTTCAAGCTTTTCGTCAGAAGAAGAAGAAAAAGAAGAACCACCCATGGCTGCAGAAGGCCAAAACAGACCATGGTTCGATCAAGATGCAGTATGGGTACTTGGAGACCAACATAGACTACCCAAAAACCCAGAGAAGTGGTTACCCAAGTTTAACCCAGATGAGAAATCACCTCCCGTAGATCATGTTAAAACCTTCATGTAGGCTATTAGGCTTAGAAGTGTCATTTACGAGGATGTGGTATGTAGACTCTTTCCTTATACTTTTGAAGGAAAGGCAACTACATGGTATTTCGCCTTGCCACCAAGGTCTATTGTTTCTTGGGATGAGTTTGAGAAATTATTCATCCACAAGTTTGGAGATGACAAAACACCACAAGATCTTGTTTTGGAATTATCCTCCATGAAAATCAAAGGGAAAGAAAGGGTTAAAGATTTCAACCAAAGGTTCTCATACTTAAAGAATAGGATTCCTATCAACCTTCTTCTTGCTGAAGAATTGTTGACAACCTACTATGAAAAAGGCCTACTTGCTTCAATTTCAATGTGGGTGAAACGAGCACAAAAGGGAACTTTGTTGGAAGTGTTTGCTGAAGCAATACAAGTTGAGAAGGAAATTTTTTGTCTCAAGGACAATCCGGAAATCTCAGAAGAACAACCTTCAACTTCCAGGAAAAGGAATGATAGTGTTCCTAAACCCACTGCACAAAGCAAGGATCCATTTGACATAACTGACATGAAAAATCTCATCCAGAAAATGTCAAACGAGATGGTAGATTTGAAAAGAACTAACAATGAAAATCAAAACCATAATAGAGGTTTTGTGAGGCCACCTTTTAGGAGACCTTATCAACCTCCACCGAATCCACCACCTCCTAGTCCAACTAAAGGCCTCACGAATGAAGAAATTTATTCTATCTTTAGAGCCTTAGCAGCAGAATCTCAAAACACCCCTAAAGTCCCCAATGATCAAATTGCTCTAGACCCACAACCACCTGAGGAAGAAGAAGACGAGCATGAGGATCCACAAATCAACACTGTAAGTTACTTTTCAGAGCTTCCTATGTGTGAAGAAGAAGAAGAAGAACCTGAGACTGTATTTAATGTCCAACATCCTTATAACACAAGGTCTAAACCTCAACCCCCTCAGGAACCTTCATCCTCAACACCAGTTCCTAATAAAGGCAAGACTGTCCCCCACAAGGATACAGTCATCCCTGAGATGGAGTACAATTTGGTTGAAGATCTTAAAAGAGTGAAGGCAAACATCTCTTTGTTTGAATTATTGAAAATCCCTTTGATGAGGGATACTTTTCCCAAAAGCATGGTGGTTAAATAGCCAAGAGAATTGCAGAATAATAACCTCGACTCTTTCACTAAACCAGATGATCAAAAGTCTGGTAGCAAAAGGACACCTCCTTTTCTGCTTACCTTTGAGATTTTCAACCGAAATGTGCATAACTGCATGATAGAATCTGGTGCCTCATCAAATGTGATGCCTCTTTCTGTCTGCAGAAATTTGAATGCCACATGGGAACTATGATCTACTTAGATAGTACAACTTGACAGATCAAAAGTCAGAGTAGTAGGAAGGCTCAGAAATGTCTTAATTACATTATCAGCTGATCCTCGGATCCATCAAACGATTGACATAGTCATTGCTGATATCCTAGAAGCATATGGTATGTGGCTTAGTAGAGTCTGGTGAGAAAAGATGAAAGGTTATTTTGCTACTGATTGGTCCCATTTGTGGTTACCCTACAATGGTCAAGCAAACAAGATCAAGATAAGCAGGGAGCCTTTTATGAAATAGATAGTCACAAACTTGAATGACTCAAGTGAGCCTGTGGGTTATTTTAACACACACATTGAACACTCTACCTTTGATACCTTTTTCGAGAATTTATCAGCTGATGTTTCACCACAAGAGAATGCACAGAATGAATCTCAGGTAACTCATCTCACTTCTGTACCATTCTCAGGAGAAATTGTACATAATGTTTTCAATGTAAATACAAATTTTAGATTAGATCCCATTGCTTGGACATTGTTTTTTGATGGCTCTAAATCTAAGGATGGAGCTGGTGCAGGATGTGTTCTCATAGATCCAAAAGGGACAAAAACTATGATTGCATGCAGATTAGAGTTTGATTGTACTAACAATGTGGCTGAGTATGAGGCCCTGATACAGGGACTGAAAAGGGATATTGACTTGAAAGTACAGATCATTCATTGCTTTGGAGATTCAAAAATTATTGTGAAACAGGTGAGGAATAAGATACATTGCTTGTCCCCTCGCCTGTTGAATTATCAGAAATTGGTAAGAGATCTTACCAGCTCTTTTATTGCATTCAATATTAATTTAGTTCCTAGCTCTCAAAACTTCGATGCTGACTTGCTGGAAAATACAGCTTCCCAATTGATTCCACCAGAGGGCCTATCTCCTCAACCATTCTCAATAGAACTGATGTATAGGCCTTCCATACCAGACAATGTGACGAACTGGAAGGTATTTGATGATGATCAACAGATACTTGATTTTCTGACAAACCAGGACACATTCCAGGATATGGATATAGATGAGGATGAACATGAAAAGTCTCTCTCCGATTCCTCGAATGTCATCCAAAAGTTTGTGATCAATTTGGAGAGGTTTTACGATTTGCAAGATAAGTTCAGACACAAAACCAATTGTAAAACACAGAGCTCTTCACCTAAATACGAGCAAGTCAATTTAGGGACCGAGCAAGAACCCCGTTTCATCAATTTAGGAATTGATTGCACCCCAGAAAAAAGGTGAGCTATCATCAAACTGTGTAAAGAATATAAATATGTCTTCACCTGGACCTATGACGAATTGAAAACGTTTGACACTAGTGTCATCTACCATAATATACCTATGAAGCCGGAAGTTAAACCATATCAACAAAAAGTGTAGAAAATGCATCCCAATTTAGAGTCTTCTATGAAAAAAGAACTGGAAAAGTTACTCACAGCCCGAATTATTTTTCCGGTGACGCATACACAGTGGATAGCTAATTTGATGCATGTACGCAAGAAAAATGGTGAAATCCGATTGTGTGTCGATTTCAGGAACTTGAACCGGGCCTCAGAAAAAGATAACTACCTTGTTCCACCCATGGAATAGATTCTCCAAAAAGTAGCAGGGTCAGAAATGGTTTCTCTCCTGGATGGATTTTCTGGGTACAGCCAGGTTATGGTTGCCCCAGATGACCAATTAAAGACAACTTTTAGAACCCTCTGGGGCACCTTCGCCTATAGGAGAATGCCTTTCGGTTTGATTAATGCAGGAGACACTTTTCAGAGAGCTATGGATATAGCTTTCCGAGGTTTAACACATAATTCTGTCGTGGTTTATTTAGATGATATTACTATATTTTCAAAAAAATGACATGAACACTTATTTGCTCTTAAGCAGGTTTTCGAACGTTGCAGGAAATTTGGCATTTCCTTGAACCCCAAGAAATCAATTTTTGCAGTCACAGAAGGAAAGCTGTTGGGCTTAATCGTTTCAAAAGAAGGTATGATCATCGACCTCGGACACATAGACGCGATTTCAAAAATCGGCTTACCAGGTTCGCGTAAAGCAATGCAGTCCTTCTTGGGTAAGATCAACTTTGTACGTAGGTTTGTACCTAATTTTACTCAGATAGTTAAACCTTTACAACATTTAGTTGAGAAAGATGTACAGTTCACCTAGTCACGAGAACAAAAGGATGCATTTGTGGAAATTCGTAAGGCTATTGCTGAAGCTCCTACTCTCATGTCCCCAGATTTTGATAAAGATTTTATTCTCTACACTTTTGCCACTGATTTATCCTATGCAGCTTTTTCAACACAGAAACAGGACAACGATACAGAGATCCCAATCTCCTTCATGAGTTCAACCTTCAAGGGTGCAGAGCTCAATTATTCACAAATTGACAAACAAGACTACGCAGTTTACAAGTCTGTCAAACATTACAAGCCTTATTTGTTAAAATCTCGAACAAAAGTCATTGTCCCGTATTCTGCTATCAGAAATGTGCTTATCCAGAAGGAGTTGGGCGAAAAAAGGGCCCACTGGATGACTGCCCTGCAAGAGTATGATTTGGAAATAAGGCCAGCCAAAATTGTCAAAGGACAAGGCCTTTTCCTTCTTACTTCTCAATCTAACGATCCCCGGTAGCAACAAGTTGAATGGGAACAGGAAGAAGATATTCCTACAGGTTCTGTCAATGCTATTGATACCCCGACATCATAATGGTATGATCATATCAAATTTTTTTTGAATAATGGGTTGCTCCTAAAACCTTGGACTTTAAGAAACGAAGAGCCTTGAGATTAAAGGCCGCACCTTATTAGTTTATTAATGAAGTTCTGTTTAGGAAAAACTATGATGGGGTTTTTCTTAGGTGTTTAGAGAAACATGAAACTAATGACGTCTTATTGCAATTTCATGTAGGACCAGCTGGAGGTCATTTTTCAGGTGAGACAACAACTCATAAGATTCTCAGAGCTGGGTATTACTGGCCTACGTTGTTTAAATATGCTTATGCCTATGTAAGGAGGTGTGAACCATGCCAGAAATGCATAGGGAAGTTCAAGAAACCCGTGTTCCCTTTTCAACCAGTCACTGTTCAGTTTCCATTTCAACAATGGGCGCTAGATTTTGTTGGGCCCATAAATCCTACCTCATCCTTCCAACACAAATACATTCTCACAACAACTAACTACTTCACCAGATGGGTGGAGGCAGTCCCACTTAAGAAATGTAATGCCAGCCAAGTCATTTCTTTCCTAGACAATCATATACTCTCACGATTTGGTACTCCATAATTCTTAGTTTTTGATAATGTATCCTATTTTTCCTTGATTGACATAACTGAATATGCTTTTGAAAAGGCGATGAAACTCAAATTTTCTGCCAATAATTACCCACAGGGTAGTGGGTTGGCTAAGTCTCCAAACAAAAATTTGATCAATATTCTGAACAAGACTGTGGCCTCTCATCATAGAGATTGGCACACACAGCTCAATAATGCTCTTTGGGCAGATCAGATTACTCCAAAGGAAACAATTGGAAATTCTCCTTACTATCTAGTGTATGGCAAAGAAGCCATTCTTCCTACTAATCTCACCATCCCTTCACTACAGTTAGCCCATTCTATCCAAGAAAATGATTCTTCTCCCCACCAGCAGAGAATTGATACCCTACTTAAACTGGAGGAAGATAGAGAAGTGGCTAGAAACAAGTTATATCATCATTAGCAGATGGTGAAAAGATGGTTTGATGAAAAATCTTCATTTGACAGGGAATTTTCTGTTGGAGACTTGGTTTTAAGATGGGACAAACAACACAAAGATAAGAACCAGTATACCAAGTTCCAATGCCTCTGGATGGGGCCTTTCATTGTTAGAGAAAAGATAGGTCCTGGTACTGTTCAATTACAGACAGTGGAAGGAGTTGTGGACACTTATCCAGTGAATGTTTCACTCCTCAAAAAGTATTTTTTCTGATCAGGATGATGTACTTGTACATAGGTTTGTTTTTCTATTTATTTTATTGATTGGATTGTCTGCTTTGTTTTCATTTGTTTGCCTTAAACTCCAAACATTTGGTGATACTCATTGATCAGTTTCTCTCTTGGTGATGATTTCAGCTTGGTTTTATAAGTGTCTGCCAGCCATAATTTTGTCCTGTATCGAATGTTGTTCAACAAAAGGCATACAGCTAATGATTGCAGAACCCTGAATTGATATCTCTCCAAAATGGTCATTATCTTACACATGTCTTATTTGTTTAATTGGGGTCTGGAGAATAGCAGAGTCTCCATTGTCTCACGTTTCATGGTTCAAGCTGCATATCATAATAACCTGCCTAGCTTGTTTTTCTCTGGATCCTTTTACAATCACCTTGGTAATAAATATCTTAATTAATGTAAATTACAAGGTGGGAGGTCTTGCTATCAAGTCAACCCATTAGGTTCATAGGTGCTAAGTAGAATGACATCTTCACATCAAGCCACCACACTTGGAAGATGAATTTCAGTTTTACTGGGATTTGGAAGATCCTATCACAGGTCGGTCCATTCATGATCAACAAAGCATTGGTGAGTAACACTACTAATATGTGGTCACCAAGCCATGGTAGTGCCTTGTAATTTTCAACTTAATAAAATTTGGTTTGCTTTGTAAAAGATACTCGTGCATATGGGGACAGGGGGGTCTTATTGAAAGCCATCCCTGCCATGATCATGGGTTTAATTTGGACTGAAGCTACCACAACATGGTCACCAAGCCATGGTAGTTGCTTTCAGTATTGCAACGAGTCTCGTTGTCGAGTTGGCTTGATCAGTTGCTGAATTATGCTTGTGAATGGCACTACTTATATCTGATCACCAAGTCAGGGTAGTGGTATTATATACACAATCTCTTCTTTTAATAAAATATATATATATATATATATATAAAAGAAAAAAAAAGAAAAAAGAAGGGAATCTCGTGAATTGGTGCATGTAAATAAAATCTTGATAAATCAAGGTGATGTGTAATTAGGATATCCAGGAGCATTTTCAAGTATGTGCCTAGGTTCAACATAAGCTGCTTCTCCATAATTACATAAAGGTGAAGGATCTCAGTTGTTTCTTCAACCCCCTTATCAGATTTGCATTATTCTTAACATGATCATATATGGGGGATTTATTAATTTCATGTTCCATGCTCATTAACTGTCTCTCTTATGATCAATTTTTGAAAAAATTCAAGTTAAAAAAGTGATATAGCTAACATGTTTAATTGGCTGATTTTCATTGCAGAGATAACTGGTTCTTTCCAGCCAGTCACCATTTGTTGTGGCCACAAGAGATCCCATGCTTAATTGAAGCACATGAACCCCCATTATGAATAAACACAAAGGTATTTTGGTGAGTGTACTCTGTACATATCATAATTTGGGTTTTCACTTGTTTAGATCTCTCACCCATACTTTTGTGCTGTGTGTTTCCCTCTTTTCTGATGATCTCTAACTGTCTGGTTTGTCAAAATCCTCAAAATTTTGAGTATTTTACCCCTTTTTTTAATCAACCTGAAACCCGACAAGTTAGGAGACCCGAAACCTGCAACTCGACAATTTTGGGTTGCGGGGTGTTTGTTTAACAGTTTTGGATGTTGGCCAACCCGAAACCCGCAACCTGACGGTTGCAGGTTCGTCTTGTAATAATCTCGGGAAATTATCATCCCGAAACCCGAAACCCGAAACCCGAAAACCTGTAATTGCAGCTTTCGGCTTTTGGGCTTTGCCTTTTTTATTTTTATTTTGTTGCGTGTTCCTGAAACCCACAACCCGCAACTGTCGGGTTACGACTTTCGGGAAGTTGTTTTCGGTTTATGAGTGTGTCATTCTCGAAACCCATAACACGCAAGTGTCGGGTTGCGGCTTTCGGGAACACGTTTGTCATTTTTCGATTCTGGTCATTCCCGAAGCCTGAAACCCACAATTGCAGCTTTTGGCTTTCGAGAATCCTTTTTCGCCTTTGCCGTTTGCTCAACCCCACAACCCGCAACCCGCAATTGTCGAGTTGCGGCTTTCGGGATCCCTTAATAAAATTTGTGAATAAAACTTTCGCACGACCCCGCATTCCGCTTCGGTTGATCTCAACCATTCGTTTATTTTGATCACATGGTTATCTTTTAATCTGGTAAATATAATAAATAGGTTTTTTTTCATTTTTTTTACTGCTCGAAAATTATCCCGTCGCACTGAGGATTTTACTGCCGAATTCTTACCAGAGGACGTTTTAATTGATTTTCAGTTACTTTTGGCTGGATTGCTGCCTTTGCTACACTCAGTGTTTGACAGTTCTGATTTTGTTTGGGACACCTTTTCGTTATTTGTTGCTACTCCTCAAGGTTTTATCCCATTATGCCTTTTGGGCCTGAAAGATTCTTCTAGTTATTTTGCTAGATCTGGTCACCCGAATCCAGTTTGATAGGTATGTAAGAGTTGCTGGTCTACGTACTCAAGTTTCTGTTTCAGTCACTTTGTAGTAAGTTTTCAAGCCATAATTTTTATTTTGGTCACAAATGTGAAGCCATGATTGCTGATGTGAGAATACTCGAAATAATGAGCTTTTGGAACCAGTTTAAGACGTGCGAGTCTCGATTGATTTTGTACTTTCACACATGTTATATCCAACTAACGCATGTCCTCGCTCGTTTTCATCACAGTTTGGATAATTGCAATGAATTGATTGCATAATCTGAATTATTACCATTTGTCCTATTCAATGTCTGTTATCTTATCGGTTGGCCTTAAATTGGCAACAAACATGAAGCCTTTAATTCGTCCTTTGCGTTCTTTAAGGGAAAAAATTATGTGTGATAATCTTGTAAGCTTCCTTTTGAACGTATCTGATAAAAGCAGTATGCAGACCTCTATCCATTACTATATCAAGAACCTATGTCACCACCTTTTGATGTAGGTGTTCCTGATTTAAGTAGCGATAGTGGTGAAGAAGATTCCGAGGCTCTATCTATCTGCATGCAATTCCTTGATAAGAAAGAGAAGAAAGTTTCCAAGGTACTGGCTGACCGTGACGATGATGTTATACGAGATTATATAATCAATCAAGAACCTGATGTCCTGCCGACTTCTTCTGAACTAGATCCTTTAATGGATTTTTTCTGTTTTTGACAATGTAGTCTCTGATCCAGAGGTTCCCGCGGCAAATTCTCTACAGGCCGAATCGTCTGTTGCTGATAATGAGCGGGTTGGGGTGGAATTCTTGTTGTGTTATGAGAATATTTTTAATTAAAGAATGTATCTTTAATAATCTATTTTTAAAGGTGGTAGAAATCATGTAGACCAAGGAATGGCAAGATTTCTTGGATTGAAAGTTTTGATTCGATTTTGTAATCTCTGTTTTCTAGGGATCTCCATTTTTGGACTCTATTGTAATTATTTAAAGAAGGATACCTCTCGTAGTTAGAGGTTGGTAATTTTGGAGTTGTAAGTCAGCGGAAGACTGGACTGGAGATACTCTGTTAAGCAGAGCTTTTTGTAATTTCTGTACAAGACCTCTTCATACAGTAAAGTTATCTTTTAATCTATCTTCTGTTATTCCTCAAATTTCTTTTAGAGCTTCTGATTTATGCTTCAAATTGTCATCTGTTATGTATCTGATCTTTGCTAAACATCTGTTAATGCACACATATGTTGTATTGATTTCTCTATGCGACTGGTTTATGTTTCAAAGTACTTCATTGAGTTTTTTCAATATAAGTACTTTCATATTTTATTTCTCCAAATGATTCGATGCATATAAATTCATATAATCATTGTTAATTTTTAACTTAGCAGAGTGATTACAGACTGGATCTTGAATGAGCCTGAATACTTGAAAGATTGTCATTTAATTTTCATTAACTGATAATAATTTGAGTTAACAAGTAACACAACTAAAGACATTTCTGTTTAAGTTGTTCAATTACTTGTTTAATCACATCTCAAGACCAATCTGCACATAAATAAGCTTTCATTCTAGAACAGGACTGACTTAGACTAGTTTCCCTTTTCTAAAATAGGTTAGGTTAGCTTTGTTTTACCATATCCACTCCTTGGTTTTCCTTGACTGGAAAACTGATCTTATAGGTCAACTCATTTACTCTTAGAGTGCCAGCAGAGGCCTAATATCCATGGGAGATCACCACACCAAACAGGTTGGGGATAGAATTTCCCTTGCGCAGGGTCCTTCGAAGCCTTTCAACTTGGGTTTTCTTCCTCTGTTGAGTGTCTTGGAACATTCCAGCACCTTTTGCATCTAACCTGCACAACTGAGGCGTCAACAATGCCCTAATCATATGTCACTACGAGGGGGGTTCATAACCGCCCCCAAAGGTTTGTAAAGAGTTTTAGGGGGGGGGGGGTTCGAACCGCCTCTATAGGTACCTACGGGGGGGGTTTAAAACCGCCCCCAAAGGTTTGGAAATACTTTTAGGGGGGGTTTCAAACTGCCTCTGTAGATACCTACGAGGGGGGGTTTAAAACCACCCCCACATGTTTGTAAAGCGTTTTGGGGGTGGGTTTTGAACCACCTCCGTAGGTACCTACGAGGGGGGTTTAAAACTACCCCCACAGTTTTGTAAAGAGTTTTGGTGGTGGTTTTGAACCGCCTCCGTAGGTACCTACGAGGGGGGTTTAAAACTGCCCCCACAGATTTGTAAAGAGTTTTGGCGGGGGTTTTGAACGGCCTCCATAGGTACCTACGAGGGGGGTTTAAAACCGCCCCCACAGGTTTGTAAAGAATTTTTCCAGGGGTTTTGAACCACCTCCGTAGGTACCTACAAGGGGGGTGTATATCCGCCCTTAAAAGAAACTTTTGGGGGAGGTTTATAACCGCCGCCAAAAATTACTTCAGGGGCGATTTTGATCTCTTCCAGAACTGCCGCTAAAAGCCAAAACTTTTAGTGTCGGTGTTATTAGGGGCGATTTCTTAAAGACCGCTGCCAAATACAAAACCGACCCCAAATTAGTGACTTTTGGAGGCGGAAGACAACCGCCCCTTAAAGTCAAAAAAGGACTTTTGGGGGAGGTTTCGAACCGCCCCCAAAAGTCCAAAAGTAACTTTTGGGGGGGGTTTAGAACCGCCCTCAAAAGTGACTTTTGGGGGTTGTTTAGAACTGCCTCGAAAAGACACTTTTAGCTGCGGTTTTGATCTCTTTCAGAACCGCCCCTAAAAGTCAAAAAATTTAGCGTCGGTGCTATTAGGGGCGGTTTTGGAAAGACCGACGCCAAAGCCAAAATCGCCCCCAATAATGCCTTTTGGAGGCGGAAGACAACCACCCCTAAATGTCAAATTTGTTGTAGTGATATTTGGATGCTACCATGAAAGAGGAGCATCGATATCTAATGAAGAACCAACCTTGGGATCCATATCTCCTACCCCTTAATAGAAAAATTGCTCAGGGCAAGTGGAAATATCAAATAAAGTTGGCAACATACAAACATGAGAGTGACCATGGTTGAATATGACTGCCTAGTTTAATCATCATTATCCTCTCTCTTTTTATTTTCATTTTTTTTTTTTGGGGGGGAGGGGGGGGGGGTTCCATCTTTTCTCACTTTTTGGGGTTTTTTTATGTACTTGGGTACCTAACATGGCTTCGTATTACTAAGACCCAATTATTTGTGCATCATGCTCACCTAAGTTAGGCTTAAGGGTGTGTGTTGGTGTACATACACATCTATTTTACACCTATTTTGGAATTCTAAGGAACAAGCGTGTTCTTATTGGAGTTCTCCCCTATTTTTAGGGTTAAGGGAACAAGAACAAACCTACTGGATTTCTCCCTTGTCTTAGGTTCAAGGGAACACTTTCATGGTCAAACCCCATTTTTAGTGTCAAAGGAACCCTCGCAGTCAGTTAACCCCCCTTTTTAGTGGTTAGGGCACTCTTGCATGAGTAGTCCCCCTTTTTAGGGTTTAGTGCACTTCTGTTAGTAGTTTTGGTCTAGTTAACTACCTAATGCACCCTGGTTGATGTTTTAGGTCTAGTTACACTCTAGTTTCACATGCACGTTTAATTAAACACTAGCTTCTCATGCATAATTGAGTTTACTAACTCATGAAGCAATTCTAGGGCCAATTAACCCTAGCCACTCATGAATGACCAAGATTAATTTTGAAGGAGAGCACACTTATCAAGTTGAGGCCTAATTAAACCCTAGCGATACTTGCATGGTCAAAATTAATCCCTAAGGAGAGTGCAATTGACCATTCAAGGTGATTTCTCTTGAGTTTCACTTGCTTTTATGCTTGTACAAGTAATTAAACCTACATTGATTACCTATATATGAATGATCACATATCATTGATCAGGAAACACAGTGATATATTCTATTAAGCGTTCTATTGATTAATAAATACTACATAGGTTAGATCTTTACTTGAATTTTCTCTTGATTTTTATGTCATTGTATTGAAGTCTCATCTCTTATGAGCTCTCTTTCTTAGGTTATTGAAGATTATGTTACTCTAATACCTTCTTGTTATCCTCTATTGATTGCTAACTATATTATTGATCCATTTAGCTTTTGGATCCATTGGTTCAAAATCATATGGTTTTACCCTTCCCTAAACATTTTACAACATTCCCAAATCTTATTTCAAGTTATATGAGGTAAAATATTACAACCCACCCAAACCTTACTTTCTCATTTCCCAAGTCAATTGCATGCTACACTAACCTCTTTCTACATTGATTAAAGTCTACTACAAGATTCCTAAGCCTATTTTTTTGTTTCCCAAAGTTTGTTATATCATGGCCACTACTATTTCCAACTACCCAAACCTATTATTATTAGTTATCCTAAGCTTACTTTTTATCTACTTGAGACTCTTCACATGCCCAAAAGCATTTCCCACACCTTGTTTGACCATGCCTGTGCTTATCCACTATTTCCCACAATTTGTAGCACTACCTCAAGGTACATGCACATTTGTTGTGTGGTGTACACCTTCTCTCAGGGTGCAAGCAATGTTGTTACACATGTTTTGCACCTCAAAAAGCATTTATGTAACATGTTGCACCTTTCTTATGCCTCAAAAAGCATCCATATAACATGTTGCATTTGTTTTGTACCTGGAAAATCATCAATGTAGCATGTTGTAACTTTTATATGCCTAAAAAATCATGCTAGTGGTGTGTTGTACCTTTTTATGAATGCTAAACATTTTGGACGATGCCCAACACCTAAGGTATGTTACTTTTGACTCTAAAATTTAAATTTTTAAGTTACATAACTACTAATTTCTATTTGGAAAATTAAACTTGTTGAATCGATCTTATTAACCTTGGATGTACTAACCATTGAGATGTGAAAATATCTTTCTCTTAAAAATATTGAGATTAAGATGGATCTCTACTAGTTTATTCTTTTTTATGTTATGGAAAAAGTCAATTAACAAATTAAAATACAAAAAATGGATATCCAATGTCTAATTTGAAAAGAAAAAAGAGAAATCGATGAAATAAAAATAAATAAATAAGTAAATTAACATAGATCCATCCCAACCCAATTTTTTTAAAGTAATGAGAAGTTTACATGTAAGTTTTTTTCTAACCCTTTTTGATGTTTGATAAATATCAGGTTAAAATGAATCTATCTTGGTGTCATTTCATTTCTTCCCATTTTGAATTCATCTCCTCTATTTGGAGTCTCTCCCATCTAGTTAGAAAATCTGGGTTTGATACTTCACTAAGTGAAACATGCTACACTTAGAAACATGAAGGTGAGGATGAGAATGGACACTATAGGTGGATATTTCAAGATTTTCCTTCATGATGGTGGGGGGTGAAAGTGTGCATTTTCCCAATCGAAGAGTCTCAATTATCAAGAAGGGTGTCAACACCACATCATAACATAATAAACATCTTGTAAAACTTCAAAAAAAATAAAAAGTTAACAAAAATATTTCATTGTAGCCATGGTGAAGTGGGAGCCAACATAGCACAAAAAGATGATGTGGCCACCAACAAAGTTGGATGAATGAACAATTGAATCCACCAATCAAGACGTAAGCACATTCTTTGTTTGGGAAAGGGTAATAATACCAATGTAATGAAGATAATTCAAGAATGATTGCACAATGATTATATCTAAAACAATTCTTAAACACAATTCAAAATAATGTGATCACATTAAAATTAGTTATGATTATATTAACACTCATTGAATCTGTTAGCAGATTTTGATGGTGCCCTTTTGGAGTTAGTGAACTTGTATTAAGATGTGATTAAAAATGTGATTATTATTCTTTTTCACTGAGACTTTAATAACTTATTTGTCATATTTATATTGAAAGGCATTTCTCCGAGGTTTGGTTCCTAACCACTATTGAAATAATTGTCATCTACCCCTCCAATAGAATGTTGCCATGGTTGTCTAGTACTCTAGGTTTCACTATGAATCATGAAACTTTACCAAAATTTAGTTAAGTGCTAACCTTAGTGGAATCAAGGTCACATGGCTAGAATATTAGTCACATCACTATGATTGCACCAAAGTTGATAGTGTTTTTTCAAGTTTTATCTAGAAAATTGTAGGCCATAACCATGTGATGCATAAGGGCATGGGATGTTGACACGTTGAGCGTTTGAATCACAACTTTACAATGGATGGAAAATTGATTTCTATAATGATGTAATGGTGATCCTAGGGGAAGGCAGCTACATTAGCAATGACTATGGATTTAGAGCACCTTTAGAAATGACAATAAAATTAGATGGATGGAACAAGGGGATAAAGCATACATGATGCAAATGTATTTTAGGGTTTTAATTAGAATGCATTCATTTATGAGAATTTTGTGGGAAATTAGGAGAGGATTTAGGGAGGTTTTTGTTAGAAACAATTATAGATTAACCAGTTACTAAAGTTTCTTTCATTCTATATTTAGGGAAAAACATCATTTATAATAATTTTGAGGGATTTAATGTGAAATTTGGAATGTGTTTTGTATTGTAAGTGTAATGGGATTCTTTTGAGAGGTCTAGGTTTGAAGATGGAACATATTAAAACCATGACATGGTTGGGGGTGGTGAAATTGACCTAGTCTTTTTATTTCTCATGCACCAAATCGAATGTCAAAGAATGCTTTCATCGATGTCTACGATTTGTCAAATCTAACAAAATCATGGCTTATTCAATCTATTCCACCCTCTATAAAATCCAACACATCCATGTCTTTTTCAATTCAATGGGAGAAACTATGTGTGTTTTTTGTTTTTCATATCCTAACTCAAACAAGGCCACTGTAAACCACTTGTCCATCCTTAAATATGGTCATGATGCCCATACCATAGTTAGTATTTATGTGCATGTTTCATATCTAATCAACCAACATGATCATCATTAAATGCACCCATGCCACAATCAATCTTTCTACACATGTGTCCTATTTGATAAGTTAACTCCAATGTCAGTGCTAGGTGGAGGATTGACCAACCACATCCACCAATCCCTGTATGAACTCATTTTCACAACATGCATTATCTTCCTTCTTGTATGAGTTACAACATGCTTCCTGTGAGTGAAGTTATTTAATTTTAATTCACTGTTTTAATATTATGCCTTGGAAAAAAAAATGCAAAGTGTTTATGTCATGGTAGTGAAGGTATACACCCTTTAATATTGCTTACATATTTTCTCGGTAATGGTTTTAGATTTTATTCTTTCCCCTTGCATTTCTTACTAAGGATTTATCATTGTTTCTTCTCATATTTATTTGATATTTGTATTTTCTACAAAGAGTTTGTTCTACCTTTTAAGTTTACTATTCAATGTTGTTTGAATCTAATTCAACCTTTAGGGATTCTCATTTTGTGCCTTCCTACCAAGAAAACAATGTCAAGTTAAAATATATCTATATGAATAAAATTACTATTGATGAACATTAGAAATAGAATACCCAGATATTGTTTCTCTAATATAAGTAGCTTCAGCAATGAGAAATCCTCCTGTAGTGGTTCTTTGGGTATTAAAATTAACATGGGTGGGATAAGGAATGAAATTTATACTCGGCATCTTGTTATTGGAGACACCACAACTTTGTAAGGTCAACTAATTCTTTAGGTATAAGACTTAACATGGGTGGGATAAGGAATGAAATTTACTACTCGACATCTTGTCATTGGAGACACCAAAACTTTGTAAGGTCAACCAATTCTTTGGGTATAATACTTAACATGGGTGGGATAAGGAATGAAAGTTATTACTTGGCATCTTGTCATTGGAGACACCACAAATTTTTGAGGTCAACCAAAAACTTAAGAAGGTTAGCTTGTCTATAAATATTCTCCTTAGAAATCTATGAATATTATACCATGCAATATGTGGGAAAATATATGATATACACACAAAATATATTACATTGTGAACACATGTGTAACAAATTGGATGGAACAAGCCAAAAGGGAGACATCAAGTTGAATTTTGTGCTATTGCAAACCATGATTATCTTCCTTTATTGCTATTTTGCACAATAAAAAGATCTTTGAATGTATGTTGATTATTGTTCTATGGATTCTTCTCTTCTATTCCATATGCTTATAATATATTTGTAGGGAGTACCCACTCCTCCCTTTCAAGCATTTGTTGCACACGAAACTTGCTTGGGAATCTTGCTTGTTGCCATTCCATTTGATTTCTAGGATATCCATGCATCTTCATGGAACCCCATATGAAAATTGGAATTTTTTTTCTTGAACCACCCAAAATAGAATGGGAGGAAGGTGTGGAATGCTCTTATGGTTAATTAAAGGAGACAACTATGGTCAAACCATAACCAATATATTAAATTCTTAAAGTTGTGGGAATTCTTTCAATGTTCATGTGCTGCATGCTTTATTTAACATGAGTGAGTTTGTTTGTTTGTTTGTATGGCAAGTCAAAGTTCAACATTGGTACACATATTTCTTTAGAAATTCATGTGATTTGGGTAATTTTAAAATGAACATACAAACCCTTAAGATCAAAGTCCAATGATCAAAATTCCATCAAATAAGTGGAATTATAACTTTTGTTAAAATTCCCTATCAAATTTGGAGAAGAATTTCGATGAATTTCAGTTCTCCCATCTAAGTGAGATTTTAAAAGAAAAGATAAGAGTGAACTATCATATTCATTAAATAGAATGCAAGAGAGGTAGCCTTTAATTTCTTTATCAATCAAATAAATTAATATAATTTATTTAGGTGGCTTGGGTTTTGCAATAGTTCCTTCATATCCGTTGAAGGCTAACATGGATGAGGATATCCGACTCATTGATTATTTGGATGAGGAGGTTTCTGAATCCTCCATTTTCTGCAGTGATGATTATTTCAACTCATCCATTTATGGCTTGCATGTTAACCCTCTGTTGATTAATGATGAAATCCCTCCCAAAGTATGGGGTTAGGGGGATCTAGATTTTTCCAAGGTCAAGGTGGTCTTGTCAGAACAATTATCATATGTATGTTCCCCTCTGTTTTTGTGTGGTGATGGAAAAACCATCAAAGGTGATCATGCCCTATGCGAAGCTTTGGATCATAAGGCGATTTCTATCCATAATCATTTTTTATGGGACAATGATCTGCCCGTCCCTTGCCCCCCAGATTTCCATAACGATTTGAACGTTTTATGTCCTTTCAAGCAAGGTTGCTCATATATT
The DNA here is from genome assembly GCA_027924585.1 of Larix kaempferi. Taxonomy (NCBI): domain Eukaryota; kingdom Viridiplantae; phylum Streptophyta; class Pinopsida; order Pinales; family Pinaceae; genus Larix; species Larix kaempferi. Next base: position 2,838,890 of record BSBM01000809.1, on the reverse strand, counting down.
CCCACTTCTCTATATGATGAGGTCAAATCTGCTACATTTATTGGCAGTAGTCTTGATCTATCAGATCTATCGACTAGTTGTTTTCTTGTGAGGAAAAAGACAAAGAAAAAGGTGATAAGGTATAAATGTTATGGGGTTTCGCTGGTTGTGGGTAAAGAAATCCTAGTCTTGGACATCCTAAGGATGGCAGGAAGGATCCTAATCGACAATATTTGTGGTCAAAGGGCTAGTGTTTGGTATTTGAACCTATGTATTCAGAAGTCCCAGTGTCCTTTGATTAGTCAGTAACTGGTTGTAAATTCCCCGGATAGGGGTTGGTATAACTTCAATTTGGTAATGAGGAAAATGTTGAGGCCATCCTCCAATGTATTTGGGGTTTGGATACAAATCTATTTTTTTTCTGAAGGCTTGGCATCCCCTATTTGATCCTCAAAAGGTCTACTTGGAGGCCATTATGATGTGGATCAAGTTCAGTGTCTTCCATTCGAATTCTGGTCTCATGAGGGTCTGAAGGCGATTGGTCATACTATTGGAAAATTTCCTGTTTTGGAGGTGAACCTTTTTCAATCCGAGGCAAGATCAGTTGCATGCATTCTGGTAGAAGTCACCTTGAGAGTAGGCCTTTTTGAATCAATTAACTTGGTGGTTGAAGATATTATATTCATGCAACAGTTGGACTATATAAATGTCCCTTTCCATTATGCTCATTGTCACTTATATAGATATGTTATTGCAAAATGCTCTCGTTCCTTTTGCAAGCAGATTTGGAGGAGAAAGGTGGCTAAGTTAGACAATGTCTCTGCTCACAAGCCGCTCCTTCCGATTTCATATCACAAACAAGTATCTCTTGTGGAGCCCTGGGATGGTCGTGATATTGACCTAGATCTCATCAAATATCTAATTTTGACAACTGAGGAGGCCTTACTATCAAGTCCACGACTCCCTGTTCCCGTTCAAGCTCTTTTTGAAGGTATTGACATCTCTCCTAGTCAATTTGACATACTAACAAATATTTGGAAAAATACGAAGGTCACTTTCTCTCATTCAAAGGTTAGAAATCATCATCATGCTCTTGTTTCCCATCCAAGTGATTAATCTTTGTCTGTCCCTCCATATTTGGAGGAGGTCCTGAATATACCTTCTGATAAGGGGGTGGCGAGCGATATGGTTATTAACTTATTAGATGATGGATAGTTGGGAGGAATGGTCACATCAAAGCCACATGCTATCCATGTGTCAAAGAGCAGCTCATGTGGCCTTTATTTGCTTCCACATAGCGAGGAATGTTGTGGTTTTTAGTTTGATGAGCCTTCTCTCTCGCAACCATTGAAAGTAGGGAGAAAGTCATGTATATCTCATGCCAAGGAGAAGGCTAAAATTGAGATCAATCAAGGGAGGTAGTTAAGCATCACTAGGCGCTTAGAATAGAGAAATCCCATGAAGGGGTTCCCAAATGAATATTCTTTCTCTAAACGTTTGGGGCTTGCAAGGTAAATCCAAAATTGCATCCCTCAAATAGTTGGTAGTTGTGGAATCTCTTGATATCTAACTTCTCCAAGAATCAATGGGTAAAAGTGAGATTATCATCCCTATTTTGGAAAAGGTGTTTAGTGGTTGGTATTTTGTTGCTTTATATGCTTATGGTCTATCAGGAGGTCTCATTTCCGGGGTGAATCAATATGTGAATATAGTAGGTTGTTTTGTTTGTTCGTCTTCCTTATGTTTGGGGTATTTTTCTAAAGAATTAGATAGCCATTTCCTTGTTCTCAACATCTATCATCCGTATGAGAATAGAAAGTCATGTTGGGAAAAAAATTATTGTGCTAGTGTTTTTCATGTCTATATAATATATGGATGTTAGAATAACATGATCACGTAGCAATAGCATAAAATAAGAATCATAAATAAAACACATAAACTCCATAAAAGAGAGACACCAATATATGTGATTCACTGAATATGGGCTATGTCCAAGGAGAAATTTCCAGTCCTTTCATTATAACGTCCAACAAATTAAGGGATACAAATCGTAGCACATCCGCTATAATTTCCTCTTCACTCCCTCACAGTCTCTCTCACACAATCACAAAGAAATTTTTCAAAATACTATAATAAAATACACATCCATATTACAATTCCTTCTTTTTAAAGAGGGATTACCATGGGAAAATACCACATGATACCCAATACGATGGGCCCATAAATCATTGGCCATAAAACAACCCAATTTTTTTTCTTTTGGGGGCTTCTCCCCCGACACCTCGACTCCCAGTTGGGGGGGATGGCCCCTCTGTTGGGATGAGCATACAGTCCACCTGCACAACATATAAAACTAGGGTACAGATTCTCATCTTCATCTTCATGCTTGAAGGCCAACTGAAACTGAGCAGGAAATCAATTTCTCTATGGTTACTAACTTTGTTAACATGTCTACAGTATTTTTGCTAGTATGTATCTTTTCCAACTTCAAGAGCTCATCTTCCAGAACAGATCATATGAAATTGTACTTGATATGTATATGTTTAGTATTAAAATGGAATTCTGAGTTTTTTGCAAGATGAATGGAACTCTGACGATCACTGTACAACTTGTTATTCTCCCGCTTCTTACCCAATTCCTCCATGAACCTCTGTATCCAAATCATCATCTGTAGCAGCAACATACTATGCTTCAGTTGTTGAAAGTGAAACAACCTTTTGCAATTTCGAAATCCAACTTATTAATTTTCCACCTATAGTAAATACATACCCTATGGTGCTTCTCCTTCTACCTTAATCACCTGCCATATCTACATCAACATATCCCTATAAAACAATTTTTGAACCTACAAAACATAATGTATGAGTAGTAGTACCTCTCAAATACTTGAGAATCCACTTTACTGCCTTCCAATTTTCTTTACCTATTGTTCATATACTTGCTCACAACTCCCACTGCATGTGCAATATCTGGTCTTGTGCACACCATCGCATACATCAAACTACCAATTGCTAATGAATGAGGGACCTTGGACATGTATTATATTTCCTCCTATGTCCTAGGATACATCTCCTTACTTAGTTTGAAATGGTTGGATAAAGGTGTACTAACTAGTTTTGCATCCTGCATTCTAAACCTCTTCAACACCTTTTATATGTACTCACTCTAAGACAATGTCAATTTGCAATTTTTCTTGTCTCGTGTTATTCTCGTACAAATGATTTGATTTGCAGTACCCAAATACTTTATCGCAAATGAATTAGCTAATTTCATTTTGAGCACATTTATATTCTGCATGTTAGATGCGGCAACAAGCATGTCATCCACATACAATAACAAGATAATATATATTCCATTATCTAGCCTCTTGAAATAAACACAGTGGTTAGAATGACATATACTATAACCTTGTTCCGTCATAAACTTGTCAAATTTAAAATACCACTTCCTTAGAGCTTGATTTAGGCCATACAAGCTCTTCTTCAACTTGCATACTAAATTCTCCTTCATTTTGACCTCATACCCTTGTGGTTGTTGCATATAAATATCTTCCTCAAAATCCCCATGGATAAAGGTTGTTTTTACATCTAATTGTTCAATATGCAAATATTCTACTACCACTATACTTAAAATAGTCCTAATTGAAGTCATTTTAACAACAGGAGAAAATATTTTATCAAAATATATACACTTCTTTTGTGCAAATCCCTTTACAACAAGTCTGGACTTGTACCGCTTCTTGTCTCCATCTTCTTCCTCCAAATGGAAAACCCATTTATTCTGCAATGCTATTTTACCTGCAGGAAACTGAACCAAATCCCATGTTTGGTTTCCTAGAAAGGATTCCATCTCCACATTCATACCTTGCTCCCACTTCTTTCTAGTTTCCACCTACATTGGTTCTTCATAGCATTCTGGTTCACCAAAATCATTCATAAATCAATAATACAGTGAAGGAGAGTATCGTTTAGGGGGTCTATGTAACCTGGTAGATATTCTAACTCTTGCATGAGTTTGAGGTACCTAATGTTGCTCTTCATTTTCTGACCCCTTTGGAGTTTCTTTTTCTTTTATTTCATCAATCATTGTCTATTATGTGTTTTCCTTTTCATGTTTCTTTCCTTGCAACTGATCTTTATACATGACATTTTCATTGAATACCACATCTCTACACCTAATTATTTTTTGATTTTCATAATCCCATAAGCGATAAGCAAAATCATCAATCCCATATCCAATAAAGGTACACTTCTTGGATTTAGCCTCAAGCTTTGTTCTATTTTCTTTATCAATATGGACAAATGATTCACAACCAAAAGTTCTAAAAAATGAGTATTTTACCTTTCTACCTGTCCATGCCTCCTCTAGAATGCCACCATCCAAGGAGCTTGAAGGCCTCTATTTATCAATTAAACAACCATACCTACAAAATATGCCCAAAAATTTAAGGGCAGCCCTGCATGCAGTCTCATACACCTTGCACACTCCATGATTGTCTTGTTCATCCTTTCTAACACACCATTTTCTTGTGGTGTTCCTAGGACTGTCTTCTCTCTATGAATCCCATGGTATGAATAATAACTATCAAAATCCTTGCCACAGTAGTCACCTCCATTATCATATCTGAGACACTTCAACATTTTTCCTGTCTCATTCTCAACCAAAGCTTCCCATTTCTTAAAAGTGGCAAAAACATCAATTTTTTGTTGAATGCAATAAACCCATGTTTTTCTAGCTGCATCATAAATAAAAGTAACATAATAATGAGACCCACCAAGATATTGTACTTGATCCGGTCCCCATAAATCTATATGCACAAGATATAACTTTTCACACTTCTTTTGCTTCCCAACCCTGAGAAATATGTCTCTCTTCTGTTTTCCATAAACACAGTTATCATAGAATTCCAAGCTAACCTACTTCAAACCTGGTAGCAACTTCCTTGAATGGAGAATCTGCTTCCCCTTCTCACTCATGTGGCCAATCCTATGATGCCACAATGTTGTATATGTTCCTATGGAAGCTAAAGAGATACAACAAACAATATTATGAGGGCATAAATACAATGTACCTATCATGTCTCATTTTGCTATCACCGATGATCCTTCAGTGATCTTACACCACGTTTATCCGAACATAAATAAACAACCAGCATCTCCCAACTTCCCTATTGAGATTAGATTTATTTTCATAACACGAATATGCCTTACATATTTCAATAACCATTCATTTCCATTGCTTAACTTTATCTGTACCTTACCCATTCCAACAATTGTACATAGTTTATCATCACCCAATAAAACATATTCAAAATCACCTTAAACATAATCATTAAAATATTTTCTATGGGGTGTAGCATGACATGAATCCCTTGAATCTACTATCTAGTAATCACTAGTATTATCTAATGCAAGAATCAAAGCATCTTGTAACACATCACCTGTTACATTTGCTTCTTGAGTAGTCTCCTATTGTCCATCTCCTTTCGTCTTTAGAGATCTACAATATTTTTTCAGATGTCCTTTATTCCCATGGTTCCAACATTCTATCTTTCCCATTCTGGACATGGATCTTCCCTTCCTAGACTTCCCACAATTACCTAGGCTCTTTCATCTCTCCATTTGTCTTCCCTTGCTCTCTGTGAGCAACTCATTATCTGATGTCTCACCTGTGATTTTCCTTCACATTTCCTCGCTAAGAATAACACCAACAACAATATCAAATTTCATAGTGTTTGAAACAAAGACATAGTTACTTACAGTCGTGACCAAGTTGTTCTAGCTTGCTGGCAATGACCACAATATTAAAAGATCCCTAACCTCATCATCGAATTTCACTCCTACATAAATTAACTAATTATTAACTGTATTAAATTCAGTTAATTACTCAGCAACAGACCCACCTTTTAACATCTTCATATTAAATAAATGCTTCATTATAAATACCTTGTTCGAGGCCAAGGTTTTTTCATACAGTTTAGTCAATTCGTTCATCAGCTACTGATGAATAAGTGACCTTGGACATGCATTATATTTCCTCATGTGTCTTGGGACACATATCCTTACTTAGTTTGAAATGGATTTCCAAACGTGTACTAATTGGTTTTGCATCCTGCATTCTAAACCTCTCCAACACCTTTTCTATATACTCACCCTGAGACAATGTCAATTTGTGATTTTTACTGTCTCTTGTTATTCTCATACCAAGGATTTGCTTTGCAACACTCAAATCCTTCATTGCAAATGAATTAGCTAATTTTTTTCTGAGCACATTTATATCCTGAATGTTAGACACTTCAACAAGCATGTCATCCACATACAATAACAAGATAATATGTCTTCCATTATCTAGCCACTTGAAATAAACATAGTGGTGAGAATGACATCTACTATAACCTTGTTCTATCATAAACTTGTCAAATTTTAAATGCCATTGCCTTGGAGCTTGCTTCATTCCATACAAGCTCGTCTTCAACCTGCATACTAAATTCTCCTTCCCTTTGACCTCATACCCCTATGGATGCTTATTTATAAATATCTTCTTCAAAATACCCATGAAGAAAGATTATTTTTACATCTAACTGTTCAAGATGCAAATCTTCTACTACCACTAGGCTTAAAATAGTCCTAATTGAAGTCATTTTAACAAGAGAAAATATTTCATAAAAATATATACCTTTCTTTTGTGCAAACCCATTTACAACAAGTCTAGCCTTGTTCCACTTCTTTCCTCCATCTTCTTCCTTCAACTCATAAATCCATTTATTCTGCAATGCTCTTTTAACTGCAGGAAATTGAACAAAATCCCATCTATGGTTTCTTACTAAGGAGTCCATCTCCCCATTCATGCCTTGCTCCCACTTCTTTCTAGTTTCCACCTGCATTGCTTCTTCATAAAATTCTGGTTCAGTAGAACCAATCATCAATAAATAATGCAGCAAAGGAGAGTATCATTCAAGGGGTCTACTTAACCTAGTAGATCTTGTGACACTTGCAGGTGTTTGAGGTACCTGCCATTGTTCTTAATTTTTTGGCACCTTTGGAGTTTCATTTTCTTTTATTTCATCAAGCACTATGTATTATGTGTTTTCCTTTCCATGTTTCTTTCCCTGCAACTGATCTATATACATGACCTTTTCATTGAATACCAAACCTCTACTCCTAAATATTTTGTGATTTTCACAATCCCATAAGCGATAACCAAAATCATCAACCCCATATGTAATAAAGGTACACTTATTGGATTTAGCCTCAAGCTTTGTTCTATTTTATTTATCAATATGGACAAATGCTTCACGACCAAGAGTTCTCAGAAATGAGTAGTTTACATTTTTACCTGTCCATGCTTACTTTGGAATGACACCATCTAAGGGGCTTGAAGTCCCTCTATTTATTAAGTAAACAATAGTATCTACAACATTTGCCCAAAACTGTAAGGGCAGCCATGCATGTAGTCTCATACACCTTGCACAATCTGTTGGGTGTGGCCCAAGTTGGCACATTTTTGAAAGAGTTACAGTTTTGTCAAAGGTGCAATTCGGATTGCATAGTCAGAAATGCAAAGCAAGCAGTGCGAAGTCAAGGCACTGCGCAGTTATAGCGCAACAATTGTTTTGGGAAAAGGTCGAGCAGACTAAAGCGACCTGTTTTGGGCACGCGACTCCAAGATTCCTGGAATTTGGGTAAGGAGCAGCGTGGAGGAATATGAAAGAAACCTGTTAGTAAGAGTGTCGAAAAACCATTCGAAGCTAAGCCACGAGTCAACAATGACAGGCAGGCCGGAGGGGCAGAAAGAAACACGCCATGATGCAGTTATAACCATTTCATGAAGACTACGGCCGTCAGAGGGGTGTGTGAGCCACGAGTGGCCCAACAAAGCAACCAGAAGTGAGTGGAGCAGTTGTCGACTACGACAGGCAGGGTCGACAGAGTAACCACATCGGTTTTAGGTAACCTTAGGGTTTTATCCCGTCATGATTGTAACAAATGTGACCTAAGGGCACGATTTATATAAAGAGAATCTTTTGTAAGGGAAAGGGTTAATCGTGAATAGTTGATTATTGTTGAATATTGATCTCAATTGAGAGACTATTGTAAAGAGGCTCTGCAGTTGTGTGCACAGAGACCCATCAAAGAGAAAAGAGAGTCTGCAGCTGAGTGCGCAAACTGGAACTATTAAAACCTTCCCATTTATAATAAACAAAAATTCCTGTAATGTTCCCATTTTGACCCCATTATATTAAAATGTAAATGATGTAATAAAATCATGGTGAGGAGCTCAAGGCCAAGGCCCCGCCATTGATTTATTGATGCATACGGTTTGCGTGCTAGCCAGGCACATTGGAATTTCAACATCATGTAATATGCATTTTAATAAAAATACCCACAACTAGCTATGCAATGCAACAAAGAGATGGGGGCATGATTTTACAAGGAATTGGGAGGGAAAACATTCAAACCCTTGAGCCAACCAAGTAAAGCCAAGTGTTAATGAGAGAACCCATCAAACTCTCAACTACCCATGTTGACTTTTGTACCCAATTATTGATTTCTCTCAAGATTTGGTTGAGGTAGTTAATGCCTTGGGGAATGGGAGGTATGGCTGTCCAAATTCGAGTATGGGAAAGCCACCCTGCATGGAAAAACATGTTTGGATTCTTGGGAAAGAAAAGAGCCGTGAATTTCTCCCCAAGCCATTACCCATCAACTAGCTTTGCTCTCCCACGAGTTTAGAGCTACCAAGGCGTTTTTCTCCATGGTTTTTGTTGTGTCTTTCCTCAATCTCCTAGCTGGGAAGGGCATTTTTATGTTGTATAATAGTGGGGAAGAAGGGGAAACGATTTGGGGGTTTAACCGAGGCCGTTTTGGCCCACTGAATGCTCATACATATGTGGGAGAAATCGGTTTTCTTCCCTGGGGTTGATTCCCTCTTCCCACAATCCATTTTTTGGGTGTGCAATGATTTGGGAAAACCCTTAGACCCTATTTTGTAAATCCCATTATTAAATGTGTATCCCTGCCCAATGATTGTGCTTGCTGTGTGAGAAAAGAGTATGTTGGGGTATGGGTTATGGGTCTCCATTGTTTTGGCTTGATCTTGAGTGCAAGCATCCAGGGTTCTGATGTAGCTTGATAAACCCAGCTATGGACTGGTTTGGCTCGAATGAAATGCTTAATCGGCTGTGTTTGAGCTGAATGTCCCCTTTTCCTTGTAGATATCATGCCCAGCTTGGGGGTGGTCTCTGAGTGCTAAAAGAATATAGGCTGGACAGAAACCTATGGATGGGAGGAACGTTGCAGCGACATAGCTAGTTGTTTGGGAAAATTGCACAATAGAGATAAGTGTTTTCCATCTATGTGTTTTACCTCTGCAGTGTTTAAATTAATGACTGTTATTGATATATTGAGTGTGTATGAAAACATGTGTGGGGATGAGTTTATTTCTGCTGTGCATATTTGCTTGATTTACATCTGCACACATTTTTTTTAACTGTATGCATCTAATGAGTTGGTTGAGTCTTATGAAAAGCCCCATAGAATGGCATCATGTTCCCTTCCTTGCATTGGGTCCAAGGGTGGGTACATTATAATTCCTGTGGACGTAGCTCCCATCTTGGGGGTGAACCACGTTAAATCATTGTGTTGTGTGATTGAATGTGCATTTGCTTTGTTGATGGTTAAGTTCTTTCTTATGAATGAATGTATCTTTGCTTCCATGTGTATTCTCTGTAAGAATGAATGATGGGAATAATATGTTAAGTGTTGAACATGTATGCGTGAATGTTGAGTGTTGAAACTGCAGGTGATGTCGAATATGATGAATGCATGAGATAATCGGGTATACAATTGAATCAACAAATTTTGTGTAGTGTAATTCCCTGAGCGCAACACTGGAAGTGCGCAGTTGCATGGCAGTTCATCGTATTGCATAAGTCACTAAGTATATAGTCTAATATGCTTGTTGAATGCCTAAGTTTACACTAAGTAAAGTTTGTTGAATACGTGCGATTACTAAAGAGGTAGCGCAATCCTCAGTTGCGTTGACCTGTTGATGAGTATTTATTCCATAGGGCATGGTCCCTGGATGCGCTATAGCATAAGTGTTAACCGTGAAGTAGGTGGAACTCCACGCAATCCCCTAGTCTATCGAACTGCGCATCACCAAGTTGTGGAAACCTAATTCCGAAACCTCCCCATAACTTCACCTCAGGTAAGACCTCATTCTGCTTGCAGACTGTTGCCGAAAGGGCCGGTGAAAAGGGGGTTTTGTTGGTTCCCTGTACCGCGCAGAACATGGGTCTATCGTGAAAATCTAAAGAACGGTTTATAGAGCCAATAAATGGTTCTGTTGCCGCACTTGAACTGGTGATGTGTTCAGAAAATTGGAATCCACAAAAAATAGAAATATGGAACTAGGTGGACAAAACAGAAAGGGAGTTTGCAAGATAGGATAATAAACATCTGCGCCTCTCTAACGAAGAGTGGTTGCAGAGATACGTATATTCTGACATTTATGAAATTTTCTTTGCATGTTTCAGCAATGACCTATACGATTGGTTGTCAAGGTTAGAAGAACGAAAAAACTGTTTCCAGGGAGGATAACCTATAGAGTGGACTCCAGATCTCATTCAAAGACTTAAAGCAATCGATATCCCGATCTCAAGAGTAGTAGACTTCTGGCTGTATAGCATACTAGAAGGCTATGTTACAGAGTTCGCTATGTACAACTTGAAGTCCTACAACATAGCAGAGGTAGAGTTCTTCAAGGGATTCATAGGTAAGTACCTAAACAATTTGAGCCTATATATCAAAATGTTGTTAGCAGAGAAATGTGTTTTAAGAATGTAGTAAGATACCTAGTTGTTTTGAGTCTGTAATGTTCAGAGCTAATGATAGTGATACAGAAGAACACATTCATACACTAAGAAGTGGCAAAAGGTATAAGTATAGTGCATAAAAGAGGTCTAGTGAACATGAACTTCGCATAGAAACTGAGTTTCAAGTCGAGACTGATAGCCAAATAGAACCTCGCGTAGATAGCTATCAGCCTCTCACTCCACAGAATCCTCCCGTTGACAATACCGCTAATCCATAGAATGTCAGTACTAATAACACCGCAAGAGTGAGTACTTAGAACATTCTATGCAGTAATATCCCTAACACCGCACAGAACACTGCTCCGCCTAGAAGGAGAATGACAAACGATATAAAACTGCCGATATTTAAAGAAATCGGTCTAGAAGACCCTGAGAAACACTGGTTTCTGTGTGAATCCATGTGGAACGTCAAGCAAGTCTAGGATGATGTTGTTAAGCAAGCACAGATCGTCACTACATTCAGGGACAGAGCCTTGAATTGATTTATGAAGTATTCTGCTGGACATAATAGAACTCTAGTGGATATCAAGGCTACCCTCTTAAGAGAATTCAAGAAACCTAAGTTTGAGTCACAATGTATCGTAGAGCTAAAAGAGATTAAGCAAAAAACAACTGAGTCAGTATGGGAATTTGACCAGAAATTCAAAACATTGTTAGATTAGGTTAGCTTTGACATAGCACCACAACAACACCAAGAGTGGTTCATAGCCGCGATGTTGCACACATTAGACTGCCATTGATGCAACAGAAGGTTGCTTTTCAAATAGAATCCCTGGAGATCGCGATGAAACTAGAGGCTTCACCAATAGGAGAGACTAGCCAAGGAATGGTTCAGTTACAAAACTAGCTAGCAACCTTGACCTTACAATTACAAGACATTAAGAAGGGAAAATAAATAAGAGAAGAAGTCTGGTGTACAAGGTGTAAAGGAGAAGGACACCCGAAAGAACATTGTCCAGTATTCAAATATTACATTGATAGTGGAGCACTGAACCCACTAAATCAGCAGCAAGGACCATGGTGTGAAATTTTTCGATGTAGAGGACACTGGCCTGAAGACTGTTATTTCATTCAGAAGTATGTGCGAACACCGAAGAACTTATACTGCACATTCTGTAAATCAGTTGGCCATGATGATTCCAACTGTAGAGCATATGAGCTAATGATGGAGAGAAAGCATGATGTTTACAAAGTTCAAGAAGGAACACGCAGCACAATGATAATGCGCAGTATGATCAAGGCACATATAGATGCCGTGGTGGATTCCGAGGAAGAGGAAGAAAGATTGGACAAGGAAGAGAAAGAGGTCAGATGATCTGTTATAACTGCGCTCAGCCTGGTCATCTTTCCAGAGACTGCACAAATGCTTGTACTACCTGTAGATACTGTAAGTCTTTCGATCATGTCATTGAGGCATGCCTTGTTCTACAAGAAAATATGCAAGAGAGGAGACAAGAAGGACAGAACCCGAACGTTCAGATGATCACAACAGAGAAAAGAACTAGAGATCCAAATATTAATGTTGTGACGCGAAGTGGTGCTGCAACAGGAAGAGATAAAGAACTAGAAGCCTCGACTTTTGAAGACCACCAATCCAAGCAAACACCTACTGAAGGGGTCTAGATCAAAAAAGAAACTGGGAAATCACCTACTTTCAACCTGGAAAGAAACAAAGAAGCCTTCGCAGAAGGAAGGGAGACCTTCAAAGAATCAAAACCTGTGACACCAAGAATTAAACTGCGAAGTGAAACAATGCCTACGAAGGATATGCCAGCAGCATACGATAAAACATGTACCATAGCAAAAATAGAGACTTCTGTTGCACAGTTCCTACGGAGCTGTATGAATTTACTAAAGAGTGAAGATGCCTTAGTGGAATTACAAAACTTACTAAACCACTATGAACAATGCAGTTGCACGAGTACTGTTCATAGCGCAGTTCATCATATAAAAAGTCATAAGAGAATAGGCCAAGAAATGAGGCTCAGTGCACAAATTGGAGACTATGAAATGGACCAGATCATCCTTGACTTGGGATCAAAAGTGAATGTCTTGACCAACCAGACATGGGAACAGATGGGGAAACCAAGGTTATCATGGTCACCTATCCAACTAAGACTAGATAATCAACATAAATTTATTCCCTTTGGAAGACTTTTGAATGTACTTGTGGACATTGATGGGGTAAGAAGTTCACCAAACTTAGAGGTTATTGAGATCATTGAAGACAGTAACCCATATCCAATATTTCTGGGGATAGACTGGGCGATGGATAACCTCGCGATCATCGACTTAAAGAAGAAACAGATGATATTTGAAGGGGAAGATATCAGGGTCATCGCACCTTTGGACCCTGTACAAGGACCAAGATACAGTGAACCAATACGAGAAGAATGCAGAGCACAGGATATTGATCGCATCTACAAGATGACTACGAATCAGGTTGACTACATCAATCCTACGGCTGATGGAACATTGATTTGGCGCTGTGACAACTCGTGCATATTAGACTCTAATGCAGAATTGGAGAACTGGAAAAGTAGAATGCATGAAGTATCTGCCATGTGGTGTGCGCAAATCACCAAATCACTACGTTGCGTTGGAGCAGAGGTAAGTCCAATCCCTACCTATGATGGATTGAGTAGCATTCATTCTTTTTTTCAAGAATATACTGTGATTCAAGATGAATATAAGTTGTTAGCATTAGATTCAACATTGTGCGCTACACCTACTAGATGGTGGGTCGCGCATAAGGACAATCTAAAAACATGGGAACAGTGCAAGCACATGATGGAACTCAGATTCACAGAGAAAGCTGCGCTGACACTAGTAAAGTATAATGGACAAACGAATCCAAGAGATCACATAGAGATTTGCTCAAAAACATGGGAAAACAGACCTCAAATAGAGTGGGTCCATCTGTTTGTGCACACATTAGAGATAATCCCAAAGAACTGGTATACATACGCAGAGCTTGGATGAGGAACAATAAACTGGTCTATCATGATTGCGAACTTCCAAAGAACTTTCAGTTTCGAAGATGGTTGTCTAAGCATAAATGATGCTCTGCAGATTATCAAAGAAAAGATATTTGAAGACATACAGACACTTGTTTATCAGCAACCGGAATGGGAAAGGAAGATTGAGCATGCCCTTGAATGTTATAACCTTAGCGAAAATGAAGAAGATGAAGAGGAAAGCGATGATGAGGACCCGTACAATATCAATATACCAAAATCGGAAGGAGCACGTGATATAGAAGGACCTCCACTAGAAATTCCATATCTGAGAAGCCTTGTTAAAACAAGAAAAGTTAATATTGGCACAAGTGAAGAACCAAAGTCCGCGTCTATCGGGGATTACTGGAATGAAGAAACGGTTGCGTAGATCGTAGACCTCCTACGCGAGTATGAGGATTTGTTTCCAACAAAGTTCTCAGAAATGAAAGGCATTTTGGGCAACTTGGTAGTCATGAAGATACCTCTCAAGCCAGACGCGAATCCCATCAAGCAGAGGCCTTATCAACTGAATCCCAGATACAAGGAAAGAGTGAAGGAAGAGCTCGATAAGATGCTTGATGCAGGGATCATTAAGCCAATGGAAGAATCAGAATGGATAATCCCTATGGTTATCCAGGATAAGAAAACAAAAGGGAAAATCAAAATCTGCGTTGACCTCAGGAAGCTAAATGATGCTTCACTACACGACCCATTTCCTACCCCATTTATAGATGAAATACTAGACAAGGTTGGAGGAAATGAGGCCTACTCCTTTACTGATGGATTCTCTGGATACCATCAAATCAGAATTGACTCAGCAGACAAACATAAAACTACATTTTCCACTGAATGGGGGTCATTCCAATACACAGTTATGCCATTTGGTTTGAAGAATGCACCTACTATATTTTCAAGAGTTGTTGTCACTACAATCAAGGATTTTATTCATAAGTTCCTAGAAGTATACTTTGATGATTGGACTGTGTTTGGTTTACTGAAGAACCATTATGAAAACCTCATAATGATGTTAGCAAAGTGTATACAACATCAAATTTCGTTGAACTTGAAGAAAAGTGTTTTCTGTGTTCCCTATGGAATTCTATTGGGACACATTGTGTGTAAGCAAGGTCTGATGGTTGATCCTGCGAAGATCGCAGTCATTGTGAATCTACCGGTCCCAAACTCAGTGAAGCAACTTCACACTACAATGGGACATATAGGATACTACAGAAAGTTCATCAAGGGTTATGCGCAGATAACCGCACCGATGGAGAAACTTCTGAATAAAGAAGCGAATTTTATATGGAATGAAGACTTCCAGAAAGGGATGGACACATTAAAAGAGAAAATGGTAACTGCACCTATCCTAGTCTTTCCTTATCGGAGCAAACAATTCCATGTACATGTCAATGCTTCATCCATTGAACTTGGTGTTGTGCTAGCACAACTAGGTGAGGGAGGCATTGACCATCCGATTGCATTTTCAAGCAGGAAGCTATCTTCAGTCGAAAAGAATTATGCAACCATAGAAAGAGAAGGTCTAGCTATGGTGTTGTTAACACCCAAAAAGTGCTCACTACCTCATCTACCCCATTACATGACTCATTTGTCCATATTTCCTACCATATTTTCCTTTAAAACCCTCAAATCCCATTAAAAAGCCTCCGAAAGGCCAAAAATGCCTCCAAAAGGCCACAAAACCATCAAAAAAGGCTAAAAAAACCCCTTTTCCCTCCAAAAATATCCAAAATTCCTCCAAAAAATAGCAAAAACCCTCTAAAAAGGGAATAAAAAATATAAAATAATGAGGAAAAAGGAGGAAAAAACCCTATACAACTGACCTAAACCATATGGTTCCCAAAATCATGGGCCAGCACTCCACCACCAAAAACTTATAAATAGGTGATGGAGACCCCTCATTGTGGATATGAAATGAGGGGTCTCCATCACCTATTTATAGGTTTTTGGTGGTGGAGTGCTGGCCCATGGTTTTGGGAACCATATGGTTTAGGTCAGCTGTATAGGGTTTTTTCCTCCTTTTTCCTCATTATTTTATATTTTTTATTCCCTTTTTAGAGGGTTTTTGCTATTTTTTGGAGGAATTTTGGATATTTTTGGAGGGAAAAGGGGGGGTTTTTAGCCTTTTTGAGGCTTTTTTGATGGTTTTGAGGCTTTTTTGATGGTTTTGTGGCCTTTTGGAGGCATTTTTGGCCTTTTGGAGGATTTTTAATGGGATTTGAGGGTTTTGAAGGCAAATATGGTAGGAAATATGGACAAATGAGTCATGTAATGGGGTAGATGAGGTAGTGAGCACTTTTTGGGTGTTAACAGGTGTACACACTACAAAACTTCAGGCACTATTCGTTGGGTGCGCACTTCTGCATGCACACTGACCATTCAACTTTAAAGTACCTGGTCAATAAGCCAATGTTAGAGGGGAGAATATGCAGATGGCTACTACTCTTTCAAGAGTATGACTTTGAAATTATTGTTAATCCAAGAACACTGAACCTAGGACCTGATCATCTTTCAAGAATTGAGTCAGGCTAAGAACCCAAAAATATTGAAGACAATTGTCCCGACGTGTAGTTATTTTCCATCCAGATCGTAGATGATTATTACAAAGACATTGTAGAATTCTTGACTACAGGGTTGGCACCCATAGAGGCCACTACGCAGTAGAAGAAAAAGCTGGTAGTTAAAGCAATAGACTTCACCATCATCGGAGGACATCTATACAAGTTAGGACCGGATGAAGTGCTGCGTAGATGTGTGCTGGAACATGAGAAAGCATTGATATTAGCTGAAGCACACTCAGGAGTCGCAGGAGGCCACTACGCAGGCAGAGAAATTGTGCAAAAAATATTAAGAGTAGGACTATGGTGGCCTACACTCCACAAAGATTCAAAATAACATTGCCAAAGTTGCGATGTGTGCCAAAGAACTGGAAAGCCATCGCGTAGAGATGAAATTCCATTAAGACCATAGTTGACACTGCAAGCATTTGACAAATGGGAAATTGATTTTGTGGGACCTATTAACCCACCAGGGAAGAGAACTGGTTCGAAATATATCATTACAACTACATATTATCTCACTCGATGGGCAGAAGCTAAACCAGTAAAGGACTGTAGCGCAGTTACTACCGCGCAATTCATCTTTGAGAATATCCTTACCAGATTTGGATGCCCAAAAATCTTAATGAGTGATTAAGGAACTCACTTCCTGAACGGAACCATTGAAGCGCTCACTGAAGAATTTTAGATATATCATCATAAGAGTACACTGTACCATCTACAAGCTAATGGAATTGTCGAAGCATTTAACAAAGTGTTGGAAAATGCGCTGACCCAAGTATGTAACACAAATAGAGATGATTGGGATCTATGCATAACAACTATATTATGGGCATATAGGACAACTTGTAAGAAACTGATAGGCCATACGCCATTCATGTTGGCCTATGGACAGGAAGCTGTGATTTTGATGGAGTATATTATACCAAGCTTAAGAATTGTTGCATTCACAAACATGGAAGATGAAGAGACATTGCAAGAAAGGCTTCTACACTTGGTTGGATTGGAGGAGGAACGCTTCATTGCAGGCTTTCACCAGTAAGTACAGAAGGATAGAGAAAAAGCATGGCATGATCGCCATATCAAGCACAAATAATTTCAGGTAGGATACCTTGTCCTCCTGTATGATAGTAAATTCATGAGATTTCTTGGAAAATTTAAAATGCATTGGCTTGGCCCATATATTGTTATGCATGTTACTAACAGTGGCGCAACTCAGTTAGCCACGTTAGCTGGAGACAAATTACCAGTTCTGGTTAATGGAAGAAGACTAAAACCCTACCAGGATAGTCCTACTTCGAAAAACCCTTAGTGATCAAAAGAGAAGGAATTCTAAGTGTCAAGTGTAGTTGAAATTGGACACTAAGAATGATAGAATAAATAGTCTGCACACAGTTTTGTGGAAATACGTAGTTCCATGAAGTATGAACTGCACAGTGCAAGAACTAAGTTGGATGCACAATGCACGTTGGAAGCGCATATGCGAAGTATACCCCAGAAGCTGCGATGCAAAGCATGAAGTGGAAGAGCAGTTGCAGAGTTAAAAATGAAGAAGCACACGTGCACAGAAGAATCGCACAATAATATTTTGTCAAGACCACCATCGCATTCCGATGGAAAAAGATAACCGTCACAATTGTCGGCCATTTAGCTAGCCGTTATTCAAAATGTTGGCACCGACAAAATCGCGCATTAAAAGAAAATCTGGACCATAAGATCATAATAAATAATGAAATGACTGATATCTCACAAAGATCCGTCCAACAGACCTAGCAGTTAATGCCTCACTAACTGATTAAACAACCCGGCGGCACCGGGAGCATTCAACATTTAAAGAAACATCACCAGATCAGAGATAATGATTGGCAGAAAAGATCGAGATATCAAGGGAGATCTGGCCGAAGGACAAGACATTGAATGACCCAGTTACGGTTCATCGGCGCATTCCAGGCTAGCAGCATCTGTAAATAGTCATCATCTAAGCAATTGCGGGTTTTACCGTGAGTTTCTATCTTGTCTGTGTGTGAGTGCAGAGCTTTAATAGTTAGCAAGACGAGCATTCTGCAAGTGAATGAGCGAACCAGCCACCATCAACTATGTGTTAAAAATATTCAAACAGTCGGGTTTGCAGGGAGTAATGCTGAAACCTGCCCAGAAACCTGCAACAAAGAAGGGCGTCTGATCCGGATCTTGGGAGCTGAGAACCGGAAGGCTTGAATGCTGAGAGAGGAGGAGATCAAGCATGCAAATATGTCATAAACTTCACATGAAAAACACTAATCTTGCATGAGAATAAGCATGAACAAAAATATATGAAGTGAATGGGAGGTGAGGCTCAAAGAGGAGCCCCACCTTTGAAACTAATTACCAATAAGTCACTCAGATCTAATTAATCTCACAATGAACAATAGAAAATAGGAGAGAAACCAAATGAGTAACTTGATATCATGAGAAGGCTTGCTAGGCCTATATATAGCATTATTACAATGTGTCTTGAGGCCATACCATGGGCCAAAACCATGTGCTACCAAATACCATGGATATGAGAGGGTGGTCTCTCCATTTAATGCTTTTATGATAAATGGGAGAGGGTGGCCTCTCCATTTAATGTTTTTATGATAAATGAGAGAGGGTGGCCTCTCCATTTAATGCTTTTATGACTTATACATCCAAATTTAGACCATATGCCCCCTAAAATTCGGATCATTTCTCCCCCCTTAGAAAATGATAGTCCCCATCATTTCATGCTAAAAAGAGACCCATGATTACAATGTGTTAGTTACCAATGAAGAGAAGGGTTTTGTGTGGTTGACCCATAACCGTGGGTTTTGCGAGGTTGACCCATAACCGTGGGTTTTGCAAGGGTGACCCATAACCATGATGGCAATGGCAAGCTTGATTCCAATGAAGAGAAGAGTTTTGTGTGGTTGACTCAAAACCATGGGTTTTGTGTGGTTTGCCCATAACCGTGGGTTTTATGTGGTTGACCCATAGCCATGGTGGCAATGACAATCTTGTTTCCACTGAAGAGAAGGGTTTTGTGTGGTTAACCCATAACCGTGGGTTTTGTGTGGTTGACCCACAACCATGATTACAATATATAATTGTGGGTTTTGTGTGGTTGATCCATAACCATGGGTTTTGTGTGGTTAACCCATAACCATGGGTTTTATGTGGTTGACCCATAACCATGATTACAATACATAAATGTGGGTTTTGTGTGGTTGACCCAGAACCATAGGGTTTGTGTGGTTAACCATAACCATGATTACATTAAGATTTAAAAAAATCGAAAATTCATGATCTTTGGTGCAGTTATGTCTTGCTGCAAATCCATTCATAACTTCTGATGCATGTACTGAAATTGAATTCCATTGATGACCCATTTGAGATATCGAAGACACATTTCCATCCATATAACATACTTGCTCTGGGGTGGCCCAAAGGTTGAGAAAATGTTTGTTGAAGTTTAAGAGACGCGTGCACACTATTTTGCAGACATATGTTGCTTCAATCGATGATATCTCTTAAACCAGAAAGCCAAATGGAAAACCACAAAATACCCATTTTAGATAAGGGAAATATCTTTCCAATGAGATATGATAGAGCCTTTGAGACATTTTGTGGAGTCTATAGAACTTTTTTAAAGTTGTTGTACGTCCGGCCGCATTGTGTACAAACATGTACTACTTCAAACAAACATATCTAACAAAACACAAAACAAAATGAAATTCCGTGAAATACCCATTTTAGCTGACGGAAAGAGATTTCCAATGAGATATGGTAGAGCCTCTGACACATTAGGTGTATTCTGTAGTACTTGTTTAAATTTGTTGTACGTCCGGTCGCATTATGCACAGACATGTGCTACTTCAAACAAGCATATTTCACAAACCGGGAAACGAAATGAAATTTCATGAAATACCCATTTGAGGTGACAGAAATACCTTTTGGACGAACTATGGTAGAGACTCTGAAACATCCTTTTCAATCCATGGAACCTGTTCAAAGTTTTTTGAATGTGAGAGTGTTGAGTATAGAGATGCCAAGGGTTTGTAGAGAAGCATGGGTTGTTGTAGATGTTGTGGAACCTCCGTTGAACCCGCATCATGCTTCAAAATATTTTCCTGATGGAGAGCGTACCCACTCTGATACCACTGATCCGGATCTTGGGAGATGAGAATCGGAAGGCTTGAATGCCAAGAGAGGAGGAGATTAAGCATGCAAATCTGTCATAAACTTCACATGAAAAACACTAATCTTGCATGAACAAAAATATATGAAGTGAATGGGAGGTGAGGCTCAAAGAGGAGCCCCATCTCTGAAACTAATTACCAATAAGTCATTCAGATCTAATTAATCTCACAATGAACAATAGAAAATAGGAGAGAAACCAAATGAGTAACTTGATATCATGAGAAGGCTTGCTAGGCCTTTATATAGCATTATTACAATGTGTCTTGAGGCCATACCATGGGCCAAAACCATGTGCTACCCAATACCATGAATATGAGAGGGTGGCCTCTCCATTTAATGCTTTTATGATAAATGGGAGAGGGTGGTCTCTCCATTTAATGCTTTTATGATAAACGAGAGAGGGTGGCCTCTCCATTTAATGCTTTTATGGCTTATACATCCGAATTTAGACCATATGCCCCCTAAAATTCAGATTAGCGCCTCATCCCAGAGCTCTGCAAGGCATTGCACAGAAATGAAAAGAGATAAGCACCCAGCTACAGAGAATGAGGAGCCGATGGAAACAAATGCACCAAATCCATAGACACTTGTCACAACTCGTGAGTGACCCCTCCACCTCGTTCATGAATATATCCCACCTAAGAGAGAGGATGCACTAGTTATCGACCTTGACAAAAATGTCGGCTACAAGATTCCATTGCCGCCCATATCGAGTCAGGTGAAGGTTGAAGGAAACCTTCTAGGGAAATTGAAAGATTGCAAGTTCAAAGATTATGACTTGCTGGAAGGAAGTCAGTCCAAGCCAAAGAAGTACCTACAGTATCAACCGGACTAGTATATGTGTCGCCAAGTTGATGAGCAATCAGGCATCGAAAATTGCATGTCCAGGGTTGGCTCAAAGCACTCGAACCATCCGAGTTTCTAAATGTACTGCACATCCCGCATTTCGATAGAAGCCTGGAACTTTCGACAGCAGTGCACACATTGCTATCATGTACACACTCAGGATACCTATGGTTGGACCGCAGAATCGATATCAATATCGATTTGATATATTCCATCACAATGCTTAACAAGAGAGGCGCAGACCCTGCAAACGAGTTTGTAGGGAAGACATAAGATAAAGAACTCGCCTTAAGAATGAAGGAAGAGTTTGGTCTGCAGAAGGGAAAATGTGGATTTTATACAGCCCCTATCAAGGACGACGCCACGCAATTCACAGCTCAACTCTTAGCGGGAATGCTACTGAGGAAATGCCGACCAACAGAGGTGCTGGCTGCGGCAGTGCTCCTCTCCTCACAAGCAAAGAACAACACCCCATATAACTAGGTGAAGTATCTGCTAAATGAGTTCTTGGACGATGTTCGAGAAACTCAAGACAAGGGAAGTCCATTTCATTACAGTTGGCTCTTAGTGCTAATTGCACTTGTTGGCTGGAAAGAGCTGACTGGCTACCAAGGCCTTCTAGTTTTCACAGGGGAATGTCGAGGATCGCGCTTTGCTAACTTATGGGAAAACGCAAAGCCTGCTAGGCAATACCAAAATAATGAGCTATTTTATACATCTTACGAGCAACTGTACGATGTGATTCGGCGAACACCACGCAGCTCACAACAAGTGACAAATGCATACAAAGGAAAGCCGAGGTTCAGGGCTAACATGCATTGCAGATACATTAAGCCAAGGGATGATGCGGAAATAGAACTCTGGTATCCAGGATTCTATCAACTGGATGCCGAGAAAATAGAATAGATGATGGAAGAATGACCAGCAGAATGGAAGGTGGACCAACCAGTCAAGGTCAAGTCCACTTTCGAGGAAGACAAAGATGAATACATGGAAAAATACAAGGGAACAACAATTGAGCAGGAAGAATGGACTCTAGTGGATCAGGCTGAAGACCAAGATAAAGGAAAAAGGAAAGTGACACAGAGTCCAAGATCAACGAAGGTACATCGAAAAAAGTAGAAATTCACTAAGCCGATGTTAAAGCCAACACTGCATGAGGACGACTACGAGAGCATCGCAATTAAGGTCCATGAGTACTGGGAAGACACGCTAGTTGCGAAGCAAGCAAAACATGAAGAGGCACAAGTAAACCTTCTTCATACTGTTGTAGCAATCAAAATGATGGTTGCGAAGATCAGACAAGCCCAACAGGACTTGGTTCGAGACTCGGACTCTGAGGGCAAGTCAGGTGGGTCAACCAAGAACAAGAGAGAATCCCACGCTTTGAACTTGAACCCTCAACTGGTACACATTGAGCCAGCGTACCTTATTTACCCCAATGAACAGGTAGCTGAAGCAGCTAGGAACTTGGAGCACTTTGTCCTCAATGTTAGCATGTTGCCAATAGAGGACTTGCACAATTTGCACATGCAGGCGGTGGAAGAAATTCAAGAAAGAAGCATTTCCTCATATGATTAGAATTTCAAGTTAAAAAAGAGCTTCGACGAGCTAAAACTTGAATCAGCAAGAAGCAGCAGGGAATTGTCTGACATTCAAGAGAGGAATCGCAGGCTGAAAGAAATGATATCAGCAGTCTGCGCCAAAATCAACAAGTGCGAAGAAGAGCCAAATGTCAAGGACACCATCATTAATATTGGGGCCAGAGTGGAAACCCTTACGATGGGAATGATGGACATGGATATTTCCTACAAGGGAAATATCACAGACTTGGAAGCTCAACGACCCAGTACCCCACCAAATAAATGCGCAACTCCAAGCGAAGAAGTAAAGGCTACAATAGACAACATCTCGGTCGAAGTATCGAGATGCCAAAATCTACTAGAGGAAGCCAACACAGTGCTAACCAGATTGAATGAGGATCCCAACCTCAAGAAGTTGAAAAATGATCTGCAACAAAGGCAGTAGGAACTTGACATCGTGAATGCGGAAATGAAAAATTTGTCGGCAAAGAAAAGGATGCAAAAATTTGCAGAGGCAAAAGAGCTGCAGAAAGAGTTGAAAGAGCTAAGGGAAAGAGAGGTTTTTGCTTCTGCGAAGCTATAGCCCATCGAGGAAGAAGCGCTCTTGTTGACGAAGCATATTGATGGGAAGTTGTTGGGCCCAATTGGGACAAAGTTTTGGTAACACTTTCGATAAGCAGGAAAAGATGAGCTGAGCGCAGCTCAGAAAAAGATGTAATTTTGTCTAAGTGTTGAGGGTGCTGCGAAGTTGTGTGCAACATCCAAGTTTTGACCATGCTATGAAGTTGTGCGCAGCATCCGAATTTTGGAAGCACCGCGAAGACCAGCGCTGTGAGGAAGCAGTGCTGCGAAGTAGTCAGGCCATGTGGAGCCAGCAAAGTGGAGTGCCGGACAAGGATCAAGTGCAGGTACCGGATGGACCAGTAGTGGTCTAATTTTGGAAAGATGCTCTAGGAGTGTCGAGCGGTGGGTACGAGCAAATTAGGAAGGTGGCCAATGCACGAGTTTGTTAAGGAAAGTATAGCTCAGGGAAAGCAATGGATTGGCATGCCTAGTGGGCGAGATCGTTAGAGATGAACGGTTCAGTGAAAGTGACCTGTTGGCATGCGTGCGACAGGAAGGCTGATAGCGACAGAATGAAGACATGGAGAACCACCACGATGAAGCAAAAGCTACCAGATGCCAGTAAGTCAATTTAGGGAAACCGACACAGTTTTGTAAACCCTAAGGGTTGTTGGGTTTAGGTCTTCGGCAGTGTAAAGACATGACCTTCGGGCATGGTCTATTTAAGAAGACAATTTTGTATGGGATGGGGTTCGAAGTTCGTTACTTTTTGTTGTTACATTTTTGGGTTCTAGATGTTGTATTGTAAAATCTCCTTTGAGTTGAGAAGATTGTAAAGGCTCTGCAGCTGTGTGCGCAGAGACCTATCTGAGAGGAAGGAGAGTCTGCAGCTAAGTGCGCAGACTAAGAACGGTTGTCCCCATCCATTTTTAAAGATATATATTACCAACCATTCTTGTGGATGTATCTTCCCATCCTGGGGAGTGAACCACGTTAAATATTGTGTTGTGCGATTGTGTTTTATGAATGAATGCTTATCTGTGTTTTCTGTAAATGAATGTCTAGATGTTTCCTTGCATGCTCTTATGAGAGAACTGTTGTATGCATTTTCCATCAGAGGAGGTATGGAGATGATATGTTAAGTTCTGCATAAATAGATGAATGGTGAACATTTAGCTTATGTTTGAGAATAGTGAACCAGTTAGTTGGTTAAGTGTTAAGAGATCACTTAAGTACTTCTTTATGCGCAATAGAACAAAGGCATAACAACTAGATGGTATCAGTAGAATATGCTCAAATCGTAACCATTCCAAGTGGATGAATGAATAGTAGATGGATAATCGGTTGAGTAGTTGAATGAGCGGATGAGTGATACTCAATTCAGAACCTCAAGCAGTTTCAAGGTAGTTGAGTATAAAGTTGCGCTGCATAGTTCATAGTTTTAGTAGAAGCTCCATAGTAGAAGAACTTAGTGGTGCGGACCGCAGCGTTTCCCATCGCTGCGCAGTCTCACCTCGCAGCACATACCCCATGTTGTGCTGCGCAGTACATCCGTCCAAGCAAATTATCACTTATTGTGGAAACCTGATTCCGCAGTACCCCATAGATACACCTCGGGTGAGACCTCAACCTGCTCGCAGGTTGTTGCCGAAATGGCCGGTGCGAAGGGGTTTTGTTGGTCAAAGGGAAACCGCGAAGAAACTGGGTCTTATAGAAGACCTCTAGGTTAGTTATAGCCAACAAATGGTTCTGTTGCCGCGCTAGAATCCGTGATGAGTTGCAATCGTGATGTGTGATGAAGAATACCAGTTTCCGGAAGGCTATGACAACTAGCATCCTGAAAAGATAGAAATCCAAGCTTGGTGGGACAAGACCATAAGAGACTTTGCAAGGTAAGAGAATAGAAATCCGCGTCTATGTGACACACAGTGGTTGGATAGATATCTATGGGAAGATATTCACAAGATTTTCTGGGCATCATTTCCAAACAAGCTGCACACGTGGATCTCGCGGCTCGCAGAAAAGAAAACCTATTTTCAAGGAGGAGTTCCTACAAAATGGAATCCTAAGCTCATAGCGCAGCTCAAAGCAGTAGACAACCCGTTGGCACGCGCAGTTGATTTTTGGGTTGATCATATGCTAGAAGGCTTCATAACAGAATTTACTGTAGACACACTCAAATCCTACAGCCAAGTAGAAGCATACTTTTTCGGAGGATTCCAAGGTAAGTTGCTGAACAATATCAGTCTATACATTAAGATGTTGTTAGCTAAGAAAGGTGTTTTAAGAATGCATTAATATTCTTAAGTTTGTCATGGTAAACAATACATATAGTGATTCTGACGAAGATACCCATAATCTTAGAAGTGGTAAGAGGTATAAATTTAATAAGAATCTTGGAGGCCCTGGACTCCATATTGATACTGAGATTCCTTGTGACCTTGACAATGAAGCCACACCACCATTTACCCCTGAGAACCCACCGTCTACAGAGACCGCACCACCTTTATCTCAAAACCCACCCGCCACGCAACCCACCCCGCAGAATACTCAACCTAGTACATCTATCCCGATAAGCCAATTTGTTTTCACTGCACAGAGCCCTTTACATCAGACGCGCACTAATCCGGGCGCACCACCACCTAATATAACAATGGCAAACACTGATATGAAGCTCCCAATATTCAAAGGAACTGGCCTAGAAGACCCTGACCAGCATTGGTTTCTTTGTGAAGCCGTATGGAGTGTAAGACAAATCCAAGATGATACCATGAAGAGAGCACAGCTCATCACCACTTTTAGGGACAGAGATTTACATTGGTTCATGAAGTACTCTAACACACAGCCCAGAAACCTCACAGAAATTAAAGCTGCGCTTGTGGCAGAGTTTAAGAAACCCAAATCTGAATCTCAGTGTATAACCGAGTTGAAAGAAATAAAGCAGAAACTTACTGAAACGGTTTGGGAGTTTGATCATAATTTCAAGACTCTATTAGACCAAGTAAGCTTTGTTATAGCTCCGGAACAACACAAGGAATGGTTCATTGTTGTGCTGTTGCCCCATATTAGATTACCATTGATGCAGCAGAAGGTTACGTTGCTGGAAGAGGTCTTGGAGATCACAATGAAGCTAGAGGCTTCGCCGATTGGTGAGACTAGTTCTGGAATGTCTCAGATCCAGAACCAACTGACCACCCTGACACTAGAGTTGCAAAGCATGAAGAATGGAAAAGAAAAAAGGTATGAACCTAGACATGAGGTCTGGTGTACAACTTGTAAAGGAGAAGGCCATGACCGGGAGCATTGCCCTTTATTCCACGACTATCTTAATAGTGGTGCACCCAACCCAATAAATCAGAATCAGGCCCCATGGTGTGAAATTTGTAGAACTACAGGACACCGACCTGAAGACTGCTATCTTATACAGAAATATGTGAAAACACCTAAAAATTTATACTGCATTTTCTGTAAATCAATTGTACATGATGAATCCAACTGCCACGCATATGAGCTAATGAATGAGAGAAAAAGAGATATGGACTCAATGAGAGGTGCTGGCTTGTACCGTGTACAAGAAGATAACCAGTTGAAACAAGAGAATGCACAATATGACCAAGGAGGATACAGAGGTCGTGGTGCTGGATACCGTGAAAGAGGAAGAAATGCTGACCCGGTGCAGGGAAGAGGCCGTAGCCAGGTCATTTGCTATAATTGTGGCCATCTAGGTCACGTATCTAGAGATTGTGTTAACCCATGCACTACGTGCAATTATTGTAAATAATTTGAGCATGTTATTGAATATTGCCCAGTGCTAGAGGTGGAAATGTAGAAAAGAAGACGGACGGATGCACCAAACACGAACGTCCAGTGGATCGTAGTGGAGAGTAGACCAGTAGACCCGAGCATCAATGTGGTCACGCGCAGTGGCGCTGAGACAGGCCGCGATAGGGGAGTAGAAGCGTCCACATCAGGGGAGGCTCACACAGAGAGACAGAAACAGAATCATAGAGGATCCTGTTGCGCAGTGAAGCACCGCATGTTGAAGACATGCCAGCGGCCTATGAAAAAAAAGCACTGTAACGGATATTAGCACGTCCGTTGTGCAGTTCCTGCGAAGCTGCATGAAGCTACTCAAAAGTGAAAATGCCATAGTAGAGCTACAGAAGCTCATAAACCAGTATGAGCCGCAGACCATAACAGAGACTTCTGATAGCGCAGTACATCACATAAGGAAGCATAAAAGAACGGGCCGAGAAATGAGGCTTACTACGCAAATTGGAGATTTTGAAATGGATGAAGTCATCCTTGATCTGGGATCTGAAGTAAATGTCTTAACTAAGCAGACATGGCAGCAGATGGGTTGACCAAAGTTTTCATGGTCACCTATCCAGTTGAGAATGGCTAACCAAGAGAAAGTCATACTTTTTGGTCGGTTAGCTGATGTGATAGTCGACATCGATGGAGTCCAAAGTCATGCAGCTTTGAAGTTATCGAGATTGTGGATGATAGTTAGCATTTTCCTGCACTGCTAGGAATTGAATGGGCTATTGATAACTTGGCTATCATCAACTTAAAAAAAGAAGAAGATGATATTTGAAGGAAAGCATCTTACGGTCGTCGTATCGTTGGATCCTGCAGATGGTGACAGATATAGCGAGCCGATTCAGGATGAATCCAAGGCTCAAGACTTGGACAGACTATACCAGCTCACAGCGAACCAGGAAGATTACATTAATCCTACTACAAATGGTACACTCAGCTGGAGATGTGACAGCTCCTGCGTCTCTGATACAGAGGCAGGGCTGGAAAATTGGAAAATCCGGATGCATGAAGTATCAGCAAGAAGGTGCGTGCAGGTTACGAAATCACTGCGTTGGATCGGGAAGGAGGTAAGTCCTATTCCCACATATGATGGTTCTACTAATGTTTACACTTTCATTCAAGAATATACTGCAACCATTACAGATGAGCACAGATTACCAGCATTAGATATGGCACTGTGCGACACACCCGCTAGATGGTTGAATGCACACAAGCAGACATTGACCACTTGGGATCAATGCAGAATTAAGATGCAGATCCGATTTGCTGAAAGGGTTACCTTACCCTTTGAAAATTTTAATGGATAGACAGATCCTAGTCAACACATTGAAGTCTACTCGCAGACATGGGCGGAAAGGCCACACACAGAATGGGTGCATCTATTTGTACATACGCTAGATGATGACATCCCAAAGAAATGGTACCTAGACCTGGAGTTGCGCAGAGAAACCACTGATTGGGACAGGCTGACTGCGAACTTCCAGAGGGACTTCAACTTTGATGATGAGAACCCGTTGATCCATGATGCGTTGCAGATAATTAAGGAACACATATTCAGGGAAAACTGTCCTCACAGAAATATGACGTTGGAGGAATTCTTCGAGGCAGATCGCATTCCTGCACACCTACAGTCATAATGGACGAAACATGAAGAACACCCCATCGAGTGTTACAACCTAGCTGAAGACATCGATGATAGAAATGAAGACAATGAGGATGACCCGCGCAACATAGCCATACCAGAATCGGAGGGTGCGCACGACGTAGAAAGACCTCCATTAGAAATCCTAGATATAAGCGGACCAATAAAAACACAGAAGGTGAACATTGGCACAAGCGAAGAACCGAAGTTCGCAGCAATTGGAGACTATTGGGACGATTAGACTATTGCAGAGATCGCAGACACCTTGCATGAATATTAGGAACCGTTTCCAACTAAATTCACAGAAATGAAAGGCATTCTAGGAGACCTAGGATTCATGAAAATACCTTTGAAGCCAGGTGCAAAGCCCGTGAAGCAGAGACCGTACAGACTAAATTCGTGCTACAAAGAAAGAGTACACGCAGAACTGGATAAGATGCTTGAAGTAGGAATCATTGAACCTGTCGAGGAATCAGAGTGGATTAGTCCCATGGTCGTTCAAGACAAGAAAGCGAAGGGTGAGATCAGGATTTGTGTTGATCTCAGAAAACTTAATGATGCTTCCATGCACGACCCATTCCCTACTCCATTCATGGACGAAGTGCTTGATAATGTTGGAGGGAATGAGGCCTATTCTTTTATTGATGGTTTTTCAAGGTATCATCAAATAAGGATTGATCCCGCAGACAGGCATAAGACGACTTTTGCTACAGAATGGGGGTCGTTCCAGTACACAGTAATGCCTTTTGGCCTGAAGAACGCACCTGCCATATTTTCCAGAGTGGTCGTCGCAGCATTCAAAGAGTTTATGCATAAGTTTCTCGAAGCCTATTATGATAATTGGACTGTGTTTGGTCTATTGAAGAACCATTGTACGAACCTCAGAATGATGCTTGAGAAGTGTCGACAACATCAGATCTCTTTAAATCTAAAGAAGTGTATTTTTTGTGTTCCTTATGGGATTCTACTTGGGCACATTGTTTGTAAGCAAGGACTGATGGTGGACCCTGCGAAGATTGCCATTATTGTGAACTTGCCAACACCAAATTCAGTCAAGATGTTGCGCTCTACCTTAGGCCATACTGGATACTATAGGAAATTTATAAAGGGTTCCGCGCAGATAATCGCAGCAATGGAAAAGCTACTAAAGAAAGACGCACTGTTCATTTGGAACGTATAATGCGAACAGGGTTTTGATACACTAAAAGAAAAGATGGTGACTGTACCGATTCTAGTATTTCCAGATTGGACGAAGCCATTTCATGTCCATGTTGACGCATCATGCATTGCCTTGGGAATTGTATTAGCTCAGCCAGTAGAAGGAGGTATTGACCACCCTATTGCATTCTCGAGCAGGAAGCTGTCAACAACAGAGAAGAACTATACTAATACCGAGAGGGAAGGCCTTGCGATGGTATATGCCCTACAAAACTTCAGACATTACTTGCTTGGTGCGCACTTCCTTATGTTCACTGACCATTCTGCGTTAAAATACTTGGTCAATAAGCCATTGTTAGGGGGACGCATATGCAGATGGATACTACTATTCCAGGAATATGACTTTGAGATTATTGTTAAGCTAGGTAGACTGGACTTGGGACCTGATCATCTGTCAAGGATTGAGTCAGGAGAAGAGCCGACAAACATTGAAGATAGTCTGCCTGATGCACAGCTATTCGCTATACAGGTTGCCGATGATTATTATAAGGATATCATTAATTTTTTAACAACATGGCTGGCACCACACGAATTATCCGTCCATCAGAAGAAGCAGCTAGTGGTGTGCGCCGCAGACTTCACTATAATTCCAGGTCAGTTATGCAAACTCGGACCGTCACAAGAAACCGTTTATTCTAGCAGACGCACATTCTGGGATCGCGGGAGGTCACTATGCAGGAAGGGCTACCGCGCAGGGCTATGGTGGCCCACGATCCACAAAGATTCCCAAGAACACTGCAGGAACTGTGATGTCTGTCAAAGGACAGGGAAACCTTCACGAAGAGATGAGATGCCATTAAACCCACAGTTGACCTTGCAGGCATTTGAGAAATGGGCAATTGATTTTGTGGGTCCTATAAACCCACCAGGAAAAAGAACTAGTGCAAGGTACATTATTATTGCTACTGATTACCTCACCAGATGGGCAAAAGCAAAGTCAGTAAAGGATTGCAGCATCAGTACTGCTGCGCAGTTACTTTTTGAAGACATATTGTCAAGATTTGGCTGTCCGAAGATTTTGATGAGTGACCAAGGTACTCATTTTTTAAACAAGACCATTGAGGCACTTACAGAGGAATTCCACATTCATCATCAACGTAGTACTCCATATCATCCACAAGCGAATGGCATTGTTGAGGCTTTCAGTAAAATACTGGAGAACGCACTGACTAAGGTCTGTGATGTAAATAGAGATGATTGGGATTTACGCATCTCCTCTGTGTTATGGGCATACAGGACCACATGCAAGAAATTGACAGGACATACACCTTTTCAGTTGGCTTATGGGCAGGAAGCTATAATGCCAATGGAATATATTGTCCCTAGTTTAAGGATCGCTGCATTCACAAGGATGGA
Source organism: Larix kaempferi (assembly GCA_027924585.1). Classification (NCBI taxonomy): domain Eukaryota; kingdom Viridiplantae; phylum Streptophyta; class Pinopsida; order Pinales; family Pinaceae; genus Larix; species Larix kaempferi. The sequence goes on along the minus strand of BSBM01000809.1, from coordinate 2,807,232 downwards.
AGACCACTCAGCATTAGAAGAAAGGTTGCTACACCTCGTTGGGTTGGAGGAAGATCGCTTCATAGACGGCTTCCACCAGGAAGTTCAGAAATACCGTGAGAAAGCTTGGCATGATCACCATAGAAAGAACAAATGCTTTCAAGTAGGTGACCTAGTCCTCCTGTATGATAGAAAATTCATGAAGTTTCCTGGTAAATTTAAGATGCATTGGATTGGTCCATATACTGTGATACATGTTACTAACACTGTTGCAGTCCAGTTAGCCAATTTAGCTGGCGATACCCTACCAACTTTGATAAATGGAATCAGACTAAAGTTGTACCATGATAGCCCTGCTTCGCAGAATCCTCAATGATAAGCAGAGGAAGAGAGTTCTAAGTGTCAAGTACAGTTGAAATTGGACACTGGAAATGTAAAGGAGTCTGTACATGTATGATAAGTAGAACAATGTGTGTACTGTGCAGCACTGCTGAAGCTGCGCGGAAGCAAAAAAAAATAAAAATTTGAAACCACGTAGTTGGAAAATTTTGGCATTGCGAAGTAGCTGCGGAGGATTGTGGATGGCTTGCCGCAAAGATCGGCGCAAGACTCAGAAAACTAGTCGTTACAAACCTTTTTGAGAAAAATAGTCGTTATATGACCGTTGCAATGAACCGCTTCAGCATTTAATGAAAAGATAACCGTTCTAAACACGCTGAAAACGGAAGGGACTGAAGGATTCGCTCAAATTCACCAATGGACACTAATTTAAATACCAATCTAGCTGTTGGAAGGTGCGGGGAGGATCCAGCTGCGCCTATAAATAACTTTTCCTAAGGACTCATGGGCGTTACTAGACACTTAGAATTTTCATGCGTTGGCTCTTGTATTAGCACTCCTTAGCTATATCCCTGAAACATTTGCCTACTCTTGCCAGTGAATGTTCAAATCACCAGATAGAGAATAAGAGCTTACACTTCAAGAAGCAATCCAAATCTTTCAGCACGGGGGAATTGCAGAGTTAATGAAAACCCCTACCAAGAAGACTATACTCAAACCTGGTCAAGCGTCCAGAAGATCACCTCGCCATAATCCAATCATGCAGGACAAAGGGAAAGCCACAGCTAGACCACAAAGAAAGATTCCAAAGACGGGCCAAATGGCGCAAAGATCGCTGGTCTTTCAGAAGGAACCCCTGAAGTTGACACCGGAGTATATATCACCATGGGCGTTGGATGCCCCAGTCTTTAAATTGACCAAGAATGCTAGATATGAAATCCCATTGTCTCTAATTTCAAAACATGTAGAGGTTTCCAAGAACCTACTTGGAAAGATCGCAGACTGTAAGTGGGAAGACTTTGACCTCCTAGGCATGCAAAAGGAAGAGCCCCACATGCCTAAGTACCCACAGTTCCAGCATGACCAGTATATGTGCTTGAAAAAGGATGCCAAGAGAACTTTTAACTTGGTTGCTGAAAGCTGGCTGACACCCGTTGTTTAGTCAGGACTGTTGAACTTGTTAAGGTTGCCACGTTTTGATCGATCGCCAGAAGTGAATGTGGTGGTTCGCACGCTGGTGGCGCGAATCCACCAGGGATATCTGTGGCTTGACAGAAATGTCGATGTAAACATTGATTTAATCCACCGCATCACAGGATTAAGCAGGCGCAGTAAGGATCCCAAGCAATTCTTCCAGGGAAAAAGAGGCAGTCGAAAAGATGAAGAAAACTCATGCATTGGTGAAAGAGAAAAGAGGTTTTCCCACAGAAGAAATTGAAGACAGAGCAACAAGATTCGTCACCCAGCTGCTCGCAGGATAAATACTTAGAACAGTTAGGCCTCCAGAGTTTCCTACAGGTGTAATACTACTCGGGGCCACATCGACTGAAGGCACGGAATTCAATTGGTGTCAGTATCTTCTTGATGAGTTCTTGGATGAACTCAATGATACCCAGGAGAATGGCGGACAGTTCCACTTTACATGGTTGATCATCCTCATCACCTTTTCCAGATGGAAGGAGCCAAAGGACTATATGGGTGTCATTACAAAAACCAACGATCCTAGAGGGTTCCGTTATGCCAACCTATGGGAAAATATCAACGCAGAGCGACAGCTGAAGTTTTTTATCAGTATTACACTCAGCTGCGCGATGTGATCACCCACACAGCTTGCATCACAAAGTAGGTAACGTCGAAGTACATTCACGTTCTTGATTTCATGGTGGACATGTGATGTATCTTTATTTCACCCAAAGCGAGAATGAAGAAGCCAGAATGGTACGGGGGTAACTACCATATGTATGAGGAGGAAATTGACATCCTCATGAAGGACTGGCCGATCGAATTCCATGTTGAAGTCATGGATGTTGAGACAGACTCTGAAGAAGACGAGCTAATCTCATTGTCATGCCCGATTGTTGAAGAAACAAGAAAGCGGAAAGAGCCTGAGACCTCGCAGAAGTCGAAGGTGCAAAAGAAGATGAAGGCCACAAAGACTCAATCTGAGACAGTGTTGAACAAAGATGACTTTGAGATGATAGCAGAAACAGTCTCAGAGAAAATGCAGGAGCTCATGGCTGACAAAGAAAAAAAGGATAAGGTCATCCAAGATGACTTGCAAAAGACTAGGCTCGCACTGCAAGGTCTCATGAAGAAAATGGACGATGTTCAAAAGAGCCTAACCTTGTCGCGCGACATAGTAGCTGAAGGGAGGTCGGTAGGAACCTCGCAGCAAACACCGCCGTGGCTAGCAATCATGTTTCCTTCTAAAACTGGGGTTGTCCATTTGAACCCATTGGCCATTTCATTACCAATGACAGAACAGATCGTCCTAGACACAAAGGGAGTCGAGCGGTTAGAACTCGACTTGGCCAATATTCCTTTTCCTGGCTTACACTTTATGCACACGCAGATCGTCGAGGAGATGCATGAAAGAACAATAGAGTCCGTGAAGTCTCAAGCGGAGCTTCACGCAGCAAACAGGCAGCTCGAGGTGTGCACAGACATGCAGCTATGAGATGAACAGGACCGCCGAAAACAATTGGATACTACCATATCTATTGTTTCCCAAGATATTGAAGGTCTAGAACTCCAGGATGATCCTACGGACACAGTTCTGAGGATCAGAGAAAAGGTGAGATCTTTGAAGATGGAGATGCAGGATAGGGACATCCTCCATGAGGTCGAGCTTGAAGCCTTGAAAGAAAAATTGAATATGCAGACGCCATTAAGAGAGCAAGCAGTGAGTGCCGCCGCACAGAGCATAACGAGTGAGATGGCTAAGTGCCAAGATATCTTGGAAAAGGTTTCAAAGGCATTCATTTCCCTTGAGGAGGATCAAGTGCTACTGCAGGTGAAGACCGCGGTAAACGAAAAGTAGAATGCGCTAGAAAAGTTGGACACAGAGGTCAAGGCTCTGCCACCCAGGGAGAGGCTGTCGAGGTATAAGGAGATATCAGGCTTGAAGAAGAAAGTCTAGGAATTAAGAGAAAAAGAGACTGAGATGGATAATCAGTCACAGCAACTCCTGGAGGATGCCATGGGGGTGTCACGGCAGATAGAAGACAAGCTGAAGGAACTGCGCGACAACTAGGAGCAGGTACAAGGACAGATTGGAGAAGAGATAAATCCAGTACTGCTTGAGACAGTACAACAAGTTGAATAAGATACCAAAGAAGCAATGGAATAGTTGTTCGGCACATATAACGAGTTCGTGGCCAAATTAGTTCCACTGGTCGCGTAGCAGAGTGAGACGACCGAAGCAGCAAGTGGCTTGGGGACGAGCCACATGTAAGTGTTAGGGGCATGTTGGGCCCAAGTTGGGACAAAGTTTTGCTAACACTTTGATAAGCAGGCAAAGCTAAGCTGAGCGCAGCTCAGAAAAAGATGTAATTTTGTCTAAGTGTTGAGGATGCTGTGAAGTTGTGCGCAGCATCCAAGTTTTGACCATGCTGCGAAGTTGTGCGCAACATCCGAATTTTGGAAGCACCGCGAAGACCAGCACTACGAGGAAGCAGTGCTGCGAAGTAGTCAGGCCACGTGGAGCCAGCAAAGAGGAGTGCTGAACAAGGATCAGGTGCAGGTACCGGATGGACCAGTAGTGGTCTAATTTTGGAAAGATGCTCCAGGAGTGCCAAGTGGCGGGCACGAGCTAATCAGGAATGCGGTCAATGCACAAGTTTGTTAAGGAAAGGATAGCTTAGGGAAAGCGATGGCTTGGCATGCCTAGTGGGCGAGACCATTAGAGATGAATGGTTCAGCGAAAGTGACCTATTGGCATGCGTGCAATAGGAAGGCCGATAGCGACAGAATGAAGATGTGGAGAACTGCCACGATAAAGCAGACGCTACCAGATGCCAGCAAGCCGCTTTAGGGAAACCAGTACAGTTTTGTAAACCCTAAGGGTTGTTGGGTTTAGGTCTTCGGCATTGTAAAGACATGACCTTTGGGCATGGTCTATTTAAGAAGACAATTTTGTATGGGATGGGGTTCGAAGTTCGTTACTTTTTGTTGTTACATTTTTGGGTTCTGGATGTTGTATTGTAAAATCTCCTTTGAGTTGAGAAGATTGTAAAGGCTTTGCAGCTGTGTACGCAAAGACCTATCTGAGAGGAAGGAGAGTCTGCAGCTGAGTGTGCGCACTAAGAACGGTTGTCCCCATCCATTTTTAAAGATATATATTACCAACTGTTCTTGTGGATGTAGCTTCCCATCCTGGGGAGTGAACCACGTTAAATATTGTGTTGTGCGATTGTGTTTTATGAATGAATGCTTATCTGTGTTTTCTGTAAATGAATGCCTAGATGTATCCTTGCATGCTGTTATGAGAGAACTATTGTATGCATTTGCCATTAGAGGAGGTATGGAGATGATATGTTAAGTTCTGCATGAATAGATGAATGGTGAACATTTAGCTTATGTTTGAGAACAGTGAACCAGTTAGTTGGTTAAGTGTTAAGAGATCACTTAAGTACTTCTTTATGCGCAATAGAACAAAGGCATAACAACTAGATGGTATCAGTAGAATATGCTCAAATTGTAACCATACCAAGTGGATGAACGAATAGTAGATGGATAATCGGTTGAGTATTTGAATGATTGGATGAGTGATACTCAATTCATAACATCAAACAGTTTCAAGGTAGTTGAGTATAAAGTTGCGTTGCATAGTTTGCAATTTTAGTAGAAGCTCCATAGTAGAAGAACTTAGTGGTGCGGACCACAGCGTTGCCCATCGTTACACAGTCTCACCTCGCAACACATACCCCATGTTGTGCTGCGCAGTACGTTCATCCAAGCAACTTATCACTTACTGTGGAAACCTGATTCCGTAGTACCCCTTAGATACACCTCGGGTGAGACCTCAACCTGCTTGCAAGTTGTTGCCGAAAGTTCCGGTGCGAAGGGGTTTTGTTGGTGAAAGGGAAACCGTGAAGAATTTAGGTCTTATAGAAAACCTCTGGGTCAATTATAGCCAACAAAAGTTTGCAGAACTTCAGACTACGGAGGGCACAATGAAAGAGAAATCCCAGGAACAAGTCTCGCCGGAAATGTTGGGGACTATAAAATACTTCGAGCAAGAGGTGAAGAAAATGGTTGCAGAGCTTAGTGATGCCTTGCAAAAATTCACTACCAAGTTAATTACCTCAGACGGTGCACAACCGAAGTCGCCAAGCGGAAGTGGATTAGGGACGATCCACGAGTAAGTGTTAGGGGCCTGCTGGGCATGGACCAAGTTGGCACATTTTTTAAAGAGTTACAATTTTTTCAAAGGAGCATTTTGGATTGCGTAGTCAGAAATGCACAGTAAGCAGTGCGAATTCGAGGCACTTCGTAGTTTTGTTGATGCACAGTGCCAGCACATCAACTATTTTGGGAAAAGGTCGAGCAGACGAAAGTGACCTGTTTTTGGGAATGCAACTCCATGATTCACGACAATTGGGTAAGGAGCAGCGTGGAGGCAGATGAAATCAACCTCTCATTAAGAGTGGTGAAAAACCGTTAGAAGATAAGCCACGAGTCGACAACGACAGACAGGCCGGAGGTGCAGAAAGTGATATGCCATGATGCAATTTTAACCGTTTCATGAATACTGCGGCTGTCAGAGGGGCATGTGAGCCATGAGTGGCCCAACAAAGCGGCCATAAGCGAGTGGAGCAACTGTCGACTACGACAGGCAGGGTCGACAGAGTAACTACATCAGTTTTAGGTAACCTTAGGGTTTTATCCCTCCATGATTGTAACAGATGTGACCTAAGGGCAGGATCTATATAAAGGGCATCTTTTGTAAGGGAAAGGGGTAATCGTGAATAGTTTATTATTGTTGAATATTTATCTCTATTGAGAGACTATTGTAAAGAGGCTCTGCAGCTGTATCCGCAGAGACCCATCAAAGAGAGAAGAGAGTCTGCAGCTGAGTGCGTAGACTGGAACTGTTGAACCCTTCCCATTTATAATAAACAACAGTTCCTGTGGACGTAGCTCCCATCCTGGAACTGTTGAATGTGCATTTTATTTGTTAATGGTTAAGTTTTTGCTAATGAATGAATGTATCTTTGCTTACATGTGTATTCTCCATAAGAATGAATGATGGGAATAATATGTTAAGTGTTGAACATGTATGCGTGAATGTTGAGTGTTGAAACTGCAAGTGATGTCAAATATGATGAATGCATGAGATAATCAGGTAGACACTTGAATCAACAAAGTCTATGAAGTGTAATTCCTTGAGCGCAGCACTGGAAGTGCACAGTTGCATGTAGTTCATCGTATTGCATAAGTCACTAAGTATACAATCTAATATGCTTGTTGAATGCCTAAGTTTACACTAAGTAAAGTTTTTCGAAGACGTGTGATTACTAAAGAGGTAGCACAGTCCTTAGTTCTGCTGACCTGTTGACGAGTAGCTTTTCCGTAGTGCGCAGTCCCTGGATGTGCGATAGCATAAATGTTAAACGCGAAGTAGGTGGAACTCCGCACAGTCCCCCAGTCTATCGAACCTCGCATCACCAATTTGTGGAAACCTGATTCCACAACCTCCCCATAACTTCGCCTCGGGTGAGACCTCAGTCTGCTTGTAGACTATTACTGAAAGGGACGGTGAAAAGGGGGTTTTGTCGGTTCCCTAAACCGCGCAGAACCTGGGTCTATCTTGAGAAGATAAAGAACATTTTATAGATCCAACACACTCCATGATCGTCCTGCTCATCCTTTTTGACACACCATTTCCTTGTGGTGTTCCTGGGACTGTCTTCTCTCTACGAATCCCATGGTATGAATAATAAATATCAAAATACTTGCCACGGTATTCACCTCCATTATCATATCTAAGACACTTCAACCTTTTTCTTGTCTCATTCTCAACCAAATCTATCCATTTCTTAAAAGTGGAAAAAACATCAGATTTCTGTCGAATGCAATAATCCCAAATTTTTCTAGTTGCATCATCAATAAAAGTAACATAATAACGAGATCCACCAAGATATTGTACCTGAGCTGGTACCCAAACATTTGTATGCACAAGCTCTAACTTTTCACTCTTCTTTTTCTTCCCAACCCTGAGAAAATTGACTCTCTTCTATTTTCCATAACACATTTCTCATAGAATTCCAAACTAAACTGATTCAAATATGGCAGCAACTTCTGGAGAGATTGTATCGCCTTCTCACTCATGTAGCCAAGCCTATGATGCCTCAATGTTGTATCTGTTCTTGTGGAAGCTAAAGGGATACAACAGTTAGTATTATGAGGACATAAATACAACGTACCTATCCTATCTCTTTTTGTTATCACCAACAGTTCATCATCACCCAATAAAACATGTCCAAAATCACATTGAACATAATCATGAAATTTTTTCCTATGGGGTGTAGCATGACATGAAGCCCCTGAATCTACTACCTAGTAATCACTAGTATTATCTAATTCAAGAATCAAAGCATCTTGTAACACATCACCTGCTACATTTTCTTCCTGATTAGTCTCCTGTTTTCCATCTCCTTTCTTCTTTATAGATCTGTAGTCTTTCTTCAGATGTTCTTTATTCCCACAGTTCCAACACTCTACCTTTCCCAGTCTGGACTTGGATATGACCTTCCTATACTTCCCACGATTACCTAGGCTCTTTCCTTTGTCCCTTTGTCTTACCCTTCTTTCCATGGTCAACGCATTACTTGATGTCTCACCTATTCTTTTCCTTCGCATTTCCTCGCTAAGAATAACACCAACAAAATCATCAAATTTCAGAGTGTTTGATCTAGATACATAGTTACTTACATGTCTCACATGTGCTTTTCCTTTCTGACACACCATTTCCTTGTGGTATTCCTAGGATTGTCCTCTCTCTACGAATTCCATGGTATGAATAGTAACTATCAAAATAATTGCCGCATTATTCACCTCCATTATCATATCTGAGACACTCCAACCTTATTCCTGTCTCATTCTCAACCAAATCTATCCATTTGTTAAAAGTGGCAAGAACATCAGATTTATGTCGGATGCAATAATCCCAATTTTTTCTAGTTGCATCATCAATAAAAGTAACATAATAACGAGATCCGCCAAAATATTTTACCTGAGCTGGTACCCAAACATTTGTATGCACAAGCTCTAACTTTTCACTCTTCTTTTTCTTCCCAACCCTGAGAAAATTGACTCTCTTCTATTTTCCATAAACACATTTCTCATAGAATTCCAAACTAACCTGATTCAAATATGGCAACAACTTCCTTGAATGGAGAATTTGTATCCCCTTCTCACTCATGTAGCCAAGCCTATGATGCCTCAATGTTGTATATGTTCTTGTGGAAGCTAAAGAGATACAACAGTCAGTATTATGAGGACATAAATACAACGTACCTATCCTATCTCTTTTTGTTATCACCAATGGTTCATCATCACCCAATAAAAAATGTCCAAAATCACCTTGAACATAATCATGAAAATTTTTCTTATGGGGTGTAGCATGACATGAAGCCCCTGAATCTACTACCTAGTATCACTAGTATTATCTAATGCAAGAATCAAAGCATCTTGTAAAACATCACCTGCTACATTTTCTTTCTGATTAGTCTCCTGTTGTCCATCTCCTTTTCTCTTTAGAGATCTGCAGTATTTCTTCAGATGTCCTTTTTTCCCACAGTTCCAACACTCTACCTTTCCTAGTATGGACTTGGATATGACATTCCTAGACTTCCCACGATTGAATGGGATCTTTCCTCTCTCCCTTTGTCTTACCCTGCTTTCCATGGTCAACGCATTACTTTATGTCTCACCTGTGCTTTTCCTTCGCATTTCCTCGCTAAGAATAACATCAACAACATCATCAAATTTCAGAGTGATTGAACTAGATACAGAGTTACTTACAACCATGACCAATCCGTTCAAGTTTTCTATCAATGAGCACAATATTAGAAGAGCCCTAACCTCATAATCAAATTTCACTCCTACATAAATTAGATGATTAGTAACTATATTAAATTCATTTAAATGGTTGGAAACAAACCCACCTTCTAACATCTTCATATTAAATAAATGCTTCATTATAAATACCTTGTTGGAGGTCGAGAGTTTTTCATATAATTTAGCCAATGCATTCATCAAATCCATTGTTGTCTTTTCTTTTGAAATATTGAAAGCCACCGACGAAGTCGGGCACAACTGTATTGTTACTAATTCCTTTCTATCAAGAACCTCCCATTATTCAACCTTCATAGACGTCGGCTTACTTCCTTTTCCGCCCAATGATAGGAATATATCCTTATGATATAGATAGTCCTCCATCTGCATCTTCCATAATTGTTATTTTTGGTCATTAAATTTCTTGACCCTAAACTTTTCTTCTTCTGCCATTACTCCCACTCGAACCAAGAACCCGTCTTTCCTATGAGTTTATGTTCCAATTAGACCTTTGGCTGTGATACTATTTGTTATAAAAACATGATCACAAAGCAATAGCATAAAATAATATGCATAAATAAAACACATAAACACAATATAAGAGAAACACCAATATACGTGGCTCACCTAATATGGGCTATTTCCACGGAGAAATCACTGGTACTTTTATTATACTGTCTAACAACTGAAGGGATATAACCTGCAACACATCCGCTACAATTTTCTCTTCACTCTCTCATAGTATATCTCACACAATCACATAGATCTTTTTCAAAATACTACAATACAATACATGGCCCTATTACAATACCTTCCTTTCAAAGAGGGATTACCATGGGTAAATACCACTAGATACCCAATACCATAGGCCCATAAACCATTGGCCAAAAAACTACCCAAAAAAATTCTTTCGGGGGCGCTACCCCTGAACCTATGCTATGGGGGATGGGCCCCTTCACACCCTCGAGAGGGCGCTAATTCCCCCCTGCTAGGACAAGTGCATTGTCCACCTGCACAACATATAAAAATGGGGTACAAAAACTATTGAACAATAAGATCTTTGAATTAGGAAGATAATTGGGCTCCACAACCAACAATGGAAGGGATTTCAATTTTGTCTCATCCAATGAAGAAATCTAGGTAAGGTCTACTAGAGAAGACCATCTGGCATTATTTTTTGTGACTTGTTCAAAGTTAAAGAATGGATCAATATCAATCTAAGCATCCTTTCAACAACTTGGAATAATAAGAGATCATGTAATGCAAGAGTAACAAAGAAGCTGGATAGATTCTTCATGCATGAATCTTTATGTGATCAGTTTGTAAATTTTTGGTCTTGGATCTATAATTTATCCTTTTTAGATCATTTCCCTATTTGTTATAAATTCACATAAAGGAGGTGAATTCTGGGGCTTCTTTCAAGTATAACTCTAGTTGGGTAGTGTACCTTGATATTCAGTCAACTATGAAGGATAAATGGAGGTCAATAAGGCATGACAACAATAGATCTACTAGTATGCAGTTCTCAAACACTCTATGTGATCTAAAAAAATGCATGGTTGATTAGAGTAGGGAGAAGAATCATTCTAGGGAGGCTAAATTGGTAGGGATTGAAGATAAGTTGAAGGCTATTTTCTCCTACAACCCCTCTGGTCTTTTCCCAGAAGAGATATCCCTGGATATCTCCAAACTATTGCAAGAGAAAGAAAAATTTCTCAGAAAGCAGGAAATTGAGTGGAAACTTAAAAGTAGAGCTCTATGCTTGGATGTTGGTGATTGAATACTAAATATTTTCAGATTTTTTCAAAGCATAGAAAGGTGGTCTATACAATTTGAGACTTGAAGAACAAATATGGGGTTTTTGTCAAAGGTTTTACTGCTCTTTCAACATCGGGTTCTGAGCATTTATCCTCCCTTTATGCACATCTTGGGCAGATCCATATGGATTCAATATTGTATGTCATTAGAATCTTCCCAAGAATGGTTGAAGAAGAAGAAAATTGGTTTTTTTTGCAGTTGATAAGGAATAAATTCTCTTGGTTTTATCTTTTTTCCAAAGAGACAAGAGTCCTGGGCCAAATGGTTGGCCTACTGAATTCTTATATTTTTTTGAAATCTTAGGTGATGACCTTCTCAAAGTGGTTGAGGAATCTCATCTTTCGGGATCCATTCAGGGGCCGCTAAATGCAACCTTTCTGGCTCTTATTCCTAAGAAAGATCAACTATAAACCTTTAATGATTACAAGCCTATCTCTCTATGTTATGAAGTTTATAAAATCGGAGCTAAAATTATTACGGTGAGAATCAAGCCTATTATGTCTTGGGATATCTCTAGAGAATAATTTGGATTCCTCCAAGGGTGTTCAATTCATGAGCCTATAGGTGTTTCTCAGGAAGGTATGCATACTATCAAATCCCAAAATCTAAAGGATGGAGTTTTCAAACTGGACCTGTCTAATGCTTATGGTAAAACATCTTGGTTATTCATTAGACTTTCCCTTCTCCATATCAGATTCAATCTTAAAATAACCAATTGGATAATATGATGTATATCTTCTTTCTCCTTTGCAGTTCTTACTAATGGGGTTGGTTCTGATTTCTTCAAGGCCTCTAGGGGGCTCTATTAGGGCTTTCTCCCTATCCATACCTTGTCTTGTTGTTTAGAGAAGGACTAAGCTAAATCATCACTAAAGAATGATGACGTAGAAGGTTTTCAGGCACCTCCTTTCATGGCAGATAAGTGATTACTCACTTATTGTTCATGGATGTTATCCTCCTTTTTTGTTTGCAATCAGAAAGAGAATGCCAAAGGATGAAGGAAATTTTGAAACTCTTCTGCCAAGCTATAGGTATGAACATAAATCCTCTCAATCTTCCTTTTATCTAGTTTGTTCTCAGTCTGACCAAAGGATTTTCTGGAAAAATTACTTTCCTTTTGAAGTAGCTTATATGGAAGAGTGCCTTACGTATATAGGGTTTAGCCTCAATACCTCTAAATATGGGAAATAATATTGGCGTTGGTTGATCAGTTGGATCAAAGGTCGCGAAATGTTTTGGTGTAACAAGTGTATTTCTAGAGGGGGTCGATTGTCCTAATTAAATATGTGTTGGAGGCAATCCCGGTCTACTGGCATTTAATGGCTCACATTCCTAAAGAAATTCTATATCAGATTAGGAAACTTTGCTTCAATTACCTTTGGAGGAGTCAACCTGAATACCACAGTTTTCACTTGATAAAATGGAATTTTCTGGCATACCCTAAGGCTCTTGGCGAAAGGGGTCTCAAAAACATCAATTTATTCAAGAAATTCGTAGCCTCCAAGTCTCTATGGATGTTTCTCACCAAGAATAGTTTGTGGAAATCTATTTAGATTTCCTGATACATTTCTCCAGTATCTCTCATTGAATGGATTTGTAGACGGAGCAAATCAATTCAGAATGCTTCGAATCATTGGAAATCTCTCTCCAAATCCTTTCCTATGATAGGTAATTTTCTTTCCTGGAAGGTGGGAAATGGGAAATCAGTTCATGTGGGGGTGGATGCAATTGCAAGACTAGACTCCCAAGTGAGACTACCTAAATACCTCATTGTTCATATTCAAAACATTGGTAAGGTGACTTTGGATAAGACTATGGACTTGGAGAATTCCAATATGTGGCATTAAGGGTGGTTATAAGTTCAGGATTTGGGCCTCTCCGACAATTGGGCTTGTTATTGGGAGGAGTACATTCAATCTCTCTCAAAATCCCATATTCGAATAAAAAATGAGCTCGATGCTCTAGCTTGGATATATAACTCGACATGGTGTTTATATAGTGCAAAATTAGGATATGAATCAATGTCCCAGTCAGAAGTTGCTTTAGCTCGATTGTGGTGGCATAAAATTTCTAAAATCATTGTTCTGCCCAAGTGCATATTACTATTGTGGCTTCTTCTTTCCAATCGGGTTCTCACTTGGGATAGGTCAACATTTGAACTGGGCCAGACCTGGAATTTGTGTTCTCTACAAATAGTCTAAAGAGTCTTCAAACCACTTATTTAGAGAATGTAGCACCTCCAAGGCAATTTGGCTGGAATTTGAAACTTTTTATCATATAAAAGATTAGTGGTCTGAAAACTCCATTGATTCGTGTTTTCTTAAAAAATTATCGTCCCAAGATTTGAAGGAATTTCGGTCTCTGCCTTTTTTGGTAACTTGGGGAATTTTGATTATGCGAAACAAAGTAATACTCGCCGAGGAACCCTTACAAATTGTTGTTAATATTGGTAAAATCCAAGGCCTTTTTTTATTATTACATAAAGTTGAATACAGAGGATGGGACGCACCAACCTCGATTCTCCTCTCTTCTAGATTCCTTTTCCTAGGCTTGTTTTGATGGGGCATCTCAAGAAAATGGCTCCAGGTGTAGTTTTGGGCTTGTTTTACATTTTTCTCCTGACCATTACTTTCAGAGTACTAGTTCTATTGGTTCAGGATCCAATAACTGGGTAGATTTACATGCTCTCTATTTTCTTCTCAAGTTTGTTAAGGAGCATAACATTTAGAACATCAAGCTTATGGGAGAATCTATGTTTGCAATTAACTATATGAACAACTTGATTAATGACCAGAACTTATTTCTTAGTAATCTTAATGAAGACATGAAAGCAATTTCAAGCACCTTCTAGTCAATCAATTTTGAACATTTCTTACGAGAGTTCAACCAGGTGGCATACTCACTCTCTAAAAAGGTTTAGTCATGGATTCTAGTTCTTGGAAAATTGAAGAATTCAAAGAATGTGTCAAATCTGCTTCCTTAATTAGACAGATCTGACGAGTCACAATCTCTCTCTGCTACTTTGGTGTTCATGGTGCCTATTTTCAACTCTAAACTTAATTAATATATTATTCTTTGTAATAGAACTCAACAAACTTTTTTGTTTTTAAGTGTTGATCTATGATGATCTCTTTTGAGACCTCCCTAAATAATGTATTTCCCTTTTCTAATGAATAGAAAATACAATTTTTTCTTGGAAAAAAGTTTAATATAATTTTTTTTATCAATATATCAAATAAACATAATGTTAAATTAAAATAAAATTAATTTATTAAAATATGATTAAAAATATGGAAAAATTAACTCCATTAATAAAATAGATGAACAAACTAATAGCTCACTTAATAATAAAAAGAAAGGAATGAAGTACTTGCTATAAGGAATATTAATAAATGATAAAGTAAAATTAAGAATATAGTTGGGTGGATATTTGGCTAAATTATCAAGAAGCGCATAGAGATAGTATAGAATATAATTAATACCTTGTAAAATTGCAAAAATAATTTAATAAATAAAATATCACATTCTTATTATGGTGAGGTGGGTTCCAACATGGAACATGAAGATGATGTAGCTACTAACAAATCTGAATGAATGACAATAATTACACAAATAATTAGTCTAAAGCAAAAATAATTACACAAATTAATCTAAAGCAAATATTAAAATCAATTCATAACAATGTGATGATATTTACACTAGTTTGTGACTTTATTAATACCATTGAATGCGTTGTAATAGTTAATTATCATGGTAATTGTTATCACCAAACTTGTAGTTGCCCCTAGAGATGGATCCAAGATGGATGGCAGAAGGGATGGGCAACCCAAACGGTGCAACCAAGATGGCCTTGACTCCCAATGGATGGTTGTCACGCTAATCGAGGCAACCTTCACTTTATGTTATCTAGCCCAAGACAACAAAGGGGCAGACCCAGATCTACTCCCGACGGGAGAGATCAAACCAAAACACCAAATCAAGTCAAATATAGATGAAATATGTAAGGTGTATGGTGAACCCTAGATCTATGGAAAAAGTCACAAGATGAGTAATAGTTTGGATCAAGGGGTTTAAATAGTGTAGCTTTGGTCCATTGTGGATGTAAGAGTGACTTATGACGTTTGAAATAATATCCAGGATTAGGGTACTAGTCAATTATGAGAAAATCCACTGCCTTGGGAACCATGTCCAATGCAGGGTAGTTAAGGACTGAATTGGGGCTAACCAGTACCAAAGGTGAGCTTGATTGATTGATATGACAATTTCAAGGGGTTCAAGTAGCCAAAAAAAGGATCAAACCACAAGCTAACCCAACAATCCCGGAAAGTCGAATGGGCTTGGAGAAAGATCAGTGCCTTGGGAAATGGGCCAAATGGAGTCAGATGTCCACCAAATTGTAGATATGAGATGTTGAGGTGTTGAGGTAGGTGGATCTTCAAAATTAAGGTCATCCAATGGCTAGATCTCAGTAGATCTGAGATTGAAGTGTCTCACAAAGTGACCCAAGTGGGGCTCAACCCTCAAAATGAGGAATGGGGCCCACAAGGTGAAAATCACTGAAGTGACACACTAGGGGTAGGTTATCAATTATGGAGATGATGGATCAAGTGGGATCTCACCTACCTAAGTGCTAGATCCTAGCAAACTCACCTCTCCCAGGAAGTGTGACCTCCCTTGGAGAAGATTCTTTGCCTTGGGAAATGGGTCAAATGAGGGCCAATCCACACCAAACTATAGATCCGAATTTCCATGGATGTTATTGAGGTGGGTTTTAAATTTTATACCCAAAAGCCAAGTGGATCTTGCTATATCTGAGAAAATGTAAAATGAGGGTTTTGAAATTATGAGGGTTTGAATCATTTAGACAAATGGATAGATCATGGAAAGAGAAATTACCTTGAGATCATACCTGAGTGTTGGAATGAGATGCCTTGTTGTTGAGGAAGACTCCCGCATAGATCAAATGAGAAACTATTGAATTTGCTTGCCGAAATTATGCCCTAGCCCACAAGTGCGACCTCCTCTACCTGTCAAACCAAGGAAAGTCGATTCAATCAGTTAGATCAAGTATGGAGGAAATACAAGCTAAATGCAATGATAACATGAAATAGAAGGTCTTGGGACAATAATACTCCCTGTTACCAACGAAGAGATCCAAAGAAGAAGTAGGGAGGGTCCTCCCCTACCAATACGTCCTCCTCAAACCAAATCGGCCTCCACCCGTAGATGCAAAAACGTGGTACAAAAATATAGCAAGACAAAAATATCCAAGAACCCAGTGCAAAGGCAGAATCAACGAACGAACTCCAAAAGCATTCACCACAACACAACAGATAGATGCAATAATAATTCTCTATTCGAATAATCCAGAGCCAAAAGTCCCCTTTACAATGAGAATCTCTCTCCTTTAAATAGAATGGAGAGAGGCCACAATCCTAACCACTTTTTGAATGAGTGGCTAAGATTAAAATATCAAAAGATCTAATCAATGGCTGAGATGAGTTCAATAATACAATACATGGATCAATAATAAAATATAACAATAAGTGGACAAAATCGCCCTAGGAGAGGGAATCCCACCAAATCATGATGATAAAACATAAAATATAGATCATGGTGGGTCCAAGGGATAATTTATAACACCCTTGTTCAATCCCCATGGCACAATATCCAAGAATAAAAAATCTAGACACCAAATCGTGCCTCTCTAGGAAAATCGTGAGCCTTGGAAGGGTCCAGAAATCATCAAAAATGTCATAAGTGATGGATGTGGGTCCCGATGAAGCTAAAAATGGTGGAGGAGGTGTGGAATACATCCCACTCATCATCACTGATCATCCCATGCCATAAACTTGCCTCAGTAGCCTAAATCGAATTCCTCTGTAGCCATTTTTACCATTTCTGGACTGCCTCGGGAAGTGTGAAAATGCCCAAACTGCCTCCTGGAGTGCATGGATCCAAAAAGTAAGACCACCAGGCTATTTGGGAAGGGGGTAATATGGTAATAACTGTTGAGATATTGTAACTTCAAAGAATATTATATTTGTACTTTATTATTCCGGAGATGTTTCATTCCTCCGTGAAGATCTTATTGTATATCCGGAGATGTTTATTCCTCCGTCGGAATGTGGTAACTCGGGTTATTAGACTTCCCTAGTAGGGGTCGGCCCTGTATGTGTTATGTGGGTCAAAGGGTTATTAGACCACCCTAAAGGGGTCGGCCCAGTTAGTTGTAGTGGGGTATTTAACCTATTGGTTAAATACGAGCCTACGTGTACTTGTGTAAAATACATATCAGAGTAGTGTATAAATAGAGGAGGTGTGTTCCTCATTATACACACTCACTCACTTGAGAAAGGCGCATTTGTGGAGGAGAGGTCTGCTATGGAGGAGAAGGATCTTATGCTCAGGGTTTGCATCTTTGTATATTGCTGGTCATCTATATTGAGGAAGCTTTGCTGGGTTTTCTACCCCATGAGGGTTTCCCAGGATAAATCTCTGTCTCTTGTGTTTATGCTATGCTTGTTGTTTCTTCAGTGATCCTGTATATGCTATTATTGTGAAATGGAATGTAATGCTGCTATTTTCTGTCTTAGCATATTGAATTTTAACATGGTATCAGAGCTGACCTGAAGGAAGACAAGGTATGGCACTAAAGACACTTGCTTTACTTACGACAATTTGAAGGTTAGGGTTTTACATAGCAAAAACCAGTCATCGTAGCACTTTCGATATAAATCCGTTTTGGCAAATTTTTCGGATCTGAAATTGTTACAGGACGAAGCTAAAATCTCTAGGTACCTTGTGTCCAAAGGACAACCTCTAATTCGTTGTACTTTGTGATTTATGATCTGTACAATATAGGGTTTCTGCCTCTTCCAGATCTGAGTCAAAATCAGGTGACCTTGGGAAAAAGGTCATATCTTGGGATAGGAAGCTCCAAATTAAATTTCGTAAAAAGTGACAGGTATTACACAGTCTGAACTATCTCAGAAAACTTTTTCAGAGTCCGAAGTTGAACCAGTGACACGTGGCACTCCGTACAAGTGCGCTCTCCTGTATTATCCCATAAACAGGTCACGTTGCGACACTTGGCATAACTCTCTCTCAGAAAATCCAATTGAGGTCAGACCTGTCAGGATGGAAAGATAACAGGCCGGGATATCTCAGAAAATTTTTTTAGAGGCCGAAGGTCAAACAGTGACACGTGGCACGCCGTACAAGTTCGCTCTCCTGTATTTTCCCAAAACAGGTCACGTTGCGACATTTGGCATAACTCTCTCTCAGAGAATCCAATTGAGGTCAGACCTGTCAGGATGGAAAGATAACAGGTCCGGCTATCTCAGGAAACTTTTTCAGACACTGTGGATCAAAAATTTCAGAGTTACACCAGAAACAATCAGGTACATATTTCTGTCAAAACATAATTATTTTTTTTGGTACCTTCATTCATGACTACCGGAATTTAGGGCTTTGGAGAAAGTTGGAATTTTTGTAATCGGAGACCACGGCTGGATGCTACTCATCAAAATAGAAATTTAGAGACCAAGATCAGAATTTTTGGTTGGGCAGAAGGCCGGGCTTGATTAGACCCTAGTTCGGGACTTTGATCAGAAAAGCGGAAAATTAGGGCTTCTGTAAAAATGGGAATTTTTGAAATCTGTGACCACGGCTGGAAGCTCCTCAGGAAAAAATAGAAGCTTAGAGCTTTGGATCAAACTTTTTGATGGGGCAAAAGAGTGGGCTTCATCAAACCCCAGTTCAGGGTCACGTCCAGTGAATCCGAAAGTTTCAAAGGCAAAATTAAGGAGTAAAACTTTGCAGTTTTCAAATTCTGAATATATCAGTTTGATCAGCTCATCAAGGCGCATATCTCTATCCTTTCGGAAGTTTGAAATTCAAAGTTTGAATTTTTGGGGTTTCTCTGACAAACCCATATCCAGCTCCAGGTCCAGTTCTTGCAAATCAAGTGGATAGGGTTAATCCTAGAAGAAGATGGATTGGTCACCTACATAAGTGAAGGAGTTCATGTTTCAGAGGGAGATGAGGCTAAGGCTTTACATAAGGAGATTACAAGCGATCTCGACAGGTATGACTCATCGAGGTATGTTTTGAGATTTGTTCATGATTAAGTTTATGGTATGTTTGTCTTCATGTTATTACAGTTAGTACAATCTTGATTTTAGATTTGTTGTATCACCTTAACAAAATTATGAATGCATGATAGAAGATATTCATTGGTTAGGGTGTTGACACTTATGATTGTACTAATGCATTATGGTGTTGTGTGAGGTTGAGGTTGTCTGCTAACAAGATACAGGTACATCACAAAAGACAAATCAGGCTCCATGACCATGAAAACATGAATACAAAGACTCATCCATAATCTTTGTTCTACTTACGAGGTATGTATGACTTTGTTATATTATGCTTAACCTATGAGACATGCAGGTTCTAGCTCAGGATCTCTAAATCATTGAAGAGGTTGTTTAGGTATGTTGTACATAGCCAAGTAGGTATACTAATCCAGGTATGTTTCCCATGAATCTTACCTTGTGTTAGGATCCCTTATATAAGTATACTTGGAATGATTGGTTATGCTTATTCATAAAGTTAGTAATCAAGGGATTATGCATATTATATCTTTTATCAATGATATGCATGAGTAAAAGAAGACTTCCCTGAAATCTTGAATACTAATGTTTATTAACTATAATCATGACTATACGTTTTCAAGATTATTTAGTACTATAATGTTTTGATAGCATTTAGAATATACTAATGAGTGTATGTTTGTGTATGAGATCATGAGGATGACTCTTGAGCATGCACAGTGGTACAGAATGAATAGAAGTTCAAAATACATACAGAAGATCAAGCGGGAGGCAGCCACACAAACATAAAAGATAAGTATTTGAGTTGCTATTTGAAATAGTAATGATATTGCCTGCATGCATATTTGTATTCCTAGAATATATAATGCTGAGTGTAAACATTCATAGAGCATTGAACAGTATACAACTAATGTGCATATGTTTGGACAAACATTCCATTGTTGCTTGTCTAGAATGAAACCTCTTTGCTGACATGCTGAGAGTTGTGCACACTCTCAATAGTATGTTCTGGTAGAGATGGAAGGCATCTAGATAGCCACTGTATGCATACAGGATATGGGAAAGTGTTGTGCCAAAGTATTGGTCAAAATAGTTGCATCACTATGTAAATGATATATGTATGCATAATGGGTTATTTTTGATGATTATGAAGTATTACTAATCATGTACTTAATTTTGATTTGTAGGAAAGGTCATGAAGAATGATGGACACCGTACAAGTGGTGGATGTTCAAACAAGAAGATTTACAAATCAAACAAAATATAGAAGGCTCATGGCTAGAAGATTCTCTTAGAAAGGGGAAGAGAATCACGACAAGATGTTTGCTCCAAGTATGGTGTAATTAAAGAAGAAGTATGAATCAGGTTCTGTATAGGTACCTAGGATCGATAATAATTTGATAAGCTTAATGATCACCATGGGTGATGTGGATCTCAACCTTTGCTACAAGGTTGAATATGATACACATGTGACATGGATGCAAGAAGGAACTCACCACAGAGTTCGAAAGATATTGAGGCTCATATCAGTAGACCCATCTAACGAGAGATGGCACAGATAGATATGCAGAAGATCATTCAATGCAGAAATGAAGAATGAAAGATCTCAAATTGATGCTTTACTTCCTAGGTCTGGAAGTATGGCAAGGCTCAGAAGGAATATTTCTCATCCAGGGAAAGTATGATGAGAAATATGACTTGAGGTGTTGGAATGGCCACTCTTATGGATTCCAACTTGAAGCTGTTAGGGGATAACTCATCAGAGTTAGTGGATATAACTCTGTACAGTCAATTTATTGGGTCTTTGATATATCTAACATATACTAGGTTAGATATATGCTTTTTTATGAACACCTTGAGTTAGTATCTAGTGAAAACTAGATGTGTTTACCTAATAGTTGAAAAGTATGTGATGAGGCACATAAAGGACACGATAGAATTTGATCTATGCTATCTTGAAGATCATGACTTCAGATGGCTATTCAGATTCTGTTTGGGCAGGAAGTGTATCAGACAAGAAGAACACATCGAGAGGATGTTATTGTCTGGGATTAGCCATGATCTCGTGGTTTAGCTGGAAGCAGTCTAGTGTGGCTCTCAGCACAAGCGGAATATATGGCTGCTTGCTCTGCTAGTTGTGAAGAAGTTTGGCTTTAGGATTGTTTGACTTAGAGATAGAACCAACTGAGATCCTATGTGATATTTAGAGTTGTATCAAGATGACATAGAATCTAGTGTTCCATGATAAGTCAAAGAACATAGGGAACTAACAAGATATGACACAGAAAGGAACTCTAAAAGTTTGAATTTGTAACAGGTTACCGTTGTACTAACCAAGCCTCTACGTCAAGTGAAGAAGTTACCAACCAAACCTCTGTCTCGAGTGAAGTTTGAATACTTCCGAGACAAGCTTGGTGTAGTTCAAAAGGACCCTCCTCGAAAGGGGGAGTAGTATAGTCACTACTGATGAGATTGTCTCATCAAACAACAAAGTCGTTGATGAGTAACCTGTTCTCTACACCCAGTTACTTAGAAATATTTATATTTAGGACTCTTATACTTAGAATACTTAGCTTTACTTATACATGCTTTTGATGATAGATGTATTGGTGAGAATACATGCTAGATGTATACATGTTTTGGTGTGATGTATACATGTTTTGATGTTAGATGTATTAGTAAGAATACATGCTAGTTGTGATGTATACATGTTTTGGTGTGATGTATACATGTTTTGATGTATTAGTAAGAATACATGCTAGTTGTGATGTATACATGTTTTGATGTTAGATGTATTAGTAAGAATACATGCTAGTTGTGATGTATACATGTTTTGGTGTATTAGTAAGAATACATGCTAGTTGTGATGTATACATGTTTTGATGTTAGATGTATTAGTAAGAATACATGCTAGATGTGATGTATACATGTTTTGATGTATTAGTAAGAATACATGCTAGTTGTGATGTATACATGTTTTGGTGTGATGTATACATGTTTTGATGTATTGGTGAGAATACATGCTGATGTGATAACTGCTCTTGTATAGATGAGAATACAGAAAGGGATTGGATCATCCCTGGACTTTCAGTCCTAAAGAGAGCCGTAGACGTGAAGTCTCCGAGAATGAAGTCCTTGGCGGACTTGAGGGGATTGGATCATCCCTGGAATTTCAGTCCTAAAGAGAGCCGTAGACGTGAGGTCTCCGAGAATGAAGTCCTTAGTGGACAGTTGAGGGGATTGGATCATCCCTGGACTTTCAGTCCTAAAGAGAGCCGTAGACGTGAGGTCTCCGAGAATGAAGTCCTTGGTGGACTTGAGGGGATTGGATCATCCCTGGACTTTCAGTCCTAAAGAGAGCCGTAGATGTGAGGTCTCCGAGAATGAAGTCCTTAGTGGACAGTTGAGGGGATTGGGATCATCCCTGGACTTTCAGTCCTAAAGAGAGCCGTAGACGTAAGGTCTCCGAGAATGAAGTCCTTAGTGGACAGTTGAGGGGATTGGGATCATCCCTGGACTTTCAGTCCTAAAGAGAGCCGTAGACGTGAGGTCTTCGATAATGAAGGGATTGGGATCATTCCTGGACTTCGGTCCAAAAGAAGAGCCGTAGACGTATGTCTCCGATAATGAAGGGATTGGGATCATTCCTGGACTTCGGTCCGAAAGAAGAGCCGTAGACGTATGTCTCCGATAATGAAGGGATTGGGATCATTCCTGGACTTTGGTCCGAAAGAAGAGCCGTAGACGTATGTCTCCGATAATGAAGGGATTGGGATCATTCCTGGACTTCGGTCCGAAAGAAGAGCCGTAGACGTATGTCTCCGATAATGAAGGGATTGGGATCATTCCTGGACTTTGGTCCGAAAGAAGAGCCGTAGACGTATGTCTCCGATAATGAAGGGATTGGGATCATTCCTGGACTTCGATCCGAAAGAAGAGCCGTAGACGTATGTCTCCGATAATGAAGGGATTGGGATCATTCCTGGACTTTGGTCCGAAAGAAGAGCCTTAGACGTATGTCTCCGATAATGAAGGGATTGGGATCATTCCTGGACTTCGGTCCGAAAGAAGAGACGTAGACGTATGTCTCCGATAATGAAGGGATTGGGATAATTCCTGGACTTCGGTCCGAAAGAAGAGCCGTAGACGTATGTCTCCGATAATGAAGGGATTGGGATCATTCCTGGACTTCGGTCCGAAAGAAGAGCCGTAGACGTATGTCTCCGATAATGAAGGGATTGGGATCATTCCTGGACTTCAGTCCGAAAGAAGAGCCGTAGACGTATGTCTCCAATAATGAAGGGATTGGGATCATTCCTGGACTTCAGTCCGAAAGAAGAGCCGTAGACGTATGTCTTCGAGAATGAAGGGATTGGATCATTCCTGGACTTAAGTCCGAAAGAAGAGCCGTAGACGTATGTCTTCGATAATGATAGGACTGGATCGTCCCTGGACTTCGGTTCAAAAGGTACATGACTGGTTTACATCATTCCTTGACGATGCCGATGATCGTGTGATGACGATGCTGATGATCGTATGATGACGATGCTGATGATCGTGTGATGACGATGTCGATGATCGTGTGATGACGATGCTGATGATCGTGTGATGACGATGCTGATGATCGTATGATGACGATGCTGATCGTGCTGCTGTTGATAGTGTGATGATGATGCTGCTGATCGTGTGATTACGATGCTGATGATCGTAATGCTGATATTGATGTTGACATTGATGTACCAGTAACTGTTTGAGTTACTGATGAAGACAAATTGAAGAAAGCTTCCAATGATTTATAGATGTATCATGTATGATGTTGATGACTCCTTGCTCGTGCAGATGTTGTTATAATATCCTTCTCGTTAAGGGGGAGTGTTGAGATATTGTAACTTCAAAGAATATTATATTTGTACTTTATTATTCCGGAGATGTTTCATTCCTCCGTGAAGATCTTATTGTATATCCGGAGATGTTTATTCCTCCGTCGGAATGTGGTAACTCGGGTTATTAGACTTCCCTAGTAGGGGTCGGCCCTGTATGTGTTATGTGGGTCAAAGGGTTATTAGACCACCCTAGAGGGGTCGGCCCAGTTAGTTGTAGTGGGGTATTTAACCTATTGGTTAAATACGAGCCTACGTGTACTTGTGTAAAATACATATCAGAGTAGTGTATAAATAGAGGAGGTGTGTTCCTCATTATACACACTCACTCACTTGAGAAAGGCGCATTTGTGGAGGAGAGGTCTGCTATGGAGGAGAAGGAGCTTATGCTCAGGGTTTGCATCTTTGTATATTGCTGGTCATCTATATTGAGGAAGCTTTGCTGGGTTTTCTACCCCATGAGGGTTTCCCAGGATAAATCTTTGTCTCTTGTGTTTATGCTATGCTTGTTGTTTCTTCAGTGATCCTGTATATGCTATTATTGTGAAATGGAATGTAATGCTGCTATTTTCTGTCTTAGCATATTGAATTTTAACAATAACAAGTGGCTGGACCACCCCCTCCATCAATAGCGCTCTATTTCAACCAATCATATCTCTGCTCTGCTCTAATAGGGCCTCTGACAGGCCAAAACTGCACTAGGATAGCCAACTGACGCTCAAACATCACTGTAACTGCCCAGAACTGAAAACGGACTGTATCATTGGAATCAGAAGATCCAAATCCTTCTAATATGTGTACTCATACACCATATAAACCTCTGCATGATCCAAAATAAATACTCATCATATCTGGTAGACCAAATAATAATAATTATAAAAGTGCTAAAAAACACAAATCATCATCATAAGCCTGGAACCACTGCATAATCCCACCATGGTGAACTATACCAAACCATATATCATCTATCTATAACATCTGAGGTCTGCCGCCTCATGTCCTATGGTTGACGTTTGGTCAAACTGAGGTTTGACCAAGTCAACATGACCAAAATATGACTCAAATTGTTATCAAGCTGCTGCACGGTGTCAAAGGTTAAAACATGCTTTACAATCCATTCACATAGCAATTATAACAAAAATTAATCATTACTGGCGATCTAAATCCAAATATAATAGGTCATTAGTTATTATTTATTTCTTAGACAAGACTTTCAAAGTCATACTCACTTCATAGTTGTGATCAATTTGCTAGTGAAGGGTGAAGGCTAAGAAACAAGTGGCTAGGTCAAAGGATGACTTACTGACTTAACACTGCGACACTTTGGAAATGGATAAGGGAATACACACCATAGCATATAGTGGACAAGCAACAACACAGGGAATGGCGGTGTCTCACAAATGGGTAAGTTGTTCAAAGAGTGTTTATTCACCTTCACAGATGCGCACAATCCATATTACAAATGAGGCCATCAATCTTTTTGGTATAGAGTTTAAGTTCCATTGCTTTTTGTGCCTATAGTTTCCATAGCCTTTGATCTATGTGTGTTTATAAACACATTGCATATATTTACATTTAATTTAGGCTTCTTGCTGCAAGTGTGTTTTTAAGGCACTTGTTTACCTGTGCACTTGTAGGTGTGTCATAGACAACTTGTTTACCTAGGTATTTACATTTCACAAATAGATATAGCATTTGATATTTCATAGCCATTTTCATTTGGCTTTATTTCATTCATACAAGATACAACATTTGATTTCCATCCTTTGTATTCATGGCAGCACTAAAAGTTTCAGGTTTAGCCAACAACATCTTTAGTGACTAGGGGGACTTCTCAAGGAAATCCAACTCACCAAAGGTAATTTTTGTCACCAACTCAGAGCCGAGACACAATAAACAAGGAAGCTTATCCATTACAGAGGCTATAGTGGAGAAAGGTCCTCCATGCCACTAGTCAAGTAGTAAGTTAGGGTAATGAACAAACTAGGTAAGTCATGGATGGATGAAGACAATGAATAATGAAACCAACTCTAGAAAGCCAAAGAATGGTGGGAATGATCACCTCTATTCTCCCTAGCGAGGGTAAAACCAATGAGTATAGGCCAAGAACTTCTAAGTCTGAGTAGGGACAAATATGATATATATAGTACAACCAGGTCCACATATCGATATGATCGCCAGATCATGATAATAAATGCTAAGACATGCTAAGAGAATGGAAATAAAAGCAATATAACCACAACACCATAATATACCTGCTGAGTCATATACCTGAATGCTCATCATCTGAACCATCACCTGTCCTATGAAACTGCTGCTGTAACTATGGGCACTGCTGACTGCTCTATACAAATGGCTAAATAGCTACATCGGTCATCTCTCTGAGTGTCCTGAGACTCAGTCATGGCATGGGGAATAAAACTGTTGTCCACAATTTGATAGTGATCCACTATATATGCTCATCTCAACATCTCAATGCAAGGGAACTAGCTAAATAGTGTACTGGAATCATTCAAAAAATGTATGGTAGCCCGGCTACTATATATGTGATAACAGTACCCTTTGGAATATGAGCCTACTTGTATTATTATGTTATCTAAAAATATGTTTATTATTTTGTTCGATTTTATTTTTAACAAATAATTTGCACAATTTTGATCTCCTATACTTTAAAGGTAAGGAATGTTGAATTTATGGTTATATTGAGAGGGTGTGAATAAATATAAAATTATTGTTCTTACTTTAAATATTCATCAATCATTTATCCACTTTGAAACAATAAATGCACATAAATGCAAATCACAGTATACATAATTTAATGTGGAAATCCTTTTGAGAAAAAACACAAAAGGTTATCTTTATATATTCATGTAGGCACTAATCGACTAATACAAAGTTTGTAAGCGCCAACTTACTGGAGACACCAATCACCTCAAATGAGCACCAACTCAACAATATGTAGCAACCTACTGAACACGCCAATCTCCTCAACTGATCACCTACTCAGTAATATGTAGGAACCAACTTACTGGAGACACCAATCTCCACAACTTAGCAACAACTCAATAATATGTAGGCTCTAGCCTACTATATATCTAGGTACTATAATACTGACAAGATCACCTAAAATATTACTTCATAATCAACTTCAATATGCAACAAAATGAACCTCAGATCAACTCCATAATCTCCCTTTGATCTACTTCATAATCTACCCCTATTCTGATTCATAATTTGCCTTTGATCTGCTTCATAATCTTCCTTTAAAATGCTTCATAGTTAGCCCTAATATACAAGAAAACATTCTCAAGACAATCTTTCTGCTTCCATGAGTGTGCCTCCTCTTCCATAGAGAACCTTAGAAACCTTAGGAAAAATTTTAAAGAGAATATCATCAATAACATCTTCAAAACCCAAAAAACATCTTCAAGCCCTAGAAGACCTTCCTCTTCCACAAGTGCACACCTTTTCTATGAGAGATCTCTAATATGATGAGATGAGAAAATGAGAGAGCTCTCCTTCTATTTATACTATTCTTAAATCACTTTATGGGCCGACCTAACATTGTTCAATATCTTAGCAGGGCCAACCTAAAATTTTGGTTGAGCTAACTATACAAATACTTTCATATCTCTTCATTCCTATGGATTTAGAGGGATTTCCATATATCATTATAAAGGTCTCGGAATAATATTTCCAACTATGTAAGTTATAATCCCATTTGAGCTAGGTATCTAAAGTAAAAATTTATTCAAAGATAGGGCATCCAAACTAAGCATTAGAAATCCAAAAACAATATTGCCAACACTCTCCATCTAGTAATATTTATCTTGGACATATGTAATCTCCCCTTACCTTTGATATCTATGGCAATAATATTTCCAACAATATCCCTCTTTTTCATTGATGATAAAATTTAGACAATTCTGCAACAAACCTGTAAATACTCCCCCTATCTGCAACTCCTCTTTTGCCTGCAATTCTCCCCCTTTTTGCAATTCCCCCCCTTGATATCAATGGCAAAGGGATTCCCCCCCAAAGCTTATGTTTTTATTCAATATTTTTTTTCATTGATTATGTATACATTGTTTGAGGTTCTTTGTTTTTGTTACCACAAATATGCCTGAGCTATTTTTTCTTATCTCACACTTTTGGGAGTTGAAGGTGAGAGTGTGTCCTTGATCACGCATTTGGTTGACACTATGAAGATTAGTTTCAAGTCTTGAATAAGTAAGACATTTTTTTCTTTAGTCTTATCATATCCAAGGCTAGCACTACCTCCTTTTTCTTCTTTTAAGGTGAGAAACTTTGATTGATCCCCCATCATGTGTCTTGAACGTCCTCTATCAATATGCCATTGGTTCCCTTTATCTTGAGCATAGAGTACATGTCCACACTCTTCATTTTTCTATACTTCTCTATGTGTTGGAGAAAACTCATTATGGCTTGGGAATACCACAACAGACAGATGACTACCAGAAATCAACTCAATTCTCAAAACAATGCTATTATAAATGACAATGTTAAGATAATGGAGAAATGTAGCCAACCTCGATCCAAACGTTTGATGTAGATCCCCGTTGGAGATTTCAATCCATGCACTTGAAATTTGCAAATTAGTCTTGACAGCCAATATCCAACAAGTACATATAATATATAAATGACATTAACATTATCAATAAAAATGGTCCATAATATCACAAGCAAATGTAACCCAATGTATAATAAACAACATTTACAACATGAATGGACGAGAATATGAGTATTTCTATTAATAAACAAGAAGAAGTACAAGGTGATATGACCTCTTGCCGGCAACCAATCTGAACCAAGATCTAGATCAATCCACTTGTGCCTCCACCACTTCAATCCTCCATGAATGGAAAACTCAAACTAGATAGGAGTTTGGAAGGTGAACATAAAGGGTTCACAACTACAAGGATCAATGAGTGTAGACTCAAGATAGGGCAAAAATCCACTAGAGTTCCCTTGCTATTCTCTTCTTCCTCCCGTCCATAAGCCATATGTGCTCAATATATAGTCCTCTCAAAGGTAGGTGAAAGGACACATCGAGGCGTTACTCGAGTAGATGGAGAGCCAAAGGTCACCCAATGACCGCTTTCTGGGAGTGAAAAGTAATAAATAGTGATTTTTACCATTTTACTTGATACCCGCGGGCTATAGTGATGCAACTCGCGGGTACGCCTACTATAAGGATGCAACAGGCGGGTAGGAATAAAAATAGGGTAAAATAGTGTCTGAAGGATATAAGTGGATCTGAGTCACTGAAATGGATCCTATAGGCCAAATAATGCTAATGCTCACAAGGTAGAAGATTACGATGTAACAGATGCCCCCTAATATGTGAGGTCAGAGACTGATGCTACGATGGCCGAAATAAATTATAAAACTCAGAAGTGGAGTGATGGAGACACAAGTGGAAAGAGTAGCTCACTCGTCATAATACAATAGTATCTCTGAATACATGTTGGTATAGTACAACAATCTGATACAATGGCCATGAATAGGCAGTATATAATAGATACATGTCATAAGTGATCATAGCCATGATCCCTCTACAGTAAGATATGGTCTTCTGCTGAAAAGAAGACAACTGGTGCAAAACTGGAGGTGCAAACTGCTGAAATCTGAGAGGTGATATCTTAGATGTAAGGTCAAAGTCATATGTAACATACTGAATGCCACAATCGCCTGGGGTCTTCTACACAAGTCTTCGACGGTGCAAGTCCCATCAAGTGAATAAAGGAGTTGGGGTCGAACCTGATGAGACATCGTCTGATTACCGGTCAATGATGTATACCGTTAATAGACACGAGATGACCCACCGATAATGAAAATGGGCATCAAGGCACAGAGCACAATCATCAGAGTGTGAATAAATGGGTTGAAGTCGAACACTAAGATGAATCCATCGATCAGGGGACATTGATGTATTCCCAAGACTGTCGATGGTGAGAGAACCTGCCACTAATGACTGCAAGCCTCAAGGTACTCAACTGAACTCTAAGCCTCAAGTCCCGAAATAAATGAGTTGAAGTCGACGGAATGAGACTCGCTGGAAGGAGGGTATTAAGGCATCCCCCATCGACCAGCACGAGGTACCAGCAATGCTGAAAGATTTGGAAGATCTCAAGTGAAACGGACTGACTCAATAAGGATGGCCGACATGCAATAGTCAAGAGATCTGAGGAGTGGCCGATACTGGTTTCAGGACTTCCTTTGAACAAGAGCATGAGCAGATGGATAGACTCAGGCAGCATAGACTTGACATAAACTGTGCAATGCAGGAGGCATTACAGAGGGCTCCATAATGACTGGAAGCTAAACCAATCGGTGGAGCAAACTGAGAAACAAGTACATCTCCTAAGGCCCAACTATAATCCCGACTCATAATATATGGAGTGGAATGAATGCTATGTTCAAAGGCGACACAACAGCTGCCAACAAGAAATAATGACCATAATCCCATCCGGCTTTTTGGAATATTTGATTTTTTTTGGTCTTTTTCATATTTGGGAAAAGCTTGAAAAAGAATAAAATTGCTTATAGTACAACAGGTGAGGGAACGAGCATCAAATAGCTAGCAGACTAGTCCCAAGCAATGGAACATACCTGTGCTCGATGCAAGGAAGTGCGTGCAGGATGTGGACACTCGGGGGTATGTTCCCTCAGGGTCAAAAGGTCATCAAATTGTGAAGGGAAAATATAAGCTCTGCAGGGCTCGACAGGGGAAAAGTGTTCAGACACTAGGCTAACAATTGAGTAAGCGGGAGCCGGCAAAAAGCTCAAGCAGCAAGCAGGATGATGCAATGCAATCACAACATGATATAAATAAGGGGATTCCTTAAGGGAGATGGCCAGCATAAGACAAAGTAGAGTATGAGTCTTTATCACAACGTTATGGCGTGACTACAAAGGACTCCCAATCCTAAGGACAAACAACAGCATGGGCACCATAATGCATAAAGGGGTTGTAACTAGGGTACCCATGTTCAGAAAATCCCTACCGCCACATAACGACACTTCTATAGCAGTGTGAAGGTTCCGTGTCAGTTACGAAGCGGGGTCGCACCTAGGGTGTATGAAAATGGTCAATAGGTCAAATGCATAATGCATGCGAAAATGGCATCTAACCTATATGCTAGGTGTGAAACGTACCTGCCATAGGTGTGAAATGGTTCAGAACACCTTTCGCCGAGGAAATTTGATTAAAAAACACTACTCCATGACACGATATTAGTTTATAACGGCTCAAAATGGAAAAAAATATAGAGAAGTGGGTCCAGAAAATTATAAATAGTAATAAAATTTTCCAAATTACAATTCATTTGCACTATTCACCAATTTGGAGTTATTTGGTTAGTTTTCACCTGAAACTTCAGGTGCTGATCCTGGGAGCTACAAGCGACCGTTCAACGAACCGTCCGGAGCAGGTTAGTAGTTACTTCCATACCTTTCATTTTAATGTTTTTATTTCGTTTTTTATCGGTGGGTTTTTTAGTTTTGACAAGCCCTAGATGGCTTTGGCGCTACCCGCGGGCTATAACTATGCAGGTCGCAGGTAGGGCACCAAACGCGTAGTCAAAAAATAGATTGGCTGCGGGTACCCGCCACTGTATACAAATTAGCCTGCGGGTATGGCCGTGAAGAAATGTTTAATCATGAAACTGACCAAAACTTGTTTGCTTTCCACTCCAGGATGGTTCTAGAGTGGAGGGAAAGAGAGCATGACCAGGTTAATGAGGTCGTGCGCAATGATTTGCAAGTGCAACAGGCATTGCAACCATGTGGGTTGTACAAGTTATGGAGTATAGGGGGTTTAAGGGCCCAAAACCTATTACTCCATCACCTGATAGATTACTGGGATGTGGATGCACAAAACTTCATCCTCAACGGGAAAACCCTTACACTGGAAGTGGAGGATATCTACTTCATTACCGGTTTGTCCCGTAGAGGGGAGGTGGCCAGTCTTCGGTCTCGGACCGTGGGTGGTGGGATCACTGTTCAGGACTACATAGCACTGTATTGTCCAGCAAAAACACAAGCGGTGGGAATCCAAGTGCCCATCAATGCCATAGTAGATCTGATCACACAGATCATTGTGGCTACCCTGGTGCGGATCACTAGATCCAAAGCTCTGCACCAGGCATTCAGGACGGTGATGTTTTATGCATCAAAATGCATGCAACCTATGATATTCGACCGGTGTACTACACTGCCGGTGTCTATGAAGACACAATTGACGGAATGCAAAGAGGGGAAGGCCAAAAAATTTGGGTATGGTAGCATCCTATGCAGCTTCTTCTTTGAGAGGGTTCCGGGGCTTAGCCCGAGGGTGGATGTCCCTCCTCACAGTCTCTGTGATCCAGCCCTAACTCGGTGGGCTGAGATCCTGACACGACAGGGTGGTGGCCGTCTGGCGTCACCATATACTGAGGAGTTCTTCCACTGGTGGAACCGGCAGGTGATCATTATATAGGACTATCCCTATGTGGGGATAGACTTCAGACAGGATCGTGACATGCCGCTCCCACCAGGCCCAGCATTCAGAGACATCGGTGAGTACTCTTTTGGTTTTGTGTTTATTAAATTTTTATGGATTTTTTTATTATAGTTGAAATGCAAAAAATCTTTTTGGTGGTAGTATCAAGTGCTAAAGTTTGACTGTTTGCTCGCAGACAAAGGTCCAGTGAGACCCGAGGGATTCCCGAGACATGGTCATTGGGGTAGAGGTGATGAGGCAACAGATGCTGCAGCAGGGCGCACACTTTAGACGTTGCGGTGCAACATATCACGGATGGTTGCCTGAGTACCACAGATAGAGGTAGCCCGACTACCTGAGGCCATGCAGCGCCAAGTATTGGGTGGTCCTAGTGAGTGGGTGCGGCTATTGCAGCGGGTAGCCAATGCAGTACAGTACTTCTATGAGACACATCCCATTGAGGCAGCATCCTGACCTCCTCGAAGAGAATAGATATCCCAGGGTCTCATTTTTTGTATCGATATGTATATTTTTGAGGGCTACGGGATCCAGTTTTGTATGACACTACCATTTTTGGACATATTTATATATATATATATATATATATATAACTTTGGTTCTCGGTTCTACTATACGTGTGTATGTACAAATGTATGAATGTCTTTGTATTTATGTGCTTCATGATGAATGTGACAAATGCCAATCTAATACATAGTTAGCGTATGCATCAGATATATAATTAAGACTTCTCGGAATATGAATATATGTAATTGAAACAAAATGTCTCTCCAAGAGTCGTACCTTAAGGAATATCCGTATTAATGTAGGGTCTCGTACACGGTACTGCCCATTCAGCTAAGACACAACTAGTTGTGAATCCAGGCGGACTTCTAAAGAATGGATGTCATGTGAAATAGAATCCCGAAGTAGCTCAATAACGGCACTATACTCAGCCACATTATTAGATGTAGGACCGAGACAAGCACCTCCTGAGGACACAACTAGGTGGTCAGGTGAGAAGATAACCCAGGCAGCAGAAGCAAGCTGCTGCGTATGTCGGCTAGCACCATCTACGAAACCTAAGAATGTAGGAGATCCCGTTTACTCCTGTCAATCAAACAGAAGCTAATCAGCAGACCCGACAACCAAAAGGCAAGCTAAACTATGTTCAGAAAACTATACAATAGTGTACAAAACTATCAACCTAAACCGGAGGTTCAAGCGTAATACCGCTTGAGGTAGAGCCCATTTCGAGGCTCCTTCAAGGTAACTCCCTCATAGTCTTCTAACTCATAAGCTCCTTTTTTGAGGACATGCCTCACAATGCAAGGACCATGCCACATGGGATTGAACTTGCTTGCCCCCAGGGGTTCTTTAGCTTGGTCATACAAGAGTACCAAGTCACCTTCAACATATTGCCGGGGACAGACAAACCTATCATATTGAACCTTGACACAACGCTTGTTAACATCAATGGCCACAGCGGCATCTCGATGTTGCTCGTCAAGTTGCTTGAGGTGTACTAAACGTTGCTCAATATCTGTCGTATCAGGGAGGAGCTCTATGGCTAGCTTGAGCGAAGGGATTTCGCATTCAATCGGTAAAAGTGACTCCACATCATGAACTAACTGGAATGGTGAGAACCCGGTGGAAGTCTTAACTGCGGTTCAATATGCGCACAAAGTAGGATATAACATGATATGCCAATTGGTCTTGCTTTGTTGGATGGTACGTTGGAGAATGGTCTTCAAAGACTTATTTACTGCTTCAACCTGACCATTCGCTTGAGGATAGTAGGAAGACGAGTGTTCCTGACGAAACCCAAGCTTGAGAGACAAATTCTCCATCATCTTGTTTTGAAATTGACTGCCATGGTCAGTGACAATCTCTTTCAGGATACCGAACCGAGTGA
The DNA here is from genome assembly GCA_027924585.1 of Larix kaempferi. NCBI lineage: Eukaryota > Viridiplantae > Streptophyta > Pinopsida > Pinales > Pinaceae > Larix > Larix kaempferi. The sequence goes on along the minus strand of BSBM01000809.1, from coordinate 2,772,627 downwards.
TAATATGGTTGAACACGAAATGGGCTGCAGTAGCACCGTCGGCTTTTACAGTAGGCATGGCCTCAACCCACTTGGAAAAATAATCCACAGCCACGATAATATGGTGATGCCCCCCAGCCGAAGATGGTTTGCAATCCATGAAATCTACCCCCCACTTAGTGAAGGGATCGACAGTGACAACCAGATGGAGGGGCACTGGGTGCGAGTGTATGTTCCGAGAAAACACTTAGCAAGGGTGACATCTCTTCACTGTGTTAATACAATCTTTAAAGATGGTAGGCCAAAAATAACCAGCTTGCATGATACGCTGGGCTGTAGCAATCCTGGATAAGTGACCGCCACATGCCCCCGCATGGCAATCATTAAGTACCCATTCCTCTTCTTCGTGAGTCAAGCAACGATGGAGAATGGAATCCTTTCCTCAATGATATAGAGTATCACCGACGATAGTATAATCTTTAGCATGATGTCTCACACACCGCCGCTCATCTCGTGAATAATGTGGAGGAAACTTCAAAGTTTGGAGATAAACAATAACATCCCCATACCAAGGTTCCTCGGATGAGATAAGAAATAAGTGTTCATCCACAAAGGAATCTTCATGAATGACATCCTCATCAAGTCATGGAAGGTTCAACATAAGATCAACAAACACCAATGATTTCACCTATTTTGCCGAAGCAAAACCAAGATCAAATTCCTAAAGGATTACAATCCATTTATTATACTTACCCACGATATGGCGTCGTGATAGCACAAACTGAAATGGATTGATGTGAGCTACAACTGTGGTTGTTCGAAGCAAAATGTAATGTTGTAACCGCTGGACTACGTGGACAATCGCAAGTGCCATCTTTTCTACGTGAGTGTACCTTGTCTCAGCGTCTACTAAATTTCGACTGAGATAATAGATAACATGCTCGACGAGTGCATCATCTACCTGAACCAAGACCTTGCCAATAGTCTCTTGAGACGTGGCCACATAAATAATGAAATCTAGTGTAAAGTCCAGCGGACTAAGCACAGGGGCCGATACCAAATCTTTCTTAAGGGCGTAGAAAGACTGTTGGGCTCGCTCATCCCAGATAAAAGGTGTGTCTTTCTTCAATAAACATGTGAAACCTTTGGTAATATTAGCATAGTTAGCTATAAACCGACGTAGAAAAGCAGCTCTCCCTTGGAGGATCTGAAGTTGTAACAAATTACGCAGAGGAGGAAACTGAAGTATTGCCTCAACTTTGAGAGGATCGACTCTAATACCCTCCCTCGAAACTATGAATCCTAGAAGGCGACTAGTCCTAACAACGAAGATGCATTTGTTTGGATTCAATCGAATTTTGTAGTGTATACATCGTTCGAGAATCATACGGAGGTGCTTGGGGTGGTCCACTCTCTTGCGAGAATGGCCAGCAAGATCATCCAAGAAAACTTCCATAATCATCTTAAGATCGTGAAAGGCATATGTCATGGCTCGCTCAAAAGTAGCTCCGGCGTTTTTAAGGCCGAAGGGCATTTTCCCATATGCAAACGTTCCCCATGGACAAATAAATGCCATCTTATGTTGGTCCGCGGGTTTGATTTGAATATGATTATAACCCAAGAAGCCGTCCATGAATGAAAAAATCTCACTACCCGCACAAGCATCCAATATTTGGTCAATGAATGGCGTGGGGAAGTTGTCTTTCAGACATGCACAGTTCAAATCTCTAAAATCAGTGCATACACGGATCGTTCCCTGCTTCTTATCCACAGGAATGGGGTTTGACACCCATTCGGTAAGGGGAACAGGGTAGATGAAACTAGCTTTGAGTAGTTTCTCCACCTTTGCCTTAATAGTAGCTGCCTTCCTAGGGTTCATAGCACGTAAGCGTTGTCGAACCGGTTTAGCATCAGGATATGTTCTAATCTCGTGTTCAACAATGCGGGGGTCTATTCCTGGCATCTCCTCATATGACCGGGAGAAAGCTTCCTGGAGTTATGTAAACAAGTTAGTGTAAATAGTGATCTCCTCAGGAGTGCAATCGGCACCGATGTAAACGTTATCTATTTTTCCGGGAGTGCAAGAGATGTTGATCGAAGTGGTTGGGGAAATATTGGCCATATTCTCCTCCGCAAAAACATCATGTGACTCCAAAAGAGCCACAGGGTGACCAACCATCTCTGCTAGAGTCATCCTAAACTCCTCTTGCTCAACGAGCTCGAGGTTGGGAAGGAAATAAGAGCGATGGTGCATATCTTCCCAAGGCCTCTCACTACCACACAAGGCCTTGAGGATAGCTTCATCAGATGGTAAAGTATCATCAAGGCAATCGTGGGAGCAAGATGACTTGGCTACCCAAACTGGCAGCGTAACAGGATCTTCTTCGACTGTCTGGGAAGAAGAGAGATCCGGATCTGCAGTGGTTTGTTGGATATGATCGTAAGTGAGCTCCGCTATAGATAAAGGCATAGACATCCCGACGTGCGCAATGTCTCCTGACATGGAAATCGTGGATGGTAAAGTCCACGGATCATCAAAATAGGAGGTCCAGAATAACATATTATTCAAAGGAGGAGATGCATTGTCGGTAATGGTTCCAATAAAATTCACAGGTGCAAAAAGATTATAAGTTCCCATCAATGAGGGGTACATTCCAACACCTATGTTCCCAGTTGTCAGCTGAGAATTAGAAACTTGTGGGACTACAGATCCCGTGGATTTTGCGGAAGGAGTGCCAACAAAATCTAGCTGATCGATCGTCACAATATTACCTTCGTGGGGAAAGCAGATAACTCTAAATATAGTAGATGCGACAGCCTTCATAGCGTACATCTAGTTCCGACCCAGTAAAAGGTTGTTGTCGATGGGCGCATCAACCACTTCGACTTCAATAGGCACAGACTTACCTCCCAAGGAGACAACAAGGGAAGGCATAATTCCATGCGGCGTAAAAGATCTACCATCGAATGCAATGAGTGTAGTTCTAGATGCAAGTAGAGGAGGAGAGCCAAGAGCTTTCCAACAAGTTAACGACATTACTGATGCGGAAGCACCTTCATCAACCATAGTATGTTTGACGAAGCTCTGAAGGAAAACCACTTGGATTTGAAAAGCCACGTGGTAAGGTAAGCGAGGCTGGACATCAGTAGTATCGAACTTGATAACACTAGGATTGCCCCCATCCTGAACTCCTAACGCACTCAAAAGTGCATGCTTCTGAGAAGGACAGGCTTGCAAAACTTCAAGAGCCGACATGGCACACGGAGTTTGTCCCAAATCTTCTACGATGGAGTAGTTCTGGGAGGCTCGAGCATTGGGATTATGCGTAGAGCACTTGAGAACACGTTTCAGTATCTGCAGCATAATGGAGGGATTCTCGATATGCAAGGAATTTTCAGGAGGAGGGGGAGGCTCATTCCCCAAATTAGGTTGTGGTGCACCATAATTGTGCTGACGAGTAGCAACACAAACCTCCAATTGAACCATATTCACACATCCATAACCACTAGTATTGGAAGAAGCCATTGCCATTTCATTAGTACCATAACCAGTGGTGGGAGCATGCAAAGCCATGTTTTGATGATGAGGAAGGGGATCCTTCAACACAGCTGGGCTCTATTCCAAATGCTTCGATGCTTCTTCAATTCGAGGACATAAGTGAGTAAGATGATCCTCCCCACAGAGCTTGCAAGGGAATTTCACCTTACGCCTAGGTTTACGATCCTCGCCAGCATTACCGCCTTCCCGAGGAGGGTTGACATTCTCTTTATGAGGAGTATTACGATTGTTATTTTTATTACTTCCATTGTTTCCATCCCTACGATTATTTCTCCCCTTTTTATTACCACCAGGTTGTTGGTTACCTGATGGCTTCATTGATTGCACATTGTGTACATCAGACGACGGAGTGGAAGTGGACAAGGTGTGAACCTGTCCGGGAGCAGACTGGTTTAGCGACAAATTTTGCATTTGATTAGCTACCAAGTCTATAGGGCGAGTGCATGCGGACCCCACGATGCCATCGGCATGTGGTTCAGGAACTGACATAGGCTCATGTCTTGTTCTCGGTGCATCGGGAATAATGTCATTCAAAATGCCAGACTGAGAATAAAGTAGATCTAACTGCTGGACTTTCAAGATAGCTTGTTCCTCAGTCACAATGCCAGACATTGAAACATCCTTAGCAATGTATGGGAGTAGAGACTTGAGGAACCATTCCAATAGGAACTTTGGAGGAATGTTGGCTTTCACTAATCTCTTCCACCGATACCACTCTTGAACGTGGTCAGAAATATGTGTGGCCTTATTCTGATAGAAGGTGGACAACAACTCAGTACCAGTATCATAATGAACCAGTAACTGGAAATGGTCTAAGAAAACCAAAGCAATCTCGTTGAATCCTCTATAGGTGTTTCCAGGAAACTCCACATACCACTTCGCGGATGCCCCCATGAGGGTGCATTGAATAGTTGTAATCTAATGGAATCATGATTCAAAGAGGGTGAGGAGCACCAAAGGTGAAATGTCGTGACATGATCTCTCGGGTCCTCACCACCTTTCCCCTCAAACTTCGGAATGTCCAAAGGGAGCTTGGTAGGGACTGAGGGCCAAGTAGGGTCGTGACACACTGGATCGTTCGTAAGCTTCGAAATATTTGGAAGATTCAAGCGTGCAAGGAACGGGAGGTGAGGCTGGAAAGCTTGATTATAAGCCCCCATAAAAGGTTGGTTAAATGGAACCGTGTTATAAGATGGACCAAAAGCTTGACCATGAGGGTTAAACTGCTGATAATAAGTCCCTAACGGACCATAAGCTTGCCCATGGCCATAAGATTGATAACCTCCTCCTGCTTGACCCATTTGAGAGTAAGCAGGTATATGCGTGTTTTGGGCACCATATTGGGGTGGTGGGTGATACTGGTGGCCAACACCGATTGTGTTGTAGTAAGGGTTTCCACCATGAGTATGGGGCATGTATGTACTATTCATAGCAGGAACCGTGTTGTAATGACCGTAATGGTATGGTATGTTCCCACCCCCAGCATTAGGATTAGCTTGAACAGTCGCGTGGTGACCAGAAGCATGAGAAGCATTCCCAACTCTAATATTGGTGTGACTAGTAGCAGGGATGGTGGCGTGATGTCCATGTGGATAGGAAATATCCCCACCCCCTACATTAGAATTACTAGTGGCAGCAGTGGACGCAAAAGTATGCGGTATGTGTCCACCCTTGTGGTTGGGAGGAACATTATCATTTGTAAAAGTAGTCCTATGTTGATGAGTAGCGGCATGTGTATTAGGTGGTGGATGGCGAGTCGTGTTCCGAACAACGTTCCGATTAGGTTGGATAATCCTAGGAGGTGGTCGTCTTCCAACATTAGCATTGTTAGGAATCTGACCAGTCCCCATACTATGTGTGTGGGTGGACAACGTATATGTAACTTCGGAATGTATTTCACATATATGTATATTGTACTCCTATAGAGATGGTATTATGCCTCTATAAGGAAGTGTCGTCATTTATATTGTAAGTGTCGTAACTTATACTTGATGGGTTATTAGACCACCTTATTTGGGGTCGGCCCTGTATAAGTCATGTGGGTCAAAGGTTTATTAGACCGCCCTATTGGGGGTCGGCCATGTGGGTCAAAGGGTTATTAGACCACCCTATTGGGGGTCGGCCCACTCAGCATTATGTTATGTGGTTAAGTTCGAGCCTACATGAGTTAGGTAAAAAGGCAAGTCAAGTCAAGTATAAATAGAGTGCGGGAGGCACTCTATTTACTCACTCACTTCTCACATGCACTTAAGGAGGAGTGGCGCACTTATGGAGGAGGAGGATCTTCTGCTAGGTTATGGCTATCTCTCTTGGTTGGTTGTATCATTGCTCTATCTATCTCTGAGGAAGTTATTGGGGTTTTTCACCTTTATGGTTTTCCCCAAGTAAATCTTTGTGTCTCTTGTGTGCTTGCATTATTGTCTCCATGATTGATATGCTGTAGATATGCTGTACATGTTGTTCTCTCAGTTAAGATCCTAGATCAGATTGAAGTAAATTCTGAAAATTTAACATGGTATCAGAGCTAGCCTGAAAGAAGGCATGATATGGCATGTATGACACTTGTTGCACTTACGATGCTAGGGCTTGATATAGAAAAAACCAGTCATCGTAGCACTTTCGCTATAAATCCGTTTTGGCGAAGTTTTCGGATCTGAAATTGTTACAGGACGAAGCTAAGATCTCCAGGTATCTTGTGTCCAAAGGAAAACCTCTAATTCGTTGTACTTTGTGATTTATGATCTGTACAATATAGGGTTTCTGCCTCTTCCAGATCTGAGTCAAAATCAGGTGACCTTGGGAAAAAGGTCATATCTTGGGCTAGGAAGCTCCAAATGAAATTTCGTAAAAAGTGACAGGTAGTACACAGTCTGTACTATCTCAGAAAACTTTTTCAGAGGCCGAAGTTGAACCAGTGACACGTGGAACTCCATACAAGTTCGCTCTCCTGTATTATCCCATAAACAGGTCATGTTGCGACATTTGGCATAACTCTCTCTCAGAGAGTCCAATTGAGGTCATACCTGTCAGGATGGAAAGGTAACAGGCCGAGATATCTCAAAAAACTTTTTCAGAGGCTGAAGTTAAAACAGTGACACGTGGCACGCCGTACAAGTTCGCTCTCCTGTTTTATCCAAAAACAGGTCACGTTGCGACATTTGGAATAACTCTCTCTCAGAGAATCCAATTGGGGTCAGACCTGTCAGGATGGAAAGATAACAGGTCAGGATATCTCAAGAAACTTTTTCAGACCCTGTGGATCCAAAATTTCGGAGTTACACCAGAAACAATCAGGTACATATTTCTGTCAAAACAGAATTATTTTTTGGTACCTTCATTCATGGCTTCCGGAATTTAGGGCTTTGGAGAAAGTTGGAATTTTTGTAATCGGAGATCACGGCTGGATGCTACTCATCAAAATAGAAATTTAGAGACCAAGATCAGAATTTTTGGTTGGGCGGAAGGCCGGGCTTGATTAGACCCTAGTTCGGGACTTTGATCAGAAAAGTGGAAAATTAGGGCTTCTGTAAAAATGGGAATTTTTGAAATCTGTGACCACGGCTGGAAGCTCCTTAGAAAAATAGAAGCTTAGAGCTTTGGATCAAACATTTTGATGGGGCAAAAGAGTGGGCTTCATCAAACCCCAGTTCAGGGTCATGTACAGTGATTCCGGAAGTTTCAAAGGCAAAATTGAGGAGTGAAACTTTGCAGTTTTCAAATTCTGAATATACCAGTTTGATCAGCTCATCAAGGCGCATATTCCTATCCTTTCGGAAGTTTGAAATTCAAAGTTTGAATTTTTGGGGTTTCTCTGACAAACCCATATCCAGCTCCAGGTCCAGTTCTTGCAAATCAAGTGGATTGGGTTAATCCTAGAAGAAGATGGATTGATCATCTGCATGAGTGAAGAAGTTCCTGTTTCAGAGGGAGATGAGGCTAAGGTCTTACATAAGAAGATTACAAGCAATCTCGACAGGTATGTCTCATCGAGGTATGTTTCGATATTTGTCCATGATTAAGTTTATGGTATGTTTGTCTTCATGTTATTACGCTTAGTACAATTTTGATTTTAGATTTGTTGTATCACCTTAACAAAATTATGAATGCATGATAGAAGATATTCATTGGTTAGGGTGTTGACACTTATGATTGTACTAATGCATTATGGTGTTGTATGAGGTTTATGTTGTCTACTAACATGAAAGGTACACCAAGAAAGACAGATCATGTTCTGGTCCAAGAACATATGATCATGATAACATGAGGACAAAGATTCATCCATTGTCATGGATCTCATACAAGATCCATTCACGAGGTATGTATAACTTGGTTTGGTTAACTTATGAGACATGCAGGTTACTAGCACAAGTCACTGAAGAGAACCAAAAGACATTATACGGGTATGTTAGACATAACTAGCTAACATGATCATCCAGGTATGTTTTTCCTATATCAAGCTAGATTCCTACCTTGGGTTAGGATCTTATACTATCGTGTTGTTGATAATGATTATTCATGATGGTATAGGTTTGAATAATAACAGGTTTTATGCACATTATATCTCTTATCTTAATTGATGATTCAACTAACGCGAAGAGTCATAGGTTTGAGTAATTATAGGTTTAGACATGTTATGCTTCTTATGATTTGACTAACCATAAGAATCCTACATAAACCTTGAATGCTAATGCTTATTATTTCTGATTGAAATGATCATGAGTATACATGCTTGAGATTATTGTGTTTTAAATAGTATACTAATGAATGTATGATTTTATATGAATCATGATACTAATAAGCATGCATAGGGACCAAGGATGAATATGAGTTCAAGAACAGGTAATTCAGGAAGCAAAGATCAAGAGGGAGCACACTCCAGTTGCTCCTACCAGAAAGCAAAGGAGCACACTCCAGTTGTTCCTGCAATAAAGAAAAGGAGCACACTTCAGTAGTTTATGCAAGGATGCAGATATTCAGAGGGAGTTGTCCATCTCTCTACATTCCACAACAGAAAGGTATAGAAGAAGCTACTTCAGATTAGGACTCCAGCAGCTCCTGCAAGGAAGCAAAGACTCAGAGGGAGTCCACCCAACGAACAAAGAAAGATAAGTATTTTAATCATCATTTCTTGCATATTTGTTTGTTTAAATAAAATTGTTCAATGATGTATATGCTCATGTTCCTAGACTTAGGATATGTATTGTGCATATTAGAATAGTTGCATTAATGAACAGTATACTACTAATACACATGGGTAAGTGGCCTATGGCACTGTACAATGTTCCATTGCTACTTATCTAGAATGAAACCTCTTTGCTGACATGTTGGGAGTTGTGCACACTCTTAACAATGTTCTGGTAGAGATTGGAAGGCATCTAGAAAGTTACGCGATATGGATAAATGTTGTATTGAAGCATTGGCTAAGATAATTGCATGACTGTATGAAATATTTATTTATGTGTAAGAATTTGTTCTGAAAACTATGAGATGTTTTCTAATCATGCAATTTAACTTGTTGTGTAGGAAAGATCATATGCCATCACCTACAAAAGAAGAAATACAACATTTGTTCAGCAACAAAATTTATCTATTGAAGATATTGAAGTTCCCAGGATACGGGAAGAATGCCATGATCCGTCGATCATGAAGAATGATGTTTGGGATGTAATCCCAAGACATGAAGGGAAGTTTGCTATGACTTCCAAATGGAACTATCAGATCAAGCATGTTGCAGATGGCAGCATTGAGAAATATAAAAGTGATGAAATTGAAGATACACCAGATGGATTCAAGACAGCTTTCTTGAATAGTGTAGTTGAAGAAGAAGTGTATGTGGAGCAGCCACTTGGTTCTGAGACACATGATAGGAAATCATATATGTGCAGAACTTGGTATGGTGAAGATAGATTGATTGCCGACACGCAGCGGAAGCTTACTATCGAGTTCGAGATGAAGAACTTGGGGATAATGCACTATTTGGTTTTGGCATGGAGGTGTGGCAGAGTGCAGAAGGAATCTTCCTTGGACAAGGGAAGTATGCAGTAGAGATCCTGAAGAGGTTCAGGATGATGGATTGCAAGGCCATGACCACACCTATGGCATCGAATCTGAAGCTTCTTTGTGATGCTTCATCTGAGCCAGTTGATGTTTCTATGTATCGTCAGATTATTGGGTCCTTGATGTACCTGACGAACACGAGACCAGATATTTGCTTTGCTGTGAACACATTGAGCCAGTTTCTGACGGATCCGAGGAGTGTTCACCTGGTTGCTGTAAAGCATGTTCTGAGGTACCTGAAGGGTACAGTGGATTATGGGATCAGATATGAGGCGAATCAAAAGTTTAACCTGCAGGGTTATGTTGATTCAGATTGGGCTGGCAGTGCTGCAGATAGGAAGAGCACATCTGGGTGTTGCTTCAGTATGGGATCAGGTGTGATCTCTTGGTTTAGCAGGAAGCAATCCTGCGTAGCACTGAGTACAGCTGAGGCAGAGTATGTTGCAGTATGTTCAGCTAGTTGTGAGGCAGTATGGCTACGGAATCTACTGTCTGAGTTATTTGATCTCCCGTTGGAGGCTACTGGTATCTTCTGTGATAACCAAAGTTGTGTGAAGATGTCCGAGAACCCAGTGTTTCATGACAGGTCGAAACACATAGAGATCAAATATCACTATATCAGGGATATGGTGCAGAGAGGAGCTGTGAAGCTCCTGTATGTTGTGACGGACGAGCAGATTGCAGATGTGCTGACGAAGCCACTAGCCAGAGTGAAGTTCGAGTAATTCAGAGAGAGGCTTGGTGTTCTTCAGATCGAGGACACTTCGAGGAAGAAGTGATGGACACATTTGCTGAAGCCATTCCAAGCATGTTGGAAGGAGGATCCTTCACATGGCTGTGGATGTAAGCGCTGGATGATGAGCATCAGGATGATGTTCTGGTTTCTGCTTGGATATGATCAGTTGGATCATTTTATGTATGTACACATCATGTGGATGCTGGATATGATCAGTTGGATCATTTTATGTATGTATGTACGCATCATGTAGATGCTGGATATGATCAGTTGGATCATTTTATGTATGTATGTATGCATCATGTTGGATGCTTGGACCATGTATCTGTATATGTATCAGGTGGATACATTGTATGATCAGGTGGATCATGTATGGTGATATGTATCATGTATTTGTATCAGGAGGATACATTGATGATCAGGAGGATCATGTATGATGATATGTATCAGGTAGATACTTGGTATGCATCAGGAAGATGCATTGATGATCAGGAGGATCATGTATGATGATATGTATCAGGTAGATACTTGGTATGCAGCAGGATGTTGCAGTGATGATCAGGATGATCATAGATGACGAGCTTCAGGATGTTGCTCCAGATGACATGCAGCAGGATGTTGCAGTGATGATCAGGATGATCATAGATGACGAGCTTCAGGATGTTGCTCCAGATGACATGCAGCAGGATGTTGCAGTGATGATCAGGATGATCATAGATGACGAGCTTCAGGATGTTGCTCCAGATGACATGCAGCAGGATGTTGCAGTGATGATCAGGATGATCATAGATGACGAGCTTCAGGATGTTGCTCCAGATGACATGCAGCAGGACGTTGCAGTGATGATGATCAGGATGATCATGGATACATCAGGATGATGTATGGTGAGTATCAGGTTGATACTCTGTGGCCGTGGATCAGCTTGTGCAGATGAGCATGTAATCCGTTGCCCTGGGAGATTTGCAGATGGTCTTGCGAGGTTTTTCCTATGGCATTTAATTCGTTGCCCTGGGACATCTGGCAAATGCTCTTTCGAGGTTTTGCTCTGGGAGGACATGTAATTCGTTGCCCTGGGAGATCTGCAGATAGTCTTGCGAGGTTTTGCCTATGGCATGTAATTCGTTGCCCTGGGATATCTGGAAGATGCTCTTGCGAGGTTTTGTCCTATGGCATGTAATTCGTTTCCCTGGGAGATCCGATAGGTTGGGCTGTGTGCCCGTAATCAGTCCTGGGATGCTCTTGCGAGGTTTTGCCATGACCACATGTAATTCGTTGCCCTGGGAGATCCTATAGGTAGAGCTGTGTGCTCGTAACAGCCTGGGATGCTCTTGCGAGGTTTTGTGGTGAGGTCACATGTAATTCGTTGCCCTGGGAGATCCTATAGGTAGAGTTGTGTGCTCGTAACAGCCTGGGATGCTCTTGCGAGGTTTTGTGACGCACGTAAAAGTCCTGAAGATTCCACAGTATGGCCAGTGATGATGAAGACCTGCAGGTGGTGGGCCTACATCCAGTATGAAAAAGGACTGGCTCTGTAGAACTTCCTATGACGAGTAGATTCAGAGATTGATTGAGATAGCAGCAGCAGTGACGATGATGATGACTCGATGACGATTATCCAGTGACGATGATCCAGAGAAGATGACTTGTGCTAGAAGAACTGTGCTGAGAAATACCTTCCTAGTTAAGAGGGAGTGTTGATGTATATGTAACTTCGGAATGTATTTCACATATATGTATATTGTACTCCTATAGAGATGGTATTATGCCTCTATAAGGAAGTGTCGTCATTTATATTGTAAGTGTCGTAACTTATACTTGATGGGTTATTAGACCACCTTATTTGGGGTCGGCCCTGTATAAGTCATGTGGGTCAAAGGGTTATTAGACCACCCTATTGGGGGTCGGCCATGTGGGTCAAAGGGTTATTAGACCACCCTATTGGGGGTCGGCCCACTCAGCATTATGTTATGTGGTTAAGTTCGAGCCTACATGAGTTAGGTAAAAAGGCAAGTCAAGTCAAGTATAAATAGAGTGCGGGAGGCACTCTATTTACTCACTCACTTCTCACATGCACTCAAGGAGGAGTGGCGCACTTATGGAGGAGGAGGATCTTCTGCTAGGTTATGGCTATCTCTCTTGGTTGGTTGTATCATTGCTCTATCTATCTCTGAGGAAGTTATTGGGGTTTTTCACCTTTATGGTTTTCCCCAAGTAAATCTTTGTGTCTCTTGTGTGCTTGCATTATTGTCTCCATGATTGATATGCTGTAGATATGCTGTACATGTTGTTCTCTCAGTTAAGATCCTAGATCAGATTGAAGTAAATTCTGAAAATTCTGTTGAGATATTGTAACTTCAAATAATATTATATTTGTACTTTATTATTCCGGAGATGTTTCATTCCTCCGTGAAGATCTTATTGTATATCCGAAGATGTTTATTCCTCCGTCGGAATGTGATAACTCGGGTTATTAGACTTCCCTAGTAGGGGTCGGCCCTGTATGTGTTATGTGGGTCAAAGGGTTATTAGACCATCCTAGAGGGGTCATCCCAATTAGTTGTAGTGGGGTATTTAACCTATTGGTTAAATACGAGCCTACGTGTACTTGTGTAAAATACATATCAGAGTAGTGTATAAATAGAGGAGGTGTGTTCCTCATTATATACACTCACTCACTTGAGAAAGGCGCATTTGTGGAGGAGAGGTCTGCTATGGAGGAGAAGGAGCTTATGCTCAGGGTTTGCATCTTTGTATATTGCTGGTCATCTATATTGAGGAAGCTTTGCTGGGTTTTCTACCCCATGAGGGTTTCCCAGGATAAATCTCTGTCTCTTGTGTTTATGCTATGCTTGTTGTTTCTTCAGTGATCCTGTATATGCTATTATTGTGAAATGGAATGTAATGCTGCTATTTTCTATCTTAGCATATTGAATTTTAACATGGTATCAGAGCTAACCTGAAGGAAGACAAGGTATGGCACTAAAGACACTTGCTTTACTTACGACAATTTGAAGGTTAGGGTTTTACATAGCAAAAACCCGTCATCGTAGCACTTTCGCTATAAATCCGTTTTGGCGAAGTTTTCGGATCTGAAATTGTTACAGGACGAAGCTAAAATCTCCAGGTACCTTGTGTCCAAAGGCCAACCTCTAACTCGTTGTACTTTGTGATGTATGATCTGTACAATATAGGGTTTCTGCCTCTTCCAGATCTGAGTCAAAATCAGGTGACCTTGGGAAAAAGGTCATATCTTGGGCTAGGAAGCTCCAAATGAAATTTCGTAAAAAGTGACAGGTAGTAGACAGTCTGCACTATCTCAGAAAACTTTTTCAGAGGCCTAAGTTGAACCAGTGACACGTGGCACTCCGTACAAGTTCGCTCTCCTGTATTATCCCATAAACAGGTCACGTTGCGACACTTGGCATAACTCTCTCTCAGAAAATAAAATTGAGGTCAGACCTATCAGGATGGAAAGATAACAGGCCGAGCTATCTCAGAAAAAATTTTCAGAGGCCGAAGGTCAAACAGTGACACGTGGCACGCCGTACAAGGTCACTCTCCTGTATTTTCCCAAAACAGGTCACATTGCGACATTTGGCATAACTCTCTCTCAGAGAATCCAATTGAGGTCAGACCTGTCAGGATGGAAAGATAACAGGTCAGGCTATCTCAGGAAACTTTTTCAGACCCTGTGGATCAAAAATTTCAGAGTTACACCAGAAACAATCAGGTACATATTTCTGTCAAAACAGAATTATTTTTTGGTACCTTCATTCATGACTTCCGGAATTTAGGGCTTTGGAGAAAGTTGGAATTTTTGTAATCGGAGACCACGGCTGGATGCTACTCATCAAAATAGAAATTTATAGACCAAGATCAGAATTTTTGGTTGGGTAGAAGGCCGCGTTTGATTAGACCCTAGTTCGGGACTTTGATCAGAAAAACGGAAAATTAAGGCTTCTGTAAAAATGGGAATTTTTGAAATCTGTGACCACGGCTGGAAGCTCCTCAGAAAAATAGAAGCTTAGAGCTTTGGATCAAACCTTTTGATGGGGAAAAAGAGTGGGCTTCATCAAACCCCAGTTCAGGGTCACGTCCAGTGAATCCGAAAGTTTCAAAGGCAAAATTGAGGAGTAAAACTTTGCAGTTTTCAAATTCTGAATATATCAGTTTGATCAGCTCATCAAGGCGCATATCTCTATCCTTTCGGAAGTTTGAAATTCAAAGTTTGAATTTTTGGGGTTTCTCTGACAAACCCATATCCAGCTCCAGGTCCAGTTCTTGCAAATCAAGTGGATAGGGTTAATCCTAGAAGAAGATGGATTGGTCACCTACATAAGTGAAGGAGTTCATGTTTCAGAGGGAGATGAGGCTAAGGCTTTACATAAGGAGATTACAAGCGATCTCGATAGGTATGACTCATCGAGGTATGTTTTGAGATTTGTTCATGATTAAGTTTATGGTATGTTTGTCTTCATGTTATTACAGTTAGTACAATCTTGATTTTAGATTTGTTGTATCACCTTAACAAAATTATGAATGCATGATAGAAGATATTCATTGGTTAGGGTGTTGACACTTATGATTGTACTAATGCATTATGGTGTTGTGTGAGGTTGAGGTTGTCTGCTAACAAGATACAGGTACATCACAAAAGACAAATCAGGCTCCATGACCATGAAAACATGAAGACAAAGACTCATCCATAATCTTTGTTCTACTTACGAGGTATGTATGACTTTGTTATATTATGCTTAACCTATGAGACATGCAGGTTCTAGCTCAGGATCTCCAAATCATTGAAGAGATTGTTTAGGTATGTTGTACATAACCAAGTAGGTATACTAATCCAGGTATGTTTCCCATGAATCTTACCTTGTGTTAGGATCCCTTATATAAGTATACTTGGAATGATTGGTTATGCTTATTCATAAAGTTAGTAATCAAGGGATTATGCATATTATATCTTTTATCAATGATATGCATGAGTAAAAGAAGACTTCCCTGAAATCTTGAATACTAATGTTTATTAACTATAATCATGACTATACGTTTTCAAGATTATTTAGTTTTGATAGCATTTAGAATATACTAATGAGTGTATGTTTGTGTATGAGATCATGAGGATGACTCTTGAGCATGCACAGTGGTACAGAATGAATAGAAGTTCAAAAGACATACAGAAGATCAAGCGGGAGGCAGCCACACAAACATAAAAGATAAGTATTTGAGTTGCTATTTGAAATAGTAATGATATTGCCTGCATGCATATTTGTATTCCTAGAATATATAATGCTGAGTGTAAACATTCATAGAGCATTGAACAGTATACAACTAATGTGCATATGTTTGGACAAACATTCCATTGTTGCTTGTCTAGAATGAAACCTCCTTGCTGACATGCTGAGAGTTGTGCACACTCTCGATAGTATGTTCTGGTAGAGATGGAAGGCATCTAGATAGCCACTGTATGCATACAGGATATGGGAAAGTGATGTGCCAAAGTATTGGTCAAAATAGTTGCATCACTATGTAAATGATATCTGTATGCATAATGGGTTATCTTTTGATGATTCTGAAGTATTACTAATCATGTACTTAATTTTGATTTGTAGGAAAGGTCATGAAGAATGATGGACATCGTACAAGTGGTGGATGTTCAAACAAGAAGATTTACAAATCAAACAAAATATAGAAGGCTCATGGCTAGAAGATTCTCTTAGAAAGGGGAAGAGAATCACGACAAGATGTTTGCTCCAAGTATGGTGTAATTAAAGAAGAAGTATGAATCAGGTTCTGTATAGGTACCTAGGATCGATAATAATTTGATAAGCTTAATGATCACCATGGGTGATGTGGATCTCAACCCTTTGCTACAAGGTTGAATATGATACACATATGACATGGATGCAAGAAGGAACTAACCACAGAGTTCGAATGATATTGAGGCTCATATCAGTAGACCCATCTAACAAGAGATGGCACAGATAGATATGCAGAAGATCATTCAATGCAGAAATGAAAAATGAAAGATCTCATTTGATGCTTTACTTCCTAGGTCTGGAAGTATGGCAAGGCTCAGAAGGAATATTTCTCAACCAGGGAAAGTATGATGAGAAATATGACTTGAGGTGTTGGAATGGCCACTCTTATGGATTCCAACTTGAAGCTGTTAGGGGATAACTCATCAGAGTTAGTGGATATAACTCTATACAGTCATTTATTGGGTCTTTGATATATCTAACATATACTAGGTTAGATATATGCTTTGTTATGAACACCTTGAGTTAGTATCTAGTGGAAACTAGATGTGTTTACCTGATAGTTGCAAAGTATGTGATGAGGCACATAAAGGACACGATAGAATTTGATCTATGCTATCTTGAAGATCATGACTTCAGATGGCTATTCAGATTCTGTTTGGGCAGGAAGTGTATCAGACAAGAAGAACACATCGAGAGGATGTTATTGTCTGGGATTAGCCATGATCTCGTGGTTTAGCTGGAAGCAGTCTAGTGTGACTCTCAGCACAAGCGGAATATATGGCTGCTTGCTCTGCTAGTTGTGAAGAAGTTTGGCTTTAGGATTGTTTGACTTAGAGATAGAACCAACTGAGATCCTATGTGATAATTAGAGTTGTATCAAGATGACATAGAATCTAGTGTTCCATGATAAGTCAAAGAACATAGGGAACTAACAAGATATGACACAGAAAGGAACTCTAAAAGTTTGAATTTGTAACAGGTTACCATTGTACTAACCAAGCCTCTACGTCAAGTGAAGAAGTTACCAACCAAACCTCTGTCTCGAGTGAAGTTTGAATACTTCCGAGACAAGCTTGGTGTAGTTCAAAAGGACCCTCCTCGAAAGGGGGAGTAGTATAGTCACTACTGATGAGATTGTCTCATCAAACAACAAGGTCGTTGATGAGGTAACCTGTTCTCTACACCCAGTTACTTAGAAATATTTAGATTTAGGACTCTTATACTTAGAATACTTAGCTTTACTTATACATGCTTTTGATGATAGATGTATTGGTGAGAATACATGCTAGATGTATACATGTTTTGGTGTGATGTATACATGTTTTGATGTATTAGTAAGAATACATGCTAGTTGTGATGTATACATGTTTTGATGTTTGATGTATTAGTAAGAATACATGCTAGTTGTGATGATACATGTTGTGATTATACATGTTTTGATGATGATGATACATGTTGTGGTTATACATGTTTTGATGATGATGATACATGTTGTGATTATACATGTTTTGATGATGATGATACATGTTGTGATTATACATGTTTTGATGATGATGATACATGTTGTGGTTATACATGTTTTGATGATGATGATACATGTTGTGGTTATACATGTTTTGATGATGATGATACATGTTGTGGTTATACATGTTTTGATGATGATGATACATGTTGTGGTTATACATGTTTTGATGATGATGATACATGTTGTGATTATACATGCTTTGATGATGATGATACATGTTGTGATTATACATGTTTTGATGATGATGATACATGTTGTGATTATACATGTTTTGATGATGATGATACATGTTGTGGTTATACATGTTGTGATGATGATGATACATGTTGTGGTTATACATGTTTTGATGATGAGGATACATGTTCTGTTTTGGTAAACATGTGAAGGGATTGGATCATTCCTGGACTTCAGTCCGAAAGAAGAGCCGTAGACGTATGTCTTCGATAATGAAGTTCTTGGTGAACATGTGAAGGGATTGGATCATTCCTGGACTTCAGTCCGAAAGAAGAGCTGTAGACGTATGTCTTCGATAATGAAGTTCTTGGTGAACATGTGAAGGGATTGGATCATTCCTGGACTTCAGTCTGAAAGAAGAGCCGTAGACGTATGTCTTCGATAATGAAGTTCTTGGTGAACATGTGAAGGGATTGGATCATTCCTGGACTTCAGTCCGAAAGAAGAACCGTAGACGTATGTCTTCGATAATGAAGTTCTTGATGAACATGTGAGGGGATTGGATCATTCCCGGAATTCAGTCCTAAAGAAGAGCCGTAGACATGAGGTCTCCGATAACTGAACGACAGGACTGAATCGTCCCTGGACCTCGGTTCAAAATGTACGTGACAAATCCTAGAATTACTCTAGGTTACATCCAGCATGAAACAGGGTTGGCTCTGTAGTTGTGGTACATCCAGCATGAAATAGGGTTGGCTCTGTAGTTGTGATACATCTAGCATGAAACAGGGCTGGCTCTGTAGTTGTGATACATCCAGCATGAAACAGGGCTGGCTCTGTAGTTGTGGTACATCCAGCATGAAACAGGGCTGGCTCTGTAGCTGTGATACATCCAGCATGAAACAGGGCTGGCTCTGTAGTTGTGATACATCCAGCATGAAACAGGGCTGGCTCTGTAGTTGTGGTACATCCAGCATGAAACAGGGCTGGCTCTGTAGTTGTGATACATCCAGCATGAAACAGGGATGGCTCTGTAGTTGTGATACATCCAGCATGAAACAGGGCTGGCTCTGTAGTTGTGATACATCCAGCATGAAACAGGGATGGCTCTGTAGTTATGATACATCCAGCATGAAACAGGGCTGGCTCTGTAGTTGTGATACATCCAGCATGAAACAGGGCTGGCTCTGTAATTGTGTTACATCCAGCATGAAACAGGGCTGGCTCTGTAGTTGTGATAAGGATTGATCATCCTGGAACTTGATCTGGATTGTATCATCCATGGACTCATGTCCTAAAGAGAGCAGGATTGATCATCCTGTAAATATGATCGTGTGATGACGATGCTGCTGATCGTGTGATGAAAATGCTGCTGATCGCGTGATGATGATGCTGCTGATCGTGTGATGATGATGTTGCTGATCGTGTGATGACGATGCTGCTGATCGTGTGATGACGATGCTGCTGATCGTGTGATGACGATGCTGCTGATCGTGTGATGACGATGCTGCTGATCGTGTGATGACGATGCTGATGATCGTGTGATGATGATGCTTATGATCGTGTGATGATGATGTTGATGATCGTGTGACGATGATGATGATGATCGTGTGATGACGATGCTGATGATCGTATGATGACGATGCTGATGATCGTGTGATGACGATGCTTATGATCGTGTGATGACGATGTTGATGATCGTGTGACGATGATGATGATGATCGTGTGATGACGATGCTGATGATCGTATGACGATGCTGATGACGATGTTGATGTTCCAGTAACTAGTCAAGTTACTGATGATGATGAATTGAAGAAAGCTTCCAATGATTTATAGATGTATCATGTATGATGTTGATGACTCCTTGCTCGTGCATATGTTGTTATAATATCCTTCTCGTTAAGGGGGAGTGTTGAGATATTGTAACTTCAAATAATATTATATTTGTACTTTATTATTCCGGAGATGTTTCATTCCTCCGTGAAGATCTTATTGTATATCCGGAGATGTTTATTCCTCCGTCGGAATGTGGTAACTCGGGTTATTAGACTTCCCTAGTAGGGGTCGGCCCTGTATGTGTTATGTGGGTCAAAGGGTTATTAGACCACCCTAGAGGGGTCAGCCCAGTTAGTTGTAGTGGGGTATTTAACCTATTGGTTAAATACGAGCCTACGTGTACTTGTGTAAAATACATATCAGAGTAGTGTATAAATAGAGGAGGTGTGTTCCTCATTATATACACTCACTCACTTGAGAAAGGCGCATTTGTGGAGGAGAGGTCTGCTATGGAGGAGAAGGAGCTTATGCTCAGGGTTTGCATCTTTGTATATTGCTGGTCATCTATATTGAGGAAGCTTTGCTGGGTTTTCTACCCCATGAGGGTTTCCCAGGATAAATCTCTGTCTCTTGTGTTTATGCTATGCTTGTTGTTTCTTCAGTGATCCTGTATATGCTATTATTGTGAAATGGAATGTAATGCTGCTATTTTCTGTCTTAGCATATTGAATTTTAACAACCCCCAGCATTAGGATTAGCTTGAACAGTCGCGTGGTGACCAGAAGCATGAGAAGCATTCCCAACTCTAATATTGGTGTGACTAGTAGCAGGGATGGTGGCGTGATGTCCATGTGGATAGGAAATATCCCCACCCCCTACATTAGAATTACTAGTGGCAGCAGTGGACGCAAAAGTATGCGGTATGTGTCCACCCTTGTGGTTGGGAGGAACATTATCATTTGTAAAAGTAGTCCTATGTTGACGAGTAGCGGCATGTGTATTAGGTGGTGGATGGCGAGTCGTGTTCCGAACAACGTTCCGATTAGGTTGGATAATCCTAGGAGGTGGTCGTCTTCCAACATTAGCATTGTTAGGAATCTGACCAGTCCCCATACTATGTGTGTGGGTGGACAACGTAGTGCCCCCAGCGAGGGTAGTGCCCCCGGTGGGTATAGTATGGCTAACACTTTGACTAGTGCCAGCGTGACTACCAAAAGTAGTGGAAGGTTCAACGGTACTATGACTAGGCATACCAAAAGAGAGTGTTGTCAGGTTGATCGTAGGGCCAGTGTCATCATGTAACTCAGGCATCCCATATCTATAATGGCGTGGAAACGAAGGAACGAAAGGATCGTCCCGTTCTTCGTCCTCGGGTAAGTCGGGCATTCCGTAAAGATAATTATCTAGATTCGAAGGATCAAACGGATCTCGTTCAAGTGGATTAGTCCAAATAGAACCAGGTTGAGTCTCAAGTGGATCACCTCCCCACTCTTCATGAGGAGTATGGGGATCGGAAGTATGGTCAACTATACCCGATGGAGTCAAAGGTTTTTCCTCAGTATCGGGATGTGCATCCATGAAGTTTTGGACGTAAGTCGTGTAAGAATCCAAAGACTTAGAGGGATCCCTCCGATGTCCTCTAGCAACACGGCGTGAAAGCTCGACTGGCTTTAAACCAGCCAACCGACGGGAGCGACGGAGAGTAGGGATCTGTGCCATGATATCTCCAGAGAGAATATATAATCAAAACGTCCACTAAAGGCCAACTATCGATCAAAAATAGTAAATCAAAAGCACACACCTAGAGAAACTACAGCCAAGAGCAAACAAACAGAGTGGCTAAATGAGCACCCAACACTAGAGCCGGTATGTCTCGCCTAGGAGAGGCTTGAGACTCCCAAACTATAGCCGAAGGTAATAGAATCAGTTATAGAGACACCCAGGCTTCACTGCGTGTATAGGGTCAAGTCCACTGCACAAACACAACTGTGCTGTCCAATTCCTATCTGAATTAGGACACAAACAACATAACCACTGCAAGTACCCTGTGCGATACCTAGGTAAGGCAACTATGGTCACCAAAATATAACCAATGCTCAGGGGGATAGTCGCAGGTGGGATCCGTCATATGGGAAGGGTAGCTAAGCCTGAAGCACAAGAGGATGAACCTTCGATACCCCCAGATACGAACAAATCCTAGATATATCTCCCACATTCAGCCGGTATCAGAGGGATATCTCCTCAACCAACCTCCTGTGACCTCGTGCTTAACTTTGGATTGAGTAGAGCTTCCTGAGAACACCGATCTATAACATGGATTCCTCCACTCCCTGGTCAGACACCTAATGTTTCGTCTAGCAGTCTTGGATTGTTAACTCACAATGATCTATTCCAAGACTCTAAACCTATACTAGTTGGTGTACCCTATAAATAAAATCTGTCTAATCAATTTTAAGATTAAGCGTTAATTTGAGTGGTTGTGGTTACTCAAGGGATATGATCATGAAACTAGTGATGTGTAGACTCAATAGTATGCAAAATCATCCAATCCTAGACTCATCTATCCAATAAAACAATGTCACTATATGCAAAATCAATCGACAATTCCGAAATAAAGATGCAATCTTTTATCTTTTCGATGCACAAGAAGAACCTAAATGAAGGCAACAAGCACTCAATGCAAGATGCAATACATGAAAGTAAAATATTTTTGTATTTTCTCTTATAAACAAGAAGGAAAATGCAAAAAACTAGATGTATATTTTTGTATTTTTTCAATGTAAATGGAATGAAAAAATGCAAGCAAAATCCTACTATTCAATCACTGAAGTGCCGAGAAGATCACTAAGACAACCCAACAAATCCTAAACAGCAAGACTCAGCCAAAGGAAAGAGCTCAAAAGGAAAAAACCAAGAGGCTAAATCCAAAGATTGGTAAAAAACCAAGAAGGCTCAACCAAGAGAAACGAAGAGTTCTGGTCACAACCAAGGCATGAAACAGTCAAGAAAGAGGCCAACAAAGACTCCGGAACAACCAAATCCAACCCAGCAACAACCAATATCCATAAACCAACAAAAACCAGAGTTGTACGCTATTGTCGAAGGAATACCTGCGGGTACCCACAAGCAGTAGAGTAAACATATGTGGGTATACGTGAGCTGAGCTAAGCTAGCTCGTGGGTGAGGAAAGGAAAATGGGCAAATAAAGAGTCCAAGGGCTCATAAAAAGCAAGTTTTCTATGGTGTATCTTAACGTCCAATCAGTGACACACAGCTTCGATAAACAACAACTCTAATTAAGGACTAATGCTCAAAAAAATTCCCAAACATGGATGTTTTCCCTAGCGGAGTCGCCATTTCTGTGTTGGAGAAAACTCACTATGGCTTGGGAATACCACAACAGACAGATGACTACCAGAAATCAACTCAATTCTCAAAACAATGCTATTATAAATGACAATGTTAAGATAATGGAGAAATGTAACCAACCTCGATCCAAACGTTTGATGTAGATCCCCGTTGGAGCTTTCAATCCATGAACTTGAAATCTACAAATTGGTCTTGACAACCAATATCCAACAAGTACACATAATATATAAATGACATTAACATTATCAATAACAATGGTCCATAATATCACAAGCAAATGTAACCCAATGTATAATAAACAACATTTACAACTGAATGGACGAGAATATGAGTATTTCTATTAATAAACAAGAAGAAGTACAAGGTGATACGACCTCTTGCCGGCAACCAATCTAAACCAAGATCTAGATCAATCCACTCATGCCTCCACCACTTCAATCCTCCATGAATGGCAAACTCAAACTAGATAGGAGTTTGGAAGGTGAACATAAAGGGTTCACAACTACAAGGATCAATGAGTGTAGACTCAAGATAGGGCAAAAATCCACTAGAGTTCTCTTGCTATTCTCTTCTTCCTCCCGTCCATAAGCCATATGTGCTCAATATATAGTCCTCTCAAAGGTAGGTGAAAGGACACATCGAGGCGTTACTTGGGCAAATGGAGAGCCAAAGGTCACCCAATGACCGCTTTTTGGGAGTGAAAAGTAATAAATAGTGATTTTTACCATTTTACTTGATACCCGCGGGCTATAGTGATGCAACTCGTGGGTACGTCTGCTATAAGGATGCAACAGGTGGGTAGGAATACAAATAGGGCAAAATAGTGTCTGAAGGATATAAGTGGATCTGAGTCACTGAAATGGATCCTACAGGCCAAATAATGCTGATGCTCACAGGGTGGAAGATTACGATGTAACACTCTACAACTTGTATGTTCTTGATATTCTCACTTTTGCTTCCTTTTCTAAACAATTGAGTATTCCTCTTTTTGTTGTTGGAATATCCATTAATACTAAGAGCACTTTTTAACATTTTTAACCTTGAGCACATCATGTAAACATTAACCATTAACAATGTCATTCATCATCACATAAAACCATACATAGTGCACAAGAGATTTTTACATGGAAACTCAAATGGGAGAAAACCACATAATGCTTTTCTTATATCATGTCAATATTACATTCATAGGAAGCACCGACTTACAAGATTCTCCTGCACCAACTGGAAGGAGGCACCAACCCCCTGATTTAGGGGCTCCAACATAAAGGAATCCCCAACTCCCTAATTTACCAACACCGACTGGAAGTAGGCACCAACCCCCTAATGTACAGGCACCAACCTGTAGAGGAATTTAGTCCTCCATAGAAACACCTCGCCACCCTGATATGAGTAAGAGTATCAAACTGTCTTCACACTATCAGTATCAATATTTTCACACTTTCAATGTCATTTCCACTACTGTCATTGTCACTGTATTCACACTTCATTGTCACTGTTATTATGATTGTCATTTTCACTGTCACTATCACCTCCGCCACTGTCTTCACACTGTCACTATGACTGTCTTCACACTGTCACTATGACTGTCTTCACACTGTAACTGTCACTATCTTCACACTCTCATTGTCACTGTCTTCATAATCTACCTCTGATATGTTTCATAATCTTCCTCTGATCTGCTTCATAATCTTCCTCTGATCTACTTCATACTATACAAAAATTCTTAATTCCATAGGAAATATCTCCGAAATTATACGAAACCAATATCTAAAACTTGTACCCTAGGTACTTCAATATCTCTACTTCATCTCCTCCAAGGTTCACTATCTGAAACATCCTATAACAAAAATGCCAAACTCACCTGTTTGAAGCTAATTTTAGGATCATCCAAAATCCCCAACTTCCCGAGGTCATATCTCCAAAAATATCACATACCATTATTTGAAACTCATAACACAAGTTCTTCAAGATCTCTAATTCATATTTTCCAAGGGGCACTATCTGAAGCTTTCTAGAACATAAGATATAGTGAAAATTTCAAATTGAGATGCTTAAAGTTGATTTTATGATCATTCAGAAATCCTAAATTCCTAAGTATATATATCCGAGAATATAGAAGGAAAACATTTGAAACTCGTACCACAATATCTTCAAGCTCTATAATTCATCTCCTCCAAGGGGAACTATATGAAGCTTTCTAGAACAAAATATATAGAAAAAATTCCAAACTGGCATGTTTGAAGATGATTTGGAAACCCTAACTTCATGAGGTCATGTCTCCTAAAATATAGTGAACCAACATATAATTTTTTTACCACAGGTACTCATGCATATTACCTCCATCCCATAAATATTTCACGGTTTGAATCATCTCAGAACGAAAGTTAGAGAAAAATTTTCAAGATGGCCTGAAACAGATTTCACAACAAAAACCCTAGAACAAATAATCACAAGATTTCATCTTCCATTGGAATTTCGCCGTTCTTCACTTCATATTCCCTTGGAAATTTTCTCTTCTAGGCTGAAATTCACTCCTCTAGGTTGAAATTCACTCCTCTTCCTTAGCTGAGTTAAATTCATGTCATTCAAATGCCAAATGAGGTTCCTCTTATTTATATGAGTCTTCTCCACATGAGGGTGTGCGAGCAAGGGTCACAACTCTTGGGTATCACCTCTTCCTTAAGGATGGTCGACCCATAACCTAACATTAATTTTTTTTTCAATAATTTCAAGGGATTTTTCAATGCTTCAATCGGATTTAAATTAGCTTCTTGACCACTTCATGGCTTCATCGAGGGGATTTGACTTGTCTTCTTAACCACTTCATGTCTTCAATTATTTTAGATAATTCATCAATGGTTTAATTGGATTTGACTTGTCTTCTTGACCATTTGATGGTTTCATCAATCATTCCGAGTGGACATATCACCTTTGCTTCATGGGTTTCTTCAGTTTGCTTTAGATCCTTACTTTAGGCCTTCATGTCTTCATCAAGGGGCTTTGGGGCTTCTTCAATTTTCACTTCATTATGATTGTGTGTACACTTTAGATATTTACTTTAGGGCTTCATGTCTTCATCAAGGAGCTTTGGGGATTCTTCAAGTTTTAATTCATTATGGGTAGGTGGATACATCATCATCACTTTAGAGGATTCTTTACACTTCTCATCATCATGGTCTTTAGGGGCTTCTTTAACGACTCCACAATATCATTACTTTAGGGGATTCTTTATTGGCTTCTTTAAACACTTCTTCAAGACACTTCAGTTGGACATATCATCATTTCCTTAGGGGATTCTTCGATGGCTTTAGGGGCTTGCTCCATTTGTGTACAACTCAAAGTGGGCATCTATTATCTCATCATGTGAGTGCCATGCTTAAAAACTACACCATAGGTGGATCACTTTGGATTTATATACACTTATGTTAAGGCTCCTTCAAATGTCTTCAAGGCTTCAAACAATATCCCTTTATCACTTCCATATAATCATCATCATTACCATTTCCACATCATCATCATGATTATCAATTACAACATCACTCAACAATACTATAAGCTCATGACACATATCTCTTGACCCTATTGACATCAATCACAACTTTACTCAACATTTTTTTGGCAATATAATCTTATTTCTTGTTTTTCTTAGGAGCTCCTATCATGTTGCTTTTACAATAATGAGCTATGTTCCCATAGTTATTGCACTTATAGCTCTCAATATCAATTAAAGGAGAAAATGAGTTCTAGTTTCTATTAGAAAATCCCTGAGAACTTATGGAACTATTTCTCACATCATCATCCTTCGAGGTCTTATAAGAGCCTGTAATTCCATTTCTCACATGATCACTTCTTGCATATGCTCTACAATCTATTTATTTATGGCCAAAACTATTGCAAGAGAAAAAAATCCAAAGAAGACTTTTTTATTCCTAGGTGTGAAATATCTTCTTGGAGGAACTACTCATCTAAACTCATCAGGTTGATGTTGGTCATCATTTCCACTCCTGTTGTTGCTTTCATTGTTGATGGATCTTTTAAGAACATTAGCATAGATTTTAGGATTTTCTTCATTTACCTTCCTTGCATCTTCTACAGAGGTCTTCAGATTCTCATCATAGCCAAGACCTATTTTGATGAATGGTGACCTTTGATAACTATGAATTTCATTCAAAGTTTCAATGATTACCAAGATTCTGTGTAATTGAGCATTTGACTTTTCCAATTCCTTTCTCCATGAGACAACTTCAGATTCTAACATCTCACAGATTTCTTTCTTCTTATTGATTTGACTTCTCACTACTTATTTTGTCCCTTTTTCCTCTTCCAGTTGGGTCTTCAGGTTAACAATTGTCTTATTTGTTTCATCAATATCATGATCCTTCATTTCATATTCATGCAATTCCTCCTTCTGCTTTATATTAAATTGCCTTAGTATGTTAGTTTTTACTAAGGCACTGGTGAATTTTGCTTCAAGATCCATATCAATATCTTTTTCTTCTTAATATGGTTGATTATCTTCATTTTTTTCATCAACATACTTTGTTTCCATGGTCATGGAGAGAGATTATTCTTCTTCATCAATACCTTTCATTACATGTGGACACTTATCAGCAAAATGTCCTACTCTATCACAATTAAATCACTTGAAGATTAGTTTACCTTTGTATTTTCCATGTCCTCCTTTTAGCTTTCTCACATATTGTAATTCTTTTGTCTCTAATTTATAGCTGGAACAATCATTGGATCTCTCTTCATAGATGTTTTGTAGCTTGTCCCAAATATGTTTAGTTGATGTACACTTCTTTACCTTGTCAATCATAGAATCTGGAAGGGAACTCAAAATGACATCCATTGTTTTTGTATTGTTTTCTCTTAACTCCTTTCTAGCTACATCTGTTGAAGGAGTGGTCAGGGTTGTAACCTATCATAACTGAATCCTAGATATCTGACCCAAGGATCTTCAAACATGTCTTCATTTGTATGCTTTATACTACATAGTTTGATCCATAAAACATATGAGCTTTGTCTGAGAAGAGACCTTTCTCATTTTTATATTCTTCATCAATCTTGGTTTTGATTTCCATGTGTTCTTCCGAGATCTTCCTTCCAGTGGTTAAACTGTTTCTAAATAAACCTGCTCTTATGCCAATTGTTGAATGTATGCTTATATTGAGAGGGGGGGTGAATCAATATAAGATCATTTTTATTAATTTAAACATTCATCAATCATTCATCCACTTTGAGACAATAAATGGACATAAAATAAAATCATAGTACACATAATTTAACGTGGAAACCCTTTCAAGAGAAAACCACAAGATTATCTTTATATATTCTTGTAGGCACCAACTGACTAATACAAAGTTTGTAAGCACAATCTTATTTAAGACACAAATCCCCTCACCAACTTAACATATGTAGGAACCAACCTACTAGACACACCAATCTACTCAATTGAACACCTACTCAATAATGTGTAGGCACCAACCTATTGGAGACACCAATCTCCACAACTGAGCACCAACTCAATAATATGTAGGCTCCAAACCACTATATAATTAGGTACTATAATACTGACAATATCACATCAAATATTAATTCATATACAGCTTCAATATGAAATACAATCAGCCTTAGATCATCTCCATAATCTCTATTTGATCTACTTCATAATATGCCCTTTGATTTGCTTCATAATTTGCCTTTGATCTGATTCATAAGCTACCTCTGATTAGCTTCATAATCTACTTCTGATATACTTCATATTTATCCCTAATATGAAATAAAACATTCTCAAAACAATATTTCCTCGTCCATGAGTGTGCCTCCTCTTCCTTAGAGAACCTTAGAAACCTTAGGAAAAACCTTCAAGAGAAGATCATCAAGAACATCTTCAAAACCCAAAAAACATCTTAAAATCCATCTTCAAACCCGAGAAGACATTCCTCTTCCACAAGTGCACACATTTTCTATGAGAGATATCCAAGATGATGATATGAGAAAATGAGAGAGTGCTCCTTATATTTATACTAATCTTAAATCACTTTCACGATCGACTTAACATTGTTCAATATCCTGGTAGGGCCAACATAAAATTCTGGATGGGCTGACTTTACAAATCCTTTCATGTATCCTCATTAATATGGAGTTAGAGGGAGTTCCATATACTGTTGGAAGGGTATAAGAATAATATTTCCAACCATGTAACTTATACTTCCATTTGAGTTAGGTATCTAGAGTAAAAATTCCTTTAAATATAGGGTATCCAAATTGAGCATAAAAAATCCCAAAACAATATTTCCAATAATATCCATCTTGCAATCTTTATCTTGGAAATCTGTAATCTCGCCTTTCCTTTGACATCAATGACAACAATATTTCCAACTCACTTTGTTTTCTTTAAATTTTTATTTCTATGCTCTAAAAGATTTAAGATAAGCATTCTTGAATCACAATAGTTGTTACGAGTTAAAAGGCTAGGAAGGTCATTGTTGTAGCAAATATTTTGAAATTTCACTCTAATGTCAACGTACATGGGACATTCTTCTGAGAGAAGTGATTTTCATTTTCAACCTTATTTATGACACAAAGATGACATTGTTTTAGGAATTGTCCAATGCCCTATTTTACTATGGAGCTTACAAGAGTTTGTTCTTATTTTATCAATATTGATTTTCTTCTTTATGCAAGTTAAAACAATGAGTTAATTTTGATATTTTAGATTAGGGTTGATCACCTCCTTATAATATCTTAATTTTATCTAATCCTCTAACTCTTTATTGCCCCACGTATTCTCCTTAAATTTAGATGTAACAATACTTTTAATATTATCACTATTCTACGGAGTGACCCCTTCCTCAACTACCCAATGATTTAATGAAGATTTGGCGTCTTTATACCAACCTCGCTTAAGTCATTGGTGGTTTTGATTAGAGTATGAAGCAATCTTAGGAAGCCTCTTGTCTCTCATGATGTTTATCTTGTTCTTGTAGATTAGGTACCTAATCATAACCATGCTCTCAATTGGGGAGAGACTCACTTCTATGAAGAGGATAGGATAGTGTGTATTGCCTTTAATTTCGAGATTGTATGTTACAAAGCACTTTTGGATTTGCTCTATCCTTCTCCATGATTCTCTAGATATATTGTATCCCCAAACTTCACATCTAGATAAGATAACAAGGGTGACGAGAGACTCAAAGAGGATTTTCTTCCTATTGCAAAGCTAGAGATATATTGATTTACAATTTTTTACAAGCCCATTATAAGATTTCCACCCTTTATTAATCATTTTCTCAATGTTATATTTCCAATTAAGCTTATGTAGAAGATCAATTCTGAAATATTTGTATGAAGTTACTCCCTCCAAGTTGTTGTTGTCATATATAAAATTATCACATATGACAACATACCCATACTAGAGCATCAAAACCTTTGTTTTGTCAATGTTAACAATCATACCCATACTAGAGCGAAAATCCTTCAAATTTTATTCTATTAATTTTAGAGAAGAAATCTTTGAGAATATACAACCTACTTTTTCACCAATTCAATTTATTAATTTACCTATATGTAAAGTCATAAAATGTCATTTCATTATTGTTTTCTCCTCGTTTTTGTTTACCTTTGTATTTTGTAGCAAATGCACTTTAATGCAATTTCGTAAGTGTTATTGTTGTGTCCAAGCTATTTCTTGCACCTTTCCTTATGCGACAACTTTTCAATATTTATGTCAATGGTTTTAAAAGTGATACCTAGGGTTTCTAAAAAATCTTCATAAGAAAGGGATAAACTTTTAAAGTAATCATTACTATGTCTTCTTTAATTACATCATGTTCAATATGTTATCGGTGTTCATTGATATCTTTTAACTTCAACAAATGATAAATTATGTCCCATTTCTTCATTTGCATCGAGAACAACATATATTTTAGATAGAATTCCTCGCCTTTATCTGATGTTTCATGCATTTCATGTAGTCATGTCCCTACCGAGTATACATCCTACACTTGTGTAAACATCTCATTATGAGCAAGATTGTTTCTCAATTTTAATAACTAAAGTCATCTTGATCCACGAGTACCCTATTTTGTAGTACTACAATTCCATTCACATATGATTGTTTGAATGGTTTCTCAGTCACCATTTCCAACAAATATTTATACCAGACAATGGTGATTATCCATTACTTCCATGCACTGAAATTGTCTCTGATGAATATTCAACTAGGATCTAACATAAAATTTGTGAATGGAGACAAATAATAATGATTATTGTGAATTGATTTAGTCCCCCTGTACTTTTTTCTAGCTTGCTTGAATTCCTCTAAGGATCCCTAAGATTTGTTATAAGCTACCCAAACCTTAGTTTCTCATTGCCTAAACCTATTATGTACCAGTTGAACATGTTCCTTTGTTGCTTGAATTCTACTCCAAGCTACCTGAGCCTATTTTCTTATTGCCCAAAGTTTGTTATAGACTACTTGATACTACTTCTAAATGTCCATAATTTTTACTAGTTATCATGAACCTGTTTTTTAGCTGCCCAAACCTCCTCCATGGCTTGCACAACCCCATCGTGGTTATCTACTACTACCCACAATGTTTACCACTACCATGAAATGTAAACAAAGTTATTGTATATTCTACAACTTATCTTAAGGTACATGCATTACTATTACACATTTTTACACTACAAAAAGCACATATATACCATGTTGTACCATTCTATACCTAAAAACAATATTTAAAATGATATATCCCTTAGTGTGTTGGTAACATGATGTATCTTTTCAATGAAAAATAGAAATAACATATTATACCTTTTGATGTGTCCCAAAAAGAATTCTAACTATTATGCATTACTCCCAACATCAAAGATATGTTACTAGTTGTATAAATACTCATTTATATTCAAAATAAATTAAATCTCTTAAATTAAAATATCATTTTTTAATTTTAATTTAAGTCAAAGTATTTTCTCTAAAACCCAAAGAAAAACCAAAGAACCAACTTCTCTGTGTAATGCAACATCTTCGTATCATTTTTTTCAATCTTTTTATTGTTGTGTATATGTCAACCAATACCTTTTTCTTATTACCATATTGATATATTCAAGTGATACTCAGCCCTAACATGCCAAAGTCTACTTTACACCCCAATACATTACTATAAAATACATATTACCAATAAAATAAGTCCATAAGACAAAATGCACTAACATAAATAATAGTATAAGCTAATATGACTTGAAGTCTTTACATCTTACTTTGATTAAAGTTGGAGCAATATATGAGATAACTAAATTGCTCTCAATCATCCGAATTCGACAAAGAATGCATTGTTTATTTAAATTGTGATTTTGACCATTTGAATAGTTTTAAAATACCACATTTACTCTAAAAACGATCATATTAATTGCTGAAATAGAATAATCACAGATATTACAATTTTCAAGAATTTTGGTTATACTTTATCGTACACAATTAAAATCCAATTAGAAAAAAGTTAAAATTAAAGTCCACCCCACAAAAATGACTTAAAGTCACTCGGTCTTTATCACATAATAATTATGTATTGTACACTATCATGCACTTTAAAGTACTTCTACTCATTATCACCATTACGCATGCTTTATCAAGCTTATCTATAACACCAACTTAATTGACTTTAAATTATATTTAAACAAGTTGTCAATTAAATTCTTATTGCTTTATTTATTTATTATAAAATTTGCGAGCTTGTACTAGGAAATTTTCACACTTTGAAAATTTGAAATCATTATAAAAATCATAAATGTATTAAAAACTAAACTTTTCTATACCATTTAAGAATAATTTAACATAATGGGGTGGTAGTTGTGCGGAGTCATTGACTTCGATGGACAAGAATTTAAAACTAAAATAATGGGGTGGTAGGTGCACAGAATTTTCATTGATTTTAATGTACATTACTTAAGTATTTTTGGAGATGGGAGTCAATAACTAAGTAGAGTTGTATGCTTTATTCCCTAGACAAAATATATTAAAAAACTTTGGGATTAAACAAATCACAATCTTTGGAGACTCATTGCAAGTCATTAAACAAGTGAGAAGCTACTTTAATGGATTAGTAAGATATATTACAGGACTTATAAAAGAATAGCCTAGAAACATCGGAAGACATAATAACAGCTTTGCAGATTAGTTAGTGAATACCATGGTCAAGTTGGATAAAGGAGTGCTTGTTTGAAATACAAATCCTTCGGAGTGAAGATGGTTACCATAAATTCATTGTGGTTTCTTTATGAGGGTGGATAAAACATTTAATTTTTCTTTTGTTTATGGTGAATATCGAGGTCACTTGACACATGGCCCCCAAATGAAGGATATAATCCAACATCCAAATCCAAATATCATCACATTAACCTCAAGCAAGTGAGATCTCCCTCCCTTGCGTGCCTTCGGTGCTACGCACTCTTATTCACACCTGTGGGTGTAGGGGAAATTGTGGCATTCTCCTCAATTATATGTCACGCTGGTGGGATAAATCAGGGTATTTAGTCACACCATATGCTCGATGCAGCAGAGCAGGATTGGTAAGAATGCTAGGAAAGTATTAGTTGTGCTTACATGCTATTACTTGGGACTCTCTATTCTTCGGGCTCCCTGGTTAAGGGTTTTACTGTTGAATTTGTTTCTACCTTTCAATTGCATTTGGAAACTCTCCCTTGTATGTTCGTTCTGTTGAACCCTACGAGATGTAGCCTCCCCTAAATGCTACTACCACTTCCCATACAAGTGGGAGTTGCATTTTTCTAAAAGGAATTGGGGAGGCCATGGCCAAACCCACAAATTGTGGGTTAAATGCAAGCATGTATATGAGTGAAATATCAGGCATAAAGGATATTCTATGGAGGATGAATTCCCAAGTTGATGGTATGGAGCAGGCCATCGAACGTATCAATACCCACATTGGACTTTAGGATCGAATACAAGACCGTCTAGAATCTAAGGTAGAGAAGCATGGGGACAAGATTGAAAAACTGGAAAAAGATTCATTGTTGCACCTCAACCTAATCCTAGAATTCACTCAAGGGAGTCAATCCCATATCGACAAATCTTCAACTTCAAAGGAACTGGATGAGGATACAATGCAACGACAACTTTTGCAACCAGGTTGATGGTTCAAGTTCTCCAGTTAAGGATCACATTAACGACAACCAGTCTAAGGAGGGACGCTAATTCAACCTAGGTCATAAATAATCTAGTTACTTACATA
Source organism: Larix kaempferi (assembly GCA_027924585.1). NCBI lineage: Eukaryota > Viridiplantae > Streptophyta > Pinopsida > Pinales > Pinaceae > Larix > Larix kaempferi. The sequence goes on along the minus strand of BSBM01000809.1, from coordinate 2,738,425 downwards.
TGTATTTTCGATGCATTTTGCTTATGAACCAGTTTATTAGGCAATATAGTAGTAGACTATTTTTGAACATTCAAACTACAGTTTTGATGTATATGGTTGAGGGGAAGTTTGAATATATTGTCCTTATATGGGTATAATTTTGATCTGGACCTATTTGTAAATTATGGGCTGCTTAGGATTGTTCTTAGCAATTTTAATAAAAAAATCTCATTATTTGTTTCTATTAAAAAACAATAATTTAAAATAAATCTATCTGCAAAGAAACAATTGAACATGAGAAAATCAAACATTAAAATTTGTATTCGGAATTTAGATTTAATTTTGATTAATGAACAAAGGCCAACTCTTAATCATAATCTACAACATAGTTATGTTGTGTTTGGTTATGTCTTTCTATTTGTGTTTTCTACTTACAAGTTTTTCCTAGCTCCACAATGGAGAATTCATAAGTTGTAGGTGTGAACTTATGAAATTTCATGGATCATATTGGTTGTAGTTGAAAATTGATAACTCTATGCATATTTTATTATGAGTTTTGTTTCTTTTTTTTCAAGATTATTAAGGTAAAAAACACTAACATACATTAATTATTATTTAAGATTTACTAAGTATTAAGATATGTAAATCTCTATCAACTTAAAAAATAGGAAGTTAAGATGAATCTACACTAATCTATTAGTTTTTATGTTAGGGTTAAATTAGATCTTTTTTCTTTTTCATTTTGTTCCTACAACAAAAATTGGTTGTCCATGTTTTTCATATTAATTTATTATCATTATACACATAACACATATATGCAAAATACTGTGAGACATCTCTTCCACCCTTACTATAAAAGCATTGTGTTTCTCTTTAGGAAATAAGATTATGTTATTTTATCCCATGCAGGGGCTAACAAATTTAACCAATTCAAAATCAAAATTAAAATGACCATGCTATCAAAATACAACAGAGTTGACAACCTTTTAAATGTTGTATTACTATTTACACATTAGTTGTATAGCATGTGCAAACACTGAGTTTAGCAACTCTTCAAATGTGGCCTTAGTAGTTTCAAAAGTGATAACCAAGAAGGGGGTAGAATTTTGGGATGAATAATCACCATGCCTTCTTCAATTACCTCTTGTTCAATGGTTGAAAATCATTCCCCAATGTCTTTCAACTTCAAAAATGATTTAAAGTTGACTTCCCTTCTTCATTTGCATTGAAAATGACATATTTTTTAATAAAAGATTATACCTTTGTCTAAAATGTCATATGTTTCTTATAGTGACCTATATTGCATATGCATCCTCCACATCCTAAACTTGGGTAAACATCTCATCAATCACCACAATTTGTAAGTGCGTCACATTTTTATCAATTTTAATAGTCAACATGTGTTCCAAAAGTACTCTATTTTTTTACTACAAATATATGTAGTAGTCTAAATTTTTTCTCAGTCACTACATTGAACAAACATCCATACTAGATGATGGTGATTATCCATTGCTTCCATGTGTCCAAAGTGTGACTCTTCTACTAGGATTTACCATAAAAATTTTGAGTGGAATGATATTAACAATGCTCACTATGAGTGTGATATTAACAACGGTCACTATCAGTTATTTTACCCCAATACACCTTTTACAGCATGCCCAAATTCTTATTTTAATTCTTATTTTAGGTTGTATGAGGTAAATTATTACAACCCACCCAAACCTTACTTTCTCATTGCCAAAACTAATAGCATGTTTCCCAAACCTCTTTCTAGGTTGATCAGTTTTGCTACACGATTCCTAAACTTATTGTTCAAAGTGATTTATTATAGCCTTCAAGCTATTATTTCCAACTACCCAAACTTATTATTGGTTATCTTGAACCTGTATTTTTTAGTTTCTTAAACCCTTTCACATGCCCAAAAACATTTATTTCCAATATGACTATGCGTGTGGTTATCTACTATTTCCCGCAACTTATAACATCGGCATAGATCTATCTTAAACCTGGATATATCAAGCACTGAGAGGGATCTAATTTCATGAGGTATAATTTTTTTAACTTCAATTTTTTACACATCCAAAAAAATTACACCTCCGGAAATTTGATCTCTTTTGGTGCTTGAGTTGACATGATTTTTTTTACTTACTTTTCATTTGGTTTTAATTTTTTATTTTATGAGCCGACATGAATTTTTTTAATTACTTTTTACTTTTTGTAACATAACGCTACATTACGTGACAACATCTCTCCCATACTAAGATATAGAGCACCTCGCTCCTCTCGGTGCAATAAGATCAAAATACATATACATTTGTTTTGTGTTGTACACCTTATCTTAGGGTGCAAGCAATATTGTTACACATGTTTTGTACCTAAAAAACATGTATGTGACATATTGTACCTTTTCTATACATCAAAAAGCATACACATAACATATGTCATTTTTTTCCCAAAAACGCATCCATGGAGCATGATGTAACTTTTATATGCCTTGAAAAGCATGCCAAAGTGCGTTGTAACAACTCTATGACTCAAAAGTATGTAGCATTTTGGATGATGCCAAACACTTAAAGACATGTTACTTTTGAGTTGTATAAAGATTAATTTATTTGGAAAATTAAATTTATTGAATTGATTTTATTAATTTTATATTTACTAATCATTAAGATATATATAGTTTTCACTCTTAAAAAATTTGAGTTAAGATAGATTTATGTTACTTTATTCATTTTTTTTTATGGAAAAATTCAACTAATAAATTAAAATAGAAAAAAATTGATATCCAATGTCAAAAATACTTTAAAAAGTAAACTAGTATAAATTCATCCTAACCCTAAAACTTTTAAGCAATGAGAAATTTACACTAATTTTTTAAACCTTTTGGGTACTTTAAAATGAATTTATATTAGTATTATTTCATTACTTTTTGTTTCAAATCCATCCCCTCTATACTTAATAAATATCGTATTAAAATGAATCTATATTGATGTCATTTCATTACTTTCCATTTCAAGGTTATCCCCTGTATTTGGAGTCTCTCCCATCCAATTAGAAGCTTTGGGTTTGATCATTGACTAAACAACTATATCTAGAAACGTGTAATGTCCCCATTCAAATAAGTGCATAGTAAGACAATCCTACTAGTTTCCTAGGTTGGATGGGCACATGTGGGATGGTAATAAGGAAACTAATAAATGATATTTAGACATTAGAAGGGTTCAATAATTTAATAAATATGATGAATAAATAAATTCAAGAGAAATTCTAGGTGGCAAGTGGTTTTGGAGACATATGGAGGTGGTGGGACCCACACTAGCTTGATTTTTCAATGACACATGGCAGCTCTCTCTTGCCAATTCGAATTCATGAGAAGGTGAACACTCTTGGGTGAGTTGGTAAGTCATAACACATGGCATTGAGCATATTAGGTCGAAATGGGAAGGAATAGTAACCTCCATGGGAGAGGAAGAGTCAAATTGGAGACTAGTGGACACATGGGCTAGATTCCCTAGTTTTATGACAACAATAATGAAGCATCTATGACATTTTATGACAAAATTCAGACCTGACTTCTTACACCTGACCATTATGACATGTCAGCCCCAAAAATAGGCTCAAGAAGGCGCTCATGGAGTTGGAGGAATCTAAAGAGACTCAAATTCGAATTTGGGAGAAGATGGAAGGTTGGAACTAGGAGACAAGTGGCAAATGAGGAATATTTTCTAAATGGAAAATTATTGAATCTATTGATAGGATTTCGACCCCTTGAAGGCTAATGTTGGTTATAAAATGTAGAAATCAAGTATGAGAATGGCTTTTGATGATTTGAGAAAAATTGCATTTGTGAAGAGAGAGCTAGTGGATGACTAGTTTCTTGCCTTAGCCAATTTCGAGGGTGAAAGATTCCCATCCAAGTTGGTGTTTGGAGAGGCCACTCAGGTCTTTCATGGTGCTTTAATGGAGTTTGTATTTGCAGGTAGCAGCTACAGGAAGTTTCATGGTTTGGTTTAGTGCAGCACTTTCTCTCCACCGTTTCCAGTTTTGAAGGCATATTCGTGCTCCTTGAGGGAGGGCATTTTTGGTGAGCTTCTAATGCCCCATTTATTTTGTAATATGAAGTAAATACTCTGTTCTTCATCTCCAAAAAGTTTCAGGTCGAAATTCCAAGTAGAAATGTATAAATCTCATTTTTAATGGAAGAACAATGCCATTTCCCCACTACCTTGTTGTGAGCCAATGTATTGATGATGATTTCGAATGTATGGATGATTCTCTGATATATTTGTGATAAATATATTGCCATGGATGTCTTCTACAAGTTTCATGTACTGTACTTGAGCATTTGAAGCATTTTTACTCAGTTTAGTTGTATTGGGAGGTGAAATAGTGCCATTTCCCCAAGGGTCGAATTGGGGGTTTTTGCTGTTGAATGTGAGAGAGTTAGAACAGTATTAAAAATAAATTAATGGTGCATATGAGACCTTAATCACATACTTAACACATTATATACCTCTGTTCATAAATTTGTGGGAGTTTGGAGGCATTTGGAAGGCCATTTGCAGTGTTACCCGAGGGGGATTTGATGCACAAATTACTAGTCAAAATTACATATATTGATCAGAATACAAATCAAGTTTCCAGCAGTATTTGGAGGGCCATAAAACATCCCTGAACCTTATATTCAAGTCTAAATACCATTCATACACTCCTACAGAAGATTTGGGAGCATTTGGGTTGATTTGGAGGTCAAAACAGTAAAACTAGTCAAAGGTCGAAATTGGGAAAAAAGTGGAAAATTGGGCATTTTAATAAAATTTGAAAAAGGGATATTACAAGTGGTATCAGAGCATGGTCTTGGCACCTGATGGTATTAACAAGAATCCAAACAAATAAAACACCACCCTTTGAATCAGTAGTTGAAGAAGTTTTGGTTGAAGAAGAGATAGTAGCAGAAAAAGAGTTCTTTTCTAAAACAATGGGTAGAGAGGAGGAGGAAAAATTAAGACATAAGGAGGAATTTATTGAAGCCTTAAAACCATGTTTTGAAGGACTTACCATGGTTATACTAGATATGAATAAACAAATGATGAAAGGTTTCGAATTGTTGGGTAGCCAACTTTCAGGCAAAGGGATGATAGGAGATAATAGTGGTTCACACTCAGGGGAAAAGATGAAAGGGAATGAGCATATTTTCTCAAGTACAGGACCTCATAATAGACCTGATGAATTTCAAAGCACACAAAGGCATACTGCACCTAAATTTCTCACACCCAAAGAAGAACCCAATCTTGAATTGGATTACAAGAAACTAGTAAATGATTGGAATGATTTGAATGAAGAGTGTAAAAGAGGTGTACCACTCAGTGACTACATTGATGCTATGCAAAAGATTAAAATGAAGGGAGACAATAGGATTCCATTCCAAAACAAAGAATTGAATAGTGCTATTGGAAAAATGTCACTTCCTACTTTTGATGGTTCTTCTCAAAATTCTGCTAACACTTGGGTGCAAAAATTGGATGTATATTTTCAGCTGAATCCTATGTTGGAAGAGGATGCATTAAAAATGGCCATTTTGCATTTGGAAGGAGATGCCAATGAATGGTGGTTTCATGGGATGAAAACCTTGGGTCATAATCAGGTTAAAACATATGGAGAATTTGTTGACAGGGTACTAGAAAGATTTGAACAAAAAGATCCAGAATTGCCTTTCAAAGAACTAGCTCAATTGAAGCAAACTGGGTCCCCTACCGAATATATGTTGGACTTTCAAAAATTATCAGTCAAGGTGGCTGATGTATCTATGGGAAGATTAGTATTGCTGTTCACTGAAGGTTTGGCTGAACCCTTAAGAGGTTTGGTCAAATCCCACAAGCCAACTACATTAAAAGATGCAATGAGTTTGACTAGGGATCTCCAAAATGTGCTTCCTAGAACGAGATTTCCTCCTAAGCCTAACTATAAATTTGAAAAGAAACCTTGGAAAAGGGATGGATATGATAAGAAACCTTGGCAAAGAGAGTCATTTGAGAGGAATAAAAAAGAGGGACTAAACAGGGATGAACTTAGAAAAAAGAAACTATGCTTCACATGCTTCCAACCATGGACACCGGGGCACAAATGTACCAAAGGAAAGGCTCAATACATAGAAGTATTTTCTGATAATGAGGGGTATGATGGGGGCATGGATGAAGATGGACATATTTCAGATCAAGAAGAGGCATATGAGACAGCAGTAGAAGAGGAAAGACAAGAAGAAAATCAGCCTTCACCGGACAAAGCAAGAATGGCAGTGCTTTCAGCAGTACCTCGCTATCATACTATCCGATGCAAAGGTGTGGTACAAGGACAAAGAACTTCAGTTTTGGTAGATGGAGGAGCCACTCATAACTTCATTGATGCAGAGATGGTAGAGAAAAGAAAGATACCTATTGAACCATTTGATGGCTTCACAGTTGTCATTCCCGGTCACAACACAATGCAATGCAAAACATGGGTTCCAAAGCTGCAAGTCACCGTAGGTAACTATACTTTTGTTGATAGTTTTTATGTGGTTGATGTTGCTGATACTAATGTGGTTTTGGGAGTGCAATGGTTGTATTCAATAGGAGAGCATACAGTAAATTATCAAATTCCCGAAATGAAATTCCAAGATTCAAAAGGAGTACAAAGAGTTGTGAGAGGGCAACACACTTATCCAAATCAAGTAGTGACTTGCAATAGCATGAGATCTATATTGAGGCATGGGGATATAGAATGGGCTGCTGAATGTCATATTACATCTCCCAAGCCAACTATAAATATTTTCAAACACCCAAAGGAGATAGAGAGACTTTTGCAAAAATATGAAAAGGTTTTTAGAGACCTTCCACATGGTAGGCCACCAGATAGGGGGGTTGAGCACGGTATTGTTTTGGAGGATGGTACTTCACCCATTCAAATACCACCTTATAGACATCCTAAAAGGTTTAGAGATGAGATTGAAAAAGCTATCCAAGAACTCCTAGAGTTGGGTCTCATTAGACCAAGCTCTAGCCCTTATGCTTCTTCAGTAGTGCTAGTGAAGAAAAAAGATGGAACATTGAGAATGTGCATAGATTTCAGAGCCTTGAACAAAAAGACTATCAAGAATAGGTATCCTATTCCTAGGATTGATGAGCTCATGGATGAGCTACATGGGGCCAAATACTTCTCAAAAATTGACCTTAGATCAGGGTATCACCAAATTCGAATGAAAGATGAAGATGTGCAAAAGACCGCTTTTCGATGTCATTTTGGCCACTTTGAATTTCTTGTCATGCCTTTTGGGTTAACTAATGCTCCAGCCACCTTTCAAGCATGTATGAATAGGATATTTTGCAAGCAACTAAGAAGGTTTGTTTTGGTTTTCTTTGATGATATTCTCATTTACAGTAAAACATGGGAAGAGCATTTGCAACAGTTAGAGATTGTGTTGAAAATCTTGCAAGAAGAGTCCTTATTTGCTAAATTATCAAAATGTGAGTTTGGGATGAAAGAACTACTGTATCTTGGGCACATTATTGGGCAAGAAGGAGTGAAGGTACACATGGAAAAAATCAGGGCTATCTTGGAATGGCCATCACCAAAAAATCTTACCGAATTGAGAGGCTTTATTGGCATATGCACCTACTACAGAAAATTTGTGAAAGGGTTCTCCAAGTTGACTTCTCCACTCACTGATTTGACTAAGAAGGATGCTTTCAAGTGGGATGAAGAGGCTGAAAAAGCATTCCAAAAAATGAAAGAGGTAATGAGTAGTTGTCCCATACTTGCACTTCCTGATTTTACTAAACCTTTTGTTGTGGAATGTGATGCTTCAGGTGGAGGAATAGGGGCTGTCCTAAAGCAAGGCCAACACCCCATAGCCTTTGAGATCAGAAAGTTGCAGCCTCATGAAAAAATTTACTCCATCTATGATAAAGAAATGCTGGCCATTATGCATGCATTGGCCAAATTCAGACAATACTTGGTGGGCAGCAAGTTTGTGGTGAAAAATGACCATAATAGTCTAAGACACTTTCTCACCCAAAAGGATCTAAATGAAAGTCAACAAAAGTGGGTAAGCAAGATTCAAGCTTATGATTTTGATATTGAATATGTCAAAGGAAAGAATAATATAGTAGCAGATGCTTTGTCAAGAAGGCCTTCCTTTTCTCTCATGGATATTGCCCAGGATTGGAAAAACATGCTACTAGTTGAATATGCCAAAGACAAATTTGCTTGTGATGTGTAGGATGGAATCAAAGGGGATGATAATTATAGGATTTTGAATGGGCTGATATATTATAAGGGAAGAATTTATTTAGTTCATAACTCCAAGCTCAAGTACCGAATTTTGCAAGAAGCACATGATTCCCCACTAGCGGGCCATCCGGGGATCTTCAAAACTTATAGACAGTTGAGGCAAAGATTTTTTTGGAAGGGGCTGAAGGAAGATGTTCAGAAGTATGTGAATGAATGTAAAGCATGTCAACAAAACAAATCAGAACTTACATGTCCAGCCGGCCTATTACAACCATTGCCCATTCCGGAGCAAAAATGGGACAGTATTTCCATGGATTTCATCACCGGATTGCCTAAATCCTTAGGTAAGGATTGCATCTATGTGGTAGTTGATAGGTTGACTGTTAACACCCAAAAAGTGCTCACTAGCTCATTTACCACATTATATGGCTCATTTGTCCATTTTCCTACCATATTTCCATTAAAATCCCAAAAAATCCCATTAAAAAGCCTCCAAAAGGCCTAAAATGCCTCCAAAAGGCCATAAAACCCTCAAAATAGCCTAAAAAAGGCTAAAAAACCCCCCTTTTTCCTCCAAAAATAGCAAAAATCCCCTAAAAAGGGAATAAAAATATAAAATAATGAGGAAAAGGAGGAAAAAACCCTATACAGTTGCCTAAAACCATGTGTTTCCCAAAACCATGGGTCAGCACTCCACCACCAAAAAACTATAAATAGGTGATGGAGATCCCTTATTCCACATCCACAATCACAAGCACCCTTACTCTGCCAAAATCGCTCTCGAAACCCTAGTTCACCTTTGAACTATTTTCACCTTGAGAGCCACCTTTGGCCCATTCCCATCATTGGAGAAGGAGAAGGAGCATTCTGAAGCTTGGAGCATCCTCTTGGACACTGCAAAGGGCTTCATCAACCTTGACACTCAAGGTAACATTAATATAAAACCATTTTTTACATCTTTCATTTATGTCTCATGCAATGTTTAGAGTAGTTTGTTAATTGTTGTTTTAGCTTAATCATTTAATCATTATTGAACTGCTACTAAGGAGTCCATTCTCCTTAGTAGGTGCTCATTGGCACAAGCTAGGGGTAAAACCCTAGCTACAGTTTTGGCGACTCCACTGGTTTTCGAATTTCTGGTTTCCGTTTTTTAAAAATTTTTCCTTTCGGCTGTCCCTTTCGGCCGCTGCATACCGCGTCTTTTTTCCTCTGCAGTCGCGTCCCGACCGCGCCTTTCAGGCCTTTACCAGCGATCCGACCGTGGCTCTCAGACTGCTTCCGACGCTCTGCCGGTGGATTCAAGTCTGTTACCTGCGATCCGACCGTGGCTAATCAACCTGTTTGCCGCGATCTGACTGCGCCTGTCGGCCTTTTTCCCGCGTCCCGAATGCGGCTTTCTGCCTCTTTCGGGCGTCCCGACTGCGCCTATTAGCCTTTTTGCCGCGACCCGACTGTCTCTTTTTCCCTGTTTCCTGCGTCCCGACTGCGTCTGTCGGCCCGATAGCCGCGACCCGACTGTGTCTTTTTCCCTGTTTCCTGCGTCCTGACTGCCTCTGTTGGCCCGATAGCCGCGACCTGACCGCCGCTGTTTCCCTCAAACCCGCGGTCGGCCTGTTCCAAATCGCCACAGACCCGCGGTCTGATTTCTGCTCTTTTCCCGTCTTGATCCCAGCCCCTTTTGCTGCAATATTTTCTGCAATTCAACAGCCCCCTGTTCTACCTGCAGCCCACTTCCTAACAGCCTTTCTGCAACATAATTTCTGTTCCTTTTACAGAATCTTTTTAAAATTTCAGTATTTTTATTTCAGAAAATTTTGCAAGTTCAAATAATCAATTTCAGCATTATTGATAGATTGGAAGTTGCCCTCCCTTGTGGCACTTCTATTTTTGGGATCATTACCTCACGAGCACACACTCTGTCACATAAAATCAAGTGAGCCTTAAAAAGTACCTAATTAAACCCACATTCTAACCCCACTTGGGGAACACAAAAGAATCATTGTAGTTAGGTAGGATCAGGGGGATAGGCTTCCAATAACACCCCTTGGTTATTTCACCTGAGACATAGTTGTTGTCCAAATAGGGAACCAAAATCCCCTAGTACTTTTTGGCACGGTCACGACCAGTTTATCAGAGGGCCTCTCCCTTAGGAGGGTTGAAGTCGGGAGACTGGTTCCGGAGGCCTGAGTGGAATACCGCACTCCATTCAGTAACCGAAGGGCTACCTTTCGCGGTTCGCGGGATATCCCTGTATAGGGGTATTGCGGTCAACGAACTAAACGGCAGATTCACCTTTCTGGACGTGTCATGAACGGGGTATCTTAGTTGCCATTCTTCTAGGATTGACTACCCGGTGTCCCTCCCGGTAGGGGGATATCATAGCCACTTGGCTTTCCTACTCATATTGTCTGACTTGGATTTCATCACCTTGCAGAGGATATGTTTAGTTAAGTCATAATACTTTTAGTTAGGTGTTTGTATGCTCCTTTACCTCCCTTTGGTCTAGTGAGTCCACCATTTTTCTTTTTTAGGAAACCTGCTGCTTGTTGGTATTCTGACCATCTTTGTTGTTACTCCACCCATTGTAGCACAGTTGTTGCAGTGGGTGTTTTGAGTTGGTTGTTGGCATGAGTGCCTTGTTTTTTAGCTCTCCTTCTGCACACTCGGTTGCATTAGGATTTTTGAGCTGTTTTTATACTCACATCAACCCACAGATATTTGACACCATCCGTCACCATTGAGTCCCCGAGACATTCTCGGTGCCTCAGGGGCGAGCCCCCATAGCACGGTTCTCTTGACACCACTCGTCGTAGATTCCGATCATTGTCCGTTGATACCACTCATCACAGATCTAGAGCCTTGTCACTTGACTCCACTCGTCAGCGACGTAGGTCTCCGTCACCAGATAGTGACGCCCCTTACTTCACCTCTGATTCTGACGAAGAGTCTGAGAACCCGATTTATACTGCCCCTACTAGCCCCATGGCTGGCACGACTTCCACACCATTTGTCATAGGGACCATTAGTGGCACATCCACCACTACACCAGTTACTACACCTGTTTTTGGTATGCCCTCCATGGGGCAACCATCTACTGTTCCCCTCACGGTACCTATACCCACAGCGGGAATACCCATTCCCACCACATCAGTGGCTCACACTACCCATGGTGGTGCTGGACCATCCTCCACTACCTCAGTTCCCCCACTTGGGGGCACCACCCTAAATCTTGTCCCTCCACTTGGGGGCACTGGCCCCAACTTGGTCCACAGCACTACTGTGTCACAGCCTTCTTCCAGTTTGCCGTTCATGGCTAGCCTCAACCTACCTGACCTGGCCAGATTGACCAACGATCCTATTCGACACGACCCTACATGGCCTCATATGCCTACCAAGCTCCCCTCGGACATCCCTAAGTTCGAGGGCAAGGCCGGTGAGGACCCACAAAACCATATCATGTCTTTCCACCTATGGTGTTCCTCAAACTCCATAGTGGACGACTCTGCTCGCCTCCGTCTCTTACAGCGCACCTTTACTGGCTCTGCAGCCAAATGGTATATTGAGCAACCACATGGGACCCACGCCACCTTTGCCTCCCTAGCCTCTACCTTCCTGCAGTTCTTTCAGTTTCCTGTCCGCTATGACGCGGGCGTTGAGATCCTTCTATCTTGTAGACAAAACACGGCTACCCATATCACGGACCACATCCATGAGTGGCGTCGACGCCGTAGCTTATGCAAGATTAAACTTGACGACCGTATCTTCCTAGATTGGTTCCTCAAATCCCTTCTCCCGGTTATCGCTAAGGATGTGGCCTCAGAAAGACCCCAGTCTGAAGAAGAAGCCATCCTTAAGGCACAACAGTTCGACCTCATTTACGCCCAGTCGGGTTACCTTTATACCATTATACCTGACGCCCCTCGCGGCGAGTCCTCCCAGCATGATGCACCGGGGGCATCCCACGCTGCAGATGGTATCATTGGCCGTGTTTCTTCGCATCCCCAACCATTTTCTATAGCACGTCCTACCCCTGGCCCCGACCTGTCGAGGGCTACCTCCCAGTCTGGAGCAACCAACTCATATGCTCCCATGACACATCACCATTCCCATGGACCCTCATGTCCACCTCAGTGCTTCGGGTATGCGACTCCTGCTTATGCTCCTCCAGTCGCCCCTCAACCTTACTACCATCAGCAGGCTGCCCCAGCTCCTGCGCCTTCACAAGCCCCACCCGCTTATTATCCGCCCCAGGCAGCCCCTGCGGCACATCCACAACCTGCTCCGCAGTCCTATCAGCAACCCCCTCAAGTTGCTGCACCTGCTCAGCCTCAACCTACATATCATCCTCCGCAGCCTGCTCCTGCACCTGCGCAACCTCAGAATCCACCTGCTGCCCAAGGGCAAGTTTACGCCCAACAGAACCCGCAGCAAAACCAGAATAACCAACGTAACCAGGGCCAACAGAACCGCGGCAAGGGCCGTAATAGGGGAAACAACCAACCTGCAGACCAAGCCGGTCAACCGGCTAATCCCCGCGACAACAACAATGCGGCCCCCGCTAATCAAAACCCTGATCGCCCGCCCAAGCAGGCTAAAAACCCCAATTTGCGAACGAACCACCCTTGTTCTATTTGCGGGGTCTATGGACATTACACCCATGCTTGCCCACACTTGGAGCGAGCTCGGCAGCTTTGGGTTGACGAGGCCCATCGCCAAGGGCATGCGGCTCCCCAAGCACCGCCCAACCCCCCCCAACCTCAGCAACCCCCTTTGGTGATGCAAAACCCCTTACCGACCCAAGGCGTAGTGAACACTCAGCCGTTGGCTCCCCATCAAGCCAATGCGGCCCAACAACAACAGATCACTTACGCTGCTCCTGATCAACCCATGTTTGATTCAGGTACCCACCACTTGCTGATGATGTCATCTGCTGACGTCAACCTCCAGACCCGTCGGAACCAATATGGCTCCACCTCTGAAGCCACTCCCACGGATAAAACTACTAATGCTCATCCCACCGATCAGGCGTTACGTATACCTCCGCCTCCCATAGACGGTGCCGCGAAAGCACCTCATTTCCCACTTCGCCGAATCAACAATAACCCTAATGCGCGTGCTGCGTCAAACTACAACATTGTAGACGACCTAGCCCAATCTCCCGCAGCCATGTCTGCGTTAGAAGTCTTGAAGAACTGCCCTTCCCAGCGCAAGACTTTACTTTCCGCCATTGGGGGGATTGACCCAACTGATTCGCATTTGATGGCGTTTGATTTAGACCAGTCTGAACCACGCCTACCTTCCAGCTTAGCCTTCCAAGTTACCGTCTCCGTTAGGAACCTTGTTATCCATCGGTGCATCATCGATGAGGGTGCCTCCACATGCGTTATGTCTACATTCGTATGGCAGAAGCTAGGATCCCCTCCTCTCCAGCAGTCCACCACTGCGTTACGCGCCTACGACGGTCGTTCGGCCCAGCCCCAAGGCCTTCTACCCAACGTTCCCGTCCAGTTAGGTGGTAAAACAGTCCTTATTGATATAGAGGTAATCAATGCCCAATTGGATTACAACCTTCTACTTGGCCGCAGCTACATGTATGCCATGCGGGCGGTTGCCTCTTCTGTCTTTCGCACCATGATGTTCCCCCATGAAGGATGCGTGGTTAAGATTGACCAGCTCACCTACTATGATCCCAGTGCTCCGGCGGCACCGGAAAATGTTCTCCCCATGGTTGAACAACCTGTTTCTCCTGCCACCACCTCGTTTGTTTCCTCTACGGGTCCTGGAGTCTACTCAGACGCGCCGATGACCTCCACCTTTCAATCCATTCCTCCACCGTCATCTACGCCCGAAATGTCTGACTTATGTACCTTGTCCCACGACAACCTACCACCTAACACTCAACCACCCTTGTTGCCAAAACCACCACTGGTACCTAGCCACATTGGTGTTACACCGATCCATACGATCCCCTTCCTAGTTCCTCCATCGGGAGTAGTAAGCGCCCCGGTCATGGCTACCCTTAGCCTCCCTGGGTTAACCTTGGGATTACCTGTATGGTATCTTTCGCCTCCCGTTCGCCCGCCGACACCAGATGTCGTCCTCCAACCGGTGCAACCCATGGCTACTACTACTCAGCCACCTCCCGGTGTCTCTACCCCTTCGTCCTCCACGACACCCCCTCCTACTCCCAAACCCACTGGGGGCAGAGGTCCACAACCTTACACTGTTGTACCACCGCCCAAGACAGTCAAAAACCCTCCAGTGTTTCGTGCTCCTCCCAAGTGCTCGCTGTGTGACGAGTTGGGCCATGCGACCCACCAATGCCCACAGTTACCCGCATTGCAGAAGCACATGCAAATGCTCGATGATGACCCCAACATCCCAACAGTCAAACTAAACCCCACTCCTAAGCCTAAAGAAAAGTCCCTACGTACCAACCACTCCTGCGCCATATGCGGTATTTACGGGCATTATTCACATCATTGTCCCGATCTCCCGGATTACAGAGCGGCTCTCTATGAGATGAACAATCTGGATCTTGAGACGGCACCACCTACCATTGAGGAGATCTACCCCCCAGACTCTTCAACTTCCGGAGAGGTCAATACCATCTATATGATCTCTTCAACCACTACCCCCTCGTCAAACGATTTGACGACGCAGACTTTCCGTACTGATGAGGAGATTCTTGAGGCCCCTACTGCCCCGGATTATCCCTGGGATGATATGCATCATCGTTCCTATTTCATCCCAGAAGAATCCTCCTCTAGCACAGCTAACCAATTCACGGTTGAATCCAAAGACTTCCTCCCCACCAAGGTCGACTGGCTCAAGGACCCTATTCCTGCTCCGGATGCCTTCGAGGAAGGTAACATGGCCAACATCTCACCTGTCATCCAAGTTGATATCGCTGCTCCAGGTCGTGCCCCTGAACTCATTACTTTAGGAGCATTCTGCAGTAAACAAGAGATTGAGGACTACATACACCTTTTCAAAGAATTCCGTGATGTCTTTGCCTGGTCCTATACCGAAATGCCTGGTCTCGACCCCGCCATTATAGAGCACCACCTTGACACCTCTGAGTCAAGGGGCATAATAGATTCCCTCGACCCTGGGATAGGGGGCATGATCAATCATTTTGAACCTTCCCTATCACGTCTATCTCAGCACGTCAATGAACCCATTGTTCAAGCCCACACATATGTGATCCATAATCACAAACCCCATGCACATAGCATGGGGGCAAGTCATTAACCCTGCTCACTTTTTCACATTTGTGATCTCAACCATTTTTGAGGTCACATGTCACTTGTACATTGGATTTGATACGCATAGTTCTTTCCTTTGACCATTCCGGAGTCCTTATGACCTCCGTTTTTCGCACCATTTGCACCGTCGGATTCATATTTCCGCGCTCGTGATGATGCTTGAGATCATTTCTCACTCTCACCAGGACCAATATCAACATTGTGTCCAGATGCCACTAGTCACCTCGGTGCGCGTGCCACATCGGTCGTTTCCCGTTTTGATACTCTTTATATCATCGGATTCATTTTTCCGAGCTGGTGATGATGCTTGATATCATTTCTCGCTCTCACCCCCCGATCTTTCAGGTATTTTTTCACAACGCCCTCGTTACCTCGGTTTGCGTGCCACATCGGCCGTTACCCTCTTTTTGACATCCTTTATATCGCCGGATTCATTTTTCCGAGCTCGTGATGATGCTGGAGATCATTTCTCGCTCTCACTTGGTACAATTTCCACATTGTGTCCCAACACCTTGCTGCCTCGGTTTGCGCGCCACATCGGCCGCCATCGAATTGTTCCACACTTTTACATGAGCCATTCACTCCTGTCACACTGCAAATATTTCGTTATTTTGCCACCATTTCATCTACCCCGCAAGGAGGCCCATCAGTGTTCCCCACTACCCTCGTTCTTGGTCATCATTACTCAACCTTGATTGAACACTTCCTCCTTGCCTAGCCATTCCTTTTGTTCGGTATAATTTTATCCCTTTTTCGGGCCGGACAACTCCTTTACGAAAAAGGCACTTAGGGAGTTTCCGTTAAGCTCTTTTCTGACTCCTAAAAGAATGAAAAGATCGCCGAGCAATCTTGCTTCCTTTCATGCTCGTTAAAGTACCTGAAAGGGCGTCTATCTGGTATAAGTTTAACCCTTTTCCGGACCTGGTAGACTAATTACGAAAAAGGAATACTCTAGTCACACCGGCTAGAAGAGTTCTTCATTGCATCCTTTTATGCTTCTTTGGGCCTTGGAGACTAAATCTACGAAAAAGCAACCCCCTGGAGTCTTCTTACTTGCTTTCAGACTCTCTCAAATTGAAAGCAACCACGAGCATGCACTGTCCTGGGCTCGTAAAATCCACACGACAGTACCATTCCATTACTTCAGAGTCTTCTTATCGCTTTCAGACTCCTTAAAATTGAAAGCCACCACGAGCATGAACTGTCCTGGGCTCGTAAAATCCACACGACAGTACCATTTTACACACACTTCTTCTAGTTCCTTAACCCATGAAGAAGTACCCTCCTGTGCCTCCTGGCACTATGATCCATCATCTCGGCAGCACCCCCAATCAGGTCGCCTTTGTTCAGAGTATTCAGCAGTCTTTTGCCATTTTACACCAGATTGAGTCTCCCTCAGCCAGTTATCCTCCCAGATCCAATACAACTATGATCCCTTTCCCCTCAGTCAGTTTCATATGCTGCCAGATCATTCCCATTATCATACTCTGAACAAAGGAAGTTTGAGTCCACCCACTCTACTTGCCCATTTATCCCTCCACAGTTTGTCAGTCCTGCCATCAGCACTATCACATTTCGGTCTTGTACCTCGCGCTTCTGTCAAGGAAACATCATTGCCTTGATAGTTGCAGGTCTCCCTCTGTCGACGACAGCTCCTCTATTCCAGAGGATAGGCCTAGAGGTCCCTACGCCTTGGACTTATCACCATCTGTGGTAAGTGCCTACGGACCATTCTGAGAGGAATCATCATTGCCTCCCCGAGTGGTTGTTTCTCACATGCTCGACTTCAGCACCTTGATCGCATCGTTGAGGATCGCGTAGGATTATATCCCATCAGTTTTTTGTCGAAGACCCCGGATTTCCCCCGACTCTAGCACATTGGTGAGTCACTTCGGAACGCCCAGTTGTATGTTCCCGTGGATGTCCGGGCTGCGTTGGCATTTGTATTCGGAAGCCATCCAGTTCTATGCTTCCTTGAGTACCCAGTTCAGTTCCAGTTCCAGATCAGTGTACCATTGAGGTCAGAACTACTTGTCACTATGATCCAGCAGTTCATCAGTTCCTCTGGTACCCCAGTCAGCAGCGCTGTTGATATTCCAGTGCACCAGTTCTTCAGCTTACACATGGTCCGCCTAGCAGTATGTCCCAGATTTTGTGTCCCCTCTGGACCCTTATGATGTACACAGTGGCTATGTATCTTTCAGGTCCCCTTTTTCGGGCCTCACAGTTATGTTTATGTATCTTGATACGAGCATGGGTATGCCCGCCTCGTCCATATATTGAGATTATTCCTCAGTCAGTATTTGAGGTCATGTATATTTCAGGTCCCCATTTTTTGGACCCCATTGTTATTGTTATGTTATATCCTGATACGAGCATGGGAATGCCCGCCTCGTCCATATGATCAGATGATTCCTCATCCTTTATTAAGGTTATGTAATTTTAGTTCTTGCAGTTGTTCGGGATCGTTGTTCCGGGCTCCAGTTTGTTTCTTCTCTTCTCTCCACATCCCAGGAAAACCATTCTTGACTTATGATGTCCATCGGCCATACGATGAGCTCCTGCCCTCGCACATCAGGGGGCAATCTGTTAACACCCAAAAAGTGCTCACTAGCTCATTTACCACATTATATGGCTCATTTGTCCATTTTCCTACCATATTTCCATTAAAATCCCAAAAAATCCAATTAAAAAGCCTCCAAAAGGCCTAAAATGCCTCCAAAAGGCCATAAAACCCTCAAAATAGCCTAAAAAGGCTAAAAAACCCCCATTTTTCCTCCAAAAATAGCAAAAATCCCCTAAAAAGGGAATAAAAATATAAAATAATGAGGAAAAGGAGGAAAAAACCCTATACAGCTGCCTAAAACCATGTGTTTCCCAAAACCATGGGTCAGCACTCCACCACCAAAAAACTATAAATAGGTGATGGAGATCCCTTATTCCACATCCACAATCACAAGCACCCTTACTCTGCCAAAATCTCTCTCGAAACCCTAGTTCACCTTTGAACTATTTTCACCTTGAGAGCCACCTTTGGCCCATCCCCAACATTGGAGAAGGAGAAAGGAGCATTCTGAAGCTTGGAGTATCCTCTTGGACACTGCAAAGGGCTTCATCAACCTTGACACTCAAGGTAACATTAATAGAAAAAGTCATTCTTTTCATTTGATGTTTATGTTTCATGCTTGTCTTAGAAATAATTTAATTATTGTTTTACCTTAATTAGCTTAATATACTGAACTGCTACTAAGGAGTCCTTTCTCCTTAGTAGGTGCTCATTGGCACAAGCTAGGGGTAAAACCCTAGCTACATTGACAAAATTTGCTCATTTCCTTGCTGTTACATCATCTTTTAGTGCTGCACAAGTGGCTGATATTTTTTTCAAAGAAATCTTCAGATTGCATGGGCTCCCCAAGAGCATTGTCAGTGATAGAGATAGTAGATTCATGGGTGCTTTTTGGCAAGAACTTTTTAGATTGGTAGGCACTCAATTGACTCCAAGTACCAGCTATCATCCACAAACTGATGGACAAACAGAGAGGGTAAACCAATGGTTGGAAGGATACCTAAGAAACTATGTGGGAGGGCAGCAAAAAGCATGGGCAAAATGGCTACACTTGGGTGAGTTTTGCTACAACACCACTTATCATATGTCAATAGGAATGTCTCCTTTCAAAGCATTATATGGTTATGATGCACTTACATTTGCTGACATTATATTTGGTGATAGTAGAGCCCCAAAGGCTAAAGATTGGGTGGAAGAGAGCCAAGAAATTTTAAAGCTCTTGAAAGACAATTTGCAGGTTGCTCAAAATCAACAAAAACAATATGTTGATAGACATAGAGAAGAGAGAACCTTTCAAGTCAATGATTTAGTATATTTAAGGTTGCAGCCCTATAAACAAACATCTCTCAAAAAGAATGGAGCAGAAAAATTAAAACCAAGGTACTATGGGCCATACAAGGTAGTGCGGAAGGTTGGAGAAGTAGCATATGAACTAGAACTTCCGGAAGGGAGTAAAATCCACAATGTATTTCATGTTTCTTGTCTTAAGAAAGCTCTTGGTCAGAAAATCATCACTTCAGAAATACTTCCTCCTTTGGATGATGAAGGTCAGCTCACACTTGTTCCGGAAAAGATTTTGAAGACACGGGAAAGAAGGTTGAGGAGTAGAATCATCAAAGAATATTTAGTGCAATGGAAGGACTTACCAAATGAAGATGTCACATGGGAAGAGGAGAAGATTTTGCAGCATCCAAATTTGAAATTGCTTGAGGACAAGCAATCTCGGGTGGGGAGGACTGTAATGTCCCCATTCAAATAAGTGCATAGTAAGACAATCCCATCAATCCTACTAGTTTCCTAGGTTGGATGGGCACATGTGGGATGGTAATAAGGAAACTAATAAATGATATTTAGACATTAGAAGGGTTCAAGAATTTAATAAATATGATGAATAAATAAATTCAAGAGAAATTCTAGGTGGCAAGTGGTTTTGGAGACATATGGAGGTGGTGGGACCCACACTAGCTTGATTTTTCAATGACACATGGCAGCTCTCTCTTGCCAATTCGAATTCACGGGAAGGTGAACACTCTTGGGTGAGTTGGTAAGTCATAACACATGGCATTGAGCATATTAGGTCGAAATGGGAAGGAATAGTAACCTCCATGGGAGAGGAAAAGTCAAATTGGAGACTAGTGGACACATGGGCTAGATTCCCTAGTTTTATGACAACAATAATGAAGCATCTATGACATTTTATGACAAAATTTAGACCTGGCTTCTTAAACCTGACCATTATGACATGTCAGCCCCAAAAATAGGCTCAAGAAGGCGCTCATGGAGTTGGAGGAATCTAAAGAGACTCAAATTCGAATTTGGGAGAAGATGGAAGGTTGGAACTAGGAGACAAGTGGCAAATGAGGAATATTTTCTAAATGGAAAATTATTGAATCTATTGAGAGGATTTAGACCCCTTGAAGGATAATGTTGGTTATAAAATGTAGAAATCAAGTATGAGAATGGCTTTTGATGATTTGAGAAAAATTGCATTTGTGAAGAGAGAGCTAGTGGATGACTAGTTTCTTGCCTTAGCCAATTTCGAGGGTGAAAGATTCCCATCCAAGTTGGTGTTTGGAGAGGCCACTCAGGTCTTTCATGGTGCTTTAATGGAGTTTGTATTTGCAGGTAGCAGCTACAGGAAGTTTCATGGTTTGGTTTAGTGCAGCACTTTCTCTCCACCGTTTCCAGTTTTGAAGGCATATTCGTGCTCCTTGAGGGAGGGCGTTTTTGGTGAGCTATTGTACTCTTTGGGGGAGATTCTAATGCCCCATTTCTTTTGTAATATGAATTAAATACTCTTTTCTTCATCTCCAAAAAGTTTCAGGTCGAAATTCCAAGTAGAAATGTATAAATCTCATTTTTAATGGAAGAACAATGCCATTTCCCCACTACCTTGTTGTGAGCCAATGTATTGATGATGATTTCGAATGTATGGATGATTCTATGATATATTTGTGATAAATATATTTCCATGGATGTCTTCTACAAGTTTCATGTACTGTACTTGAGCATTTGAAGCATTTTTACTCAGTTTAGTTGTATTGGGAGGTGAAATAGTGCCATTTCCCCAAGGGTCGAATTGGGGGTTTTTGCTGTTGAATGTGAGAGAGTTAGAACAGTATTAAAAATAAATTAATGGTGCATATGAGACCTTAATCACATACTTAACACATTATATACCTCTGTTCATAAATTTGTGGGAGTTTGGAGGCATTTGGAAGGCCATTTGCAGTGTTACCCGAGGGGGATTTGATGCACAAATTACTAGTCAAAATTACATATATTGATCAGAATACAAATCAAGTTTCCAGAAGTATTTGGAGGGCCATAAAACATCCCTGAACCTTATATTCAAGTCTAAATACCATTCATACACTCCTACAGAAGATTTGGGAGCATTTGGGTTGATTTGGAGGTCAAAACAGTAAAACTAGTCAAAGGTCGAAATTGGGAAAAAAAGTGGAAAATTGGGCATTTTAATAAAATTTGAAGAAGGGATATTACAAAACGTGAGAATGAGGATGAGAATAAACACTAAAGATGAATATTTTAAGACATGCCCTCATAACCCCCACCGCGGGTGATGAACGTGGGCCTTACCACTGGGACGATCGCCAGCCCCGAGACGAGATAGGATCCCGCCACCGCCAGCTAAGAGGCCAGGCACGTGATCGCCCATGCAACCCACGCATCCACCCAACCTTCCCAAGCGTCCGAGTCACATACCTAAGGTGTGCATGCTAAATAACAGCCCCCCTTGACACGATTCATTCTTCGGTCCGAGATTCAGGATGGCATCATTCTCCGGTCAGGGCATCAAGTTGGATGATGGCTCTCGCATGCGCGCACTCTTGTCCCTGTACTCCAGCTCCATCCCGAGTTATGGCCATTATGGAAATAGAACCATGCAAGAGTATTGATAGTCGCAGCAGCAAGAAGTGGGCGCAAGGTTCGCATGGTAGCAGTTACGGCAACATAAGTTTGAAAGTTGCTTGGCGTCTCACCCTCTGCAGCACGACCATAATTTGGGGAGGCTCATCCTCCAACCTGAACTTCACATTAGCTAATATGCTGCCTGAGAAGCAACTATATATATGGCGTAAAACAAAGCCGACTGACCCCTCACCTTGAATACCGGTAAGATTCATGAGGGGAGTCGTGGGAAGGGCTCGCAGGTTTAAGTAGGAAATTCTGCCAAAGGATCAAGCAAAAATACAGGAGGCAGAGGAAGATGCACAGGTGACTAGAGGGTGTCTATCCGACACCGAAATTAAAAAGGAATTTGAGGCTTTAGTCTCGGATCCCGGGAACACTAGGGGTCGAACTACTTTGTACCAGAAAACCTTATATTACCATTGGAAGCAAAAGGCAATTCTCGGAAAGGCTTTATCAGAAAGAGGGGAATCTCATGCTGAAATCCTCCTTCAGCAAGACGAAATGGTCCTCCTCCTCACATAGATCATACAGAAGCAGAAGCAGATCGCTGAGCAACTAGGAATCGAACTCGTCGGTTCCCATGTCGGCAAGACTGGTTAGAACATTTAGTCTAGTTCAGACTCCATCTTTTTCAGGTTCCTATTTAGCTTTACAGACTCTATTGCGGTTAATATTAGATTTATAGTTGAACTGATAGTTGTTCTCAAAACTCGTAGTTGCAATCTTAGCTCTAAAATTGGGTATGTTTTCTCTGTTTTGGGAAGGCCCTATAAACTTCTATATTTTGGTCCCGGGTCTGTTTTCTCAGCTATGAGAAGTTCCTGTAAACTTTTGTTTATTTTGATGAAAGCAATATAAGGATCCATACTAACTTACCAAAAAAAAGACATGCCCTCATAAAGATGAGGTAAAGGTGTACATTTGTCTAATAATTTTTTTATTGAATTACTACTCGACTTGAGTCTCAATAACTTAGATATGAAATGTTTATAATTTAAAACATCAAAATGTGGGAGGCTAGGTATGAAAAAGAAGATCAAAGGAGATTTGATCAGGTTGAACGTTTCATGGCAGAAAATGGGAGATTGGGTATGAAACAAAAGATCAAAGGATATTTGATCAAGTTCAACATTTTCTTGACCGGATGAGAGAGTAATTTTTATTATGCAATTTCCAACCATTGTTGTTATTTTGGCAGCGTTTTAGATGATGAAAGATTAGGTGGTGCGACGGTCACATTGATTTGGTAGTTTTTTAGATGATGAAAGAATAGGTGGTGTGACATTCATGTTTGTAGTGAATGTGAAAATCATTTAGTCGACGTGGATGAGAGTAATTAATTTAATCCAAAACTATTGTTTTTTATTTTTTTAGTTGCACCATCAGTGGAATCTCTAGCCACCCTACATCTAATTTCATTTGGGCAACCCCATTCTTACTATAGGGAAAAGCCTTAATGTTGAAAAGAACACCCCAATGAGAATAAACTACCACTGTGATCAATAAATCCCCTTTTTACGCTTTTGCATATATATAATCGTGAACCTCGAAATGAATCTTAGATTCAACTAGAACCAGAAGTAGAATAAAATTACAACCAATTTAATTAATTTAAATTTATCTCCCCATTTATCTCTTTGGCGAGAGTCTAAGCCCATTTACCAATATAATCAATAGCCTTCCTTCTCTTGAAGGAGAAATTTATGCATGCGATCTTTGTGTGCCACTTTGAAAAGATCCATACATATGATGGTTAGGTGTCACTTCAAATCCTCGGGTACGAGCCTTACACACACAAAAATACTATATTTCACAACAAAAAAATTCATTATATGAATGTAAATAAATTGAATCATAAGCACAAATATGAAAAAACAATTTTACTGATAAACATAATTAATTTTAAAATTAGAATAAATTGTTTTAATTTTTAAGCATTAAAAATATATATATATGATAAAATAAATAAAAAATTAATAATAAACATTACAAATATATATAATTGGTAAAATAAGATTTAACTTTCTACGTGTACATATCAATAAAATTTACGGTTTAGAATTTTAATAATACATCATGTTCTAAATTTAATATTTAAATATATTTGTCTAATACGTCTTACACACTTTTAAGCTCTCTCCTTTATTCTCTCCGTCCCACGACTTCTATTAAAAACAAATAAAACCCATACTGGTGGTCTCTTCTTCTCCACTTTGAAACCACCTTTCCAATCAAATACAATCTCGATTCAAAGTTTATAAAAGGTTTTAATAATTACATAAGGTAATGGCTATCTTCCATCCATGCCTATGCATTGCATTTATAACTTCCTATATGGCTTATATTATAATAATTATCCCTGAGCTTCACTCATTAAGCCAGTCTTTGAATTTTATTTGTAAGTATTCTAATAATTATCCCTAAGCTTCACTCATCAAGCCCGTCCTTGAATTTTATTTGTAAATAATAATGCAATGCCTGAAATATAATGATGAAGAAATGGAAAATATTACTAGTGATAATGTAAGGAATCACAATTGATCAATCTCCTAAGGATCCCGGGCAATTCTAATTATGTGTTAACCAACCTAATTCTCATTTATGATTGCACAATTTCTTGAAGCTATTGAAAAATAAAAGCAATCACATAAATGTAATTAAGACATATATCACCCGGTAATCTCAATGTCGGAAAAACCAACAATGGAATAGTTTTTCGTTTGGATTTAATTAATCTCTCATACATTCAAATTATAATGACATTGATGGAAAACTACTAGAGTTACCCATGGCTAAAATGGCCTCCTAACTTGATCATTCTAAAGATTAATAACAAAACACTCTTGTTTCATGTTTGGATGGTTTGTTTTCCTTTTGGATTCTTTCTATCATGAAAACAATCCACACAAAATTCCATCTTCTCTTGCAAATTGCTCTATAGACTTCTATTTCACCTACCGTCAACCCTACCATTTATACTCAAGACACCAATCTCCCTTCACAATTTCCCCCCTTTTTCTGCAATAATCTTGGCTTCATTTTTTTTTTAATTGTGTGGTAAAGGATGCATTCCTCCTCCTCCAATGATAGGGCTCCTCCCTTCCTCATAATGAGGAGAACCGAAGGAAAGGAAGAAAAACACAATTTTCCTTTGATTGCAAGTTTAACTATTTTCTAGTGTACAGAAGTCTTATTTGAAGTGCATTTCATACCACGTGAGTACTACGGTTGAGGTTAACTAGTGGAACGACCTCCCAGGATTACTCTCCATGTCCTCTTACTCAAATCTCTCTCACACCCACAATTTTGAAAATGATAAAAAATAATAGATTAATAATCCAAGAGAAGAGAGAGGTGATTTAGAAGCATTTGCAAAACACCAAAAGACTTAGTTGTTTTTAGATTCTTTTGTAAACTAAGATTTAGTTATGCTATTGGTCTTGTTTTTCCATTTCAGGGAGCATTCTTCTGTAGCAGTTGTTCCCTTATAATCATATTTTGTAGCATTGTTCTCCATTTTTTTTTTATCTTGCGAATAAACTTGTAATCTGGACTTGTACTAAGCCATCAACAAACCAGTTCATTTTCATGATCCTCTTTTGATTCAAACCTCCCCATTGGAATGCTTGTCTTCCCAAAAGCTCATCCTCAAAGTAGATGGAAGAACAAGTCCTCCACTCATTTCCCTAAGTCCACCACTACATGTCCTTGTTATGCCACTAAAAGATATATTTTTCTACTCCCTTTGCATGCTTTGATGAGGTAGGCTCTAAGGTCGTTAACCAAGCAATATTCGTTATCTTTCTTATAAAAATGCACATACATATATCCCATAACTATGGCCACCAAACATCACTTCAAATGCATTTAGTGGAGCAACTTTGCATTCTACTTCATCAACATAATCAACATTAACAACCGACATAATGTTACATCTCATGGTGATTCTTGTTGCAATGGACTTGGTTCTTCTAGACCATAAGTTTCTATAGGAAGCTCGTAAACTAAGGTTTTAAAGATCATATTACAAATGTTGAACCATTGTTAAACAAAGCATTTACCTTTTGGTTCCTTGAACTTTGATTGAGAATAATGCATTTTTATCTCTAGTCACCCTTCGTTGTTGCAATGTGGTGCATAGTATGGCTTACATTTGCATTGAAGGTGATTTCTGCTTTGATTCCTCCCATCTTGGTAGTTGTCATTGATCCACTCCTAGATTTATGCCATTCTAGAGGAAACACTAGATGAGGTTTCTTTCACTTCCACTTTGTGTGCCCATCCATATTACAACGTTTTCAATGCCTATTGGAATCATTCCCCTTTTGGGTTGTGGTTGCAATCTTTTTTCCATTTCTTCTTGTTGGTCTCTTCTTGGTACTTTTGTTTTCACCCATTATTGAAGTCCAACTTAAAGTATAGAGCTTTCTTGCTTGCCTCACCAATGCATTTGATGTTAAGAAACTACAATTGCCTTTTAATATGGGTGTATAGTCCTCCAAGATACTTCGCTACTATCCCAAGCTATTCCAATGATATACCCAACATGATGGCTTGCTTCCATAATTTGGAGATGTATTATTGGACACTTTGTCCTTGTTCTAGCCGAAGGTACTTCTTCCATGGATAGAAAGTGGTTTTAATAGCTTCTTGAAATCCTCCTATTTTGTAACCAATTATTTTTTTCCTTGCATCAAGGCATCTACATAGCCCTCCCACCATAACAAAACATTTCCATACATTTTTAAATGGGAAAAAGAAATTTATTGTGATTCTTTTATTTTATAAAGTCCAAAATAAACTTCTAACTATTTCATAAGCTCATTGGACCCTTATCATTTTAGCATTTAATTGGTAGGAGTTCAATGCCACCTTATACTTCTAACATAGAAAAATTGTATAGATTAGTCATTTGAGTATTTATCCCCATATATATCCCATTTCTCATCTCCACTTTTTTTATGATACCATGCTTATAGGAGTGGCCGCAACCAGTGAAGCCAAATCCTTTCAAGTGTTTTTGCAACTATTTTGAAAGGTTCTTGTGGGTGAGATCGACAATGAGAAATTGTAAAAAAAAATTCAATTCTCTCATGGTTGTACAATTTCTTGTTACACTTTACTAGAGCATCCCTTCCAACCAAGTATTTTGGTGTGCCATCCCTTCACTTATTGGATTGTGCATTTGGGTCATCCAACAAGAACACAACAAATTCAACCACTACCTTCGCTACATGTCATCAAATGACTTCAATGCACAAATGAATTTTAATCACCATATTGGTCTTAACAACAATAACTAAATGTAGCACGCGTGCACACGCACACACACACACACAGATATATATATATATATATAATTGTGTGACATATATGCTTTGATTCAAACATAAAATGCACATAACAACACTATGTTATGTTTCTTATCAATTTTTATTACTTTTTTTAAGTCATCAAGCCATGTCAAAACCCAAGAACTACCAACAATAAGTGTAATTAGCATGAGAACTTGTGGTTTGAGGTAGTTGTTAACAAATATGGAACACGAGACACCTGGCTTATGCAATTACAAGTGTTCATCCCTTGATGGTCACAAGAGTTTGCGCATGCAAGATGTATCTATGCTAGGGAATATTATGCTATACCGAGCTTGTTTATTTCATTTATAGCTCATCGTAAAATGATGTGTTTCCCTATGGCTTGTGCCTGACACTTTTGTATTTTGTTTTTCTTTCCATATCTGAAATTTCACTCTGAAGAGGATAAATGTATGGCTTACACTTAAATAAAATTGCAACCTTGCAATATCTATATTTTGTTGTTGAGAATAATTCAAAATTATTCAAAAAGATACTTGTATATATAGGATGCAATTACAAATTCAGATGTTCCTCATTATATACTAAAATTATTATCCCTGCTGCACAACTAAGTGTGACATCACATATTTTCTTCCCCTTTTATTAAGTAATCAAGCATGTAGTTTATAGTTTTCTCCAAAGCAGATGGATGTACACATAAACCATATTTTGTATTTTTAATATATAAAATTGTTTTGTACATAAAATTTATTGTAAATAATGTTTTCATTCTCCACTTGCCCTAGGACCTTGTTCCAAGCTTCAATATTTATTCTTGTATTGGGTTGATGCCTATTGATGGTCTCCTCTATTAATGTGTCTACCTAATACTAAAGTATGCAGAAAAAACATTGTGTTTTATTTTTACATTTCTCCATTACATATTACAACCATATTACATCTATAAAAAAGGAGAAAATACCCAAGACACTCCCAAAAAATGTTATTAGAAAACCTATATAGTAGAGAGCCCGTAGACTCTTCCCTAAATTAGATTCTCAATATAGATTACACCTACTTGAGAGTCCAATGCCTTCTTTGATAACATGTTGGCTTCCCTGTTGTACTCTCTATATATGTGCTTAAAATAAATATTTTCAAAAGTCTCCTGAAGAGATCTAATCTGAGCTTTCCACCATTCCAAGAGATTGATCTAAAGGATGCAATCGTTTGAATCCCATTCTATGATGACTTTGGAGTCACCAAAAACTTGCAAATGCAGAATATGTTTGTGATGAGCAACATAAATGATGGCCCATAGGGCCAATAGCTCCACCCTAGTGTTTGAGCTCGGGCCACATCCCATCCACATCCGATACTCATGCCCTTTTTCTAAAGTAAGCAGCATCTATGCTCCCCCCTTCTCCTGATTATTTTGTAAGGCGCCATCAAACAAACCAATACAAATACTTTATATATACTATTTCAAACAAAAAACAAATACAAATATTTATTAGGTTCAAAATTTGTTCCACAATATGTCACTTTAAATGTCACGGTTGAAAACATACATGTACATGGCTTTTCTATATGCTTAAAATTAATTGGTTCCTAATGATTTCCATCAATCTAAACAAATCTACATTTCTATTGATAATTTTAAATACTTTAAAATCAACATATACCACATAAAATGAGTTAATTTGTTATACAAAGTTTATATTGTCTTCAATGTTTTCACATTTCTAGAAAAATTTCAAACTCACTTAAATTTTACTTAGTTCTTTAGTTTTTTCAATGATGCTTTAGCAAATAAAAAGGGACATTTTTATGATGAGGAAGGAGCTCTTCATAACATTTATGTTACTTTTCACTTCATCACATATACTTTACTTTTCTTTTTTTCTTATCCTTTCCTTTGCACTTTCTAGTGCAGTTACTAATTATAATTATTTGTAACAATATTAATACTCATGGAATGCTTTGTCATGATAACTTCCACCATATCATTTAGAATATAAACCAACTCATATTATTATGTTATTATTAAGAGTATACTTATTATTTTGAACGAATCTTTAATAAGTTTATTTATCATATTATTATTAATATTGTGTTTTGTTTTTATCATTATATATTGTATATCAAAAATTATATATTATATATCAAAAAGTAATATACAACCTACTTTTGCAATGATTTAGTTTTTTAGTTTGCCAAAATCTAAAGTCGCAAGTGTCCTTTCATTATTGGTTTCCCTTCGTTTTTGTTTGTCTTTGTACTTTGTAGCAAAGGCACTTTCATAAGCGTTGTTCCTCTTCGTTTTTGTTTGTCTTTGTACTTTGTAGCATAGTTCATAAGTGTTGTTGTTTCTTCCATCTCTTTATGTGACAATTGAGTTGACAACTTGTATGTGTCAGTTATTCTAACGAGAATGAATTGTGGAGAAGTGAACTTCTCAATTATATGCATAAGATTCAAATTCCAAATTCCACCTGGCTAGAGAAGTGTGACGATAGATGTGAAGACTTTGGATGAAAGGTGGTGGAAAAATTAAGAAATGTTTTTATTGTTTTTTTAAGGGAATGTAATGGTACACAAAATGTAAGTCGTGATGTAATATCTCAAAAGATTATCCTTAGGATTAATTGTTAAGTTTTTAATTAGTTGGTAAATGTTTTTTACTAAACAATTATATGACATATGAAATGATTCACCATGAGCCATTATTTAAGGTTGGTGTAAATTGTAAATATTTTTAAAACATTTTTAATATAAAGCATCCAAGGTTGACTTGGCAAGGTCGACTTAATAAGAGACCAAGATACCACTAACGAGGAAGATAGTGTCGAATTGTGAAGTCCAAGTATCAATTAGCCTTATATATTTGGAAATGAGTATCAACCATTTACTCATTTAAGTAGAAAAGATATAACCATTTACTTAAATGAGTAAATGGTTGATACTCATTTCCAAATATATAGTCATACTCCTAAAGATATAACCATGTGTTATCCTCCTATTAAGGGGGGGAGAACGATTCCAAGGGAGAACCCTTTCCCTATCCCATAAAGGAGGCATTCAAATAAGGGAATGGGGGTTGTTGTTCATGTTAAGATAAGTTATTTGATAAAGTAGTGTTGGTTAATAGTTGGTAAGATAACTATTGAGGGAGATTATGAGTGGTGAAAAAACAAGAAACTATTCAAGTTTAATCTGACTCAAATCTATACATAAGTCTTTATGATCATACTGAAGAGCATTATGAACTGTTGTAAAAGGCAGGGAATGTGAATGCCTATCAGTTCATTCCTATGGATTGGTAAAAATGATATCTTGAATAAGCATAAGCAAGTGTATATAACTCTCTATGCACATTGTTCTGAGCACTAGATGTGTTAAGTTGATGGAAACATAATCCTTTGGGTTATGGAATATTGTTTACTATTCACAATATTGTTGAGAAAAGAAAGTGAAGAGTCATAGGTGAATAGGAAGAGTCATGAAGGAGCCCAAGTGACCACTTGGAATATAAAACCAAGGGTCACTCTCCATGTATTTATATGTACATATCTTAACAAGAAAATCATCTCACACTTATCTATTTACTTGTGTTTGGCTTTGTGTTAGTCATTTGAGTGTATGCCTTATTGGGCATCCTAATAGTGGTATCAGAGCATGCCTATTGTTTTTAGGCCTATGAGAAACTATGATGTTTTCCATAGCATTTGAGTGATTGAAAATAGTATGTGTGGATGGAGTCCATGAGTAGTGTGGTCAGGCATCTCTTGAATATTTTCTCAGTGAAAGTGGTGTTCCCTTCTCTCATTCTATGAAATTGAGGTTTGCATTTTTCAGGTCTGAAAAGTTGTACTTTCCTTTATTTCAATAAAAAAGAAAAAAATTGGACTGACTGTTGTTAGAAGAAGTCTTTGCTGGTGTTTGAGGCCCCTATTTGTGTGTCACGGTCTCTCTCTGCGTGGGTATTGTGGAGTTTTGTAAAAAAACTACTTCTGTGTTTTTCGTAAGTGTCCTAGTCTCTTCGCTTTCCATTGTAGTAAACCGGCAGGAGGTAGGGTTGCTCATTGGCCCGTTGTGACAAGGCTCAAAGGGTAGGCGACCCCTGAGATAGAGGCTCACCCTGATGGGTTTCGGGACGTCCCAGCCCTTGCTGAGTCACAAGTTACTGGTATATCTGACTTGCGAGCTGTTGGATATACCCTTAGCAGGTTGTTGTTCTCATGGTTAAAAAAACAACAACTGCCCTCGCTGCCCCACTTCTTCTACCACCGTTTAATTTAATGGCAGAAACCTTGATCTATCGTCTATCGTCTATGCCAAAGATGCATTTAAATATTTGATCTCCCAATCCAACACCACTACATTGAAATGATAGGATATGGATGGTAGCGGCCTTCTCCTCCTCTCCGGCCTCATCTCGAGCCATTTCTTTTTGCGTGAGCCCTATCTCCATCGAGCTCTCCAAACATTGATGTAACATGAGCAGTTTCTCTGGATCATTTGCATTTGCTCCCGGCTCAAGATATTGGACTTCGCTTATAATTGAAATAAGACTACATATTGTTTGCCATGGAGTTGTTGGAGTGCGTTGGTATTGCTGCATGAAGCATTACCTCTCTGCATGAAAGATTTCAACATCGTTGAAGACCTATCACTGAAGACTGTGGGTGAGCCTGCCATATTGTAGAGAATGGTTACCAGATTTCAAACTTGGTGAAGCTATGGTCTTCTTTTTGTTGGTGCGGTGAGCATTGAGGCCTTTACATTGGAGCATTTTAGAGACAAATGCGGTGAAAGAAAGGCCTGGTCTCCGCATGGGTTTTCTCTAAACGTGGGCACTCCTTACCTCTCATGTGCATCACCACCATTGCATCTCTACCATCAATATTGCATAAGCATTGTCCACGACCTCTGGCCTTAGAAGTTTGAACATGCCCACGACCTCTAGTGTTTTGACTGCATGGATGCCTCCATAGATTTAGAGAGCACATTGTGTTGAGATTGCAACCAACTCTTGATACACTACGTGAAGACTAGACTGGAGAGAATGGCATCTGTGACCACAATGGGAGTATTAATTTTTTATCCGCGTATCAATTACATGTCTTATTCGAAGAAATTTGCAGAGAAGCAACGTTAAGTGCGATTGCATTTGGAGCCATTCTAACTAGCTAGAAGAAGGTCATACGCAATGCATTTGTAATAGAGAATCGGGGTTTGATTTATTGCACAACTCATTGCTGGGATTCTTGAGCGAGATTTGCCACTTCTAGGATAGGTTTCCCCTTAATTGGTGGGATCATAGAAAACCCTCTGAGCATGAATTCAATTTCATTATCCAGCCCGTCATGATCTGTTAATTAAAGAGCCGATTACTCTTCACTCAACAATAACAACAAGCTTTGGAAAGAAGATGGTTGCAATTCCTTTGCTTATCTAAACATCGGTTTTAAATAGTTTTTGCTTTGCTTATAATTGCACATTGACATAAATGGAATAGCAAAGAAAAGTAAAATCATACAGGGTGAATGGTGGACAACTGATTTATAGAACCCCAGGCATTTTGAGGGCATTTGATTCACCTTGGGACTTAATAGTTTCATTTTTCAAGTGGACGAGGCAGAAATAAATGATGACAAAGAGGACTCTAAATTGCTTGTTCAATAGACGAAGAGAGGATACTTGCATGTGTTTTCTGTAAGTGTCAAAATTGAAAGAAAGATTGCATTGTACTTGGGTGCATTCTTTGTTGAGACCAACACCCTTCATTTTTTGAACTTGTTGTAAAAGAGTGGAGTTGCAAGAAGCCCTTCACTATTTGAGTGAGTATTCAGTTTTTTAATGGCTCAAATAAATGGTTTGGTAGAGTTTTGAACACTCTACTTCTCTTTTATGTCGACAACATTGTCATGGTCGACAAGACTAATCTCACTCACATTCGATATTGTGTACAAGATTCACAAGATGCACTTGAGTTCCTTCATCTTGAATCATAGCTCCAACATGATGAGCCAAAACAAAGGAAGAAATATTTGGAACTTGTTCATGTTCAGAACAATCCTCTTTTTGTGATTCATATCAACGGTCTACACATGTTCAAATCAATGATGTCACTTTCAAAACACATGATGCCACTTCAGAAGTAGATTCAAATGAAGATGAAGTCATGCATACAGAGGTTCCACTTGTTCTTTCCAAGTCCATCATCAGAGCATGGGAGGAGATCACCCACAACAAGCACATAACGGATGTTGGATACGACAAGGAAGCGACTGTTCACATTCCTTATTTCTCTAATCCAATCCAGTTTCAGAGTGTTGGATTCTTAAAAGAAAATTCATCTTCATCTACACTTGTTCATATTTTGACATGCCAACATTGTGATCGATTTGAACATAATAAATATTAGTATTTTGATCTTCACCCTTGTAAGCATTGGGGAAATCTTACATATTCTTCAGACAGATTATTTACTATGAAGAAACCTATAAGAGAAAAGATTCACTATGGGTGTATCGCTTCTTGGAAATCGCCGTCAACAACAAAGAAGATATATAGGCCATACCGAAGAATGCATTCTCAACTAGTGACACATCTTGCAGCTAAGATCTATCTTATTCTCCTTAGTTTGTCCCTGACAAGGGGAATGACATCCATGAACAAGCGAGTGGGAAAAGGTGAGATTGTATCAGATCTAGAGCCTCGATCCTGAATTATCTAAACAAACTCAGGGCTACATCCAAAGCTAGAGCCAGAGCCAAGCCATAACTATTCATTTAGTAGAATGCATCATATTCTACTAGCTTTTTGGAATGTTCCAAGAACCTTTAAGCTTTTGATCCAATTTCCAGAGTTTGTATTCATCCTAAAACCACCCATTCAGTAGAAGACATACAACTTCTCCTATCCTTTTGAAATGTTCCAAGAACCTCTGAGACTTCAAGCCAAGTTCCAAAATTTGTGGTAATCCTTAAAATACCTTCATGGTTCATGGTTTGTGGTCATCCAAAACCACCTTTCATAGCCTTGTTTGTTATTGGCCATGGCTAGTAGTCATCCATAACCACAAATTTATAGTTGTTGAGATCTATCAGTTTGTGATCAGCTTAAAACCACCCATTTAGTAGAAGGCATCATCTTCTACTAACCTTTGATTTAGAATGCTTCTTTAGCCATTTGCAGTTGTCCTTCTCCAAATTTTAGGTCTCTGCTTGGACTCATAAACATCCCTTCAAGTTAACGGGGGGGGGGGGGGAAGTTGGAAACATAATCCTTTGGGTTATGGAATTTTATTTACTATTCACAATATTGTTGAAAAAATAAAGTGAAGAGTCATAGATGAATAGGAAGAGTCATTAAGGAGTCCAAGAGACCACTTGGAATATGAAATCAAGGGTCACTCTCCATGTATTTATATGTATCTTAATGAGAAAATCATCTTACACTTATCTATTTGCTTGTGTTTGACTTTGTGTTTGTCATTTGAGTGTATTCCCTATTAGGCATCCTATCATATGTGTTGCAAATATGGAGAGTATACTTTGTTTAGTAGAATTGGTCTGAGTTATGTGACGTAATTTTATCTTAGGGAAATTGAGAAACATGAGTCCTACTTTTTCTTGTTCGTATCATGGTCTGTCTCGAGGTGACCTCTAAGACAAAAATGATAAAGTGTCTTATGAGATTCTATGGTTGGGTGGTTTATGGGCCTACTTGAGCCAGTTTCTTAGAAAGCCCCTTTTTGGATAAACAAATAAGTCTCTTTTCCTACGATGATTCTTTTTTTGTTCTTTAAATTATGATTAAATATGTTTTACTAGGTTTTCTTAACATACTTTATGCTACAATATGTAGCGTCCCGTTCCATCAATCCAATGCAAGGGAGGGAACATGACTGTAACATGGGGTGTCTAATTCTTCCCCAAGGCCATAATGGTAAAATTTTTGCCATTTAAATAAAATGCACAATTAAATTACTCAGCGGAATTAAAATACATAATTGCACACACACAACAGACATACATCAACATATTTATCTCGAGCAAATGATGCATCAACAGGCAAAGAATCCATCCCATTCTCGTGCTATGCACATACTTCATACCAATTCCATTAATCATGAATAAATATCATTTTGAATTAGCACAATGCAGAACACATAATGCATATAATTTACAACACAGAGAACACTTATCTTTGAGATGAAGTTGTCCAACCACTGGCTATGTGAGAGCAACGTTCCACCCAACCATAGATCTCTGTCCAACTTGTATTCTTTCAGCTAAGAGATCACCCCTGAGCTGGGTTGTGTATCCACTAAGGAGGAACTAGATGGGCTCACTCACAGCCATGGTTTCACTCAACAACTATGCTAAGCCAACACACAGTTGGGTTTGTCAAGCATATGAAAGACAAAGGAGGGCAATGCTAAGCCAGTGAGCTCAACCACAGAGCTACAGGCATCTCAAATGAATTCAACAGTCAAGGCACCCACATTACCTACCACACCCAACACAAGGAAGGTCCCCTTCTCTTTTGCACAGTCCTTATGGCGTCTCTTCCTTCTAGTGCTCTTCAGGGTGGGCATAGAAAGGTTCAACTGCTAATCCTTGAGATTCTAGCCTTCACTGGGTTTATCAAGCAAACCCAACCTCTGCTCAGTCATTCACAATTGGATTTCTCACAATTCTGTTCATCAAATACCTCCATCCCATCACTGGTTTTATGGGCTATAAAAACTGGGTTTTCCAATGGATTTTGGGGTACCTAATCCTCTCAAATTCGCCCCAAGGTTCATATCTATGGATCCCCCATTGGATTTTACTGTTAAATACCAAATTTGGGCATTTTTGGCTTTTCAAAACATGGGTTCTTTCAAAGTTGTGATTTCTTCTTTTTCTCACTGTTGGAAATTCATTTTTGGATGGAAAAATGATGCTGGTTCCTTCCACAATCGAATGGGGATGAGGAATAATCCATCCTCATGAGGTAGAGTGACTTGTGGTACAAGAAAATAGAGCTCATACCTGCAAATACGATACGAATTTCTAGGCTGCCCATGCTCCATTGAAGCCATGGACTACAAACTTCAACTACTTCCTTACAACAGAAATAAATGTCATCAAGGAAAGTCAAATGGGTTCTCACAATGACATTTGGCAGCATATGGTTCATCCCCACAGCCCCCTCACCACTCCCTAGTGGATACACATGGCCCCTTCTCATTCGTTGCTTCCATAGCTAGTTTTGGTATTTGATTGCAATATTAAATATTTACATCAATTTACAATATCCCATGGCTTAATGGCACATGGGTAACAAAATGTCAAATACTTGTCCATTTAAAATAAAATATGAACATATACTAGCGGGGCCTTGGCCTTGAGCTCCACGCTAGAGAAACATACATCGCATGTATACAATATTTCCATTAAAAGCCAATATTTCACAGGGGTCAAAGTCTATATGCAACTGGCCCTATCCTATCTAGGACTTCAAATGGCCCACAATATCTTGCTGACAACTTGGCACAACTCCCCAACTTGAGAGAAATTTTCCTTGGTTTCACTCTCAAATAAACATGATCCCCAATTTGAAATTCCTTATGCACTCTTTTCAAATCTGCATAACTCTTTTGCCTGTCTTGAGCTCCCTTTAAATTCTGCATAATCTTAGCAACTTCCTGTTCCATTTCCTTGATCATATCTGGTCCAAGTACTACCCTGTTCACCGGGATGTCCCAATTCACTGGAGTCCTGCATCCCTTGCCATACAATGCCTCAAATGGACTCATCCCCAAGGATGCATGATGTCCATTATTGTATGCAAATTCTACCAAGTGTAGGTAATCCTCCCACTTGGATGGTTTGTCCATCAAATACATTCTCAGCATGTCTTCAAGAACCTGATTCACCCTCTTAGTTTGGACATCTGTTTGAGGATGATATGTTGTACTAAAATTCAATTTAGTTTCCAATTCCTGAAATAATCCCTTCCAGAAATTGGAAGTGAACTTTGTATCACGATCAGAGATTATTTCTTTAGGCAATCCATGCAATCTGAATATCTCTCTCATGAAGATGTTCGCAATGTCATTAGCCTTGTGAGTGGACTTGACTGGAATAAAGTGAGCTACCTTTGATAGCTTGTCCACCAAAAACATGATTGAATCATGCTTCTTCACTGTCATGGGAAGACCTATTATAAAATCCATAGAGATCACTTCCCACTTCCATTCCGAAATGGGTAAGGGCTGCAACAATCCTGCTGGATGTTGGTGCTCTGCCTTGACCTGCTGGCACTTTTGACATCTAGCAATATACTCAGCTATGTCCTTCTTCATGCCATGCCAAAAGTATTGCTTTATTGCTGCTGTTATAGTCTTCTGATATCCTAGGTGTCCAGAGTATGGCATTTGATGTATTTCATCCATCACTAGCTTCTTCAAATCTGCATTATTTGGAATGTACAGCCTATCTTTGTATATGAGCATATTGTCTTCACCAAGCTGATACTCTGCACACTTTTCATCCACATTACCCTGCTGCAACTTC
Organism: Larix kaempferi; assembly: GCA_027924585.1. NCBI lineage: Eukaryota > Viridiplantae > Streptophyta > Pinopsida > Pinales > Pinaceae > Larix > Larix kaempferi. Next base: position 2,700,534 of record BSBM01000809.1, on the reverse strand, counting down.
TCTTTAATTTGAAGGCAAGTTCCATCACTGTTCTGGGCCTCAAGAACCCTGATCTTCAAATCTGATTTGCACATACTTACTGCTGCAACATGAAATTTTCTGCTAAGAGCATCTGCAGCCTTATTCTCCTTCCCTTTTACATGCTTAATTTCAAAATCAAATTCACAAAGAAACTCCATCCATCTAGCTTGCCTAGCATTCAAGTTTGGCTAGTCAAACAAGTACTTCAAGCTCATGTGGTCTATTCTAAGCTCGAATATTCTTCCCATCAAATAATGTCTCCACATCTTAAGAGCATGCACTATGGCTGCTAATTCCAAATCATGTGTGGCATAATTCTTTTTATGCTCCTTTAATTTCCTTGACTCATAGCAAATCACAATTCCTTCTTGCATGAGAACTCCACCCAATCCTTCAATGCAAGCATCTGTGCACACTACAAAATCCTTCTTTGGATCTGCTATCTTCAAAACAGGAGCGCTGGTAAGTAACTCCTTTAACTTGTGAAAACTTTTCTCACAATTTTCAGACCATACAAACTTGATGTTCTTTCTTTGCAATGAAGTGATCGGATGAGCTATCCTAGAGAAGCCTTCAATAAACCTTCTGTAGTAACCAGCAAGACCCATAAAAGATCTAACATCTGAAACATTTCTTGGAGTTGACCAATCCATGATGGAATTAATCTTCTCTGGATCCACTACAATTCCTTCTTTCGAAATGACATGACCCAAATATTGAATCCTCTTTTGGTAAAACTCACACTTGCTTAACTTGGCATACAACTGATGCTCTCTAAGGACTTACAACACCATTCTTAGATGTTCCCCATGTTCTTCTTCATTCCTTGAATAGACAAGAATGTCATCCAAGAACACAATCACAAACTTATCAAAATATTTGTTGAACACACTATTCATGAGACACATGAACGTGGCAGGTGCGTTGGTAAGACCAAATGGCACCACAGTGAACTCATAATGACCATATCTAGTTCTGAAAGCCGTCTTGTGAATGTCTTCTTCTTTAATCCTTACTTGATGGTAACGAGACCTTAAGTCAATCTTGGAAAACACTTTAGCTTCCTTCATTTGATCAAACAAGTCATCAATTCTTGGCAATGGATACTTGTTCTTGACTGTCACTTTATTTAGCTGCCTGCAATCAATACACAGTCTTAAAGTCCCATCTTTCTTCTTGACAAATAACACCAGTGCTCCCTAAGGAGACACATTAGGCCTGATATACCTTTTGTCCATTAATTCTTGCAGCTGCATCTTCAACTCTACCAACTCTGGTGTACTCATTCTATAAGGAGCTTTGGAATTCAGTGCTGCCCCTGGAATGAGATCGATGGTAAAATCAATATCTCTATTTGGTGGTAGTCCCAGCATTTCATCCGAAAATACATCATGGAACTCTTGCAATAATGAGAAATATTCTATCCTTGGACCCTTGTCCTCGGACAAATCTGACATATGAACTGCATATAATTGACAACCCTTCTTATAAATCTTTTTCAACTATAGGGCTGAAATATGCCTTACTAAAACTTGCTTGGGAATTCCTCTTACCAATCTTGGTCTTCCCTCTTCATCAATACATTCAAGTGATTTCTCATAACATTTCAACTTGGCTCTATGCTTTTCCAACCAATCCATGCCAATTAAGGCATCATATGATCCTAAAGGTAGCACATTCAATTCAGCATGTGTGTGGAGTCCATTCAATTCTATGGGGCACTCCACCACTACTTCACTTACTTTCCTCTTGGTCCCTGTGGCTAATTGAACTAGCCAAGATTTATTATGCTTCACTTTTCGAAGAGAACAACCTTCAACCACTTTTGGAGAAACATAACTATGAGTAGATCCTGGATCAATCAAAACGGAAATAGATTGCATAGCAATCTTACCTTCCACTTCCACCACTGATGCTTGATGGTCTACCTGATGATTATCCAATGCTGCATAAATTCGAGGTGCTGCCCTTGCCATGTCCTCCACTGTAGATGCCCCCTTTAAGTTGTGCAACCTTCGGGGATTATCCTTCTGATGTGGACAATCCTTCAACATGTGGTTTTCTCCACATCCCCAACACTGAAGTGGTCCCTTTGATGCTTTGTCTGCTGCTACTACTGGTTTGAATCCACTCCTTGCTTGCTGCCCCTGTGGAAAGGTTCTAGGATGACCTTTGAATGGTGGCTTGAAGCCACTCTTCTTTTGATCAAACCTCCCTCTTGGATTTCCTTTCCATGCTTGGTTAACCTCTGTTTTTCCTTTATTTTGTTCATAGCAATGCATTGTTATTCTAATGGCTTCATCAAGACTTGGTGGATTAACAAACTCAATCCTTTCTTTGAAACTTTGAGGTAGACTCCCAAGGAAACATTGGGTTTTTATCCTTTCATCTTTAATGTAGTCCACATACCTCAACAATTCCAAGGACTTATGAACATGCTCTTCCATAGATTTTTGTCCCAACTTAAGTTCATTGAACTCCTTTCTCTCACTGTCATAATACCTATCAGAAAGGTATTTTTCCTTGAAGTACTTCTTGAATCTCTCCCAACTGATCTTCCTCTCACTGATTCCTTTCACTTGCAAGAGATTGTCCCACCAAATTGAAGCTCTGCCATTTAGATTGTAAATGGCAATCCTAGCTTTCTCATTTCCTGAGTAGTCTTGAATTCTGAAATATTTCTTCATTCCAAGAATCCATGCCTTTGCCTCTTGACCAGTCTTTCCTTCTCCATCAAATGTGGGAGGCATTTCCTTTCTGAATTCTCCCTGTGGGATTCCCTTGGAATTATTTCTTCCATCAAATCTCTTAGGTGCATGCCTTGGACTTCTTTGAGAACCTCTGGATTCGCATGATCCGCTGGAAGAAGATCTAGAGGAGGGTGTTCTATGCTTCTTGCTCATAGAACTCTTCCTTGGGATTGGAGTCCTCTTCTTTGAATGACCTCTAGAGCGACTCTCTGCCTCTTTTCCTTCTTCACCTGCATTGCGTGGGTTGGACCCAAGGTTTATCCTCTGCTGCATATTAGTGAGACTTTGCAAGATATCAGCATTGAGTTGGTGTTGTTCTTCTTGAGCCTTCATCAATCTTTCATTGAAACTCACCATGGTTTCAACCAAATTCTGAGGAGTCACCTGCTCCCTTCTCCCATTGGATTCAGTCTCAGCATTCTCTTCATGCACATTTTCTCCTAGGACGTCTTCTTCATGCTCATAAGGATCTTGAGCATCATTTATGGTCACCATTTTTCCTGTATGCTACCTCTGCTATAATTATTAATTTTATGAGTTGCAAGCAATGTGCATTATGAAAATATTTGTTATACATCATAAGAATGCATCTAGAAATATACAACAATCAATATTTAACATAATCAACTCATGGAATAATTCACATAGCTGTTATGCATTTATTTCTTTTGCCCATTCCTGCAATTCTGGAAATTGCCCATATTGTCAACAATTTGACAAAACAGTCACTGACACTTTTTTGCTCTAATTATCCATGGTGTGTGATAACCCTATTCAAATTCTGGTCATACACCATTATTCCCTGCTAGACAAGCTTTCCAATTCTTTTCCTCATGCTCCATTCTGACCTCGGGTGTGGAAACTACGTTATTTCAAAAATGACAACTTTCACCACAATTCTGCACATTTTACATAGTTGTAAAATATCATGGACTGCCAACTTCAGCCACCTGTGGAAGCAATTCCATAAAGATTCAGAAAAACTTTTCTACCAGGAGAAGTTAGTCCATATAGCAAGGAACACTCATCAATTTGCGGATTTTTGTTTTGATGCTCCAGTCATCTTCTATAAAATTCTGGGTTTGACTACTTTCCACTTTTCACATTTTTCCAAAATTCCAAATTTTGGGCAAAAAATGGCTATTTCCCAAACGGTGCATTTCTGGGAAATCTTTGTCTAACAGAATATGTCTGGTTTACTGAGAATATGAAATGCTGAGTTCAGTAATTTTCTTGATTCCGAATTATAGGGTCTTTTTCAACCATTGCAAGCTTTTCAAAATTCCCAAAACGTGGCTCGGAATAGTGCTTTTTGGCCTTCTTGCACACCCCGACTCCACCTCCTTTGGATTTTGGCTCCAAAACTCCAAACTGAACACCATGCCTGCCCCATGACTGCCCCATATCAATTTCGACTCAATCCGACCTTTTGTTAAGCGTCGGGACACTGATTTGTAAAAGCCAATAATTCCAATTTTGTGCCAAATCGGAGCATAATGGGTTCGGGATCTTCACTGGTTAATTCGTGGCCTCCGTCAATGGCCTCAAAATGCCCCTGAACTCATCAAATTCCGACCTCGCAAGCTCCTATAATCCAAAAATCAATTTTCGGGCTCTATAACTTTTTTTTTTTTGGTTATCCCGCCACACACAGGACGCAACCCACAACCTGACATTGCAGGTTCGGGGGGGTCAATTTGCGGTCATGGGAATGCAACCATCCCGCAACTCGAAACCCGAAATTGCGGTTTCGGGGGGTTAAGTTGTGGTCATGGGGATGTAACCATCCCACAACCCGCAACCCGAAACCCGAAATTGTGGATTCGGGAGGTCAAGTTGCAGTCACGGGGATGTAACCATCCCGCAACCCGAAACCCGAAATTTCGGGTTCGAGATTGTGGAAATCGGAACACGCAATTCCACAACTTTGCGTTCCCGCAACTCGAAAGCCGAAAAAATTGCGGATTCGGGATTTTGGAAATCCAAACGCAAATTTTGAAAATTCGCGTTCCCGAAACCCGAAACCTGAAATCCCGAAAGCCAAAAAATTGCGAGTTCGGGTTTTCGGAAATCCAAACGCAAATTTTGAAAATTCGCATTCCCGAAACCCAAAACCCGACATCCTGAAACTACGAAAACACTTGCATTTCCTGTAACTTTCGGGGTTCATAACTCCCTCAGCCCTAGGCCAAATGAGGTGAGTCTGGTACCATTGAAAAGCTATTGGAGAGATCTATGGAATGGTGTGATCCTATCCCACACCTGAAAACCCTAACCCTGTCATTTTTCCAATCAAAAATTCCACCCCAACTTCACCAATACTGCGTTAAAACCATTCTGTTACTTGCCTGTAACTCACAGTTTGGCCCATGCAGCCCCAATGCTGCAAGCTGGGCTTTGATACCACTCTACAGTGTCCCCTTCCATCAATCCAATGCAAGGGAGGGAACATGACTGTAACATGGGGTGTCTAATTCTTCCCCAATGCCATAATGGTAAAATTTTATCCATTTAAATAAAATGCACAATTAAATTACACAGCGGAATTAAAATACATAATTGCACACACAACATACATACATCAGCATATTTATCTCAAGCAAATGATGCATCAACAGGCAAATAATCCATCCCATTCTCATGCTATGCACAGACTTTATACCAATTCCATTAATCATGAATAAATATCATTCTGAATTAGCACAACGCAGAACACATAATGCATATAATTTACAACACAGAGAACACTTATCTTTGAGATGAAGTTGTCCAACAATTGGCTATGTGAGAGCAACGTTCCACCCAACCATAGATCTCTGTCTAGCTTGTATTCTTTTAGCTGAGAGATCACCCCCGAGTTGGGTTGTGTATCCACTAAGGAGGAACTAGTTGGGCTCACTCACAGCCATGGTTTCACTCAACAACTATGCTAAGCCAACACAGTTGGGTTTTTCAAGCATATGAAAGACAAAGGAGGGCAATGCTAAGACAGTGAGCTCAACCATAGAGCTACAAGCATCTCAAATGAATTCAACAGTCAATGCACCCACATTACCTACCACACCCAACACAAGGAAGGTCCCCTTCTCTGCTGCACAGTCCTTCAGGTGTCCCTTCCCTCCAGTGCTCTTCAGGGTGGGTATAGAAAGGTCCAGCTGCTAATCCTTGAGATTCTAGCCTTCATTGGATTTATCAAGCAAACCCAACCTCTGCTCAGTCATTCACAATTGGATTTCTCACAATTCTGTTCATCAAATAACTACATCCCGTCACTGGTTTTCTGGGCTATAAAAACTGTGTTTTCCAATGGATTTCGGGGTAACTAATCCTCTCAAATTCACCCCAAGGTTCATATCTATGGATCTCCCATTGGATTTTACTGTTAAATACCAAATCTGGGCGTTTTTGGCTCTTCAAAACATGGGTTCTTTCAAAGTTACGATTTCTTCTTTTTCTCACTGTTGGCAATTCGTTTTTGGATGGAAAAATGATGTTGGTTCCTTCCACAATCGAATGGGGATGAGGAATAATCCATCCTCATGAGGTAGAGTGACTTGTGGTACAAGAAAATAGAGCCCATACCTGCAAATACGATTTTCTGGGCTGCCCATGCTCCATTGAAGCCATGGACTGCAAACTTCAACCACTTCCTTACAACAGAAATAAATGTCATCAAGGAAAGTCAAATGGGTTCTCACAATGACATTTGGCAACATATGGTTCATCCCCACAGCCCCCTTACCACTCCCTAGTGGATACACATGGCCCTTTCTCATTCGTTGCTTCCGTAGTCAGTTTTGGTATTTTATTGCAATATTAAATATTTACATCAATTTACAATATCCCATGGCTTAATGGCACATGGGTAACAAAATGTCAAATACTTGTCCATTTAAAATAAAATACGAACATATACTAGCGGGGCCTTGGCCTTGAGCTCCACGCTAGGGAAACATATATTGCATGTATACAATATTTCCATTAAAAGCCAATATTTCACAGGGGTCAAAATTGGGGTATTACATAATATGTATATAAAGTAGGAAACTACAAGAAGAACTGTTTTATCAAATTCTAGAAATAAAATCATGCACCTATATGTGTGGATTGTTGTGCATTCCACATATATAAAATTCTTGAAGACTTACTATCCTATATGTTTGTAGTAGTACATGTTCATTTTATATTTATAATGATTATGTTATCTTACATTTCCACTATCAATTGAAATGGATTTAAATCAAAGTATACATATATGTGGATATATATACTCCTTATTGAATTTTGTCTTGTAAATAAGAGAGGAGTCTATCTATTAATAATCAGCTGAAAAACATAGTACAATATTTATATGCAAAATGAACTTCATCCTGCCTCTAAGAGAGACTAGGCTGTAAAACAGAGTCTAAGTTATGAGGATGCTCATAGTAAATTTGAAGCAAACAACATAATTTTGGGAAAACTATCTTCCTGTGCAGTGCTTAAAACACAGATTCCACTGAACCTAAGACTAGAGGACTAGCTACGATTATATAAAAAAGGACAAGTTGTTTGGCTCTATAACAAAAAACTTGGAGATTCTATTGTGAGGAGCCTTGGCACCATACTGCTTACATTGTACTGTCATAAATGATTATGTGGGTGTCTTTCGAGCCTCCTGCCGGCGTAGAGCCCCGAATCTTCTGAACATCTATCCACTTCCCCATGATACATACAATTCCTTCCATAATTGCATTCAGCCTATGCTGGTCCTTCAAAGCCGTGATGTTTTGCTTAATGGTTCCAATGATCGAGTTATGATCCTGTAGAATGCTTTGCATCAAAGTTTTTGTGACCCAATGTAGCACCATCGAGCACTCGTAGATAAGTACTCTACTTCTTGTGTCACCAGGGTTCTGAATCCATTCTTCCAAATGATTTGAAGTTGCAGCTTCCTAGAGTACCCGATTTGCCTGTATTAAATCCCTTGTCACTTTGTCGTCTTCACTTTCCCTAGGATCTCCCTCATTGGATCTAGGAGGTGGTGCAAGGGGTTTAGGTATGAATTCAATTCCCAATCTATGCCTAATTGATTCAGAGTGGAGTTCATGCGTTGGGCATCGTCTTGTAGGTCCCACAGGGTCCTCAATACATCTTCCCTCTGAACTTTTTCCTTCTTCTGGTGCTACAAGATGCAACCTAGCAAGACCTTCTCCATCCAAAAGGTAACCAACGAGTGTTCGTATAGATATTTATGGGATATGGAGTCCCCAGGGTCAATTATCCATTTAGCTAGCTCCTGAAAATCCTCCACTTATTGAAATACAATGGTCTTCTGCTAGATTTTGGCCTCCATTCCTTCAATTCTTATTTTGCAATCTATCAGGATCTGGTTTTGTTGCACGATGTTGGTTGGTGGTCGGCCCCTTTGTCTCCACTCTCCTTCGCTTAACCGATTTTACCTTGGCCATGATAAATCTCAGGCTGCTCTAAAGCTGCTCATCACCTTTTTCTTTCACTCAAAGGTCTGCAAGGAGAATTATAAAGAAACCCCAATCACCCTTGACATTAATGATCCCAAAGGTTCCCATGATTGGAAAGTCCGACGTCATACAAATGAACTTAGATTTCATCATGGTGTTGAACCCTTCCTATTATGGCTTTGTTCCACTCGATATTGCTCCATACTGTAGCACATGCTGGTGAAGGTTAGGGAATCTACACATTAATAATGGTCGTCCAACTCCATGTGCTTTGCATGGTCTAGCCTAGGTGTATGTTATGCCCGTGACAGATGGAATTGCATTAAGCTTTGTGTGGGACCCCACGTCTGACTCCTTGCAACTTGGCTTGGATATACCCTAATGGGTTCATTATCCTCGTTTCCTAGCCTACTTGGGAAATTATTGTATTACATACAAGCTGGAGAAAGAATAAATACATATTTCATTTGTATTTACATCGAAAACAATTACTCATAATCAAATTGTAAACATATATATTGTTTATTTTACTAGTTATAATCTAAAATAGATTAAATATCCATTTGTTTACACTTGTTATATATGGAAATAGTGAAGGAAATATATTTTTTCTATATCCAATTTAGACCCAAAAAAAAACCCATAGTACGTGATCTTCCTACCATAAGAAACTTAATACACATTTATTGTTTATAATTTTCCCAATTTAAAACAGAGCAAAAGTATCTTGATTTGTGATTTTAGCCTGGAAGGCCATCTCCATGTTCAATCCATGACATGGTTATTATCAAGAAAGTAATAAAACCCTCGTTTCTTGGTGTAGAATTACCATTCCATAGTTATTGACTAACAGAGGATCGTAGGTCTCACTGATAGACCTTTTGACAAAAAAATGAACACCTGATATTTTGCATATCTAAGCACGAGTTGAATAATAAAAAATTCTTATGCTATAGAAGAAGTAATTCATTTAACGAAAAATTGTTCAATAATAAAAAATTCTTCTACTAAAGAAGAGGTAATTCATTTAACGAAAAAATTGTTCAGTATAAATTGCCAAGGTATGAATTTAAGTGTTTAGCTAGAGTATATTGACACTCAACAATTGAGAAAACCTTCCAAATGCCAATTTTTTTTCATAAATCTAAACAATAATCCTCGAAGGATGGTAATACCCATCATTAAAACATTGCACGATCGGGACGAATAATGTTAAAGTAACTCAGTATCTTAGCAAGAAGAAGACATTTTGGTTAAAGGCTTGTTGGCTGCTTTTTGGACAGACCCGGGTTTTAATGAAGCGCAGCAACAAAACCCCTTGGCGCACTGGCCCTCTCGGCAATGAGCTGCGCAGCAGCTCGAGGTCTCACCCAAAGTGGCTATGGGGGGCTAAGGAACCATATTTCCTTAACCTAGGCGACGCGAAGACTGTTCTTTCTTCCTTGACGATTCCTCAGAGCGGACTGCCTGACTCTTCCACAGACCCCTCGGCGTAGCTGCGCTGAACTCTCGCTCAACAGCCTAGCTGCGCGGCAACTCCGTTCCGGCGCACGAGGCGACTATCCCCTGCGTCGACGCTCTATGTATCCTTTCTGCCCGCGCACCCAGCGCAGTAATGCATTCCTCTATCGCTGCGGCGACAGCGTTCTACAGAATCTTCGACTCTTAACGATTATGGTTACCAAGGAAGCTTTGAGAACGGACTCAACATATTCATAAAGATAACACAACATTCATAGAAACACAGATAACAACTGAAACATGCATTCACGCGATCATTACCATAACAATAAGACGTAAAGAATTCACCTCCACGGGAAGTGTTTCATATATTAACCCAAAGGGAACTTATACAATAATGCTGCGCACACAGCTGCAGCCTTAGATCTTTCCAGGAAACTCCACGCACACAGCTGGGAGCCCTTCTCTCGATCTAGTCTCTTCCTCTACCGAGATTACAATAGTTTAGACGTCGACTCAGACTGTCTGCAACTTGGGGATTAACTTCACGGTTATCCCAGCTCTGACTCTTGTCTTCTAACAACACAATAGAAAACAATCCTCATACAAAATAACCAACCTACCAACTAGATAGCTTATCTCAAACAGCTAACCTGCGTCTCAGCATCTAAAGGCTGGCTAACTGACTAACCTCTAACTTTTGCAATTACACATATATATAGGTGGCCATGACGGTCGCACCTTTACAAAACTGTGGGCCTTTCCCAACAGTAATCCCCAAAAACCCTAACCACGCACATGGCTAGGTGTACTGTAGGAGCCGCTTGCAGTCATGTCGCCGCTTCCTGCAGGTTCCGTGACTTCCGCGCAAATTGCGGGTATAGGCGCCTTGTCCTTCGCCTTCAATGCTTTGGTCCGTTTCTCCTCCTTGATCCGAGCAACCATAACTTCTGTACTTAGCCTTAAATGAGGGTAGCTGAGCCCTCTACTTCGTCGCTTCATTTATTATGGTAGCTGAGCTTTCTATTCAGCCACATTCATTCTTCTATGACGTGCGCGCGAGCTCTGCGAGTTTCAGTCCGTAATCTGCGTTGAGCTCATCCCTCTGGCACCGTACTGTGCACCGTTTCCTTCTTCCCAAAATTTGGTGTTTATTCAAAATTAGCACTTTCCCTTCAACACTTGTGCTTTTTCCTCAAAATTCACAGCTTTACCATAGCTGCGGCCTAGGCTCCAACAGGCCCCTAACACTTACTTGTGGCTCGCCCTCGAGCCACTCGCACTAGCGTGTGGTCGCTTTACCTGTGCATCTGCTTTTGCCTGGGTCTCCGCAAATGTTTTCTTCCACTGCGCAATAGCGGAGTCCATTTCATCGACACATTCCACAGCTGTCTGCACCGTTTCTGCAGTGGCTTCTTCTTTAGTTGTGCCATCAATCACCTGTTGAGATTCTGTAATTTCTTTGATCTTCGCCTCGATCTGGGCAGCAAGGTCAGCATACTCATCCATAAATGGCTGAATGCTGTTGGTGAGTTTAGCATCTTCATTTCTGAGCTTGTGCAGTTGCTGTTGGATTTTGCGCACTTCACTCATTTTCCTCATTTTTGCTAAGCCGTCTAAGGCCTTAGCTTCTTCGGTCAGAACAGTTAGGGACTATTCTGTGACTTGTACCTGTTCAAAAAGACCAACTTTGAAAGGGAGCGTCTCAAGCTCCGTCCAAGCCTCCATAGCCTGGTTCATCAGGTTCTCGGCTTCATCTGCTCTGCTCTTCAGTTGTGTAGAAGTTCTGCGCAGCGCTTCAAATTGTTCCTGGCTATCATCTGTTAAATGCGCTGCAACACGGGCTTCTAACTCTACGATCTGCGTTCTATGGTCTTCAGCCATAGCAACTATCTCGTGCTCCAGGGTTTTCACCCTTCCTCCTATAATTTGAACTTTCTCAACCAGAGGAAGGTCTGGTTGAATCTCGCAGGCTGGCAATTCCTGGGCAATTTCATCAACTTTGTTCCTTATGCCAATGTCTTGTGCTTCATAAAGTGCGAGCTTTTCAGAGATATTCTTGTGGCTTGCCTTCAGCTCTATCTCCTGCGATTGCAGTCTTTGATTTGCATGGAAGGTAGAGAGCTCTCTAGCTCTCAGCTCAACAGAAACTTTCTCATGCACTAGCTGTAGAGTCTCTATAGGAATTAAAGACAAATTTATTTCAACTGGCCCAACTGCGCTTACCTATAGTGCAGCTAGCGGATCCGGAAGTGTCATGCTTGTAGGCGGAATGTGCACGACTGTATGCCTTTCTGCAAGTACTTCAACTCGCTCGGTACTTGTAGCTACTTGTGGCGCCTGCGAAGTAGATGCTGGCACATGGGTCTGCGCAACTCTTCCTACAAGACCTTTTAATTCCACAAATTGCAGGTCTAGAGCACTTCTGATATGAGCGTGCGCGGTGCGCAGCTTGCGAAATTGCTCTTTCAGATACTGGTCGATCCCCGAGGGAATGGCCTCAAAGGGATGCGACACCTTTTGTTTCTTGGTTGCTGGTTCTGTCGAACCTTCATCACTTCTTTGCTCGGGGGCTTCCTTGCCCTTATCCTTCTCTTGCACAGCGGTGGGTGGCATCGCGGATGCGATTTCGGCGGCCTCCCTCCATTCATCCGACCAGGACTTGATAGTTTCTTCAACATTCTCGGTGGTCATCCTGTAAAGGACTACGGCCCATTCCTCTTGAATGCCGCAGGGGCGAAGGTAAAGTTGATGCAAGTCAGCAGTAAAGGCCAACTTTCCTTCATATATTTTTGCTGTCTCCTCACTCAGCCTCGGCATTTCCTGAATGGTATCTCTGAGGAGATGGTAGTATTCACAAAATACAGCGCGGTTCATCTTGCACTTCGCGGGATTAGCAGACTCCCAAAGGTTAACATAGCGGATTCCGACGGGCTCTCCTGCGCGGCGCGGAAGGAACTGAGTGTTCGGGGGCTCCTTCCACCCGACGAGAGCGCATAAAATTAAAAGCCAAGAAAAATGGAACAACTGGCCGGGGTTGTCTTGGACGTTCCGGTAGTCTTCCAAGAAAGAATTGAGAAGGAAGAGAGACCAGTTGTACTGCTCTCCCTCCGCAGCTGCGATGGCGAGCTCCACGATAGCTCCAGTAACTTCCTTCAGTCTGCTCTTTGTGAGAAGTCTGCCTGCAAGCAGACTTCCTGTAAATCTAAGTGCTTCGTCTTCTACTATAGTGAGGTCATAAGCCCGACCTCCTCTTGTTAAGTTGTATTTCTGCACCAGCTGTGCAGCCAATTTTCTATCCTTGTCTTTTCCCACAAAATGAATATTGGGATCCTTACCAACCTTAGATAGGCCGGTGATGCGATGAATCAAATCAACGTTTAAATCAATTGGCCTCCCCAGCCAAAGGTAACCTCCATGAACACAGGATAGCAGTGTCTTAACAACTGCATTGACTTCCTTGCTACGCCCAAAGAGCGGTAGCTTCAGCAAGTTCAGCAAACCAGGCTTCTCCAAGTTTGCTGTGAATCCCTTTGGGACGAATTCATCAACCTTTCTGGTGGAATTATGAACAACCGTCAGATATCGATCTGGCGCGAACTGAGGATACATTTTATAGTCTCCCAGGTTGAAATCAGAGAACTTGACCAGTGGAAGGTGTCCAAGCAGGGCCCCTTCTTGTCACACGCCAGCCGGTAGTGGAGGTAACGGAATCGGATACTTTGCATTCTTCGGAATATGTACCTCTGGCGCATCATCTGGACGCAGCGGAATATAATTTACCATGGTGGCCAACGGCTCTGGAACGGGCTCTTCTGGCTGTTGCTGAGATGCTCTCGTGCCCGGAGATTGTCTGGGATCATTATAACTAGGGTGTACATAAGTCGAGGCCATCACGGGAGTAGTCATGCCGAAATCTAAGCCTCGGCGCAGGAATTGACGAACAACTTCTTCAGTTGACAGGTTCTCCGTTGTGAACCGGTATAGGGAACAAGAACTTGGTCAGACAAATGGCGGAACAGCGTAGGATATGGACGCTGAAAACAAAGGAAACACTCTGCACAACTCGGCTCTGAAAACAATAACTTAGATTCTCAAACAAGACTATGCAACTCGAGAAAAGTAACCCAAAAATATACAATTGCGGGGTATTTATAGCTAGAGGTGACAGTAAATGCGGGCAAGTGGGGCTACTAGCTGTAGGCAGCTATGCATGAGTTGACAACCCTGCTATCCCCCTCGCCTCTGCGGTGCATTTATTGTGATGGACGGGCTCTGACAGCCTTCCGGGAGAAGCTAAAGCTTTCGGCGCATGAGTTAAATGCAAATCTTACGGAGATCAAGCCGAATTTGTCAGAGCGGCTATACTTAAATGGCGGGCTTATCCTTCATTTATTCTCAGACGCGGCTACATAACTGCTGTAATTCAAATTTTTCGGCGGGTCATTTCAGCTTGGGTAACTGTGCATATAGAGGGGTCCACACCGAGAACTCCTCAAGCGGCAAATTGACACAGGGAACTCCGCAAGAGCGACGGTTCAACAGCCCGGGGAAAACTTCGCAAGAGCGCGGATATAGGCTCGCTGAACACAAATTTTATTCGACATGCACGGATGCTTCAAGGAACTGCGCGGGAAGCCGAAAACTGAAAGTGTTTCGCAGCTTCCGTGTAGGCTGTGAGAATGCGATGTCTCTTTCAACTACACCGGACATCTGCACTTCTTTAGCAATATATTAAGTCGACAGGGCGGAGTGGCCGTCGCGATACAGCTTGAGCCAACTCCCGTTGATCATTGTAGGTAGCAATTCTCCATTAAGCTTCGTAAGCTGAACTGCTCCTCCTTCTGTTATCCTTGTCACCCGGAAAGGGCCTAACCAATGTACACGAAACTTGCTCGGAAACTTGATGAATTTACTATCATAGAGGAGTACCAAGTCTCCTTCTTCAAAGTGTTTATTCTTAATGTGCCTGTCATGCCAAGCTTTCTGTCTTGCCTTCTGTACCTATTGATGAAATCCAGCTAAAAGTCTGTCTTCTTGTAAGGCAAGCAATTGTGAAAGTCTTTCACTCATGGTATTAGTATCTGCCATCTCTGTAATTTGCGCAATTCTGAGACTGGGAACAATGTATTCCATGGGCATAACTGCTTCTTGTCCATACACCAAACTGAAAGGTGTGTGACCTGTTAGTTTCTTGCATGTGGTTCTGTAAGCCCATAATACAGCTGTGACTCTAAGGTCCCAATCATCTCTTTGTTGATTACAGATCTTCGTCAGGGCATTCTCAAGGATCTTATTGAATGCCTCCACCGTACCATTAGCTTGAGGGTGGTAGGGTGTGCTCTTATGGTGACTAATTTGGAATTCTTCAGTAAGGGCCTCTATAGTCTCATTGAGGAAATGTGTACCCTGATCACTCATGAGGATCACTGGACATCCAAACCTAGTGATAATGTTCTCAAAAATGAACTGCGCGGCAGTGGCAGCGTCGCAGTTCTTAACTGGCTTCGCCTCAGCCCATCTAGTGAGGTATTCAGTAGCTGTAATGATGTATCTCGCACCAGTTCTTTTTCCTGGTGGGTTGATAGGTCCTACAAAATCAATGGCCCATTTATCAAAAGCACGTAGTGTTATCTGGGGTCTTAGTGGCATTTCATCTCTCCTTGAAGGTTTTCCTATTCACTGGCACACATTGCAACATTTGTAGAATTACTTAGTATCCTTGTGCAATGTCGGCCACCAAAGTCCTGCGGCTAAGATCTTCTGCGCAGTCGGCTTTCCTGCGAAATGGCCTCCTACGGTACCTGAGTGCACTTCTGCGATGATAGAGCTTTTTTCATGCGGTAAGATACATCTGCGCAAGACTTCGTGGGGGCCCAACTTATAGAGCTGGCCTGCTATCAAAGTGAAGTCTGCGGCTTTGACAACAAGTTGCTTCTTCTGCTGGATTGTAAACTCAGCTGGCACTTGCCCGATAGTGAGAAATTCAAGAATATCGGAATAATATTCATCCGCTGCTTGAATAAAAAACAACTGCGCATCAGGAAGATTGTCCTCCAGACTTGTAGGTTCCTCTCCTGACTCTATCCTGGATAAATGGTTAGGTCCTGCATTCAATCTGCCTGGCTTTACAATAACCTCAAAATCATACTCTTGGAACAGCAGTAGCCATCTACAAATTCTTCCTCCTAACACTGGCTTATTGACCAAGTATTTCAAAGCAGAGTGGTCAGTATACATTTTAAAATGTGCGCCCAATAGGTAGTGCCTGAATTTCTGTAGGGCATACACCATAGCTAGTCCTTCTCTTTCTGTAGTGGTGTAGTTCTTCTCGGCTGTGGATAGCTTTCTGCTGGATTAATCAATCGGGTGGTCAATACCTCCTACCGGTTGTGTAAGCACGACTCCTAATGCTATGGAAGAAGCATCGACATGAACATGAAAGGGTTTTCTCCAGTCTGGGAAAACTAGAATTGGCACAGTGATCATCTTTTCTTTAAGTGTATCCAAGCTCTGTTGGCATTCTTTTGTCCATTGGAACTTCGAATCCTTTTTCAGCAATCTTTCCATAGGTGCTGTGATCTTTGCATATCCTTTGATAAATTTTCTGTAGTATCCTGTATGTCCCAATGTAGTGCGCAATTGTTTGACTGAGTTGGGCACAGGTAAATTAGCAATGATGGCAACCTTCGCAAGATCCATCAGGAGTCCTTGTCTGCATACAATATGACCCAACAAAATACCAAAAGGAGCACAAAAGATACATTTTTTCAAGTTAAGGGAAATCTGATGCTGTCTACATTTTTCTAACATCATGCGCAGATTCCCTATATGATTCTTTAATAAACCAAATACAGTCCAGTCATCAAAATAGACTTCTAAAAACTTGTGAATGAATTCTTTAAAAACAGCAACAACGACTCTAGAGAAGATAGCAGGTGCGTTTTTAAGACCAAAGGGCATTACCATGTACTGGAATGAGCCCCATTCAGTCGCAAAAGTAGTCTTATAGCGGTCGTCTGGGTGGATTCTGATCTGATGGTATCCCGAAAAGCCATCAGTGAAGGAGTAAGCCTCTTGTCCTCCAACATTATCAAGCACTTCGTCTGTAAAAGGAGTAGGAAATGGATCATGCGCTGATGCATCATTGAGTTTGCGCAAGTCCACACAGATTCTTATTTCTCCTTTTGCCTTTTTCTCTTGTACAACCATAGGACTAATCCAATCGCTTTCCTCTACTGGCTCAATAATACCTGCTGCGAGCATTTTATCAATTTCTTCTTTACCTTTTTCTTTATATCGCGGATTCAATCTGTACGGGCGCTGTTTTATTGGCTTGGCGTCTGCTTTGAGAGGTATGCGCATCACTCCTAAGTCTCCTAGGATGCCTTTCATTTCTGTGAACTTGGTAGGAAAGATATCCTGGTAGTCACGTAATAAATCTGAAATATGCCCAACAGTTTCATCATCCCAGTAATCTCCTATAGAAGCAAACTTGGGTTCGGCTTCTGTACCAATGTTAATCTTTTTGAGCTTGATGTGTTCTGTAATGGCAGGGATATCAAGCTGAGGACCTTCAACATTGTGCATCCCTTCTGATTCTGGAATATTGATGTTGCGAGGATCATCGTCCTCTTCTCTAGTGGTGAAATTATAGCATTCCAGGGCATGTTCTATCTGGGCAGCCCAATCTGGTTGGGAATATTCTGGTAATGGGCATTGTTCAAATACCTTCTTTTTAATACATTTTAAAGCATGGTCAATGCTTGGATGTTCTGACTCAAAGCTGAAGGTAGGTTGAAAACTTTCTATCATAAGAGGCCAACTGATAGTGCCTCTGCGCAATTCTGTTTCAGTGTACCAGTTCCTGGGAACTGTATCCAATGTGTGGATGAATAGGTGAACCCACTCATCTTCTGGAATACCTGACCATTACTGATTACATGCTTCAACATGTGACCTGGGGTCACTCTGTCCCTCATATTTGCATGACACTTCTGCTGTGGTGTCCTGAAATCTGCGCAGTATCAATCTGCGACAGTCTTGCCATGTGTGAATATTCTCTTTATTCCCACCCCACCATCTTGCGGGTGTAGCGTGCAGTGCTACATCCAGTGCCTGTATGCGCTGATGTTCTGGAAGTTGTTGTTCATATGCATGTATGAATTTGCGTATGTCAGTTAAACCATCAAAAATGGGAGTGTTAGTCAATTCTGTGCCAATCCATCGAATGGATTTAGTCATCATGGCGCAACGTCTTGCAGAAACCTCATGTAAACGATTCTGCCAATTTTCCAATCCTGCATCTGAGTCTGATGTGCACGAGCTATCGCATCGCCAGCTGATATGGCCCTCTGCTGTGGGATTGACATAGTCACTCTGACTAGCAGTCATCTGATACAAACTTTCCATGTGGCGCGCTTCTTCTTCTGCCCGAATGGGTTCTATATACCTTGGT
Source organism: Larix kaempferi (assembly GCA_027924585.1). NCBI lineage: Eukaryota > Viridiplantae > Streptophyta > Pinopsida > Pinales > Pinaceae > Larix > Larix kaempferi. The sequence goes on along the minus strand of BSBM01000809.1, from coordinate 2,682,382 downwards.
CCTTGAATAGGATCAAGCGGTGCAATGACCCTAAGCTGGTCATCCTCAAAGGTCATCTGTCTTTTCTTCAAATTAATGACAGGCAAATTATCAAATGCCCAGTCTATGCCTAAAAGTGCTGGGTAAGGTCTAGTATCATCCAGAATTTTGATTACTTCAAAGTCTGCAGAACTTCTTACTCCCTCAATATCAATAGGTACATTGGGTAATCTTCCCAATGGAGAGACTCGTTGTTGATTCGCGAGTCTTAGCTGGATGGGGGACCTTGTAAGCTGGGGGCTTCCCATCTGTTCCCATGTCTGCATAGTGAGAACGTTAACTTCTAAGCCCAAATCTAAAATGACTTCGTCCATTTCAAATGCTCCAATCTGCGTTGTGAGTCTCATCTCTTTTCCATTTCTAGTATGACTCCCAATCTGGTGAACAACACGCTGCGGTGTGTTCGTCGAAGCAGATTGTTGACATTTATCCAATAGGTGTTGAAGTTCCATAGTTGCTTTTTCATTGCGCAACAACTTTAAGCAGTTCCTCAGAAAAGTATGGACACTACCTAGTGCATCCTCTTCATCAGGCCTTCCAAATGTAGTAACCTGTTCTTGTACCAGGTTGTCTTGTCTTAGCACTTGCGATCTAATATCATTATGCGGCCGTGCGACAGAATTTGAAGCGCTCGGATCTGAGAAGTACTCTTGAGCTTGCTTGAATGCTTCTTTTTGCTTCTGCAGGTTAAGTGGGGTTGGTTTAATATTAGCGCGGCGCACCCATTGAGTCGCTTGCTTTCCATTTCCCATCTCTGGCGCACCAGTGGTTGCTCCACTGCGCGTGACTATATTAACTGTAGGGTCTGGTTCTCTTTTTTCTGCTCCAATCAACTGAATATTCTGATTGACCTGTGGCGTCTTTGCTTGCATCTTAGCCATCAACTGAGGGCATTCTTCAATGGCATGATCATAGGATTTACAGTATCTGCAGATGGTTGTAGGATTTTGGCAATCCCTTGCAAAATGACCTTGCGCTCCACAATTATAACAAGTGATTTGTCCTCTTCCGCGACCAAAATTTGTTGCGCGTCCGCGACCCCTATAATTTCCTGCTCCGCTGTCGCGAGTTTGGTCATACTGTGGACCTACTGTGGGTCCTTGTGTCTCTGATTGTACTCTATAAACATCATGCTTTCTTTCTATCATAAGATCATATGCTCTACAATTGTTCTCATCATGGCCTACTGATTTACAAAAATTACAATATACATTCTTTGGAGTTTGTACATATTTCTGAAGTAAGTGACATTCTTGTGGTCTATGACCTCTAGTTCTACAGATTTCGCACCAAGGGCCCTGTGCCTGTGGTAAAGGATTAGGTGCTCCAGTTGCAATATACTCTATGAAAATGGGACAATGGTCCTTTGAATGACCTTGCGCTTTACATTTTGTACACCAAATCTCTTCCTTAACATCCTTGCCTTTCTTAATATCATGCACTTGCAAGGTTAAGTTTGCTAATTGGTTCTGCAACTGCTCAACATCGTTGCTTGTTCCAGCAATTGGTGAAGCTTCGAGTTTCATAGCCATCTCTAGAGCTTGTTCCTGAGTATTGAGATTCTGTTGCATAAGAGGAAGTCTAATGTGTGGGAGCAGCGCAACAATGAACCATTCCTTATGCTGCTGTGGTGCAAATTCAAAGCTTACTTGATCTATCAAGGCTTTGAACTTCTGGTCAAAGTCCCATACTGATTCTGTAGGTAGCTGTTTGATGTCTTTGAGCTCTGTTATACACTGCGATTCTGATTTAGGTTTCTTAAATTCTTTAATCATAGCATTTCTTACATCAGCAAGCATCCTATTCTGTGCTGCTGAGTATTTCATGAACCAAGTTAAGGCTCTTTCTCTTAGTGTGGTTGCTAACTGAACCAGTTTAACAGCATCATCATTAATTTGCTTAATTGTCCAAATGGCTTCACATAGGAACCAGTGCTGCTCAGGGTCTTCTATCCCTGTTCCTCTAAAAGTTGGTAGCTTCATGTCATCACCCATCCTTCTTGTGCTAGGTTGAGGTGGAGGTGCTGTAGCAGTGCTTCTGGGCTGGTTAAATAAAGGTGGTGTTGAGGTACTAGAAGTACCATGTGGGCTACTAGAAGGTGTTACTGCGGGGTTATACTGAGCTCCGTCTGGCTTTTGCGGTGTAAAGGGGTGATAAGGGATATGAGCACTTCCTTGTCTTTCTATATGGCTTGCTCTAGGAACTTGGCTATCTTCTGGGCTAGACTCAAAAGAATACTGGTCAAGGCCTACTTTATACCGTTTTCCACTACGAGTGCAACCAATAAGTTCAGGATCACTATCAGAATCTGCAGACATTACTTGTCTATGCTATTCATCGGAAGCTATGCATAGTTTTGCTTTTTCATACAGAAGCATTTTAATCCATAAGTTCAGAGAATTTAAGAACTTACCTCTGGGTGCTTGGAAGAAACTCCTCTCAGCTTCACTGAAACTCTTTCTTGTATCTACTGCAAACTCAGTGATGAAACCTTCCAGTAGACTATTCAACCAAAAGTCTACTGCGCGGGACACATAATTGTCTACCCGCTTCAAAATACTGACTAGCTCAGGTGTCCAAGCGACGGGTCGATCAACATGCACAGTGGGTCTAGTATATGCTAACTTAGCTATCCAAGCATGCAACTCAAGTGCAAATGTGACAAAGAAAATTTTGTGAAGGTCGCTATAGATATACTTCTGCAACCAGTCTTCTGTCTGGAGCCTAGAGCTTTTGTTTTCTTGTTCAACGAACTCTGTAGCCTTTAAATCAAACCAGTCTTCAATTTCTTTAGCTGTAGGATTCCAGTAACACATTTGTTAGCTGAGCAACGGGACCCTTTGTTGGCTTCAGCAACAATCTCAGACGTCGCGGAAATAGTAAGTCTCACAGTAACAAGTCACGAGGCAACGGAACCATTTGTTGGCTTCTTCTTTCTGTGGGTTTCGGCTCAATCTCGCGCGTCGCCGAAATAACAAATCTCACAGTAACAAGTCACGAGGCAACAGAACCATTTGTTGGCTTCTTCTTTCTGTGGGTTTCGGCTCAATCTCGCGCGTCGCCGAAATAACAAATCTCACAATAACAAGTCACGAGGCAACGGAACCATTTGTTGGCTGCTTTTTGGACAGACCTGGGTTTTAATGAAGCGCAGCAACAAAACCCCTTGGCGCACTGGCCCTCTCGGCAACGAGCTGCGCAGCAGCTCGAGGTCTCACCTGAAGTGGCTATGGGGGGCTAAGGAACCAGATTTCCTTAACCTAGGCGACGCGAAGACTGTTCTTTCTTCCTTGACGATTCCTCAGAGCGGACTGCCTGACTCTTCCGCAGACCCCTCGGCGTAGCTGCGCTGAACTCTCGCTCAACAGCCTAGCTGCGTGGCAACTCCATTTCGGTGCACGAGGCGACTATCCCCTGCGTCGACGCTCTATGTATCCTTTCTGCTCGCGCACCCAGCGCAGTAATGCATTCCTCTATCGCTGCGACGACAACGTTCTACAGAATCGTCGACTCTTAACGATTATGGTTACCAAGGAAGCTTCGAGAACGGACTCAACATATTCATAAAGATAACACAACATTCATAGAAACACAGATAACAACTCAAACATGCATTCATGCAATCATTACCATAACAATAAGACGTAAAGAATTCACCTCCACGGGAAACCACATCCACGGGAAGTGTTTCATATATTAACCCAAAGGGAACTTATACAATAATGCTGCGCACACAGCTACAGCCTTAGATCTTTCCAGGAAACTCCACGCACACAGCTGGGAGCCCTTCTCTCGATCTAGTCTCTTCCTCTACCGAGATTACAATAGTTCAGACGTCGACTCAGACTGTCTGCAACTTGGGGATTAACTTCACGGCTATCCCAGCTCTGACTCTTGTCTTCTAACAACACAATAGAAAACAATCCTCATACAAAATAACCAACCCACCAACTAGCTAGCTTATCTCAAACAGCTAACCTGCGTCTTAGCATCTAAAGGCTGGCTAACTGACTAACCTCTAACTTTTGCAATTACACATATATATAGGTGGCCATGACGGTTGCACCTTTACAAAACTGTGGGCCTTTCCCAATAGTAATCCCCAAAAACCCTAACCACGCACATGGCTAGGTGTACTGTAGGCGCCGCTTGCAGTCATGTCACCGCTTCCTGTAGGTTCTGTGACTTCCGGCGCAGATTGCGGGTATGGGTGCCTTGTCCTTCGCCTTCAATGCTTTGGTCCGTTGCTCCTCCTTGATCCGAGCAACCATAACTTCTGTACTTAGCCTTAAATGAGGGTAGCTGAGCCCTCTACTTCGTCGCTTCATTTATTATGGTAGCTGAGCTTTCTATTCAGCCACATTCATTCTTCTATGACGTGCACGCGAGCTCCGTGAGTTCCAGTCCGTAATCTGCGTTGAGCTCATCCCTCTGGCACCGTACTGTGCACCGTTTTCTTCTTCCCAAAATTTGGTGTTTATTCAAAATTAGCACTTTCCTTTCAACACTTGTGCTTTTTCCTCAAAATTCGCAGCTTTACCATAGCTGCGGCCTAGGCTCCAACAAGGCTCATGACCTAAGGCTAAGCCATGGCTCGACCTTGAAAGCCTCCTCTCTCAAAGTTTCAGACCTACCATGGTGAAATTGAACGATGAGTGGTATTTCATAAAGCCATCAAATCAATACAACTTGTGTGCATTAAAACCGCATTATGTTAAGGAACCTATATTATGTAGCAAACATCACGTGGAATGCACTTTTATTTTTACACCAGTACTCCTTAAATGCTATGAAAAGACCAAGGACGATGCTATATAACCATCCTAGATCCAAATCCTAGGATTATCAAGCACCGAGAGGGATCAAATCTCCCGAGGTGCAAACCTCTCGTCAAAAAGCTCCTTGAGTGTAATACCTGAGAAGAGGTTTGCACCTCAGGAGATTTGATCCCTCTTGGTGCTTGATAGAGCCTAGGATTTGGATCTAGGCTGGTTTCAGTCATGGGCGGTGACACAGAACTGGAGTTTGATCAACATTGTAAGGAACATGTTAAGTTGAAAACACAGATAGAATTATGAGGATGATCATAATGTAAGTAATAAATATTAAGGATTGAGTAAATTTTTAAGGCAAAGGTTTGCACCTTTTTTTGGTGAAGGAAAGCAAAGGTTTTCACCTCAAGGGATTTGATCAAATATATTACAATGTGATCAAATTTGATATTTCTTCTTCCTTTTTTCTTGATTCCACTCCTGCTCCCTTTGGAATCTTTTCGTATCGATCATATGTGAAATGAGGAAGACCATCCAGAACTTTTACTCATGATATTGTTGTAAATGGGATTCTCAATCGTTCTTTGTTTCCAATATTTATAGTTTCCTTCTCCAATGTTAATCCCCATTTTTTTTTTTTTTGTTGATGTAGATATATTAAATGTTGCAACACTGTTTGGGGCCAAAAGAAGTAATGGTGATTATCTGAAAAATAATCAATTTCTACTGTTTGTCTAATAGCTCCAATCAAGTAAGATTTAATCATACCTATAGTTCCTTAGATAATTATTCGTAGTGGTTCATTGTTCCCACCTCTGTAATACTCAAGAATAATCTCAAATGGATTTTTTTGCTTCTCCGCTAAGATTTCAATTGAATAATTTTTTGTATGATTATTATGAACAATGGCATTCAATTTTTGGTTTTCAGATATGAACTGTAGTGCATGATTGGAAGTTTCCATATCAACAAAATTAGAGTTCCAATTTTTCTTGTTATCGCATTCCATATATCCAAGTATGTCATATTCATTGGTAGTTATATACTGATTCCTATATAACCTTGAAATTATCTCTCATTCATGCTTTTGAGAATCCCTTTGCACAAATAACACTTCTTCATGATCTCTTTAGTTCACAGTCGTGTTTTCTAGGTTCTTCTATATACTCTAACGATTCTTTTTCTCTTTCTCTTCCATACATTTGTTGTACTTTTCTTTTTTGATCATCAATATCTTCATTATTTGCAATATTATCATGATGATCCACAATATACCCTAAAATAGAGAAGAAAAAAACTTTAATATGTTGAAATCATTGCAAATAGTTTTTATATTAAATAGATAAATTCAATATATAAATGTAAATAACAAAAAACAATGCATTGTTGAATTCAATGCAATTTATTTTTTATTTTTTATTAAATTGATAAATTGAATACGTACATATAAAAAACAAAACAAAATATGCATTGCTAAAATCAATGCAACGAGTCAAATAAATATGCATCTTGTGTTATTTAACAACATTTGTGTGTGGTCTATTGGTAAGCAGTAAGGTTATTAGGCTTGTGTAAACCTAGAGACCAAAGTTCAAAACCATTTTTTCTTGGAGTTATAGATGTAAATAACAAAAAAATAATGCACTGTTGAAATGAATACAAATAATCAAATTAATATGCATCTTGTGTTTTTTAAGAACATTTGTTTGTGGTTTATTAAACAATGCAATGTTGAAATCAATGCAACAATGTTTTTTTATTAAATTGCCGAATTCAATGCATACATGCAGAAAAGAAAAACAATGCATGGGAGATCTTGTATTTTTTAAAAACATTTATTTGTTGTATATTGGTAAGTAATGAGATGATTAGCTTAAGGTTCAAATCCCTTCTATTTTTTATGATGGCTAAAGTAATTTTTGTTTACTTCTTTTGTTTCTACTTCTTATGTCTATTATAATATATTTTTTACTTCTTTATTTTATTTCTTATATTTTTACTTTTTATGTCAAATATAATATTTTTTACTTCTTTATTTTTTAGGCATTGTTGAAATCAATGCAACCATGTTTTTACTTTTTATGTCAGCTATTATTTATCTTTTTTACTTTTTATATTTCTAATATTTGTTTTACACATTGTTGAAATCAATGCAACCATGTTTTTTTATTAAGGTTCAAATCTCTTTTATTTTTTCTATTTCTTATGTCGGCTATAGTAATTATTTTTTAAATCAATGCAACCATGTTTCTACTTCTTCTATTTCTAATATTTGTTTTACACATTGTTGAAATCAATGCAATCATGTTTTTACTTCTTATCTTTCTAATATTTGTTTTAAGCATTGTTGAAATCAATGCATGTTTCTACTTCTTATATTTCTAATATTTGTTTTGTTTTAAGCATTATTGAAATCAATGCAACCATGTTTCTACTTTTTTTCCAAGAAAAAAAGCTACTATTGATATTCAACAGAATCAAATAGTACAATGAGGTGTCCAGATACAGTCCTGAGAAAACAAATTTTCTCGAAGTATATGACTGAGTCTCAAAATAAAGTTCTTCTTCAAAAAGATATGACAGATCCAAAAAACCAAATGTCATGATTAACACAATCATGTATGCAACTGAGCAAATTAGCAACTTAAAAAAACAAAAGTGCTACATGTCAAGAGACTATACAGTCAAAAAAAATACATAGAACCGCAATCTAGGAGGCTACTGTCAAACCACTCCTCCCAGATCAGCTGGCCTTCCATACCCTCCAGAGCACACTTGGAAAGCTTGTCAGCCAGTGAATTGTGTTCACGATAGATGTGTACAAAATTGATATTCTGTTGTTTGTTGATCTCACAGATAGTTCTTTTTGCCCAGTGAGTCAGATTCAAAATCTTTAGCTTATAATCTCCTGTCGCCCATTTGATGGTGACCCTGGAATCACCAAAAACCTTGATATTTGTCAAACCAAAAATATTAGCAACCTTGATGACACACCAGAGTGCCAACAATTCTGCCTTCATGTTTGTTCCATTACCACAGTTGAGCATTAAGGAAAAATAATGTGATTCATTTAGATAAATGACACCACCGGCTGCACAAAGTCCTGCTTGAGAAGCTCCATCAAAAAAGAGTACTGGCTGATCAACTCTAAGATTGAAGTAGCTAATTCTGTCCACTCTCTCTTTCTGTAAGTCCATTTTACAGTTTTCAAACATTTTGAGTGCTATCATACTACATTGGATAGGATTTGGAATTATGTTGCAGAAAATAACTTTGTTTCTCATGTACCAGATCGCCCAAGGTATGCAAACTGCAATATATAAAAATTGCTTGTTGAATCTGAACCAATTTAAAAGGCAGCTATCAAACTCATCAGCATCCCAGCAATGAGTAATATTTAGATTGTGACAAATCAGATCCCATATTTTGCGTGCAAATATACAATATACGAAAAGATGTTGCTTAGATTCTGCTGCATCTCTACACAGGGCACAGAAGCTAGGTCCTATCCAGCCCCTCTTGGATAAATTTTCCCATGTCTTTAGTTTGTTCTGCAAAAGTAACCAGGTGAAACATTTTAACTTCAACGGAATGTCCCATTGCCAAATCCTCTTGTACCACCAATCCTGAGGGAAGATAAGGTTCTCTTGAATAATTCTATTGTATGCTGTTTGTGCTGTGACCACACCCGAAGCTGGATTACCGCCCCAAACCAATTTATCTGCTTCCTCTGATAAACAAATACCCGCGGTGTTCAATTTCAGAGTGTAATCTTCCCAGGTGCGGGCAAGGAAACCCTGCAGCCCAAGTTCATGAGCAGATATCCACCTAGGAGAGCCTTCCAACCCAGTCCTTGACTGCTGAATATTATGTAAAGTGGTAAGTCCTAAAACCTGTAAATATTGGAGAATGGCTGAAGGAAGCCTAAAGTCATGTTCCAGACCTAAAACATTATCCATACCAACTCGAATTTGCTTGCCAGAACCAACTTGCCAGAATAGATCATTTTTTATCCAGTGGAAAATTTTCATGAAACCTCTCCACATAGGAGAATAATTCCAGCTTACCTGTTTTGGATCTCTAATCCATTCTCTAACCTCCACCTTGATGTATTTTTTGTGAATGAGAATGGACCACAGAGTTTTGCCAAAAATTCCGCGCCAAAGACTCTTAAGTCTAAGAGCAGTATTGAAGAGTTCCATATCTTTTATTCCCCACCCTCCAAATCTGAGTGGTCTGGAGAGTGTGTCAGCAGCCACCATGGGGATCTTTGCACTGTCAATTGTCCCAGACCAAAGGAAGTTGAAAATGTACCTTTTAATGGTGTTTATAATGTAAGCTGGCACTTCCAACATAGAAAACCAATAGACTGGTATGCTAGAGAGAACGGCCTTAATTAAAATAAGCTTTCCTCCAATAGATAACAGCCGAAATGTCCACTGTGCAATACGGGCTTCAAATTTTCTCAATAACCAGTACCAGTCCCGAATTTGGTAGTTGTTCGGTTTAAGACAATATCCCAGGTATTTAAAACCCTGGTCTATATGAAAGCAGTTGTAAGGCAAGAGAGTTTGAATGTTCTTGAGATGATCTTCATTTAGTGCAGAGTAATAAAAATTTGATTTTTCTGAGCTGACAAGCATCCCCGATGCACTACAAAATGTCTTTATTACCTGCTTATAATGAAACCACTCCTCCACAGAGTCAGCACCCGCCACCAAAGCATCATCTGCAAACAATACATGCGAGATCACACAATCTTTTGTGATCTTTACCCCTTTTATCTGTCCACAGTGTAATGCCTTTTTTATCAGACGACTAAAGCCATCCATAATCAAAACAAAAAGCAAAGGAGAGAGGGGACACCCCTGTCTGATCCCCCTGCTGCAGGAGAAAAATGTAGAAGGACTGCCATTAACTAGAACAGATATATTGACTGAGGTAATCCAAGCCATGATCCATTTAATCACCAAAGGAGGAAGTCCAATACGAATGAGGATCATTCTGAGAAAAGACCAATTTACCCTATCATATGCTTTCACCAAATCCATTTTGAGAATCATGGCTTTTTTCTTATGAATCTTAATGCTATGCATTAGTTCCTGAGTAATGCCTATGGCATCATGAATCTATCTTCCCTGTAAGAAACCAAATTGTTCTGCTGATATATGATCAGAGAGAGAAGATTTTATTCTATCTGCAATGATTTTAGAGATAAGCTTGTATAGAAGATTGCATAGAGCAATCGGTCTGAACTCCCCAAATGTAACAGGTTTATCAGTCTTCGGAATAAGTGTGACAAAAGTAGAATTTAATCCACCAGGCACATACCCATTGATTCTTGAGTAATTCACTAACTCAAGCAATTCAGCACCCATCAAATCAAAAAAGTGTAGGTAGAGCTCCACAGGCCACCCATCAGGCCCTGGGCTTTTATCTTTTGCAAAAATTTTCAAGGTCTTCTCAATTTCCTCCAATGTTACCTCTGCTTGCAATGCATCCCCCTCCTGTTCATTGAAAAAACGATCATAAAGAGTGGCTACATTGATCTGATCAGCCAAGCAGCACTCTCCCTGGTCTGTATACATCTTGCCAAAAAAGTTAGCAGCTTCAGATTTTACATCCTCAAGCTCAGAATGCAGAAAACCACTTTCATCAGATATATCCCAAATATATTTGCTTCTTCGTCTAGCAGACGCAAATGAGTGAAAAAACTTTGTGTTTTTATCCCCATATGAGATCCAAATGGCTCGACTCTTAAGTCGCCATTCTTTTTCTTCTTTTAATAACAGTGCCTCTTTATTTTGTTCAAGATGTTTCAAATCATCAAAGGCTGAACTGGACATTGAGTCAAAAAAATTCGCTTCATGTGCCTCCTGTATCTTCTTTTCTATTGCCTGGAGTTCCATCTTGTCTGCTCTTTTTTTGTCTCGTATCCATTCAGCAACCATTTCTTTTAAACCCTTTAATTTTCGACAAAAATTCAGGATCGGGTCAGAATCAAATGCTTCACAATTTATCCAGAATGCTCTAACCATCCCACAGAAGGAATCATCACTCAGCCATGTAGCATTAAATTTGAATGGAGTGTACATTGACTGATTAAAATCCTCCAGTTGTAACAGTATGGGCCAGTGATCAGAAAATTTGGAATTATGAACCCAAGATCTGTGCTTTTGGAAGCAATGTAGTAAATCTGACTTGATGAGGAATCTGTCAAGTCGCTTGTGTACTCCCTCTTGCCCTAGTCGCCCATTTGTCCATGTAGGTGACAGTTTGTGAGGAAGTACATCTACCAAATCTGAATCCACAAGAAACTGTAAGAAGAAATCTGCTAAATCATCTAATCTAGCAGATGATCCCCAAATCTCAGAGCTGTGACAAGTAAAATTTAAATCTCCAGCAATAATTAAGTCATTCAGGTTTAAAATTCCAGAACTCTTCAAAGATGACCAAAAACGATGTCTATCTCGGTAGGGTGCATAACAGTTAAGGATGGATAGGGAATGCTGACACCCATGCTTAAAACCTTTTAATAGCATACCCCATTGAGTGTAGAATATTTTGAAATCAAAAAATTTTGGGTCCCAAGCTACAGCGAGTCCACCTGAAAGGCCACAGGCACTGACTGCTGAGACCTCCCAGAAAGGTAGTATATTACACAACTTTTGAATAGCGAACTTTTCATCACTCATGGTTTCCTGTAGCAATAGGATAGATGGGCCAGTAGTCTTGATCAAATTAGATAAGGCCTGAGCCCGTGACACCTTACCTAATCCCCTCACATTCAAAGAGAGCACAGACATTATGAAACATGATCAAGGGGGGACGCCGCTCTAAGCCCCGAGGAATCAGTTAACCCAATAGTGTCTACCTCATCTAATCTTCTGGATAAAGGCGTATAAACATCAGAAATGTTTTGAGCCGATTTCTTCTTCTTTCCTCGACGAATGGTAACATTCTGGAAGGACAGTGAATTAATGGGGTTTGCCAAGGAACCTACACCCGAATTTTTGGAAAAAGATGGAAGTGGAGGGAATTCATCACCCTTGTCAGACATCTGATAACCACTTTCTTTTAAAATTTCCAAATCTAGAGACTTTGTGGCTAAATCAGAACAAACCCTATTATGACTTTCGACAACAGGATGATCAACAATAGATGTCAATCTCATGGGACGAGTATCCAGGTCATTTCCACAGGGATTAGACACCGATACAGATTTAACCGGAGTAAGAGAAGATCGACTCACCTGTAAAGTTTCAATTGAATTATTCTGTATAGGGTTTGTGTACTCCTCCCCAGTAAAATTAGTGGCAGGGTTTATAACCCCATCTAAAGGAGTGGGGACTGTAACATTATCTCCATCAGACCCTAGATTTAAATGACTAGATTCATGTTCAAATTCACCCAGGAGTTTACGACTAACATTGGAACAGGTATTATGAATCTCATAATTGGATAGTGGCAGTCCCGTAATCAAACCCTGGCTTCGTGCTTTTTCCTGCCACTGCGTTGATAAATCCCGTGCAATTTACGCTGCGATGATTAAAATAAATATTTTGGTGAAATATAATTCAAATATTCGCCCGGTGGACCGTTTAATGAATGCCATGCTTGCTTGTTAATTTTCCTACTTTTTATGTCAGCTATTCTTTATTTTTTTTACTTCTTATATTTCTAATATTTGTTTTACGCATTATTGAAATCAATGCAACAATGTTTTTTATTAAGGTTCAAATCCATTCTATTTTTTTATTTATTATGTCGATTATAGTAATTTTTTATATCTTTTGTTTCTACTTCTTATGTCTACTATAATATATTTTTTACTTCTTTATTTTATTTCTTATATTTTTACTTTTTATGTCAACTATAATATTTTTTACTTCTTTATTTTTATTACTTCTTATATTTTTAGTTTTTATGTAGGTTATAATATATATATTTTAGTAATATTTTTTTATTAAATTGATGAATTCAATTTACAAATGTAAATTAAAAAAAAAACAATGCATTTGTTGAAATCAATGCAACGAATCAAATCAATATGCATCTTGTATTTTTTTAAGACTATTTGTTTGTTGGCTATTGGTAAGTAGTGAGATGATTGGGCTTAAGGTTCAAATCCCTTCTATGTTTTCAATTTCTTATGTCGGCTATAGTATTTATTTTACTTCTTATGGCTACTATAATACTTTTAACTTTTTTTTTTTAATTTATTTCTTATGTTTCTATTTTTTATGTCAGTTATTCTTTATCTTTTTTACTTCTTATATTTATAATATTTGTTTTACGCATTTTTGAAATCAATACAACCATGTTTCTACTTTTTATGTCGGTTATTTTTTTTTTTTTATCTTTTTTACTTCTTATATTTATAATATTTGTTTTACACATTGTTGAAATAGATGCAACCATGTTTTTTTTAAGGTTCAAATCTCTTCTATTTTTTCTATTTCTTATGTTAGTTATAGTATTTATTTTACTTTATTACTTTTATTTTTTATCTTATTACTTCTTATCAATGGCGAACAAAATATTTATTACTTTTTACTTTTTATTACATTTTATTAATGGGCGACAATAATATTGACAAACGTTACATGTAACGTTACAAGATCCCCTTCATATTACTACTTTTTACTTTTTATTACATTTTATTAATTGCCAACAAACATTACTCCACAAATGTTACATGTAATGTTACAAGATCTCCCTCATATTATTACTTTATATTTTTCATTATTACATTTTATTAATGGTCGACAAAAGTTACTCCACAAACGTTACAAGATCTCCCTCATATTATTACTTTTTACTTTTTATTATTACATTTTATTAATTTCCGAACGTTACTCCACAAACATTACAAGATCCCCTTCATATTATTACTTTTTACTTTTTATTACATTTTATTAATGGCCAACAAACATTACTCCACAAATGTTACATGTAATGTTACAAGATCTCCCTCATATTATTACTTTATACTTTTCATTATTACATTTTATTAATGGCCGACAAAAGTTACTCCACAAACGTTACAAGATCTCCCTCATATTATTACTTTTTACTTTTTATTATTACATTTTATTAATTTTCGACAGTTACTCCACAAACATTACAAGATCTCCCTCATACTGGGCTGTAGAGGCCCTCTCGGCGCAATAAGTATCAAACAACCCAAAGCAATTTAATGGTTAAGTCAATGAAGTATATCCTAAGGATAAGCCAATGTATAATTCTAGTTCTTTTGCTCCATACCTACATTGGTACGTTGAATCAACATAGTGAAAACTTGGAGTTATAACCATAGTTAGTACTCTATATTCGTATTATTTACTTTACCTAGTGAGATCTTGACCATGATTGCAAAATAAGTCTAATAGCAAAACAAATTAATAAAAAAGATTACATAGTATACATATATGGATGATTTTTATGTTTTTATATTTGGGACCATGAAAAGAACTTATGCCTCAAATTCATGATGTCTTGTTTTTTTTGCTAGAGTTAGACTATATATATATATATATATATATATATATATATATGGGGGTTAGCTTAAGCGGTTGAGAGCTGTGAGTTGTAAGCATAAGGTCTCAAGGTCAATCCCTAGGTGGCTATGCACAGATATAAGGGCCTCACTTGATGTCCCCATCGGGTTAGGCTTCGTAATCAGAGCCAACGGGGTGATGCTCCTTTGGGGTGCCCCCATGTGAATTCTTCCCATGGACATAGCAACTCCTCTCAGAGGTTGTGAACCACGTTGAAATATCTATCTATCTATCTATCTATCTATATATATAAGGATGAAATATCCACATTAAAAATATATAAGAAAAGAAAAAAATTGTGAACACACACATACATATATGTTATGCTTAGTAACATACAATAAGAACAATTATGCTTATCTGAATCCTTGACATATAACCAAAAACTTATATATATTTTCTAGTCATAATCACCTCACAGACAATGCTCCTACAATCTAGAATAGGTTCTATGTATGTAATCTTTTCACATTTATTAAACTCAGTTAAACCTTGGAATTGGAAGAGAAAATAATACTTGTGGAAAAGGTTTTTTTTTAATGTTTAGAATTAGAATTAATATTTTAGAAACAAATTGGTGTTAATGAAGGTATGTTAGAGAGTGGTATGAGAGAAATTTTACAACACTATCAAACCACATGTGCTCAAAGAATGAAAATAATCAATGTCTTATGAGGCCAGTTAACTAATAAATTATATTTTTTTATACACAAGGAAAAAGAAACCTGTAAATTTTAATTACCTTGCTCTAGTAAACATTGGAGGTTCATATCAATCATTTTTATTATGGAAGGTATACCAAGCCCTCAAGCAGTGGTGAGCCAAACAGAGATGGGATCAAATGCAAGGATAGGATTGGAAACTACTTTAGATATGATTGAGAATATGCGAAGTTTACCAACAAAACTACAGATCTTTAAAGCTGACAATAAAAAATTAGTTAAATCTCAAGAAGAGAAACAAGAGATGAATGTTTATATTCTTATAAAATTTAATTGATACTAAGAATAAAAAACAACAAGGATGGACTTCAAGGAATGTTGAAAAGAGTCCTTTAAGAAATAAGCCTCACATATATAGCAAGTTTAGTTGCACCGATGGAACAAATACCTCCACTAAATACTCAAATGAAAATACAGCTACTTCAGAAGGCTCAATAAGTCGTAGTTCTAAGGTTTCATCTCATAAGAAGAAATATTGTATATATGATCTGAAAGGAGAATTTAAGAATATTAGTCCAGCTACCTTTGATGGCGAGGTAAAGACATGGGAAGAATATGAAGCATGGTTGTTGGGAATGAGTAAATATTTTCAAGTTTATGGTTATTCTAGTAATATTAAGGCTGTAGTGACAATTTGTAACTTGAATAGGAAATCATCTATATGGTGGGAAAACCTTAAAGAAGATTAATTGGAAACAATTTAAGGAATTCTTTAGAGATATTATGATTGAAAATAAAGGAATTTTATGAGTTAAAGTTAGGAAATATGACTATGGATGATTTAGCCAACAATTTTTTGGAATTATCAAGGTATTTTCATTACATTAAGGATGAGAAGGTAAAAAGACAATGTTTTATAAGTAGCTTAGCTCAGTATTACATAGATAGAATTGAGTTTAATGAGCCAAAAACATTAGATGAGACAATCTGAAAAACCAAATATTGTTAAGATCAATATAAGCATAGACGAACAATTCCTAAGGGATGGAAAGGAAACAAAAGGAGAAATATGAGTAAAGGAAGAAATGGTTCAAACCCCCACAATACTAAAATCAGTCAAGGAATTTTCAAAATAATAATTTTGGAAAAAGTAATTTACATCATAATTCTCTAACTCAAAGTGGAAATAAACCTGTTGGATTTACAAGAAGAAAATGAAAATAATATTTTCAAGGACCTTTAACATGTTGGGGTTGTGGTGAAACATACTTATTGAATCAGTTCCCTCGTAAAAATGAGAATGTTAGAATTGTTCACATTGTACAAGAATCCAAAATGGTTAATGATGTCGCAAGGAGAATCCCTAGCATTTATGCTGCCTTGGAAGATTGAAAAACACATCATCAGTAATTTATGATGGAAAATGAAGGTAAAATTGCTAAGCAAACTATTTTTGTTTTGATTGATCCCAGTTCTAGTCAAACTTATATTTCCCCCAAAATTGTTGAAACATGCATGCTTCAAAAAAGTAAACATAATAAAGCTTGGCTAGTCCAATTAGCTATAGGAACTAAAAGGAAGATAACTGAAATAATAGAAAGATGTCATCTAGAAATGAATGGGATGCCCCCTGTAGCAGAATTAAATATTTTATTATTAGGTTCATATGATGTATTAATAGGAATGGATTGGTTGCAATCACATAAAGTAATACTAGATTGCTTCAGTAATTTTTCTTTTGCACGGATAATAATGGAAACCTTAGAACAATAACAAGTATTCCCAAAGCTATCTCTAAGTTATCTCTATGAGACAAATTTTAGTCCTGTAGTTAAAGAATTGTGCTAGAAAAGGGTGAAAATTTTCTGTAATTCATATATTGGAACCAATAGAAGATAGTAAACCAAATTTTGAAGACTTTGCAGTGCTTCAAGAATTCAAATTTGTAGTTCTAGAAGAAATACTAGCTTTACCTCCTAAGAGAGATATTGAATTTACAATAGATCTAGTACCTAGAGTTGCACCTATCTCTAAATCACCTTACAAGATGAGTACCACATAATTAATGGAGTTAAAACTGCAACCACAAGAACTATTGGAAAATAATTATATCAAACCTTGTGTATCCTCTTGGGGAGCACTAGTTATTTTTGTGAAAAAGAAGGATGCGACCTTACGATTATGTATAGATTACATACAATTGAATAAGGTGACCATAAAGAATAAATATCCTTTACCTAGGATATATGATTTGTTTGACCATGTAAGAGGGGAAAAAGTGTTTTCTAAAATTGATTTAAGATCAGGATATCATCAAGTAAATATTAAATATGAGGATATACATAATAGAACATTTAGGATGAGATATGACCATTATGAATTTGTGGTTATATGTTTTGGGCCTACAAATGAAAAAACCACTTTTATGTGTCTTATGAACAATATATTAAGTAAATATTTGGATAAAAGTGTACTTGTCTTTATTGATGATATACTTATCTATTAAAAAAATCGAGAACAACATGAAGAACATCTCATAACAATGTTGCAAATCTTAATGGAACATTAGTTATATGCCAAGCTTAGTAAATGTGACTTCTACCAAAAAACAATTCAGTACTTTTGGCATATTATTACAAAAAAGGGCATAGTCGTGGATCTTGTAAGATAAAAGATATTATGAGTTGGCATACTCCTAAAAATGTAATCGGTATAAGATCCTTTATGGGCCTTGCAGGTTACTATAGGAGGTTTATAGAAGGATTTCCAAAGCTAGCTTATCCTATAACTTCCCTTCAAAGAAAGGAACAAAATTTGTTTGTTCTAAAAAATCTGAAGAAAGATTTCAACGGTTAAAACATCTCCTTACTACTGCACCTATTTTGAAGATTGTAAACCCATTTAGAGACTTTGTAGCTCACATAGATGCATGCAAATATTAACTAGTGGATTACTTTTACAAGGCATTCATGTAGTATGCTATGAATCCCCAAAAATGAAACAACATGAGAGAAACTATGCTACTCATGACTTAGATCTTACTGATATAGTTCATGCATTGAAAGTATGGAGACACTACCTATTGGGTAAAACATTCTTACTATTGAGTAACAACATTGGGCTGAAATATTTGTTTGACTAGAAAAATCTAAATGGTATGCAAGCTAGATGGTTGGCATTTCTTAGTGGATGTAATTTTGAGATTAAACATGTAAAAGGGACGGAGAAAAAAGTTGTTGATGCATTAAGTAGGAGTATGTGTTTGATTCATATGACTAATGGTAGTATTTGTGAATATGATTTGAAGGATAGAGTAAAAATATCTCTCATTAATGATGAGTTATACATACTAATTAATATAAATTTGCAACAAGAAGGGGGTGAACAAAGATATGCAGATTACCAAATAACTGAAGAATTATTATTGACACATAAGAGCAGATTATATATTCCTAATTCATCATATTTAAAGATGTTGATTATGGATGAAATACATAAAAATCCTTATTCAAGACATCTTAGATATCAAAACAATGATCACAGTAGCAATGAACCAATATTATTGGCACATAATGAAAAGAGACATATATTAATACATCACAATATGTCTCGAATGTCAACAGATTAAAGGTAAACAACAACATCTTGTTGGACCGTTACAACCCTTTCCAATTATGGAATGGAAGTGGCAGGTTATTTCTATGTACTTTACCATATGGTTTCCTAAAACTAGAAAATAACACGATGCAATCATGGTTGTAGAGCATAAGTTATGTAACACTACTCATTTTGTCCCCATCAAATATGCTTTTAAAGCAATAAACATTGCAAAAATATTTATGAAAGAAGTGTTCATATTACATGGGGTACTTAAAACTATTATTTTAGACAGAGATTCAAAATTCACATCTAAATTTTGAAAGTATTGTTTGAAGGATTAGACCCATAGTTGAGTTTCAACACTACTTATTACCCAAAAACCAACAGATAAACATAAAGAACCAATAAAATTTTGGAATACATGCTTCTCATATATGTGATGGATAAACCAACTTGCCTCGAACAACTCAATATCTATCTGAGTGTATGGGTGGTTTTTCTAGCAAGCAATTGAGTTTAACCCTAAGTTATTAGTAGAGAGGAAGGTTGCACCACATCAATCGATATTAAAGAAAGAGTGTAGCGAAGTACTGACCAATAGTGATGTACTATGAAATCGTAGCTAGGTGGATTGGATTCGTACATTCAACATTATGGTGGGAGGACTACATGCACTTAGTAGAATTTGAATATAACAATGGTTATCAAGCATCTTCAAAGATTAGCCCATTTAAAATTATCTATGGAAGAAGATGTGATACACCTATTAATCTGAATAATCTTGTGAATAGGATCATGGAACATGAAGTGAAGAATGTTAGACAGAACACAAAGACAAGTCAAGCTAGACAAAAGAGTTATGCAGATCTGAAAAAACTACATGAGGAATTTAAGGTTGGGGAACATGTTTACCTGAAATTAAAAAAAAAAGAACCTCGTTGAAACTAGAGAAGTATGCTAAACTTGATCCTAGATACTATAGGCCATTTGAAATCTTATCTAGAATAATATTAGTGGCCTATCAACTTGCATTGCTAGCTAATATCAAGGTCCGCAATATATTTTATGTTTGATTACTTAAGAAATACATCCATGATCCCAATCATGTAATTGATTGGAATATAATTCAAGTGGAACTAGAGGGAGAATTCCATCTAAAACCCTAGTGAGTAATATACATGAGAGAAACATTTCTTTGAAACCAATTTGTCACTCAGATAAAGGTGCAATGGAAACATTTTGAACTAGATGAAGCCACATGGAAGATGCAGGATGCCATGAGAGAGACATATCTATTTCCATTTCATACATGATGATTTATAAAGTAGAGGAACACTGAGGACAATGTTACTTAAGGGGGAGGGGATATTGTAATATCCCATAATATTACCCTTAGGATTAATTGTTAAATTTTGAATATTTGTTAAATGTTTTTTACTTAAACAATTATATGATATTTGAAATGATGCACAATAAGACAATATAATGATGGTGTAAATTGCAAATATTTTCAAAATATTTTTAATATAAAGCATCCAAGGCTGACTAGGAAAGGTTGGATTAATGAAAGACCTGATACCACTAGTGGGGAGTATACTGCAAGGTTTGAAATTCAAAGTGTCAACCAGCCTCATCTTTTCTCCTAAATGAGTAAGTGGTCGAATTTCCTTCTCAAATACATAGCCATACTCCCAAAGATATAGCCATGGGTTGTCCTTCTATAAGGGGGGGTGAGAAAGAGTCCAAGGGAGAACTCTTCCCCTATCCCATAAAGGAGGCTTTCAAATAGGGGAAGGGGGGATATTGTTATTGTTTACATAAGCTGTTGGACATAATAGTGTTGGTTAACAGTTGGTAAGATAACTATTGAGTGAGATTATGAGTAGGGAAAAAACAAGAAATTGTTCAAGTTCAATCTGACTAAAATCTATTCATGACTCTCTATGATCATATTGAAGAGCACTATGAAGTGTTATATGAGGCAAGGAATATGAGTGCCTATCAGTTCAATATAATGGAATTGCAAAAAGGATATCTTAAACAAGCATAAACAAGCGTATATAACTCTCTATGCACACTATTATGAGCATTGGATGTGTTAAGTGTGGCAAGTATGGAGAGTATACTTTGTTTGGTAGAATTGATCTGAATTTTGTGAAGTAATTTTATTTGAGGGAAATTGACAAACATGAGTTCTACTTTGTCCTAGTGGTATCATGATTTGGCTTGGGGGTGACCTCTAATATAGAAAGGATAAATTTTCTTCAGAGAGTCCATGGTTGGGTAATTTGTGGACCTGCCCAAGGCAGTTTCTTGGAGAACCTCTTTATGGTTAAACATATAAGTCTCTTTGCCTATGATGATTCTTTTTATGTTGTTTAAATTATTATTAAATATATTTCACTAGTTTTTCTTAACATAATTTATGTTATAGTATGTATGTAAAGTAGGAAATTATAGGAAGAAATTTTTATCGAATTCTGGAAATAAAATCATGCACCTATTTGTAGACTACCGTGGATTAGACATATTTAAAATTCTTGAAGATTTATTGTGCTATATATTGGTAGTAGTACATGTTCATATTATCTTTATAATGATTATATTATCCTACATTTCCATTGTGAATAAAAACAAAATGGATTTAAATCATAGTGTGTGTGTGTGTGTGTGTACTCCTTCTAGGCATACGAATGGATAAACTGGATCTATATCAGGCTTCTCCTAACACCCCTTGGTTTTGAAGTTCCTTTTATAACCTGGGTCATTAGTTGTATCACTTCAGTATCCTTTGTAGTTCTTATTAATGGATATGCATCACCTTTTTTTTTTCGGGCAGAAAGAGGATTGTGACAGGGATTCCCATTATCACCCCTTCTCTTCCGATTGGTTGTTGAAGGACTAAGAAGGTCTCTGGATGCAACTAAAAGAGTTGTTTCTATAAAAGGTATTAAGATCTAAAATTTAATCCACATCACACATCTCTTATTTGTCGATGACATATTAATATTCTGTGATGGATTGAGGAGGGATGCAAATACAATTGCAAAAAATTTAGATCTTTTTTTCCTAGTGACTGGATTGCATATTAATTTTCAAAATTATACTTTATCTTGCATCGATATGGAAGAGGTTGAGATTCAATATTGAAAAGGTATTTTTTATTTCTCATTTATCAATTTGGATGATGGCCTAAAATGTCTAGGATTTCATCTAAAACCAAATAACTATCAAAAAAGAGATTGGATGTGGTTGATCACTAAACTCAAAAAAAGGATGCATATTTGGAGCTTAAAATGGTTATCTAGGGTAGGTAGACTTGTCCTAGTAAAATTGGTCTTGGAGGCCATACCCCTCTATTGAATGTCATTAGCATGGAGCCCAAAGGGTATTCTGGAATTTGATAGGATTTTATGTTTTAGATTTATGTGGAGTGGTCATAAGGATCACTATGTCATGCCATGGGTCAGATGGGAGAGAATTGCAATCCAAAAATCATTTGGAGGATGGGGCCTTAAAAATATTTTTCTATTCTCAAAGGCACTTGTAGCAAACTGTGGGTGGATATTGCTTACAACAAAAATCATTTGGGTCATGATAGTAGAACAAAAGTACATTTCCCCAAACATCATTATGGACTGGGTCAGGTCTCCAAATAAAAGGAGTGCCAACGAATCAGTTATCTGGCGTGCTATGGTAAATTATTTCTATCTTATTGCAAGAGGTATAGCATGGTGAATAGGTAACTTAAACAATGTTCGAATTGGATTGGATCCATGGCTGAGGTGCAGAGGAAGACATTTCCTTCCTTTACCTATGGTGGAAAAATTCCATGAAATTGGATTATATAGCTTAAATCAAGTGGAAAATCCACAAGCCACTGATTTGTGGAGACTGGGTTGGCTTTCTACAAGGACATTGGGATTGGTAAGTGAAGAAGAAGTCTTATGGAATAATTTTAGAGATGCACTCAGAGATGGACATGTCCTTATAAGAGATGTGGAAAATGAAATAATTTGGGATTTTTCTCCTTTGGGAAAATATACTCCAAAGCATGGATATATCCAACTCAACTTGGACATCTTCAATGGAGACCTCAAATGATGGTGGAAGAGAGTGTGGAAGCTAAAGTTCCCATCGAAGACCCATTTGTTGATATGGTGTGATCTTGATAATAGAATTCCAACATGGGATAACCTACAAAAATGATGCTTTTAAGATCCAAACCGGTGCTCATTGCATAAATCTAATGAGGAATATAAGATCCATTATTTATGAGATCCCCTTTCACAAGATTGGCATGGAAGGAATGCTCGAAAATGACGAGGTTGGAATTTATATGGAATGGAAACACTTTAGAATCGGCTTTACAAACTTGGTTTTCTAATTCCTTGTATCATCTATACAAGGCACTTCCATTGATCATCAACTGGGGGCTATGGATTGCAATGAACAACCACATTTTCCAAAAGAAACACTATGTGCCTGAATTGGTTTCCAAGAACAGTTTAAATATTCTCTCTTTCTTCCCTCAAGGTATGGGGGAGGCACCAGTTAGAAGGATAAAATAGGAAGTCATTAACAAATCAATTCCCTAGGATTTTTTCTATGGGACATCACAACAAGAACAATCATAGTGTGAGGAAGGTGTTGTTCTATTTCTATCTGATACACACTTGTTCAAATTATATATGGGTTTTGGAAAGGGTACAAACAACTATGCATAATTATATTCTCTAAAAATATTACTCCTCTTTGTAGTTTAAAAGGGATGCCAAAACCTCCAATTATAAAAGATTCAATGTTGGTTATAAATTGGGTTAAACAAGCACAAAGATGTACACACATTCGTCTTTTGCCATTGCTGGAAGAGATTCACGATTTAATCCAAAATTCTAATTCTTTCACATGTCTACATGTTTATAGGGAGCACAACAGAACAACAAATGCCTTATATAAGGAGGATCTACAGATGGATAAAGGCCAACTTAAAGTAACAGAGCAAAGAGGCAAGTAGTTTTCCAATATTATCATAAACCCTTTATAGACTCGGGGGCTCCAACAGAAGACCTTCCACAAGATACAATGATCCTTTAATTTTTGCAGGACAATAAGAATATATCTAGGAAATATTGAGAATGTTAACATATCCGATTTTGGTTGTATCATCTATTCATATAAAACACATAATGGCACGAACCTAGCAAAGCTCGTATGCTCCAGAATCGGACTGGTGGGTGTTAAACAATACAAACTATAAAAAGGCATTTTTTTGGTTGAAGCACTCGATATCTACTATTTCGACAGAGCTACAAAGAATGATGTCTGGGAGAAAATTTGACATATAGAAAACAAGTTCAACAAGAGGAATATGACTTGAACTTTTGATAGAAAGTATTTATTTTGAATATTCTTGTATTTCTTTGTGCATATAGAAGTGAAGATGACTAATTATATGTATTTAGAATGTATGTGAAGCATATATCTGCAAATGTAATTTTATACTCTTTGAGAAATAAAATTACAATTTTTTTTTTTTCTGAAGGAAAAAAAATATACTCCTATTTGAATTTCCTATAAGATGGAGAAAGAATAAATACGTATTTCATTTGTAATTACATTGAAAACATTTACTCGGGATCAAATTGTAAACATGTATATTGTTTATTTTACTAGTTATATTCTAAAATGGGTTAAATATCTATTTGTTTATACTTATTATATATGAAAACAGAGAAGGAAATATATTTTATCTATATATGCTTCAGACTTGTTGAGCCCTCAAAAACTCCCCAAGTTATGTAACTTAGGGTCCCACCTAATTTGTTTAGCAAAAGGCCACTAATCCAAGTTCCTTTATTCCTTTGTGATGTCTCTACAACTATAATCTAGACATATCCTTGATAAGATATGTATTATTAGACCATGCTTGATATTAATCCTTTCTTCTTGTTTATTTTATCATGCTACATAATTGGATATAGTCAAGAATTAAATCCCCTTACTATTTATTCCTTCTCCAAACAATTCATCCTTGAAATGTTTGAAAACATTTGAGTGAGCAAATTAGTCATGATTCCGTCTTATGAAAAATCTCAATTTGTTTCACCACTAACCATCTAGAAGTGAACTTGAAGAATTAAGGAGAAAAAATATTTGTTTTTTCAAAGAAGCTTCCTTGCAAAACTCATCGTGAATAAGATTGTCCGTGTCGGAACGTCAGAGGTTTTGACCTTTACCTCACCGAAACTTCGGCAAGTTAGTCCTCTAATGCAATTAAACTTAGATGCTTGTAACGTCAACGTTTCGGTGCATTAGACCTCTAGGCTTCCGACACATCGGAAACTTACATGCTTGTAACGTCGACAAATCCTTCCCCTTCTACTAGCCATTCGCTCGTCAAAAAATACGATGCTTATCTCGCTAACATATTAGAAAAAATAGGATCCTAACCTCTCGAACGGAATTCAAAAGGATTTAATGATAGAACATGAAAAGTTGAAATCCGATCTTTTGAGCGTGCCAGCCTTTTTAAAAGAATTATTGATTTTTGTTCCCAATCCATTGTTACACCTACTGATGGAGCCTCCAAATCGCCAGGCGCATCAAGAGAACAAACCAATCAAAGAAGAGCCACCTCATCCCTTCGACCCAAGAACTAAACCGTATGCATATCCTCACCTACATGTCAATGTTTACACTAGGGTAGTTAAGGGATGGATTCTTTTTACATTGTAAATTTGATGGGTCCTTCCCCCCTCCTTTCCAGGTTGACCACTTGCTGCCACATCCTCACTAGAAATCCCTCACCTTGATTTCGACCATACCCTAGGTCCACTTGACATCGTTCCTTTAAAGAAGAGACAATCCAAAGCGCAAAACCCCAATGACTATTCTCCTTTCAATTACCCTTCTGATCCAATTATGTTCTCCATGGGAGACCAGGTCTCTTGACCTCTCCCTTTCCTCACGAACAATGATGTAATTCGATGGAAAAATGGCATGTCATGAGGTAATTTGACCGTCAAATACATCCACAATCTTTCAATGTTCGTTAAAAATGCTTGCTAATATGCATGTGCATGTGCATGTTATATGATATTGGAAAAACCGTCAGATTTGTATAGTGGATCTATTTTCAAATTCTAGCCCTCGGCACAAATGACCCATAGTGATCTCAAATCTATGCAATCTTTGAGCCAACCGCTTCAAATATTTTGGCCCTAACCCACATTAGGAAACTAGTGCCACGAACCACAAGCCCGTTCCATTAATATTGTTATCTTCCTTGGTTTGTTGATGCACTAACGCCATAGTCACTGTGGACTCTGATGATGATGAACAATAGGAAGATAAGATGGCTTATAAAAGGACCAAATCCAAGGACAATATGGTCCATTCCTTATGTTCATCTGAAGATGAGGAGGAAACAATGTTGTATTCGTATAGAAATCATATCCAAGGATGGGTGTCCTTGATGAAGATGAAGGCTAGTTCTATTATTTTTGACCTTTTCCAAAAAAAGATTCACCAATTTCCATTTTTTCTAAATTGATTCGCCCAAATTCCATGGGATAATTGTTTTTACTCTAAAATTCGCCAAATTTGTCTAGAAACTCTATAAAACCCTTAGAAATTTGAATCCTTTTAGAAAAATATCACCTAACATTTTATGGTTGGGAATTTAAGAATTGGTAAAATTCACCAAGGTTTCTACACTTAAAGAAAATTATGGATCCTTAAAAAATTTCCTACTTTGGAGACACCAATAGCAACACAAGTGTTGATCCTTTTCTTTAGTGGGGATAAATTTATCAGATGTTCAAGCATGAGCATTTCCCATCAATCCCACATGAATACATAGAGGACCTAAGGGTGTATAACAACATTAAAATATCATCTCTCCACAAAATGTCAACCATACCCGCTCTCCTTCCTTGCTAGGAGGTCACACGGAGGTCATTTCTTGGCTCTTCCCCAAAGTTTATGTGTATAAGAGATTGATTAAGGACCCCGAGGAGAAGCAATTTCCTCCTTCTAGACTTTTACTTTTGAATCTCATTATAAGTTCCCCACCCCAATGGTGTGTTTGAAAAAGGAATGGATCATTACAATGGACCTGTATTTGCATGCATCTCTAAGAAAATGTTGGTCAAGGAGTAAGAGGTTTCATCCCAGAGACACAGGCTTGTACCGTTTTGAGTACCTAAGACCTACTTACAAGATGGAAACCATGTTCCTTTCAAGGCTCTATAGTGAGATAGATGCATCACAATTCAGGGACGCCTAGGTTCCCATCCTATATTAGGTAACTTCACTGGGTGTTGTCTTCAATTGGGAGGCCACCCTCTCAACTAACATCAAACAAGATGTCATAAATGCAAGGGACAAAACTTCAGGGAAAGACTCTTTCTTTTACATGTCCTCTTACCTTTTTGATGTGGTATGTGCCAATAACACTTTTCAAGAAATGATATGGTAATGGGTCTCAAACGACACCCCAATTCATGTTTACTATAAAGTCTTGTGGGAACACATATACTCCAGTTATTATGTTAAAATATGCAAAGAATTTCTAATGCCACTATATACTATCATCCATGGAGAACCAACCAATTGGATGTTAAATAAGGCCATGCAATCCTTGGTTACACTAGGTGATTGGTATGCCACTCATAAAGGAACTTATTTGTGCATATATGGTGGCACTAAGCCTCCCCATCTCCTCCCTCATTTTTTCAGTGAAAGGGTGATCCTACAAGAAGTTTCCTACGAAGTCTTTCTGAGTGATATTGGACCAATGTTGACAAATGCAAAGAAGGTTGTTTGGATCTCATTGCCTCTAACCATTGGAATATACTTTTTAAAGGAAATCAAAGAAGCCAAGGAGCAAGCTCAGGACATCAATGTTTTCCAGATTGGCATTGAAGTTTTTCAAAGAAATGATTCTAAAAAAATAGTAGAAAAAAACTACCATGCTTGTAGATTTACTTGGGCATATGAAGATGAGTTTTGGGTGAACAAGGAAGTGCATTGATGAGACAGGTCCTTTGATGAGATCTCAAGGTGAATAGGAAATAAAAAGACAACAAAGGGAGGACCCTAAGAAGGTACTAGTGAACAACAACAACATAAAACCTCTAAGAATGCCAAGAAAGATAAAATAAAAAAATAAGTTGAACTCAAGGTTGTTGAGGAGAGGAAACTAAAGGAAGAAAAATAAAAAAGGAAAAGGGAGTTTGAATGAAAAAAGAAAAGGGAGGAAGAAGCCAGTAAAAATTCAGAACAAAAAAAGAGAATCCGAGTTGGGTTGGGCACACAGGCAATTCCAAGAGCAGGTCCTTCTTCTATGAATCTCACAATTGCTTCCATAACAAGTGGGCACTTACCCTCATAGATCTCGGCCTGGTTCTTTTTTCTCCATCAAAATAAGAGGTTGTTTCTTCCTTATACTCATTCATCTACGACAAAAGGAAGAACCAAATTGTGAAGAAAACACATAAAACACTCAATCTTGTTGGGAGACCTCCGTTAGTAATCACTACTGAGACTCCTGTATTTACTAATATTGAATGAAACCTTGTCACGGAAGCTTCATAAATTGTATCTCTCTCCTTAAGAAACCAAGCAAATATGGAGGAGATGGAAGGTAAAATAAAATCCTACAAGCAAAGAATAAGAGACTTGAAAAAAGAGATGGTTGAACTGAGGCAAGAAAACATGAGCCTATTAGAGTTTAGATCTTGTGCATTCTTGATGCAAGAGGAGTTCGCAGAAGATCACAGTCAAAAGTACAACCTTTTGCATGAATTACAAGGACAATATGCCCAATTAAGTGAACTTCTCAAGAATATTAAAGAACATGAATTCATCTTAGATGGTATAAGAATTAGTTTAAACGAGCTTGCACAAAGGCAATGAGCTTCATATCAAACACTAGAAGATCCATCAAGAATGATGCCATGGGAGCTTCACCACAACCATGCCTCCATCACATAGATCAAGGAAGTGGGGACAACATTGCAATAGAGCATGTCTAACACCATCAACAAATGCCAAATATTTTAGCAAGCAACCACCAATGTTTTGCAGAGATTTCATTTGCCTCCTCTCTCCAACATAGATCAACCTTAACCGATCGAAGTTAGGAAGAATGAGACGAGAGATATCATCAAATCTAAAGAGGTTGCATTAGTCGAAGCACTTAATGAAGTGACCAAGAATCACTCATGCATAGCATATCAATACCAACAAAGGATGTTACTCTTTTTAAAACCTCCATTGTATCTCTCAAAAAGGGGTTGAGACTCAGACTCATTGTTGATGAAGTGGACAACCATGTGGTCACATTTGAGACTCTCAAACACCCCAAGTTCGAAGTCATGTAAAAAAAATATGAATCCTTGAGGGCGCATATGGCACGTAAGGTCCCACCCCTGAGTCCTCATATACCATGCTTTTGTACTATGTTTAAGTAATGAATTTTGTAAAGGTACATTTTAAATTCCTTTGATTTTAATGTTATGTCATTATAAAGTACATGGTCGAATAACTCCTCTCTATTAAGTGTCATTTCGATGACATCTCCAATTTTGTAAAGTCACACTTAGTTGTGTAATCGAAGAGTTAGGGAAGGTGAAAGGTTGGGCAACCCAACATCCATAAAATATTGTAATAAATGCAAGAAGAGAAAAGGGAAAAATGATTTTTTGGAGCTTTGAGATGTTCATAATTTATTGTGAAAAAATGGCGAATTAATTTGAAGAAGCTCTCAAGCAAAGCCTTTGAATCGAGGAAATGCTTGGATGTGCTAGTTTATGAATGGTTTTAATTTATTTTGTTGTTCATGCTATATTGTTACTTGAAAATGCTTGTCTTTCATATGACTATTCTTGCTCATTCTTTACATTTTCTTACCCATGTGTTTGAAAATCACTTGCTTGGTAAATAATTATTGGTTTCAGCTAGACTAAAGTAAGGTTAATCTTCTTTAATTTATGGTTAATGTTATATTTGCTTGTACTAAGAAAACTCCTCTTCTCACATACTTATATGTGTACACATCTAGTAATTAATAGTCCTTTTAATCATAACTACTAGTTAGGATAGATTTCCTTCAACACTTTGCATTTAGAATATAAGCATATTGCATTCTGCACAACATCCTATTGACACTCAACAACTTCTCCTTGATTTTGCGAAATAAAGGGACCCCCATGTAAATTTTGTAAATACTTGCTTTTGGTTTTACTCCATTCTCTCTTGTTTGATTTGGTAGATGATTTCATGGTTTTATTTTTTTAATTCTTACTATTTGTGTTGCTTGTCCTTTGGCTTGGTTCTCATTGTATAAGGGTTTGATGACTTGCTAATCTTTGTCGTTTGACTCTCTTGGCTTTCCAGTTGATCATCAATGCTTAAGGGTTTGATGACTTGCTAATCTTTGTCGTTTGACTCTCTTGGCTTTCCAGTTGTTCATCAATGCTTGGGTATCCTTATTTGAGCTTATTCAAATTACTTGCATACATCGGTTTCGCTTGGTTAAATTGACATGATGTTTCCGTAGATTTGCAAAAGTGTACACCTTCCTTATTTTAGTGATTAAATGAGTATCTCGGTGGATCACATTTTTTTTATTAAATGATTGGTTTAGCAATTTCAATCTTCACCTAGGAGGTTATATGTCAATCAATGGAATTAAATCTTTAGTTTTGAATTTGAATGCTTTATCAAATTTTACAAATCTCAAACTTTTGCTTAAAATCTTCCATTTTTATGATGTTTCGTTGTTTGACATAAGAAAACTAATTTCATCACAGCTTCGTCATGAGCATCCCTTTTACGCTTTTAAAGAATGCACACTACAATAGATGAGACAAATTGAAAGTCTTTTAGTTTAATCACAACATTTTGATTAAGCTTTCACTCTTACTTAGAAAGAAAAATTCATTATTTAATGGAGATTGAATTCTATACCATTATTTTAGATCTTATGGTAAAATTATATCACCTCATTTATGATCTAAATTTAATATATTAAATTCTTCATTATTTTGGTTATCTTTGACATTAATATTATTGTAATACCAATACATTATTATTTAAAGTTATTTAATAATTTTAATACTTACTTTTTATTTAAAGAAACCTTACAATTGTAAAAGTAAAACAACATTTATATTATCCTTTAGATTACATTTAAGGGTCTCTTGAAATATAACTTTAAGCACGTATGGTTATAAATATTGTTAAAGGAACTTTAATGTATTTTAGATTTGAATAATGTTGAGGTGGAAAAGGAACTTGGTGTCACATAATACAAGAAATGAATTATTTTATTTTTCAAAATGATAACGGTTGTTGACACATCTATTGGCAAGGAAGTCATAAGAAAGAAGGTCACATTTTCCAGTATCGAAAAGGATCACCAACATCAGCCTATTAAAAAGGAACGTCATGTTATTTCTCACCAAAGAATATTCTCACAAGAGAGCTCATTGAAAAAGATTATGGTGTATCCGTTACATAGAAGAGAACTATCTATCCGTTTCATACAAGAGAACTATCTATCCACAAAACTGGTGGTACAAGAGATTATGGAAGTTGAAAGTCCCTTTAAAAATGAAATGCTTTTTATGGTTAGTTCTCCAAAATAAGCTCAAGACTTGGGACAATCTTATGAAGCGTGGATGGAATGGGCCAAATAGATGTAGCTTATGTTCAATTGCTGCTGAAACTTCTCAACACCTATTTGTGGATTGAAATTTTACAAAAAACGTTTGGACTTTCTGTTCTTCTAAGCTGAGTATAAATAGAAATTGGGATGTTGGAGAATTCAGCTGTTGTTTGTTGAATTGGTACAGGTACTCTAAGCCTTTCTTTCGATTAGCAAACTTTATCGCCTGGGCAGTTTGGTACTCACGAAATTGTGCAATTTTCCAGGATCTACAACCTGATTTGATGTCATGTAGCTTAATTGCAATGAAGATGTTTCATTTGTACAAGGATGAGAAGCTCAGACTTCCGGTTGATAGAGTCAGTCTCTTCTCCTTTAAAGTGACTCAGCCGGTACTTTTTTTTGATGGCGTTGCACAAAATGGGATATGTGCAGTTGGAGGAGTGATTTTTCTCAATGAAAATCATTATTTTTCTATACGTCTCAATTGTGGAGTGGGAAGCAACATGAACGCAGAGCTTTTGGCTTTATGGTGTGTTTTAAGGATGGCAAATATCTTTGGCTTAGTTAATTTCAAATTTTTTGGTGACTCGCATGTTACAATCAAATGGGTAGCAGGGGACTTCAAGTTAAATGTCACCAATCTTCGCCACTAGTGTATTCACACACAAAAGGAAATTTCACTGCAGCACAACATTTCTTTTGAGCATATATATAGGGAACACAACTCTATGGCTGACAAACTATCTAAACAAGCTCTTGAAGGTTCTGAAGGTACTCTGATTTGGGAGGAATGGTTGGACAATGTCATCCAAGATCAAGGTGACATTTATTTTTTTGACTAGTCTTTGGTACTGTCTTTTGAAGAATGTTGGGGATGAGGGCTATATATGGTACTCTCAACTATGGATAGTTATCAATTTTTTACTTTTTCAGTTATTAATTTGCTTGTATCTTCTAAGAAAAGTTATTGTGCAGCTAGTCTTTGAATGGACTATGTTATTACAGGAATTTGTATTTTCTGCTACTGGTTTTTTGGTTTCATACAAACCAGGACACTCTTTGTACTATTTGATTCGTTAAAGAATATCAATAGTAGTTTTTTTTTTCTTCTGAAAAGAGAACTCATTGAAAAAGAGGTGAGATGGAGGAATCCGATTTGACCAGTTCATGGAAGAAATTAATTGTTGGAGCTGTTGTTTAGGATAGGGTTATTGTTCCCCATTGCCTATAAAAAGAAACAACCAATCGATTGTAAGGGGAACTCTCCATAGGAATTGAGAAGTTTTTCCTTTCTGAGTTCTTTAATTTTCTTAGTTTCAGTTGTTTTTGAAAGTAGAGAGGGAGACGATGTTAGAGGTGGTTTTTGGACCTGCAAAATAATCTGTAATTTTATTAGAGAGCTTTGTAACCAGATATTGTTGTCATTGTTGTTTCAATATTCTTTCAACCGCTTTAGTAAGAATATATTTTTCCTTTGTTCTTTGCTTATCCGGTTGAATGTAATTTAAATGCAATTTCTTTGTTCATTCATGTGCTTAACCTTTGGTGTTTATTTGTCTGGAATGTTAAATTTTCAGAATTTACTTCAATCTGATCTAGGATCTTAATTGAGAGAACAACATGTACAACACATCTACAGCATATCAATCATGGACACAATAATGCAAGCACACAAGAGACACAGAGTTTACTTGGAGAAAACCATAAAGGTGAAAAACCCCAATAACTTCCTCGGAGATAGATAGAGCAATGATACAACCAGAATACAAGAGATAGTCTTCTCCTAGCAGCAGAGCCTCCCCTCCACAAGTGTGCCACTCTCCCAAGTGTGAGTGAGAGAATAGAATGTGTAAAATGAGAGAGACACACTCTCTATTTATACACTAACTTGACTTGACCTTTACTCAACTAGGTCGGCCTCAACTTAACCACTTAACATAATGCTGACTGGGCCGACCCCCACTAGGGTGGTCTAATAACCCTTTGACCCACATGGCCGACCCCCAATAGGGTGGTCTAATAACCCTTTGAACCACATGACTTATACAGGGCCGACCCCAACAAGGTGGTCTAATAACCCATCAAGTATAAGTTACGACAGTTACAATATAAATGACGACACTTCCGTATAGAGGAATAATAACATCTCTATAGGAATACAAAATACATATATGTGAAATACATTCCGAAGTTACATATACATCAACACTCCCTCTTAACTAGGAAGGTATTTCTTGACATAGGTCTTCTAGCACAAGTCATCTTCTCTGGATCATCATCACTGGATAATCGTCATCGAGTCATCATCATCGTCATTGCTGCTGCTATCTCAATCAATCTCTGAATCTACTCGTCATAGGAAGTTCTATAGAGCCAGTCCTTTTTCATACTGGATGTAGGCCCACCACCTACAGGTCTTCATCATCACTAGCCATACTGTGGAATCCTCAGGACTTATTACATGTGTCACAAAACCTCGAAAGAGCATCCCAGGCTGTTACGAGCACACGGCTCTACCTATAGGATCTCCCAGGGCCATATTATATGTGACCTCACCACAAAACCTCGCAAGAGCATCCCAAGCTGTTACGAGCACACAGCTCTACCTATAGGATCTCCCAGGGACAGATTATATGTGGTCATGGAAAAACCTCGCAAGAGCATCCCAGGACTTATTACAGGCACACATCCCAACCTATTGGATCTCCCAGGGACATATTATATGCGATATGACAAAACCTCGAAAGAGCATCTACCAGATATCCCAGGGCATGAATTACATGCCATAGGCAAAACCTCGAAAGACTATCTGCAGATCTCCCAGGGCCAAATTATATGTCCTCCCAGAGAAAAACCTCAAAAGAGCATTTGCCAGATATCCCAGGGCACGAATTACATACCATAGGAAAAACCTCAAAAGACTATCTGCAAATCTCCCAGGGCCAAATTATATGCTCATTTGCACAACCTGATCCACGGCCATAGAGTATCAACCTGATACTCACCATACATCATCCTGATGTACACATGATCATCCTGATCATCATCACTACAACATCCTGCTGCATGTCATCTGGAGCAACATCTTGAAGCTCGTCATCCATGATCATCCTGATCATACAATACATCTACCTGATGCATACCAAGTATCTGCCTGATACATATCATCATACATGATCCACCTGATCATACAATGTATACACCTGATACAAATACAAATACATGGTACATATCACCATACATGATCCACCTGATCATACAATGTATCCACCTGATACATATACAGATACATGGTCCAAGCATCCAACATGGAAATACATACACATGATCCAACCGATCATATCCAGCATCCAACATGATGTGTACATACATATAAATGATCCAACTAATCATATCCAGCATCCAACATGATGCATATATACATACATAAAAAATGATCCAACTAATCATATCCAGCATCCAACATGATGCATACATACATATAAATGATCCAATTGATCATATCCAGCATCCAACATGATGCATACATATAAATGATCCAACTGATCATATCAAAGCAGAAGCTAGAACATCATCCTGATGCTCATCATCCAGCGCAAATCCACAGCCATGTGAAGGATCCTCCTTCCAACATGCTTGGAATGGCTTCAGCAAATGTGTCCATTAATTCTTCCTCGAAGTGTCCTCGATCTGAAGAACACCAAGCCTCTCTCTGAAGTAATCGAACTTCACCCTGGCTAGTGGCTTCGTCAGCACATCTGCAATCTGCTCGTCCGTCGCAACATACAGGAGCTTCACAGCTCCTCTCTGCACCATATCCCTGCTATAGTGATATTTGATCTCTATGTGTTTCGACCTGTCATAAAACACTGGATTCTCGGACAGCTTCACACAACTCTGGTTATCACGGAAGATACTAGTAGCATCCAATGGGAGATCAAATAACTTAGACAGTAGCTTCTGTAGCCATACTGCCTCACAAATAGCTGAATAGGCTGCAACATACTCTGCCTCAGCTGTACTCAGTGCTACGCAGGACTGCTTCCTGCTGAACCAAGAGATCACACCTGATCCCATATTGAAGCAGCACCCAGATGTGCTCTTCCTATCTGTAGCACTGCCAGCCCAATCTGAATCAACATAACCCTGCAGGTTAACCTT
This sequence comes from Larix kaempferi, assembly GCA_027924585.1. Lineage (NCBI taxonomy): Eukaryota > Viridiplantae > Streptophyta > Pinopsida > Pinales > Pinaceae > Larix > Larix kaempferi. Next base: position 2,646,909 of record BSBM01000809.1, on the reverse strand, counting down.
TTGATTCTCCTCATACTTGAGCCCATAATCTACTGTACCCTTTAGGTACCTCAGAATATGCTTTGCAACAACCAAGTGAACACTCCTCAGATCCATCAGGAACTGGCTCAATGTGTTCACCGCAAAGCAAATATCTGGTCTCATGTTCGTCAGGTACATCAAGGACCCAATCATCTGACGATACATAGTGACATCAACTGGTTCAGATGAAGCATCACACAGAAGCTTCAGGTTCGATGCCATAGCCTCACAGTCCATCATCCCAAACCTCTTCAGGATCTCTACTGCATACTTCCCTTGTCCAAGGAAGATTCCATCTGCACTCTGCCACACCTCCATACCTAGAAAGTGGTGTATCATACCCAAGTTCTACACATATATGACTCCCTGTCATGTGTCTTAGAACCAAGTGGATGCTCCACATACACTTCTTATTCAACTACACCATTCAAGAAAGCTGTCTTGAAATCCATCTGGTGTATCTTCTATTTCATCACTTTTATATTTCTCTATGCTGCCATCTGCAGCATGCTTGATCTTGATAGATCCATATGGAAGTCATAACAAAATTCCCTTCAGGTCTTGGGACTACATCCCAAACATTATTCTTTATGATCGACGGATCATGCCATTCTTCCCATATCTTGGGAACTTCAATATCTTCAATAGATAATTTTGTTGCTGAACAAATGTTGTAGTTCTTCTTTTGTAGGTGATGGCATACGATCTTTCCTACAAAACAAGTTAAATTGCATGATTAGAAACATCTCATAATTTTCAGACAAATTCTTACACATAAAGAAATATGTCATACAGTCATGCAATTATCTTAGCCAATGCTTCAATACAACATTTATCCATATTCCGTAACTTTCTAGATGCCTTCCAATCTCTACCAGAACATTGTTAAGAGTGTGCACAACTCCCAACATGTCAGCAAAGAGGTTTCATTCTAGATAAGTAGGAATGGAATGTTGTACAGTGCCATAGGCCACTTACCCATCACATGCATATTAGTAGTATACTGTTCATTAATGCAATCATTCTAATATGCACAATACATATCCTAAGTCTAGGAATATGATCATATACATCATTGAACAATTTTATTTAAACAAACAAATATGCAAGAAATGATAATTAAAATACTTATATTTGTTTGTTCGTTGGGTGGACTCCCTCTGAGTCTTCGCTTCCTTGCAGGAGCTGCTGGAGTCCTAATCTAAAGTAGCTTCTTCTACACCTTTTTGTTGTGGAATGTAGAGAGATGGTCAACTCCCTCTGAATATCTGCATCCTTGCATAAACCACTAGAATGTACTCCCTCTTGATCTTTGCTTCCTGGATTACTTGTCCTTGAACTTATATTCATTCTCGATCCCTATGCATGCTTGTTAGTATCATCATTTTGTTATCCTCTAGGTCTCATACATAATCAAACATTCATTAGTATAATCTTAATATTATCAAAACACAATAATCTCAAGCATGTATAGTCAGGATCAATTCAAACACAGATAATAAACATTAGTATTCAAGGTTTCAAGGAAGTCTTCTTTTATTCATACATATTCTTATTTGATCATATGACTCTTCTGGTTGGTTAAATCATCAATCAAGATAAGAGATATAATATGCATAAAACCCGTGATTACTCAAACCTATACCTTCATGATTCTTCTGGTTAGTCATATCATCAATTATGGTAAGAAACATAATATGCATACAGCCATGACTATTCAAACCTATGACTTCATGAATAATTATTATCAACAACACAACAGTATAAGATCCTAACACAAGGTAGGATTCTAGCTTGATATAGGAAAAACATACCTGGATTAACATGCTAGCTAGTTATGTCTAACATACCCGCATAATGTCTTCTGGTTCTCTTCAGTGACTTGTGCTAGTAACCTGCATGTCTCATAAGTTAACCATTGTAGAACCAAGTTATACATACCTCGAAAGTAGATCTTCTATGTGATCCATGACAATGGATGAATCTTTGTCTTCATGTCACCATGAGCATATGTTCTTGAAGTAGAACATGATTTGACTTTTTTGGTGTACCTTTTGTGTTATCAAACAACATAAACCTCATACAACATCACAATGCATTAGTACAATCATAAGTGTCAAAACCTTAATCAATGAATATATTCTATAAGGTAATACGACAAGTCTAGTAATTAATCAAGATTGTATTGTAATGATATGAAGACAAACATAAACTTAATCATGAACAAAATTCGAAACATACGTGTAAGCCATACCTGTCAAGATTGTTTGTAATCTTCTTATGGAAGGCCTTAGCCTCATCTCCCTCTAAAACAGGAACTTCTTCACTTATGCAGGTGACCAATCCATCCTCTTCTAGGATTAACCCAATCCACTTGATTTGCAGGAACTGGATCTGGAGTTGTAATGGGGTTTGTCAGAGAAACCCCAAACATTCAAACTTCCGAAAGGATAGAAATATGCGCCTTGATGAGCTGATCAAGCTGGTATATTCAGAATTTGAAAACTGCAAAGTTTCACTCCTCAATTTTGCCTTTGAAACTTTCGGATTCGCTGGACGTGACCTCGAACTAGGGTTTGATGAAGCCGACTCTTCTGTCCAATCAAAAGGTTTGATCCAAATCTCTAAGCTTCTATTTTTATGAGGAGCTTCCAGCCGTGGTCACAGATTTCAAAAATTCCTATTTTTGCAGAAGCCCTAATTTTCCACTTTTCTGATCAAAGTCCCGAACTAGGGTCTGATCAAGCCCGACCTTCTGCCCAACAAAAAATTCTGATCTTGGTCTCTAAATTTCGATCTTGATGAGTATCATCCAGCCGTGGTCTCCGATTACAAAAATTCCAACTTTCTCCGAAGCCCTAAATTCTGGAAGCCATGAATGAAGGTACTAAAAAATAATTATGTTTTGACAGAAATATGTACCTGATTGTTTCTGGTGTAACTTTGAAATTTTCAATCCATAGGGTCTGAAAACGTTTCCTAAGATAGCCCAACCTGTTATCTTTCCACCCCGATAGGTCTGACCTCAATTGGATTCTCTGAGAGAGAGTTATGCCAAGTGTCGCAACGTGACCTGTTATGGGATAATACAGGAGACCAAAGTTGTACGGCGTGCCACGTGTCACTATTTCAACTTCGGCATCTGAAAATTTTTCCTGAGATAGCCCAACCTGTTATCCTTCCATCCTGATAGGTATGACCTAAATTGGATTCTCTGAGAGAGAGTTATGCCAAGTGTCGTAACGTGACCTGTTTATGGGATAATATAGGAGAGCGAACTTGTACGGCGTGCCACGTGTCACTGGTTCAACTTCGGCCTCTGAAGTTTTTTCCTGAGATAGTACAGTCTATGTACTACCTGTCACTTTCTACGAAATTTCATTTGGAGCTTCCTAGCCCAAGGTATGACCTTTTTCCCAAGGTCAACTGATTTTGACTCAGATCTGGAAGAGGCATAAACCCTATATTGTACAGATAATAAATCACAAAGCACAACAAATTAGAGGTTGTCCTTTGGACACAAGGTACATGGGGATCTGATATTCGACCTATAAATGTTTCAGATCCGAAAACATTGCCAAAACGGATTTATAGCGAAAGTTCTACGATAACAGGTTTTTGCTATATCAAGCCCTAGCATCGTAAGTGCAACAAGTGTCATAAATGCCATATCATGCCTTCTTTCAGGCTAGCTCTGATACCATGTTAAATTTTCAAAATTTACTTCAATCTGATCTAGGATTTTAACTGAGAGAACAACATGTACAACAAATCTACAACATATCAATCATGGACACAATAATGCAAGCACACAAGAGACACAGAGTTTACTTGGGGAAAACCATAAAGGTGAAAAACCTCAATAACTTCCTCAGAGATAGATAGAGAAATGATACAACTAGAATACAAGAGATAGTCTTCTCCTAGCAGCAGAGCCTCCTCCTCCACAAGTGAGCCACTCTCCCAAGTGTGAGTGAGAGAATAGAATGTGTAAAATGAGAGAGACACACTCTCTATTTATACACTAACTTGAATTGACCTTTACTCAACTAGGTCGGCCTCAACTTAACCACTTAACATAATGCTGACTGGGCCGACCCCCACTAGGGTGGTTTAATAACCCTTTGAACCACATGGCCAACCCCCAATAGGGTGGTCTAATAACCCTTTGACCCACATGACTTATACAGGGCCGACCCCAACAAGGTGGTCTAATAACCCATCAAGTATAAGTTACGACACTTACAATATAAATGACGACACTTCCGTATAGAGGAATAATAACATCTCTATAGGAATACAATATACATATATGTGAAATACATTCCGAAGTTACATATACATCAACATGGAATGACTAAATTTATTGTGTTTGATTATCTGGAACAACTACATGTGTGATGTATTAGGAAACATGTAGTAGATCAATAATTACTTTGTTAATTATCTGGTTTTTGAACTGTTGATGTGTTTAAAGAATTACTTTCTATTTGAATTTCTTTAGATAAATAGTAATTAAATCATACTCCTTGTGCATCAGACTCATGTTAATTTCAATTTTTCTCATGGCCAAGATAGGATAGATCAAGTAGATAGAATTAGTTTTAATTTTAGAATTACATTTTTATTTCATAGCAGAAACCTACAGGTTTTCTAGCAGCTGCTAAACTATTTTCAGTTTATCATCTACTAGGGCTTCTTGTTTAAACTATTAGAATCTGCATTATATATTATTTATGCATTTAATCTTGGAGTAGTTTTACTTTCACAAAATTAGCCAATTCAACTGTGAGACTCTCTTGTTGAGAGAAAATCATAAAGGTAGCATGACCTATACCTTGCGAGAGTTATCTATTTTAAACATACTAGGGGCTGCATTAAGTGCCTTGTGTGGGATATATCTCCTTGTTGGACCTAGGACAGAAAATACAACCAACACATCCTCAACCCAAAACAAAATTAGTAACCATTGTTAGGCCACAATCCGGATGGGTTCCCTATTCCAAATAGTGTGAAGTCTAATTGGGACCTTATCATTATTGGGGTGAACCCCTTGTTGTTGACGTTGGGACATTTCACCTTGTCAGCAAGACCCAAATAAAAAATACCATTGTATATGATTTCTCTACCATAAGAAACATAATACAAATTTATTTTTTATAATTCTTATGATTTAAAATAGAGGAAAAGTATCTTGATTTATATCTTGTTTATATAAATATTTTATCCAAAGATTTAAATGTATTTACATTCAAATGCCTGCTAAAAACCCTCTATCTCATTGTCTTTACAATTTAAAAACAGACCCTAGAATGGTTTTTGAACGAAACAAGTACCTCAATTTTAGCTTGGAATGTAATCTCCATGTTCAAGTCATAACAGGGTTATTATAAACAAAGTAGTAGAACCCTCAATCATTTGTGTAGAAATACCATTCCATATTTATTGACTAACAAAGGATTGTAGGTCTCACCTATAGACCTTTTGACCAGAAATTGAACACATGTTATATCACAATTGTAAGCATGAGTTGAATAATAACAAATTCTTATAGTACCATGAAGATAATTCATTTAACATAAATTTGTTTAGTATAAACTTTCCAGGAATGAAGTTAAGTGTTTACCTAGAGTAGACTAACAAATGAAAAATGGATAAAACCTCCCAAATGCCAGAAAAACAATAATTAACATAAATTACACTATACCTATATATGATAATATAAATTTCTAGTGGAATGTCTAAAGAAAAACTACCGAACTTGTGAAACTCTTGAGTTCTGAACCCAGAATGAAAGATGGTAAAATTAGAAGTTGATAGAAAGATAACTAAGAGAAACCATAGAAACCATGAAAATGGTTCTTCCCTTGATCTGAAATAAATCAATATATTGTTTGTCATCTATTTTGTGCTTTCTGGGTGGAACGATTTGAGGAATTGGCTTGAAAGACCCATTTTAGGGGCATTTCTTAATTTTCAGATTTGGGGTAAGAATCATTCAAAACCTTCCAAGGCCATTTTGAGGGCTTAAATGGTATTTTTTGGCATGAAACACTCATTGGGACAAATTTTTATATTTTACACATTGATACATTTCCAATGGTGCAATAATAGCCTCAACCAGAGTCCGTATGAAGAATTTATGCCTCTCACAAGTTGACCACCATGGTACTGAGTGGATTCCACATCAGCTCTCATTTTTGACACTTGTGTACTTTCAAGAACATTCTAGAAATTCCAAAACCCTAAGTTCCCTAATCGGGAGTGGGGGCATGCAAAAAGCCTAAAATTAACCCTAAACAACTATTGGGCTACGTTAAATAATGGGTTGTTAGGAGAAGAAGGAGTTCCATTCTTTTGATGTTACTGTATTGTTCCATAGTTGAGAAACAATATGGGAGTGGATATTATATTAGAACATAGGATATATGAGATCTTGTAGTAGCCATTATGGCCGCAAAGTCATAGGTAACTCCATAGAGAGTACCATTTCCTTTGTAATTGCATTTTGATATGAAGAGAAAGGCATAGTCATCATTTGTGGTTGGGTATATCTTGTGTTATTGTGTGGATTGTGTACTTATTTTCTCTAGTTATTCTTGTTTTAGTTCCATTTATTTAACATTGAATAAAAATAGGCTAATAAAAAGAACTGAGTTGTAGGATATGTTGTGACGAATTGTTCCAATGGAATATCCATGGTAGTTTACGAAGCATATTGGTATAAGAGAAAGATTTATTTTAGGTTTGTGGGTAATTATAGGATACAGTAGTTGGTGAAAAAATAGTCTTCAAACCATATCCATGGACGATTATGAGCAGTGACTTACAAAACTAGAATTACAAGTCGTCGACATCTCACGCAACATGTCAATCCTCCTGACGTATTTGGAGAGAAATTTTGGACCTTTTGGGAATTTTATAGGCTCTAAATCAGAGTTCGTATCAAAGGGGAAATTGAAAGATAACAACGACCCAAAAAAGGAGCCAACAAAAGATCCCTAGAAAGAGCAGCTAAGTTCCAACACCAAAATTCCTTCCCAATCTCTCTTCAATATGGAACCAATGTTCGATATCAGTCATACCAAGGTGAGATCGATGATTTAAAGTTGAATCATTGGTTGTAGCAGTTGGAGGTTTATTTTAGTATCCATCAAATAACCGAGGATCAAAAGATCTCATTTTCCTAACAAAAGTTAGAGGACCATGCATCAACCTAGTGGTGAATCCACATAGAAGCACTTAGGATGGAGGGTGATCCACTGATAACTAAGTGGGAGGAATTTAAAACAATCATCAAGTCCCATTTCTAACCTATTGAGTATGTATAGGAGCAGTGGATTTGTTGGCATTACTTCAGGAAAAGGCAGGGGCAGAGTGTGCAAGAATACACCATCGAGTTCAGGAATATGAATATCATGTTGGGTATCTCACCCAAGAACCCATATGTAATCCTCAAGTATCTGGGGGTTTGACATGTTGATGTATATGTAACTTCGGAATGTATTTCACATATATGTATATTGTATTCCTATAGAGATGGTATTATTCCTCTATAAGGAAGTGTCATCATTTATATTGTAAGTGTCGTAACTTATACTTGATGGGTTATTAGACCACCTTATTTGGGGTCGGCCCTGTATAAGTCATGTGGGTCAAAGGGTTATTAGACCACCCTATTGGGGGTCGGCCATGTGGGTCAAAGGGTTATTAGACCACCCTATTGGGGGTCGGCCCACTCAACATTATGTTATGTGGTTAAGTTCGAGCCGACATGAGTTAGGTAAAAAGGCAAGTCAAGTCAAGTATAAATAGAGTGCGGGAGGCACTCTATTTACTGACTCACTTCTCACACATGCTCTCAAGGAGGAGAGGCGCACTTATGGAGGAGGAGGATTGCTGCTAGGTTATGGCTATCTCTATTGGTTCGTTGTATCATTGCTCTATCTATCTCTGAGGAAGTTATTGGGGTTTTTCACCTTTATGGTTTTCCCCAAGTAAAACTTTGTGTCTCTTGTGTGCTTGCATTATTGTCTCCATGATTGATATGCTGTAGATATGCTGTACATGTTGTTCTCTCAGTTAAGATCCTAGATCAGATTGAAGTAAATTCTGAAAATTTAACATGGTATCAGAGCTAGCCTGAAAGAAGGCATGATATGGCATGTATGACACTTGTTGCACTTACGATGCTAGGGCTTGATATAGCAAAAACCAGTCATCGTAGCACTTTCTCTATAAATCCGTTTTGGCGAAGTTTTCGGATCTGAAATTGTTACAGGCCGAAGATAAGATCTCCAGGTATCTTGTGTCCAAAGGACAACCTCTAATTCGTTGTACTTTGTGATTTATGATCTATGCAATATAGGGTTTCTGCTTCTTCCAGATCTGAGCCAAAATCAGGTGACCTTGGGAAAAAGGTCATATCTTGGGCTAGGAAGCTCCAAATGAAATTTCGTAAAAAGTGACAAGTAGTACACAGTCTGTAATATCTCAGAAAATTTTTTCAGAGGCCGAAGTTGAACCAGTGACACGTGGCACTCCGTACAAGTTCGCTCTCCTGTATTATCCCATAAACAGGTCACGTTACGACATTTGGCATAACTCTCTCTCAGAGAGTCCAATTGAGGTCAGACCTGTCAGGATGGAAAGGTAACAGGCCGAGATATCTCAGAAAACTTTTTCAGAGGCCGAAGTTAAAACAGTGACACGTGGCACGCCGTACAAGTTCGCTCTCCTGTTTTATCCCAAAACAGGTCACGTTGCGACATTTGGCATAACTCTCTCTCAGAGAATCCAATTGAGGTCAGACCTGTCAGGATGGAAAGATAACAGGTCAGGCTATCTCAGGAAACTTTTTCAGACCCTGTGAATCAAAAATTTCAGAGTTACACCAGAAACAATCAGGTACATATTTCTATCAAAACAGAATTATTTTTTGGTACCTTCATTCATGGCTTCCGGAATTTAGGGCTTTGGAGAAAGTTTGAATTTTTGTAATCGGAGACCACGGCTGGATGCTACTCATCAAAATAGAAATTTAGAGACCAAGATCAGAATTTTTGGTTGGGCAGAAGGCCGGGCTTGATTAGACCCTAGTTCGGGACTTTGATCAGAAAAGTGGAAAATTAGGGCTTCTGTAAAAATGGGAATTTTTGAAATCTGTGACCACGGCTGGAAGCTCCTCAGAAAAATAGAAGCTTAGAGCTTTGGATCAAACACTTTGATGGGGCAAAAGAGTGGGCTTCATCAAACCCCAGTTCAGGGTCACGTCCAGTGAATCTAGAAGTTTCAAAGGCAAAATTGAGGAGTGAAACTTTGCAGTTTTCAAATTCTGAATATACCAACTTGATCAGCTCATCAAGGCACATATTTCTATCCTATCAGAAGTTTGAAATTCAAAGTTTGAATTTTTGGGGTTTCTCTGACAAACCCATATCCAGCTCAAGGTCCAGTTCTTGCAAATCAAGTGGATTGGGTTAATCCTAGAAGAAGATGGATTGGTCACTTGCATAAGTGAAGAAGTTCCTGTTTCAGAGGGAGATGAGGCTAAGGCCTTACATAAGAAGATTACAAGTGATCTCGACAGGTATGACTCATCGAGGTATGTTTTGAGATTTGTTCATAATTAAGTTTATGGTATGCTTGTCTTCATATTATCACGGTTAGTACAATCTTGATTTTAGACTTGTCATATCACCTTAATAAAATTATGAATGCATGATAGAAGTCATTCATTTATTAGGAGTATGAAACTTATGTTTGTACTAACACATTGTGATGTTGTATGAGTTTTATGTTGTCTACTAACATGAAAGGTACACCAAGAAGACAAATCATGTTCTAGTTCAAGAACATATGATCATGAGGACAAAGATTCATCCATTGCCATGGATCTCATAGAAGATCCATTCTCGAGGTATGTATAACTTAGTTTTATAATGGTTAACTTATGAGACATGCAGGTTACTAGCACAAGTCACTAAAGAGAACCAGAAGACATTATGCGGGTATGTTAGACATAAATAGCTAGCATGCTAATCCAGGTATGTTTTTCCTATATCAAGCTAAAATCCTACCTTGTGTTAGGATCTTATATTGTTGTTGATAATAATTATTCATGAAGTCATAGGTTTGAATAATCATGGTTGGATGCATATTATTATAATTGATGATATGACTAACCAGAAGAATCATGAAAGTATAGGCTTGAATAATCACAGGTTTTATGCATTTTATATCTCTTATCTTGATTGATGATTCAACTAACCTGAAGAGTCATAGGCTTGAGTAATTACAGGTTTAGACATGTTATGTTTCTTATGATTTGACTAACCATAAGAATCCTTGAATGCTCATGCTTATTATTTCTGTTTGAAATGATCATGACTATACATGCTTGAGATTATTGTGTTTTAATAGTATACTAATGAATGTATGATTTTATATGAGATCACAAGGATAACACATTCATGATACTAATAAGCATGCATAGGGACCAAGGATGAATATGAGTTCAATAACAGGTAATTCAGGAAGCAAAGATCAAGAGGGAGTCCACCCAACGAACAAACAAAGATAAGTATTTGAATTGTCATTTCTTAAATAATACTGTTCAATAATGTATATACTGATGTTCCTAGAATTAGGTTGTGTATTATGCATATTAGAATAATTGCATTGATGAACAGTATACTACTAATATGCATGGGTAAGTAGCCTATGGCACTGTACAACATTCCATTGCTACTTATCTAGAATGAAACCTCTTTGCTGACATGTTGGGAGTTGTGCACACTCTTAACAATGTTCTGGTAGAGATTGGAAGGCATCTAGAAAGTTACGGGATATGGATAAATGTTGTATTGAAGCATTGGCTAAGATAATTGCATGACTGTATGGCATATTTCTTTATGTGTAAGAATTTGTTCTGAAAACTATAAGATGTTTTCTAATCATGCAATTTAACTTGTTGTGTAGGAAAGATCATATGCCATCTCCTACAAAAGGACTACAACATTTGTTCCAGCAAGAAAGATATCTATTGAAGATATTGAAGTTCCCAGGATCTGGGATGAAGAAATGGAATGCCATGATCCGTAGATCATGAAGAAGATGTTTGGGATGCAGTCCCAAGACCTGACAGGGAGTCATATGTATGCAGATTGAAGAAAGCCTTGTATGGCTTGAAGCAAGCTCCCAGAACTTGGTATGGTGAAGATAGATTGATTGCCGACACGCAGCGGAAGCTTACTACCGAGTTCGAGATGAAGAACTTGGGGATGATGCACTATTTGTTTTTGGCATGGAGGTGTGGCAAAGTGCAGATAGAATCTTCCTTGGACAAGGGAAGTATGCAGTAGAGATCCCAAAGAGGTTTGGGATGATGGATTGCAAGGCCATGGCCACACCTATGGCATCGAATCTGAAGCTTCTATGTGATGCTTCATCTGAGTCAGTTGATGTCTCTATGTATCGTCAGATGATTGGGTCCTTGATGTACCTGACGAACACGAGACCAGACATTTGCTTTGCTGTGAACACATTGAGCCAGTTCCTGACGGATCCGAGAAGTGTTCACCTGGTTACTGTAAAGCATGTTCTGAGGTACCTGAAGGGTACAGTGGATTATGGGCTCAGGTATGAGGCGAATCAAAAGTTTAACCTGGAAGGTTATGTTGATTCAGATTGGGCTGGCAGTGCTGCAGACAGGAAGAGCACATCTGGGTGCTGCTTCAGTATGGGATCAGGTGTGATCTCTTGGTTTAGCAGGAAGCAGTCCTGCGTAGCACTGAGTATAGCTGAGGCAGAGTATGTTGCAGCCTGTTCAGCTAGTTGTGAGGCAGTATGGCTACGGAATCTACTGTCTGAGTTATTTGATCTCCCGTTGGAGGCTACTGGTATCTTCTGTGATAACCAGAGTTGTGTGAAGTTGTCCGAGAACCCAGTGTTTCATGACAGGTCGAAACACATAGAGATCAAATATCACTATATCAGGGATATGGTGCAGAGAGGAGCTGTGAAGCTCCTGTATGTTGCGACGGACGAGCAGATTACAGATGTGCTGACGAAGCCACTAGCCAGGGTGAAGTTCGAGTACTTCAGAGAGAGGCTTGGCGTGCTTCAGATCAAGGATACTTCGAGGAAGAAGTGATGGACACATTTGCTGAAGCCATTCCAAGCATGTTGGAAGGAGGATCCTTCACATGGCTGTGGATGTAAGCGCTGGATGATGAGCATCAGGATGATGTTCTGGTTTCTGCTTGGATATGATCAGTTGGATCATTTTATGTATGTATGTATGCATCATGTTGGATGCTTGGACCATGTATCTGTATATGTATCAGGTGGATACATTGTATGATCAGGTGGATCATGTATGGTGATATGTATCATGTATTTGTATTTGTATCAGGTGGATACATTGATGATCAGGAGGATCATGTATGATGATATGTATCAGGTAGATACTTGGTATGCATCAGGTAGATGCATTGATGATCAGGAGGATCATGTATGATGATATGTATCATGTATTTGTATCAGGTGGATACATTGATGATCAGGAGGATCATGTATGATACTTGGTATGCATCAGGTAGATGCATTGATGATCAGGAGGATCATGTATGATGATATGTATCATGTATTTGTATCAGGTGGATACATTGATGATCAGGAGGATCATGTATGATACTTGGTATGCATCAGGTAGATGCATTGATGATCAGGTGGATCATGCAGCAGGATGTTGCAGTGATGATCAGGATGATCATAGATGACGAGCTTCAGGATGTTGCTCCAGATGACATGCAGCAGAACGTTGCAGTGATGATGATCAGGATGATCATGGATACATCAGGATGATGTATGGTGAGTATCAGGTTGATACTCTATGGCCGTGGATCAGGTTGTGCAGATGAGCATGTAATTCGTTGCCCTGGGAGATTTGCAGATGGTCTTTCGAGGTTTTGCCTATGGCATGTAATTCGGTGCCCTGGGACATCTGGCAAATGCTCTTTCGAGGTTTTGCTCTGGGAGGACATGTAATTCGTTGCCCTGGGAGATCTGCAGATAGTCTTTCTAGGTTTTGCCTATGGCATATAATAGCGCCCTGGGATATCTGGCAGATGCTCTTGCAAGGTTTTGTCCTATGGCATGTAATTCGTTTCCCTGGGAGATCCGATAGGTTGGGCTGTGTGCCCGTAATCAGTCCTGGGATGCTCTTGCGAGGTTTTGCCATGACCACATGTAATTCGTTGCCCTGGGAGATTTCAGGTCGGAGTTGTGTACCCGTAACATCCTGAGATGCTCTTGCGAGGTTTTGTGGTGGACCACATGTAATTTGTGCCCTGGGAGATTTCAGGTCGGAGTTGTGTACCCGTAACATCCTGAGATGCTCTTGCGAGGTTTTGTGGTGGGGTCACATGTAATAGCGCCCTGGGAGATCCTACAGGTCGGAGTTGTGTACCCGTAACATCCTGGGATGCTCTTTCGAGGTTTTGTGACGCACGTAATAAGTCCTGAGGATTCCACAGTATGGCCAGTGATGACGAAGACCTGCAGGTGGTGGGCCTACATCCAGTATGAAAAAGGACTGGCTCTGTAGAACTTCCTATGACGAGTAGATTCAGAGATTGATTGAGATAGCAGCAGCAGTGACGATGATGATGACTCGATGATGATTATCCAGTGACGATGATCCAGAGAAGATGACTTGTGCTAGAAGAACTGTGCTGAGAAATACCTTCCTAGTTAAGAGGGAGTGTTGATGTATATGTAACTTCGGAATGTATTTCACATATATGTATATTGTATTCCTATAGAGATGGTATTATTCCTCTATAAGGAAGTGTCATCATTTATATTGTAAGTGTCGTAACTTATACTTGATGGGTTATTAGACCACCTTATTTGGGGTCGGCCCTGTATAAGTCATGTGGGTCAAAGGGTTATTAGACCACCCTATTGGGGGTCGGCCATGTGGGTCAAAGGGTTATTAGACCACCCTATTGGGGGTCGGCCCACTCAACATTATGTTATGTGGTTAAGTTCGAGCCGACATGAGTTAGGTAAAAAGGCAAGTCAAGTCAAGTATAAATAGAGTGCGGGAGGCACTCTATTTACTGACTCACTTCTCACACATGCTCTCAAGGAGGAGAGGCGCACTTATGGAGGAGGAGGATTGCTGCTAGGTTATGGCTATCTCTATTGGTTGGTTGTATCATTGCTCTATCTATCTCTGAGGAAGTTATTGGGGTTTTTCACCTTTATGGTTTTCCCCAAGTAAAACTTTGTGTCTCTTGTGTGCTTGCATTATTGTCTCCATGATTGATATGCTGTAGATATGCTGTACATGTTGTTCTCTCAGTTAAGATCCTAGATCAGATTGAAGTAAATTCTGAAAATTTAACATGACATAGTCACATATGGAGGTAGGTGATGTTATTTAGGCCTAGGTCAATTGATTAAGCATGTGTACAAGCACAGTACCCATAAAACGTAGGCCAAAATAAAGGAAAACCAAATGGTTCAAAATAGAAAGAGAGTCAAGATGATACCAAGGAGGTAAAGAGGAAGTGGAAGGGAAAGGAGAAGAAGACGACAGCCATGACACATCAGTGAAAAGATCCAAAAAACCATTGTAACTATTGTAACATTGATGGTCACACTGAAGAAAAGTGTTGGAATCTACATCTAGAGCTAAACCCCAATAATTGCAAGAAGGATGCCAAGAATAAGAACCTTCTAGCCACAAAGTCAAAAACGAAGTTAGAAAGAAGCTCGAATGTGGATGAGAATATTAACTATACCACAATGCAAAAGGAGGAGAATCCGAGTACCTTCACCCTAAGGAAGAGAAAGAGATGAAAAAACTCTTCCACATAAATATCCAAGTCAAGAATACCAAGATCAATGCTCTATTCAACTCCAGTTCCTAAGCAAACCTCATAGTAGAGGATATGGTATATAAGATTGGATTGGAAGTGCATGATCATCCCAGTCCCTATCCATTGGGATGGGTAAATAAATATGTAGAACTCAGAGTCACGAAACAATACAAGATCAAGTTTGCCATAAGTGCAAACTATAGTGATGAAGTGGAGGTAGACATAGTACCCATGGATGTTTGTGGTTTAGTGTTCAAAATCCCTTACATGTATATGAGGGATGAAATCTTCATGAGGAGAGACAACCAATACCGCTTGATCAAGGATGGGAAATCATTCATCATCAATGCACATAGAGGTAAATAAAATATCTCTCTATTAAGTGCCAACCAAGCGAAAAAGTTGATCAATTCAAGCAGGAAGTTTGTATTGCTTTTCTTAAGACATAATCATCAAGAAGGTGAATTGGTAAAAGTGAAGGCATCCCTGGAGAGACGTACCAAAGAGTAGAAAAACTAATTGGAGAACCTTTGCATACATACAGATAATTGTTCCAAGAGTCTAAGGGGATACCTCCTAAGAGGGAGGTGGAGCATGAGATACAACTATTTCCAGATTCTCCATTGCCAAACATTGGATCGTACAAACAGCTTGTCATGAAAGCATATGAAGTGGAGAAGCACTTGCATCAGTTGTTGGAGCAGGGTGTAATCCGACCAAGAAAATCACTTATCATCATAGTACCCAAGAATGGTGTGACTCGAAGGATGTGCATCAAATACAGAGCATTGAACAAGATCACACTCAAGAATCAATACCCTCTTCCCAAGATTGATGATCTGTTGGATCAGTTGTAGCATGCTAAGTACTTTGCCAATTTGGATCTCAAATCAGGACACCACTAGATGTGAGTGAAGGAATAAGACACCTAGAATACCATCGTCAAGAATAAAAAAGGTTTATATGAATGGTTAGTAATGTTATTTGTTTTATGCAATGCACCAACTACATTTATGTGTTTGATGAATGATGTATTATGCCCTTTCTTATATTTCCTTGTTATAGTATATCTAGACTACATACTAGTTTATAGTAATACCTCGGAAGAGCATCTCTCACATATCAAATAGGTGTTGGAGACCTTGAAAATACATCAACTGCTAGAAACTATTAAGAAATGTGAATTCAGTTAGAAGTCCTTGGTGTATTTGGGGTATGTGATTGGTGGAGGAGAACTTAAGATTGATCCCGCAAAGATGTAAACTATCATTAAGTGGTCCACTCCTACAAATTTCACTAAAGTTAGGAGATTTTTTGGGGCAACACAATACCTTCAAAAGTTCATAGCTTCCATTTTTGCTATGGTTTCACCCCTCCATGCCATTAAAACCAACGACAAGGGGTTCCACTAGGGGAAGAATCAACAAAAATCCTTTGAATAGCTCAAGAGAAAGATAAGTCATTCTCCAGTTCTCACATTGCCTAATTTGTAGAAGCCTTTCGAATTAGGGACAGATGCAAGTGGGTATGCTATGGGAGCGGTTTTGATGCAAGGAGAGAGGATAGTACGCTATCATTTTGAAATTTTCCATGGAGGTGGTCTGAATTACCCTACATATGATAAGAAAATCTATCGCTTGGTTCAATATATTAAGAAGTGGAAGGACTATCTGATGAGTGAGGAGACCATAATTCACACTGATCACTAGTTCCTACCGTATTTGCAATCCTAGAGTAAGCTACAAGAAACACAAAACCACAAGTGGATGGGATACTTACAACAATTCCATCTAATAATCAAATATAAGAAGGACAATACAAACAAGTTGGCATACATGCTCTCAAGGCCACCTACAACAAAGATCACATATTTGGGTACTCTTGTGCATATGTATTCTTTCAGCCATGATGCACACAAGGAGAAATACAGAGAAGACGAGGGCTTCAAGGAGGTATTTCAACAGCTACTAGGCCAATTCCATGTAGAACAAGGTTACATAAAGGCTGACTATCATCTCCAATATGGGTTACCCTATAGGTTGGACAAGCTATATGTTCCTAAAGGAGAAATATTGCAACTCATGAGAGAGGCTCACACCTCCAAAGTTGCAGGGAATTTTGGTGTTGGGAAGACAGTAGCCAACCCGTAAAGGTATGTTTATTGGAAAAGAATACATGAATATGTATCTTGATTTATCAGAG
This sequence comes from Larix kaempferi, assembly GCA_027924585.1. Classification (NCBI taxonomy): domain Eukaryota; kingdom Viridiplantae; phylum Streptophyta; class Pinopsida; order Pinales; family Pinaceae; genus Larix; species Larix kaempferi. Next base: position 2,629,795 of record BSBM01000809.1, on the reverse strand, counting down.
GATGCATAATTTGTTGTAAAATCAATCCCGGTAATAGAAACAAAATTATATACCATCTATTAAGGTATTCCTACAAGACCATTGGAGAGGATCTCCATGGATTTTATGGGTGGTCTTATAACCAGTAGGAAGGGACATGACTATTTATTGGTGGTAGTTGAGATATTCAACAAGATGTGCATTGTTATTCCTTGTAAAAAGACCATCAAAGGACAATAATACAAAAACATGTTCTTTGAATAGGTCTAGGTTCACTTTGGGATACCAAGGAGCATCATCTCAGACAGGGATACCATATTTCTCAGTGCATTTTGGACTACACTTTGGGAAAATATGGACACTATGTTAAAGAGATCTACATCCCATCCACGGATAGATGGAAAAACATAAATAGTCAGCACGAATTTGGTACAACTTTTGAGGGGTTACAATCATAAGCATCCAAATACTTGAGATGAAAATGTGATCTACATCCAACACTCTTATAACAAAGCATTATCCACTTCCATTGGGAGGTCCCCTTTTGAAACATGTTCTGGATACTTGCCACCTTCACCTCTAGATGTTGTTTGTGGACAACAAGAGGGTGTGAGGGAAGACACCACATGTGAAGCATTAAGAGTTCAAAAGTTCATTTATATCTTTACGCATATCCATTTGCAAGTACAAGAAGCATTGAATAAGTCACAAGAAAAACACAAGGCCAAAAATCACAAACACAGGGTTGAAAAATCATTCAAAGTGGGAGACAGAGTATGGTTGCACCTGGACAAGGAAATACTACAAGGTCCTGGTAAAAATATCAAGGCTCAGAGGTATGAACCTATTGAGGTATTGGAGAAGGTGGGAGATAATGGCTATAGACTCATTCTACCCCCATATATGCGCATTTACTTTGTAGGGAATGTGGAAAATTTGAAACTCTATGAACCTTCCATGTTAGATCATGAACCTAAGCAGGTCTTACCTTATGTAGAGGACTTAGCACTAGAGGATCAGACAGAGTTAGAAAAAGACTATATGTTGCATAAGAAGTCTAAAACAACCATGAGAGGACAATATGAATTATGGCAAGTGGAGTTGAAAGGACAACTTCCAAGCAAGGCTAAATGGTACTTTAAGGAGAAGGTAGAGGAAAATTTTCCTCACCTCATTTAACAAATGATTTTGGGGACCAAAATCCTCCCAAAATGGGGAGGTGTGATTTGAAATGGATCAATATATAATTTATCATCCATTTGGTATTTTTTGGGTGGAACAATTTGAGGAATTGGCTTGCAAGTTCCATTTTAGGGGTGGATCTTACTTTTCAGATTTCGGATAAAAAATCGTCCAAAACCTTTTGAGGCCATTTTGATGGCTTAAATGACATTTTTTATGCAAAAAATAAGTTGGACCAAAATTTTATATTCTACACATTGATACCTTTCCAATGGTGCAAGAATCCCCTCAATTGGAGTTCATATGAAGAAGTTATGCCTCCCACAAGTTGACCACCATGGTACTGAGTGGATTCCATGTAAACACTCATTTATCACACATGTGGAGATAATCATGTGTGAAATTTCAAGAAAATTCTAGAAGGTCCAAAACCCTTACCCTAATCGAGAGTTGGGGCATGCAAAAACCATAAAATAAACCTTAAACGGCTATCGAGCTACGTTAAATATCATGCCACTAGGAGAAGAAGGGGTTCCACTATTTTGATGTTACTGTATTGTTCCATAGTTGAGCAACATGACAGGGGTGGATATTTGAGCAGAGTAGAGGAGATTTGAGATCCAGCAGTAGCCATTATGGCCGTAGAGTCATAGTTAACTCCATAGACAATATCATTTCCTTTGTATTTTCATTTTGAGATGAGGAGCAAGGCATAATCCTCATTTGTGGTTGTTGACACAATGTATATAGACAGGGGTTCACTTTGTACTATCGTCAACAAACATTGACCAAACTCCCTTAAACACGGGCCCATAAATGTTTTACCCTTTCCAGCAACACTCACAGAGCGAGTGAAGTCTCACCCGAGATGGATAAGGGGGCTGCAAGAACCAGGTTTCCGCAGTGGGAGCAGGACATGCAGTAAACACACATTACAATCACAAAAACCAGAGATTATTCCTTCGCATTATACTAACAATTCATCATTATCATATTCACTATTCGCATATTCAAGACATAATGGACATTTGCATCAACATGATCAATCTACTAATTCACATGAACAACAATTATCAGACCACAAAGTATTAAACATTTCACAAACAATGGCATTCATCATTTAGCATAAACAAAGACAAAAGATAGAACCATAATCGAACATCTTCATGCATTCATCAAAAACTGCGGAATAACCTTTGTACAAACTATCAAAACATCTTATCGCGGATACAAAGCAGTTCAACTATTTCGATATCAATGATCCAAAGATGGATCGATAGATTCCCTTAGGCTTACAATCATACTCCTATTTATATGAAACTAAGTGGTTACAAAACGGTCCACATGACCAATTCTAGCAACCTAAACTAATCTTCTGCTTCCTCGCTCTCCGCGAATGACCCTTCTTTCGCATACTATCCCTTTTCGCAGCTGTCGGCTTCCGCACTTCATGTGAACTAATCCCGTGCCAACAGTGGTTGGGTTTTTCCCATAATGAGTTTTCCCATAGTATATCTTTTGTTGTTGTGTGTATTGTGTTCTTACTTTCTCTAGTTTTCTCGTTTAAGTTCCAATTATTTATCATTCAATAAAAATAAGCTAATAAAAAGAACTAAGTTGTAAGATCCATTGTGATGAACTATTCCAATGAAATATCGACGATAATTTATGGATCATCCCTTTTATCTCTTAATCAAATAAAACTAAAATGTTAAATGAATTTTAAACTCATAACCAATAATTACACAGTTAAAACTCTTAACTTAAATAATACATCCAAGAATGAGTAATCTATTAGAATTTTGCAAAATTTGTAAACAAAGAAGGAACATCTTTTACATGTGTAAACATTGGAATGGTCATAAATAGTATATGAATTACAATCTCGAGAACCTCCAATAATTAGTTCTTCACCATGTTTTTTCCCTAACTAATAGGAAAAGCATATTTGTTGAACAAAAGCTCAAAACCTTTCCATAAATATAAATGATAATTTTCGAAGGAAGGTAATACCCTCATCCATTCAAGCATTGCACGGCCATGGATACTTTTATAATTAATCAGTATCTTTGCAGGAATAAGAAGTTCTGGTCGAAGTCACATGTAATATTTAGAAACTGGCAAGTGGAGTACACTTTGGTTATTACATTTGTCCTCCTTTAATGTTATGAAAGCAGCAAGGACGATGCTACTATATGTATTTAATGACCTAGAGCAAGTTACAAAAGTATATCCCAAGGATAATCTATAGTAGTTATTTTTCTCCATACTTATTAGTATGTCGTATCAACACAATGAAAACCTGGAATTTTTTTTCCATGAAAAAAAAAGCGTTTCTGCTTTGTATTAAGTAAAACATTTTACATGACCAAAATGGTATCATGATATTGATTGTCCATCAAGTATCGTATACGAAAAAGATCAGATAATATGTATCATCATACAAAAATATGATTTAGATGAAGTAGCTTGCATTCATTGCATATACATCCATATATAAAGTCATATCAAAAATCAAAAGGAGATAGGACCCGATCCAACATAGGATATGTGATCGTCTTCTTGTTCTTGTTCCCATGTCTACCAAAAACCATCATCAAGTAGCAGACCCATTTTTGATAATCGATTATCCTCATGATTTTGGTCCATGCAGATGCGTTGGAAAGATATTCTTTGAAAAAGGGATACCAACCGAATGAACTCCTCATAAATAGGAATTAAAAAAAGGTTCAGTGGCTGCCACCGGGAGTTCTTCCATTGAATTATGAGGGATGAATCCCGAAAAATTTATAAACATCAAATATCCTTAGAAATGGCATCCTAAAGAAGGATTTTTAAGGCCATTAACTCTGCACGATTGTTGGTACTTTCACCAGTGGATGCAGCAAAATTAAACCATACATCTGTGTTGAGGAAAATGATGCCTCATGCTCCGTGTTGATGCAGTGTCTATCGACAGGGGTTCACTTCACACTGTCACCAACAAACACCAACCCAAACTCCCTTACACACCAAGCGGGAAAGGTTTAACCCGTTCCAACAACACTTGCAGAGCAAGTTCAGTCTCACCCGATATAAATAAGGGGGCTGCAGGAACCAAGTTTCCATAGTGGAGTTGAGGACATGCATCCAACACATATTACCCTTGTAGAAACCAAACATTATATCCTTTGCAGAATACTATCAACTCATCATTCGCACATTAGACCATCTGCATATTCAACATATAATAAACATTTGCAAAAACATATTCAACCTACTCATTCGCATAAACAGTAATAATTAAACCCACGGGGTATTAAACATGTTGCAAACATTCACATTCATCATCGCACAGAGACATAAACAAAAATGGAACCATAATCAAACATCCTCATGCATTCATTAAAACCTGTGGAATGAACTTCGCAGAAACAGTCAATACACCATGTCGCGAATACAAAAATAGATCAAAATGATGGAAAAGATGGATCAACTTCTTATCACTTCCTTGGATTCCCTTAGGCTTACAATCCTACTTTTATTTATATGCTACTATGCGGTTACAAAATGGTCCACATTACCAATTCTAACTAATTCTAATTATTCTTGCGCTTCCTTGTTCTTCGCGAACGGTCCTTCTTTCGTGGATTGCCCCTTTAGCACCTGTCAGCTTCTACACTTCATGTGGACTTATCCCATGCCAACAGGCCCCCAACACAAACTTGTGGCTCACCCTCGAGCCTCAGCTGGACACTGCTGGTACTGTACTCATCCTTCGTTGTGCTACACTTCTGAAGCTATTCTTTCCATCTAGAGCTTGTTGTTGTGTACTTCTCAAACTCATCCGTCGATCTCTGGGTCGTTGTCATGTACTTCTTGAACTCATCCTACAGTCTCTGGAAACCTTGATCATCTACCTCTTCTGCATCAGCTGGTGCAATTCATGCTTGTTCCAGTGTGGGGAAAAGTTCATCTATTTCACACCTTGGATTGCCTGCTATTGGGGCCAACGGGCCTATTCCCCTGATGTTCTGGTGGTCGCAGGTGACGAGTCCCCATTTTAGGTATCTGATAGTTTCTTTTCCCACCAGTAAAGCGCAAGAAAGGTTGAAGAAATACACTTGTTAGTGGGAAAATGATTTACCTTAATTATTTAATGAAGTGTTTAAAATATTATTTCTGTTATGTTTTGAAAGTGTTGCTATGAGATAATTACATGAAAAATGAGTTTGAATGAGTAGGTGTAGGTGTACTAAAGGATAACGCGTGAATCAAGTAAAGAACTGGAAGAACCTCACCAAACTCAGCGCCTTTTTCCTGATCTGTAGAGAACGAACTCCTGTTCAAAGAGAATCGGCATTTAGACATTTTATTAGGTTAAGCAGTAGAATTATATAAATATGAACCTCTCAGGTAGCGAGAGGCCCCTGCTGCTATTTTGGAGAATTATTGTTTTACCTTTTATACCACCGAGACAGTTGTGTTAAAGACCTAGTTTTAAACTATGAAGTTCCTATTTTAAATAAAGACTTGATGTTACTTACGATTCAACGTTTATAAGTTCCCTTCACTTCTGAGTACAGGTTGGAGAGGGCCCCTCCAACACGTAAGTCAGGAGATCTTACTGTTCAGGTATTTCTCATTATGTGTTTTGCATTGGTTGAATTTATATTGCAGATGAGAGTATTCTAAATAGCGTCTAAATAACACGATTTGATTTCTGTAGTAGTTGAACATTTATGATTCCGTAGTTCATTACAATGCATTCTGTAGTTTGATAGCGCTGTGTCTGTAGTCCTGTAGCAACATTCTGCTAAGGCATAGTTTAACACCTATTTTCCCATGTACTTGCATTTACTTCTGAAGCAGTGGTCCAGACCATAAAGCCCATGTATTTAACTCATTATTATGATGCATCTGAAGATCGATTACTTTCATTATTTTTGGTTACATGATGATATTCACTTCTAAACACTTTCATTAAAATTGCAGCATTAGATAAATTCCGAACTTAGTCTTAGCATTAGATTATGTTAGATCAGACTTTGAGTTTTATGCATTTGATTTATATAAAATTATTCCCTAGATTAAAGATCAAGCTTTCATTACTTTAGAATAGATCTGTTATATTTTCAGCATTCAATTCCATAGTATAGTTTTTACTGCTTTCAGCAAGTTAATTCTCAAAAGTAGATTTATTGTTTCCTGCATTTAAATTCTTATACATATATTTCCTGCTTTCAGTATTTGAATTTCTTAGCATAGGAATTTATCCTCCATAGATTAAACAATCCTTTTTAAGCAACTCTTTAAAAAAGACATTGATACAAACACCCAAATTCGACAAAGACCATCTTAGAGAGCACATATAGTGCCAGTACCTCTAAAGTTTGTACGTCCCCTGGTTTGATAATTAAAGTAGACTCTTAGTCCAGCTGCCCTTATTAGGCATCCATTCTGAGAGCTCACCACTTTTTGGCGTTGTTGCCGGGGAGGTGCTAAATCTTTTAGGAGACATCTTAAAAAACAATACAAAAAGAAAGAAAAAATCACATAAAACAAAAACATAAAGATTTTTACCAATGAATGCCTCATCGACAAAGGGATAGGTTTGGATGCTTTCTGCCTAAGCGTCCCATGCGCAACAACGGTAATAACAATTCTGACAATTCTCAGTTTGAATTTCTGAACTCTGAAAACGAAACTAACTCCACATACGATCCAAACAAAGAGAACTTCTCTACTAGTTCCAGCTCAAACACCACTATGGCAGGCGAAGAAGAGGAACCTAGGGAGATGTTCACCTTCCCCATTAGCATACCTCTTGGAGATGCACGGATGAAGAATATCAACCCTAACAATTTTCCAAACTTCCATGGATTGAATTCAGAAGATCCCGACACATTCCTTTTTGAATTTGAGGTAGTTTGCAGATCCTTTGATTACACTACGGATGCACAAAAGCTAAGACTTTTTACCTCCACACTGAAAGATTTATCACTTAGGTGGTTCATGAGTTTAGAGGGGAATAGTATTTTTAGTTGGGATCAGATGAAACAGGCATTCCTAGAAAAATATAGGGACTACTACAAAGCAAAGGATACAAGGGATGAAATATTTAGGATGCAGCAGGGAGACCGTGAATCCTTAGAAGACTATGCCTAGCGTTTCCAGCTCAGCTACAAACGAGCTAACCATTACACCCTAGACCCTGAATCACTGCAACTTGTCCTTCTTAGAGGGATCAAAGAAGATATTTTTGAGATCTTAAACCTATTAGGAGATGGATACATATTTCAGAAGACTTATGACCAGATACTCCATATTTTCATGAACCATTCTAGGTCTAGGAAAAGCAAGAATGGGACAAGAGATACACATCTACCCATAGGATCTTCATCATCTTCAGGACCCAATATTACAAAATCTGATTTAGGAAACCTGTTAGATGATATGAAGACAGACATCTTACAATCTCTGGCCATGCAACTCGATGCACTTCAGATAAAAAACAAGCAGGAAGAAATTAACCAAGCCTTGGCAGTATTCTGTCCTCGTTGTAGAAAGAAACATGAGAAGGGGCAATGCACTATAAACACCATAGAAGTATGTGGTCTCTGCACTGACGACCACTCCACTGATAAATGTCCCCTCTTACCCTCATGTAAGGATGCTATTCAAGATCCAATAGCTGAAGGAGCAATAGAACAACTCTGTTTTATAAATCAAAGGAGGAATAATTTTGTTAGACCATATCAACCTAGCAATCAAGCCTACTATAATCAGGGCCAACAAAATTGGAACTCTGCACCAACTCCATGGAAAGCACAGCTGAACCCAAATCAATGGCAGCAAAATCAGTATCAACAGAATCAACACACTTATCAACCAACCTATCAACAACCTTATTATCCACCATCTTACCCTTCATATCCCCCACCTTTTGCTTCATCCACCACAAATTATGGGAATCAAAATCCTTATCCATCAAATTGGAGAGCTTCATCGCAGCAACAACAGCCACTCATCATGCCGCCCCCAGAGACTCAACCACCCCCCAGACCCCCGCCAATTCCATCCCAATCCATCCCAAACCCTAATAATAACAGACCTCCACAACAACAACAGACTTATAACGCTGATATCACACAATTCCCTACCTATGTCCTAGACACCATGGAAATAAACGAAATAAACCTCAGATCCGGAAAAACGTTGCAAAATACATCAACATAGAATATTCCACAACCTAAAGTTCAAGAACAAACAACAAAACCCTATGTTCAACATCCGGATGAACCAAATCCGCCAGAAGAAGAAACCCAACCACTCCCACGAAACAGAAACCCTCCATTTCTCGAGAAACTTATACGAAGTACAAAAGAGGAAGAAGAAAATTCATTTTTTAACGAATTAAAACACTTAAACATCCAAATCTCGATCTTGCAAGCCATAATGGATGTGCCCATTTGTAACAAATTTATTAGAGAAAATTGTCTGAAGAAACCTGGGAGAAAGAAGCATGACCCACCAACAATAAATGTAGTCGAACAATTGGCTGATTTAATGCTGGATATTATTATTAACCCTAAGTATCTTGATCCAGGTAGCCCTGTAGTGAACATCACCATCAATAGCAAACAAATAAATAAAATCCTAATAGATTTGGGAACTACTATCAATGTCATGACTAAGGAAACCATGATATACCTAGGACTCCAATCATTAATCAGACCAACAACTACAGTACTCCAGCTAGCTGACACATCCACTATGAAGCCCGAAGGGATGCTCGAAGATATTATGATCAATATTGAATCCTGGGAATACCCAGCTGATTTCATAGTAATTGAAGTCAAAATAAAACTTAGTGGTTATCCAATCATACTAGGCAGACCTTGGTTAGCAACTGTGGACACTTACATAGGTTGCCGATCAGGAAATATCACTATCGCCAGTGGACATGCCAGGAAGAAAATCACGATCTACCCACCAGCAAGAAAATCTTCAGATTTAGAATACCAAAATTGGACTGATGATTATCACGACACACCAAATCAGAACCTACGACCTATCCTAACAATTGATGTTGCACTATGATTGAAAGCAATAGATGAAGATGGCTAGATAGATAGGTTTATACAAAATGAATATTCTAACAATGCTGCTCTTAAAAGATTTTTTGCCACAGCACAACAACAAGAAGGCGAAAGTTCAAACCAAAACTTAAATAAAATGTGGGCAGACGTACTACATCTGGAAGAACAATCAGAAAAAGGAAAGACAATGGAAATCATGCCTGGAAAGACGGTCAGCATTCATTCCAATCTCAAGCTAGAGCAAGAAAAGCAATTAATGAAAGTATTATCAAAACAAAATAAAGCTTTTGCATGGACATATGTAGACATGAAAGGTATACATCATGATATATGCAAACATTATATTTACATCAAAGAAGGTTCTATCCCTATCAGGAAGCCACAAAGGAGGTTGAACCCAACATTAAAACACATTGTCAAAATAGAACTACATAAATGATTAGATGCAGGGTTCATATATCCCATTTCTGACAGCGAATGGGTCTCACCACTAGTTATAGTACCAAAAAAAGGAGGCAAATGGAGAATTTGTGTGGACTATAGAGAGCTAAATAAAGCCACCAAGAAAGATCACTTTCCACGGCCATTTATAGATCAGGTGCTAGATACACTGTCTGGGAACAAGTATTTTTCATTTTTAGATGGTTTCAGTGGGTACAACCAAATTTTAATACACCCAGCTTATCAAGATAAGACGACCTTTACATGCCCATGGGGAACTTATGCCTATAGGGTTCTACCCTTTGGTTTATGTAACGCCCCAACAACATTTCAAAGAGCCATATTGAGTATATTCTCTGATTTTATAAATGACAAAATGGAAGTTTTCATGGATGATTTCACATCCTATGGACAAAACTTTGATCAGGCATTGAACCATCTGGAATTAGTATTAAGGAAATGTATTGAGATGAGATTATGCCTAAGCAATGACAAATGTAGGATGTTAATGGAAGAAGGCATCGTCCTAGGACATCATATATCACAGAGGGGGATAGAGGTTGATCAAGCAAAAGTCTCAGTAAGCAAAACACTGCCACCATCTGTTAAACAAAGGGATGTGAGAAGTTTCCTTGGACAAACAGGGTACTACATAAGGTTTATTGAAAATTATAGCAGAATTGCTGCCCCGATGTTTGCACTTCTCACAAAAGACATTGAGTTCATATGGACACACAATTGCATGACAACATTTGAAAATATTAAGGAGAAAACAATCATAGCACCAGTTCTCCAAGGACCAAACTAGGAAATTCCATTTCACATCCACTCAGATGCATTAGATAAAGCCATTGGATGTGTGCTTGGACAAGAAAGAGACAAGAAACCCTATGCCATATACTATATAAGCAAAAATTTGGTTGGAGCAGAACTAAACTACACAGTCACAGAGAAGCAATTTTTAGCAGTCATACATGCAATCAATAAATTCAGGCATTACATCAGAGGATACCAAAGTTTTATCCACACTGACCACTCAACAATTAGGTATCTTATGAATAAGCCTAATACTAGTGCTAGAATTATTAGATGGATGCTACTTCTACAAGAATTTGACATTACTATAATAGATAAACCAGGCAAGCATCATGTTGTAGCCGACTTTTTGTCAAGAGTCACACATGGACTAGATAATGAATTGATTAATGATAAATTCCCTGATGAGCACCTTTTTCCATATCAACAAGAATCCCATGGTTTGTTGACATAGCAAACTATTTAGTGTCCGGGAAGTTTCCAGAACATTACAGTTATAAACAGAAGACAAAAGTAATAAGGCAAAGTGCCACATACACATGGATAAAGGGCATGCTCTTTAAACAAGGACCAGATCAAATACTTAGAAGGTGCATTAGGGAAGATGAAGTACATGACATAATGCATGCCACTCACAATGAACCCTGTGGAGGACACTATGCTGCAAAGACGACAGCCTACAAGATCTTGCAAACAGGGTATTATTGGTCAACACTCCACAAAGATGCTTATGAGTATGTGTCCCACTATGATGACTGTCAAAGAATGGGGAAGCCTACACAAAAGGAAGAAATTCCTCTTCATCCACATATCTCCTTAGAAGCATTCGAGAAATGGGGATTCGACTTCGTTGGTCCAATCAACCCACCATCAAATCAAAAGAGCTACATTCTAGTATGCACAGATTACCTTACAAAATGGACTGAGGTAGCAACACTTGCTGCAGCAAATGAAGACAATGTAGCAAAATTTTTCACTGAGCAAATCTTCCATAGGTTTGGTGTTCCAAGGGAACTAGTTTCTGATCAAGGACCACAATTTACATCCAACTTAATAGAGGACCTCCTCAAAATAAATAAGGTTAAGCATAAACAACCCTCTTCATATCACCCTCAAGGAAATGGTCAAGCTAAGGTAACCAACAGAGAATTGGAAAGGATTTTAACAAAAACCGTCCAACTCCATAAAAGAGATTGGGCAAACAGACTAACTGAGGCAGTTTGGGCTTACAATACAACATGGAAAACAACAACAGGCTTCACACCTTATGAGCTATTATATGGAAAGAAAGTTATGTTGCCAATCAAATTTGAAATAAATACATTAAGAACAACATCACAATTAAATATGGAATTATCAGAGATACAACAAGAACACATGCTGCAATTAAAACAACTAGATGAGCAGCGCCAACAAGAACTTGCACATACTGAAATCATCCAACAGCAAAGAAAAAAGTGGCATGACAAACACCTAAAAGATAAAAAGTTCAAGGAAGGTGACTGGGCACTACTCTATGATTCTAGGTTCCATACTTTCAAGGGGAAACTAACAACCAGATGGCTAGGACCTTACATAATTCAAAAGATCTATGAAAATGGAGCTGTAAGGATCATTACAATTGATGAAAAGGAGTTCCCAAAGATAGTAAATGGACATTGACTAAAACTTTACAAGAAGCCACAGTCAAAGGAAGAATTTACATAGGTACTCTACCAGCAACAACTGATGCTGATAGATAAAATGGAAAATTATTGGAAAAAAAAGAAAAATGATGAAAAAAAAGAGAAAAATGATGAAAGAGAAAAAATAATGATAAAAAAAGAAAAAAAAAGAATGAAAAAAGAAGAAACAAAAAATTGTTGAACAAATAACAGGCCAAATTACAGGGCCACATACATAGCTATGAAGATACAACATTAGTATTGCAAACGACAATATCAAGCAGGAGAAACATCAAAATGCAAGCGAGCCAGCGAATGTATGCACAACTACACAATTCATTCAACACACACAGACAATTCAATCAACTCTACCATTCGATCACGCGAGCCTGACATATAATCAAGCGAGGCAACAAAGATATCAATCACTACAGGAATACATCATAGCACATTTTTCAATCAAATCTGCCATATCTTCACGCGAGCTTGAAATTTATTCAAGCGAGCCAGAAATTCATCCAAGCACAACAGAAAGCAATCAAATTCATGCAAAGCATCATCACAAATTCAAATCAAAGATGGCATGAAGTTCAAACAAAGGGGACACACCAAAATTCAAACAAGCCAAAGAAAATGGCGACAACACACATAACTACTCACACGCCGAAAATTACTATGGATTACACCAAATCTACTACAACATCCAGCACGCATACAAATAAGCCATGATCATGAACTCAGGTACGCTAACAAAATATAACAAGGTAATCTCTGAACATTTTCATTTTATTCTTAAGGTCAAATCATTATCCCTAAAACGGTTATTTTTAAGTTGAGGACAACTTTTCGCTAAAGTTGGGGGAAAGGTTTAGATTACAAAATCATGATTGCACACACCCGTCATTTCAACAAATGATGAATCTGCATATAACCACCATACTTCACAATAATCGGAGCAGAAGTGAAAAGAACAATCATAAATTGAAATGAAGAGCTTGATTATGGAAAGAATTGGATCAATCAGCAAGTACAATGAAGAATAATAAGGATAAGTGTGGAAAGACAATTAAGTAAGGCTGCATGATCGTCCAAAAAGAGCCAGTTTTTGCAAACAAAAACCTCTCAGAACTTTCCGGAAGCAAGCCATCAGAAGTGAGTGTGGTCACGCAGCAAGCAATCTAGCCCTCGATCCTATAGTCAATCCAGACCAGTGAGGTAAAAGCCACATTCAATTTTTTTTTGTTTTTGTTGATTATAGAAAAGGTTTCAAGATGAAAAAGGGGTTCAAGAAAAGCGAACCAGAGGAACACAGTGCTATTTTTCAGAAGCCATGAATCTTAATAGTCATTCGCAGTGCGAACTGGATGCCTTTCATCTTGGGATTGAGAGGATACAATACAGGGGTGGCTATGGAATTTGAAAGAAATTTGAAACATATCAAGGATGATCAGTTCGTCACTCGAGTGAAGGGGTTGTGTATAAGGTTGGATGAAGAAGCAATTGCTAAATACAATGGTCTGTCAATGGGTCTGCATTGGGGCAGGGACGACATGGAGTCAAACCATGTAGCAAAGAAAGCATTCTTCGAAAGAGGGGAGGCCTACGACGAAGATAAAAACAGAGTCAAAAGGCTCTCCATGCCTGCACCGTGGGATGAAATGGCTGCCATTGTCTAGAAATATATTACATGCACTGATAGGTTGAGCTACGTCTCCATTTTTCATTTTCGAATTCTAGAACTTTTGAGGCATAGGGCCCATCATCCACCAAACAACAGCATTAGTATTCCATACTACCTGCTCCAATCTTTAGCAGAAATGAGCAAGAGGAGTAGGATGAGCAAGAAGACCAGAAGGTAGAAGAAGAGCAGAATGAACAAGAAGAGCAAGACAACCTCTAGGAGGACCCTCTTGAGCACAATGAAAAATCTGGGGTCGTCAATCAACTCGCTGAAGCACGGGCGGAATTAGAAAATCTCAGGAAGGAACTGGTAACATTGAGAATTGAATCAGGAAGCCATCCCACATCACCCCCATTTTCGTATGAAAAGACACAAATCCTAAAAATGCATCATCCAGGGGAGCTAATACTGGTGGAACAGAGAAATTAAACACTTAAAGAGAAGTTGGGTGAGGCACAAGGGGAACTATCCAAAAAGGACCAAGAAATTGTTCAACTAAAGAACGTTTTGGCTACTACCACTAAAATATATAGTAAAGTTTTGGAGCACAGGCCACCTTCAACAATATATGCAGTCTACCTACAAGAAAAGTGGGGCAAATTCCAGCTCCAAAGGTTGGCATAGGGACTCCCAATAGAAATCAAAACAGCCAGGGAATTTGTGGATGCATCTCTCAAAGCCACAGAGTTGGAGAAGGACTCGCTCAGTGATTTTTTCTTACACAATTTTGTAGTTCCTAGCTCGCCCAACTGGTCGCCCAACCCCTACATGGGCGATTTCCAGTTAAGGGAATTATGTTCCTGGATGAATCACAAAATTGCACGAGCTCAGGACTACCACATTTATGTTGCAGCAAAATGGAAAACCCCATTATGGATCAGGGCAGAGGCGACTCACCCTAAAATAATAATCTATGACCATAGAAATCTCACCATCGATGAGGAGTTGATCCCGATTCTCCTTGAGAAGCAGCAGGAGGCTGTGGTTCACTTTGATCTTACTCTTCAGAGCACACATAAAGAGGTTCAGGAGTCTATTAGTGAAAGATGGCGCAGAGTGGCAAATGACCTAAAAATAAAAGAGCTTCACTCACCTGCCAGACTTAAAAATGCTCTCGTAAAAGATAAGCTCTACAAGTTGTCATTTATAAAGAATCAACTTAGGTGGATAGGGATGAGTCTAAACCCCCCATTCTTCCTTCCTCTGGTCATTAAGGAACAGGTCAATGAGGAAGAAGAGAGGAGAGCATGGGTCAAGGAGGATCAAAGTATGGGCTACCACAAGCAGGCAGGGACCCCCTAGGTGGTAGCTTGGGACATCAGAGACATCATCAGAGAGAAGAATATGTCACCCAAGGATGGGTGAATCCTTCAAGCATAGGGGAGATGATGAGTCCCCATTCTAGGTATCTGATAGTTTCTTTTCCTAGTAGTAAAGCGCAACAAAGGTTGAAGAAATACACTCGTTAGTGGGAAAATGATTTACCTTAATGATTTAATGAAGTGTTTAAAAGATTATTTCTGTTATGTTTTGAAAGCGTTGCTATGAGCTAATTACATGAAAAATGAGTTTGAATGAGAAGGTGTAGGTGTACTAAAGGAAAACGCGTGAATTAAGTAAAGAGCTGGAAGAACCTCACCAAACTCAGTGCCTTTTTCTTGATCTGTAGAGAACGAACTCCTGTTCAAAGAGAATCGACATTTAGACATTTTGTTAGTTTAAGCAGTAGAATTAGATAAATATGGACCTGTCGGGTAGCGAGAGGACCCTACTGCTATTTTGGGGAATTATTGTTTTACGTTTTATACCACCGAGACAGTTGTGTTACAGACCTGGTTTTAAACAATGAAGTTCCTATTTTAAATAAAGACTTGATGTTACTTACGATTCAACGTTTAAAATTTCCCTTCACTCCTGAGTACGGGTTGGAGAGGGCCCCTCCAACACGTAAGTCAGGAGATCTTACTGTTCAGGTATTTCTCATTATGTGTTTTGCATTGGTTGAATTTATATTGCATATGAGATTATTCTAAATAGCGTCTAAATAACACGATTTGATTTCTGTAGTAGTTGAACATTTCTGATTCCGTAGTTCATTACAATGCATTCTGTAGTTTGATAACGCTGTGTCTGTAGTCCTGTAGCAACATTATGCCAAGGCATAATTTAACACCTATTTTCCCATGTACTTGCATTTACTTATGAAGCAACGGTCCAGACCACAAAGCCCATGTGTTTAACTCATTATTATGATGCATCTGAAGATCGATTACTTTCAGTATTTTTGGTTACATTATGATATTCACTTCTAAACGCTTTGATTAAAATTGCAGCATTAGATAAATTCCGACCTTAGTATTAGCATTAGATTATGTTAGATCAGACTTTGAGTTTTATGCATTCGATTTATAGTAATTATTCCCTAGATTAAAGATCAAGATTTCATTACTTTATAATAGATCTGTTATATTTTCAGCATTCAATTCCATAGTATAGTTTTTACTGCTTTCAGCAAGTTAATTCTCAAAAGTAGATTTATTGTTTCTTGCATTTAAATTCTTAGACATAGATTTCCTGCTTTTAGTATTTGAATTTCTTAGCATAGGAATTTCTCCTCCATAGATTAAAAAATGCTTTTTACAATTCATTTAATCCTTTTTAAGCAACTCTTTAAAAAAGACATTGATACAAACACCCAACTTCGACAAAGACCATCCTAGAGAGCACATATAGTTCCAGTACCTCTAAAGTTTGTGCATCCCCTAGTTTGATAATTAAAGTAGGCTCTTAGTCCAGCTGCCCTTATTAGGCATCCATTCTGAGAGCTCACCAGCAGGGACCATGGATCTTCTAACTACTACCATGCTCCTAGACATCTTGGGTGAGACCTCGTCTCTGTTCCTCTCGATTGTCTGCGCCACTTCCCTTGCTGGCTGCTCATGCACACTCGTCATTCTTGCCCTCAGCGCACCTGGAGTGCTACTGTGTGAAATGAAATAAATCATTTCCACAGCTTCCTTGGAATTTAATCACTCATCTCTCTACCTTACAACCTTGCAAAATGAATTTCTTATGACTGATGGATACTTCCGTGCTCAACTAGCCTCCCGCGCCTGTATTTATGCTTATTCCTTGTGTCCTTGGCGCCTAACTCTGAAATCATTGGCCAAATTTGTTCACATAACCATCTGATCCTATCATCATGCTCCTTCATCGTCTTTTGGTGAAGCTGATCCGCAACAATCATGCTCGGATTTGACTCCCTCGTGTGTAACCATGCGAAGCATCGACGAGCGACCCGACTAGCCATGCTTCCACATTTTGTCATTATGGGTTTTTTTTTTACTACGAATGCTTTATTATGTGATTGGAGACACATCCAGCTACATTGTGTCGATACCTCGCCGTAGAGTTTGGATTACATACTCTCTATAGCTATCTTCTATCGTTGATCTCTTTTGATTCCTATTGGTCATTGTGTGTACTTCTCAAACTTATTTGTCGGTGGTTCTGCATCAATCACTGTGTCGATCACAGCTTGTATCCATTCCTTATACCTTGGATTCAATCGATATAGCCGCTGCTTAACTGGTTTCGCATCGGGTTTCAAGGGGATCTTCATTTTTCCTAAGTCCCCAGAAATTCCTTTCATCTCTAAGAATTTCGTTGGGAACAGATCCTGAAACTCATGCAACAGATCAGTCATCTTCGCAATAGTCGACTCATCCCAGTAGTCTCCTATACTTGCAAACTTTGGTTTCTCCTCCGACCCAATGTTCACCTTCTTAATCTTCAATGGTTGTTGAAATATGTCAAACGATATCCCTGGTGACTCCACACTACAACTACCTTCTGATTCTGACACATATATAGCCCTTGGATCATCCTCATCATCGGGCTCTCCCGTGATGTTATAACACTCCATTAACATTTCTGGTGTTGCAATCCATTGAAGTGCCATCGGCTGTTCTGTCGGTACTGCTACAAATATTCTTCCGCGGATCACCTGCAATGCACTATGGATGAAGGGATTTTCATCTGAGAAAGAAAATGATTGGTTGAAGCCAATGGTAAGCTGTTCCCAAGAAGTCGTCCCACATTGCAATTTAGCTGCGACATACCAACTCCGTGGTACATCATCCAACGTGTGCACGAATGCATGTACCCACTCTTGCTTCGCTCATGAACCCCATTGATGTTGACACACATTCAAATGTTCCTCCAGATCTCCTTGACCGTCATATTTCTTTATACCATACCCCACATATTCACCGAACCGAACCTCCATGAGGCATCGACATAGTGGCCAAGTTGTGATATTCGACCCTTGTGCCGCCCACCAGTGCGCAGGAGTAGCCTTTAAGGCTTTCTCCAAGGTCAATAAACATTGCGGCTATGCCATTTTTTCCTCAAATTCAGTGAGAAACTTGCTCAAATTGGGAAATCCTTCGTATGTAGGTAGTGCACATTCCTCCATGGCTACCCATCACAGCGACTTCGTTACCCGTGCGCACCTCCTAAATGACACTTCGAGTAACCGGTTCTGCCAATTTTCGAGCGCCTTGTCTGAATCTAATGATGTTGAACTGGCGCTGTGCCATCCTAGTTCTCCATCTGCCATACGATTAATGTAATCCTAAGATATGTTATACAAACTGTCCCACCCTTTAGTAAACTCATCTCTGGCTGGTTCAACGTATCGCTGCCCTTCCGAAGGAGCTAGAGGTGCGATGACTCTCATCCTCTCATCTCGCGATTTTCAAATGACATCGTCCACTTCTTGAAATTGATAATCGCTTGGTTTTCCAGTACCCAGTCTATCCCCAACAATACCGGATAGTGACTGGTGTTATCAACAATCTCTATGACATCGAAGTTGGCATATGTCCCAAGCCCCTCAATTTCAACTGGGAGTTGACACACTTGACCAAGTGGAGTGACCTTACTCTAATTTGCCAATCACAGCTGCACTGGCGACCAGGCCAACTGCAGTTTCCCCATTGTTTCCCATGTCTGCTTGGTCAGAATGTTCACATCCGATCCTAGGTCCAAAATGATGGAGTCGACATCAAATGCTCCAATTTGTGCTGACATTCGCATCTCCCTCCTCGTCTTTCTTTTGTGTATGTGATTGACCTTTTGTTCCTGGCGTGCACCCTCCCATCGATGAAATAGACGAGATATTTCTTCTAGCGTCTGGGTCCTTTTCCAACTCTAGGCAACTCTCCAAGAAGGATTTTAAAGTGTTATACTTCCTCCGTGACTTCGTTGTGTCGAACGTCAGTGGCATATCATAGATTTCTTCCTGAAGAGGTAACTACCTCCTTTGTTTCATCACTTCTTGTGCTTTCAAAAAGACGTCCCTTTCGACCTCTGCATCAAAGGTGACATGCTTCCGCATCGTTGGTCGGATGGTAGTTTGTGATCTGTCAACTCCTATCACAGCTCCTCCTCGTGTCATGACTCCAACAGTTGCATTGTGTATCCAACCCAACATCGATATAATCTGTACAGCCAGTGGTGTGTTCTGATTCTGGTTCTGCGTATTCTTAGTTTTCCATTTCGCAATGACTTGTGGGAAGTCCTCGACGATGTGGTCCATAGCGCTGCAATATGTGCACTGCGGTGCCGGGTTTGGTAAATCCCTTTGATAATTCCCCTGTTGTCCACAATTATAACACACAATTGGCTCTCATCCTCGTCCAACAATTCCTCCACGTCCAACACCAGCACCTCGCTCTCTGCGGAATCCTCCTCTGAAACCTCCACGCGGTGGCCCTATGGCAGATGTTGTGGCTGCCCATACTATGGCTGGACATACTGCGGTGGTGGATACTGCGGGTTCCCATACTCCAGTTTCCCATATTTCCCTTGATCGCACTGTTGCAGCTGCTGTTGGGTGTATTGCAGTTGCTATTGCACCACCGGTTGCTCCTCCCATTTCATAAAATATGTGTTAGCAGTCTGGTCCTGCAGTAGGTCATAGGCCCTGCAGTCTTTCTCATGGTGGCCAACCGACCGAAAAAATTTGCAATACAATTTTGTTGGCTTCGATACCATCTTTTGCAGATATACACATTCCTCTGGTCAATCCCCTCTGGTCTGATAGATGGGACACCACGGCATGCCTCCTTGACGAAGGGGGTTTGGTGCTCCTAACTGCAAATACTCACAGAACTCTGGGAAATTGTCCTTATGGTGTCCCTCGGCTTTGCACCTGGCGCACCATATGTCTCTGCGGGTTTCCTTCCCCTTCTTGATATCCTCCAGTTGAAGTTTCAGAGTGCCCAACTGTGCCTGGATTCTATCCATTCCCATGCCTGCTTCCCTGATTGGTGAAGCCTCCAGCTTCATTGCAATATCCAATGCTTCAGCCTGTGTCGCTACATTTTGCTGCATCAGTGGTCCGCGATTATGTGGCACCAGTCCCGTGATAAACCACTCTTTGTTTTGCATCTCATTTATTCTAAAGCTCACTTTCGCTAACAAATTCTTGTACCATTGATCAAATTCCCACACCGGCTCGTTTGGGAATTGCTTAATCTCCTTGAGCTCAGTAACATACTATGTTTCTAATTTTGTCTTTTTAAATTCATTGATCATCACTATTTTGATATGTGCCAACGTATTGGTCGTTTCTCCCATTGGAACCTTCGTAAACTTCATGAACCAGTCTTTCGCCTGGCCCTTAAGGGTCATCGCTATCTATCCCATTTTTATTGCTTCATCCTGGACCTGCTTCATAGTCTAGACTGCTTCACATATGAACCAATATTATTCGGGATCCTCAGTCCCATTCCCCTGAAAGGTAGGCATTTTCGTATCGTCTAACATCCTCACGTTCCTACTACTATTGTTTACTGAAGTGCTACTCTTACCGCTGCATGTAGGGAAAATCTGCGAGTAGTTTGTATTTCTTACTATAAAATTTTGAGTAGTGCATGGGGTTGAATGTATGTTTTTACCTGATATTCGTTCCTCTCCTGCTTCTGGGGTATCCTGGTCAACGTCTTCTTCGCAATAAGGTCTCTTCCTCCCTTGTGGTCCTTTTTCGCAGTCTTCCGTTCCGGTCCTCTCAGGAGACTCTCTCTTAGTCCTCCTCTTCTTCTCAGGATGTCGAAATATCACGCAGCTCCTCAAGGTACCACACTCTTCGTCAGCCTCCCTTAGAAACGTATCGTCGCTCATGTACATTTACCCCACATCTTTCTACCGGATCCCCATTCACGCGATACCCTCAACCTCCGCACACTGATTTTTCTACTCGTCGAAAAACATCCTCAATATTCCTCTTTCACAACAAATCATCTTAATCCATAGTTTTAACAATAGCAAGAACCTTCCCCTCGACCCTTTGAAAACGTTTCTTTCTGCATCTCTATACGACTTGATGGTATCTACTGCGGACTCAGTCACGTATCAGTCAATAGCCCTCGATACCTTATTGTCGACTTGCTTCATCTATCGGATCAGTTCTGGGGTCCAACAATCATGATCAATCTTTTGGCAGTGATTATTTTGAAATTTCAATTGCGCCAGCCACTCGTGCAACAACACCGGGAATTCACATAAGAATATCTTGTGGGTATCTGAATAAATATATCTCTACATCCAACTGGTTGCTATCTATTCAGGGTTTCGCTTTTTTCCTTTTGCAAATTCCTCTGACTTCTTATCGAACCACTCTTGGATCTTTGGTTTCGTCGGATGCCACAGCATATCCTCTTCTTTTCTTCCTCAGTGTCCCGGCAACAGAACCATTTGTTGACGCAGCGTCTATAGACAAGGGTTCACTTCGCATTGTCACCAACAAACACCAACCCAAACTCCCTTACACACCAGCCCGGAAAGGTTTAACCCTTTCCAACAACACTTGTGGAGCAAGTGCAGTCTCACCTGAGATGAATAAGGGGGCTACAGGAACCAAGTTTCCGTAGTGGATTTGAGGACATGCATCCAACACACATTACCCTTGTAGAAACCATAGATTATATCCTTTGCAGAATACTATCAACTCATCATTTGCACATTAGACCATCCACAGATTCAACATATAATCAAAATTTGCAACAACATATTCAACCTATTCATTTGCATAAACAATAATCATTAAACCCACGGAGTATTAAACATGTTGCAAACATTCACATTCATCATCGCATAGAGACAGAAACAAAAATGGAACCATAATCGAACATCCTCATGCATTCATTAAAACCTATGGAATGAACTTCGCAGAAACAGTCAATACACCATGTCGCGGATACAAAAACAGATTAAAATGATGGAAAAGATGGATCAACTTATTATCACTTCCTTGGATGCCCTTAGGATTACAATCCTGCTTCTATTTCTATGCTACTATGCGGTTACAAAACAGTCTACATGACCAATTCTAACTATTCTTGCGCTTCCTCGTTGTCTGTGAATGGTCCTTCTTTCGTGGATTATCCCTTTCTCACCTATCGGCTTCCGCACTTCATACGGACTTATCCTGTGCCAACACTCCACCATGAGCAGGGGAACCCTGATATGCACCATCGAAATATCCCCATGGTTCATTCTTATTGATCTCTTCCACCGTGATGACCCGTGGGTTCTGCAAACCAGGAACCCGAGAATAGGAATGTTCAACCTACAGACTGTGTATAGCATAAACCTATGGAGGGATGTAGGAGTCTTCAAAAATATTTAAATTTTGTGCTTTCCAAGTGTGCCAAATCACGATATAAGGAATAGGAGGGAATAATTGGGTGTAGGGGAGATCAAACCATCTAACTAAAGCCTCATAAACAGAACCTCCAATCCATTGGTGGTGAATTCTTGTAATAAAGTTGATATGCTGCCATATGCTTTGAATATAGGAGAAAGTGATGGGAAGGTGAGTATTGTCCTCCAAATGGATCTTACAAAGAGGGCATCGTCCCGGTCCTTCAAGGAAAATTATTTGAAGATGATCCTAAACAGGGATGCATTTGTTTATAGCAGTCCAGCATAATAGTTTAGTCTTTAGGGGGCATGCGATTTTCTACAAATATTTGAACCACCAGTATTGTTCATGGAGTTGTCTTTTGGTGAGCAGGATTAGATAGCGGATTTTAGGAACATAAACCCCACCATCAGGATTTGGATACCATTTTATCATATCCGGGGATTGTGTGATGCGAATCGACATATCCCATAGGCCTTGAATGTATATATTCCATAAAATCCTTTCCTCATTATGAAAATGAAAATAATTAGCATCATACCATCCTTGTTCGTGAATAGTCGAAGCGGTTGGATTAACAATGTGAGAAATGAAGGAAAAACCTTGATCCTAAAGCTACACAATCATACTATCAGTCAAACTATAGAAACCAGTGTAGCTAATCCATGGGTCGATGTCAATCCTGACACTCTTCCCATCTCCAATCAATCATTGTAGCCCATCTGTAATGAGGTGGAAAGCACTCTCAACAGCCTTCCACATCATAGGTGATACTCTAGGGTAGTTTCCCCCACATCAGAACAAGTCCTACACCGAAAATGGTTTGATATATTTAGTTATAATGATCTTTGTCCATAGATTATCATGGGTCAATAACATCCATAGGTTCTTTGCCGCTAAGGATTTCCCAAATGCACCGAGTTGTTTTATACCAAGACCAACCCAACATTTTGGTAGAGTAACCTTGTCCCATGCAATCCAATGATATGATTTAGAATTCGAACCTTTGCATAAGAAATTGCAGCATATATTCTATATAGATTTGATTGTGCCAATAGGAATAAGAGCCATGGATAACAAGTAGACGAGAATCGCTTTCAGGACTGATTTTATAAGAATTAGTCTACCCCCCTTGGTAAGCCAATGGTTGCACCAAAGATACATTTTCTTTTCAATACGCTCAATCAACCACTACCAATCCTTAATGCCATAATCATTTGGACTAATGATGAAACCCAAGTATGGTAGACCCCCCTCGACCTCAACAAGAGAATATGGAATATGGCGTGATATCCATTCCACATTCCCATCATCCATATTAAAAAAGGAAAGAGTGGATTTTAGGTTATTAACCGTCATACCTGTGGCCAATGTGAAAAGAATAAGAATGTTGTTGATTCATAGGATATCACCTCAATTGCCACCGGTAAAAATGAATATGTCGTCCACAAATAAAATATGCGTCATAGATAGGCCAGGCGCAAGGCCAATCCCCTTGAAAGTGCCTGATTCCTTGGATTTTTGAATAGCACGACTGAGGCCCTCAACAACCAGAAGAAATAATAAATGGGTGACTGGGAAACCCTTATGGAGTCCCCTCTCCAGGCGGAAAAAGGAGGATGCAGAAGCATTAACCACCACAACAAAAGAAACAGAGAGAATAGTAGACATAATCCAATTTACCATAATCAATGGAAAACCAACCTAAAAGAGAGTCAGTCGAAGATATGTGCAATTGACTTGATCATATGCCCAACGGAGGTCAATCTTGAAGATAGCAGCTAATATCTTCATATTTTTTGTAGAGTGCATAATCTCTTGGGTGGACCCAATGGCATCCTGAATCAAATGAACCTTTAAAAATGCATGTTGCTCCATAGCTATGCCCTCAGATAAGATACCCTTAATCCTGGTAGCGATAAACTTGGTAGTGATTTTGTAAAATAATTGCATAGTGAAATTAGATGATAATCATCAAAAGTATCACCCTTATCCTTTTTTGGAATCAATGCAATGAAGGTTGCATTAGTAACATCCAGTATCCACCCTTTGATCCTTGATTCCTCAACCACCGCAAGAATATCCATATCAAACAATTCCATAAAATCCTCAAAAAACTCAATGGCCCATCCATCGGGCCCTGGAATCTTGTATGTTCGGGTATACAGGGTACACCCAAAAGACCGAACACCCAGAGCAACCACTTCACACAAACAGATCACAGATCAACACACCGATGTTTTGACGTGGTTTAAACCCTCGAGAGGGAAACACTCCACGGCCCCGGCCAAATAGCTTCTACGGAGCAATTTATTATGCAAAGAAAGAAAGTTACAAATGAGCTTCTCATAATCGATCAACATTCCAATGACCCTCCATGCGCTTTAAATAGAGATCATGGACCAATCGGGTGTTAAGCCACGGATCAAGGGTAGGTATGATCTAAGAGAATTTGAGCCGTTGGATCACAACATATCGTGACCATCGGATTAAATATTTACAAATGCATACTAATGCATACTAAAGAAACACACTTTACCTAACGGATATATTACACAAGTTGATCTTAACTAACTCCTAAGTGTCTAAATATCCTAACATCCCTCCTTAAGAACAACTTGGGATAAGATTGAAGGATTTACAAAAGTGACACTATTAGGAGAAGGAAGGAGGCATTAGAGCCTATCCCCCCTTAATGACAAATTCCTAAAATCCTAACATAGATCAAAGTTTAGAAAACTTCGCTTCTGTAAGAGACTTGGCGAAGATGTCTGCAACTTGATCATCTGTAGGATAAAAGAGCACTTCAAGAACACGATCATGAACAAGGTTTCTGATGAAGTGCATATGTAGATCAATGTGTTTGCTGCATTGATGTACGACTGGATCTTTGGCAAGCTTGATGCCACTTTGATTGTCGCACCAAAGTGGAGTAGGTTGTTGCTGCTCGAATCCAAACTCTGAAAGGATCTATCGAAGCCATAAAGCTTCCTGACTGGCATTAACTGCGGCTCGATATTTTTCCTCTGCTAAAGAAAGAGCAAGGGCTTGTTGTTTCTTGCAAGCCCAAGTGACAGGTCCAGATCCCAGACTGAAAACATAACCTGTTGTAGACTTTTGATCATCAGGATCGTTGGCCTAATCTGAATTAGTGAAACCAACCAACAAAGGTTTCCCCCCTATACTGTAATGAATCCCAAACTGAATTGTACCTCGAATATATCGAAGTATTCTTTTAGCTGCTTTCTAGTGACTTTCATGAGGTGTTTGCATATAACGGGAAACACGACCAATGACAAAGGAAAGGTCAGGACGAGAATGAGTCAAGTATAAGAGACTACCAACAAGCTGACGATACAAGGTGGCATCTACTTCAGGTGAAGTACAAGTGGCATAAAGTTTGACTCCAGACTGGAAGGGAGAAGGGGCAGGTGTACAATCTTCCATGTGAAAGCGACGAAGAAGGTCACAAGCATACTTAGACTGAGAAAGAAAGATTCCTTCTTTGGTTTGCAGGACTTGGAGACCAAGAAAATAATGCAAATGTCCTAAGTCTGACATTTCAAAATTTTGCTTAAGATTGGATTTCACATGGGTTATAAGCTTAGGGTCACTACTAGTAAGAATAAGGTCATCAACATATAGAACAAGTATGATGAGATGGTTTCCTACTTTCTTGGTATAGACATTGGGGTCAGAATGGCATCTAGGAAAACCAATGTCAAGGAGAAAGCTATCCATTTTTGCATACCAAGCTCTAGGAGCTTGCTTAAGGCTATATAAGGATTTCTTAAGGCGGCAGACAAGGGTAGAGTTATTCTGAACATATCCAGGAGGTTGTTCCGTGTAAATTTCATCCTGTAAATCACCATGTAAGAAGACAAAATTGACATCCATTTGATGGACTTCCCAGTTATGTAAGGCTGCAAGGGAAAGAACAAGGCGGATGGAGTTCATTTTTGTGACAGGAGCAAAGGTTTCATTGTAGTCAATCCCTTCAACTTGGGAAAAACCTTTGGCAACTAACATTGCCTTAAGTCTTTCAACACTTCCATCTGATGCATACTTAGTTCTGTAGACCCATTTACATCTGACAAGTTTTCTTCCTTTTGCAAGAGGTACAAGATCCCAAGTATTGTTCGCCATTAAGGAACGATATTCTTCATCCATATATGCATCCCAATCTGGATTTCCTGAAGCTTCGGCAAAGGTTTCTAGATCATGATTCTCGAAAACTTGAGCCAAAAGAGAAGAGGCTCGCTGAAACTGAGAACATGTTCGACGTTAATGTCTAGGAGCACTGGCAAGATCACCAGCTACTTCACATGTTGAACGGACCCATCGAGGAAGCACTTTTGCTGGTGAAACTAGACGAATATGAGCAGGTGGAGGTGGCTTTTCATCCTCATTGTCATCATCAAAAACTGGAGGTGGAAACCTGTCAAGGAAGTTGGAAGAAGAAGAAGGCACAATCGCCGAATCAGGCTCACAGGCCAAAGATGGCACAATTGTCGAGTTAGGCTCGTAGGCCAAGATATTTTCATCAAATTTAAAATCTCTTCTAATGATTACATCATGAGAATGTGGTTGAAGAAGTCTATAACCTTTTACATCTTCAGAATATCCAACAAATATGCACTTTTCACTTTTAGGCTGCAATGCTTTCCGTTTTTCATCCGAAATGTGAGCTCATGCTTCACTACCAAACACACGGAAGTGACTTACATCAGGTTTAGTTTTACTCCATGCTTCTTCCGGTGTGATACCCTGTAAATCTTTAGTGGGGGGTGCGATTAACTATATAATTTGCACAATTACTGGCTTCAGGCCAAAATTGAAGACTTAGTCCCTTAGATTGGATCATACAATTAGCCATTTCTTTTAAAGTATGGTTCTTCCATTCAGCGACACCATTTTGTTGTGGTGTATATGGAACAGTGTGTTGTTGTTGGATTCCTTGTTCAGTGCAGAAAGTAGTGAACTTTTTGTTAACATATTCTCCTCCATTGTAAGATCTTAACTTAATAATTTGATGACCAGATTGTTTTTCAACAAGGGCCTTGTAGGCCAAGAACATGTTAAATACTTCACTCTTAAGTTTTAGGAAATAAACCCAAGTGCGCCTGGTGTAATCATCAATGAAAGTTAAGAAATATTTGAAACCAGAAAAAGAAGCAGATGGAAGAGGACCACACAAGTCACTATACACAAGCTCCAAGGGAACCGAGGCGTGCCAAGAGGCACGTTTTTCAAAACTGTCTCGATGATGTTTTTCGAGTACACAACTGGAACAGACACCATCCCTGCAAGACACCATCAGAAGACCTATCACCATATTGACTTTACATAGTTGTTGCAATGAGCGATAATTTAAGTGACCAAATCGCTCATGCCAAAGTTTGCTTAAGTTATCACTATGAGAAACAAAAATTGAAGGAAAAGGTGATGACCCAAAGTTGTTAAACTTGTACAACCTGGTAATATCGTCAACAATTCCGGTAGCTAGGACCTATTGAGGATCTTTAAAATCCTTGATTACAACTTGGTGAGGTGTAAACGTAACAGTTTTACCTTCACCAGAATAAGTGATTTGATAGACTGATAACAAATTGCAAGAAATTCTTGGAACACATAGTACATCACTGAAATGACCATTATCTACTGGAACTGTTCCAGCTCCTACAACACTTAGAGATCTATCATCACCAACAAATATTTGTTTGGTGTTACATTCATGCATAGTAGAAAAGATGGCTTGCTCCTTAGCCATATGATAAGAGGCTCCAGAATCAATGAGCCATTCATTTGAAGTAGAAGAAGAAGATGCATTATAAGAATAACTAGAAGCACAAAGTGTATGTCCATGAGAGGTAGATTCTGAAGGTGAATCTAGGCTAATATGGTGCTTCTTCATTGCTTCTTCCAAGGCTGCCATCTTCTTGTAACACTTAGATTCATCATGATTATCTTTCCCGCAATAGTTGCAATGACGCTCAGTCTTATTTCCTTTTGGATTGGATCCTTTGTCATTTTTTAAAGAAGGAGCTGACTGAGAGGTTTTGGGACCCTTATTTGACTTATTATTGCGGAAATTTTGTTTCTTGGGAGGCTTGGACTTTTCTTTCTGTTGGGACCATAAGGCTTTCCCAAATTATCTGCATTGTTAAGTATTCCAAGATGGATGAGCTTATCTTGCTCTCTAATCAATGAATCACAAAAGGATTCAAGACTAGGCTCTTGATAGCTATCTGCATTCAAGGATTCTTTCATGGAGTAAAATGTAGATACAAAAACAGAATATGCAGGTCTAAGTTTGGAAAGAATATGATAAATGCATTGTTTGTCTTCCCTCATAATCTTGCATTCTTCACATAAGAGTTTAAGAGTTTTGTACTTAGATAAATAATCTTGTATGCATGAAAAATCACTTGGATTTAAAGAAATCAACTCATTTTCGAGTTGGTGACCTCGAATTTCATTGTGTTTAACAAACATAGATTCCAACTTGTCCCAAGCAGCATCAGGTTCATCAATTCCAGATATGTGGAATCGCAAATCAGTAGAGATTGACATCCCGATCAATACACGAGCTTCGTCACATCTATTTGCCCATTTTATTTTCTTATCATCATCAGTGGGTTGTATTTCTTTCCCTAAGGTAATTCTGAAAATTCCTCTATTTCGTAGAACATCCTCCATACGAGATTTCCATGAGAAATAGTTGGAATTGGTAAGTAGAATATCACAAGGGGTGGCCATATTTGTAAATTAATGGATGTAAAAGAAGAAACCAATAGTCTCGATGCAAAGAGCTCGAAAAAATAGGCGGTTTAAAAAAAACAACACTGAAAACTGAATCCGTATGAAGAAGTTATGCTTGATCAAAGAAAATGTTGAAGATGTCCCTAATAGTGACGTGGCAGATAGAGAATGACCAGCCAAAAAAAGAACCCCCCTCTTCCCAAGATGAACCTTTGACAATCACTTTACAAGAAAATTGCTTTAAGTGAATCACTTTTGTAAAATAAGTGATTTCACTTTTACAATGATGTTACTTTAAATAGTGCAGCAATGAAAAAGAACTTAAGTGACTAAATTTTTTATTTATTTATTTATTTATTTAAGTGAGATGCACTTTTACAATAAAGTAACTTAAAAATAGAAATTGCATATACTTTTTCTTTTAAAAGTAACTTCCTAAGACTTGAACTCATGACCTATTAAGGAATAAAGCAACTTTGAACCAAGTGAGCTAGATTAAAAGGTATGTAAAATATGGGAAGAAGGAAGTGTTTTTTTTTACTCTTCTTGCTCAGTTTCCATGCTTGTTTTTTTTCCTGCAAATCACACCATAAACCAAAACAAATAAAAAATAATCCACACTTGTGGGACTAGATCTCATTAACTTGCCCGGAAAGTCTACGTTTTCTCTCTGTTTTTTATTTGCCAAGATCGCACAAGGTGCACGACAAAGAGCATACACAGCCGAGAAAAACCCTTTCCCTTTCTGTTTCTGATTTGCCGAGATCGCACAAGGTGCAGGACAAAGAGCATACACAGACAGGGAAAACAACAATCCGAAACTAAAAAAAATATATTAATAAAAATTGATAAAATATGAGATATTTTTTTTTAAAAACATAAAATAAAAAAGCATCACTGTAACATTATACCTTCAGATCTGATGAAATACGCGTTTCTGAAGCAACCGGAAACCGTTTTTGATCAAACGAAAACTATTTCCCAATGGAAATGGTGCTCCAGACGCAATGGAACATCTCCCACAGCCCATAAATGCACAAAAATACCAGAACTAGAAACCCTTTCAAGTTTCGACAACAACAGTTCAAGATCTAGATCATAACCGGAAGCGGCTCTTCATAAAATCTTTGATACCATGTTCGGGCATACAGGGTACACCCAAAAGCCCGAACACCCAGAGCAACCACTTCACACAAATAGATCACAGATCAACACACCGATGTTTTGACGTGGTTTAAACCCTCGAGAGGGAAACACTCCACGACCCCGGCCAAATAGCTTCTACGGAGCAATTTATTATGCAAAGAAAGAAAGTTACAAATGAGCTTCTCATAATCGATCAACATTCCAATGACCTTCCATGCTCTTTAAATAGAGATCATGGACCAATCGGGTGCTAAGCCACGTATCAAGGGTAGGTATAATCTAAGAGAAGTTGAGCCGTCGGATCACAACATATCGTGACCGCCGGATTAAATATTTACAAATGCATACTAAAAAAACACACTTTACCTAACGGATATATTACACAAGTTGATCTTAACTAACTCCTAAGTGTCTAAATATTCTAACATTGTATAATTTACCCAACGAAGATCTTGACCATGATTTCAGCATAAGTCTAATAGAAAAACAAAATTAACCAAAACTCTTACATAGTATATATACAATGAGTTTTATATTATGGCATACATATGGCATGAATTCATGATGTCTTGTTTTGTCTATAGCTAGCATCATATTATTATTATTATATGTGTGTAGACACATATGTTATGGTTAAATAATATACAACAAGAAAACATATGCTAATTTGAATCCTTGGCATATAACTAGAAACTTATATTCTTTCATATATATATATATATATATATATATTTTGCAGTCATAAAACTCTTATATAAATGAGTTTTATATTTGGGAAGTTATGTAAAGAATTAATGTCTTGAATTCATAATGCCTTGTTTTGGCTATAGCTATCATATTATTATTATTATATGTGTGTAGACACATATGTTATGGTTAGTAATATACAACAAGAAAAAATACTAATTTGAATCCTTAGGATATAACTAGAAATTTATATATATATATATATAGCAGTCATAATCACGTCATGAATAATGTTATTATAATCCAGAATAAGTTTAGATATATGTAATATTTTTTCATTTATTAAACTCAGTTAAATCTTGGAGCTAGAAGAGAAAACAATGTTTGTGGAAAAGGGGGCTTTTATGCCAAGAATTATAATAAATATTTGAGAAAAAAATGGTGTCAACGAAGGTATGTTACACATGATTAAACACAGATATTGTTGGTAAGACCAAAGGATTTCCAAACAAAGTCAAATATTATGTGGGATAAGTCATTGGTAAAAACGGTCTTGCAATAAGGAATAAACTTAGCAATTTTATGTTATGGATGTGATTTCGTAGAGAGCACAATGGAAACCATAGATTCCTCTTTAGCACTCCCCATAGCTTCGGAATCGATTTAAAGCATGAAATTTGTTTCAATCACTCTATGTACTCCCCCTTTTCCTATTTTTCTTAGCACAACTTTTCAACACTGGTCGGTTGTCATCCAGGACATCTCCCTGAGCTTTTCTCAGCATAAGATTCCATGGCCAACTCGGCTTGTTTTAGTTCAGGGACCCCTTTCTATTTTTATCAAGCCATATCTATAATGGATATCCATCATTAACATCCATGCGACCTCACGCTGGCGTTTCCTGTTATCGGACAATCCACTCGAGCGGACGCGAGACGGATCTCCCTAGCTCAAAGTGAGTCTAGAACAAATAGAATAGACTACCAATGCATTTCCTAGATCTACTTAAGGATCAAGTACTAAATGTCTTACCTTTCACTTCGCAATCCTTTCTCCCGAATGCTGCTCCACATCTCACGGTCGTCGAATCCAAGCTGCAAGGCCTGTCAAGATAAGAAACAAGAGAAACCAGTGAAGGACATCTATACAATAAGAGATCTAAGTAAACAGTTAAGTAGGTAAACTACTCAATATCATTACACACATGAACAATATTGGTGGAAATCATTTGTATTACTGCAAATAAATGAGTACATAATAGAGATATAGAACCACAACCAAGGCTTAACACTGTAGCTATTCTCCGACGAAGCCAATTTCCATATCCTTCCAAGGAAGTATGACTTCTCCAATAGGTGAGTGGAGATGTTCCAAGAGTGATTTCACCAGCATGTAGATACCAAAGCCTTCCTCCCTTTGGGATGGGAGTGAGCTTCATTTATATAGGACTAAATGGATAGGGTATGGATAGGATAAGTTGAGAGATGGTAGGAAAGGCTTAAGGGATCTCTCCAAAGGTTTAGGAACCGAGTGCCAGCTCTTCCAAGAGGTCAGGGATAGGGTCCCAAGTCAGCAAGCTTTGAGATGGACCTCGAAGAAGCTATTTTTTCCATCTAACCGACTTCGTCGCACCCTGTAATGGAGCAAGGTGCGACGTCGCATGTTGCTAGTGCGCAGCTTGCGACGACCCTTCAAAACTTAGCACAATTGGGTACAAATCCTCCTAGGATGATTACTTAGTCCAAGTATCTTCAGGGGTGTATACACTGAATCTCATGATGAGTAGATATTGGGTGTAACATTTCCCATAAAGGAATCATACACGCCGAATATTCTCCCTCCATGTCGTTGTCACCTAGACTCTTAAGGTCCATTCATCCTCGATTTGTTTAGGCTTCTCTATCTTTGTGAGGTTCCTCGAGGGAACCTCTCTCTACTTGCTTACTCACAACTCCAACTCTATAACCTCCCTCAAATATCATATCCACCAAGGGAAGGGGATTTCGCAAAGACATCAACAAATTCTCTTCGAAGGTCGATAACTCAAGGAAGGAACCCTGATTTAAGACTATAGAAACCTTAAAGACACTACCATATCTCTAGTTACATGCTTGCATGGAGGGGTTCCTTCTTCCACTCAACCACGCTCTTATATGAATGCAACGAAGTCAAGGAATTCAGTTTGATTAGGGTCAAATCTTGTTGTTTCAAGGACAAAATAGCTCTCTGGCTTTGCCTACATAGTGGATCAATCTGAATAAAATCTAGTTGTAGAGGTCAAAGACCCTCACATATACGCCCATGCAGTTCAATTCAAATGACATGCTCTCATATGTTGTTTCAACAGGATTTGGCCATCTCCATCATCACTAAGGGAATGGGTTAATAAAACATGGGTTTTAATTTGATAGTTGTTTTTCTTCTCCAAAGGATTCTTCATTGTATGTAGTCTCCTATAGATGCATTGTAGCCAACCTCGAATCCTAAGCACATGTCCTCAACTTCATTCTAGCATCCTGATGCTTCACAAAATATGAATTCAATTCCCTCAATACAGTGTTTGCAAGATGCCCTTAAAAATGAATAAATTAGGTATGGTTATGGTCACTTCCCCACTCCCAGGGGCTCATAAATGTCCTCATGAATCAGATCATTCAAATAGTGACAAAGAATCATTCAAGGTCCCTGAACCTCGAGTTCTTGGTGTTTCTTCTTATCAGATGGACATTGTGGAAAATATTTCTTTAAATCAGATGGTCATTGTGGTGCCTGAAAGCTCCTCTGGTTGGATCAATGTTTGTAAGAAGAAAGGACAAAAGGATCCTCTCTGGTCAACTCAATGATCCAACCTCTTTCTTTTTGTTTCGGTCATGTAATGTCCCCATTTTTTCTTTGGTGTTCTCTCCATCATAGGTTAGTCTTATTGTTCACCCCATTATTCCTACAGGTGGTTTTCCTAATTTCCATGTTCTTTATAAGGAATGACAATAACAAATCTTTGTATCTTTATGTACATTTTCCCTTGATTGAATAGAACGATTCTCATCTAGCTTACAAAAACAAACTTAGCCATTTTAGTAAATTTACCAACAACCACAAAAATACAATCATGGCAATGAATAATCATGGTAAAGCCACTAACAAGATCCATCGGAATGATTTCCTAAGGGTGGGTAAGAATGGGTAAAGGGAAACTCAAATGGAACTTCCTGTTAGCTTGTTTGGAGTGACAATAAATTGCATAATTCCTTAGAAAATGAAGAACATATTGTCGCATGTGAGGCTAGTAGAAGAAGTATTGAAGATGATGAATAATATTTTTCTCATGAAAGTGACCACCATAGAGAATAAAATGTGCCTCTTTGAGCAGAGAGGAGTGGTGATCACAAGGTACACATCACTTGTCAAACTTGTACAATAATCCTTCCTTGATATGGAAATTTTGGAAAGGAACTAAGTTTGACAAGGTTGGATGTTGTTAAATCTTCCCAAAATTTGAATCATCTAGATACTGTGCAACCCAAGTCTAAAACCCCATTTGTAAAGTGGTGACAACAATTAAGGCATAAAAGGAAGGATCCCATCTCAAGCAATCGTCCATCCTATTTGTGTTGCATTTTTTGTGCTTGATAACCAAATGAAATTGTTGAAAATATGATGCCCATTTAATATGTCAAGCCTCTTCAAATTTGTTTTGCGATTGAAGAAACCATAAAGATAAATTATAAGTGTGCACAATAGTTTCTTTTCTTGTGATATAATGTCTCCAATGTTTGATAGATTGAACTAATGCAAACAACTTTTTATCATAAGCATAGTAGTTTCTTTTAGTTTCTAGAAATGTTTCCGAATGATAAGCCATTGAATGACCATTTGTTGTTAGGATATTTAGACACTTAAGAGTTAGTTAAGATTAACTTGTTATAAGATATCCATTAGGAAAAGTGTGTTTCTTTAGTATGCATTAGTATGCATTTTAAATATCTAATCTGACGTCCACAATATATTCTAGACATAGAGTGATCCGATGGTTCAAATTATCTTAGATCATAACTACCTTTGATCCGTGGCTTAACACCTGATTGGTACATGACATCTATTTAAAGAGCATGGAGGGTCACTTGCTAGTTGATCGATTATGAGAAGCTCATTTGTAACTTTCTTTCTTTTTCATAATAAACTACCTCAAGTAGTCGTTTGGATGGGGTTGTGGAGTGTTTCCCTTTCGAGGGTTTAAACCACGTGAAAACATCGGTGTGTTGACCCGTGATCTGTTTGTGTGAGTAGATTCTCTAGGTGTTCAATCTTTTGGAATTATCCTGTGTATTCGAACATGGTATCAAAGCCTTTCTGAAGAGCCGCTTCCATTGGTGATCTAGATCTTGAACCGGTGTTTTCGAAGCTGTGAAAGGGTTTTTGCTTATGAAATTTTTTTGCATTTTTGGGCTATGAGAGGTGTCTCATTGCGTCCGTAGCGTCATTTATAGTGGAAAACAATTTATGTTTCATTGAAAACAGCTTATGTTTGCCCAAGATACTTGCATTTCATCATATCTAGAGGTATATTGTTACAGTGACGTTTTTTTATTTAAAAGAATTTTCTCATTTTCTTTTTAGATCTAGTATTTTTTTAGTTTCGGGTTGTTACCTTTTCTTTCTACGTATTCTCTTGGCCCCACACCTTGTGCGATCTCGGCAAATTAGAAACATAAGAAAAATTGTTTTCTTTACTGCGTATGCTCTTTGCCATGCACTTCATGTGACCACGTCAAATCAGAAACAATGAGAAAACATATATAGTCCAGTAAAGATAATGAGTTCAAACCCAAAATTCAAGGCATATTTATGTGAATTGATTTGCAGACAAAATGTTTTTTTTTTCTAGTAAGCACAAAGTTCGAGACAAAAGAGTAAAAAAAAAACCCTTCCAGCTCCTTTCCATTTTTATGTGTCTTTTAATATTATCTCACTTGGTTAAAAGTTGTTTTATTTATTAAGAGGTCTTGAGTTCAAGTCTTCTTATTAGTTACTTTTCTAAAATTGCATGCAATTTCTATTTTTCAGTTACTTTATTGTAAAAGTGCATCTCCCTTAAATTATAAAAGTGAGTCACTTAAAGTATTTTAGTTTTTTGCATGCAATATTTAAAGTAACATTATTGTAAAAGTGAAACTGCACTTATTTTACAAAAGTGGTTCACATAAAACAACATTATTGTAAAGTGGGTTTAAAAGGTTAAGCTTTGGAAGAGGGGGGGGTATTTTTTTTTTAGTTGGGTCAATCATTTACCTGCCTCGTATCTGTTGGGGTCACCTGCAACCATTTTTTCAATCAAGTATAACTTCCTCATCCAGAGTCATTTTTCAGTGACGTTTTTTTAAACATCCTGTTTTTTCAAGATATTTGTATATAGATTATTGGTTTCTGTTTTTACGACCTTCATTTTATAGTATGGCCTCCTCATGTGATATTCTACTTACTAGTTCCAACTATTTATCATGAAAATCTTGTATGGAGGATGTCCTACAAGGTAGGGGACTTTACCGAATTACCTCAGGGAAAGAAACATAGCCCATTGATATTGATAAGAAAATAAAATGGGCCAATAAATGTGATGAAGCCCATGGATTGATTAAAATGTCAATATCTATTGATTTACGATTCCACATATCTAGAATTGATGAACCAGATCAAGCTTGTGAAAAATTGGAATTTGTGTTTGGTAAACACAATGAGATTCGAGGTCACCAACTAGAAAATGAGTTGATTTCCTTAAATCCAACTGATTTTTTGTGCATTCAAGATTATATATCTAAGTACAAAACTCTTAGACTCTTATGTGCATAATGAAAAATTAAAAGAGAAGGCAAGCAACGCATTTATAATATTATTTCCAAACTTGGAACTGCATATTATTTTTTTGTATCTACATTTTACTCCATGAAAGAATCCTTGGATCCAACTATCAATAAAGAGCCTACTCTTGAATCCTTTTGTGATTCTTTGATTAGAGAGCAGGAAAAGCTCATACATCTTGGAATGATTATCAATCGAGATAAATCTGGCAAAGCCTTGCTGGCACAACATAAAGAGAATTCCAAGCATCCAAAGAAGCAAAATATTTTCAATAATAAGCCAAACAAGGGTCCCAAACCCTCTCAGCCAGCTTATTCTTCAAAAAATGACAAAGAAAAAAAACCAAAAGGTAAGAAGACTGAGCGCCATTGCAACTTTTACGGGAAATATAATCATGATGAATCTAAATGTTTCAAGAAGATGACATCCTTGGAAGAAACAATGAAGAAGCACCACATAAGCCTTGATTCATCCTCAGAATATTCATCTCACGGACATGCACTTTGTGCTTCTAGTTTTTCCTATAATGCATCTTCTTTTTCTACTTCGAATGAGTGGCTCATTGATTCTGGAGAATCTTATCATATGGATACGGATAAAGCCATATTTTCTACTATGCATGAATGTAACACCAAACAAATATTTGTTGGTGATGATATATCTCTTAGTGTTGTAGGATCTGGAACAGTTCCGGTAGATAATGGACAGTTTAGTGATGTACTATGTGTTCCAAGAATTTCCTACAATTTGTTGTCAGTCTATCAAATCACTCATTTTGGTGAAGGTAAAACTGTAACGTTTACACCTCACTAAGTTGTAATCAAGGATTTTAAAGATCCTAAGCATGTCCTTTCCACTGGGATTGTTGATGATATTACCAGTTTGTACAAGTTTAATAACTTTGGGTCATCACCTTTTCCCTCAGTTTTTGTTGCTCATAGTGATGACTTGATCAAACTTTGGCATGAGCGATTTGGTCACTTAAATTATCGCTCATTGTAAAAACTATGTAAATAAAATATCGTGACAGGTATTCCAATGGTATCTTGCAGGGATGGTGTTTGTTTCGGTTGTGTACTCGGAAAACAACATCGGGACAGTTTTGACAAACATGTCTCTTGGAACGCCTCGTCCCCCTTGGAGCTTGTGCATAGTGACTTGTGTGGTCCTCTTCCATTTGCTTTCTTTCCAGGTTTCAAATATTTCTTAACTTTCATTGATGATTACTCTAGATGCACTTGGGTTTATTTCCTAAAACTTAAGAGAAAAGTATTTAACATGTTCTTGGCCTACAAGGCCCTTGTTGAAAAACAATATGGTCATCAAATTCTTAAGTTAAGATCTGATAATGAGGGAGAATATGTTAACAAAAAGTTCATTGCATTCTGCACTGAACATGGAATCCAACAACAACACACTGTTCCATATACACCACAACAAAATGGTGTATCTGAATGGAAGAACCACACTTTAAAAGAAATGGATAATTGTATGCTTCAAGCTAAGGGACTAAGTATTCAATTTTGGGATGAAGCCATAAATTGTGAAAATTACATAGTTAATCGCACCCCCACTAAAGCTTTACAAGATATCACACCGAAAGAAGCATGGATTAAAATTAAACTAGATGTAAGTCACTTCCGTGTGTTTGGTAGTGAAGCATGGGCTCATATTCCGGATGAAAAATGGAAAGTGTTATCGGTCAAATTAGCACTTCTCCATCCGTGACCACATTGCCTTGTCGGTCACACAAAAGGACACTATGGATGGAAGAGATTACCTTGACCCTAGATGAACTTGAGTTGAACATTGAAATCCTTTCCTCAGAAGCATATTTCTCTGCCTATTTTAATACATAACCGCGATCCTCATGCTTTCCAACTAGCAGGTCAGCCGCGAGTATCTCTACTGACAACCTGCGGGTGTCAATTAAAAAGATGTACCCACTAGATGCAAGTTAGGACACTCGCGAGTCACTCGCTTGTGGTCCTATATCATTGTCGCGGGTGTCTTAAGAAAAATTTGAAAAAATAATTAAAAACACGAATTGGGATTAATTGAGGCGGGTACCCAAACTACCCCAACTTCCCAACTCAACCACCTTTCGAACCCACCCTCCTTTCCTTGCTATAAATACAAGGGGAGGGGCTTGAGAAAGGGACCTTATGATCATTGGAGAAAGTTATTCCGGAGAAATTCATAGCTAAGAGAGAGGAGAAGGAGCACAGGGTCTGGTTACGACGATGCCGGTGTAGGACAGGTATAGCTTTATGTACTTTCTGCATTTGTCAATACAGATTTGGACATTCTTCCTTTTCCAATAGATTTGATTATGTCTATTTCAATTTGATTACAAGTTGATGTTATGTTGTCTTATTAATATCAATCTCTTATTTGTGGTCAAACTGGTTTGAGGAATGTTTTATGTTTTTTTTGCAGGTTGTTACATAGGAGAACAAAGGGAGAAAAACTTGGATCGACCTTCAAAATAAGTTACACACTCTCCTAACCCCAATCCTATTTGCTTAGTAACAATGTTTGCAAATATTTATATGTCTATCTGATAACCCTAGTACGTTTGTAGTCTTTCCCCTACTATAAGAGTAATTTTCCTAACAACAAAACTGGCGACTCCGCTGGGGAGCACCATCTATTTTCTGCTTTGGGGACTCTTGTTGAGTTTCTTTCAGTCTTTTATAACTTGTTTGATCTCTGTATAAGTGCCTAGGGTATATTTGACCCTTGTTCCTGACTCAGTTCTGTTCTCATCTGCAAATTTATTTCTTTTTTTTTTAATTTTGCAGATCCCACCCGCGAGTTTCCTGTGCTTACAGGCGCAGTTATTTATTTGCACTCGCAATTTGCTTATATCAATACCCGCGGTTATCTAGTTGCACCTGCATTCTTCTGCATGTTACAGTCATGAATGTTTCCTGGTACTTTTTTTATATTAGGGTTTGGTCTTAGGGATTTTGGTTTGTGGTTTTGGATGTCTTTTGATGATTTGATACCCTCTGGACATTGTTCAGTGTATTCTGAGTCTCTTTTCTACCTCTTTAAGAGTTTCTCCTTTGGTTCATTTGTGCTTGTGAAGTTACCCTATAATCTCTAGCCCATATTGTGTTTGGAAAGTGCTTGGATTTAATCCTTTTGAGTCACTGGTATTCAGGAGCATATTGATCTCTACATAAGAGTCTCTGCTTTCCGCCTTACATATCAGTTGTCTTTGTTTTCATTTTGTTCCAAAACCTAGTTACTTTCAGAAGCAACTTGTTGGGTTGGTCTTTTTCAATCTTGCAAAAGGTATGATTGCTTTATTTTTGGGTCATATTCTCTTTACTTGCACTGTTTGATAAGTCTTGTTTGTTCATAAGTTATTTGCATTTTCTTTTTATAAAGGAAAATAAAAATAAAAAAGAATGCTTTTACTTTATAACAAGGATTGTCTCTTTATTTTTCAAAGTAGTTAGAATTTGTTTATGATTTTCATCTTTGAAAAATCAAAAATTATACTTGGCTTTCAGCTTTGCTTTGTATCTTATGTTTTGAAAGACAAGTTAGAAAAATTGTGAAGTTTTTACATTTCCATATGTACACTTTAATTCCAGTTGCAACTATCACGCACACATAGCACTACCTTTTGAGTAATACAACCTTTAAAAGAATCATTAATAAAATTTATTAGAAACTTTTTCTTTTTTAGGTTACACAAAATCAACTAGTCCAGGCTAGGATTTTGGAATAAATCACTTTAAACTTTCCAAAACCATTCAAATTTTAAATCGTAGTGAGACTATCGTTTAGGTAAATCCACTGTTGTGGAGGTGTGCAAGAATCTCTACTCAAACCAAAGTTAAGCACGAGGTCGTGTGAGATTGGAATGTTGGGGATACCCCCCCACTTTTCTTTGGATCATACACTAGATCCTTTTCGCGTACGGGGATCCATTAGTGCCTTGTGTACTCTTGGATTTCGGGCTTAGTTTCCCTGCCCATGCGTCTTGGTTGGACCTGCGACTGTACCCCCGGGATCTTTCTGCAATTTTGGTAGCCTTTAGTATCTTTTGACCTTTAGGGATCTACACAGGTGACAATGGAAGGATATTTCTAATGTACCTAGGACAGACGTGGGAGGAAATCCCTTACAATTTTTTGGGAGGGCGGTTGGTGATTCAAACACTTGCACCCAAGAATATTGTATTGTGGACCCTGAGTAACTATTCTTCGCTACTCTACTGGTTATTTCTGAGCCCTAATCATCCTAGACTCTCCTTTGAGAGTATCATC
Organism: Larix kaempferi; assembly: GCA_027924585.1. Classification (NCBI taxonomy): domain Eukaryota; kingdom Viridiplantae; phylum Streptophyta; class Pinopsida; order Pinales; family Pinaceae; genus Larix; species Larix kaempferi. The sequence continues at coordinate 2,588,504 of BSBM01000809.1, read as the reverse complement.
TTTGTTTTCCTAGTTTTGACTACTTTAAGAAATTTGATAGTGGTGTGTTGTTTGTTCCTCACTGTTGTAGTGGCCACTAGGTTTCATAATTAGTTTATATTTTTTACAAGTGTGGAGGACTACCCTCTTCGTAGGTCACGAAGGTTGGAAAACCTTCCTCCGCTCACAGTTTAGCCTCCACCGCCACCTCAGTGGTGCTGAACTGAATCACGTGGTTCATACGAACTCACGGGGACAGCTAAACCCCCTAGAGAGCCACATCTAATTTCTCAAGCGGTTCAAGAAACTATTGAGGTTGAAGACCTGACTATTGAAGATTTTGTGACACCCTTCAACCCTCCATTAACTGGACCCAATGACCCTTTACTAGAAAGAGTTGTCTCTTTAGGGATACCTGAACTGAGTGTATATAGGTTTACACCTAGTTTTTTCATGGATAAATCAGGGGACGGATCGGGAGTGCCCCGCACTCCCACTTCATCTATTATACCAGGAGGTGTGTCTCATCTTCATATGAACACATCCACACCGAGCTCTTCGCAGTTCACTTCTGCTCCGAGCACTTCATTTAGCTTCAATGTTGGTCCTTCAGGTTTGTACAATACTCAAATTACAATGAAATCTATGCCTTTTGGATCCTCCATTGGCCCATCCAGTAATTCTTTCTCAGGGATAGCCTCAGTGTCTTTCACATCCTCTCCCTTTGTTCAACAATTCCAAGTTAACCCTACCTCTGCTCCATTTAATCAATGATTTACTTGGTTCAGAGGACATATTTCTCCTTCGACACCTTTTGCGGGCTCAATGCCTGCTTCATCTATTGCATCTACACTAGGTTATAACCCCTTCACAGGTTTCAATGCACATTTGTCCAATGTACAGATTTCTAATACACCTGTAGGGAGTACTCCCTTTTCATTGTTTGGTGGAATGGGAAGTAATAGTTATACCAACCCTCCATTTGGAGGCACTTATATTCAACTGCAGTGGACGACACCACAAGGAAGTAATCCATTAGCCTTTGGCTGGAGCAACTTTAAGAACATTTCTTCTTCACAACCGATGGCTGGGAGCAACTAAAATCAACTTTTCAGGAGCCAGGTTTCGGGTGGTTCCCCTTACCAAAATCCTCTAGATCATATGCCATCGGCAAGACCTCGCTTGTCATTTTTGGCTACTTTGAACTTGTCAGACCTTTCAAAACTCATGAATGATCCATTACGTCATAACCCTACTTGGACTCCGGTCCCAACCAAGCTTCCCTCGGACATTCCAAAGTTCAAAGGTAAGACTGGTGAAGATCCTGGAGATCATGTTACAAATTTTCATCTCTAGTGCTTCTCAAACTCGTTGAACGATGACTCAATTCGATTGAGGCTCTTTCAGAGAACCTTAATGAGTGTAGCAGCTAAATGGTACATCGAATTTCTGGCTACCGCATACGATAAATTTTGGAATTTAGAGACAATATTTTTGAACCACTTCCAGCTTCCCGTCCGGTATGATGTCAGCACTGACCTTCGGTATACATTTAGACAGAAAAAATCCACTCACCTCTCTAATCACATTCAGGAGTGGTGAAGATGGAGGAGGCTCATCAAGGCTGAGATTCCCCCAGATTTTCTTTTGGATTGGTATTTGAAATCACTGCTCCCTTACGTCTCTAAATATGTCTCAACTTATGGGGTAACATCTGAAGAGGAAGCAATCTTATGGACCCAATAGCGTGACCTAGTCTATGCACAATCTAAGATCCTTTATGAGATCATACCTGACGCACCGTGATCTAATACAGATCTTGGTAAACCCAAACTCGGACCTCATGTCGATGGCATTGTTGGTTCGGCTGACTCATCTGCGTTGGAGGCCTTAACAAAATAAGTGCATGCACTTTCTATGAATCAATCAACAACGGAAACAACTACAATTGCGACCTCCCCTTCACAATTTGAATCTGTACATAGTGTGTAGACAAACCAAAAGGGTCCTCGGCAACCCAAAAATAAGGGTAAGAAAGGGGAGGGAAATCAAAATCCCAAAAACACTGAGAATGTCGAGGAGGGAAAGAGAGACAAAAAGAAGGCCAGTTTTCCTTGCAATATTTGTAAGGACGATCACCTTACTCATCAATTCCCTCTTATCGAAGAAGCCCAGAAGTTGTTGAAAGAGAAGAAACCAGCCGTCCTGAAGTATCCATTTCCCAAAGGACAAGGCTCAGCTTATGGAAATCTAATATTGGGGGCACTCATCATGCCACATCAGCCGATCAATCATATATAAACATGGTTAACTCCAACACCTTGTTACAAACGAGAGCCCAAAATTATAATCCAGAAATGCAACAGAAAGATAAGGAGGTTTTTGAAACATCTTTTCCTCTCGACATCGAGAGGCCTACAGAGCCTTTGCCAAATATACCAAAGGGTGTCTACAAATGGACTGTGCACGACCCTAATGCATGGGATGATCCCAACTACTCTGTTGTGGAAGACTTAGCCCAAACGCCATGTGCCATGTCTGCACTGGAAGTCTTGCTAAGATTCCCTTCGCAGCGAAATGCATTTCTAGCAGCAATAGGTAGTATGGACTCATCAAGTATGATATCTAGATTTGATATGTCCAATATCAAACACCAGTTTCCATATAACGTTTCATTCCATATTGAAGTAGTCCATGGTTCGATGACTATTGGATGAACAGTCATAGATGAAGGCGCATCGACATGCGTAATGTCTATATCCTGTTGGAAATCCTTGGGTTCTCCAGAGTTAGCCCCTTCAATTACACTACTTACCACGTTTGACAGAAAGTCTTTCCATCTGCATGGAGTCTTACCAACATTTGAGATTCAACTTGCCGGTGAGGTAGTGGATGTGGAGGTAGAATTTGTCGATGCTTCTCTTGACTACAACTTGTTGTTGGGAAGAAGTTGGACATATGCAATGCAAGCTATCCAATCGTCTGTTTTCCAAGTTCTGATGTTCCCCAACGAAGGTAAGATCATCACAGTTGATCAATTATCCTTCACTCAAAATAAAAATACAACTTCAAGGGATTCTAATATCCCTCTGATTGATCAAGCTTGAATGCCCAGTGAGAGCCTAGGAGTAGGTATGTATTCATCGTTGATGGGAACATTTGACCTACCTACTCCTGTACATCATATTGGTTCTATGAGTTATAGTGATACATCATCTCGAGAAGTTTTTATGACTAGTTGAACAATTGATCCATGGATTCTTTTGAATCAACAAGAACCGAATGTGCCCCCATCCATTGCAGAAGTGGCGTACCAAGCATCAAAAAATGTTGCAATGGATCACATCTTGACTCCATCAGTCTCAGCTAATTCAGATTTTGATTATGCACCTGCATGGTCACTAGAATCCACCCATTCTTTTAATTGCTTGGATATTGTTTTGACTTCCGACGAGGCTATCCTAGAAGCCATGATTGGTCTGGATCATCCTTGGGAACACATGCATCACAGATCTTACTTCCTTCCAAATCTAGATAGGATTGAAAATGGGGAGTTTTCGATGAGACCTAGTGGGAATATTGATTTGCCCATAACTCCTTCTACTAAACAGACGATTTTTGTAGAAGGTAATATGGAAAATATTTCAAAGACTATACCCATTGATATTTCCACCAAACTGAATGTTGTGGAAAACATTTTTTTTGGATCAAACTGTTCTCCACAGGAGATCACTTTGTATACCAATTTACTTAAGGAATTCCGCGATGTTTATACCTAGTCTTATGAGAAAAATACAGGCTTTGACCCCTAGGTCTCCTAAGCCTAGAAATGGGCTCTACCTAAAAACGTATTACGCTTAGGATTATATGATTTTTCTTGTATTATAATTGTACATGTTTGTAGAGTTAGTCTTTTATTTTGATCTTTTTGGCGTCTTATGTGTCTTCTGGATTGTGTTTTCAGATGACAACCGAGTGCTTTATAGGATTTGCTGATGGTGCTAGTCTCCACACCCATTAGTTGGCCTTAGCAGTTTGGGTTATTTACTCAGCGTCTGTCCAACTTGTGTCTTCGAGAGGTGCTTATTTGGGCCCTACGACGAACAATGTAGCTGAGTATAGTGCAGTCATCGAGTTAATCCTAGATGTTGTCCATCATGGCATTTCATGTTTGGAGGTAAGACTTGACTCGCAGTTAGTATTGCTTCAGTTGATGGGTGAGTACAGGGTTAGGGATCCTTCTTTGCTTCGTCAGTTTTTGCGTGTTAGATTGCTTGAAAGACAATTTGATTTTATCACATATCAACACATTTTCAGGGAATTTAAATTCATTAGTTGATTCATATGCAAACTATATATTAGATTGGCATTTGTACCATGTACAATCACATTAAACAGTCACACACATAAAGAAAAACACATGTATATATATAAACCAATACTGTATATATCAAGATAAAAAAATATGAGTACGAGTAATAGAATGTTGCAGTGTCATAATATACAAAAATGGGCTCAAAAGGCCTAAAAAATATAATATGTCTCTCTCCATATGGAGAGGGAGGTGCCTCTTCTAACTCTACCATGGCCCCTCTATAGCATGTGACTAGCCTAGCTACGTTTCTAAGTAGTTGGATCCATGTTGGGGGCAAGCCTACTACATAGTCTTACATCTCGAGCGGCATCTGCTCGATCTTGTACGTCGGGATATCATGATTCAAACGACTCATATTCCCCTCGAGGTTCACCAGCATGGTATCTGCTGCACCTATCTCAGTCGGTCTAATAAATATTTGAGGATGTCTGGTAGGTCTCACAGGTCCCACATCTTCATAAATCACACTATCGACACTCATTCTCATCATAAAAATTATATATACATAAAGCATAAAAATGAAATAAATTTCAAAATCATAGGCACATTTTACCTATCCCTCCCTAAGCCGATCCTGGAGGAACCACAAGCTTTGGATCTCCTCAGAAATCCATACATGTGTACAGAAACTGCTCCAGAGTCGGCACTTGGAGGCTCCACCATGCTAGATAGTCTTCGTCAGCATATTAAATACTAGTTTCACCACCACCCTGGCACAAGAAGATATCTCCCCACTAAGTCATCAACGGCTCGCGAGGATCTAGTACTGGTAGAGCTACCCCCAGACTCATAGCGGGGACTCTTTCGAAGAAGAAAGTACACAAAATACTTCCATAACCGAAGTTTTTCTTCTTCCTAGTTTTGCATTCTGTCAATTGGTGTTTAATACTCATCATGAGACTCGAACACTAATCAAATATCGCACCACACAAACACTCAATCCCTATATGCATATAGTTTCGAGAGGCCAAATGTTGCACTCTTAATTTTTCAGAATTTTCAATCTGATCTAAGATCTTAACTGATAGAATAACATGTACAGCATATCTACATCATATCTACAACATATCAATCATGGACACAATAATGCAAGCACACAAGAGACACAAAATTTCACTGGGGAAAACCAAGTAGGTGAAAAACCCCACAACTTCCTCGGAGATAGAAAGAGCAATGATACAACCAAAGTACAAGAGATAGACTTCTCCTAGCAGCAGATCCTCCTCCTCACAAGTGTGCCACTTTCCGAGTGAGAGAAGTGTGAGTAATGAGTGATCAAATAGAGATCTCTCGATCTCTATTTATACTTGTCTTGTCCTGCCCAATAAACTAATGGGGCCGACTTGTCTAGCTTAGCCTAATAACCCATGGTTAAATTAATCCGGGCCGACCCCACACTTGATGGTATAATAACCTTTTTACCCACATGACTCATACAGGGTCGACCCCATCAAGGTGGTCTAATAACCCATCAAGTATAAGTTACGACACTTACAAGATAAATGATGACACTTCCGTATAGAGGAATAATAACATCTCTATAGGAATACAAACACTTCCGTATAGAGGAATAATAACATCTCTATAGGAATACATGGGTGAAATACATTACGAAGTTACATATACATCAACACTCCCTCTTAACTAGGAAGGTATTTCTTGACACAGATCTGCTAGCACAAGTCTTCTTCTCTGGATCATCATCAATGAATCATCGTCCTCGAATCATCGTCATTGTCACTGATGCTGCTATCTCAATCAATCTCTGAATCTACTCGTCATATTAAGTTCTACAGAGCCAGTCCTTTTTCATACTGGATGTAGGCCCACCACCTGCAGGTATTCATCATCACTAGCCATACTGTGGAAATCTCAGGACTTATTACATGTGTCACAAAACCTCGCAAGAGCATCCAGGTTGTTACGAGCGCACGGCTCTACCTGTCGGATCTCCCAGGGTGCTATTATATGTGACCCCACCACAAAACCTTGAAAGAGAATCCTAGGACTTATTACGAGCACACGGCTCAACCTATTGGATCTCCCAGGGCACAAATTACATGTGGTCACCACAAAACCTTGAAAGAGCATCCCAGGACTAATTACGAGCACACGGCTCAACCTATCGGATATCCCAGGGCACAAATTACATGTGGTCATGGAAAAACCTTGAAAGAGCATCCCAGGACTGATTACGAGCACACGGCTCAACCTATCGGATCTCCTAGGGCACAAATTACATGCCATAGGACAAAACCTCGAAAGAGCATTTGCCAGATATCCCAGGGCACAAATTACATGCCATAGGCAAAACCTCGAAAGACTATCTGCAAATCTCCCAGGGCACAAATTATATGTCCTCCCAAGCAAAACCTTGAAAGAGCATTTGCTAGATATCCCAGGGCACAAATTACATGCCATAGGAAAAACCTTGAAAGACTATCTGTAAATCTCCTAGGGCACAAATTATATGCTTATCTGCACAACCTGTTCCACAGCCACAGAGTATCAACCTAATACTCACCATACATCATCCTGATGCACACATGATCATCCTGATCATCATCGCTGCATCATCCTGATGCATGTCATCTGGAGCAACATCCTGAAGCTCGTCATCCATGATCATCCTGATCATACAATGCATCCCCCTGATGCATACACAGTATCTTCCTGATATATATCAACATACATGATCTACCTGATCATACAATGTATCCACCTGATACATATACAAATACATGATCCACCTAATCATACCTGATATATATCAACATACATGATCTACTTGATCATACAATGTATCCACTTGATACATATACAGATACATGGTCCAAGATCCAACATGATGCATATACAAAATCCATACAAATGATCCAACTGATCATATCCAGCATCCAACATGATGCATATACAAGATACATACAAATGATCCAACTGATCATATACAGCATCCAACATGATGCATACATACATAAATGGTCCAACTGATCATATCCAGCATCCAATATGATGCATACATACATAAATGATCCAACTGGTCATATCCAGCATCCAACATGATGCATACACATACATACAAATGTAAATGATCCAACTGATCATACAGAGTAGAAACTGGAGCATCGTCCTGATGCTCATCATCCAGCACTTACATCCATAGCCATGGGAAGGATCCTCCTCTCACCATGCTTGGAATGGATCCTGCAAATGTGTCCATCACTTCTTCCTCGAAGTGTCATCAATATGAAGAACACCAAGCCTCTCTCTGAAGTACTCGAACTTCACTCTGGCTAGTGGCTTCATTAGAACATCTGCAACCTGCTCATATGTCGCAACATACAGGAGCTTCACTGCTCCTCTCTGCACCATATCCCTGATATAGTGATATTTGATCTCTATGTGTTTCGACCTGTCATGGAACATAGGGTTCACAGACAGCTTCACACAACTCTGGTTGTCACAAAAGATACCAGTAGCCTCCAGCGGTAGATCAAATAACTCAGAGAGTAGCTTCTGAAACCATACTGCCTCACAACTTGTTGAACAGGCTGCAACATACTCTACTTCGGCTGTACTCAGTTCTACGCAGGACTGCTTCCCGCTAAACCAAGAGATCACACATGATCCCATACTGAAGCAGCACCCAGAAGTGCTCTTCCTATCTGCAGCACTGCCTTCCCAATCTGAATCAACATAACCCTATAGGTTAAACTTCTGATTCGCATCATACTTGAGCCCATAATCAACTGTACCCTTCAGGTACCGAAGAATATGCTTTACAGCAACCAGGTGAACACTCCTCACATCCATCAGGAACTGGCTCAATGTGTTCACCGCAAAGTAAATATCTGGTCTCGTGTTCGTCAGGTACATCAAGGACCTAATCATTTGACGATACATCGTGACATCAACCGGATCAGATGAAGCATCACACAGAAGCTTCAGGTTCGATGCCATAGGTGTGGCCATGTCCTTGCAGTCCATCATCTCGAACCTCTTCAGGATCTCTATTGCATACTTCCCTTGTCCAAGGAAGATACCATCTACACTCTGCCACACCTCCATGCCTAGAAAATAGTGCATCATCCTCAAGTCCTTCATCTCGAACTCGGCAACAAGCTTCCTCTTGGTATCCGCAATCAAACTATCATTACCTGTAACAAACAGGTCATCCACATACAGGAGTAGTATCACAGGATTTCCTTCCTCAACCTTGTAGTAAAGGTTGGAATCCGCTTTACTCTTGGTAAAGCCCAAACTAGATAGAAAGTTGTCCATCCTACCATACCAAGTCCTGGGAGCTTGCTTCAAGCCATACAAGGCTTTCTTCAATTTGCACACATATGACTTCCTGTCATGTGTCTCAAAATCGAGTGGTTGTTCCACATACACCATTCAAGAAAGCAGTCTTGACATCCATCTGGTGTATCTTCCATTTCATCACTGCAGCCAGAGAAAGTACTGCTCTGATGGAAGTGTACCTGTCTACAGGAGCAAAAGTTTATTCATAATCTATTCCCTCTTTTTGATAGAAGCCACGAGCTACGAAGCTTGCCTTGTATTTCTCTATGCTGCCATCTGCAACATGCATGATCTTATAGATCCCTTTGGAAGTCACAGCAGACTTCCCTTCAGGTCTTGGGACTGCATCCCAAACATCATTCTTCATGATCAACTGGTACTCGATCATGGCATTCTTCCCAAATCCTGGGAACTTCAATATATTCAATATCTTTAATAGATAAATTTGTTGCTAAAACAAATGTTGTAGTCCTTCTTTTGTAGGTGCTCGTATACGATCTTTCCTACAAAACAAGTTAAATTGCATGATTAGAAACTTCTCATATTTTTCAGAAAAAATTCTTACACATAAAGAAATATGTCATACAGTCATGCAATTATTTTAGCCAATGCTTCAATACAACATTCATCCATATCCTGTAACTTTCTAGATGCCTTCAAATCTCTACCAGAACATTGTTAAGAGTTTGCACTACTCTCAACATGTCAGCAAAGAGGTTTCATTCTAGATAAGTAGCAATGGAATGTTGTACAGTGCCATAGGCCACTTACCCATTGCATGCATATTAGTAGTATGATGTTCATCAATGCAACTATTCTAATATGCACAACCTAATTCTAGGAACATCAGTATATACATTATTGAACAGTATTATTTAAACAATCAAATATGCAAGAAATGATAATTCAAATACTTATCTTTGTTTGTTTGTTGGGTTGACTCCCTCTCAGTCTTTGCTTCCTTTCTGTAACTCCATTCTGATGTGGATTGTGATAAGTGGTCAACTCCCTCTGAATATCTGCATCCTTGCAAAAACTATTGAAGTGTGCTCCCTCTTGATCTTTGCTTCCTGGATTACCTGTCCTTGAACTTATATCCATCCTTAATCACTATGCATGCTTATTAGTATCATCATTGTTTTATTCTAGAGGTCTCATACATAATCACACATTCATTAGTATAATCTTAATACTATCAAAACACAATAATCTTAAACATGTATAGTCATGATCATTTCAAACACAGATAATAAACATTAGTATTCAAGGTTTCTAATGGTTAGTCATATCATAAATTAAAGTAAGAAACATAATATGCCTAAACTCGTGATTACTCAAACCTATACTTTCATGACTCTTCTGGTTAGTCATATCATCAATTAAGGTAAGAAACATAATATGCATACAACCATGATTATTCAAACCTATGAATAATCATTATCAATCATGCCATGTATACTTATATAAGAGATCCTATCACAAGGTAGGATTCTAACTTGATATAGGAAAAACATACCTGGATTACTATGTTAGCTAGTTATTTCTAACATACCCACATGATGTCTTCTGGTTCTCTTCAATGACTTGTGCTAGTAACCTACATGTCTCATAAGTTAACCATTGTAGAACCAAGTTATACATACCTCGTAAGTAGATCTTCTATGTGATCCATGACAATGGATGAATCTTTGTCTTCATGTCACCATGATCATATGTTCTTGAACTAGAACATGATTTGTCTTTCTTGGTGTACCTTTCATGTTAGCGGACAACATAAACCTCATACAACACCATAATGCATTAGTACAATCATAAGTGTCAACACCCTAATCAATGAATATCTTCTATCATGCATTCATAATTTTATTAAGGTGATACGACAAGTCTAAATTTAATCAAGATTGTACTAACCGTAATAATATGGAGACAAACATACCATAAACTTAATCATGAAAAAATCTTGAAACATACCTGGATAAGTCATACCTGTCGAGATTGCTTGTAATCTTCTTATGTAAGGCCTTAGCCTCATCTCCCTCTGAAACAGGAACTTCTTCACTTATGCAGGTGACCGATCCATTCTCTTCTAGGATTAACCCAATCCACTTGATTTGCAGGAACTAGATCTGGAGCTGGATTAGGGTTTGTCAGAGAAACCCTAAAAATTCAAACTTTGAATTTCAAACTTCCGAAAGGATAGAAATATGCACCTTGTTGAGCTGATCAAGTTGGTATACTCATAATTTGAAAGCTGCAAAGTTTCACCCCTCAAATTTTCCTTTGAAACTTCCGGATTCACTAGACATGACCCTGAACTAGGGTTTGATAAATCCCACCCTTCTGCCCAATCAAAAGGTTCGATCCAAAGCTCTAAACTTCTATTTTTCTGAGGAGCTTCCAGCCGTGGTCATAGATTTCAAAAATTCCCATTTTTGTAGAAGCCCTAATTTTCCACTTTTCCGATCAAAGTCCCAAACTAGGGTCTGATCAAGCCTGGCCTTCTTCCCACCCAAAAATTCTGATCTTGGTCTCTAAATTTGATTTTGATGAGTGGCATTCATACGTAGTCTCCGATTACAAAAATTCCAACTTTCTCCAAAACCCTAAATTTTGGAAGCCATGAATGAAGGTGCTCAAAATTAATTCTATTTTGACAGAAATATGTACCTGATTGTTTCTAGTGTAACTCCAAAATTTTCGATCCACAGGGTCTGAAAACGTTTCTTGTGATATCCCGACCTGTCATCTTTCCAAATCCATAGGTCTGACCTCAAATGGATTCTCTGAGAGAGAGTTATGCCAAGTGTCGCAACGTGACCTATTTATGGGATAAAATAGGAGAGCGAACTTGTACGGCGTGCCACATGTCACTGGTTCAGTTTCGGCCTTTGAAAAAGTTATCTGAGAAATTACAGTCCGTGCACTACCTCTCACTTTTTACTAAATTTCATTTGGAGCTTCCTAGCCCAATTTATGACCTTTTTTCCAAGGTCACCTTTTTATGACTGAGATCTAGAAGAGGCAGAAACCCTATATTGTATAGATCATAAATCACAAAGTACAACGAATTAGAGGTTTTCCTTTGGACACAAGGTACATGGGGATCTTATATTCTCCCTGTACGATTTTTAGACCCTAAAACCTCACCAAAATATATTTATAGCGAAAGTGATACGATGAATGGGTTTTTCTATATCAGGCCCTAGCTTCGCAATTGCAACAAGTGTCATACATGCCATACCATGCCTTCTTCCAGGCTAGCTCTGATACCATGTTAATTTTTCAGAATTTTCAATCTGATCTAATATCTTAACTGATAGAATAACATGTACAGCATATCTACAGCATATCAATCATGGACACAATAATGCAAGCACACAAGAGACACAGAATTTCACTGGGGAAAACCAAGAAGGTGAAAAACCCCGCAACTTCCTCGGAGATAGAAAGAGAAATGATACAACCAAAGTACAAGAGATATACTTCTCCTAGCAGCAGATCCTCCTCCTCACAATTGCGCCACTTTCCGAATGAGAGAAGTGTGAGTAATGAGTGATCAAATAGAGATCTCCCGATCTCTATTTATACTTGTCCTGTCCTACCCAATAAACTAATGGGGCTGACTTGTCTAGCTTAGCCTAATAACCCATGGTTAACTTAATCTGGGCCGACCCCACACTTGGTGGTCTAATAACCCTTTTACCCACATGACTCATACAGGTCCGACCCCATCAAGGTGGCCTAATAACCCATCAAGTATAAGTTACGACACTTACAATATAAATGACGACACTTCCGTATAGAGGAATAATAACATATCTATAGGAATACAAACACTTCCGTATAGAGGAATAATAACATCTCTATGGGAATACATGGGTGAAATACATTCCGAAGTTACATATACATCAATAGGAACTCCCTCCAATCCTGTTAAGTGTGCTCAATATCACCTTCAGTGGGAAGCTTGCAATAGACCCAATAGGAACTTGGCTACCGCTCTTCTTGGTGCCAAGAAAGAAGTAAGTGTTGATGTAATATTGGATCGATAGTGCACAGACCCCTCTAAACATTCCCTTGAGGTTTACTCCCTCACCTTTACGGGATAAACCGGTGATAAAGTGTATATCATCTATGGTGATGTCTAACATTTCCCCTTGGAGATCAAACATCCTGTGATTAACATCCTAGTAGCTGAGTAGCATTTGGAGTAAGTGTGTTTGTGCACGCATACTCGTTGTTCGTAAAAATTTGAGTAACCCACATCATCGTAGATGATTCAATGTAAGTGGATCTCCCATGAAATATCTATCCATGGATTCGTGCTCCCTCTCCCTCCAGGTTAACACTGTTCCTGCATCATTCACCCATTCACCCTTTATTTTTTTTATTTTTTTCATTTAACTTGCAGTACCTGCGGCTTCACCTCTACAACAGATGTGAGTACCCGTGGGTCCGCCTATGCTAAACCTGCGCACATTTCACGTAGCCGCGAGTTTAGCATAGATGAACCCGTGGGTACGAAACCCTAGATTTTAAATCCTTATAAAAATCAAAATAAACATCACTAAAAAATCAAAATAATGGATTGAATTGATGGACATGGGAGATATGACTTACTTGCAACTGACGAAAGTTGATTTGGTGACCTGGTTTGAGCGCTATAAGCGGTTGAAGTAAGGGGTTCTTTTGCTCTTTTGCTCCAACAAAATGACTTTGTGTGTTATGTGGACATTTTGTCACTATTTATAAAAATTACATGAAATTTTTAACCACTTTTACCAACTTTCATATAGTTGCAAAATTATTTTTTAACTTTATTTAATACTAATGACGTTTTCAAGTTGTTTTGATTAGGTGAAGTTCTACAAGGCATTTCTCACTATTTTCACAACGGTGATCGTATAAAGGTTTGATTTCCTTTATGGCATGTCAGTTTAGTTCAGTACGTCCTGACGTTTTATGTCATATTGAAATCTCTTTTGATCATTTTTATGTGTCATTTTCTACTAATCTAGTGGTCTTCATGATATCTACAACCCTTTTGTCATTTGAAATCTCAAGGGACTTATACATTATATCTCATTTTTACCTAATATTAAGTTCCCTGGTATCTATAGAGTCTTTTTTAAGCTCGTGTTAGACTCTTTAAAAACAAATAAGATCGTCAAGTATACTTGTTCACTTTAGACTCACTAAAGGAATTGAAGGGACATCCACTTAGGTATAAGTTCACCCCTTTTCCGAACCTTTGTGGATTAAGTATGAAAAATGTATACTCTAGTCATATGTGGCTAGAAAATTTCTTCTCTCATGGTTTTATACTTTTTTGGGTGAGGAGACTAACTCTATGAAAAAGGACCTTTTGGAGTCTTCTTCAGGGTTTTCAGACTCTCGAAACATGAAAACACCAGTGAGCATTCACCAACTCGGGCTCTATGTGAAATCCACGAGTAGGTATATGGAGTTATTGTTTAATTTTTTCAGACTCCTTAAATATGAAAACACCGGCAATAAAATACCAACTCGGGCTTGATATTAAAATCCACGAGTGTGTGTATGGAGTTGTTGTTTAAGTTTTTTAGACACCTTAAAATTGAAAACACCAGCGAGCATGAACAGATCCAGGCTCGATATTAAAATCCATGGATCAGTGTTATTGAGTATTAGTATATCTCTTCTTCAAACTCGTTACAACATGAAGAAGGTCTTGAGTTTCCCTCTCATGGACTCATTAAATTACACATGGTTGGACTTATATCAAGCAGTCTTCTCCCTCTTTCTTCGAGATTGTTTTCAAAAATGAAGAAGGACCATTGAGTTTTCTTTCTTGGACTCATTAAAACTAACAAGAAGGACATTCTTTAATAAAAAGAGAAAAGGGAAGGGACGAATGTCAAGTATCTTTCAATATAAAGGCAACAAGTCAAGTATGTCCTTGAACACAACACCTTTTTGAGTCTTTTTCAAACAAGCTGGGTTTTAGTTTTGGCCTTAGGATGAACCTAATCTCAGAGTTTTTAATCCTCCAATTGGTTACTCTTCCAGTCATATGGAGAATCTGTTAATGTCTGCTACATTACAGATTTATATTATGGTGCCTTTGTCGTCAAAAGCTGCATAAGTCACTCTTGTATCGTGCTCACTGTTCAAGGACACCCCTTGTGTCGGCAATTCTGTAGTTACCTTGACCCCGTGTGTCGGCCATTCCTTGGTGTCAATATGTTTCATCATGTACTCAGTCCTATTCTAGATCAAATAAACCTTTTGATTATATCTCGTGTTGGATGATGGAGGATGGCGCAAGGCCTCCCTTCCAGCAGACATTTTCCCATCGACTTCAACTCATCTTACTCTGGGAATGAAGTTTAGAGTTTCGGGTAGTACCTTAGGGATTGCATTCATTAGTGACAATTTACCTCACCGTTGAATAGAAGGAATACATCAATTTCCCCTACTCAATGGATTCTTCAAGTGTTTGAATTCAAGACCTCTTATTCACACTTGTTAGAATGTACTAGGTACCTTGGGCCCCATTATCATTAATGGTGGGTGCCCTCGCATTTGTTAACGATATACATCATTGGTCGGTAATCAAATGGTATCCTCCATGTTTGACCTCAACTCATTTATTTTCATGGTTAGGATTCGTACCTTGACGGTTTGGATGAATACCTTGGGCCTATAATAGCATCATCACCTTTTGTTATTGCCCAAGTTGCGTAAGATTGAGTCACACCCATTTTTTTTATTCTTGATGACACATAGATCCAGTTTGTTGTTATGGCTATGATATCATGTTTGACATGGATCCACGCTTTTATTTCAGTGGCCATGCTATATACGTATTTTAGTTATGTATTGGAGATTATGTTATACCATTGTAAAGATTGTAAACTGCTCGCTGACTTTGTTTATGTTTCATGTACTGTTTGTGACCTCATCATGAGACCTCTTTGCTCCTCATCTGATTGAATTGTAATGTATTTCGTCCATCACTTCCCTCTGACCTCACACATTAGCAGGCATCTGTTATCAGTCAAATTCACACTTCTTCGTCTGTGACCAGATTGCCTTGTCGGTCACACAAAAGTACATTATGGATGGAAGAGATTACCTTGACCCTAGATGACTTGGAGATGAACCTTTCAATCCTTTCCTCATAAGCATATTTCTCTTCCTATTTTAATACATAACCATGACCCTCATGCTTGTCAACCAGTGGCTCAGCCACTGGTATCTCTACTGACAACCCGTGGGTGTCAATTAAAAAGTTGCACCCGCTAGATGCAAGTTAGGACACTTGCGAGTCACTCGCTAGTTTTCCTATATCATAGTTGCGGGTGTCTTAAGAAAAAGTTGAAAAAATAATTAAAAACACGAATTGGGATTAGTTGAGGCAGGTACCCAAACTACCCCAACTTCCCAACTCAACCACCTTTTTGAACCTTCCCTCCTTGCCTTGCTATAAATACAAGGGGAGGGGCTTGAGAAAGGGACCTTATGATCATTGGAGAAAGTTATTCCGGAGAAATTCATAGCTAAGAGAGAGGAGCAGGATCCCAGGGTCCGGTTACGACGGTGCCGGTGCAGGACAGGTATAGCTTTATGTACATTCTGCATTTGTCAATAATATTTGGACATTATTCCTTTTCCAATAGATTTTCTTATGTCTATTGACATTTGATTACAAGTTGATGTTATGTTGTCTTATTAATATTAATCTCTTATTTGTGGTCAAACTGGTTTGAGGAAGGTTTTATGTTTGTTTTGCAGGTTGTTGCATAGGAGAACAAAGGGAGAAAAACTTGGATCGACCTTCGAAATAAGGTACACACTTTCCCAACCCCAATCCTATTTTCTTAATAACAATGTTTGCAAATCTTTATATGTCTATTTGATAACCTCAGTACGTTGGTAGTATTTCCCCTGCTATAAGAGTAATTTTCCTAACAACAGAAAGCATTGCAGCCTAAAAGTGAAAAGTGCATAATATTTATTGGATATTCTGAAAATGTAAAAGGTTATAGACTTCGTCAATCACATTCTCATGATATAATAATTAGAAGAGATGTAAAATTTGATGAAAATATCTTGGCCTGCAAGCCTAACTCTGCGTTTGTGCCATCTGTGGCCTGCGGGCCTAATTTGGCGCTTATGGCTTCTTCTACTCCCAACTTTCTTGAAAACATTCCAATTCTCGTTTATGATCATAATAGTGAAAATGAAAGTCCACCTCCTCCTGCTCATTTTCCTCTAGCACAACCGCTTCCTCTATGGGTCCATTTAACATTCGAACTAGATGGTGATCTTGTCGGTGATCCTGGAGATCAACGCCAAACACATTCTCAGTTCCAGCGAGCCTCTTCTCTTTTGGGTCAAGTTTCATATGTTAAATTTTCAGTATTAAATTACAATACTAAAGGATCTTTGCTGAGAGAATAACATCTACAGTATATCAATGCATGACAAGCATCACAAGCATCACAAGAATCAAAAGCATAGAGACAAGAGACACAGAGTTTCCGTGGGGAAAACCCTAAGGTGAAAAACCCCACAACTTCCTCAGAGATAGAGAGAGCAATAGCTCAACCAAAATACAACCAAATAATACAGAGATAGTCTCCTAGCAGATGATCCTCCTCCTCCTCACTAGTGCGCCACTTTTCAGAGAGAGAGATAGATGCTTTTCCGAATGAGTAAAATAGAGATCTCCTATCTCTATTTATACTCACCTTTTTGCCCAGTGACCTACTGGGGCCGACTTGTCTACTTGAGTACATCCACATTATATTATATATTAATTAGGGCCGACCCCATAAGGTGGTCTAATAACCCATCGGCAAGTACACACACTTGCGACACTTGTCAATCCACATGACGACACTTCCTTATAGAGGAATAACACATCTCTTATAAGGGTACAATAAATATAATATATAATACACAGATGAAATACATTCCGAAGTTACATATACATCAACACTCCCTCTTAACTAGGAAGGTATTTCTCGACACAGATCTGCTAGACAAGTCTTCTTCTCTCGATCATCGTCATCGATGCATCGTCATCATCATCGTCACTGCTGCTGCTATCTCATCCAATCTCTGTCTCTACTCGTCATAGGAAGTTCTACAGAGCCAGTCCTTTTTCATACTGGATGTAGGCCCACCACCTGCAGGTCTTCGTCATCACTGGCCATACTGTGGAATCCTCAGGACTTTTACGTGCGTCACAAAACCTCGAAAGAGCATCCCAGGCTGTTACGAGCACACAGCTCTACCTATAGGATCTCCCAGGGCGCTATTACATGTGACCCCACCACAAAACCTCGCAAGAGCATCTCAGGATGTTACGGGTACACAACTCCGACCTGAAATCTCCCAGGGCGCTATTACATGTGGTCCACCATAAAACCTCGTAAGAGCATCTGCCAGATATCCCAGGGTGCTATTACATGCCATAGGCAAAACCTCGTAAGACTATCTGCAGATCTCCCAGGGCGTTATTACATGTGGTCATGGCAAAACCTCGCAAGAGCATCCCAGGACTGATTACGGGCACACAGCCCAACCTATCGGATCTCCCAGGGCGCTATTATATGCCATAGGACAAAACCTCGTAAGAGCATCTGCCAGATATCCCAGGGCGCTATTACATGCCATAGGAAAAACCTCGTAAGACTATCTGCAGATCTCCCAGGGCGCTATTATATGTCCTCCCAGAGCAAAACCTCGAAAGAGCATTTGCCAGATGTCCCAGGGCACCGATATTACATGCCATAGGCAAAACCTCGAAAGACCATCTGCAAATCTCCCAGGGCGCTATTACATGCTCATCTGCACAACCTGATCCACGGCCATAGAGTATCAACCTGATACTCACCATACATCATCCTGATGTATCCATGATCATCCTGATCATCAACACTGCAACGTCCTGCTGCATGTCATCTGGAGCAACATCCTGAAGCTCTTCATCCATGATCATCCTGATCATTACTGCAACATCCTGCTGCATATCATCTGGAGCAACATCCTGAAGCTCGTCATCCATGATCATCCTGATCATCACTGCAACATCCTGCTGCATGCCAAGTATCTATCTGATACATATCATCATACATGATCCTCCTGATCATCAATGCATCTACCTGATGCATACCAAGTATCTACCTGATACATATCATCATACATGATCCTCCTGATCATCAATGCATCTACCTGATGCATACCAAGTATCTACCTGATACATATCATCATACATGATCCTCCTAATCATCAATGTATCCACCTGATACAAATACAAATACATGATACATATCACCATACATGATCCACCTGATCATACAATGTACCCACCTGGTACATATACAGATACATGGTCCAAGCATCCAACATGATGCATATACAAAATACATACACATGATCCAACTGATCATATCCAGCATCTACATGATGCATACATACATACAAAAATGATCCAACTGATCATATCCAGCATCCAACATGATGCGTACATACATAAAAAAATGATCCAACTGATCATATCCAGCATCCAACATGATGCGTACATACATACAAAAATGATCCAACTGATCATATCCAGCATCCAACATGATGCGTACATACATACAAAAATGATCCAACTGATCATATCCAGCAGAAACCAGAACATCATCCTGATGCTCATCATCCAGCGCTTACATCCACAGCCATGTGAAGGATCCTCCTTCCAACATGCTTGGAATGGCTTCAGCAAATGTGTCCATCACTTCTTCCTCGAAGTATCCTCGATCTGAAGAACGCCAAGCCTCTCTCTGAAGTACTCGAACTTCACCCTGGCTAGTGGCTTCGTCAACACATCTGCAATCTGCTCGTCCGTCGCAACATACATGAGCTTCACAGCTCCTCTCTGCACCATATCCTTGATATAGTGATATTTGATCTCTATGTGTTTCGACCTGTCATGAAACACTGGGTTCTCGGACAACTTCACACAACTCTGGTTATCACAGAAGATACCAGTAGCCTCCAACGGGAGATCAAATAACTCAGACAGTAGCTTCCGTAGCCATACTGCCTCACAACTAGCTGAACAGGCTGCAACATACTCTGCCTCAGCTGTACTCAGTGCTACGCAAGACTGCTTCCTGCTAAACCAAGAGATCACACCTGATCCCATACTGAAGCAACACCCAGATGTGCTCTTCCTATCTGCAGCACTGCCAGCCCAATCTGAATCAACATAACCCTGCAGGTTAAACTTTTGATTTGCCTCATATCTGAGCCCATAATCCACTGTACCCTTTAGGTACCTCAGAACATGCTTTACAGCAACCAGGTGAACACTCCTCAGATCCGTCAGGAACTGGCTCAATGTGTTCACAGCAAAGCAAATATCTGGTCTCGTGTTCGTCAGGTACATCAAGGACCCAATAATCTGACGATACATAGAAACATCAACTGGCTCAGATGAAGCATCACAAAGAAGCTTCAGATTCGATGCCATAGGTGTGGCCATGGCTTTGCAATCCATCATCCCAAATCTCTTCAGGATATCTACTGTGTACTTCCCTTGACCAAGGAAGATCCCACCTGCATTCTGCCACACCTCCATACCTAAGAAATAGTGCATCATTCCCAAATCTTTCATATCGAATTCAGCTGCAAGCTTCCTCTTGGTATCTGCAATCATTCTGTCATCTCCTGTCACAAATAGGTCATCCACATATAGTAGTAGAATCACAGGATTCCCTTCCTCAACCTTGTAGTAAAGGTTGGAATCCGCTTTACTCTTGGTAAAGCCCAAACTAGATAGGAAACTGTCCATCCTACCATACCAGGTTCTGGGAGCTTGCTTCAAGCCATACAAGGCTTTCTTCAATCTGCATACATAAGATTCCCTGTCATGTATTTCAAAGCCGAGTGGCTGTTCCACATATACTTCCTCTTCTACTACACCGTTCAGGAAAGCTGTCTTGACATCCATCTGGTGTATCTTCCATTTCATTGCTGCAGCCAGGGCAAGTACTGTTCTGATGGAAGTATATCTGGCTACAGGTGCAAAGGTTTCTTCATAGTCTATTCCTTCCTTCTGAGAGAAACCACGAGCTACGAATCTTGCTTTATATTTTTCCACACTGCCATCTGCAGCATGCTTGATTTTGTAGATCCACTTGGAAGTCACAACAGACTTCCCTTTAGGTCTTGGGACAACATCCCAAACATCATTCTTCATAATTGATTGGTATTCCTCAACCATAGCATCCTTCCATTCTTTCTTTTCTGCTGCCTCTTCATAACTGGAAGGCTCTTTGTTCATGATGTCACAGAGTAAAGCAACATAACTGGTGTGTGATCTGGTTCTCTTCTTTGCTCTGTGTTCTTCTTCTGGAATGCCAAATTTTTCTACATCATGAATGAGCTCTCTAGCCCATACAGGTTTCCTCTTGTGAGAGTTATCCTCACGGGGTGGATCTACAGGTTCTTGTGGATCTTCAAACTCACGAGCAGTTTCTGGAACTGCTTCAGTCATGGTAGTGTCCTGAAATCTTGTTTCCTTAGGTTCTTCATAAACTTCGGTAGGTGCCTTTCTTGATTTGATGAATGCTGAATTCTCATCAAATGTTACATCCCTGCTGACATCAATCTTTTTGAACCCTGGAAAATATATTCTGTAAGCCTTCGAGCTTTCACTATAACCTACAAAGATACCCTTCTTTCCTGAAGGATCTAGTTTAGTCCTCTTCTCCTTTGGGACATGAGTGTATACTGGACAACCAAATATTCTGAGATGGCTGACTTCAGGTTTCTTACCAGAAAAGACTTCTTCTAGTGTCTTGTTGTCCAATATCTTGTGTGGTGTTCTGTTCTGCACATATACAGCTGTTCTAGCTGCTTCTGCCCATAGATGCATAGGAAGATCTTGGTCATGCAACATTGCCCTTGCTGCTTCCATGATTGTTCTGTTCTTCCTTTCTGCAACTCCATTCTGTTGAGGATTATAAGGAGCAGTCAACTCCCTCTTAATCCCTGAATCACTGCAAAGCTTCTTGAAGTCATTTGAGGTGAATTCTCCACCATTGTCAGATCTGAATGTTTTGATTTTCTTGTCAGTTTGATTCTCCATCAAGTTCTTGAATTCCTTGAATTTATCAAACACCTCATCTTTGCCTTTCAAGAAGTATACCCAAGTCTTCCTGGAGAAGTCATCAATAAATGATACATAGTAAACATACCCACTCAGGGAGCTAGATGACATAGGGCCACATACATCTGAGTGGATGATTTCTAGGATATCTTTTGCCTTGCTTTCACTGCTTGGGAAAGCCTTCTTATTGTTCTTACCTTTTGCAAATCCTTTGCAAACACCTTCATGTTTGGTCTTGATTTCAGGAAGACCCTCTACAGCCTTGCTTGCAATTGGAAGTGCTCTATAGTGCATGTGAGCAAGTCTTCTATGCCAAAGTTCACTTGGCTCCATGGATTCATGTACCATGGCATGTTCAGGTTGACCCTTTAATTTATACAGTCCTCCCTCTTGCTCTCCAATCACTACTGCATCATCTATGGTCTTTCCCTTTGGCCACATTAGTACTTGGCCATCAACAAATGCAACCCTCATACCTTTTGCATCTAAAGCAGAGATGGAGAGTAAGTTCTTCTTGAGCCCAGGTACATAGAGGACTTCCTTCATCTTCAGAGATTTTCCAGAATCTAGGTTGTAAGAGGCTTCACCACTTCCTTTGATTGGGTATTGATAATCATCCCCAAGTTTCACCTTATGGGGTGACTCATGTTCAGATAGGTTTACAAAGGATTCTTTAAACCCAGTCATGTGTTTGGAAGCCCCACTATCAATCAACCAATCATTACATCCATGGGAGATTGTACCTGTAAGAGCAGAGATCAGAACATATTCTTCTTCACTTGATGAGACATCATCACTATCACTTTCTGCCCTTGCCTTCTTCTTTGGGGGTTCATCATCTTCGGCAGCATGAGCATGAAATCTTCTTTTGCTGCCCTTCTTCTTCTTACTGAAGTTTTTGTTATTATCCCTTTTGTTCTTGGGACAATCTGAAGCATAGTGACCCTTCTCATTGCATGTAAAGCATCTTAGGTCCTTCTTATGAGTTCTTTTGTGGTGAGAGTGATCCTTCTTGGTTTTGCTTCTTTTGGTGTGAGCTGCAAGGGCTTGATCTTCTCCTCCCATCTTTTCCTCACGAGCTATAAGTCTAGCTTCTTCTTGAGAACATTCTTCCCGAATTCTACTGAAGGAGATCAACTTCTTCCTTGCACAAATTCCTTGAATAAAGGAATCCCATGACCTGGGAAGGCCATTTAGAGTAGTCATCACCACCTCACCATTCTCCACCATTTCATCCACTGCTTCTAATTGTTCCTTGATCTGAGAGACCCTTGAAAAGTAAGATTGAATGGTTTCTCCATTCTGAAACTTTACTGCTTTTAATTGGTTCCGCAGGGTCATCTTCCGATTTATGTTCTTTCCTTCAAATAGCTTGGTCAAGGATTCAAACATCTCCTTGGGTGTCTTGAGAGAAGACACATGGGGTATGAGATGGTCTTTGATAGAATCAGCAATGATTCTCTTTGCCTTGACCAAGTTCTTCTTGTGTACTGCCTTGGCCTCTTCATCCTCTGGGATAGGGATGTCTTCTTTCACATATGAGTCCAACTCATTCTCTTCTAGGATTAGCCCAATCCTATACTTCCAAGCTCGGAAGTTATCAGCCCCTTCAAGCTTATCCTCAAGCTTGGTGTGAAGAGACATCTTTAAGAGTACTTCAAATGGAAATAGAAAAGATTTAGAACTTACCACTTGAAGTGCTTGAAAACTGGATCTGGTCCCAGATTAGGGTTTGTCAGTGAAACCCTAAAAATTCAAAATGTGAATTTCAAAATTCCGGAAGGATAGAAAGATGCACCTTGGAGAGCTGATCGGCTTAGTACATTCAGAATTTGAGATCAGCAAAGTCTTGCCCTTCAAAATTGCCTTTTTGTCTTCCCGGGTTCACTAGGGAGAGCCCTGAATTAGGGTTTGAGTTTCCCGGAGATCTACCCAGCCAAAAATCTCGATCCAAAGCTCAAACCTTCGATTTTTGCAAGGAGGTTCCAGCTGTGCCTTCAGTTTCCAGAAATTCCTATTTTTGTGGAAACCCTAATTTTTAGGGCCAAAACTGAAAATGCTCGGAACTGAAATCTGATTGGACAGAAAGATGCGCCTTGATGAGTAGATCCAATCTACTATACTGAATTTCAAAAATCTGTGGAGAGAAACCCAATAAACAAGCAATACAAGCTTTCGTCACTGCAAAATGTCTTCTTCTCAGTTAAGCTCTGATACCATGTTAAATTTTCGGTATTAAATTACAATACTAAAGGATCTTTGCTGAGAGAATAACATCTACAGTATATCAATGCATGACAATCATAATATGACAAGCATCACAAGCATCACAAGAATCAAAAGCATAGAGACAAGAGACACAGAGTTTCCGTGGGGAAAACCCTAAGGTGAAAAACCCCACAACTTCCTCAGAGATAGAGAGAGCAATAGCTCAACCAAAATACAACCAAATAATACAGAGATAGTCTCCTAGCAGATGATCCTCCTCCTCCTCACTAGTGCGCCACTTTTCAGAGAGAGAGATAGATGCTTTTCCGAATGAGTAAAATAGAGATCTCCTATCTCTATTTATACTCACCTTTTTGCCCAGTGACCTACTGGGGCCGACTTGTCTACTTGAGTACATCCACATTATATTATATATTAATTAGGGCCGACCCCATAAGGTGGTCTAATAACCCATCGGCAAGTACACACACTTGCGACACTTGTCAATCCACATGACGACACTTCCTTATAGAGGAATAACACATCTCTTATAAGGGTACAATAAATATAATATATAATACACAGATGAAATACATTCCGAAGTTACATATACATCAACATCATAGAACCGTGATCCAGATATTTTTTGAGAAGCTTCAGGGAATCCATATTGGGATGCAGCTATGGATGAATAATATCAGTCCATAATGGAAAATGATACTTGAGAACTTGTCCCTCTTTCGAAAGGACGAAAACTTTTCAAATGTAAATGGGTCTACATAACTAAGTATGCCTCAAATGGAAGTGTTGAAAGGCTTAAAGAAAGGTTAGTTGCCAAAGGTTTTTCTCAAGTTGAAGGAATTGACTACAATGAAATATTTTCCCATGTCGCCAAAATGAAATCCATCTGCCTTGTTCTTTCCCTTACAGCCTTACATAAATGGGAGGTCCATCAAATGGATGGCAAGTCTTCCTTCTTACATGGGTATTTGTTGGAGGAAATTTACATGTAAAAACCTCCTGGATATATTCATAATGACTCTAGTCTTGTATGTCTCCTTAAGAAATCCCTATAAGGCCTTAAGCAAGCTCCACGAGCCTGGCATGCCAAAATGGATAACTTTCTCCTTGAAACTGGTTTTTCTAGATGCCATTCTGATCCCAATGTCTATACCAAGAAAGTAGGAAACAATCTCATCATCCATGTTCTTTATGTTTATGATCTTATTCCAACTGGTAGCGACCCTAAGATTTCATCCCATGTGAAATCCAGTCTTAAGTGAAAATTTGAAATGACAGACTTAGGACATTTGCATTATTTTCTTGGCCTCCAAGTCTTGCAAACCACATAAGGAACCTTTCTTTCTCATTCTAAGTATGCTTGTGACCTTCTTCATTGCTTTCACATGGAATATTGTAAACCAACCCCTTCTCCCTTCCAATCTGGAGTCAAACTTTATGCCACTTGCACTTCACCCAAAGTTGATTCCACCCTATATCGTCAGCTTGTTGGTAGTCTCTTATACTTGACTTATACCCGTCCTG
The DNA here is from genome assembly GCA_027924585.1 of Larix kaempferi. Lineage (NCBI taxonomy): Eukaryota > Viridiplantae > Streptophyta > Pinopsida > Pinales > Pinaceae > Larix > Larix kaempferi. Next base: position 2,562,939 of record BSBM01000809.1, on the reverse strand, counting down.
ATGTTTCCTTTGTTGTTGGTCATGTTTCCCGCTATATGCAAATTCCCCATGAAAGTCATTGGAAAGCAGCAAAAAGAATACTTTGATATATTCGGGGTACAATTCAATTCGGGATTCATTATAGTTCAAGGGGGACTCCTTTGTTGGTTGATTTCACTGATTCAGATTGGGATGGCGATCCTAATGATCGGAAGTCTACTACAGGTCATGTCTTCAATCTTGGTTTTGGACTTGTCACTTAGGATTGTAAGAAACAACAAGATATTTCTCTCTCTTCAGCAGAAGCAGAGTATAGTGCAGTAGTTAACGTCAGTCAAGAATCTTTATGGCTTCGACAAATCCTTTCAGAGTTTGGATTCCAGCAGCAGCATCTGTCACCCCTTTGGTGCGATAATCAAAGTGCCATCAAGCTCACCAAAGATCCTTTTCAACATCAATGTAACAAACACATTGAGATACATATGCACTTCATAAGAAATCTTGTTCATGATCGCATTCTTGAAGTGATATTTTTCCCTACAAATGATCAAGTTGCAGACATATTCACCAAATCTCTTACAGAAGTGAAGTTTTCTAAACTTCGATCTTTGTTATGATTTCAGGAACTTGTCATTATGGGGGGATAGGATCTAATGTCTCCTTCCTTCTCCTAATAGTGTCACTTTTTTAAATCTTTCAATCCTATCCCAAGTTGTTCTTAAGGGGGGATGTTAGGATATTTAGACACTTAGGAGTTAGTTAAGACAACTTGTTATAATATATCCGTTAGGAAAAGAGAACACATAACACACATAATTTTTACGTGGAAACTCAAACTCTTCCCTTTAACATCAAATTCACTTCAACTAACTATGCAATAGAGATATTGTGTGCTGCTTCATCAGCTGCAATTTGTGCAAGTATTCAATGTTATGTTCTGCTATTGCACAATTGCACTCACCAACTGATACTACACATCAACTAATAACTTGTTGTTCTGATATTGCGCAACAATATCAGATGGAACTCCGCATGTTTTTAGATGTGTTCGTTCTATTTAAGTGCCATAGTCCTTCAGACAATCTACAACCTAATGTGCATCATATGATTTGTCCTTTCAGTTTAACGCACTTGCCTCATATCATTCGCATCATGACGTGCATACTTGATTATGACGCAAATTTGTCTTTGCGCATCTGATGGAATTCTTTACTTCGCATACTTCAAGTTAGTATTTGTGCGTCTATGAAACTTCTTTGCATCGGATATTGTAAGATATGCTTCAGTTATGTCTCTGCGCGGACCTATATTAGAACATCTGTGATTGTTTGTGTGTTGTTTTCTATACTATCATTTGGTCCTCACACACTTACGCATCTTTTGTATTCTTCCTTTTTGTCTTAATGCAATCGTCACAGATCTAAAACATCATTCTACACACCATCAGCTATTCCTTTCCTCTGGTTGTGTGTACTCGACTCTATGCTAGATCATATTGTTCTGATTCCACGATCCCTTCATGCCCCAAATAAATTTGTATCTTCCACTTACAAGCACTTCATACTTGCTACCAAGCTTACTTCAAATCTCCAACTTGTTTCTTATTTATACATGTCTTGCACGGATTGTATGTCCACAAGTTGGTTGTGGCATTCCTTTTTCTTTGCTTCATGGTTTATGCTTTTTCCACATGTCATCTTATCCGCTATTGATGTGTCATATCTTGTGGGTCTTGTGCATACATGGTCCTTGACTTAGTGGAACTTTCACCCTTGTGGTACCATCACTTGTGGGTCTTGTGCACTTGATGATTCATTAGCTGTGGAATTTGCACATATACTATCTTCAACCGCTACATACTTCTTGGAACTTGTGCATACTTCAAAAACTGAAAGCTTCTTTTGATTGGAGATATTTACGTGCTTCAAAAACTGAAAGCTTCTTTTGATTGGAGATATTTACGTGCTTCCAGGACTTGCATAACTGCTTGACCATTTCTTGTTTCAAGTTCCTTGCGCAAACCCGAATCTTGACCAATCAATTCTTGACTTTCTTTCGCACTCCCAACTTTTATCCAATGAACAATTTGGCTTGACTGTGCACTCTTGAATCTTGTCCAATCATCTCTTAGGTTACTTGCACACTCGAATCCTTTTCCAACCAGCTCTTTGGATTTTTCCTTGAAGGGGTGTGAATTGGTGGACTTCATGTCTACGCATGTACCACGTGCAGTAGGATGCATTCCTTATGTACTTCTTCAAACTGGATATGCATGATGTACCTATGAAATATACTTTTTAAGACTGGATGCACTTCTGGATATACTTCTTCATACTGGCCTCCATATCCTTCTCCATATTGCATGCGCATATACCACCTCAAAGTGGCTTTCATATACTTATTTAAATTGGAATCAGAATACTGAATTCTCTTTGACATCAGTTGGAATCCTCTTTGACATTAGTTGACATTGATGACAACCAAAGTTCAACAATCTCCCCCTTTGGCATTGATGTCAACACCTTATGAAATTGTGCATAATCATCTTTTGAATATTGTACAATTCATCTGTACTTGTCGCAGTACTCCCCCTGTGTATATGATTCCCCTGAGTTCTTTTCCATTTTGAGCCTTCAACCTCTATGCATTCTGCTGTTAATTCTGCGCGGACATCATGCTTCATGATGATTCCAATTGTGTTGTTGCATGCTTCTGTAATGACTTGGCCTCGTACTCTTTCTAAGATTGACTTCTTGATCATCTCTTCTACTTGATCAACTCCGTGCTATTTATCCCCAACTTCATCATCTTTCTCATCATCTTTATTGTTGCATACTTTTGCTTCATGTCGTTTCTTATTTAGTTACATTACTTCTCAGCTTCATGTCATGTTCTTTAGCTTCATGCTTTTCTCCCCCTTTGACATCAATGGAAAAGAGGTATTATTACTAGCGCAATTATATATTCTCTTTTCTTTTTCTTTGCACTAGCCTTCTCTTATCTTCTTAGAGGGATAACTCCCCATGTCTTCATGCTTCATTTCTTTTGCTATATTTTATGTGCCGATAAACTGCAGTTTGTACATTATTTTCATAACCATATTTAATGTGCTCCCCTATATAGGTTCTATCTTACTTCTCAATCTCTTGTTACTGTCATAACACATCATTCTTTCCGCAGTTATTTATGCAATCTTCATGTTGTTCCATTTGTGCAATACCGAAACCGGTCTGCATTCATGCCTCCTTGTCTACGTTCTCACTCTATTGCGGATTGGAAACAACACCCAGTTTCTCCCTGAGATAGTAAAACGTACCTCGTGGGAGAGGTTTTGTAAATATATTCTCAATTTGTTCTTTAGTATCAACATATTCTTATTTGACACTATTTTAAACTACTTGCTCTCTCACAAAGTGGTACTTGATGGGAATGTGTTTAGTTTTGCAGTGCATATCAGGATTCTTGGAGATGCTTGTTAAATATACAGCATCATGATTCATTATCCAAGCCAATCTTGTGCAGCCAATATTGGGTCTCATGTGTTGAGGTAGGGACCCTAAGTTGGACTTAGGAACTTGGAGTATATTCTTGAGTTGGACTCAAGAATGACTAAGCCTTCAGTTGCAAAAGTTTATGCATCATGTCTTGAGGTGAATCATTTGATGTATCAAAGTGATGATGTTGTAAATTCTTGTTGGACAAGGCTCAGGACTTGTGTGCCAAGTCAGATTCACATGTAGACCTCCAGTTACAGTAGGTACCCATGGGGTGGACCTCCAATTATAGAGGTATATGCTTTGCATGTTGAAGCATTAATGTTGTGTTATGTATTACTAACCATGGTCACCGATTGCTATTAATTCTCCTTTAGATACTGGCCACATCTAGAGTGAACTACTTTAGCATATGATCATTTGGTCTGAGAGTAATATAATATGATCACAGCATTTGACAAATCTTCTGAGTATAATCTGATATGATAGATAATTAAAGTTAACACATATTGACCATGCAGTAAAGATAAGAGATAAAGATAAATGCATAGATAAAAAGAGAATTCAAATTGCTCATGATATTTTTAAGTGAACTCAATTTTTTAAGGTTCGGTTAAAGCCACAATGTATGCCTCAATTAATTAAAGAACTCACATTGTTCACTACAGGTAAATCAATCAAGATGATTTCACTTAATAATAGTTAACTAAGTGTTAATAAAGAAGGACTAGTTAACTAAAGTGTTTTGCATTGATTACACTTTAGTTAAACTAAAAGAAGACACTTATGTTAAAATAAAAGACGATACTTGAGTTGTGACACTTGCATGATGACACTTAAGTTAGCCACCTAAATAAGTGGGAAATCTTTCAGTTAAGAGGTGAGTTCATCCTAAGACTCATTTCAGTGAGTTAATGTACTGCATGACAAGTGGGGTGTTCTTCTTCATGCAAGATTGATACATCCATATGGAGCACGAGTTTATCATGAAGTTAGAAGATAAAAATAGAAGCTAATGCATGTGAAGAATATATAAATGTGTTATATAGTGAATTCAATGTGAATCGAATTCTCTTCTCCCTTGAAGGCAAGGCACTTCTCTTTGTGTGGGATAATTATCCAAGAAGGAAATTCACATTCTTTGCATGTGATGCGCCATTACCCATGCAACCATTCGCTACAGCTTCCATGGCTGTGATTCTTTCTTGTTATTAATGTGTTGGGTACATGGAAAGTTGATACAGTTGATCTCTATTCTCTATTGTTTAGTATTCTCTCTTAGCACCTAGGGTGCCGAAAGTAATCTACTATTTTGTAAAATACATTCTCTACTATCCATCATAATTATACTATGAATATTTGTTGGGGTTTTTCAACCTCATTTTTTTTAGGGTTTTCCCCAGGGTACATATTGTGTTATGGTTGAATGTTTCATGTGGTTGAATGGTTCATTGATTCAAGTATTCATTATTTCCGCACTTAAGTTTTAAAGTTCAAAGCTCATCATATTTGCTCAAAAATTAACATGGTATCAGAGATCAAGGCATGAAGGAGATAATATTTGTCAAGAAAACTTGAGCCTAAGTAGATACTGAGGAGTTGAGCACAATACGTGAGAGCCATGGCACCGATTTATGTTAGACCGGAAGACCGTCTTGAGGGCACTTTGAATTTCAACACTTGGAAGGCGAGGGTGTTGAACATCTTGGAGGAACATGACTTGAATGGCTATGTATCCATTGTGGTGGAGGAGCCTACACCTAATGAAGGGCGCATCAACTTCAAGAATAACCAAGCTAAATCCAAATGGATTCATCTATGATTCGATAAAGGACAATTTGATGTCCATGATCACTCTGTTGAAGACCGCAAAGGAGTGTTTTGATAACTTGACAAACCTATATGAGAAGAAGGCACCGATTCAAAAGAGGGAACTGAAGAATAAGCTTCAAAACCTCAATATGGATAAGGATGAGACAATGGCCTCCTTCTTCACCAAGATATATCAAGTAAGAGATCATCTTTCTAGTATTGGAGTAGTTGTGGATGAAGATGATCTTCTCCAAACCGCCATTGATGGTCTACCATCCTCATGGTAGACATTCTTGTGGGAAAAGGTCAAGAGGTACAACCTAACTTCAAAATCTTTTGGTATGACTATCTCCAAGATGAGGGGCAAATCTAGAGAAATTTAGTGTGCGTCAAAGAATAAAACCTTGCCCTCACGAAAAGGATGAATAAAGGCAAGAAGAAATTATCTCAAAATAAGTTTTCCCATTTGAAGAAGAAGGTATACAAAAAGGACTTTGATAAGTCGAAGGTTATATGCTAAAACTGTGACAAGAAGGGCCATTGTGCAAGGGAACGCATAGCAAAGAAAAAGGGAAAAGGAAGGTTCCATCCTTCTACCACTATAGAAGATGAAACTACTCAGAAGAATGCACCCAGAGAAAAGGAGACAAGGAGGGATCATTCCCTAGTCTCATCACTTTCTGAATTCATCATCACAAGTGAGGATACATGGTTGTTTGATAGTGGCGCATCCAAACATATGATTGGTTATAAGAGCGCCATCACCAATCTCAAGGAGAAAAATTTTGCATGCAAGGTAGAGTTGGGAGACAACAATCTATTCGATCCAAGGAGTTGGATCCACCTCCTTCTAGCTGTGTTCAGGAGATATTTTACATGTGGAGGACATTCTTTATGTTTCTGGCTTGAAGAATAACCTCCTATCAATTTTGGTTCTTGAATATAAGGGCTTTCGATTTATCTTCATGGATAATCAAGCACTATTATGGTTGAAGAACAAAGACTTCAAATATGCAATAGTGATTGGAGTTAGAGAGGGAGGTATCTACAAGGTACCTAAGAAGTACATTCAAGCTATGTTTCACAACACTATAAGTCCATGTGAGCTATGTCATAGGAGGCTTGGTTACCTCCACTACAAAGCACTACCAGGATTACAGCAAATGGTGAAAGATATGCCCGTAATTGATTTTGAGCATGATAGTGTATGAAAGGGTTGTGCACTTGGGAAGAATGTTACAAAGAGTTTCTCTAGAAGTACTACTAGATCTAAAGGAATTTTAGATTTAATACATTCTGATGTATTTGGTCCCATGGCACCCCCTTCCTTGAGTGGCTATTTATATTATGTATGGTTTATAGATGAATTCTATAGAAATTCATGGATTTATTTCCTAAAGCCTAAGAGTGAAATTCTTAGCAAGTTTCAGGAATTCAAAGCCCTAGTTGAGAATCAGACAAGAAAGCACATCCATGGTTTGAGATCTGACAATGGAGGTGAATTTGATTCACATGTGTTTAATGAGTTTTGTAGTGATGCAGGAATTTGTATATAGATAATTGTACCCTACAACCCTCAATAAAATGGAGTTGCTGAAAGGAAGAATAGAACCATATGTGAGACTGCAAAATCCATGATGCATGATCAAGACCTATCTACCTCATTATGGGAAGATGACACCAGTACAACAATATATATCCAGAGTAGAATACCTCATGCCATTTTGGATGAGAAGACATCTAAAGAAGTGTTCATTGGTGAAAAACCAGATATTTCACACATGAGGATATTTTAGAGTCCTGCATACATTCATGTGCTGAAATAAAATACGACAAAGATGGATCCATCGAGAAAGAATGGAACCTTTGTTGGTTATAGTGAATCATCCAAATCCTACAGAATGTATGTGCCGGGTGAAATACACATTGAGGTCAGTCGATATGTGACCTTCCATGAAGAGGCATCATTCAAGCGATCAAAAGATATTCATTATGATACAGACATAGAGGAGCATGAGAATCCTATGATGGAGGACCCAGATACTGATTCTCCCCATTCAAATTTTCAGAGGGAGAATCCAACAATATTCTCAAATTTGCTAGTTCTCGATGAACCAGTGGAACTGGTTGATGAACCTCATGCCAAGAGGAGTTTTGCATGGTGTCGAGATATGCTACAAGATGTAGAGAGGCATGGATCACCATTAGGCTCTTCCAGAGAGTGAAAGCAACCTGAAAAATGTTTAGGGTATGTTGCATAGATGAGTCACTTCCACCTATGAATAAGCTGCAAAGCAGCGAGTATGGAAAGATGCAATGGTAAAGGAATACAAGTCTATTATGATGAATGATGTTTGGGAAGTTGTTCCTAAACTTGAAGCAAACTCCATAGTTACTTCCAAATGGATTTACAAGATCAAGCATGTTGCTGATGGAAGTATTGAAAAGTATAAATCCATATTTGTTTCCCGAGGTTTTTCTCAGAAAGAAGGCATAGAATATGCAGAGACATTCGCTCTAGTGGACAGGTACACCACTATTCAAGTTGTAATCTCACTTGCATATGTTCTAGGATCGAAGCTTCACCAGATGGATGTGATGACATCTTTACTCAATGGTGAGGTTGAGGAAGAGTTTTATATTCATTAGCCTGGGGGTGTTTTGGTTCATGGGAAGGATTCCCATGTGTGAAAATTGAAGAAAGCCTTGCATGGGCTTAAGTAAGCTCCCAGAGCTTGGTATTCAAGAATCGACAGCTATCTTCAAAGACAGGGCTTCTCTAAGAGTGAAGTTGATCCAAATGTGTACTTCAAAGTAGTGAAGAACCAACCGTTTATATTGGTTCTATACGTTGATGATTTCTTCCTCACTAGAGAGGAACAATTGATTGCTTGGTGCAAGAGTGAGCTCACTTCTGAGTTCGAGATGAAATACTTAGGTCTTATGCACTACTTTCTTGGCCTTGAGATTTGGCAAAGAAAATATGAGATATTCTTTCTCAAGGGAACTAGTACATTGTTAATATATTGCGCAGGTTTGGCATGATCGATTGTAAATCCATGAGTACTCCGATGGTTTCCAATTTGAGGAAACTAAATGATTCAGATTCTGGATCGGATCTAGTGGACCCCACTTTGTATAAACAAATTATTGGTTCGTTGATGTACTTGATACAATCGAGACCAAATATATTTATGTTGTGAGTATTCTGAGTTAGTTTATGTCTCATATGTGACAAAGACCTTGGGTTGTTGTTAAGCATGTGCTTAGGTACCTTCGAGGTACGATTGCTTATGGACTCATATATGCCTCCAGTGGAGGGGTGTTGTTACTTGGTTATACTGACTATGATTGAGGTGATAGAATTACGGACCAAAAGAGTACATACGACTATTGTTTTAGCTTGGGTTCTGCTATGATATCTTGGTCCAGTATGAAGTAGGGATCTATAACCAAAATTACTACAAAAGCAGAGTATATTGCTTCTAGTACTGCCTATCGAGAAGCAGTGTGACTTAGGAAGCTACTTGCTAATTTGTTCGGTGAGAATCTTGAGTCTACAATCATTCGATGTGACAATCAAAGTTGCATCAAGCTTTCTGAAAACCATGTGTTTCATAATAAGTTGAAGCACATTGAAATGAAATATCACTTCATCAGAGACATGGTCCGGAAAGGTATAGTGAAACTTCAATACATTGCTACTAATGAGCATATTGCAGATATGTTAATAAATCCTCTGTTACTGACGAAGTTCAGGTACTTTCGAGACAAGCTTGGTATGGCAGAGAATGCCTCTCTCCCTTAGAGGGAGTGTTAAATATACAACATCATGAGTCATTCTCTAGTCCAATCTTGTGCAAGAAGGATTGGGCCTCATGTGTTGAGGTAGGGAGCCTGAGTTGGACTTAGGATTTTGGAGCAGATTCTTGAGTTGGACTCCATAATGACTAAGAATTCAGTTGTAAAATTTTATTCCGCATGTGTTAAGGTGAACGCTTTGATGTATAAAAGTGATGATGGTGTAAATTATTGTTGGACAAGGCTCAAGACTTGTGTGTCAAATCAGATTCTCATGTGGACCTCCAGTTATAGTAGGTACCCATGGGGTGGACCTCCATTTATAGAGGTAGATGCTTTACATGTTGAAGCATTAATGTTGTGTGATGTATTACTAACCATGGTCACTAATTGCTACTAATTCTTCTTTAGAGACTGTCCACCTCTAGAGTGAACTACTTTAGCATATGATCATTTGGTCCGAGAGTAATATAATATGATCACAACATCTGAGAAATATTATGAGTATTAATTTGATATGATAGATAATTAAAGTTAACACATATTGACCATGTATTAAAGATAAGAGATAAAGATAAATGCATAGAAAAAAAAGAGAATTTGAATTGCTCATGAGATGACTAAGTGAACCCAAATTGTTAAGATTCAGTTAAAGACACAATGTATGCCTCATTTAATTAAAGAACTCATAGTGGTCACTACAAGTAAATCAATAAGCATGATTTCAGTTAATAATAGTTAACTAAGTGTTAATAAAGAAGGACTAGTTAACTAAAGTGTTTTCAATTGATTACACTTTAGTTAAACTAAAAGACGACACTTGAGTTGTGACACTTGCATGATGACACTTAAGTTAGCCACCTAACTAAGTGGGAAAGCTTTCAGTTAAGGGGTGAGTTCATACTAAGACTCAATTTAGTGAGTTAATGCACTGCATGAGAAGTGGGGAACTCTTCTTCATGCAAGATTGATACATCTAGATGGATGGCGAGTTCATCATGAAGCCAGAAGATAAAAATAGAACCCGATGCATGTGAAGAATATATAAATACCATACATCTAGATGGATGGAGAATTGGCTATTTTGTCTTAGTTAACTACCCAATACACCCTAGTTAGATAATTTGGGCAAGTTAGAGTTCAGTTTCACATGCATAACTGAGTTAACTACCTCAAGAGGTAGTTCTAGGGCTAGTTAACCCTAGCCACTCATGCATGTCCATGTTTACTCTCTAAGGAGGCTTCACTTGTCTTAACTTAGGCACAAAAACACCTCACTTGAGTGTTCTAAGCCCAGTGACACCCTATCAACTATTGCATGACCATCATTGCTTCCTTAGGAATTTGGAGTTGAGCATTTGGGGTAATTACTATGGATTTCAATAGCCATTGATTTTGTGCATGTGATTAAGCATAAGATTGGTTGCCTATATTTTAAGGCATGTATTTCATTGATGAGGTATTCATTCATGTACTCTCTTTGAGCAATCATTGGTTAAAAACGGTTACATTTTTTGGATCATTACTTGTATATATTCTCTTATATGTATTGCTAACGGTATTACTTATCCATTTAGCTTTTAGATCCATTGGTTCAAAACCTCACATCGTATCAGAACCTTGGTTATTCTAAATAATTTTTTTTATAGGTTTGCATATTAAATATAGAGCTTAGAGCTCATAATCACGATCGATTAACCTCCCTAATTTATTCTTACTTCATTCAACTAGTTTTAATGGAATATTGTTGTGTGGCGAAGGCCTCTACAGGATCACAATGGGATTAGAGACTAAGCCAATTGTTGTGGAAAAGGAAAATTGGTTTAGCCAGATGGACAAAGATTTTGGATTGATATGTCTCTCGATTTCTCCCAACCTTCTATATCACATAAATACTGCAAAATTTCCTAATGAAGACTAGACCTTGTTGGAGAGACTCTTAAGGGAGTAGGATGAGATGAGAGGGCATCAACTAGAGAATTATCTCATAAGTTTGAGCCTGGGTGATTTTGATAATATTCAAGACTTCTTCACAACATCCAAATCATTATTGCTACAACTCAAGTTATGTGGAATATATAAGAAGGATGAGAAACTAATTCTCTCAATCCTATCAAAGCTGATTTTTGCGTATTCAGTTTTTGTTTCTCCTACCATGCTACCAAATTGGCACTTGGAGCTGCTTGGAAGAAGCCTACACTAGATGATTTTTCTTCCTCTCTTACCCATGAGTAAGATAATCTCATTTATATGACGGGTTCCCTGAAGTCAACAAAGGCCCATGCCCTTGCTACAAATCAAGGAAACAAGGAGTAGAATCAAAGATCTACACATGAGACCTCCTCCTCCAAATATTGTAAGACCAAGAAGGATATAATCATATGTAAGTATTGTAAGAAACACAATCATGAAGAACATGAGTGTATGAGGAAAGAGAATGATCAACCAAAACATCTTCTTTTGTGTGGAAAGATCAAAATTCCTCACTATCTCAAGAATTCAATTGAATGAAAAGCCACAAGATGCAAAACATGCACTTGTTGCTATCTTTTCCAAAGAATTAACTTCATGTGTTCTTGACTCGGGAGTTTCAAATCATATCTCTCCTTCCTTGGGGCCATGCACCAAACCTACATTCTTGGGATATGAATAGGTTCAAATCATCCATTCATTTGACGAAGAACCTTCTACGGATCAAGATGAAGAAGGTGTTGACATTGATGAACATGTTGTTGTATATCCAACAACAAGACCACTTTGGGAACATCATACTCTTCATGTAGCATGTCATCTAGTTGGTGTTTCAACATATACATATTCGACCCACTAACATTTTCAAAGTCATCCACATGAGGTCACTATTATAAAGCACTTGATTCCCATCCACAGTTACATGGCTAGTACAAGAGATACACAGCCTTGTTTAGAAGCTAAAGGAAATCCATATCGAGAAGTTACCATGAAGGAGGAGCATCAACATATGATGAAGAACCAACCTTGGCATCCATATCCCCTACCCCCTAGTAGGAAACTTGCATGGTGCAAGTGGAGATCTTGATCAATTTTGGTATAACATGGACATGATATTGATCATGGTTGAATATGATTTCCAAATTCCACTTAACACTATCCTACTTTTTTGTTGGGGGGGGTTCCCACTTTTAGGGGATATTCTTTATGTACTTGGGTACCTAACATGGCTACATATCGACGAGACCCAATTGTTTGTGCATCATACTCGGTGATATTCTCTGGTAGTCCTATTACGCAACTTTATTTCTATGACCTCTGGAACAGCCTCTAGAACCAAATCCAGTTGTCCCTCCTCATCTAAGGGCGATAAATATGTTGAAGATGTAATCTGTTGTCAAAGTATAGGTCTAAGTGAAGATTTTGTAATTTCCCCAAAAATAAACATAAAGAACAAATTTTTAGGAGGTTATAGAGGTAGAAGACTAAGAGGAGCACCCACCTATTACAACTGTGGGTAGGTAGAATACATCGCATTGTTCTGTTATACACCCTATGCACTGTGTAGACACTATCACTGCCATTCCTATACCCTTCCTCGCTACCTCTCAGCAGGTTAGTTTGCACAAAGGTCTCTCTCTATTTTTCCTTCTCTTCACATCCAACATGTGCCTATCTCATCATTACCCTGGACCCATTCTCAATTGCTCCATCCATCCTAAGCTAACATATAGACCCCTGCGCTCTAGTACAAACCTCCTCACCTAAGTTAGGATTAAGGGGTTTGTTGGTGTACATACATATTTGATTTTCATCTCTTTTGCATCTCTAGGGGTCAAGAGTGAACCTACTGGAGTTAATATTCTATTTCTAGGGTTAAATGCACTCTTCTTAGACCAAACCCTAGTTTTTATGGTAAAAAGAACCCTAACAGTCAGCTAGGGTGCCCTCACACCTAGTTTTCCCCCCTTTTTAGGGATTATGGCTCTCTTGCATGAGTTGCCATTTTGTTTTAGGGTTTTGTGAAATTAAGTTAGCAATTAATGTTCAGTTAATTGACTATTGCACCCTAGTTGACTAGTTTAGATTAGTTAACTATCTAATTACCTATTTTGGCATAGTTAAATGTCAAATACAACATAGTTGGATAATTTGGGCTAGTTAGACTTCAATTTCACTTGCATAATTGAGTTAACTACCTCACGAGGTAGTTTTAGGGCTAGTTAAACCTAGTCACTCATGCATGGCCAAGTTTACTCTCCAAGGAGGGTGCACTTGTCTAAACGTAGGCACAAAAGTAACTCACTTTAGTGTTCTATGCCTAGTTCCACCCTTTTAGTTATTGCATGATCAACATTGCTTTCTTAGGAAGGCACACTTGATCATTCATGGGTAATTACTATGGATTTCATTGGCCATTGAGAATGTGCATGTAATTAATTCTAAGCTTGGTTGCATATATATGAAGTCTTCTATCTCATTGATGAAGCATTCACTCATGTACTCTCTTTGAGCACTCATTGGTTAATGGAAATTACATAATTATTTGTATCATTACTTGTATAATTTCTCTTCTATGTATTGCTAATTATATTACTACTTCATTCAGCTTCTAGATCCATTGGTTCAAAATTTTGCATACCTTTGTCTAAAGTTTCATGTATTTCCCATAGTTATGTCCCTAGTGAGCCTCTACCTCATCAAAGATTGATATCTTTGTGAGCATCATTCTTTCTCAATTTTAATAGTTAAAGTCATCTTGGCCCATGAATACTCTATTTTCTAGTAGTACAAAGTCATTCTCTTATGGTTGTCTAAACACTTTCTTGATCACCATTTCTAATACACACACAACAATAACAACAACAAATATGCTGGTTATCTATTACTTCCATGTGCTGAAATTGTCCCAAACCAATATCCAACTAAAATCTAACATAAAATTGTGAGTGGAGCCATACTGATAATGGTTACTATGCATTGTTTTAGCCCGCCCTATAACTTTTCTACCTTACTCAAAATTCTATTTCAGATTCCCTAAGATTTATTACAACCTACCCAAACCTTAGTTTCTCATTGCCTAAGCCTATTACATGCTACCTAAACTCATTTCTCCACTACTTAAATTCTATGATAAGCTACTTGAACCTATTTTCTTATTTCCCAAAGTTTGTTATAAGTTACTAGATACAATTTAGTTTCCCAACCCTATTACTAGTTATTCTAAGCCTAATTTTCAATTTCCCATAGCGTGGAGAACCACAACGTGGTTATCTACTATTACCCATAATGTTTACCATTGCCTAAAGAGTTGAGATGCATGAACAATTAGTGTATGTTGTACAACTTGCCTTAAGTTGCTTGCACCGCTACTACACACTTTTTGCACAAAATAAAGCCCATATGTAGTATGTTGTACCATTTATATGCCTAAAAAACATGCCTTTAACATGTTGTATCATTTTTGTGCTACTTGAAAAGCATGCTCGTAACATGATGTATATTTTCTATGCATTGAAAAGACAAGGAAATAAAGGTTGTAACTTTTGATATGCAAAAATAAATAAATGCTAACCACTACCCACCCAACACGTGAGATATGTTACTTTCAACTCTAAACTTTATTTTTCTAAGTTATATAAATAATAATTTATGTTCAAAATAATTACTTTTTTTAATTTTAGCGTAAGTCAATATATTATCTTTAAAAAAACCAAAGAAACAAATCTTCGTGGCGTGACATATTTTTATCAATATTTTCATATCTTAGTGGTTGTGCATGTGCTACTTTTTTTTTTTAATTGAAAAAAAAATTCCTTGCTATTCATTAGAGTGAATCAAAGGAATTTACAATGCAACTTATCTCGAGGATATAGTAGTCGAAAAACATACTTTAAGATTTAACTAAGACATAAAACCTGTAACAAAACTAATTACTACAGAGCATTCTAACTCTTGCAAACCATGATGTCGGAGGGATCATATTAACAAAAACTACATTAAAATGGATCCAAACCATAGACTGTCAGAGCAATTTCGATGAAGCCAAAAAATATGTGGAGAGATGGATGTAACAGCACTAGTAGATGTTCATCTTCCACATTTCTGGAGGCCTGAGTTGATGATAATGAGAGACCTGTAGAGTGCCTCCGTCCAGGTAAAGTCCTTTCTTCGAAAGACCATCTGCTCTAACATTGAATGATCTGGAGACATGCTGAAAATGGATGGTGTCAAATTGTTCCATAAGAGTTATAATTTTCCTCTTCCAATGTTTAAGAGATGCCACTTTAAGTGCAGATGTACCCATCGCCCATCCAATGATGTTCGAGGAGTCTCCAAATAGCTGGACAGTGTTAGTGTGTAGTGGGAAGCTAAAGTGAAGTAAGCTCCAAAGAGCTAATAATTTTGCACGAGTGTTACTGCCCATGCCACAACCCAATGATAATTCATAATACTCTGCATTTGATATCACAAGAATGCCACCGGCCCCACATTGACCCTGCTGTTCTGCACCGTCGAAGAAGCCAAAAGAACCATTGGTTGGAAAGGATGGGCCTTTCAAGGTTTTTACTGTGTGTTTAACTTTCTTATCCAATGAGCAAGCAAGGAAACGCAGAATAAACTGAAGGGATCGGCTAAAAGTATATTGAAAATCATCAAAGAGAATGTGATTCCGCAGGTTCCAAATTCCCATATAAAATAGATAGGAAATGACATAGTATCCCGGCGTGTTTTAAACCATCTGTGAAGAGTCTCTGCAATAGTTCCAATATTCTAGTTGAAGTCAACTCCCCGTGATTCCGAACCTGTAGCCCATAACTGTTGTGTAATCGGACAGTCCGTAAATAAGTGGGCGATGGTCTCTGCACTCTGAAGACATAAAGAACATGCATTCCGCCCATAGCCACCCCTCTTCATAAAATTGTCGACTGTAAGAATGCGATTGTTAAGCATGAGCCAAGTGAAGCAGCGAAGTTTTATGGGCACGTCCCAGCTCCATAGAGCCTTGTGCCACCACAAAGTCAGCCCAAAAGTTTGTTGGTTCATTGTAGCCCTGTATGCAATGTCAGTCGTAACATCGCCGCAGAACTCCCGCCAAGACCACCTGTAGATGTCCATTTGAACGCTTAGTCCAATGCCAGCATGTGCTAATGCCAAAGTGTATGCATTCCAGTCTTCTCCAGCGCTACCCATGAGTCCAATTTCCACGGTTGATAGCCAGTTGTGTGTAGGGGCCTTTGTGGCATGTTTCCAAACATGATTGAGATAGTCGACCCCACGCTGATGAAGAGATAGAATATTCCCAGGTTCCAGCGTGTGATTGCAGCCAATAATAGATTCAACGCCCAGCCTAATTTTAAAACCATTGCCCACTTGCCATCTGAGGTATTTCTGCAGCAGAGGAAATACTTCAATGAGTCCACTCCATAAATTTGACACACCCACCGTCCTCTTGGGCTAACTTCTGATCCAATATATATCCGTCCCTCCTTTGAATTATTTGTCCCTCACAAGGCGGCTCCAAAGGCAGGAATGATAAAGAGCACGCCACAAGCTCTTGAGATGTAAAGCTTGGTAAACCCCAAAAATATTATGAATGCCCCAGCCCTGTAACATCCCAAATTTTCATAAAATTTTGAAATTTTTGATAACAACATTAATTACGATAATTTGTAATTGTGGAAATAATAATTTTTGATTATGACAGCATTAATTTAAAAAGTTGTTAGTACTAAACGTAATTTAATTTATGTTTTAGCAGCATTATGATAATGACAACTTTAACACACATTTGTCAATCTGATTAATGTAATTAAATGTACGGACAGGTCAGAATTATGAGGTGAAATTTGTAATATTGACAAGACACTGACAGTTTGACCTTTGATGAAAAGGGTGTCCTACGAGGTACCCTGGAGCTTACTTAGCTGCAACGCTAAAGCAAATTGAATATTCTATGTGCAGACGACAGGTAAGAAGTTCCACGACTGGGTAAGTTTCAACGTACGTGTAAAGTTAAAATTCAACGTCGTGAATAAATAGAATGTTAGAAATCTGTTACGGCTCACAAAAGCATACAGGTATGATTTACATGGTTATAATTACTGTTTTCAAAGGCTGTCTTACAACTCTACTATGATTTCAATACGTCGTCTAATAACATCATCAGGCTGGTAGATTAGTCACTGAAATCATCGTCGTTGTAGTAGCTAGCTCTGTCGTCATCTTTTAAGATAATAAATACTTGTGTACTACTAAAGTCGTAAATGTGTCGCCAATTGTCACAAGCACTGCATTAAGAGTTAGGGTATGCAGTTCATGGCAATAGCATGGTTTTTATGCTAGTTACAAATCAATGGTCTTGTTGAAAATTCAAAGTGTAAACTCCTATATAATGGTTTTATAATGGCAAAATTATTCATTACATGAATGAAAATTCACCTTATTAAAAGATATGAAATCGAAACCATATATATATGTGGCTAAACTTAAGCCTTAATACCCTAATAGTGATCATAATATTAGAGATTAAACTATTGACAATATATACAAATGTTCACAATATTTAAACTCACATAAGAGTGGAGCTTTAATATGTGACTATATAAAGTATTTATATCCAAATAATATCTCGGATTTCAATCATCACTTAGAACTAATATCTACTATGCAAACATAACGATAATGTTATTAAATTTGTAGATATCAATTTGAAATTATATCGTTGGATTTTATGCACTGACATGAATTTATGTCGACAGGGTGGCAAGTTGATGGTTCAATAAATGGCGTATGCCTTGAGCTGTCGTGGAGATCAAGTCTCGATCCTGCATTAAAAACTCAGCTCACAACTCCAGCTGACAAGGATTTGTTACCAATCCACGTAGTGTGAACCCGATGTGATATCAACCGCGTCAACCACTTTATACTGTTTGTGAGTTTGTAATACCTTAGAACTGGATGTCGAACGCTCCAACGAGAACCAAGGTGGTAAGACTGTGCACTGAAATGATATAGCAATAAATGTAAAAGTTATATGATTCCCAAGGCGATTGCGTTGGCTCGTTTGTGATCGTTGATCATCTTGAATTCTGATCGTTGGATGCAACCCGAGTGTTGCGTCGTTGTGTTGGGTTATTGAGGAGTGAATGAAGTTATTGTTTTCTATTGCTTCAGCCTGTGTGGCCGACAGGCTACCGAAACCTAGGGTTAGAAAGTTTGGGAGAGGTTTCGACCTCGAGACCTGTAAATTAAGTTGAAGTTGCAGGTTTTTCCTTCACTGTAATGGCATCGTGCTAATAGATTGGGTCTCTGGTTTGAAGTGTCAAAGGTTTGATAGTTTTAAGATTTTCGCTTTATAGTTTGAGTGAAAAACACACCATGGTGCAAAATGACAGAGGGTATCTTGTCTCGTCTACAGCGAGGAACTCATCGTTTAACTGGTGAAAATAAAGAGCTTGATCGCTTGCTGCAAAGGTAATCGTTCTTGTAAAGAATAGTGATTATTTTGTTGCGTTTCGTCTTTCAGTTTAAAATGTAACAGTTGTCTAAAATCCAAGCTATTGTTTTGTTAGTTGCAAAAACGATGATAATGGAGATCGAATTTCTAACTAGGGTTTGATACGAACCCATCTTTTGGAAAAACAATGTTTACAGTTTATAATATATATAGTTTATAATATATATGATTAGGATGAGAGAAAACGAAGTAAGGTTTATCATGTTTTCAATAATTGATAGAATTAAAATAATTCAAGGCAATGGTTATAGTAGGAAATGGAAACAATGTGTGTGTATGAAATGTAAAAACTATGCAATGACTGTTATGTGCAGCCTTGATATAATGAAAACATTTATTTATTTACAGCTATCTTATTTATTTTACAGACATAATATGATGTATAGAAATATGAATTCTATCTATTTCTTATGTACATAGTAATGATAAGAAAAATGCAACGTAACTGTATAGGAATTGAATAGAGTTGTTTTTCATGAAACAAAAGAACATTCTGGAATATACTAGATATTATACAGTAATTATTACTGTTATTAGCTATAGGATAGAAAATGAAACATAATTCAATCACTGTTCTTTATCTATCGAATCAAATGGAAATTTGCCTATCTTCTCATCTATACATAATTTGCGTATCTACACTAGAGTACGATGCATAAAACAACATGTGGAAAAATGTAGATATTGGTTTATTAATTCAAATCATCATTGAAACTTTAACATGCAGATTTTCAAACAGAATCAGAACACATTTCTTCTTCAAAACAGAGATTAAAAATTTTACTTAAACATAACTAATAACTGAAATAAAGTAGAAACTGTAAAACCTAGATAAAATCTGTAGGGGACAAACAGCCCAAGAATATTGTTCCACCCAACCAATTCCTGAAGACAGTCAAGTACTTGCCTTAGGACCCCTGAGCTTGTTCACTGAACCACCAGGAGGAAGAAACTTAGGAATTTAGGATCTCTTCTTGCAATAACAAATAACTTCTATATATTCAAGAGCTAGCAGTCCAAGGGACCTGCTCCAGCACCTCTGGTTCTCCTTCACCAATAGTTTGCAGAATTATGATTGCACTCACAACTAGCCTCTCTATTCGAATCTCTCGGTGATCACCTGATGCACATGAGGAAATATTTTTGCATAAAATATTGTGTAAGAGCTGCCTGCTCAATTTGAATTTGCCTTATGTAGGATGCCTAGGCCTTTTCAGTTGTTACTTGGTCATTAAATGAGTTGCCTGCCCACTCCCACCACCTGGGGGATAATGCCACATTTTTAGGGGTATTTGTTCCATAACCAACAGCTAGTGGTGTGATGCAATTGCTGCCATTTGTCCCATACCTTCCAACAGATTCCATTCCTCCTAGTGGGTCAGTGAACACTCATTTAACAGTCCCCTTGGGTGTTTGTCTCCTAATTAAGTTATTTAAATAATAATAATCAGTAATTAAATTCATCCTTGATATGATCATAATTACAAAACTTTGTAATAAAATTTAACATAAAATATTTTGCAAATAAAATAATAATTTCTGAAATTTGGGTAGGTGACAAGCCCCCCTCCTCAATAGGCAATCCAATCGATTCCCAGGAAGTCAGGTGGATGCCCATCTTCTCCTTCCTACTAGACCAAAGAAAGTTAAAAGCAATGTGCCTAATCTGGTTGAGAATCGCCACAGGTGCTTTAGCCAATGTGAGCCAGTATATAGGGAGGTTTGATAGCACCCAATTTAGCAAAACCGGTCGACCACCCAAGGATAGGGGACGGTAGTACCAGCCCGTAATATTTCTTTCAAACTTCGAAATGAGCCAATGCCAGTCCATAACAGTATATGCATTTGGCTTGAGAATGTATCCCAGGTATTTGATACCACCATCAAGAGCTTTGACCTCAAAGGGAAGAATATTACCAATACTTTCGCACAACTGAGTGCTTAAATTTAATTGAAAGACACAGGATTTTGCAGAGCTAATAATCATCCCGGTTGCCAGGAAAAAGAGAACAAGAATATGCTTGTAGTTCAGCCACTCCTCAATGGTTCCAATACCAAAGATTAACACATCGTCTACAAAAAGAAGATGAGTAATGTTAAAGTGTTTGGAAGCTTTGATGCTAGAGATCTTACCAGTAGATTTTTCCACTGTTATCAATTGACTCAATCCCTTGATCACCAGAAGGAAGAGTAAAGGCAAAAGGGGGAAACCTTGACGGAGACCACGAGAACCCTTAAAGAAGGAGGTCGGTTGACCATTAACCAGGACAACAAATTTCATCGAGGTGACATAGCCAAGGATCCAGTTTGTAACCAGTAAATCCAGGCCGACATTCAATAAAAGGAGCCGAAGGTATGACCAGTCGACCATATCGTAAGCCTTAACCAAATCCAGCTTAAGAACGATGGAAGGGATCCTGTTGCGTTTAGAAGTATGTTTAGTCTCTTGCGTAGTCCCAACGGCATCAAAAATAAGGCGCTGATCCAAAAAACCAAACTGTTCAGAAGAGATGGCCCGAGACAGACCAACCTTTAAACGATCAGGAATGACCTTTGCCACCAGTTTGTAGAGTATATTGCAGAGAGAGATAGGACGATAGTCTTGAAAAGAAGTTGGTTCGGTTGACTTTGGAATCAATGCTATAAAAGTGGCATTCAGACCACCATTGATAGTTCCAGAGTTGCGGGATTCCTCCACCAAGCGAACCAACTCTTCACCAAGCAGATCAAAAAACTGAAGAAAAAACTCCACCGACCAACCATCGGGTCCAGGACTCTTATCCTTGTCCATATGTTTCAAAATGCCTTCGATCTCACCCAGAGTAACCGGTCTACCAATAAAAGCATTATCCTCTTCAGAGAAGATACGAGGCATGTTCTGTAAGACCTCCATCTGAGCCTGCAAATTGGTCTCACAAGATTTGGTGAACAACTTTGGAAATGTTCCACAATGGCCTTTTCAATCAAAGGTTGAGTGGATACCAAATTACCAACAGAGTCCTCGATGTCCCAGATCGAGTTGGTCTTTCTTCTCATAGTAGCAAACTTATGAAAAAAGCAAGTGTTCCGATCACCTAAGGAAATCCAAAGAGCCCGGCTCTTTAATCTCCAAATAGCTTCCTCCTTACACAGCAGTTTGTCTTTTTCAGCTTCTAAAAAATGTAGAACATTGCCCGTTAGATCAGACTGTAAACAAAAATTAGGGTCTCGATGATACTCAGAAATATTAGCCTCAATCTGCTCAATGGCAGCCGTTTGTT
Source organism: Larix kaempferi (assembly GCA_027924585.1). Classification (NCBI taxonomy): domain Eukaryota; kingdom Viridiplantae; phylum Streptophyta; class Pinopsida; order Pinales; family Pinaceae; genus Larix; species Larix kaempferi. The sequence goes on along the minus strand of BSBM01000809.1, from coordinate 2,541,103 downwards.
CTTTCCTTTTCAACTGCATCCAGGGTAGTACAATGCTACTTTATCGATATGTTTGAATGGTACGAGGAATCAAACTTTTTTACGAGTAAATTGTTTTTTATTTGTATAAAAAAAATTACATCTCCATAAATTTGATCTTATTAGTGTTTGATAAATCTAGATTTAAAATTGATTTATGTTAGTTTTAGTTTTTTAGAATTTTTTTTAATTGATTTTTATTATATACATTACGTAACAACATCTCCCTCATACTAAACATAATACACCAATAACATATATAAAAATACAAACTAATACAACCCTTCAAATATCAAAATCTTTACATTCCACTTTAATTAAATCCCAATAAAAAATAACTTAAACTCAATTTAAGTTATTGAAAAATATATATATCTTGGATACTATGACCATGTACTTTATTCACAAGTGACTATAGTACTTCTCACTCGTTATCACCATTACTCAAACTTTATCAAACTTATCAATTACACCAACTTATTTGACTTTAAAGAAGTTTCCAAATCCCAACTTATTTGACTTTAAATTATTTTAATATAATTTTTCAATTTTCATTTTAAAGTTTATTGTTTAACTCATTATGAAATTTGTTATTATATATTTTCCACATTTTAAAGTTTTGAATTTATTATGAAAATCATAATATTACTTTTAGAAATAAATTTAAAACTAAATTATTAGTCGCAGTAAAGATTAACTCAAATTGAATTGCAAAGATCCTTCTATCAACAACTTTGTATTTACATTAAAATATATATAAAAATCAAACCTTGAACTTTGTCATTAAAATATATAAATACAAATACTTTATATATATTTGTGTTTTATAAATACAACTACTTTGTATTTTTGAGTTATGCCTTATTATTTGTGTTTTATAAATACAAATACTTTGTATTTTTGAATTTAGATTTAAGTTCGAAGAATGGGCCACACAATTCTTAATTATAACCTATATAACATAATTCTATTATGTTTAGTTATTTCTTTTTATTAGTGTTTTCCAAGTAAGTCATAGGTTTTAATTTGTGAATTCTCTTGAATCATTTATAAAATTTTAAATAGTTAGTTATAATTGAAAATAAAAATTGACAATTTTATGTATATTTTATTATGTTTTTTTTTCTAGTTTGGTGGACTAGCTCAAGTGGTTGAGTGTTGTAAGTTGTGAGCAGAAAGTCTCGGTGTCAAATCCTCGAGTGGCCATACATTGCTATATAAAGGCCTCACTTGATGTCCCCATTGGTTAGCTCCATAATCAGAACGAACGGGGTGCGACACATGTGAAAAAAATGTTTTTTATATTTTTTGAAATTATTAAAATTTAAAAATATTAATATATATTAATATTATTTTTTTGAAATTATTAAAGTTTAAATATATATATATATATATATATATATATATATATATATATATATATATATTGGGATGTGGCACATGTGAAAAAAATGTTTTTTATATTTTTTGAAATTATTAAAATTTAAAAATATTAATATATATTAATATTAGTTTTTTTGAAATTATTAAAGTTTAAATATATATATATATATATATATATATATATATATTGTAAGGATTGTGCCTATGGAGTTTCAAACCTTGACCTTACGCAAGAAGTGCCTTAACAATGCACCCATTCACCATCTATTATAAACTTCATGGGCAATATATTTTAATATTAGTTTTATAATAATTTAGATTTATTAAGTCATGTAAATCTATTTTCACTTAAAATAATGGAAATTAAGATGAATTTACACTAATTTATTATTTTTTATATTGTGGTTAAAATTAATTTTCTTTTTTTCTCACTTTTCCTAAATTAAACATTGAGTGTTTATTTTGTTTCCTTTCAATTTATTAATGTTATATACATAACACATACATGTTAGATATCGAGAGAGATATCTTTAATCTTTACTCTCTATGCAATAAAATTATGTTTATCACATGTAAGGTCTAAAAACATTTGCCCATTTAAGATCAAAATTAAAACAATCATGACAAATATCCAATGATTAACAAATTTTTTGGGTTTTTCTTTTTCACTAGAATCTAACAAAGGTGATTTTTGCATTGTTGGAATGTTGAAATTGATTCATAGGGATTGCACGATGTGTGTGTCTAGGTTTTTTTGACACATTTGAATCCATATGTTGGATCAATGGTGTCAATGCAAGTTCAACTGATTTCTACATGTTTTGAGCTGGATTTGGCTCGTCAAACTCCAATTATTGCTTAGTAAAAAAACATTGAAATCATTGGCTAGATATATGGCTTCTTAAATTTTGTGTTTCTTTCTTTGTTGCATCTTTTGGTCGCGCCAAGGATGTAATGTCCCCAAATTTGGCCATGGACCACAATTGCCTAAGTCACCTAGACTTGTTCATGTTTATTCACCCAGGTGGTGATTTGGGTTGATTATGTGTTAATCCTAAGGTCCAAAGTTAGGAATAATGCCACATTAAAATATATTGGACTTGGGAAGAATGCATAAGGAGATGATGGACCTTAATTGACTCATAAAATAAGCCAAGTCTCCATGTGGTCAAAAATATTGGAGATATCATAAGTTGGAAATCCTAAGGTTGACAATAATTATTGAAGAATAAAAGTCCAAGGAAGGAAATTCCTAAGCAGTGTGAAAATGGATATTCTTGTTGCAAGTTCATCAATGGGTCAAGTAAGGGGAAATGGGCCACATAAATAAATGTATGCCCCAAATTAATGTTTAAGCACATCCAATTTGAAATAGTTGGCAAGCCAAGTAATTTTGGGTCAAGGCACCGAGGAAAGCCAATTAATATGTCCAAGGACCCATTCTCTTATAATAATGAATTATTATTATTTTATTTAATATTATGAGAGAATATTGACTAAATGGGATGCCCAAGGAGTTATTTGGAAAGGATAATAAAGTGGACAAACTTGGTTCCACAAATCAAGGAAAGTTAGTTAGCAAGTGGACAAATCCCATTTGACCAACTAAGACGCCTCAAAAAGGAGGGGAGAAGTGGTCAAGGAGGGTGAGGGTGCACTTATGGAGAGATGTGGTCAAATAGTAACCACCTCATGCATGGTTGATGGTTTTAGTTTCTCCATGGTATTAACTAAGTGGACAAACTAGTCTTGCCCATGGTTTTTATTGTTCCATGGTATTGGATATCTATCAAGCTTAAAAGAAGTAGCAAGGTGCACTAACAGAGGTTGTTGATGAATTAATATTTTATTGGAGTTTCTTAGTATTCTCTTTTCTTGGTTGATGCTCCCCTTCCATACCAAGAGGGTGATGGGCCCCTCATTTCTACTACACTAGTTGGGGTGTTTGCTAGCATTCCAATTAGTAGTTGAGTAAAGGTATTCAACCTTACTCGTAGTGCTGAATTGCAGACTACTATAGTATTTTACAGATCCCATCCATTTCCATTCATAGTATTTAAGTTCCATGTATTATGGGATCCATTTGTAATGTGTTTTGGTAGCCAATTTTCATAGTTTTTGTGTGTTGGATCTTGTGGGTGCACTCTTGTAAGCACCAAAGGTTGTATTCATGGCTTTGCTCTATAATAATCCTCCATTTCATAATAAAAATCAGTCACTTTTCTCCTTTCATTCCATTCTGCAAATTCTTTTAGTATTATGTAACTCGATGTGCTCAAAACTAGCTTAAATTCGACATTGTTTATCTTTTGATTCAAGCACTTGTTTTATGAACCTCCAAATATTAGTTCAATGCTTGATGATGTTAATTAAAATGATTTTGGTCACATATGCATATCCACTTTCATAAATCATGACACTTAGCCTCTCCTTGAAAGTTCCAAAAAACTAACAATTTTCCCTACTCTTAAATTCATTGGAAATTTGACTAGTTTTGACATTTGAAGTAGAAACCTAACCTCTGCTCAACCAAATCGAGTTATGTAAGTTGATACAAGTAGGTGGGACAGTATAGGGACCATACCTAGATTCATATCAGAAATTTGTGGGTCTTAGGAAGTATTTGGGTCGAGTTGGAAATCACCTAGTTGAGATGTCCTAGTTTCCTAGTCCTTCTCCTAGCGAACCTAAAGTGAAAAATCACTTCCCAAAATCTGAGCCAAGTGTCTCCTAATGAAAATGGTTACTGTAACTAGGTATATATACATCCAGTGCAGCACCCGAATCCGTTGGGTTCCTCATAATTTCTGGGAGCTTACACTATCGGGTCCTTGTGACCACCCAAGGTTCAGATGCACCCAGTAAATGTGCCATTGTCGAATGTTTGGACTGAAAACCATTCTAATATCTATTGTGTAGACATGAAGGTGTATTTTTAAAACCATAATAATTTTACTACAACCCCTTTTTTGTTTGGGAGGAAATATGGAAAGACCACGAGGTGCTTGAAAACAATTGGTGAAAAGGCTAGACTTTCTTGCTTGTCTCTGAGCTAGTGTGCCTACTCTTTACCTTAGGTACACTACAGTGATATCAGAGCATGGTCCTCTACATCTATGAGATACAACACTAAATTTCCACTGTTCAGAGGAGAAAAAATTGCATCCATGAGACTTGCACCAGTTATTGAAGAGATAGCAAGAGTATTTGCAGCAAGCAAAAAGGTGCAAACGTTGCTTCATTGTCACCGGGGATATCTAGCATGGGATAAGGAGTTTCACGCAGCCATTTATTTCAAAGAATATTTTTATTTCATGCATGTATTTTGGACCCAAGGTGTACATGAGATATTTTTTTAGACTAACCGATCATCAATGGAAGTCAATTCTTTTGAGTACTTCCAAAATTATGAAGCATTACTCCGGGGAATATTATAATTTCGAGAAGGCAGTTCAATAAAAAAAGAATGGCAAGGATCCAAAGAACATGAGAATGATGAGAAAAACAAACCATTAAGATAAGAACTAATTTGTTCCACTTCTCCAAGCAAAGAAGAAGAAAATGGAATTGAATGTGAAGTTTCATTGGATGCCATTGTTTCTAGCATGAAGAGACCTTTTGGATCTTCTTCAAAGAGAGATTCCAAGAATATTGATCCTAAGGATACCAAGGGGAAAGATGCATCAACTTTATTGAAGGAGCACAAGCAAAGTACCAATCATCCATCTAAGGAGAAGAGCAACAATGTTCCAAAGGAAGAACCATGTGGTTCCTAAGGTATGAAGGTAAATCTGATTTTTGTAGCAGCAATGTTTTCTTGAATCAATTTGAAGAATTCCCCATCTCATGTGATGAAAATGATAGCATAGTTTTTATAATGCTAATGTGGATGTTAAGGATGAATGTGATGTTGTGGATGCATGCCACAAGCAATTGGAAAGTACATTGCATCCCTTAGAAAGCACGCATATATCTCTTCCTAATGAAGGATGATCATAAATGAGCATGATAGACATTCCATTGAGTCACCTACCAAGGAGACTAAAGAACATTGCAAGATAGAATTCCAAGCCACAATGAAAGAGATTGTTGACATAGTGGAAAGTGAATCCACTCATGGACACCCAAGCTTCTTTGTTGGTGAGTTTGAGATCACTACAAAAGAGATGGAATATGGGATTGATGGTGGTGAGACATATTTTGGATTAGATCCAAAAGAAGCACATAAATTACATTTCCAGTCATCACTTGAGCTCCATAGTGAAGCAAGAGACATTCATTCATCAGTTGGTTTCCCACCAGAAGGTTTGGTGGAAGAAAATTCCATCACCACTACACCACATGAGGAGGAAGATATGATGCAAAGGTATGAAAAAATTTCTGATTTTTGTATCCCATTGTGTAATCATGAGGTAGAAACGACTTCCGAAGATATGTTTAGAATGGGAGAGTATCCTAATATTGAGGCTCAAGTTTTTGGTTCCAAGGATGATTACATTGAGATGGATGTATTGTTGGATGGGAGTCAGAATGATTCTCATAGGATGGATGAGATCACATGTGACATCACACATTGTGTTTTCAAGCAGTCATGGAGTGACTTGGAGAGATTACTCCTAGTCACCGAGGAGAGGATGTTGCAAGTGTTGTCCATAAATGATGGTGCAAATAGATTCATGGAGGATTTCATTGGCAAAGTTCAACTAGAGGAGAGACATAGTGGTATTTTTGAAATAGTCTCTAGCTCAGAACTCTTTATCATTAGAAGAGACTTGGAAGAGTTGAAAGATGATTACTCGCAGTTTTTTATGGATAGAGACATGGATCTCACATTTGTTGAAGACAAATAAATAGTAGAAGGAGAGCAAATTCATATGGATTTGGGAGAGTCTCTTTCCTCTCCCAGGACCAATAGTGATGTGATGTGTGTGGCTGATTGCACACATGTTTCATTGGAGGAGCCTCATGCATAGGGTAAGCATGAGGAGTGTTCAATGATGCAAGTACTTGATGGTAGCCGTGATATGGCGATTGGTTGCAGAGTACTTGTTTCACACTTGGAGGATCATGAGATTTCTCTATATGAGGAAGACTCATCTATGGAGGATGTACCTGAGTGCATTCCACTTGGACCATGTAATAGTAGTGAGATTTGTCCATCTATAGATATATGCATTTCAAAGATGAGGGATCCTAGAGGTGAGAACACATCTTATGATTCCATTGACATCTCTCATAGTGCCCAGTTAGGTGAGCAGTAGCCTATTCACATTTGGATTCCATTTGATGCCATTCATCCACATATGGATTGGGTGGAAGATTACATGGCACACATGGAGATACCTTGCGGAAAGAGTTATGCTCATGATATGTGGAAGATATTTGCGCAAGCAATTTTCCATGAGGAGATTGGCATACAACATGTTGAGGCATTTTCCTTTTGCAAGAAAGAACTCAACTTGCCTCCATGGAGGAATGTAATACCCCTATTTTGACCCTTAGGGTTTATTGGCTTCAATGTAAATATTGTATAAATGCAATGTGTGTTTTCCCTAGTGTGGAGCTCAAGGCCAAGGCCCCACTAGTGAATGCTTAGGTTTATTTGCACATGCAAGTATTTGATATTCTGATAATCCATGTGTTGTTAAGCCATGAGATATTGTAAATGATGTAAATATTAATTATTGCACTAAAATACCAAGAAAACTGGCTAAGGAGGCAACCAATGAGAAGGGGCCATGTGTATCCACTAGGGAGAGGTGAGGGGGTTGTGGGATTGGAAACCATGCTACCTCATGTCAATTTGTGAACCAATTTGACTCCCCATGCTAACATTAATGTTGTTGTAAGGGGATGGTTGGGAAAACTCGTCCATGAATTCAATTGAGTATGGAGTAGCCCTGCGAATCCGTATGGAAGGGTATGGCTCTATTTTAATTGTCCCTTAATCCACTCTACACCTGGGAATTCGTTCACCATGATCCATATCCCGTTGTTGACCAACAATATCAATCATTCACACATTGCAGAACCCAACCATGAAGGAGAAAAGAGAAAATTGTGATTATGTGGGAGAACGAATTACAGAGCCGAGAATGCACAAGAAACCCTATGTAGGGAGTGAACCGGTTGGGATATCCATGGATAAGACCATGGGGGTGAATTACAGAGCTTGAATAGCTTAGAAAACCCATGAGGACACCCTGATCCGGTAGCAAGAGAACCTAGTTGCAGGACTGAGTTTCAGCCGCAACCCTAAGAAGCTTCTAGCTAGAATAACAGAGAAGAAGGAAAGACAGAGGTTGGATATTCTTGATAAACCTAGTGAGGGAAAAAGTCTCATGAAAAGTAGCAGTTGGACCTTTTTATGCCCACCCTGAAGAGCACTGGAGGGAAGGGGCCTTGATGGACTGTGTAGTATAGAAAAGGGCCTTCCTTGTGTTGGGTGAGGTAGGTAATGTGGGTGCCATGTTTGTTGAGTAATATGAGATTCTTGTAGCTCTTTGGTTGAGCTCATTGGATTAGCAGCATCCTCCCTATGCCCTTACATGCTTGATAAACCCAACTAGGTATTGGCTTAGCATTGGGATGGAACCTTGACTGTGAAAGAGTCTATTTATCCCTCCTTAGTGGATACACATCCCATCTTGGGGGTGGTATCTCAGCTAAAAGAGTATAGGTTGGACAGAGACCTAAGGTTGGGTGGAAAGTTGCTCTCTCTTAGCCAGTTGCTTGGGCAGCCTCATTCCAAAGATAAGTGCCACTGTGGTGTAAAATGATGTTATTTTTCCCTATGTTATGTTATGCTTGTTATGCTCAAGTTATTGAATGAATGATTACATGGAATTTATCAATAGGGAACTATGTATAAGCCTGAGTATGAGGCTGATTTCATGCTTGAATGCTTCATCATTTGCATGAGTATAATGTATTGCTAACCTTGCAGGTTGTAGATGTATTGACTAGTTCTAGTTTCATGATATGTGTTTAATTATGCATTACATTCACCTTTATGAGGGATTGCTTGGCATCACCTGTACTTGGGGAAGGAATTGCATAGCCCCTATGGTGCTTTAGGACCCCTATGTGGGTCAGGTGAAGGGGAAATTCATATCAGAATGCAGGAAGAGTTCCTTGCTAAAGGGTAAAGACACATAGAGGAGGTTATGGACAATGTTTCAGTTGGAAAAATGACAAGGTTAGAGTACTCATATGTGGAGGGGGATCACACCAGTGGATAGATATCTCCAATATCTTTCCAATGGTATCGTCCTTGTCCAATTTGACCTAAGGATGAAGGAGATATCAACCCTAGAAGTTGGTAGGTGTAGGGGTCTGTGGTCCCGACCTTTCCGCATCTGCAATGCGGATTGTAGATTGTGAGGTCGAGGACTGACCATTGGAGTGGTGTGGCTATACTTCCACCTTTACTCATCCGCAACGTGGATTATGGATTTCGGAAGTCAGAAGGGTGAATGCCACATAAATGGCACGTGGGATTTCCGACTTTCCGCATCCGCAAAGTGGATTTCGGATTGTGGATATCGGAAGGTCGATTTCCACGGGGCTAGCACATCGGGTATCCAAATTTCCGCATCTGCAAGTGGGTTGTGGATTACGGATTGCGAGAGGTAATTTTTCCTGGGATGATGGAATGGAGTTTCTGATTTATGACTTCCACAACGCGGGTTTCAGATTGCGAAAGTCAGAGGGGTAAATTTTCGAGGACGACAAGTTGACTTCCGGCTTCCGACTTCCGCATTGTGGATTGCGGAAGTTGGGAGTACGATTTCTTTGGAAAGGCATATTTGGAAATCCGACTTCCGAATCCGATTGTAGATTGCATATTGGAGGGAATTGCGGATTGCGGATGGAAAGCCATTGCGGTTGTGTGTAAAAATCGAAGGAATTGAAGAAAAAAAATGTATCAGTGGGTCTTCCATCACCTCTGAAGGGCACCAGGCAGACCGGGGATGTGACAGAGGTATCAGAGCTCAAGATGCAGCACTGGATCTGCTTGGGACGATGCACGAATGAGTTTGCAGGAGGAATGGCACCAAAGGCATGGTTTTAACAAAAAAACTAATTATTGTTGTTGTCCAATGATTAAATTCCAGACTTGTATGGATGTTTTATGTTTTTTATGCATACTTATGATGTATGATAAATGCCTATGTGATGCAAAGTCTTTCAGCAGTAGTGGTTGAATCGTAGCAGGGCAGCGTGCAGGAAAGCGGGAAAATGGTAACCATTAACGATGCCCAGGATCCTTTCGAGCATGATGAAGACGTGTTGGGAGAGAACATGAAAGAAGCACATACTAAGACCGAATCTAATCGAAGAAGGGAGCAATTAAATCCCCTGAACTTGGTCGAGACCATGGTGAGATTCAATGAGAGATTGATGAAGGCGCAGGAAGAGAAGCACCAACTCAATGCCACCATCTTTCAGAGCCTCTCATATATGCACCAAAGGATAAATTGTGGGTCTAACCCAAGCAACGAGGGTCGAGAAGGAAGAGATGCAAGTAGCCACTCTAGAGTTCGTTCCAGGAAGAGGACTCTAAGACCTAGAAGGAGTTCTGTAAGAAAAAAGCACAGAACACCCTCTCCAAGATCTCTTTCCAGCAGGTCAGATGACTCCGAAGGTTCTCAAAGAATCCCAAGGCATACTTCTAGCAAGTTTGAAGGAAGGAAGAATTTCAGAGGGATTCCACGGGGTGAATTTACGAAAGCAAGGCCTCCCACCTTTGATGGAGAGAAAAATAGGTCAAGAGGCAGAGGCATGGATTCTTGGAATGAAGAAGTATTTCAGAATGCATGAGTATTCATAAAATGAGAAGGCCAAAGTTTCCATTTATAATCTAAGTGGCATAGCTTCAATTTGGTGGTAACACCTCATGCAAGTGAAGAAGGTCAGTGAAAGGAGAATCAAGTGGAAGCGGTTTAAAAGGTACTTCAAGCAGAAATACCTATAAGCTAGGTATTATGATAATAAGAGAAAAGAATTCAATGAACTCAGATTGGGGAAGAATTCTATGGATGAGCATGTACACAAGTTTTTTGAATTGTTGAGATATGTAGATTACATCAAGGATGAAAGAGTAAAGATCCAAAGTTTCCTTGGTAGTCTACCCCAAAATTTCAGAGATAGGATTGAGTTTGAAAATCCACCAAGTTTGGATGAAGCCATTAGGATGGAAATGCATTTCTATGAGCAGAGTAAAGGAAAAAAAGAGGTTCATCCAGCATGGAAAGGAAATCCCAAAGGGAGGTTTGAACAAAGGAAAAATGGATTCAAACCACCATTTAGAAATCAGCCTAGAAATTTTCCACAGGTGCAGCAAGCAAGGAGTGGATTCAAACCAACAGTAGTAGCAGAAAAGCCACCAAAAGGGCTACTTCAATGTTGGGGATGTGGAGGAAACCATGTGCTTAGAGAATTTCGACATCAGAGGGAGAATCCCAGAAGCTTGCACAATTTAGAAGAATCAACTACAGTGGAAGATATGGCAAGGGAAACACCTCAAATTTATGTAGCATTGGATGATCATCAAGCAGACCATCAATCAACATTGGTGGAAGTTGAAGGTAAGATTGCTAAGCAATCTATTTCTATTTTGATTGATCCAGGATCTACTCATAGTTATGTGTCTCCTAAGGTGGTTTAAAGTTATTCTCTTAGTAAAGTAAAGCATTATAAGTCTTGGCTAGTTCAATTAGCCACAGGAACCAAGAGAAAGGTGAGTGAAGTAGTGGTGGAGTGCCCCATAGAGTTTAATGGACTACTCACACATGAAAATTTAAATGTCCTGCCATTAAGAACATATGATGCCCTAATAGGTATGGACTGGTTGGAAAGGCATAGAGCCAAGTTAGACTATTATGAGAAAGTAGTGGAATGCATTAATGAAGAAGGAAGGCCAAGTTTGGTAAGAGGAATTCCCAAGCAAGTTTTAGTAAGGCAGATTCCAACCCTGCAATTGATAAAGTTCTGTAAAAAGGGTTTCCAATTATATGCAGTGCACATATCAGATTCATCAGAAGATAAGGGACCAAGTTTATAATACTTTCAACTATTGCAAGAGTTCCAAGAGGTGTTTCCAGATGAAGTGCCAGGACTACCACCCAAGAGAGTGTTGTTGTTGCAACCTGATCCCCAAAATTTTCCTAAAATTTTGGGGCCCCTCCTTTATTTTTGTGGAGTTTATTGCTTCTTAGAAGAGTCCCCCTTTGACACTTATAGTTTTCTTAGAAAATATCGAAGAGCAAGTGTTTTTTCGGCTAAGGTGCAACTCAGGTTTTTTTGCCGAAACGGTCACAACGTTCTGGTGAGTTCACGACGACCAAATCGCAGAGATTTGGTCAAAATACGTCGACGTTTCGCGGCTTTGGACAAGTTTGCGTTGACCTCCTTTGCAGTTTTTTCGCCAACATTTCGCTGTTCTCTGGCCTATTTTCATCGACATTTCGCTGTGCTCTGGCCTATTTTCGTCGATATTTCGCTGTGCTCTAGCATATTTTTTGCCAACGTTTCGGAGCATTCTAGCGAGTTTTCGTCGACATCTCGCTGCGCTCTGGCCTATTTTTGTCGACGTTTCGTTGATATTTGGTAGAAATCCATCGATCATGTCGCAGGTTATGATGGAATCGCGCCGACTGTTTCGCAGCTATGTGATGAACTCGCGTAGATCGGTCGTTGCAATTTGACTAGTTGTATGTCGACTATTTCGCAGCACTCTGACGTTTTCCACTGACTCATCGAGATTTCTTTTATGTTTTTAAGAGCATCTTTGGGAAATCCCTCTTCGACCCTTTCGCTGTCCTAGGAAAAACCCCTCAATCAAGTTGGATCATCCTAGCTAGTTATCGTCGACCGTTTCGCGACAACAAGGGAAATTTTTCCGAAACGGTCGACGGTATTTTTTCTTAGTTAACACGAAAAGAGGCATTGGCACCAACGGAAAAGTCATTAATTGGCCCACCAGCCAAACCCATTAGCATTTATTGCGAGGGTTCTTTTTGTTATATATATAGAAAAGGGGGATTGTTCAACTTTGTTTGCAACAGTGAATTGAACGTCGTTGGAGAACCTTGAGCTACCGCCAATCACAGGACGCCAAGTGGTTATCACCGCCAAGCTCACTCACCCGGCCACTCCGCCACTGATAGATAGGCATCTTTCGCCCTTTTTTTTCTCTGTTGGTTGATAGCTCGGTTTGGTTTTTAGTTTTGGTTTTATCCCCATTTTAGACCTTTTGAGTATCGCCTTTGTTTTTACAGTTACTTTTGCTTTTAAGGTTGTCTAGCTCGGGCTTAGAAGTCATTTTTCGCAGGGTAGGCTACATTGGCCTTACCCAACAAATTTTTCCCCAATATGAATAGTTCGTTGAACCCTAAACCATGCCTATCGTAAACCGCGTTGGGTTTTATGCTTAGAACCTTCAAAGAGTGACCAGGGTATTTCCCAAGAATACATCAATATTTAAACGCAAGGCCTCAACAAGCATTTTTTCATTCAGGGGCGTAGACCGTGAAAGATATGACCACATAGCAGTCTACTTAGCTCGACCCTTTTATTCATGCTTTGATACGGCCCTTGAGCTTTACCACTTTCCTGCCACGCAACTTAGTGAGCACTTTTCTCCCGTTCTGGACAGAGGGTTTAGAGTTTCCGCATTTATCTTCGGACCGCTCGTACCTCTACCCTTGCAGAGGGCTGTCTTGAATGTCGCCTACTTGTTTCCCGCCGAAGCCTTTATGTCATCAAAACCCACACGACGCCCATCTATCACTCTGTCATCGTGTTAAGCTCGTCGCTCCTTTCAAAACTATGTTCTATTTAGAATGAAGAATAAAATATTTTCACTCAAACAAGTTTTAAAGCTAAAAGACAAAACCACCGGTGGAGTAACCCAAAAATCATTCTACCCGAAATCGGTTTCAATGAATAATTTCACCAATTAGTTCTAATTATTGTTCAGTTGTTTTATGTTTTTCACGCATATACATATCACTAGGACATGTCAAATATTAGCAGCATTGGTCTCATTTGCTTGGTTTTTTGTGAATACTGTAAAGCTGCACCCTGGCTTCTCATAAGTTTGTTTGTACATTAAGCAAGGAAAGTTAAGCTTGTCTTTCACCCTAAGGTTTAAATTTGGATGCAAACAGTTTTAATAAACATCTTTATACTTGAAAACTTCATTGCAAGATAAAATCCAAACAAACACTCATAGAATTTAAACATTGTTTCAATTCTACTCATTGACTGTACCATGGATGATGAACTATTTGTAGATATTTTGATTCCTCATTGGTTCATTCTGTGTCTCATTAGACTTGATATGCATAAACGTTCTGCCAAGAAAAATTCCAAGTTAGCAGAGCCAGACTCAGACGTCAAAATATTATTGGATACTTCACTAGAGATGATGTTCGGAGATACTCAAGCCGTGACAGGGATCACCCTAGAGTTCAAACGGGGAGAACTATACAGAGCCATCAAAGATGGAAATATCCCTCACACTTCCATCGAAGAGTTAATGGCATACCAAAACGTAAAGAGGTCCAGCCTCCATAAGGCATCCACACACCCAGAGTTATTCCCATGCTTAGAGTTTATCGGGTGGATTCTGCCCCAGGTGGATGTTAGCACCAAGATCATTTCAGATGTCAAAGGAGAAGGGCTTGCATCCTTCCAACCATCCCACATAGATGCACCATACAAGTTTCCCTCCCCTAAAGTCATGATGAACGATGACTGGTTAAGTGGGGTTAATATGGATCATTTTGATTATGCTAAGAAGATGACGATCCCTGAAAAGCAGTTGAGACCGAAGTCCAACAAAGAATACGATAGTCAAAACTTGAGGACCCCGTATAGGATCATTGTTCTGATGTTAAGCCGGATTTTTTGCTTGGAAAACGGAAATATATATAAACTCAACTGGGTACCAGTCATTTACCATATTTCAACACATGGTACAATTTTCAATTGGGCCAATATCATTTCTGAAAGTATGGTGTCACACATTGCTGCAGTGCAAGGATGACCAACACAGAAAAAAGTTGACTTCTTCATGTCCTCTTATCTCTTGGATTGCATATTCATTAGACACTCTTTCCCTGTTTTGGGATGTGTTTGGAAGCTATCTTAATATCCCCTCCATGTATCCTATCAGATGACATGGGATCACAAATGTACAAGTCACTACAAAATTGATTTGTGAGCAATTAATCATGCCACTATACTGGCTAGTCTTCAAAGAAGAACCAAATTGTATGTCTGAGAACACCTTGTCAGTTATCGAGGAATAAGGAGATTATTACTTCTCCATAGAAGGCACATATATCAGGATGTATGGGGGAACCCAACCACTTTTTATGTTGCCTCAGAATGATATTGATTTTGTTGTGCACAAAGAGGCCGTAAGGCAAGTTTTCGTCAATGGGGTTGGGAATTTTATTCATGAGAAGAAGAAGGCCTCCTACCCACCACTACCATTCACTATCGATGCATAAAAATTCCCCAAGGAAAAGGGGTCTGAGTATTTTGTCAAATATTTAGAGGCCTTTCATTTTGGGACAAAGATTTTTAGAAGGAACGATAGCCTAGATAAGGTCGTTGAGCATTGTGCCTCTTGCAGAATTAACTTTGAATACACACATCATTTCTTGAAGGATGAAGAAGTGTATCAGAACACAAGAAACATGATGGAGTTGAACAAGCGTTTTTGTAAATATCTTTTGTATTTTCCTATGGAAGCACTAGAAGAAAAATTTTGGGGAATCCTAGGGTTAGGGTAGATGAAGAGCCACTAGAAGACAAAAATTTTGTAAGATAAATAGGGGAAGACAATAGAGAGAAGGAATTTTCCTAACACAATAAAGCTGGACCATTTTTGTAAGAGAACTATTTTTCTGCTAAATAAGAAGGATCTGTTTCCTGGGAAAAGCATGCGCAAAGATTTTTCCTGGAATGTGTGAAATGTTAATGTGGAACTACTTTTTCTTGTACCCATAACTCATATTGTGAGATCGTTCTAACTTTCTTGAATTACTTCATAGTGATGAATGATTTTGCTTTCTATGCAAATGTTTATGTGCTAAATGAGTAATAAATTGCTTTATTATATGAGAGCTATCTTTGGTATTCTTTCTATTATAAATGTGAATATTGTGTTGGAATAGCTATTTGTTAGACTTGTATGAACATTTCCAGTATATTACTCTAAATTCAAATTTGCTCCCTGCAGGGATAGGATAGCTAGGTTAGATTAACTTAGAATAGGAATAGATGATTGATAAGGCAGGAGTGGTAAGATGGAAGGTAAGAACCTACGCATCGCTAGTGTGGTTTCTTCCTGTCAATTATATGCATTTAATTAGGGCACTTGCATCTCATACCTAAAATAAAATACATAAATGGTGAACCAAGTCGTAACCGGTAAAGAAATTAAACAACCACACCCACTGTAGCTGGACCATTAACCGGATGGATTCCCTATACCAAACGGTGAGCGATCTAATTGGGCTTGCTTACCGGGGAGAAGGATGGCATGCAGTGCATGGTTGGAAGAGGAGATCCATTTGTACGAAGATATTCCTTTTGAGACCCACTTGGAACAAATTTACCAGAAGACTTCATTATGGAACTAAGAAATCAAGAAAACCTAAATTCTAGAGGTGAACACCAAGAACCTCTATACGCTATCCCCTTTGAAGAAGCAAACCACTTCTAGAGACATACACGCTCTTATGTGAGAAAAATTGGGGGATTGAACGTAATTCCCGCATTTCCTAGAAGGTGAGTTCCTAAGAAAGAAATCCAATACACCAGAGATTCAGTACTTGTAGAAAATTTGGAAGAGTTGTTGGATTTATCTTTTCAAGAAATCACAGAGCCCCTTGATCAGTTGAGACCCGAATCCCCTCCAAATCGGGAAATTTCTCATACCCCACCACATTCTCCACCACGAATTATGGTGGGAAACATACTTGCGTGGAGATCCAGAGGGCCACTTAGTTTGGCTGCCCCTGTGCACGATCTGCCCAAACATCCAGAATGGGTGCTACCCAAATTTGAACCAGGAAAATGCATCTTTGTCGAAGATCACCTGAAGAGTTTCTATTTGGCTCTTAATATTTTAAACGTAGAACATGAAGATGTGGTTTGCAGGATTTTCCCTTACACATTTGAGCAGAGGAAATCTTACTGGTATTTTAGTCTACAAGTTAATTCTATAGCAGATTGGGACGGTTTTGAAAAATGTTTTTTAAATGAATTTGGAAATCAGAAGACCGTTGCCATGCTCATGAAAGAATTGTTATCTATGAGGATGGATAAGAAAGAAAAGGTGCAGGAGTTCAATCATAGATTCACTACCTTGTAAACAATTTTAGTGCTGCAACAAAACCAGCTAAGGAATCTTTGGTAGAATATTATACTACAACACTATATCCACCTATAGCCATGTTTGTTAAAAGAGTGATTAAGGCTACTTTAATAGAAAATTATGAGGAAGCTAAGAAGGTAGAAGCTGATTTGGATAGTATCTCAAAACACGCCTTAGAATTGGAAGTGAAACCAATGGCCAACAAGAATCCTCTAATATTATCCAGAACTAAGGAAGAACCCTCAAATGAATTAGAAAATGTGGTGAAAATGGTGCAGAAATTGTCTAACAAAATAGTAGACTTGGAGAAAGATAAGGGAACTAGTACATCTAGAAAAACCTTCAATCCCTTCTACAAGAAAAGGGAAGAAAGTGGACAACTTCTACCACCTATAAACAATTATGTTTTTCTAAATTTGAATGAGGTTGGCATGGAACATTTCTTCACTTTTCATCAAGAAAAACATTCTAAAAAGAGCTTCCCATAGTGGATTAATTCGATGACTTTAGTAATGAATCAATTGTTAGATGCACAACTGACAGATTAGGAAGAGGTGGAAGAATATCAAACAAAAGAGAAAGAAGAGCCAACTGAGGAGACCATAATGGTATTATGGGACTGAGCACCCACTTTGGGGTTGAATGAAGAGGAATCGGTTGAAGAAGTTCAAGTATCATTGGTAAATATCACCACTAGAAGGAAAGGGTCGGTGGTAGATCAAAGCCTGGTGTTGCCTAAGATAAAGATCACAAAAGAAGCTCTGAAAAGGAATACTTACATCACCCTGCCTCAACCCAAAGTGAATACTGAAGTTGTAAAAGAAACGATCCCAGTAATAAATAAACAGGCAAAAGTCATAGTGAACAAGCCAGGAAACGATGGAAAAAGCACGGAGGAATACAATATGGGGTATGATATTGTTGAATACATCAAGAAAACTAAAGCAAACATATCTTTATTTGAATTATGTAATCTTCCCCAGGAGAGAATGAAATTGTTAGAAGCCTTTGACCCACAATCAAGCAGTACCTTAGAAACCATTGACTCAGATACTAAGATAAACGAAGCAAGTATTGGTGGTAAATAAAAATCTCAGACTTTGCCTTTCTTGTTAAATTTTGAATTTTTAATCATAATGTACACAATTGCTTGGTAGATTCTGGAGCTTCATCCAATGTTATGTCGTTATCCATCTGTAAGAAAATCAATGGCAAGCCAATACCATCTCCTTCCCAGATCATACAATTGGATAGGTCTGTTGTTAAAGTCATAGGGGAGATGAAAGATGTGTTGATCAGATTGTCTGTAGACCCAAGGGTAAGTCAATTCATAGATATCATGGTAGTATATATACTTGAAACTTATGGTTTGATATTGAGAAGAGATTGGTCTACGAAACTAATTGGCTATTTTGCAACAGATTGGTCTCACCTATGGTTTCCATATCAGAACAAGCAAAACCAAATTAAAGTATTGAGAGAGCCTCATATGAAACATAATGTAACGCAGTTGGAGGAAAAGAATGAGCCTGTGAATTATTCATCTTCAGTTTTGGGGAATTATTTTTTAGAAATTGAACCAGGAAACTATCAAATGGAAGATGTTAGGCATATTTCAGACAAACAGTCCAATCTCCTTCAATTCTCATGGACTGATGACATTGATTGTAACATAGTAGATCTAGTTACTGACTTAGGAAATAATACTGACATAGTTAAATCAGAAAATAAATGTTGGATTTTGTACTTTGATGTTTCCAAAACACAAGAGGGATCCGGAGTCGGTTGTGTTCTGGTTGATCCTGAAGGAAGCAAACAATTTCTGTCTTGTAGGCCAGAGTTTGAATGTACAAACAACACGGTTGAATATGAAGCTCTAGTCCAAGGTTTAAAAAGAGCTATTAATTTGAATATCAAGTATTTAAAATTATTAGATGATCCATAAATAGTTGTTAGACATATAAGAAATACAATTCATTGTCTATCTCCACACTTAAAAGGATATCAATATGAAGTCTGGAATTTAATTTCACAATTTGATGCTTTTAACATAAATGCCATTCCCAGATTTCAAAATGTTGTAGCTAATTTATTAGCCACTTCTACTTCTAGATTAGTGACAACAAATAACAAATGCTCTATCAAATTGATTTTCAGGCCATCTGTACCTGATAATGTCACAAATATGAGGGTGTTTGATGATGATGAACAAATCATTAGTTTCTTGAAAAATGAAGACGCCTTCAAAGAATCCATAATCGATGAAGATGAACACAATTTGGATTTGCAGAATGAGGACGCAAGTAAAGGAAATTTTTTGCCGAAAGGAGTAAGAACTCTTGAAGGTCTGTTTGATTTACAGAACAAATTCAGAAGACCAGCCAATGTCAAGGCCAATAGCTCCTCGATGCAACATGAGTTGGTAAAATTGGGTACAGAAGCTGAGCCTAAATATATTAATCTGGGTAAATGTTGTTCATCGGGAGAAATATGTAAGTTAATCAAAAACTTTCAGCAATACAAAGATGTTTTTGCATGGACTTACGTGGATTTGAAGACATACGACACACGTATTATACAACATGTGATACCCATGAAGCCAGGTGTGAAACCATTTCAACAATAATTATGAAGGATTCATCCAACACTCGAACCATTAATACAAAAGGAATTAAAAAAATTGTTGGATGCTAATATTATCTTCAACGTCTGACACTCTGAGTGGGTGGCTAATCTAGTCCTAGTACGGAAGAAATCAAGGGAGATAAGATTATGCGTCGACTTTCAAAACTTGAATAGAGCGTCGGACAAAGACAACTATCTTATGCCACCGACGGAACATATCTTACAAATGGTATCAAGCTCAGAATTGTTCTCCCTGTTAGATGGCTTCTCTGGTTATAATCAAGTATTGGTGCATGAGCAAGATCGATTGAAAACTACTTTCTGCACAAAGTGGGGAACATTCTCATATCGGAGAATGCCTTTTGGCCTAATGAATGTTGGAGCCACGTTCCAGAGGGCCATGGATATTTCATTCCGAGGATTAGTCGTCCACTGTGTGGTCATATATTTAGATGATGTAACCATTTTCTCCAAGAAAAGAGAATACCACGTTTTCCATTTAAAACAGATTTTTAACCGTTGCAGGAAATATGGTATATCTCTAAACCCAAAGAAGAGTATTTTTGTTGTTCTGGAAGGAAAATTTTTGGGTCACATGATCTCGAAAAAGGGAATCTTGATAGATCCATAGAGAGTTGAAGCTATAACTCATATTCCCATGCCCCATAATAAAAAATCTATGCAATCATTTATGGGCACAATTAATTTTGTTCGAAGGTTTGTGCCTGATTTCACGCAGATTGTTAAACCTTTGCAGCAAATGGTGAAGCAAAGTGTGCAATTTAAATGGACCGACATCGAGAAGATTGCGTTCAAAGACATAAAGTATGTCATAGCTCACACACCTTCTTTGATAAGTCCATATTTTGAAAAGGATTTTATTATATACACCTTTGCTTCAGATACTTCTCTCGCAGCGGTGCTCACTCAGAAAGGAGAATCTGGAGACGAATATCCAATCTCTTTCATGAACACTGGGTTACAAGGGGCTGAAATGAATTACCCATCCATGGATAAGCAAGCATATGCAGTGTTTAAGGCGGTAAAATAGTTCATGCCATACATTTTAAAAAATAGAATGAAGGTCATAGTACCTCACCCGGTTGTCAGATCTCTATTTGTGCAAAAGGAATTGGGGGGAAGAAGAGGAAATTGGGTAACTTCTCTACAAGAATATGATCTGGAATTTAAGCCAACCACTATCATTAAAGTTCAAGGCCTATGTAAGTTTATCACTGAAAATCTAGCCAATGAAGATCAAGAGCAGGAAAACGAAGTTGAATTGAATCTAACCGAAGTATGTCCTATCTTCACTGCTCTAGAATATTGGTATAGAGATTTGGTGCACTACTTACAAAAAGGATGCCTACCAAAAAAATGGAGTCCTAATCAGAGAAGGGAACTTCGATTAAAATCAGCTTCTTATCAGATAATTGATGGAGTACTCTCAGAAAAAAAATTATGAAGGGATGCTTCTCAGGTGTCTTGAGAAAGATGATGTTGATCAAGTATTCAAAGAATTACACGATGGCCCTGCAAGGGGACATTATTCTGGGGATACTACTGCTCACAAAATACTAAGAGTCAGATACTATTGTCCTACTCTGTTCAGAGACGCTCATTCTCATGTTAAAAAATGTGATGTATGTAAAAGGAGTGCTGGCAGATTGCCAAAAGCAATAGGACCATTGCAGCCGGTTATTATCTCTGAACCATTCGAACAGTGGGGCATATATGTTATTGGAAAAATTAATCCAAATTCTTTGCTGCAACATTGGTATATTATCACGACCACTGACTATTTCACATGGTGGACAAAAGTTGTTCCTCTGTGTAAAGTGAATGAAGATTCAGTCATCGGATTCCTGCAAGAAAACATCATAACCAGGTTTGGGGTTCCAATTTCTTTAGTTTTTGATAATGCATTTTCTTCTCATCAGTTAAATTAACCGCATTTGCTTATGCGAGAGGAATTAAATTACATTATTCAGCAAATTATTATCCCCAGGGAAATGGACTAGCTGAATCTACAAACAAGAATCTAATATGAATCCTAAAGAAAACTATTATTGAGAGTCAGAGGAACTGGCATATAGCCCTTCCAAACGCTTTATGGGAAGATATGGTTACTCCAAAAAATTCCATAGGAGTCTCCCCTTATACGTTAGTTTATGGGAAAGAAGCTATACTCCCGCCTAATATACTACTCTCATCTCTGGAACTATCCCATGCCTCTCGAGGTTCCAGTAGTGAAATCCTACAGTCACGAATCAATACCCTGTTGAAACTCGAAGAATCGCGGGAAAAGGCCAAAGATAGATTCCATCAGCACCAAGATATTGTCAAGAGATGGTTTGATAAATGGAAGTCTGGTAAAATAAGCTTTGATGTAGGAGACTTAGTTCTGAAGTGGGATCACCCACATGGGGAAAAGAGGAAGAATACGAAATTTCAACAATTATGGCTTGGCCCTTACTAGATTGTTGAAAAGCTTGGCCCGTCAACATACAAACTACAAGATTTACAAGGGGAGGAATATAATCTCCCTATCAACGGCCTTTCTCTGAAACAATAGTTCACATAGGTTTAGGAGCACTTCTGTACATAAATAAACTTTGCCTTTCTTTATTTTCCTAGTCTATTGTTTTCTGAATTGCTTAATCTAGTTTGTCTTGTTTTCTTTTCATCAGCTTCATTTTTGTTTGCTTATTGTTTGATTTCCTTTATTTTTTTTCAAATAAACCCCAACTCAACTTCCTGGTGTATGGAAATATAGGAATCTGGACAATCTCAAGGGCATCTCCTGAAAAGTCAGAAACTACTTATAAAAGAAAGAATTCTCTGTGTGACAGTGCTTTTTGCTTATCAGTTTTAAGAAATGGAAAACCCACCTTAGGTTCATAATTGAGTCATGTAACCCCTGTAACTTAACTAAGACTTATGATTTCTGAATTACTATCTTGGGGCTCCATCCATCTCACATAAATAACCATCTAAGGAAGCTCGCTATGATGGACCCACAGAGAGGAAGCAGGTCTCACAGATGTATGGCATTTAAAATGATCCCATGTTGCAAATCAAAATCCAAAAGAGCTTATATCAAGGAGTCACACTACCAGAAAATTTCATCTCCATCAAATAAATGGTTGTGAAAAAACGAAGATATCCAATCAAAAATTTACCCTGTGGTCAGCTCAGCAAGGTCCTTCTCCATCGGTGAGCATGACAAACAATTAGATATCTTGCTCACACAAAAGGACATTATGGATGGAAGGACCCAAGTCAAATGTTGAATATTGAAGAAAATCTATCATGGAAGACTCGGACGACAAAGTTTGTTAATAAAGAAAGCATCCAAAGAAATGCTGACAGCATGGGAATGAGGAACAAACAAATATATCTGTTTGATTTTTTTACGATCTTGTGGAGTCCTATTTAGCAGGCACCCGAAAGATGGAACTAAAATGAAATCCACATTTTGGCCTCAGGAGAGTGGTTAAGAAGTCTGGTTCAAATTTACCCTTATTCCCTAATGCCCATTGTGATAGAAGAAGGGACCACTCCCCTGTATAAAATATGGCATGTTAAAGCATTATGTCACATATGGCGTCAATAACATGTAAGCTTTTTTCACCTTTAAGAGGGATTATTCAGAGATCTGTGTTCACCAACGAATTGCCAATTGTTGTTACAGCAACCTGATCCCCAAAAATTTCCTGAAATTGTAGGGGCCCTCTAATTTTGTAGAGTTTATTGCTTCTTATAAGAGACCCCCTTTGACACTTAGAATTTTCTTAGAAAATATCAAAGAGAAAGTGTTTTTTCGGCTAAGGTGCAACTCAGGTTTTTTCGCCAAAACGGTCGCAATGTTCTGGTGAGTTCACGCCGACCAAATCGCAGCGATTTGGTCAAAATACGTCGACGTTTCACGACTTTGGACGAGTTTGCGTTGACATCCTTCGCATTTTTTTCTTCGATATTTAATTGCACTCTGGCCTATTTTCATCGACGTTTTGGAGCATTCTGGCGAGTTTTTGCCGACATCTCTTTGCGCTTTGGTCTATTTTTTCCAACGCTTCACTGCAATTTGGTGGTAATCCGCTGATCATGTCGAAGGTTTTGACGAAACCGCGCCGACCGTTTCGCATCCCTGTGATGAAATCGCGCCAATCGATTACTGCGATTTGACCAGTTGTACGTCGACCATTTAGTAGCGCTCTAATTTTTTGCATCAACTCGTGGAGATTTATTTTATGTTTTTCGGATCATTTTTGGGCAAGCCCTTGCTGACCCTTTCGATGTCCTAGGAAAAACTCGATGATCAAGTCATAGCATCCTGGCTAGTTATCGCCGACCATTTCGCGGTGACAAGGGAAAATTCGCCGAAATGGTCGGTGGGAGTTTTTCTTGGTTAGCATGAAAAGAGGCATTGGCGCCAACGGAAAAGTCATAAATTGACCCAACAACCAACATTGTTAGTATTTATTGCAAGGGTTCTTTTTGTTATATATATAGAAAAGGGGGATTGATCAACTTTGTTTGCAAAAGTGAATTGAACGCCGTTGGAGAACCTTGAGCTACCGCCAGTCACAAAACGCCAAGTGGTTATCAGTGCTAAGCTCACTCACCCGGCCACTCTGCCACTAACAATTAGGAATCTTTTGCCCTTTCTTTTTCTCTGTTGGTTGATAGCTCATTTTGGTTTTTGGTTTTGGTTTTATCCCCATTTTATACCTTTTGTAAAATTAGTCACAGCAGATCTAATGAACAAGTAAATCAATCACAACAGATGAACATAGAAAATATGGTGTAAAACTATGTAAAACATGCACAGTGCTCAATATCCCAATAAGGGTGAATAATTACAATACAATAATCTGACAATGTGAGTGAGCAATTCAAATTGACTAAGAAGGTCATTCAAATCACTGAATGGAGTAGCTTGACTCCAACTAGGAGTCCTCATCATCAATCAGTGGTGGTCATCAATGCACAAGAACCAATCATCCAGGTGTCAAGCTGAGTCTAACTGAGTGTGTCATGTGTAACTGAAGTGTGTAGCACTGATATAGGGAAGGATACTCAATGGAGGGTGCATGGGAGGCTTAACTGAAGTCATAACAAGTCATCTAGTCAATCTGGTGGTCCAACGGAGTGAAACAGTCAGTTGGGAGTGAAACTAGCCTCAAATCAAGGAGAATCGGAGCTAACTGAGTGTAACTGAAGTGGAACTACAGTGGTAGGTGAAGAAGTGCGCCCTTCTCTGGCAGTAGGTGATAAGTGGGCGCCTTCCTGACTATGAGGGCTAAAACTCTGAAGTAAGTGGCTCCCGGGTGCTAGAATAAGGTGGGTAAGGTGTTGGAGGCATCACATGGTGACTGGGCTGCATGCAAACCCTAGAATTTGCATGCAAGGTCCTAAAAAAGATTATGTGGATATCCAAACACCCCCCCTCAAGATAGACTATGATGTGAAAAAAATAATGTGGGGCCCTGGTAACTAAGACCAAA
Source organism: Larix kaempferi (assembly GCA_027924585.1). Lineage (NCBI taxonomy): Eukaryota > Viridiplantae > Streptophyta > Pinopsida > Pinales > Pinaceae > Larix > Larix kaempferi. The sequence goes on along the minus strand of BSBM01000809.1, from coordinate 2,516,170 downwards.
GGTCACCCCAATACAATAATCCAAAAAATGCTGAAAATAAACTAAGTGAGGAAAGAGGGAAAACCCAGTGGGAAGAAAGCCCCCCCTCAAGCTAAAGCATAATAATGGATCAATCTGTCTCCACCATGATGGAACTCACCCCCAATAGTGAACGGAGGTAAGTGAATTTCTTCTCAGTGAAGCTCTTGGTGAAGATGTCTGCAATTTCCTCATCAGTAGGGCAATATTGCAGAATGATGGTGCGATCATGCACCAACTGTCGAATGTAGTGCATATGAATCTCAATGTGTTTGGTCCTCTACCGCTGAAATGGATCTGTGGAGATCTTGATAGCACTTTGATTGTCACAAAAGAGGACAGTCGAAGTAGTGCCACCAAAACCAAACTCGGAAAGAATACCCTGTAACCAAACTGCCTGAATGCAGGCATTGACTGCCCCTCGATACTCTACCTCTGCTGAAGAAAGTGCAATGGCTGCCTGCTTTTTGCTGGACCAACAAATAGGGCCATGACCAATCATGAAAACATAACCGGAAGTGGACTTCCGATCAATGTTATCACCTGCCCAATCTGAATCAGTAAAACCAATGAAATCAAGCTCAGAATCTGCAGCATAATGTATGCCAAAATGTTTCGTACCTTGCACATACTGCAAGATCTGCCTGGATGCTCTCCAATGAAGCTCATAGGGCTGCTGCATATACCTTTTCATGGCACTCATGGCATATGAAATATTAGGCCTTGAGTGTGTCAAATAAAGTAGTGAACCAATCAACTGTCGATACATACTGCAATCTGCAAGCGGTGTAGAATCTCCCTCCTCAAGACTGATTCCTGAGAGGAATGGGAATGGGGCTGCATTACATTCAGCCATATTAAAATTCAATAACAATTTGGAAGCATATTTTTGCTGAGATATAGTGATCCCATCAAAATTTTGAGCTATCTCCAAGCCCAAAAAGTGACTCAGCAAGCCCAAATCGCTCATGTCAAAAGCTAGATTTAAGGCAATTTTTAGCTTGTTTATTGAAGTAAGAGTGCTACCAGTAATGAGAAGATCATCAACATAAATTAAAATAACCAACAAATTACCTTTAACTCGCTGAAGATACACATTCGGATCAGATTTGCATCTTTGGAAATTTTGAGAAAGAAGGAAGGAGTCCATCTTTGCGTGCCAAGCTCTTGGGGCCTGTTTTAACCCATACAAAGATTTCTTCAATCTGCAAATTAATGATGGATCTGATGTGTAGCCTTCTGGCTGCTGCATATATACCTCTTCAGTAAGATCTCCATGTATAAATTCACTCTTCACATCCATGTGGTGCACTTCCCAGTGCTTAGATGCGGAAATTGCCAAAACAAGGAAGATGGAATCCCTCTTTGCAACCATTGCAAAGGTCTCAGTGTAGTCCACTCCTTGGAATTGGGAGAAACCTTTTTCCACCAACCTTGCTTTGTACTTGTTGATAGAGCCATTAGCAGCAACTTTCGTGTGGTAGACCCATTTACACTTCACTAATTTTCTTCCAGGTGGAAGAGAAACTAGCTCCCATGTATTGTTCTTTTGAAGAGAACTGTACTCTTCATCCATGGCACTTTGCCATCTCGGATCTCGGTGGGCATGGTAGTATGTTTGGCGATCTGAACTAGTCATCAAATAACAAATCTCAGGAAGTAATGGATCAGAAATAGAAAGAGCCATACCTTCTCTTTGAAATTCTGCTCTTGTTCGTCTTGGATCAACAGGATTTCCAAGGTTCGAACCAGCAGATTGAAAAGTGTTTTGGGCCCACTTTGGTAGCTGAGGAGGATCATAATGGTCAGATTCCAAACCTGATATGTCATGATCATCATGTGCTACTAAAATATCAGAAATATCAGAACTCATACCTTCATTATCGCTGCACGGATCTTCTTCTGGTGAAGGCGGTGAAACGACAATTTCTTCCTCGACTAGTTGCAATTCTTGAAGCAGTTCTTCAAATTGCACACTGCGCTCTATGAATATCTTTTTAGATATGATATCCATGAGTTTATATTCTTTTGATTCTTCCCCATATCCTATCAGTATGCACTCAATACTTTGTGGATCCAAAGCTCGTCTCTTCTTGGAAGGAATTCTAGCCCATGCAGTAGAGCCAAAAACTCTCAAATTTGACACATCCGGTTTGTGACCAAAGAATGCTTCAAAATGAGTCATGCCTTTCATGGATGAATGTGGAACATGGTTCTGCATGTATGCAGAAACATTGATTGCTTCAGCCCAAATATTTGCAGCCAAACCTTTTGATTCAATCATACATGTAGCCGTCTCTTTCAGTGACCAAATTTTCCTTTCTGCTACACCGTTTTGCTGGGGTGTGTAGGGAACTGTATGTTGGAACTGAATTCAGCTTTCGGTACAAAGTTGTAGAAACTCAGCATTGATATATTCTCCACCATTAGCAGATCTAAGAGATTTGATCTTTCTCTCAGTGGCGGTCTCAACAGAAGCCTTAAAATCCTTGAATTTTCCAAGCACTTCTGACTTGTTTTTGAGAAAAAATACCCATGTAAAGCGGGAAAAATCATCAATAAATGTAAAAACATACCTTGAACCATTTAATGACGTATGGGGCAGTGGACCATTGATATCAGAATGTATCAGCCCCAAAATTGTAGAAGCTCTGCTAGCTTTGTCGCGGTCGAATCTGTGCTCGGGGTGCTTCCCAATAATGCAACCAGTGCATATTCCCTTCGAGGAACGGAGTTGTGGAAGACCATCTACCATGGAATTGTTTGATAACAGCAGCAACTACTTATAATTAAGATGCCCGAATCTTTCATGCCAAATCCTACTAACCTCATTACCATGTGTGCGAAGAGCAGTGGGCTTTGCAAGCTGAATAAAGTGTGAAAACTCATAGCATTTTACAGTGTGGTTCGCCTTTCCGACTGCAACAAGTCTTCCACTTTTGATATCAGAAATTTCAACTGTATTAGGGCTGAATGTAACTTGCTTCGGTTCGCCAGCATGTGTCATTTGATACACAGAAAGAATATTTGAAGCCAAGGAAGGCACATAGAGAACATTCTGAAAGCTTCCATGATCTACATGAATCGTACCTTTGCCCTTTGAAGAAATTTTTGAGTCATCTCCCAAATGGATGGGGATGGAGCTGTTTGGATCGAATGAAGAAAAAGAATCAATATTTGCAGCCATATGATTCGATGCACCCGAATCTATCAAGAGAGTAGTGGGCTTCAACACAGTTGCCATGAGTGCTTGTCCTCTTTCATGATCATCATTCCTATCCTTCTTCCTTACACTGTCAGGAAGAGTTATGTTATTCTTTTCCAAAAGGAGGGCCATTTGATCTATAGTCTTCTTCATGCATGAACTTTCGGGATGAAAGCCATGGTTGCAATAAGTACATTTAGATTTTTCCTTACCCTCTTTACCCTTTTGCTTGAACTTCAAACTGGATGGTGCATCCGTCTGTTTTCCTTTCTCTCTTTGCTTGTGAGGTTCAAATTTGGGCTTCTCCTTCTTTTGATTTCCTTTACCATTCAAAATCTTGGGTCCTTGAACATATAGGGATGAATCTTTGGAGCTTATGGACCCTATTTGAATCAACTTATCATGCTCTTTTGTGATGGACTCAATGAAGGCATTCAAGGTAGGCATCTTCCAATTCGGGGTAGTTAGCCGACCGGAATTGAAAGTAGAGACAAATACCGAATAATCTTTACCAAGCTTGTTGAGAATGGAGAGGATCAATTGCTTATCCTCTTTGATAACTCCACTGTTCTTCAACTGCATGTTCAAGTTCTTGAATTTTGTGAAGAATTCATTAATGCTCTCGAAATTCTCAGGACTAAGGGCAATCAATTCACTCTCTAATTGAAAATCCCTAAGCTCGTCCTGCTTGCCAAATAGTGTTTCAAGTTGCTCCCATATAGCTTTTGGAGTCTTAAATCCACTGAGATGGAAGTGAAGATCTTTGGAGATGGAGAGACAAAGAAGACCATAAGCTTCATCAAGCTTGTTGTAGTGTTTGGTTCTATCTGACAAGGTGTTTGGCTCCAATTCAAGACCAAGAGTGACTCGGTAGTAACCTTTTGAACGTAATATGATCTCCATATCATCTTTCCAATAAAAATAATTGAATGGGGTGAGAATAGGCTTTGAAGAAGAGTATTCCATTGCTAGGAGCAAGTGCACACTGATGTAGAAATGCTTGCAAGGGAAAAGTAGCGAATGCAATTGATGGAGACAATAACCTGCAAATCACAATAAAACCAAGAACAACGAGGTCGAACAATCCACCCTTTTAGAGTTGCATCACACCTGGGATTGGAGATCAAGCAATGTTGAATGGGTCCAATTTATCAGATCTAGGATTTATGTGGAAACTCAAGCTTCTGGAGTGGTATTGGAAGTATTTTCAAGCTTTGCATGCACAGGAGCAAATGCCCTTGAGATCTTTCATGCCAAAAAATTTTGTAATTTTTGAGCAAATTCACTCAAATCCTCTTGTAGAAACACCTGTAGAAAAGAGATCTTGTCCCTGCAATGGCTCTGATACCATGTAAAATTAGTCACAGCAGATCTAATGAACAAGTAAATCAATCACAACAGATGAACGTAGAAAATATGGTGTAAAACTGTTTAAAACATGCACAGTGCTCAATATCCCAATAAGGGTGAATAATTACAATACAATAATTTGGCAATGTGAGTGAGCAATTCGAATTGACTAAGAAGGTCATTCGACTCACTAAATGGAGTAGCTTGACTCCAACTAGGAGTCCTCATCATCAATCAGTGGTGGTCATCAATGCACAAGAACTAGTCATCTAGGTGTCAAGCTGAGTCTAACAGAGTGTGTCATGTGTAACTGAAGTGTGTAGCACTGATATAGGGAAGGGGACTCAGTGGAGGGCGCATGGGAGGCTTAACTGAAGTTAGAACAAGTCATCTAGTCAATCTAGAGGTCCAACGGAGTGAAACAGTCAATCGGGAGTGAAACTAGCCTCAAATCAAGGAAAATCGGAGCTAACTAAGTGTAACTGAAGTGGAACTGTAGTGGTAGGTGAAGAAGTGCGCCCTTCTCTAGCAGTAGGTGAGAAGTGGGCGCCTTCCTGACTAGGAGGGATAAAACTCTGAAGTAAGTGGCTCCCGGGTGCTAGAATAAGGTGGGTAAGGTGTTGGAGGCATCACATGGTGACTGGGCTGCATGCAAAATGCATGCAAACCCTAGAATTTGCATGCAAACCCTAATTGCATGCATGGTCCTGAAAAAGATGATGTGGATATCCGAACACCTTTTGAGTACCGCTTTTTTTTATGGTTACTTTTGATTTTAAGGTTGTCTATCTCGGGCTTAGAAGTCGTTTTTCCCAAGGTAGGCTGCATTGGCCTTACTCAGCTAAGTTTTCCTCGATTTGAATAGTTCACCAAACCCTACAAGCCGGTCACGCCTGTCGTAAACCGCGCTAGGTTTTATGCATAGAACCTTCAAAGAGTGAGCAGTGTAGTTCCCAAGAATACATCAATATTTAAACGCAAGGCCTCGACAAGCGGTTTTTCGTTCAAGGGCGTAGACCGAGAAAGATATGCCCACATAGAAGTCTCCTTAGCTCGACCCTTTTATTCACGCTTTGATACGGCCCTTGAGCTTTACCCCTTTCCTACCACGCAACTTAGTGAGCACTTTTCTCCTGTTCCAGACAAAGGGTTTAGAGTTTCCACATTTATCTTCGGACCACCTATGCCTCTACCCTTGCAGAGGGCCGTATTGAATGTTGCCTACTTGTTTCCCACCGAATCCTTTCTGTCATCAAAACCCACGCGACGCCCATCTATCACGTTGTCATCATGTTAAGCTCGTCGCGCATGTCAAACTTATGTTCTATTTAGAATGAATAATAAAATATTTTCACTCAAACAAGTTTTAAAGCTGAAAGAAAAAACCACCGGTGGAGTAACCCAAAAATCAGTCTACCCGAAATCGATTTTAATGAAGAAATTTGCCAATTAGTTCTACTTATTGTTCAGTTGTTTTCTGTTTTTCACGCATATACATATCACTAGGACATGTCAAATATTAGCAGCATTGGTCTCATTTGCTTGGCTGTCTGTGCATACTGTAAAGCTGCACCTTGGCTTCTCATAAGTTTGTTTGTACATTAAGCAAGGAAAGTTAAGTTTGTTCTTCACCCTAAGGTTTAAATTTTGATGTAAACTGTTTTAATAAACACCTTTGTACTTGAAAAATTCATTGCAAGATAAAAGCCAAACAAACACTCATAGCATTTAAACATTTTTTCAATTACGCTCATTGACTATACCATGGATGATGAATTATTTGTAGATATTTTGATTCCTCATTGGTTCATTTTGTGTCTCATTAGAATTGATATGCATAAACATTCTGACAAGAGAAACTCCAAGTTAGCAGAGCCAGACTCATATGTCAAAATATTATTGGATACTTCACTAGAGACGATGTTCGGAGATACTCAAGACGTGACATGGATCACCCCAGAGTTCAAATGGGGCGAACTATACAGAACCATCAGAGATGGAAATATCCCTGACGCTTCCATTAGAGAGTTAATGGTCTACCAGAACATAAAGAGGTCCGGCCTCCATAAGGCAGCCACACGCCTAGAGTTATTCCGATGCTCAAAGGTTATCGAGTGGATTCTTCCCCAAGTGGATGTTAGCACTAGGATCATTTCATATGTCAAAGGAGAAGGGCTTGCATACTTCCAACCAACCCACATAGCTACAACATACAAGATGTCCTCCCCTAAAGTCATGATGAACGATGACTAGTTAAGTGGGGTCAATATGGATCATTTTGACTATGCTAAGAAGATGATGATCCCTGAAAAGCAGTTGAGACCGAGGTCTAGTGAAGAATACGATAGTCAAAACTTGCGGACCCTGTATAGGATCATTGTTTTGATGTTAAGCCGGATTTTTTGCTTGGAAAACGGAAATATATATAAACTCAACTGGGTACCAGTTACTTACCATATTTTCACACATGGTACAATTTTCAACTGGCTGATATCATTTCTGAGAGTATGGTGTCTCACATTTTTGCATCGCAAGGAGGACTGACACAGAAAAAAGTTGACTTCTTCATGTCCTCTTATCTCTTGGATTGCATATTAATCAGACACTCTTTCCCTATTTTGGGATGTGTTTGAAATCCGACCGAATCTCCCCTCCATGTAGCCTATCAGATGACATGGGCTCACAAATGTGCAAGTCACTACAAACTGATCTGTGAGGGATTAATCATACCACTATACTGGCTAGTCTTCAAAGAAGAACCAAATTGTATGTCCGAGAACGCCTTGTAAGTTATCGAGGAATATGGAGATTATTACTTCTCCGCAGAAGGCACATATATCAAGATGTATGGGGGAACCCAACCCCCTTTTCTGTTTCATCGGTATGCTATTGATTTTGTTGTGCACAAAGAGGTCGTAAGGAAAGTTTTCGTCAATGGGGTTGGGAATTTTCTTCATGAGAAGAAAAAGGCCTCCTACCCACCACTGCCATTCACTATCGGTGCATACAAATTCCCCAAGGAAAAGGGAGCCAAGGATTTTGTCAAATATTTAGAGGCCTCTCATTTTGGGACAAATATTTGTAGAAGGAACAATAGCCTAGATAAGGTTGTTAAGCATTGTGCCTCTTGCAGAATTAACTTTGAATACACACATCATTTATTGAAGGATGAATAAGTGTATCAGAACGCAAGAAACATGACGGAGCTGAACAAGCATTTTTTCCGCAAAGGCGGAGCTGGTTCTAGTTCTAAGGCTAACACTGTCAAGGAAGCTGAGAGGAAGAAAAAAGAGGAAGCAAAAAGGAGACAAAAGGATGAAGCCATAAGGTTGTAGGTAGCAGAAGCTGAGAGGAAGCTACTAGAAGAGGTCGAAAGAATCCAAAAGGAAGAGGTAGAAAAAATCCAGAAAGAATAGGCCGACAAAAAGAAAAAAGAAGAGAGAGGAAGCTGAGAGGTTGAAAAAGGAGGCAAAATAAATAAGGGAGAAAGCAGGAAGAGAAGCAGCTGAACAACAAAAGCAAATGGAAGAGGAAGAAAAGTCCAAGGAAGTTGTGGAAAAGGGAAGCCTGAATGTAGAAGATATGGACATAGACCCACCTGATATGTCCAATGTAATACTCATCAGAGGACACCTCCCATTGGATGAGCTCGGACTCATGCCTTTCACCCCGTAAAAGAATCATACCATGGCCAAATTGGACACTATCATCTTTGATCAGAAAAGAAAGACTAACACAAAGAGAACAGAGAAGAGACTGAAAGTGGGATCCCAACATGATGTCATCAATGTTCAGGAGAGCACCATCATGGAGGGTACACACAAAGACCCTAAGTTCATGGCATCTGTCAACGTAGTTGTTGCACAAGAAAATGCAGATAATGTTGGCAAATTGATGAACGATATTGAGCGAAGTAAAGAGAAGCTGCTCAAATTAAAAGATAATTTGGTGAAGGAGCGAGGAGAAGGGATAGAATTGAAAAGGAAACATGACACCCTTCTATCTGAGAAGGAAAGGATAATGAATGAATACCATAATTTGGACATAGAAAAGGAGGCATTAACTGTACAATTAATGATTATGAAGGGGAAAGGAGCGAATTTGAAGCTCGAATCACTTAGTTAGAGTCAAGCGAGTCGGCTGTGAACCAGTAGGTCGAAGATTTGAAAGCCTAGGTGGGGGAGTTGGTTAAGGAGAAAGAATATTTGGCAGAGCAGCTGGAGTTGGCAGACAAGAGAAAGTCAGATATAACTTCGTTTTGTGATCAAGCCTACAAGATTCAGGAACAGTTATATCATTCTCAAGAAATTCTCATAGATCAAATATATAAGATGAAGCTAATGATGGAAAGAATGAAAATGATAGTTTTTGAGTCACTGGAATTCATGAAAGGGATTTTGGAAATTGCAGGTAAGGTTGAAAAATAGATGTCCTGACGGGAAACCAACTCAGATTTCCCTAATCATCTACCCCAGAAGACAACAGGAGACTTGAAGTCAGAGATGGCCCTTCTAGAATTCTGCCGGAAAGCCGCTAGGAGGATGAATAATGAAATTCCTAATACCATCGAAAAATGCCATGATTTTTACAAGAAAATCCAACAGTTCCATGACAAGTGTCACATTCCTTTAGTCCTAAATATAAATGAGCTTCCAACATTGGACCAGTGCATAGTACAACTGCAGGATGGGCTGCGAGGAGACCTAGAGTATATCATGAAAGTAGATTCTCTCACAGAATAATATATTCATCACTTCATGGGACAAGCTTCTATAAATGCATATTTCCTCGAAGACAGTTGCAAGGCTGTAACAGAGGGAGTGGTGCATATAGAGTCACAATTGTCAATTCATGAAGTAACTGTAGTGCTCTGGTTTTTACAGCAGAGCACTGTGTAAAATTTCAGGTTTAATTTTCTACGTTTTAAACTTTATCAGTTTATGGAAGTGAATTTCTAAGAATTTCTATGTGCCGAAATAATATTTAGTGTACTGTGGTGTTTTCACTAACCTTACATTCGAAATTTGAGATAAACAAACATATCGTTATTTTCTTTTCAACAGCATAAGAATAGGTTTCACAACTTAGTAAATCAGTAAATAGCAGTAAATCAGTAAATAGTAAGTTTGCATGTTTACAGTAAGATTTAGCATAATAGTAAATAACGGAAATTACCTGATGCTGATGCTAACCGTAAGTTGTAGCAGGTTGTGTAACCCCTTAGACAGCCAAACTGAAGTGTCCACCCTACCGACCAGCTATAATCTTGCTGGCCCTTGGAAATCAAAGGATTTCCAAGCCCCCGAGCCCACAATCTGATAATCCCGAGAGCAGTCTTTCCTTCTGTTCTCAAAATCCTTCTGTTCTCCAATCAAACTTTCTGTCCTCCCAACTTCTGTTCTCCAAACTTCTTTTCTCTCCCATAAAAAAACCTCCCCTTTCTCCAAGCTCTCCCCCTCTATATAATTTCCCTTCCTCGAGAATATCTTGGGCTTACTCCACCGCCCCAAAATCCCCTTCTCGAGCCCCTCAACACTTACTCCTATCACCAGTTCATTTATACACGGTTCTTTATAAAAATGTATAATTAATTACTCTCATGGAAAAGTTAGTTGGTTTTGGATTGACGGTCGTAAGTATTTGTTACGGTGGGGATTATCACCCAAAGGTTATCCATTCGAAACAAGCTTCATTGAATACAAGTCTATCCGCCATCCTTGATATTTTAATGTTATTAATGTGATTAGTAAAATATTATATAATTAGTTGCCCCCTTGTCAACTTGGACATGATGTGTCTTAATGATCCACCTTATCCGTCGAGACTACTTAGCTTGAGGTTTAAATTCCAAGATTAACATTGAATAATTAAATATCCATTTTCCATCACATCACGTTTATTCCAAAAATGATTATCTTATTATGGCTAACTTTTGAAATGGAATTAATCACACAATTTTAATTTATAAATCAATATTTTAAATCTTACTTATATTGCAATTGTTACGATAGGGATATAAATGTTGCTGGAATATTATTAATTAAGTAATAATAATAATTAGATCACCATTTATTAATTAATAATAATAATTAAATCACCATTTAACAATAATAAAAGGTGAATTATTCATAGTATTCTTAATTATTTGTTTATCACATGAGTACCCTATCATCAACATAGCATCCTTGTTCTTATAAACAAAGCACTTGTGAGGGCTTAAACAATTTTACTAATTAATTAGACACTATCATTACCCTATTCACAACAGTTCTTCTATGACAATGTTAACTGATGACACTTGTCTTAGTTTATTATTACAACGTTTTCATATAATTACTAATTCACTTATTTACACATTGACAACCTAACCATTCATTACCTAAGTTGATTGATGTATCCTTAACTGAGTTATCTATGACATTTATACTACTATTCAAGCATGACAAGTATGTTATACACCAGTAATATTGTACACGTACAAGGTGTGCATGCATGGCCAGTGTATGCACATGTCGGACATGTACTATAAACAAACCCCATTCCGCCTATGCATACTTGCTAACTAACAATAGTATCTACCCCCATGCAGAAGAGCAAGCATAATCTATAGTATAATTACTTTAACATCGTTGGTTATTTAACAGTTAACCCTTTACGATTTAACATCATTGTCTTTATGTTTACATTAGTTTAATCAATCAAGTACAGGAAGGGTGCCTACTTCCACTAACTCGGAATCAAGGAATACTAAACCCCCAACAGTGCTAACTAACACATCCTCCCATCATAACCTACGTCCAGCATCCTCCCTATCCTTCCTCTGCTAGTACAACAGTGGATGTCGGACTCACCGATCTGACCACATAGAACTTGAGAGCGATAGCGTCGGCTGAACAGCGGACCTATCCTCCCCTAGCAGGCATCCGACAATCGTCATCACAACAACATGGGGAGCGTGTCTCAGCACGGCCCTCCCACGACCTCGGGTCTCATGGAAACATAGGGTGGGAAACACATCCATCCCTCTCAACATACTGGGCCTACGCCCTTATCAACTCATACTTGCTGCTATCGGGATTATCAGTTTGTGTTATCGTATCCTCATTTTGGCTGCTAAGGTTTGCTGTATGAACATGTTTTTCCTTTCCAATATATATCAGATCAAGTAACTGGCTATCCCATAGCCCCTGTGTCCTGTAGGTTAGTGTTTTGCAAAATACAATTTATAGAAAGCATTTTCCCTTGATCGCCAATTGATCCATGTTATCATTTTATTTCATGTAACTTTTTAGCTCATCATAGATGCGTATGACATATAACATTTCAGCAATTCATATAAGAAGATGGTATCCACGTACCGAATCATACATTTCACATTTCATTAAGGAAAACATATAAACATATACTGCAATTGTAAAATAAGGAAATCATATGATAATCATGACATCATAACTGCATAACATAGTAACATCATAATCATGGTGAAATCATAAGACAGAGTAACATCATATAATGAGGTCCAATATAGTTTACTCAGTCGAGCTGAGTTCGACAAAATATATAAGAAGTAAAGTATGGTGTGTCTAACTAATAAATATGCCGAATCAAAATATGGGCATTACAGTAACTTTACAAGTATTGGAGCCTATCAAATATAAGACCATAGTTGAAGACGCTAACGCATGGGTAGAATATATTACTACTGTGGCAAGGCCCACCTAAATTTTTATATTGTAAATATATTTTGTATTTTCCTATGTAAGCACTAGAAGACAAATTTTTGGGAATCCTACGGTTAGGGTAGATGAAGAGCCACTAGAAGACAATTTTTGAAAGATAAATAGGGGAAGAGAATAGAGAGAAAGGTCTTTTGCTAGCACAACAGAGCTGGACCATTTTTGTAAGAGAACTATTTTTCTGCTAAATAAGAAGGATTTGTTTCCTGGGAAAAGCATGCACAGAGATTTTGCTTGGAATGTGTGAAATGTTAATGTGGAACTACTTCTTCTTGCATTCATAACTCATACTATGAGATTGTTCTAACTTTCTTGAATTACTTCATGGTGATGAATGATTTTGCTTTCTGTGCAAATGTTTATGTGCTAAATGAGTAATAAATAGCTTTATCATATCAGAGCAATCTTTGGTATTCTTTCTATTGTAAATGTGAATATTGTGTTGGAACAACTATATGTTAGACTTGTATGAACATTTCCAGTATATTACTATTAATTCAAATTTTATCCCTGCAGGGATAGGATAGCTAGGTTAGATTAACTTAAAATAGGAATAGATGATTGATAAGGCAGGAGTGGTAAGACGGAAGGTAAGAACCTATGCATCGCTAGTGTGGTTTCTTCTTGCGAATTATATGCATTTAATTAGAGAACTTGCATCTTATACCTAAAATAAAATACATAAACATTGAACCGGGCCATAACCAGTAAAGAACTTAAACAACCACACCCATGGTAGTTGGACTGTTAACCGAACGGATTCCCTACACCAAACGGTGAGTGATCTATTTGGGCTTGCTTACCGGGGAGAATCCCTACTATTGGTGCAGCGATTTTCGGGGCATCAACATAGAGATATTGATTTTTCCATCAATATTGTTCCAGGGGAAACACCAATTTCCAAAGCTCCTTATAGAATGAGCACACCAGAATTAATAGAATTGAAGATGCAACTGCAAGAATTAATGGACAAGGAATATATCAGACCTAGTGTATCTCCTTAGGGAGCACCAATGTTATTTGTCAAGAAAAAGGACAGGACATTGAGGCTGTGTATTGATTACAGGCAGCTCAATAAGGAGACAATCAAGCACAAGTATACATTGCCAAGAATTGATGACTTTTTTGATCAAATGAAGGAAGCTAGAGTGTTTTCAAAGATTGACTTGAGGTATGGACACCATCAAGTGAGGATTAAGGAAGAAGACATTCACAAGACATCTTTCAGGACTAGATATGGCCATTATGAGTTCACTGTGGTGCCATTTGGTCTTACCAATGCACCTGCTACATTCATGTGTCTCATGAATATCATCTTCAACAAGTATTTGGATAAATTTGTGATTGTGTTCTTGGATGACATTCTTGTTTACTCAAAGAATGAATAAGAGCATAATAAACATCTAAGAATGGTGTTGCAAGTCCTTAGAGAACACCAACTGTATGCAAAGCTAAGTAAGTGTGATTTCTATCAGCAGAAGGTACAGTATTTGGGTCATGTCAATTCAGAGGAAGGAATTGTAGTGGATCTAGAAAAGATTGAAGTCATAATGGATTGGCCTACTCCAAAGAATGTTGCAGATATTAGATCTTTTATGGGTCTTGCGGGTTATTACAGAAGGTTCATTGAAGGGTTCTCCAAGATAGCTCACCCAATTACATCATTGCAGAGGAAGAATATCAAGTTTGTATGGTCTGAAAAATGTGAGAGAAGCTTTTAGAAGCTTAAGGAATTGCTTAACAATGCTCTTGTTTTGAAGATTGCAGATCCAAAAAAAGATTTTTTAGTATGCATAGATGCTTGCATTGAAGGGCTAGGTGGAGTACTCATCCAAGAAGGATGCATAATTTTCTATGAGTCAAGAAATTTAAAGGAGCATGAGAAGAATTATGCCACACATGATTTAGAGCTAGAATCCATAGTTCATGCTCTCAAGAGATGGAGACATTATCTCTTGGGAAGAAGATTTGAGCTCACAACATATCACATGAGCTTGAAATATTTGTTTGACCAACCAAATATGAATGCTTGGAAAACTACATGGATGGAGTTTCTTTGTGAATTTGATTTTGAAATTAAGCATGTCAAAGGTAAGGAGAATAAAGTTGCAGATGCTCTTAGCAGAAAATTTCATGTTGCAGCAATGTGTATGTGTAAATCAGATTTGAAGGAAAGAATTCTAGAAGCTCAAACTAGTGATGAAGCTTACCTTCAAGTCAAAGAAAAATTGCAGCAGGGAATTGTGGATGAAAAGTATATAGGATATCAGCTTGGTGAAGATGATGTTCTCATTTATCAGGGTACCAGAATGTATATTCCAAATAATGCAGATTTGAAGAAGCTAGTGATGGATGAGATACATCAAATTCCTTATGCTGGACACCGAGGATATCATAAGACTATAACAGCACCAAGAAAGCAATACTTTTGGCATGGGATGAAGAATGAAATAGAAGAGTACATTGCTAGGTGTCAAAATTTCCAACAAGTCAAGGCAGAACATCAAGATCCAACAGGATTATTGCAGCCATTGCCCATTCCATAATGGAAATGGGAAGTAATTTCTATGGATTTTATAACAGGTTTTTCAATGACCGTAAGGAAGCATGATTCAATCATGGTAGAGGTGGACAAGCTATCAAAGGTAGCTCACTTCATTCCAGTCAAGTCCACTCATAAAAAAAATGACATAACAAATATCTTCATGAAAGAGATATTCATATTGCATGGATTTCCCAAGGTAATAATTTCATATCGTGATAAAAAGTTCAGATCCAATTTTTGGAAGGGATTATTCCAGGAATTGGGCACTCAATTGAAGTTTAGTACAACATATCATCCTCAAAAAGATGGTTCGACTGAGAGAGTGAATCATATTCTTGAAGACATGCTGAGGATGTATGTGATGGATAAACCATCCAAGTGGGAAGACTACCTACACTTGGTAGAATTTGCTAACAACAATGGACATTATGCATCATTGGGGATGCGTCCTTTTGAGGTATTGTATGACAAAGGATGCGGCAGTCCAATGAATTGGGAAATCCCAGTGAATAGGGTAGTGCTTAGACCAGAGATGATTAGAGAGATGGAGAAAGATATTGTTAATATCAAGCAGAATTTGAAGGTGGCACAAGACAGTCAGAAGAGTTATGCGAATCTGAAAAGAGTGCATAAGGAATTTCAAGTAGATCCTATGCGAATCCTCGATAAGAAGGTCACTTTGCTCCGGAACAAAGCGATCGGACATGTGAAGGTGTAATGGAAGCACCTTAGTCCCGATGAGGCCACATTGGAGCTGGAGGATGCCATAAGAGAGGCATTCCCATTTTTGTTCAGTTTTGAAAACACTGAGGACGATGTTGTTCTAAGGGGGAGGGAGTTGTAATACCCCTATTTTGACCCTTAGGGTTTATTGGATTCATTGTAGATATTGTATAAATGCAATATGTGTTTTCCCTAGTGTGGAGCTCAAGGCCAAGGCCCCACTAATGGATGTTGAGGTTTATTTGCATAGGAAAGTATTTGGTATTCTGATAATCCATGTGTTGTTAAGCCATGAGATATTGTAAATGATGTAAATATTAATTATTGCAATAAAATACCAAGAAAACTGGATAAGGAGGCAACCAATGAGAAGGGGCCATGTGTAGCCACTAGGGAGAGGTGAGGGGGTTGTGGAATTGGAAACCATGCTGCCACATGTCAATTTGTGAACCCATTTGACTCCCTATGCTAAAATTAATGTTGTTGTAAGGGGGTGGTTGAGAAAACCAGTCCATGAAGTCAATTGAGTATGGAGAAACCCTGTGAATACGTATCGTAGGGTATGGATATTTTTTACTTGTCCCTTAAGACACTCTACACCTGGGAATTCACTCACCCTGATCCCTATCCCATTGTTGACCAATGATATCAGTCATTCACACATTGCAAAACCCATTCGTGAAGGAGAAAAGAGAAAATCATAATTTTGTGGGAGCACGAATTGTAGATCTGAGAATGCACAAGAAACCCTATGTAGGAAGTGAACCGGTTGGGATAGCCATGTATCATTCCATGGGGGTGAATTACAGAGCTTGAATATCTCTGAAAACTTGTGAGTACACCTTAATATGATAGCAGGAGAACCGAGTTGCGGGACTGAGTTTCGACTGCAACCCTAAGAAGCTTCCAGGTAGAATAACAGAGAAGAAGGAAAGAAAAGGTTGGATCTACTTGATAAAACCAGTGAGGGAAAAAGTCTCATGAAAAGCAGTAACTGGACCTTTCTATGCCCACCCTGAAGAGCATTGGAGGGAAGGGACCTCGAGGGACTATGCAGCAGAGAAAAGTGCCTTCCTTGTGTTGGGTGAGGTAGGTAATGTGGGTGCCATTTTTTCTGAGTAATCTGAGATTCTTGTATCTTTGTGGTTGAGCTCACTGGCTTAGCAACATCCTCCCTGTGTCCTTACATGCTTGATAAACCCAACTAGGTGTTGGCTTAGCATTAGGATGGAACCTTGAATGTGAGAGAGTCTATTTATCCCTCCTTAGTGGATACACAGCCTAGCTCGAGGGGTGGTCTCTCACCTGAAAGAGTATAGGGTGGACAAAGACCTAAGGTTGGGTGGAAAGTTGCTCTCACTTAGCCATATTCTTGGGCAGCTTCATTCCAAAGATAAGTGCCTTTGTGGTGTAAAATGATGTTATTTTTCCCTATTTTATGTTATGCTTGTTATGCTCAATTTATTGAATGAATGATTACATGGAATTGATCAATATGGAACTATGTATAATCCTGAGTATGAGGTTGAGTTCATGCTTGAATGCTTCATCATTTGTATGAGTATAATGTATTTCTAACCTTGCAGGTTGTAGATGTATTGACTAGTTCTAGTTTCATGATATGTGTTTAGTTATGCATTGCATTCACCTTTATGAGGGATTTCTTTGGCTCACTTGGACTTGGGGAAGGAAGTGGATAGCCGCTGTGGTGATTTAGGACCCCTCTTTGGGTCAGGTGAAGGGGAAATGCATATCAGAATGCAGGCAGAGTTCCTTGCTGAAGGGTAAATACACATAGAGGAGGTCATGGAAAAAGTTTCAGTTGGAAAAATGACAAGGTTAGAGTACTCATATGTGGAGGGGGGTCGAACCAGTGGATAGAGCTCTCCAATATATTTTCAATGGTACCAGCCTTGTCCAATTTGGACTAAGGATGAAGGAGATATCAGCGCTAGAAGTTGGCAGGTGCAGGGGTCTGTTGTCCCGATGTTTCTGCATCCGCAATGCGGATTGCGGATTCCGGAGGTCGCAACCGATCGTTGGAGTGGCATGGCTAGAATTTCACCTTTCCACATCCGTAGCATGAATTGCAGATTGCGGAAGTCGGTAGGGAGAATTCCACGGGAATGATGCGTGGTATTTCCAACTTTCCACATCCGCAAAGCGGATTGCAGATTGCAGATATCAGAAGGTCGATTTCCACGTGGCTGGTGCATCGGGTTTCCAACTTTCCGCATCCGCAAGCGGGTTGCAGATTGCGGGAGGTAATTTTTCTCGGGATGTTGGAATGGAGTTTTCGATTTCCGACTTCCGCAATGCAAGTTGCGGATTGTGGAATTTAGAGGGGTAAATCTCCCGGGACGACGATTTGACTTCCGCATTGCGGATTGCAGAAGTCGGGAGCGCAATTTCTTCGGAAAGCCAGCTTTGGAAATCCGAATTCTGAATCCAATTGCGGATTGTGGATTGGAGGGAATTGTGGATTGTGGATGGAAGGCCATTGCATCTATGTGTAAAAATGGAGGGAATTGAAGAAAAAAAAATGTATCAGTGGGTCTCCCATCGCCTCTGAAGGGAACCAAGGCAACTGGGAATGTGACAAGGAAAGTCACAATTTTGGATGAGGCACACATGCACATTATAGTTGGACCATACAACAATGGATACCATGCATCCACTATTTCAGTGGATGATCTTTATAGAGAGTTGCAGTTGGTTTGCATTCCTTCGCTCCTAGCACCTAAGGATGTGAAAGGAAATTTTGGTTTGATGGAGGGACCATTTCTATTGATGCTTCATGAGAAGCAAGAGGCACATATGTCTTCTTCTCAACTTGATTTTGATTTCCTGGACACACCCTTGGTCCTCATTCAATATGTTGAACAACAGTGGCATCTACTTGTGCCACTTGATACTTGTTTCATGTATAACAGTGCAAGAAAGTTCCACTTGAGCTCTTGGGGTGGAACATGTGATTGCAGTGTGAGCCATGCGATTGGAGTGTTGTTTACACGTGAGGAGTTTCACGTCTTGTTGGATAGGCTCACATAGTTGAAGATATGCATTTGGAGTGGAAAAATTTCTATTTGGGGCATGGATTCTGACATACCATGGAGTGACAGGTTGTCACAAGAAGAAATGATAATGGATGGTATGTAGCTGATATAGTGGGATACATAAATCCTTTGGCATGATGGATTGTCTTGGATAGCATTGGTTTATGTAGGACAAGCAATGGGATCTTGGAATTGCTTGGTTTGAGGTCAGTTGGAGTAGCAGTTTGGGTGTTGGCTTGAGAGAGCAATCCAACCCACATGCGTACGAGTCTATCTATGCAGAGCAGTGTTCCATTTTCCTATGTGGGATACTATTCGGGAGGTGGAATTGGTATTCTCATGCTCGATGGACTTGGAGTCTTCATAAGGCTCCTTATGCAGAAATTTTGCAATGCAGTGGTGGATGTACCATACACCTTGCATTTATCAAGCTCATTTGGGACCCTGGTCTCATTTCGGGACTTGGTTGTTTCAGCTATGTTAGTGGTAGGATATTTGGTTGGATGGAGTTATTCATTTTGGAGATGGTTATGATCAGTATGGAACAACAACATCATGGTGGATCTTTTGAGCTGAGCTTGGAATTGAGAATTCCAATGCTAGACAGTTCAACAACATATTTTGATGGTGAGAAGTCATTGGTTGGCTTCATGTTTGATATGGATTTGATGTCATTGCTTGAGGCCGATAAGAAATATTGGGAGGGGAGGACTTGTAATGTCCCCAAATTTGGCCATGGACCAAAATTTCCTAAGTCACCTAGACTTGTTCATGTTTATTCACCTAGGTGGTGATTTGGGATGATTATTTGCTAATCTTAAGGTCCAAATTTAAGAATAATGCCACACTAAAATCTATTGGACTTGTGAATAATTCATAAGGGGATTATGGACCTTAATTGATTCATAAAATAATCCAAGTCTCCACACGATAAATGTTGAAATATTGTAACTTCAAAGAATATTATATTTGTATATTATTTATTCCGGAGATGTTCCATACCTCCGATGTGATTATACTATAAATCCGGAGATGTTTATTCCTCCAAGTTGGTTGTGGTAACTAGGGTTATTAGACCCACCTAGTGGGGGTCGGCCCTGTATGTGTCATGTGGGTCAAAGGGTTATTAGACCACCCTAGAGGGGTCGGCCCAGTTAGTTGTAGTAGGGTATTTAACCCATTGGTTAAATACGAGCCTACGTGTACCTGTGTAAAATACATGTCAGTGTAGTGTATAAATAGAGGAGGTGTGTTCCTCATTTGACACACTCACACACTTGAGGATAGCGCACTTGTGGAGGAGAGGTCTGCTATTGTGGAGGAGGAGATCATGTCTCAGGGTTTCATCTTTGTATATTGCTGGTCATCTATATTGAGGAAGCTTTGCTGGGTTTTTTACCCCATGAGGGTTTCCCAGGATAAATCTCTGTCTCTTGTGTTTATGCTATGCTTGTTGTTTCTTCAGTGATCCTGTATATGCTATTATTGTGAAATGGAATGTAATGCTGCTATTTTATGTCTTAGCATATTGAATTTTAACATGGTATCAGAGCTAACCTGAAGGAAGGCAAGGTATGGCACTTACGACACTTGCTTTACTTACGACAATTTGAAGGTTAGGGTTTTACATAGCAAAAACCAGTCATCGTGGAACTTTTGCTATAAATCCATTTTTGCGAAGGTTCAGGGTCTGAAAAGTTTACAGGTCGAATATAACATCCCCAGGTACCTTGTGTCCAAAGGGAACCCTCAGATTCGTTGTACTTTGTGAGTTATGATCAGTACAAGTTAGGGTTTCTGCCTCTTCCAGATCTCAGTCAAAATCAGGTGACCTTGGAACAAAGGTCATAACTTGGGCTAGGAAGCTCCACATGAAATTTCGTAAAAATTGACAGGTAGTACACAGACTGTACTATCTCAGAAAACTTTTTCAGAGGCCAAAGGTGAACCAGTGACACGTGGCATGCCGTACATGTGCGCTCTCCTGTTTTATCCCATAAACAGGTCACGTTGCGACACTTGGAATAACTCTCTCTCAGAGAGTCCAATTGAGGTCAGACCTGTCAGGATGGAAAGATAACAGGTCGAGCTATCTCAGGAAAAGTTTTCAGAGGCCGAAGCTCAAACAGTGACACGTGGCATGCTGTACAAGTTCGTTATCCTGTTTTATCCCATAAACAGGTCACGTTGCGACACTTGGCATAACTTTCTCTCAGAAAACCCAATTGAGGTCAGACCTGTCAGGATGGAAAGATGAAAGGTCAGGCTACTGCAGAAAAAGGGTTTCAGACCCTGTGGAGCAAAAATTTCAGATTTATAGCAGAAACAATCAGGTGCATATTTCTGTCAAAACAGAATTATTTTTGGAGCACCTTTATTCATGGCTTCCGGAATTTAGGGTTTTGGAGAAAGTTAGAATTTTTGGAATCGGAGTCCACGGCTGAATGCTACTCAGGAAAATCGAAATTTAGAGACCAAGATCGAATTTTTTGGTTGGGTGGAAGACCGGGCTTGATCAAACCCCAGTTCGGGATTTTGATCGGAAAGATGGAAAATTAGGGCTTCAGCAAAAGTTGGAATTTTTGAAGTCTGTAACTACGGCTGGAAGCTCCTAAGAAAAATAAGAGTTTAGAGCCTTGGATCGAACCTTTTGTTTGGGCAGAAGGGTGGGCTTCATCAAACCCTAGTTCGGGATCCTGTCTAGAAGATCCAGAAGTTTCAAAGGCAGTTTTGAGGGGTCAAGTTTTGGAGATTCCAAAATTGAAGTATGCCAGTTTGATCAGCTCAGCAAGACATATTCTTTCATCCATTCAGAAGTGTGAAAGCCAAAGGTTGAATCTTTAGGGTTTCTCTAGCAAACCCTAATCAAGCTCCAGATCCAGTTTCAGGGGGAGTTGAGGCTAAGGCCTTACATAAGAAGACTACAAGAAGTCTCGACAGGTATGACTTAAGGAGGTTCAGGTATGTCTTGAAATCTAATTCTTGATTAAGTTCATGATGTGTTTGTCTTCATATTATTTACTAGTACAATCTTGATTAATGTTAGAATTGTCTTATCACCCTAGTAACAGTATGAA
The DNA here is from genome assembly GCA_027924585.1 of Larix kaempferi. Lineage (NCBI taxonomy): Eukaryota > Viridiplantae > Streptophyta > Pinopsida > Pinales > Pinaceae > Larix > Larix kaempferi. The sequence goes on along the minus strand of BSBM01000809.1, from coordinate 2,494,460 downwards.
TGCATGTGAATGATCAAAGACATTCATTGATTAGGGCTATATGATTGTACTAATGCATTATGATGTTGTGTGAGGTTGATGTTGTCTGCTAACAAGATACAGGTACATCACAAAAGACAAATCAGGTTCCATGACCATGAAAACATGAAGACAAAGACTCATCCATAATCTTTGTTCTACTTACGAGGTATGTTGTACATAACTAAGTAGGTATACTAATCCAGGTATGTTTCCCATTAATCTTACCTTGTGTTAGGATCCCTTAAGTATACTTGGTATGATTGGTTATGCTTATTCATAAAGTTAGTAATCAAGGGATTATGCATATTATGTCTTTTATCTTGATTGATGATATGCATGAGTAAAAGAAGACTTCCCTGAAATCTTGAATACTAATGTTTATTAACTATAATCATGACCATACATTTTCAAGATTATTTAGAACTATAATGTTTTGATAACATTTAGAACATACTAATGGGTGTATGTTTGTGTATGAGATCATGAGGATGACACTTGAACATGCACAGTGGTACAGAATGAATAGAAGTTCAAAAGACATACAGAAGATCAAGCGGGAGGCAACCACACAAACATAAAAGATAAGTATTTGAGTTGTTATTTGAAATAGTAAATGATATTGCCTGTAATAGGTTGTATGCATATTTATATTCCTATAATATATCATGGTGAGTGTAAATATTTATAGAACATTGAACAGTATACTACTAATATGCATATGATTGGTAAGTTGGACAAACATTCCATTGTTGCTTGTCTAGAATGAAACCTCTTTGCTGACATGCTGAGAGTTGTGCACACTCTCGATAGTATGTTCTGGTAGAGATGGAAGGCATCTAGATAGCCACTGTATGCATACAGGATATGGGAAAGTGTTGTGCCAAAGTATTGGTCAAAATAGTTGCATAACTATGTAAATGATATCTGTATGCATAATAGGTTATCATGTCAATATGATTTGATGATTATGAAGTATTACTAATCATGTACCTAATTTTGATTTGTAGGGAAAATCATGATGAATGATGAACACTGAACAAGCAATGGATGTTCAACAAGAAGATTTACAAATCAAACAAAATATAGAAGGCTCATGGCTAGAAGATTCTCTTAGAAAGAGGAAGAGAATCATGATGAGATGTTTGTGGTGTAATTAAAGAAGAAGTGTGAATCAGGTTTTATATGGGTTCCCAGGATCGATAATCAATTGATGAGCTTTATGATCACCATGGGTGATGTGGATCTCAACCTTTGCTACAAGGTTGAATATGGCTTCTATACACATATGACATGGATGCAAGAAGGAACTCACCACAGAGTTGGAATGATGTTGAGGCTCATATCAGTAGACCCATCTGATGAGAGATGGCATAGATAGAAGACTGTAGAAAAGAAAAATGAAAGATCTTAGATTAATGTATTACTTCCTAGGTCTGGAAGTATGGAAAGGCTCAGTAGGAATCTTTCTCAACCAGAGAAAGTATGCTGAGAAATCTTGAGAAGACTTGATATGATGGAATGGCCACTCTTATGGATTCCAACTTGAAACTGTTAGGAGATGACTCATCAGAGTTAGTGGATATAACTCTGTACAGTCAAATTATTGGGTCATTGATGTATCTAACATATATTAGGTTAGATATATGCTTTGTTGTGAACACCTTGAGTCAGTATCTAGTGGAAACTAGATGTGTTCACCCGAAAGTTGCAAAGCATGTGATGAGGCACATAAAGGATACGATAGACTTTGATCTATGCTATCTTGGAGATCATGACTTCAGATGGCTACTCAGATGCTGATTGGGAAGAAAGTGTATCAGACAGGAAGAACACATCGAGAGGATGTTATTGTCTGGGATTAGCCATGATCTCGTGGTTTAGCTGGAAGCAGTCTAGTGTGGCTCTCAGCACAAGCGAAATATGTGGCTGCTTGCTCTACTAGTTGTGAAGAAGTTTGACTTCAGGATTGTTTGACTTAGAGATAGAACCAACTGTGATCCTATGTGATAAATAGAGTTGTATCAAGATGACATAGAATCTAGTGTTCCATGATAAGTCAAAGATCATAGGGAACTAACAAGATATGACGCGGAAAGGAACTATAAAGTTTGAATTTGTAACAGGTTACCTTTGTACTAACCAAACCTCTACCTCAAGTGAAGAAGTTACCAACCAAACCTCTGTCTCAAGTGAAATTTGAATAGTTCCGAGACAAGCTTGGTGTAGTTCAAAAGGACCCTCCTCGAAAGGGGGAGTAGTATAGTCACTGATGATGAGGTTGTCTCATCGAACAACAAGGTCGATGATGAGGTAACCTGTTCTCTACACCTAGATACTTAGAAATATTTAGATTTAGGACTCTTATACTTAGAATACTTAGTTTTACTTATACATGCTTTTGATGTTAGATGTATTAGTAAGAATACATGCTTTTGATGATAGATGTATTGGTGAGAATACATGCTTTTGATGATAAGATGTATTGGTAAGAATACATACTTTTGATGATACATGTATTGATTAATGTACTTGTATGGTTGAGGATACTTGTACTTGTATTGATCAGAATACATGTGGGGATTGTATCATCCTTGAACACTTGTTCTAAAGAGATCCGTAGACGTATGGTCTCCGAGAATGAAGTCCTTGGTGGACAGTTGAGGGGATTGGATCATCCCCGGACTTTCAGTCCTAAAGAGAGCCGTAGACGTGAGGTCTCCGAGAATGAAGTCCTTAGTGGACAGTTGAGGGGATTGGATCATCCCTGGACTTTCAATCCTAAAGAGAGCCGTAGACGTGAGGTCTCCGAGAATGAAGTCCTTAGTGGATAGTTGAGGGGATTGGATCATCCCTGGACTTTCAGTCCTAAAGAGAGCCGTAGACGTGAGGTCTCCGAGAATGAAGTCCTTAGTGGACAGTTGAGGGGATTGGATCATCCCTGGACTTTCAGTCCTAAAGAGAGCCGTAGACGTGAGGTCTCCGAGAATGAAGTCCTTAGGGGACAGTTGAGGGGATTGGATCATCCCTGGACTTTCAGTCCTAAAGAGAGCCGTAGACGTGAGGTCTCCGAGAATGAAGTCCTTAGTGGACAGTTGAGGGGATTGGATCATCCCTGGACTTTCAGTCCTAAAGAGAGCCGTAGATGTGAGGTCTCCGAGAATGAAGTCCTGAATGAACAGGCAGGGGATTGCATCGTCCCCGGACTGAGGTCCCAGAATAGAGCCGTAGACTGGGTCTCCGATAATGAAGTCCTGAATGAACAGGTAGGGGATTGTATCATCCCCGGACTACGGTCCCTGAATTGATCCGTAGACGTGAGGTCTCCGAGAAGTGGGGATTGTATCATCCCCGGACTTCGGTCCCTGAATTGATCCGTAGACGTGAGGTCTCCGAGAAGTGGGGATTGTATCATCCCCGGACTTCGGTCCCTGAATTGATCCGTAGACGTGTGGTCTCCGAGAAGTGGGGATTGTATCATCCCCAGACTTCGGTCCCTGAATTGATCCGTAGACGTGTGGTCTCCGAGAAGTGGGGATTGTATCATCCCCGGACTTCGGTCTCTGAATTGATCTGTAGACGTGTGGTCTCCGAGAAGTGGGGATTGTATCATCCCCGAACTTTGGTCCCTGAATTGATCCGTAGACGAATGGTCCCTGAGAAAGTGATTTTTTATTGATGATGTGGTTACTTGTATCGGTAGGATACTTGTATTGATGATGTGGTTACTTGTATCGGTAGGATACTTGTATTGATGATGTGGTTACTTGTATCGGTAGGATACTTGTATTGATGATGTGGTTACTTGTATCGGTAGGATACTTGTATTGATGACGTGGTTACTTGTATCGGTAGGATACTTGTATTGATGATGTGGTTACTTGTATCGGTAGGATACTTGTATTGATGATGTGGTTACTTGTATCGGTATGGATACTTGTATTGATGATGTGGTTACTTGTATCGGTAGGATACATGTATTGATGACATCGTTACTTGTATCAGTATGGATACTTGTATTGATGATATGTATACTTGTATTGGCATGAATACTTGTGCTAATGATGTGGATACTTGTATTGATGACGATGCTGATGATCGTGTGATGACGATGCTGATAATCGTATGATGACGATGCTGATGATCGTGTGATGACGATGCTGATGATCATGATATGATGATGCTGATGATCGTGTGATGACGATGCTGATGATCATGATATGACGATGCTGATGATCGTGTGATGATGATGCTGATAATCGTGTGATGACGATGCTGATGATCGTGTGATGACGATGCTAATGATCGTGTGATGACGATGTTGATGATCGTGTGATGACGATGCTGATGATTGTGAGATGACGATGCTGATGATCGTGTGATGACGATGCTAATGATCATGAGATGACGATGCTGATGATCGTGTGATGACGATAATCGTGAGGATCCAGATGATGATATTATTGTAGCTGTTCAAGTGCTACAGAAGATAAAGACTCAATACTGAAGATGTCGATGTTCCAGTATTGAAGATGTTCCAGTAACTGCTTGAGTTACTGATGATGTTGAGAAAGCTTCCAATGATTTATAGATGTATCATGTATGATGTTGATGACTCCTTGCTCGTGCAGATACTGTTATAATATCCTTCTCGTTAAGGGGGAGTGTTGAAATATTGTAACTTCAAAGAATATTATATTTGTATATTATTTATTCCGGAGATGTTCCATACCTCCGATGTGATTATACTATAAATCCGGAGATGTTTATTCCTCCAAGTTGGTTGTGGTAACTAGGGTTATTAGACCCACCTAGTGGGGGTCGGCCCTGTATGTGTCATGTGGGTCAAAGGGTTATTAGACCACCCTAGAGGGGTCGGCCCAGTTAGTTGTAGTAGGGTATTTAACCCATTGGTTAAATACGAGCCTACGTGTACCTGTGTAAAATACATGTCAGTGTAGTGTATAAATAGAGGAGGTGTGTTCCTCATTTGACACACTCACACACTTGAGGATAGCGCACTTGTGGAGGAGAGGTCTGCTATTGTGGAGGAGGAGATCATGTCTCAGGGTTTCATCTTTGTATATTGCTGGTCATCTATATTGAGGAAGCTTTGCTGGGTTTTCTACCCCATGAGGGTTTCCCAGGATAAATCTCTGTCTCTTGTGTTTATGCTATGCTTGTTGTTTCTTCAGTGATCCTGTATATGCTATTATTGTGAAATGGAATGTAATGCTGCTATTTTATGTCTTAGCATATTGAATTTTAACAATAAAAAAATGTTGGAGATATCCTAAGTTGGAAATACTAAGGTTGGAAATAATTATTGAAGAAGAAAAGTCCAAGGAAGGAAATCGCTAAGCAATGTGAAAATGGATATTCTTGTTGCAGGTTCATCAATGGGTCGAGTAAGAGGAAATGGGTCACATAAATAAATATATGCCCCAAATTAATGTTTAAGCACATCCAATTCGAAATAGTTGGAAAGCTAAGTAATTTTGGGTCAAAGCACTGAGGAAAGCCAATTAATATGTTCAAGAACCCACTCTATCATAAAATAATGAATTATTATTATGTTATTTAATAATATGAGAGGATATTGACTAAATGGGGTGCCAGGGAGTTAGTTGGAAAGGATAAGAAAGTGGGCAAACTTGGTTCCACAAATCAAGGAAAGTTGGTTAGCAAGTGGACAAATCCCATTTGACCATTTAAAGTTCCTTAAAAAGGAGGGGAGAAGTGTTCAAGGAGGTTGAGGGCGCACTTATGGAGATATGTGGTCAAACAGTAACCACCTCATGAATGGTTGATGGTTTTGGTTGCTCCATGGTATTTTTCCATGGTATTGACTAAGTGGACAAACTAGTCTTGCTTGTGGTTTTCATCATTCCATGGTACTAGACCATGGTATTGGAGATATATAAAGCTTTAAAGGAGAAGCAAGGCGCACTATTAGAGGTTGTTGATGAATTTATATTGTATTGGAGTTGCTTAGGCTTCTCTTTGCTTGGGTGATGCTCCCCTTTCTTACTAAGAGGGTGATGGGCCCATCATTTATACTACACTAGTTGGGGTGTTTGCTAGCATTCCAATTAGGATTTGAGGAGAAAGGTATTCAACCTTTCTCACAGTGCTGAATTTCATAATTCTATAGTATTTTTCAAATCCCATCCATTTCCAGTCAGAGTATTCAAGTTCCATGTATTGTGGGATCCATTTGTAATTTGTTTTGGTAGCCAATTTTCATAGTTTCTATGTGTTGGAGGTTGTGGGTGCACTCCTATAAGAACCAAAGGATGTATTCACGGCCCTTCTCTGTAATAATATTCCATTTCATAATTAAAATCATTCACTTTTCTCCTTACATTCCATTCTGCAAATTCTTTCAGTATTTCGTAACTCTATGTGCTCAAAACTAGGTTAAATTTGACATTGTTTGTCTTTTGATTCAAGCACTTGTTTTATGAGCCTCCAAATTTTAGTTAAATGCTTTCTGATTTTAATTAATATGATTTTGGTCACATATGAAGAGCTACTTTCAGAAATCGTGACCCTTAGCCTCTCCTTGAAATTTCTAGAAAACTAGCAATTTCCCTTACTCTCAAAATCATTGGAAATCTTACTAGTTCTGACATTTGAAGTAGAAACCTAACCTCTGCTCAACCAAATCATGTTCTATAAGTTGATGCAGGTAGGTGGGATAGTTTAGGTCCCATCCCCATATTCATATAATAAATTTTTTGGAATTAGTAAGTGTTTGGTTGAGTTGGAAATCACCTAGTTGAGTTGTCCTAGTTTCCTAGTCCTTCTCCTAGCGAACCTAAAGTGCAAAATCACTTCCCAAACTCTGAGCCAAGTGTCTCCTACTTCATATAGTTACTATAAACAGGTATAGATACATCCAATGTAGCATCATAAGCCATTGGGTTCCACATAATTCCTTGGAACTGACACTATCGGGTCCTTGTGACCACCCTAGGTGCGATGCACCTAGTAAATGTGCCAATGTCGAATGTTTGGACTGAAAACCATTCTGATATCTGTTGTGCATACCTGTAGGTGTATACTACATACCGTACTAAGTTTACTACATCCCCGTATTTTTTTGGGAGGGAATTTGGAAAGGCCACATAGTGCTTGAAAACAATTGGTGAAAAAGCTATATTTTCTTGCTTGTCTCCGAGCCAGTGTGCCTGCTCTTTACCTTAGGTACACTACAAAGGTACTTGAAGTGCACTCTACAACATAGGTGGAAGAGATGTGTCATGTAAAATTTTAAATATAATAAATAAAAAAGAAAAAAAATCTTTGACATCTAATGTGAAAATAAGAGAAATAGATGACGTAAAAAATTATATAGCTAAAAACCAATAGATACCCATCCTGTCTCTATATAATTTTTTAACAAGTTGCCTCATATCACAATGAAACTAACACGACCATATTTACCATTATGAGGGGACTATTAACATGATTTCATTTAGTTTCCTTCAACAAATCAAGCTTGAGGGGTTATCTTTTCCATCAAAGTTGCTTAGCATTTGAGCTTGGACTCTACCACTAACATGCATACACAAGAGTGAGCATAAGCACTAGCACATATCCATCCTAACCACAATTTTTTTTAATTAGGGTCCTCTTATCAAAATGAGGCTAACACGACAATATTTAGCATTATGAGGGATCCATTAACACCATTTAATTCAATTTCCTTTGACTAAGCAACAATAAATGGGGGGTATCTATTTCACCAAAGTCGCTTAGGACTTGCCTTTGATCACAATTGTTGGCACACATCCACAAGTCAGAGTACGAACACTAGCATTCCATTTGGCGTGACCTAAACTTGGTGGGTGTTATATTAGCCACCAAATTTTACTAACCCAACAAGCCACTGTTTACAAGCCCCAGAGGTTTTAAGTACCAATAAGTTTACATGTAATATTTTTAATAATATTTGTAGTTACATAATAAATCTCAAGTTAAGATGGGTCTATGTTGGTATCATTTCACTACTTTGCATTAAATTTTACTGAAGTCCACCCTATCTATTTGGAGTCTCTTTCATTCGATAAGAGGTCATGCGTTCATCCCTTGATCAAGTGAAAAAGTTCCATATAGAAGCATAATGGTGGTGGTGAGAGTAGAAGATATTGATACCCACGGGATTAAGGTGCACATTTCAACCCACTCTTATGAGTGAAATTTAAAATAACTCAAATCGATCTTTACCCTAAATATTTTAGTGACTGAGAAATTTACACGCGAGTTTTTTTCCTCATCCCTTTAGATACTTAATAAACATCAACTTAAGATGGATTAATATGTTGTGTGAATGTGTGTGTGAAACAAGACTTGATTCCACAACTATAAAATATAACAATGAGACTAACATGACCAGATTTACCATTACGTAATGAGACTAACACAATCACTTGATTCCTTATATCACAATGAGACTAATACAACCAGTGGCTTCCTCATATCATAATGAGACTAACACAGCTAGTTGCTTCCTCATATCATAATGAGACTAACAAGACCAATTTATGATTACAAGGGGACCATTAACGCCATTGAATTTGGTTTCTTCCAAATGGATTTTCAAAATAAAACATGCCGCGGATGGAAGCATTGAAAAATACAAAGCAAGATTTGTAGCCAGAGGATTCTCTCAGAAGGAGGGAATTGATTATGAAGAAACATTTGCACCAGTTGCTAGGTATACTTCAATTAGAACTATCATGGCACTTGCATCCATGATGAAGTGGAAATTACACCAAATGGATGTTAAGACAGCTTTTCTGAATGGTGTAATTGAAGAAGAAGTATACATAGAACAACCTCAAGGGTTTGAGGTTAATGATGGAAGAACTCATGTATGCAAATTGAAGAAGGCATTATATGGGTTGAAACAAGCTCCCAGGGCTTGGTACGGAAGGATTGACAATTTCTTAACTAGCATGGGTTTTACCAAAAGTAAAGCTGACCCAAATCTTTATCTCAAAGTGATGGATGATGAACCAGTTATATTGCTGTTATATGTAGATGATCTATTCCTAACTGGAGATGAGAAACAAATTATTGGAAGCAAGAAGAAGCTTTCTTCAGAATTCGAGATGAAAGATCTCGGACTAATGCATTACTTCTTAGGCTTAGAAGTATGGCAAGAACCAAAAGGAATCTTCCTAAATCAAGGTAAGTATACTGTGGAGATTCTCAAAAGATTTGATATGTTGGAGTGTAAAGCCATGGCCACTCCCATGGACTCCAACTTAAAGTTATTAGTTAATGATTCATCAGAATTAGTGGACATAACTCTATATAGACAAATCATTGGATCTTTGATGTACTTAACTAATACTAGGCCTGATATATGCTTTGCTGTAAATACACTAAGTCAGTATCTAGTAGAACCTAGAAAGGTTCACTTAATAGCTGCAAAGCATGTAATGAGGTACCTAAAAGGTACATTAGATTTTGGCCTATTTTATGTCGGAAATCATGAACTCAGGTTACATGGTTACTCAGATTCTGATTGGGCAGGTAGTGTCTCAGACAGAAAAAGTACTTCTGGTGGATGTTATGGTCTTGGATCTGCCATGATTTCCTGGTTCAGCAAGAAACAATCTAGTGTGGCTCTCAGTACTGCTGAAGCAGAATATATAGCTTCCTGCTCTGCTAGCTGTGAAGCGGTATGGCTTCGGAAACTTTTATCTGGAGTGTTTGACTTAGAAATGGACCCCACTGTGATTATGTGTGATAATCAAAGCTGCATCAAGATGACTGAAAATCCTGTATTTCATGATAAGTCAAAACACATAGAGATCCGATACTTTTATATACAAGATATGGTGCAGAAAGGAGCCATCAAGCTCGAGTATATAAGCACTGAGGATCAAATTGCTGATATCTTGACCAAACCGCTGTCCCGAGTAAAGTTTGAACATTTCCGAGACAAGCTCGGTGTAGTTCAAAAGGGACCTTCCTCGAAAGGGGGAGTAGCATAGTATCTAATAACTAGTCTATCTCATCAATGATGAGGTTACTTTTTACTGCATTTAATTATTTAGAATTATTTAGATTTAGGACTCTTATATTTTGATGACGATGATACATGTTTTGATGATACATGTTTTGATGACGATGATACATGTTTTGATGATGATGATACATGTTTTGATGATGATGATACATGTTTTTATGATACATGTCTTGATGATGATGATACATGTTTTTATGATACATGTCTTGATGATGATGATACATGTTTTGATGATGATGATACATGTTTTGATGATGATTATACATGTTTTGATGATACATGTTTTGGTGATACATGTTTTGGTGATGAGGTTACATGTTTTTGGTATACAACATGTGAAGGGATTGGATCATTCCTGGACGTCAGTCCGAAAGAAGAACCGTAGACGTATGTCTTCGAAAATGAAGTTCTTGGTGAACATGTGAAGGGATTGGATCATTCCTGGACGTCAGTCCGAAAGAAGAACCGTAGACGTATGTCTTCGAAAATGAAGTTCTTGGTGAACATGTGAAGGGATTGGATCATTCCTGGACGTCAGTCCGAAAGAAGAACCGTAGACGTATGTCTTCGAAAATGAAGTTCTTGGTGAACATGTGAAGGGATTGGATCATTCCTGGACTTCAGTCCGAAAGAAGAGTCGTAGACGTATGTCTTCGAAAATGAAGTTCTTAGTGAACATGTGAGGGGATTGGATCATTCCCGGACTTCAGTCCTAAAGAAGAGCCATAGACATAAGGTCTCCGATAACTGAACGATAGGACTGGATCGTCCCTGGACTTCGGTTCAAAAGGTACACAATAGGACTGGATCGTCCCTGGACTTCGGTTCAAAAGGTACACGATAGGACTGGATCGTCCCTGGACCTCGGTTCAAAATGTACGTGACAAATCCTAGAATTTCTCTAGGTTACATCCAGCATGAAACAGGGCTGGCTCTGTAGTTTTGATACATCCAGCATGAAACAGGGTTGGCTCTGTAGTTATACATCCAGCATGAAACAGGGCTGGCTCTGTAGTTGTGATACATCCAGCATGAAACAGGGCTGGCTCTGTAGTTGTGATACATCCAGCATGAAACAGGGTTGGCTCTGTAGTTATACATCCAGCATGAAACAGGGCTGGCTCTGTAGTTGTGATACATCCAGCATGAAACAGGGCTGGCTCTGTAGTTGTGATACATCCAGCATGAAACAGGGCTGGCTCTGTAGTTGTGATACATCCAGCATGAAATAGGGCTGGCTCTGTAGTTGTGATACATCCAGCATGAAACAGGGCTGGCTCTGTAGTTGTGATACATCCAGCATGAAACAGGGCTGGCTCTGTAGATGTGACACATCCAGTATGAAAGAGGACTGGCACTGTGGTCGGGATTGAAGTGTCCCTAGACATGAGACTTGTCTTAAAAGAGATAAGGATTGATCATCCTATAATATGATCGTGTGATGACGATGCTGCTGATCGTGTGATGACGATGCGACTGATCGTGTGATGACGATGCTGTTGATCGTGTGATGACGATGCGACTGATCGTGTGATGACGATGCGACTGATCGTGTGAGAACGATACTGATCGTATGATGATGATGTTGATCGTGTGGTGATGATGCTATTGATCGTATGATGACGATGCTATTGATCGTATGATGACAATGCTGATCGTGTGATGACGATACTGATGACAGTGATGATATCGATGCTGATGATCGAGTGATATCGATGTTCCACTAACTAGTAAAGTTATTGATGATGATGAACTGAAGAAAGCTTCTGATGATATATAGATGTATGATGTATGACTCATTGCTCCTGTAGATGTTGTTATAATATCCTTCTCGTTAAGGGGGAGTGTTGAATATTGTAACTTCAAAGAATATTATATTTGTATTTTATTATTCCGGAGATGTTTCATTCCTCCGAGGTAACCCTATCATGTATCTGGAGATGTTTATTCCTCCAGGGGTTTGTATTAACTAGGGTTATTAGACCCACCATGTGGGGGTCGGCCCTGTAGTTATATTTTAGGGGTTATTAGACTTCTCTAGGAGAGGTCGGCCCCATTAAGTCTTTTAGTCAGTTGGGGGTCAGTATAAATAGAGGAGGTGAACTCCTCATTAGATCATTCACTCACTTGCGGAAGAGTGCGCACTTGTCTGGGAGATCTGCTAGGGAGACAAAGAAGGAAGGAGCACATCTTGTATTTTGGTTGATCATCTTATTGAGGAAAGCTTTGCTGGGTTTTCTACCCCATGAGGGTTTCCCAGGGTATATTCTGTGTCTATCTTGTGATTATGTTTCTTTCAGTGATCTTGCTAGTCTATTTAGTTTAAACTTAACAATATTAGCCACCAAATTTTACTAACCCAACAAGCCACTGTTTACAAGCCCCAGAGGTTTTAAGTACCAATAAGTTTACATGTAATATTTTTAATAATATTTGTAGTTACATAATAAATCTCAAGTTAAGATGGGTCTATGTTGGTATCATTTCACTACTTTGCATTAAATTTTACTGAAGTCCACCCTATCTATTTGGAGTCTCTTTCATTCGATAAGAGGTCATGCGTTCACCCCTTGATCAAGTGAAAAAGTTCCATATAGAAGCATGATGGTGGTGGTGAGAGTAGAAGATATTGATACCCACGGGATTAAGGTGCACATTTCAACCCACTCTTATGAGTGAAATTTAAAATAACTCAAATCGATCTTTACCCTAAATATTTTAGTGACTGAGAAATTTACACACGAGTTTTTTCCCTCATCCCTTTAGATACTTAATAAACATCAACTTAAGATGGATTAATATGTTGTGTGAATGTGTGTGTGAAACAAGACTTGATTCCACAACCATAAAATATAACAATGAGACTAACATGACCATATTTACCATTACATAATGAGACTAACACAATCACTTGATTCCTTATATCACAATGAGACTAATACAACCAGTTGCTTCCTCATATCATAATGAGACTAACACAGCTAGTTGCTTCCTCATATCATAATGAGACTAACAAGACCAATTTATGATTACAAGGGGACCATTAACGCCATTGAATTTGGTTTCCCTTAGTGAAGCGAGTGCAAGTGAGGATATATATTCTGTCAAAGTTGCTTAACACTTGAACTTGGCCCCAGCCACCTACATTTATTCACAAGTGTGAGCACGAGCACTAGCACATATCCATCCTAACCACACTTTTGTTTTTAAAATATAGAATCCTCTAATCAAAATGGGGTTAACGTAACCATATTTAGCATTACGAGGGAACTATCAGCACCATTTAATTCCATTTCCTTCTACTAAGTACTGACAAGTGGGGAGTATCTATTTCACCAAATTTCCTTAGGACTTGTCCTTGATCACAATCGTTGGAGCAAGTCCACAAGTGTAAGCACAAACATTAGCTTGCCACTTGTGTTAGGATATTCCTATACTCCATCCTAGTCCTAGCAGCATTTTCATTATTTGCATTTTCAGTCATGCATGCACTTTTAGGGTTTGCATGCATTATTTAGGGTTTGCATGCATCCCAGTCATTAGTCCCAGCACCTAGCCCTCAGTTAGCTAGCCCCCAGAGCTTCCTTCCACTCAATTTCAACCCTCCTAGAGCTTAGTGCGCCCTCCCTTCACCTACTGCATGAGAAAGGCACCCTCCCTTACCTACCATTCAGTTATCTTCAGTTCTTTCCTTGATTTAAGGCTAGGCTGACTCTCAACTGACTGTATCACTCTGATGGACCTTCAGTGAGACTTGACTACCCATTCTGACTCTAGTTAGCACCTCATGTGCCCTCCACTGAGCCTCCTTCATTCAGTTAGTTCCAGTTACACTCAGTTACACCTACCACACTCAGTTAGACTCAATTTGACTGATGGTTGACAGTTACTTGAGCATTGATGACTCCACTAATGATGAGATAGACTACTAGTTGTGCTCCGATGACACTCCAGTGATCCTTTGATCACTCCATGAAGGCTAATTCGAATTGCCACCTTAGGCATTCGAATCCTCATGCATTGTACTATTTATTTGTCCATATTGTGATTATTTAATTAGCGTGTGTGAAGTATTTTTGCTTCTATCCGAGTTCTACTGTATTATTATTCTGTTGCTCATTATACTTCATTGACCACTCTTCTTCTATTTTCTTGCTTAATCAATTACTTTCTTGTGAGGTATACATCATCTCTTAGATCTGCTGTGAGGATTTTCACAACTTGGTAGGACCTGAACTTGGTGGGGGTTATATTCGCTACTAGTGTGCATTGACTTGAAAAGTCACTGTTATAAACCCCATAGATTTTAAGTAGAAAGAAGTTTTTTAATAATCCTTTTAAGCACATAATAAATCTCGAGTTAAGGTAGGGTTATGTTGATATCATGTCACTACTTCGTAGAATTTAATTGAGTTCTACCCCCTCAATTTGGAGTCTCTTTAGTTCAATCAAAGGTCATGTGTTCAACCCTTGACCAAGTGAAAAGGGCTTGCATAGATGCTTGATGATTACAATGAGGAAGGCTCATGGATGGCTCATGGAAGAGTATTGTGTAGTGAATGCCTCTAGAATATCATAATGGAATTAAAGACTAAGCCAAACATTGTGGAAAAGGAAAAGTGGTTTAACCAGATCGATGAATCTTTTGGATTGATATGTCTCTCGATTTATCCCGACCTTCTATATCACATAGATACTACAAAATATCCTAATGAAGTTTGGACCTTGTTGGAGAGACTCTTTGGGAAGCAAGATGAGATGAGAGGGCATCAACTCGAGAATGATCTCATAAGTTTGATCCTAGGTGACTTTGATATTATTCAAGACTTCTTCATAGCATTCAAATCATTATTTCTATCACTTGATTTATGTGGAATATATAATAAGGATGAGAAATTAATTCTCTCAATCAAAATCAAAATTGAGTTTTGCATATTCAGATTTTGTTTCTACCCACGATGATACCAAATTAACACTTGGAATTGCTTGGAAGAATCCTACACTAGATGATTTTGATGCCTCTCTTACCATGAGTACTATAAGCTCATTTAGATGTCAAGTTCCCTGAATTTGTCAAGGTCCCATGCCCTTGCTATAAATCAAGGAAACAAGGAGTAGAACCAAATATCTACACAAGAGACCTCCTCCTCCAAAGATTGGAAGACCAAGAAGGATATAATCATATGTAATTATTGCAAGAAACAAAATCATGAAGAACATGAGTGTATGAGGAAAGATAATGATCAGTCGAAACATCTTGTCTTGTAGGGAAAGATCATAATTCCTCACTATCTCAAAAAGTCAATTGAAATTTTTGAAAAGCCACAAGATTCAAAACATGCACTTGTTGCTATATTTTCCAAATAATTCTCTTCATGTATTCTTGACTCGGGAGTTTCAAATCATATCTCTCCTTCCTTGGATCCATGCACCAATCTTACAATCTTGGGACATGAATAGGATCAAATCATCCATTCAATTGAGGAAGAACCTTCTACGTATCAAGATGAAGAAGTTGTTGACATTGATGAACATGTTGTTGCATATCCAATAGAAAGACCACTTTGGGCACATCATACTCTTCATGCAACATGTGATCTAGTTAATGTTTCAACTGTAAAATTAGTCACAATAGATCTAATGAACAAGTAAATCAATCACAACAGATGAACATAGAAAATATGGTGCAAAACTGTGCAAAACATGCAGCAGTGCTCAATATCTCATAAAGGGTGAATGAATTACAATAGAATACAAATCACTGTCAATGAGAAATTCAAATTGACTAAGTAGGCCATTCGAATCACTGAATGGAGTAGCTTGACTCCAACTAGGAGTCCTCATCATCAATCGGTGGTGGTCATCAATGCACAAGAACCAATCATCCAGGTGTCAATCTGAGTCTAACTGAGTGTAATAAGTGTAACTGAAGTGTGTAGCACTGATTAAGGAGAGGGAGGCTCAGTGGGGGTGCATGGGAGGCTAACTAAAGTCAGAACAAGTCATCTAGTCAATCTGGAGGTCCAACGGAAGTGAAACAGTCAGTCGGGAGTGAAACTAGCCTCAAATCAGGGAGAATCGGAGCTAACTGAGTGTAACTGAAGTGGAACTGCAGTGGTAGGTGAACAAGTGCGCCCTTCTCTAGAAGTAGGTGAGAAGTGGGCGCCTTTCAGCCTAGGAGGGCTAAAACTCTGTAGTAAGTGGCTCCCAGGTGCTAGAATGAGGTGGCTAAGGTGCTGGAGGCATCAAACTAGTGACTGGGATGCATGCAAGTGCATGCAGGTGCATGCAAACCCTAGATTCTGCATGCAAACCCTAATTGCATGCAAGATCCTGAAAAAGATGATGTGGATATCCGAACACCCCCCCTCAAGCTAGACTATGATGTGCCAACAAAAATAATGTGGGGCCCTGGCAACTAAGACCAAAGGTCACCCCAATACAATAATCCAAAAAATGCTGAAAATAAACTAAGTGAGGAAAGAGGGAAAACCCAGTGGGAAGAAAGCCCCCCCTCAAGCTAAAGCATAATAATGAATCAATCTGTCTCCACCATGATGGAACTCACCCCCAACAGTGAACGGAGGTAAGAGAACTTCTTCTCAGTGAAGCTCTTGGTGAAGATGTCTGCAATTTGCTCATCAGTAGGGCAATATTGCAGAATGATGGTGCGGTCATGCACCAACTGTCGAATGTAATGCATATGAATCTCAATGTGTTTGGTCCTCTGCCGCTGAACTGGATCTATGGATATCTTGATAGCACTTTGATTGTCACAAAATAGGACAGTCGAAGTAGTGCCACCAAAACCAAACTCGGAAAGAATACCCTGCAACCAAACTGCCTGAATGCAGGCATTGACTGCCCCTCGATACTCTGCTTCTGCTGAAGAAAGTGCAATGGCTTCTTGCTTTTTGCTGGACCAGCAAATAGCACCATGACCAATCATGAAAACATAACCGGAAGTGGACTTCCGATCAATGCTATCACCTGCCCAATCTGAATCAGTAAAACCAATGAAATCAAGCTCAGAATCTGCAGCATAATGTATGCCAAACTATCTCGTACCTTGCACATACTGCAAGATCCGCTTGGCTGCTCGCCAATGAAGCTCATGTGGCTGCTGCATATATCTTGACACGGCACTCATGGCATATGAGATATCAGGCCGTGAGTGTGTCAAATAAAGTAGTGAACCAATCAACTGTCGATACATACTGCAATCTGCAAGCGGTGTAGAATCTCCCTCCTCAAGACTGATTCCTTAGAGGAATGGGAATGGGGATGCCTTACATTCAGCCATATTAAACTTCAATAACAGGTCGGAAGCATATTTTTGCTGAGATATAGTGATCCCATCAAAATTTTGAGCTATCTCCAAGCCCAAAAAGTGACTCAGCAAGCCCAAATCGCTCATGTCAAAAGCTAGATTTAAGGCAGATTTTAGCTTGTTTATTGAAGTAAGTGTGCTACCAGTAATGAGAAGATCATCAACATAAAGTACAATAACCAACAAATTACCTTTAACTCGCTGAAGATACACATTCGGATCAGATTTGCATCTTTGGAAATTCTGAGAAAGAAGGAAGGAGTCCATCTTTGTGTACCAAGCTCTTGGGGCCTGTTTTAACCCGTACAAAGATTTCTTCAATCTACAAACCAATGATGGATCTGATGTATAACCCTCTGGCTGCTGCATATAGACCTCTTCAGCAAGGTCTCCATGTAAAAATGCACTCTTCACATCCATGTGGTGCACTTCCCAGTTCTTGGATGCGGCAATAGCTAAAACAAGGCAGATGGAATCCATGTTTGCAACTGGTGCAAAGGTCTCAGTGTAGTCCACTCCTTGGACTTGGGAAAAACCTTTTGCCACCAACCTTGCTTTATATTTGATGATAGTTCCATCAGTAGCAACTTTAGTACGGTAGACCCATTTACACTTCACTAATTTTCGTCCAGGTGGAAGAGAAACTAGCTCCCATGTGTTGTTCTTTTGAAGAGAACTGTACTCTTCGTCCATGGCACTTTTCCATCTCGGATCTCGATGAGCTGAATAGTATGATGTAGGATCTGAACCAGCCATCAAATAAAAAATCTCAGGAAGAAATGGATCAGCAATAGAAAGAGCCATACCTGCTCTTTGAAAGTCTCCTCTTGTTCGTCTCGGATCAGCAGGATTTCCAAGATTCGAACCAGCAGAGTGTAGAGTGTTTTGGGCCCACTTTGGTAACTAAGGAGGATCATAATGGTCGGATTCTGAACCTGATATGTCATCATCATCATATGATGCTACAATATCAGAAATATCAGAACTCATACCTTCATTATCGCTGCTTGGATCTTCTTCTGGTGAAGGCGGTGAATCGGCAGTCTTCTCCTCGACTAGTTGCAATTCTTGAAGCGGTTCTCAAATTGCACACTGCGCTCTATGAATATCTTTTTAGATCTGATATCCATGAGTTTATATGCTTTTTATTCTTCCCCATATCCTATCAATATGCACTCGATACTTTGTGGATCCAAAGCTCGTCTCTTCTCAGAAGGAATTCTAGCCCATGCAGTAGAGCCAAAAACTCTCAAATTTGACACATCCGGTTTGTGACCAAAGAATGCTTTGAAAGGAGTCATACCTTTCACGGATGAATGTGGAACATGGTTCTATATATATGCAGCAACATTGATTGCTTCAGCCCAAATATTTGCAGCCAAACCTTTCGATTCAATCATGCATGTAGCCATCTCTTTCAATGACCGATTTTTCCTTTCCGCTACACCGTTCTGCTGGGGTGTGTAGGGAATTGTATGTTGGATCTTAATTCCGCTTTGGGCACAAAGTTGCAGCAACTAGGACTTGATATATTCCTCACCATTATCAGATCTAAGAGCTTTGATCTTGCTCTCAGTGGTGGTCTCAACAGAAGCCTTAAAATCTTTGAATTTTCCAAGCACTTCTGACTTGTTTTTGAGAAAGAATACCCATGTAAAGCGGGAAAAATCATCAATAAATGTCAAAACATACCTTGAACCATTTAATGACATATGGGGCAGCGGACCACTGATATCAGAATGGATCAATCCCAAAATAGTAGAAGCTCTGCTAGCTTTGCCGTGGTCGAATCTGTGCTCAGGGTGCTTCCCAATGATGCAACCAGTGCATATTCCCTTCGAGGAACGGAGTTGTGGAAGACCATCTACCATGGATTTGTTTGATAACAACAACAAATACTTATAATTAAGATGTCCAAATATTTCATGCCAAAGCCTACTAACCTCATTACCATGTGTGCGAAGAGCAGTGGGCTTTGCAAGCGGAATAAAGTGTGAAAACTCATAGCATTTTGCAGTGTGATTTGCCTTTCCGACTGCAACTAGTCTTCCACTTTTGATATCAGAAATTTCAACTGTATTAGGGCTGAATGTAACTTGCTTTGGTTCACCAGTATGTGTCATTTGATACACAGAAAGGAGATTTGAAGCTAAGGAAGGCACATAGAGAACATTCTGAAAGCTTCCATGTTCTACATGAATCGTACCTTTGCCCTTTGAAGAAATTTTTGAGTCATCTCCCAAATGGATGGGGATGGAGTTGTTTGGATCGAATGAGGAAAAAGAATCAATATTTGCAGCCATATGATTTGATGCACCCGAATCTATCAAGAGAGTAGTGGGCTTCGAAACCGTTGCCATGAGTGCTTGTCCTCTTTCATGATCATCATTCCTATCCTTCTTCCTTGCACCGTCGGGAAGAGTTATGTTGTTCTTTTCCAAAAGGAGGGCCATTTGATCTATAGTTTTCTTCATACATGAACTTTCGGGATGAAAGCCACGATTGCAATAAGTACATTTAGATTTTTGGTTACCTTCTTTGCCCTTTTGCTTGAACTTCGAACTAGATGGTGCATCCGTTTGCTTGCCTTTGTCTTTTTGCTTGTGAGGCTCGAATTTGGGATTCTCCTTCTTTTGCTTTCATTTACCATTCGAGATCTTGGGTCCTTGAACATATAGGGCTGAATATTTGGAGCTTATGGACCCCATTTGAATCAACTTGTCATGCTCTTTTGTGATGGACTCAATGAAGGCATTCAAGGTAGGCATCTTCCAATTCAAGGTAGTTAGCCGACCGGAATTGAAAGTAGAGACAAATACTGAATAATCTTTCCCAAGCTTGCTTAGAATGGAGAGGATCAATTGTTTATCCTCTTTGATAACTCCACTGTTCTTCAATTGCAAGTTCAAGTTCTTGAATTTTGTGAAGAATTCATTGATGGTCTCGAAATTCTCAGGATTAAGGCCAATCAATTCATTCTCTAATTGAAAAGCCCTAAGCTCATCCTGCTTGCCAAATAGTGTTTCAAGTTGCTCCCATATGGCTTTTGGAGTCTTCAATCCGCTAAGATGGAAGTGAAGATCTTTGGAGATGGAGAGACAAAGAAGACCATAAGCTTCATCAAGCTTGTTGTAGTGTTTGGTTCGATCTGACACATTGTTTGGCTCCAATTCAAGACCAAGAGTGGCTCGGTAGTAACCTTTTGAACATAATATGATCTCCATATCATCTTTCCAATCAAAATAATTGAATGGGGTGAGGATAGGCTTTGAAGAAGAGTATTCCATTGCTAGGAGCGATTCAAACTGATGTAGATGAGCTTGCATGCAGAGTGTAGCGAATGCAAAGGAGGAGTTTGCATGCACAGTGTAGTGAATGCAAAAGAGGAGCTTGATAACCTGCAAATCACAATCAAACCAAGAACCGTAAGGTCGAACAATCCACCCTTTTAGAGTTGCATCACACCTGGGATTGGAGATCAAACAATGTTGAATGGGTCCAATGTATCAGATCCAGTAATTATGTGGAAACTCAAGCTTCTAGAGTGGTATTGGAAGTATTTTTAAGCTTTGCATGCACAGGAGCGAATGCCCTTGAGATATCTCATGCCAAAACTTTTTGCAATTTGAGCAATTCAGTCAAATCTTCTTGTAGAAACACCTGTAGAAAAGAGATCTTGTCCCTGCAATGGCTCTGATACCATGTAAAATTAGTCACAGCAGATCTAATGAACAAGTAAATCAATCACAATAGATGAACATAGAAAATATGGTGCAAAACTGTGCAAAACATGCAGCAGTGCTCAATATCCCATAAAGGGTGAATGAATTACAATAGAATACAAATCACTGTCAATGAGCAATTCGAATTGACTAAGTAGGCCATTCGAATCACTGAATGGAGTAGCTTGACTCCAACTAGGAGTCCTCATCATCAATCGGTGGTGGTCATCAATGCACAAGAACCAATCATCCAGGTGTCAATCTGAGTCTAACTGAGTGTAATAAGTGTAACTGAAGTGTGTAGCACTAATTAAGGAGAGGGAGGCTCAGTGGGGGCACATGGGAGGCTAACTAAAGTCAGAACAAGTCATCTAGTCAATCTAGAGGTCCAACGGAAGTGAAACAGTCAGTCGGGAGTGAAACTAGCCTCAAATCAGGGAGAATCGGAGCTAACTGAGTGTAACTGAAGTGGAACTGCAGTGGTAGGTGAACAAGTGCAGCCTTCTTTGGAAGTAGGTGAGAAGTGGGCGCCTTTCAGCCTAGGAGGGCTAAAACTCTGTAGTAAGTGGCTCCCGGGTGCTAGAATGAGGTGGCTAAGGTGCTGGAGGCATCAAACTGGTGACTGGGATGCATGCATGTGAATGCAAACCCTAGATTCTACATGCAAACCCTAATTGCATGCAAGATCCTGAAAAAGATGATGTGGATATCCGAACATCAACATATACATATTCGACCCACTAACATTTTCAAAGTGCTCCACATCCAATCACTGCTATAGAGCACTTGATTCCCATCCACAGTTACATGGTCAATATAAGAAATCCATAGTCTTGTTCAGAAGTTGAAATAAATCCATATTGAGATGCAACCATGAAGGAGGAGCATCAACATTTGATAAAGAACCAACCTTGGTAGCCAGATCCCCTACCCCTTGGTAGGAAACTTACATGGTGCAAGTGGAGATCTTGATAAAATTTGGCATCAAATGGACATAAGATTGATCATGGTTGAATATGACTACCAAAGTCCACTTAACACTATTCTCATTTTTTTGTGGGGGGGGTTCCCACTTTCGGGGAGTATTCTTTATGTACTTGGGTACCTAACATGGCTACATATTGTCAAGACCTAATTATTTGTGCATCATACTCACCTATGTTATTCTTAAGGGGGGCGTTGTGTACAAACGTTTTCGTTTTTCATCTCTTTTGCATCTCTAAGTGTCAAGAGTGCACCTACTGGAGTTAATATCTTGTTTCTAGGGTTAAATGCACTCTTCCTAGACCAAACCCTAGTTTTGATGGTAAAATGCACCCTAATTGTCAATTAGGGTGTGCTCACACCTAAATTTTCCCCTTTTTAGGGAATGGCACTCTTGCATGAGTTACCTTGCCTTTTTAGGGTTTTGTGAAATTAAGTTTGTAATTAAGGTTTAGTTAATTGACTAGTATACCCTAGTTAACTATTTTAGCTCAGTAACTATCTAATTGGCTATTTTGGCTTAGTTAACTACCAAATATACCTTAGTTGGCTAATTTGGGCTAGTTAGAGTTTAGTTTCACATGCATAATTGAGTTAACTACCTCACGATGTAGTTCTAGGGCTAGTTAACCCTAGTCACTGAAGCATGGCCAAGTTTACTCTATAAGGAGTGTGCACTTGTCTAAAATTAGGCACAAATGCACCTCACTTGAGTGTTCTATTCCTAGTTCCACCCTATCAGCCATTGCATGATCATTATTGGTTTCTTAAGAATGTGCACTTGATCATTCATGGGTAATTACTATGGGTTTCATTTCCCATTGAGCATGTACACGTAATTAAGTCTAACCTTGGTTGCATATATATGAAGTCTTGTATCTCATTGATCAAGCATTAATTCATGTACTCTCTTTGAGCATTTATTGGTTAATAGAAATTACATAATTATTTGGACCATTACTTGTATAATTTCTCTTCTATGTATTGCTAACTATATTACTGCTCCATTTAGCTTCTAGATCCATTGGTTCAAAATATCACATACCTTTGTCCAAAGTTTCATGTATTTCCCATAGTTATGTCCCTAGGGAGCTTCTACCTCATCAAAGATCGATATCTTTATGAGCATCATTGTTTCTCATTTTTAATAGTCAAAGTCATCTTGGCCTATGAATACTCTATTTTCTAGTTGTACAAAGTCATTCTCTTATGGTTGTTTAAACACTTTCTTGACCACCATTTCTAACACACACACACATACACACACACACATATATGGATATTTGTTAGGGACAATTTCAGCACATGGAAGCAATAGATAACCACCATCTTCTTGTATATAATTTGTTAGGGACAATTTCAGCACATGGAAGCAATAGATAACCACCATCTTCTTGTATATTATTATATACAAGAAGATGGTGGTTATCTATTGCTTCCATGTGCTGAAATTGTCCCTAACAAATATCCAACTAAGATATAACATAAAATTGTGAGTGGAGCCATACTAATAATGGTTACTATGAATTGCTTTAGCCTACCCTACAACTTTTATAGCTTACTCGAAGTTCTATTTCAGATTCCCTAAGATTTGTTACAACCTACCCAAACCTTAGTTTCTCATTGCCTAAGCCTATTACACGCTACCTAACCTGTTTCTCCACTGCTCAAATTCTATGATAAGCTACTTGAGGCTATTTTCTTATTTCCCAAAGTTTGTTATAAGTTACTCGATATTATTTAGTTTCCCAACCCTATTGCTAGCTATCCCAAGCCTATTTTCAATTTCCCAAACCTCTTCTCATAGCTTGGAAAACCATATTGTGGTTATCTAATACTACCCACAATGTTTACCATTGCCTAGAGAGTTGAAATGCATAAACAATTATTGTATGTTGCACAACTTGCCTTAAGTTGCTTGCACTACTACTGCACACTTTTAGCACACATAAAGCCCATATGTAATATGTTGTACCATTTATATGCTTCAAAAACATGCCTTTAACATGTATCATTTTTTGTGCTACTTCAAAGCATGCCCACACCATGATGGTTTTTGTGTATGCATTGAAAAAACTAGGAATTAAAGGTTGTAACTTTTAATATGCAAAAATAAATAAATGCTAACCCGTTGCCACCACTCCGAACACCTTAGATAAGTTACTTTCAACTCTAAACTTTAATTTATAAGTTATATAAATACTAATTTATGTCTAAAATAATTACTTTTTAAATTTTAGTGTAACTCAATATATTATTTTAAAAAAACAAAGAACCAAATCTTTGTGATGTGACATCTTCTTATCAATATTTTCATATCTTAGTGGTTGAGCATGTGCCAACTAGTACTTTAACCACATTACCTTATTGATATGTTTGAATGGTATGAGGGATTAAATTTCTTTACGTGTAATTTTTTTTTTTAATATATAAAAAATATTACATCTTTAATTTCTATTAGTGCTTGATAAATTTTGATTTATGTTATTTTTTTTTAGAATTTTATGAAAAATTTAAAATTAAATTAATATATTTTATTCAATATATTATATATTTTTAATTGTTGTTGTTATATATATTACATGACAACATTTTTCTCATATTAAACCTTACTACTTTTACTACAATATAAAACAAAATACACCAACAAAGTACAAACCTTTCAACTTTTCATATGTCAAAATCTTTACATTCCACTTTGATTAAAACAGAATAAAAAATAACTTAAACTAAATTTAAGTTATTAAAAAATAAATGTCTTGTATACTCCCATGTACTTTATTCACAAGTGACTAAAGTACTTCTCACTCGTTATCACCATTACTCAAGCTTTATCAAACTTATCAATTACACCAACTTATTATCAATTACACCAACTTATTTGACTTTAAAGAATTTTCCAATTCCTAACTTATTTGACTTTAAATTATTTTAATATAAATTTCCAATTTTATTTAAAACTTTATTGTTTAATTTATTATAAAATTTGTTATTATGTATATTTCTACACTTTAAAATTTTGAATTTATAATGAAAATAATGATGTTACTTTTAGAAATAAATTTAAAACTAATTTAAAACTTAAACAAATTGAAATGCAAAAATAAAAGATCCTTCTATCAAGAACTTTGTACATAAAAATATATAAAAAAACAAACCTTAAACTTTGCCATTAAAATATATAAAAAAATTAAACCTTAAACTTTGTACTTTGAAATTTAAATTTAAGTCCGAGGAATGGGCCACACCAATTTTTAATTATGACCTACAACATAATTCTATATGTTATTTGGCCCCTGTATGGGCTTTTGGCCCCAGTATGGGTGTTTTGTTTTTTGGCCACTCATTTGGCTGTCCATTTGGGTCATATGTGTGACTTTGGATTATTCAGTTATGGTTTGGTTTTGTCCATTGGAAAAAAAAAAAATTCAATTATGTCTTTTTATTTATGTTTTTAGATTTTCCTATGATATAAGTTAAGTTGTTGGTGTTATGGCCGGGTGGCTGGGGCGGTCGGCTGTGGCCGTCCCCACCCAGGTTCGACCCCGCGACCCCGTTCTATTGGCGCTCTCGCCGACCCCATTGAGCGCCAGTTATACTATGCGTGAGAAAAAAAGTTAAGTTGTTGGTGTTAATTTATGAATTCTTTTGAATCATCTATAAAATTTTAAACACTTAGTTATAATTGAAAATGAAAATTAATAATTGATAATTTTATGCATGTTTTATTATCATTTTTATATTTTTTAAAATTATTAAGATTTAAAAATATTAGTATATATTATATTAGTTTTATAATTATTTAAATTTATTTAGTATAAAAATGTGTAAATCATTTTTATCTAAAATATAATAAAATATAATGAAAACTAAGATGAATTTACACTAATTTATTATTTTTTTATGTTGTGGTTAAAATTAATTATTTTCTTTTTTTTCTCTATTTTCTTACATTAGATATTGGGTGTTCATTTTTTCCAATCAATTTATTAGGATTATATACATAACACATACATGTTAGATACGGAGAGAGATATCTTCCATCTTTACTCTCTATGCAATACAATTGTGTTTATCGTATATAAGGTCTAAAATTTTTGGCCAATTTAAAATCAAAATTAAAATGACCATGATAAATATCTAATGGTTAATTATTCTCTTTTATTTTTTTATTTTTCACTAGAATTTAACAAAGGTGAATTTTGCATTGTTGGAATGTTGAAATCGATTCATTCATATTGCAAAATGTGTGTCTCTTGGTTTTTTTTACACCTTTGAATCCATATGTGGGATCAATGGTGTCGATTTCGACTGATATCTACATGTTTTGAGTTGGATTTGGCTCATGGAACTCCAATTATGCCTTGGTAAAAAATGTCGAAATCATTGGCTAGATATATGGCTTCTTAAATTGTGTGTTTATTTCTTTGTTGCGCAAGGTACTTGAAGTGCACTCTACAACATAAGTGGAAGAGATGTGTCATGTAACATTTTAAAGCTAATAAATAAATAAAAGAAAAAAACGATAATTGACATCTAATGTGAAAACAAGAGAAAGAAATGACATAAAAAATTATATAACTACAAACAGTAGAGACCCATCCTGTCTCTATATCCTTTTTTTAACTAGCTTCCTCATATTGCAATGAGACTACCATGTCCATATTTACCATTATGAGGGGACCATTAACATGATTTAATTTGGTTACCTTCAACAAAGCAAGCACGAGGGGGTCTCTATCCATCAAAGTTGCTTAGCATTTGAGCTTGGCCCCGACCACTAACATGCATCCACAAGCGTGAGCATAAGCACTAACACATATCCATCCTAACCACATTTTTTTTAAAAATTAGCATCATCTTCTCAAAATGAGGCTAACACGATGGTATTTAGCATCAGAGGCATCCATTAAGGCAGCCATTAGCACCATTTACTTCAATTGCTTTGACTAAGCAACAATAAGTGGGGGGTATCTATTTCACCAAAGTCACTTAGGACTTGCCCTTGATCACAATTGTTGGCACACATCCACAAATGTACACTAGCATGCCACTTGGTACATCATGAACTTGGTGGGTGTTATATTAGCCACCAATTTTCATTAACCCAACAAACCATGGCCGACAAGCCCCAAATATTTTAAGTACCAAGAAGTTTACATGTAAGTTTTTTAATAATCCTTTTAGGTAAATAATAAATCTCAAGTTAAGATGGGTCTATGTTGATATCATTTCACTACTTTGCATTGATTTTTATTGAAGTTTGCCCCCATCTATTTGGAGTCTCTTTCATTTAATAAAAGGTCATGTGGTCAACCCTTGATCAAGTGAAAAAGTCCCATATAGAAGCATGATGGTGATGGTGAGAACAAAAGACCTTGATACCCACGGGATGAAGGTGCACATTTCAATCCACTCTTATGAGATAAATTTAAAATAATTCAAATTGACCTTTACCCTAAATATTTTAGTGACTAGGAAATTTACACACAAGTTTGTTTCCTAATCCCTTTAGATACTTAATAAACATCAACTTAAGATAGAGTAATGTGTGTGTGAAACAATAATTTCTTCCACAACTATAAAATATAACAATGAGACTAACATGATTAGATTTACCATTACACAATGAGACTAACATGATCGATTGATTCCTCATATCACAATGAGACTAACACAACTAGTTGGACAATAATTGCTTCCACAACTATAAAATATAACAATGAGACTAACATGATTAGATTTACCATTACACAATGAGACTAACATGATCAATTGATTCCTCATATCACAATGAGACTAACACAACTAGTTGGACAATAATTGCTTCCACAACTATAAAATATAACAATGAGACTAACATGATTAGATTTACCATTACACAATGAGACTAACATGATCAATTGATTCCTCATATCACAATGAGACTAACACAACTAGTTGATTCCTCATATCACAATGAGACTAACACAACTAGTTGCTTCCTCATATCATAATGAGACTAACAACAAATTTACCATTATAGGGGGCCATTAACACCATTCAATTTAGTTTCCCATAGCAAAGCGAGCACGAGTGGGGGTATCTATTCTATCAAAGTTCCTTAGCACTTGAACTTGACCCCAACCATCGACATGTATCCACAAGAGTGAGCACAAGCACTAGTAGTACATATCCATCCTAACCACATTTTTTTAAAACTAACATACTCTAATCGAAATGAGGTTAACACAATGTAATATATAAAATATATAAATATTAAATAATAATAATAATAATAAAAGATAAAAAAAACTAGAAATTATAAATTATTTAAGTTACTTAAAAGACATGTCCTTTCATGTGAAAAGGAACAAGTAGGCCTATTTATTTGGGTCCTGATTGTATTGTAAAAACATATCTCATATCTTTCATATTATATTTC
Source organism: Larix kaempferi (assembly GCA_027924585.1). Taxonomy (NCBI): domain Eukaryota; kingdom Viridiplantae; phylum Streptophyta; class Pinopsida; order Pinales; family Pinaceae; genus Larix; species Larix kaempferi. The sequence continues at coordinate 2,465,937 of BSBM01000809.1, read as the reverse complement.
ATTCCTATTTTATGGATTGTTTATTTTACCTACATTGAAAGTTTTCTTAGGAACAAATCTTGTTCGTTTCATCGGTATCAGACCAAGTCTAATCCGGCCTTTGGGCATAATTTTCAGACATTGTCCGATCAATTTCAGGGTTTAGGTCTTTGACCAAAACAATTGGTCATTGGCCATTCCTTTTCATTGAAGAAGTTATCATTCCATTGCAAATAAGAAGAAGAGACCAAGAATAAAAAAGGAGGAAAGAAAGAAAGAAGATCAATAAAAAAGAAAAGAAGAAAGGAAAAAGAAACATAAAAATAGCGACATAGTAAAAAGATTGATACAAAGAAAGAAAGAAAAATGAATATATATAGATATATATAACCAACATATGGTTTTAAACCCCCTTCCTGCCATTCCTCCTATGCCCTTGGAAAATATCTCATGATCATTTATTAGCGTTTTAAACCCTAATCTCTCCCATTAAAAAAAGAATATAATAAGATTTTTTATTTTTTTTACAGTAACGGGTAATAAGCTTTCATATTAAAAAGGAAGGATGAGATTACAAAAGGTGGGAAGACTGATCCCAAGAAAGGAGAGTTGTCAAAACAAACTCATCACCTTCCAGTCTTTGCATGTCAAATACATTCCTTGTTCTTTGAGAACTGAAAATTTTAACAAACTTCCCTAAAATGAAACTGCAGAAGAAATACATATCGAGGTAGATGGGCCAACTTGTACAAGCTTAAACAAAGAAAAGGAGACATCCATTACAAAAAAGTACTGCAAAAAAACCAAGAACGAGTTGACAGAGAAGTTTCAATTGGCATGGAGCTGAAGAATGTTCTTCTCCTTGCTCCCAGCCGCAACACCTGCATTATCATCATCAACACCGAGGAGAACTGTGGAATTGGTCCTGTCGCTAGTTTGGATGCAATCAACCTTAGCTTCAACGATCCTGAGGAAACTATGCAAGGACTCTAGTTTACTAGACAGGGTTTTGAAATAATCTTTCATCTTACTAATGCTGTTGCGAACTTTAGTGTTCAAAATTTGAACAAAGGTGGCGAGGTGGGAAATGGCCTTCTTCAATTCTGAGTATTCTCCTCTAAGCCAGCGAACCTACGTCTCTAGCTCCAGGACATGCGAGAGAACCCCCTGGGATGGGCTATCAAGTCCTTGCGGAGAGCCCAAGTTCACGAACCCGCTGTTATCCCAGCATGATGCGTCTAGTTTCTGCTGCTGCCCGACTCTCCGGAGGTGCCACGAACAAATTGTTGCACAGAACCACATTTGTTCTGGCCATGTCCCACTTCAAGGAGATGCCAATTACTGCCGCTAGTCGGCTCGCTAGAGTGACCACAATGAACATGCAGCCTAGAACCCTTGTTGTTCTGACCCTACCCCTTGTCAAGAGGAGCCCAACTTTTGCAATTGCCAAAGTCATATCCACGAAAACCATTCTGCACTAGACCCCCATGAGAATCCTGATGCTCAGAGCCACCGTTTCCCTGCACTACATCGAGGGAGGGCAGATAACTCTTCAAGCCAACGCTCGTCGAACTAGCTTAAACATGCTTCCTACAACGTTTGCATTGTAGAGCAAGAGTGTTATGACCAGCATCATCCATGATAGTACGCAGAAACAAACACAACACACGGCTCAGAGGGTTGAGCAAGATGCTGAAACTGTCACCTTTGGACAAGAAATAGGCCGCGTTGTCCTCGGAGCATGGTCGCAATGAATACTTGCATGCAAGCCAGGTGGAGATGGTCAGGGGAGGCCGTCGATTGAGCTGGGGGGATGCGTGAGAGGATCTAGCGGGGTAGGAAAATCACAATGCAATCTTAGCATTAATCACAAACAAATCCATGTTGATTCCATAGTTAGAGGGGTAGTGGGGAGAACCCTAATTCAAGAGGGTGCACAAAGATAGCGTGGCCATTAGGAGCCAATACAAACCAAGAGGGGGAGGATTACAGAACCCAGTTGTTAGCCGTGCTTTGTCCATTGTTAATCATTATACCACAGTCCAAGCTGGCTCCAATGTTGGCCATGGTGTCGGCTTGTTGGTTATTGTGTCTCAAGACATGAAGGAAGGAGATAGAGTTGAAATCCTTGATAATGAAGATGAAGTGATGGTGGAGGTTTGAGACCGGTTTTCAACGAGATTTGGCTAGAGCCCTGGCTTCCCTGATAATCAACATTGAGTCTCCAATAGCGACGAGATCCTTTACATCTGCATTCCTAGCGACCTCCATACCTTTGATTAATGCGAGCCATTCTGCATCATTATTGGTCCTTCTACCAATCCCCCAGGTGAAATCTTTCACTTTGTTCCCATCGGAGCCCAAGAGGACTCGTCCCGCACCTGCCAACCCACATAATAAGAAAATATTATTATTAATGATATTTATTTTTTATTTTTAAAATCCAAATTCAATCCATTTCGAAAATATATAATTATAATAATATTATTTATTAATGATGATTATTATAATATATTAAAATTCAAAGTTATACTTACATAAAAGGAAAAGGTTATTTAACCTTGTTAAAGGAAGATTTAAGGACTACATTGGGTGCTTTTTGCACTTTTGTGTCCATTTATTATCGAAAAAAAAGAGAAAACCATAATTCACAAACTATGACAATTTGTCTTTCAATGGTGGTTCACCGAAGGGTTACATTCATCAGGAAATATGCCAACACCTGCTATTCCAAAGAATTAAGGTATGACCAAAATTACATTCATTACATAGGGGCTCAACAAGAGCATCATGTCACTTACACAAATTGAACTTGGGTGGGGAGAGTAACAATCATTCCTCTCAACCACCCAAACTACATCCAATGGACATAGCAATTATAGATTCATAAATGCAGTCACAACTACAAGTAATATTGGGTGAGTTAGAACATTATAAAGCGATCAATAGCCAATTACAGTTTGAGATAGAGAAGCACAATTTTGTTAATGGGTTAACAAAGAAGGAGAATTGTCACCTAAAAGAGAGTATTAAATAATTAATCACACAAATTGAGAGATTAAAAAATGACTACAACTTACTAGAACGGAATAAAGAAATCTCTCTCCTAAAAAATCAAAATCGAAAGTTGGAACAAGCTAATGAAGATTTTGAGAAAATATTATCAAAGACGGATGGAGAAATATCACGTTTAAAAAATCATAGTCAAAATTTACTCGCAAAAATCAAGAAGTCAAAAGACAAAAAGTAAGACAAAAAATATTAGAACAAGAAAATCAAGGTTTTGAAAAGAAATTATTCAAAAAAGATGAAGACAACTCTTGCTTAAGAAACCTTAACCAGAGGTTGCTCTAGCAAATAAAAATTTGTAAAGAGGCAGAATGAGTAAACCAAGACCTTAAGGACAAAGTTGAAAAACCAGAGAACAATGACGAACTTTCACGCTTAAGGACTCATAATCATAGTTTACTTACACAATTAAGAAGCTAAAGCATGATTAAAATTCGTTACAAGAAATGATAGAGCAACTTACCAACAAGGAACCAAAGGTCAATAAAAAACAGTGATTGATTTCTTTGAAGCAAAGAAGTCTTCAGAGGTAAAAATACAAGCATTAGAAAAATGAACAAACACAAACCCAATCGATTATTGCCAGAAATATCAAAATTCGAAGTCTCCAACAAACAATCACAAGAGATCAAAAAACCTTATCGTCATCCAAATTATAAAATTTCTTATGACCAACGACAAGGTCAAAAGAAACATAAACAAATGAGTTATGATTTCAGAAAAGAATGAAGACAAAATCAACAAAATCTGTGGAAGCAACAAAAAAAAAAGGTTCCATCTAACAAATCGATAAGCTAAAGGTCCCAATGAAGGTTAACTTGGGATGGACCGCTTCCCAAATAATAAAGCATTTTTACTTGGGAAGTCATAACTCATATCGTGTCATTTCATCAAGTGTTGCACCTACCAACATAAAAGATCGCGGGACGACATTACAAGCAAAAATAAAGACGTAAGCCTTGTCATCAAGTGTCACAGTTACCAACATAGAAGATCATGAGAAGGAATTATATTCGTTTCACAAAACCATATTTAACATTATGAGGGAACCATTAACACCATTTAATTCCATTGCCTTCAATCACCCTTCAATTAAGTGCCGACAAGTGGGCAGTATCTATTTCAACAAAGTCACTTATTACTTGTCCTTGACTGCAATTATTGGAGTGGATCCACAAGTGTGACCACAAACATTAGCATGCCACTTGGTAGGACTTGAACTTGGTGGGGTTATATTAGCTACTAGCGTTCATTGACCCAACAAGCCATTGTTGACCATCCCCATAGCTTTTAAGTAGCAAAAAATTTCCACATAAGTTTTTCTATAATCATTTTAGGTACATAATAAATCTCAGGTTACCGTGGGTTTATGTTGATATCATGTCAATACTTCATATTGAATTTAATTGAGGTCCACCCCCTCTATTTGAAGTCTCTTTCAATCGATCAAAAATCATTTGTTCAACCCTTAACCAAGTGAAAAGGGCTTGCATAGAAGCTTAAGGATTGCGATGAGGATGGAAGACCTTGACACTTACAAGGTTAAGGTGCACATTTCAACCTCTACTCTCATGAGGGAAATTTAAAATAACCCAAACCCATTTTAACCTTGAATATTTTAGGCAACATAAAGTTTACACATAAAAATTTTCCTAATTCATTTATATACATAATTAACATCAACTTAAGGTTATTCTATATGTTGTGTGAGTTTGCGTGTGATATAAGAATTGCTTTTTATGACTATGAAATCTAGTGGCCACTCAATTTAATTGAAATCCACCCCATCTATTTGGAGTCTCTCTCACAGACTCATCCAAGTAGAGGTCATGTGTTTTATTCTGGACCAATTGAAATGGGCCCATTAAAAGCTTTGTGTTAAGGTTGTTGTGGAGATTGAAGATTTTCACTCCACAATCCCATTCTTATGTAAATAGAAATGAACTTGGAGTGAGGTGAAGGTGTACATTTGTTGAACCAAAAAATCTTATTTAAATTTTTTTTAATAACCAAATCATAACAGAAAAACCCCTGAGAACATTATCAAAAATTTCCATTGGGATGTGGTGAGGTGGAGTCAACATGTCACAAGAAGATGACGTGGCGGTTTACAAAGCCGTTGAAATGAACAAATGAATCCGTTGAACAGGTTCTCTCTTTGGGATAGAAATTGTAAGAACAACAAAAAGGAGAATATAGTCGAGCAGTCGTCGGATGGAGATTTGACCAGCCGGTTGTTGGTGTTTTGCACGTGAGACGGCACGGCACCCGAGCTATGGAGTGTGACCCTTTTCTGGTTTATTGATATTATTATTTTAATACCGTCAATAATCTGATTAACAGCTGGATGCCCTGGATTTGTCCCAACCCGGCTTTCACGCAACAACCACCAATGAAGGGGTCGTAGTTGCCTGCAAGGCAAGCAAGCAAAAACCAAAATATTGGGAAAAAGTCCATCAGATAAGACAAACTGTACCAGCATCACATGTTGGAAGTTGGGTTCGAACCTGTGACCTATAGCTTCAACAGGCTGGAATTGTCTGTACCCCACAATTTTAGGGTTGAATAGGGCATCGAGGGACAATTTTGGGTTGAATAGGGCAGTGTTTGTTTCTTGGTCTGCCCCCAATAGGTACCTGAGATGGGGCATTGTTTGTTTCTTGGTCTGCCCATTAAATTTGACTCTGAGTGGATTGAACACGCGGCATTGCAGTTTTGCCACTCGTAGAAACTGTGCTGGAATAGCGGCACTTCCTGAGGTTATGGAAGACCATTAGGATTTTAGGACCCATTACCTAAGGGACAGGAGGCCCTCCCTTGCCCAGTTGGCACATTCCAATTGTCAAAATCACCATCGTTCTTAATTGAGGGAGTTCAAAGCGACAGTCCCGAGGATTTTCGATCCAAATTTGGGTGGGTTTTGTAAGAAAAAAAAATCCCAGCTGTTCTAGGGTTCCCGCTATCTGGATAGGTTCAATTGATTTTTTATTTATTTATTTTTACTTTTTATAAACCCATTTCGATTCTTCCTTCTTCAACACAATTATCCGGGGCCTAATCTCCTGTTGGCATTTTTGGCTATTTAATGGACAGTTATCTTGTACATATCACTCTCTAATAATCTCAAAGGCGAGGAGGAATCAATGAGGGCATTGAGCATTGGATTGATTGGTTCGATTTGGTGAGAGCTGAAAACTTTGAACAAGAGCTGGAAAGGCAAGTTATTCTCCCATTGCTGTCTGGTTCTTCTCAGTTCTTCTCAGGCGCCATTACTAGCTTCATCTGCACCACTGGAAGGTCAGTACATTCATTATTCTAATACCTAAATCATTGATTTATTTCCTTTCTGTAAATGGGTAAATTATCTTTGTTCGTTGCGATGCAGATTTTGGTGTCAGAAACATAAACATGAGTGGAGTCGGACCCATTGTGAAGACCAACCAGCAGCCTTCCTCCTCATTCTGCTTCCATACTCCTATGGCAACAGCAGGTTTAACAAATCTGCAAACATGGGAGAATAATAGTAGATTAAAATTGAATCCAAATCTACCCTCAAAGCCAGCAGCAGAAATTAGCTCAAACTCAATGCCTCCTCCTCCACCAACAACAAAAGCAAACCTTCACCCACGTACAACAAATTCCACTGGATCTTCCAGCAGCATGACTTATGGGTCTTGTCCTCCCAGCTCCTCCCACTCGGGCTCTGAAGAGGAGGAGCAACAGAAGCAGGAGCAGAAGAAGAATGTATTTGATGAGAGAAAGCAGAAGAGAATGTTATCTAACAGAGAGTCTGCAAGGAGGTCCAGAATGAGGAAACAACAGCATTTGGACGAGCTCCGAGCTCAGGTAGTCCAACTGAGGGCAGAAAACAATCATATTCTCAGCAAATTCAATCTTGCCTCGCAGCATTATTTGCAGGTGGAGGAACAGAATCGTGTTCTCAAATCTCAAGCCATTGATTTGTATCAGAAGCTTCAGGTTTTGATCTCCATTCAGCAGCAGCAACAACAGCAGCAGCAGCAGCAGCAACAGCAGCAAACTCTTGGTAACTTTGATAATTCAGAGTTTCAGAATTCACCCTTCTGCTAAGTCCTCAGTTGCCCTGATATTCTTCAGTAAGCCTTTCACAGTCATACCCATTTCTAGGTCATCTGTACAATTTTGTGATGCACTGGATATTGAAGAGGCCTCATAAAAACCCAATTAAGCAGGTAGAGTGTGAAAGAGAGATTCATGTTTCAGCTCCTTTTTTCTGCATATCAATTTCCACCATTTCTTTTAATGTAATAGTCATAGGTGCATGGCTAGCTCTCTTCATTTATGGAGAGCTCTCATATTCTTATCCTCTGGTTAAGATCAATTTGCCCAGAAGCAAAATAAGCTCTGTCCATACTTCATTCTTTTCTAGTAAGAATTCCTTGCAAACATCAGGTTTGATTTGATTTGATTGAAAGCAGTTTTATTTTACTTGATTGAAACTCGTGAACCCATTTTACAAATCTACTCTGGAAGGATGCAGAGGCCTTATCAGCCCAGCAAATGAGGACCAGGGTAGGGCAGGGAAAATCTCACCATTGGACTTCTTCTTCAGCTGCAGCAGCAGTGTGGACTATATTGGTAGACTTTCAGAAGCCTGCAACTTGAAGTTGTACATAAAAGTCATGGTGAGATTAGGCATTCTTTACATATACATACATACAAATATAAGTTCATGGAGATTTGTTATTCAGTTCTCTGGATAGAGAACCTCTTTTGGAGTGTTGAAAGAGATTTCTTTGCAGAAATTCTATAAAGCATGAGATTTTCTGTGTTTTGGGGGAGTCATATCGTCCACTGGAGGATTAATTGTTTGAAGTTTTTGGAACCAGAATGGCCCTGTGTGTTGAGAGCATTGGTTATTGGTTGATGCAAAAGTAAATTGTTGCTGCAGTTGAGATTGAATGAATGGATGGGATGAGGAGCGAAATCTTCGCTTCACTAGAATCTAGTTTGGGATGGTTATATTATTTATGTAATCAATCTATCAATGGCTTGATATGACATGACCCAATTCAGATCTTCTGGCCATATCTTATATGATGTCCAGTGTGTATTATTCTAATTATATCTGTCTCATTCATATTTTTTCCTTTACTAAATATGAATTTCATTTTCATTTCTTTGGGAACAAATTTACAATTACAGATATGTTTACATTGTTATAAAACAATTACAGATATGTTTACATTGTTATAAAACAACTGTAGACTAATTAAATCCATTTTTAAATATTGGAAACACATGCAAGATCCCGTTGATATTCCCTGTTTTACCAAATAAAAACAAAAATTTCCTACTAGATTCAATATATATGCATTAAGTATATGATATTTGGGATGCTCATTCTCATTCTCATTGTCATGATTATCTTTCACATTTTATTGGACTTTCATTCTATCATGAACCCACACTCCTTTTGTAGTTTGATATTATCTTTAACAAGATATATAAACTACCAGGAATATAACAACCCAACAACAATAAATATAAATGGTACAACTTTATTTGTCTACATCCAACTAATTAATGAGTGGGAATCGTATCTACATCAACAAGTTACACTACACTACAAAGTTACACTACACTACAAGTAATGAGGCCTTACTTTTTTTTAATGTTATTAAATAAAAAAATTGTATTATATTGATGTTGATCAATATTTTAAAATTTCTATAATAAACTTGGTTTATAAAATATAAAAGATAATTTTTAATCTTGTTAATTTTAGAAATATGAATATCATAATTAAAAATGTAAAGATTTTTTTAAGGTAGTGTAACAACATCAAATATTTTTTATGGAAATAATTACTTTACAAGTAATGTTTGTTACAATACAATAACATCAAACATATTTTAATATAATGATATTCATGTGCATATATATTTTTCCATGAATAATTTTAGGGGTTTATGCCAAATACCTCTTATTATTATATTATTTTCTCTAATTATATAGTGAGTCTTTTCCATGATTATGGTGATATTATATTCATTCTTCCCTTTGGGTAGATATCCCATATTATCATCCATGGGTATATTGCATTTAATCCACCATCACATGTTTTGTCCTTGAAACACGAGTGGAAGTCATACAAAATGATCTGCTATGCAATGTAATTGTATCGAGCACAAACATCCATCCATCCTAGTGAAATGTAGACTTGCGGTCCAATTGTTTCCTTGGCGCCTCTTCATTGTCACCTCAATCTTGATTATTGCTCCTTTAGTTCCATATTGTCAATGTGCTACCTTGATATCTCCATGCATTACTTTTCAGCCACCATGCCTCTATATTAGGTGCATTTTTGGTTCCATGTTGGTCTATAGTAAGTTTGATGACACTCATAACCTTGCATTAATGACTAATAGATTGTACCTAGATAATTACAAAGTTCGAGATCAACTTATTCTGAGTTGCAATCCTTATCTATTGATGAGGCATCATCATTATCCATTGATGAGTTGTCATTGGGATCTAGATCTAGAGGTGGTCATATTGGTGTACTATATGTCGAGATCACTGGATGAATAAAAGTGTTGAATATGGCTTAAAGTCTTTTTTGTCAATTTGCGTGTTTGATCTAATCTTAACATGGTATCAAAGCCATGGTGAAGAGATATTGATAATATCGGAGCTCCCTCGGGTCTTAAGGAACCTAGTAGATCCTCCATGGTAGTGATGTTTTAGAGGTGAAGTCAGAAGCATGAAAAAATGGTGCTAAGGTATGAAGTAAAACAAGAGCATTGGGTGCACTCTAGCTACATCATCAAGGCAAGCAAGGCCATGTAAATCTATTTATGCCTTTAGATCAATATTTTGGAGATCTAGTATGATTTATTGTGAAATCATATCATTGAATGTCTTTAAGATCTACTCTTCAATTAATTAGTTGAATGAGAGTTCATAGTGATGGATGGTGGCTCTTCTCGACATGTTACCATAAATTTGTCTTGGCACGCCAAAATTTGGTCACACCTGTGGCATTGCAGAGAAGACATATTGGGATACTATAGGATGAAATGTTTCCTATAATAGGGTACTATGTTTCAATTTTGATGAGAATAGTAAGGGGCATAATTGTAGTGAGAAGAAAGTTTTGGGAAAGTTACCGTAACTTTTTCTTGACACATCAAAATTTAGTCAAACCCATGTCATAGCAGAGAAGACATACAAGGATACTAGGAAATGGGCATAAGTGCAGTGAAAAGAAATGGTTCCCCTTAACCTCACTTGGCTTACAAGGTCGACGCCTCAACAAGTGGAACAACGAAGATCAAAGGTACTATGTTTCAACTTTGACAACAACTATAGTAAAGGGCATAAGTGTTAGTGAGAAGAAATTATTCTCATGGGTTGAACTTGGGACTAAGGAACTACTTCATTCCCAAGATAGATTTGAAGAAGTTTGATGGTAATGATCCCATAACATGGATATTCTATGTCACGTCCCTCCCATCAAACCGACCGACAAAGGGAAGATGATCGATATGCGGGGTGCTAAAATCCCCCAATTAGGTCGTATTATCAAATTCATGAACATTTAAATGTGTGTGCAATGCATATTAAAACTACACATCAGATTTAAAATCAGTTACATAGACACATCATGCATATATCAACACGTTCATCACATGCACAACAATAAACTCATGCACATAAATATACTCATCTTATACTATTCACATACATTCAATTGCAACAATTCAAATTGGCTCATTCATTCAATTTAACATAAGCAAACAATCACTCATAATACATAAAATTTGGCATAATTAAAAACAACAGTGAACACTTATCTTTTGATTGAAATTGTCCCAACAACTGGCTATGGAGGAGCAACGTTCCACCCAACCATAGGTCTTTGTCCAGACTAAATTACTTCAGCTGAGAGACCACCCCCGAGCTAGGCTATGGATCCACTAAGGAGGAACTACTCAAGCTCACTCACATCCATAGGCACAATCACTCATGCTAAGCTAGCACACAGTTGGGTTTGTCAAGAATGCAAGGAGATAGGGAAGGAGAATGCTAAGCTAGTGAACTCAACCACAAAGCTACAGGCATCTCAATTGATCTTAGACAGCCTTGGAACCCACAATACCTACTACACCCAACACAAGTAAGGTCCCCTTCACTGCTACACAGTCCCTCAGACGTTCCTTCCCTTCAGTGCTCTTCAGGGTGGGCATAGAAAATTCCAAGCTGCTAGATCCACATAGATTCTTGCCTTCACTAGGTTTATCAAGCAATTCCAACCTCTGATCTCTTCCCCAATTTGATCCACTCTTGGATTTTTCCAAATTCTGGCCAAGTGACTCCCAAAAACGGAATTGAATTTCCTGGCTTCTAAGTATGGGTTTTCCTATGATTTCTGGGCATTTGGCACTCTCAAATTCACCCCAGGGTATCCCCCATTGGATTTTGTTTCTCACATCAAATTTTGGATGTTTTTGGCACTCAAAATCGTGGCTTATTCTCTGGTTGCAATTTTTGCAATTCTTCACTGTTGGGCATGCATAATGGCTGAGAATTGATGTCTGGTTGGTCAACAATGGAATGGGTATGCTGGAAAAATGAATTTCCATGAGGAAGTTAACTTATGGGCCAAGTAAATTGAGCCCATAACCTACCATACGAATTTCTAAGCTTGCCCATGCCCCATTAATTTCATGAGCTCATTTCTCAGCTGCCTCTTCCTAACAGAATTAAATGTCAGCATGCTAGTCAAGATGGGTTCTCAAAATGACACTTCGAAACAAAGGATTGAATCCCCCAACCTCTCACCTCTCCCTAGTGGATACATTCATCCCCCTCATTTTTTGTTGCTTCCATAGCAAATTCTTGGAATTTTATTTACATCATAAATATTTACATGATTTTTACAATTCCCATGGTTTAGTAACACATGGTTCACAAATGATAAATACTTGCCTTTACAAGCTGTGCGTTCGCTAGTGGGGCCTTGTCCTTGAGCTCCACGTTAGGAACCATAGACCACATGTTTATAATATTTACACATTAAGGCAATCATTCCAAGGGTCAAAATGGGAGTATTACATTCTAGATGGAGCAATTGTTTGATATGCGTATAGTGCTGACTTTACAGAATGTAACTATTGCATCCTTATATCTATAACTTGACCAATTTGCGTGGTACCAATGGATTTCTAATCATAAAAAATATTCTATTGTTTGTTGGTCTATATTTACGATTGAATTGATAACAAATTATGAGGATATTAAGAGCAACACTTTCTTTATCCAATTAGTAAATATGAGGCAACATGGTCTAATTACAGAGCACATTAAGAACTTTAAAAAGTTGAGTCTTAAAGTGAAGAACATTTCAAAAGATAATTTGTTGGATCTCTTTATCGGCACTTTAAATGAGAGCATTCAACACGAGGTACGTCTCTTCAAACCTAAATCATTGGAGAATGCAATTAGTTTGGAAATAAAAGTTAAAAGTAAAATTATGGCTACTAGAAGAGTTTCCATTAACACCTATAGAGAGGGAAATGTCCCCCCCCCCAACCTCACTTGGCCTACAAGGTATTATGCTCCAATTTTGACAACACGTATGGTAAGGGGCACAAGTGCAGCGAGAATAAAGTTTTGGGAAAGTTACCACAATTTTTTCTTGGTACATCAAAATTTGGTCAAACCCGTGTCACTGTAGAGAAGACATACCGAGATACTATAGGATGAAATTCCAAAGGTAGGGGGATTGGAATTTCAGAGCTAATTTAGGAGAATTGTCAGCTAGAAAGACAACCTTCAAACTAGGGTTTTTAGAGGTATATTAACTTGAAACTTGCATTTTTTTAATTGGAATATCTATTTTGAGTGATTAAAAAGGTGTGATAAAGAGGAAATAGAGGAGAATTATAGGTAAATATTCCTTTTATCTCACATGGCAAATGATTTTGCAAAAAATGCTACACCAATTTAACCTCTAGAGAGCTCAACCATGAATCATGAAGAAAATGAATAAATGTATAACCAGGTATCCAATTTGGAGGACAAATTTAAGAAATTGAGTTTTAGGTGAGTGAAACATGTTCAATTGGTAAATGATATAGAAACTAACTTGAAACTGAATATGCAAAATATGGAACCATGGATCAAATGATGGAAAATATGGGTAGTAAAGAGTACCTTGAAGATATGAAGACGGTAATTATGAATGAGATAATAAATCTCTTTACTCCTAATTCATATGCTCAAGAAGAGGATAAGGAGAACAAGAGGGTCTTGTCATAGTCACATATTGAGAAAATTGAAAAACAATTGGAGACCAAGAGATTTGAGTCCTTGACACTTGATCATTCATCAATCCATAACCCACATCATCATGGGTTGAACTTGGGACTAAGGAACTTCTTCATTCCCAAGATAGATATGAAGAAGGTTGATGGTAATGATCCCATAACATGGATATTCTAAATGGAGCAATTGTCTGATCTACACCAAGTACCAACTTCACAAAAGGTAACTATTACATCCTTGTATCTGGAACTTGATCAATTTGTGTAGTACTAATGAATTTATGATCATAAAAAATGACGCTATTGTCTCTTGGTCTATATTTACGATTGAATTGATAGCACATTATGGGGATATTAAGAGACACACCTTCTTTAGACAATTAATAAATCTAAGGCAAAGATGTCCAGCTAGATGGTACATTACGAACTTTCAAAAGTTGAGTCTTAGAGTGAAGAACATTTCAAAAGATAATTTGTTGGATCTCATTATGGGCACTTTAAAGGGGAGAATTCAACATGAGGTACGTATCTTCAAACCTAAACAATTAGATACTGCATTTAGTTTGGAAAAAATATGGTTATTAGAAGGGTTTCCACTAACACCTATATAGAGGGAAATTTCCTCCCTCCTAACCTCACTTGGCCTACAAGGTTGACACTATAACAAGTGGAAGAAAGAAGAACAAAGGTACTATGTTTCAATTTTGACAACATGTATAGTAAGGGGCATAAGTGGAGTGAGAATAAATTATTCTACATAGATTGTGAAGAAGAAGAAGATTCATAATTGGAACAATACGAAAATGTAGAAATAGAAGATACCACTCCAAACATATATTTTCATGCATTAGATGACATTAACACTCTTCAAACTTTCAATATAGAAGAATTGAGAAGAATATATCGAAAACAAAAAAAGGTAACAATGTTGATTGATTCATGTAGTACCCATAACTTCATTAATTGCAAATTATTCAAACTTCTCAATTTCTTTATATATTCAACACCATAATTTTAAGTAATGATTGCAAATGGAGATACTGTAAATTGTTTAGGGAAGTGTCATAGTATTAAGCTTACCATGGGGGAGTGATTATTGAATAGTCCAATTATTATAATCCAAATGAGTGGTGTTGACATTGTATTAGGGGTCCAATGGCCACAATAATTGGGAACAATGACTCTTAATTTTCAAGAAATTTTCATGAAATTATCCTCAAAAGGCAAGGAAATTGAACTCAGAGGTATTATAGGGAAACCCTCTAAGGTGATAAGCTATAACAACATGACAAAATTGCTAAAAAAAAGGATGCCATGGTGCATATGCACAATTGTGCTCATTAGATGTTCAAGCATCTATACCCTCTATTCTAGTGGACCTCGAAAGAGATGATATTAACAATCGTTCCAAGGTATTTGGAGAGATGACTAAAGGTCATCCACCTACTTGCAATCATGACAATGCTATATGTTAGTACTGGAGTTGTACCCTTAGTTTTGACATCTTTTATGTTGTTTTTCTTTAATTTCTTTTTACTTTCTCCTTAGAATTTTAAACATGATATTTAGACATGTTTTCTGCTTTATTTATATTTCTTATTACATGATGCATTTTTCTAGATAATGAATCAAAATATGGCTCAAATATATTAAACTCTTCCTTGAAGTCTTCAAATATGTGATTTCATATCATTCTTAACTCATTTTGTGAAGGTTTATGTGATTTCATATCATTCCTAAGTCTTCAAATATGTGATTTCGCTGGCTTTGAGAAATAGGGACATCTATTCTTGGTTCCCTTTGAGCTCCTTCTAGAGGATTGTGGTTCAATAAGCGTCTAACAAATCATAGTATGAAGAGGAGCGGTAAGCTTTGTAGGGTCGAGCCGCTTAACACCAAATGGGATGAAGAATTTCCTATATGCGCTGAGCTCTTCAAGGATGCAGGTTGGTATTCTTTCTTTGAAAGAATCAAAGGTTACAATATTGAAGTCACTCGATCGTTTGCATAGAATTACTCGGATTCATTTATTCAATTCCAGACTTTGAAGTTCGAGTTGACTGAGGGCTTAATCGCATAGGCAATGAGACTTCCTGTTGAAGGGGATCACTGTTCAAAAATCATCCATTTGAAGTTGATTTAAGTCTTCTACCTAGGTTCGAATATTTAGACTGGATCAAGGGTATACATATTAACAATGCAAAAAAAGAATGGAGAAATGTTCTGGGGATAATACAACGATATGTTACTTGTGAGGTTCGATTTGCTACAATATATAGGTATCATTTCAGATTCCTCTTGCATGTGAATGGACAGTCCAAACTGAACTTACCCTATTACCTATTAAATATCCTTATTAAGATGGATACCAGATTCAAGAGCCATATTGATCACAAAATCCAATCAATCTTCCATCATGGATTAGTCAAATTGTTGGTGTCAACAGTTCTTAGAAAGAAAAGTCGTTCTTGGCAACATTTTCTTTTCTGGTCAGGCTTCGAACAAAAAACAACTGAAGCTCAAGATGATAAAAAAGATCAAATTATTAAAGAGGAAACAAAGAATTATGTTAGCAAATAGAAAATCCCTCAAAGCAGACACAGAATTCAGGGAGAACCAAGTGCTTCCAGAAGGAAGAGGAGAAGGGTAGATGAAGAAGCAAGTTCAACAGAAGAAAATCTTGATTCAAAATATGAACCAGTCCTAAAACCAATTCAAGAACATCCATAGGAATAAAATCCCCTTTGTGTCACGAAATGAAGATGCTACATTTGATCCATATACCCCAAATGACACAAAGGAAAAGATAATTGAAAAATGTATGACTGAATATCCTTCTTCTAACATTGAAGCTCCTGTTAATTCCTCTTAAAAACCCCAAAATTCTAAATGGAGGCCCAAAACCATACCTAGAAATAGATTGAGAATAAACATGAGAAAGGTTCTTGATCGTAAATTTGAAAGGGATGTGATAACTACAATTGAAGATTCTTCAATCAAGGAGGACCCTACAATAAAAAATGTGGAACAAACCTTAGAACAATCTTTTGAAGACACATAAAAGAATATCAAAAACTTTCCAGAATTGATTGAGGGAAATTATGAATCCAATGAAGAGAAAAGGGTTCAGAATTTTGAGATTGGTTCAAGCTCAAAATACATCAACCTGGAGACTCAAGAAGAAGAGGAAAATGAAAAGAATATAGAAGAATTATTTGAAACTCAAGAAGATGTTATTATTGAAGAACAGGTTGAAGTTTCTCCAAGTTTAGATGATGAAGAAGACCTTGTGCATCAAATGCCAATGGAAACAATGTTAGAAATTGATGTCCGTAAGAAGTCACTACAACATTAAAAGTATCATAATGAATACCTCAATGATTCTAATGATAAACTAATGCAAGCTAACAGAAGGTTGAGGGTATACTTAGAAGAATTCAATGGTCACTATCAGGAATTACTAGTAGCTATAAAAGAAGTGCTAAAAAGAAATAAATCTGTGCAAAAGAAAAATGAAGAATTAGCAAAGCAGAATAAAGAACTTCTAGATAAAGTCCAAGTAATGGAAGCAAAACATGTTCGATTGCAAAAGATATCGTAGGCACTGGATGGACTTACTATGTTGGTTGAAGCAGCTTGTCAGATCTAGTTTAGTTAGACTTAGATCTCCTATCATACACCTGTCAATCAATTTTGAATGACACATGAGATCCAATTTAACCAAGATGAAAAGGTAGCATCGACTATGATAAGCTTGTAGATGTTCAAGAAGTTATCTTTGTTATAATTAGAATATAGCTATCTTTTGTAAATCCTTTTTTATTATTAGCATATTCGATCCTTAGAAGTTGGATCTTAAAACTGTTTTGATACCTCTCTGTGATTATAAAAAGAAGAACAAATTTATTAGAAGGGGTTGGTTTTTTGGAGAAGGGCAAAGATACATTTAGCTTATTCTGCATCACAAATGTACTGATTCTCTATAAGCTTATTTGGAGACTGATTTTTGGAATGATATACATATATAATATGAGCCAGTTTATTCATTATCTTAGTAAATTCTTTTAATCTGTTTGACTACCCTACTTATGATTTCATTTTCTGATAAAGTTTTAATCCTAAAATGCTCTTGAGTTGGTGTGCACTACTACATTTCATATCCAGAAATTTTTTCAGTTTATGATATCTTACCTAATATTTGGAGATTCCATAACAGTCAAATATTATATCTTTAAATCTGATTTATGGTTATTATGTATTTCATATTCACACGGTTTTCAACCTTGTTTACTTATTTAATCATTACTTATTGTTGATTGTTGTTTATGATATTTCATTTCCCTGATCCTTAGTCCTTTCTTATTACTTAAAGACACAAAAAATTCTAGATCCAATTTATCTATGATGTCTGGCTTTGCACTTCCGTAGTCTAGGTACAAAATCCAGTGCAAACACTATACACGTGCAACCAGGAAGTGTACCATTAAACATTAGACCCTACTGGTACCCATATGCACAAAAGAGTGAGATTGAGAATATGGTTCAAGAAATGTTATATGCATACATCATTTAGCCTAGCCAAATTGCTTTCATCGCACCAATGGTGATGGTTCGCAAAAGGAAGGTTCATGGCATGTGTGTTCAGATTATAGAGAGCTCAACATGATGTTGGAATATTGGACAATACTGAGAGGGGGGGGGTGAATTGGTATTGATAACTTTTAACAATAAAACCACTTTTAACTAATTTATTAACACATAGGATCAACCAGATACACAAAACACATATTTTATCATGGAAGCCTAATTGGGAAAACCACAAACTCTTTCTATACCGCAAAATTATATTTACAAAAGTTTTTGCAAGCTACAACTTGCTGGAGACTTCAATCCCCAAGTTTCTCAGCTACAACTGAAGGATGCTACACACCCTAGTTTCTTCCTGCTACAACAGACAAGGATGCTACTACACCCTATTTACCAACTGTTAGTTTTTCAGAATTTACTTCAATATGATCTAGGATCTTAACTGAGAGAACAACATGTACAACATATCTACAACATATCAATCATGAACACAATAATGCAAGCACACAAGAGACATAGAGTTTACTTGGGGAAAACCATAAAGGTGAAAAACCCCAATAACTTCCTCAGAGATAGATAGAGCAATGATACAACCCAAGCATAAGAGATAGACATCTCCTAGCAGCAGCTTCTCCTCCTCCACAAGTGCGTCACTCTCCCGAGAGTGTTAAATTTTCTGAATTTACTTCAATATGATCTAGGATCTTAACTGAGAGAACAACATGTACAGCATATCTACAGCATATCAATCATGGAGACAATAATGCAAGCACACAAGAG
Source organism: Larix kaempferi (assembly GCA_027924585.1). Taxonomy (NCBI): domain Eukaryota; kingdom Viridiplantae; phylum Streptophyta; class Pinopsida; order Pinales; family Pinaceae; genus Larix; species Larix kaempferi. The sequence goes on along the minus strand of BSBM01000809.1, from coordinate 2,447,212 downwards.
ACACAAAGATTTACTTGGGGAAAACCATAAAGGTGAAAAACCCCAATAACTTCCTCAGAGATAGATAGAGCAATGATACAACCAACCAAGAGATAGACATAACCTAGCAGCAGATCCTCCTCCTCCATAAGTGCGCCTCTCCTCCTTGAGAGCATGTGTGAGAAGTGAGTGAGTAAATAGAGTGCCTCCTGCACTCTATTTATACTTGACTTGACTTGCCTTTTTACCTAACTCATGTAGGCTCGAACTTAACCACATAATATAATGCTGATTGGGCCGACCCCCAATAGGGTGGTCTAATAACCCTTTGACCCACATGGCCGACCCCCAATAGGGTGGTCTAATAACCCTTTGACCCACATGACTTATACAGGGCCGACCCCAAACAAGGTGGTCTAATAACCCATCAAGTATAAGTTACGACACTTACAATATAAATGACGACACTTCCTTATAGAGGAATAATACCATCTCTATAGGAATATAATATACATATATGTGAAATACATTCCGAAGTTACATATACATCAACACTCCCTCTTAACTAGGAAGGTATTTCTCAGCACAGTTCTTCTAGCACAAGTCATCTTCTCTGGATCATCGTCACTGGATAATCATCATCGAGTCATCATCATCGTCATTGTTGCTACTATCTCAATCAATCTCTGAATCTACTCATCATAGGAAGTTCTACAGAGCCAGTCCTTTTTCATACTGGATGTAGGCCCACCACCTGCAGGTCTTCATCATCACTGGCCATACTGTGGAATCCTCAGGACTTATTATGTGCGTCACAAAACCTGGCTGCAGCATCCCAGGCTATTACGAGCACACAGCTCTACCTGTAGGATCTCCCAGGAGCACATTACATGTGACCCATCACAAAACCTGGCTGAAGCATCCCAGGCTGTTACGAGCACGCGGCTCTACCTGTCGGATCTCCCAGGAGCACATTACATGTGATCTCACCACAAAACCTGGCTGAAGCATCTGAGGCCTTTTTCATCCTGTCCAGATCTCCCAGGAGCAAATTACATGTGGTCCACCACAAAACCTGGCTGAAGCATCTGAGGCCTTTTTCATCCTGTCCAGATCTCCCAGGAGCAAATTACATGTGGTCATGGCAAAACCTGGCTGAAGCATCTGAGGCCTTTTTCATCCTGTCCAGATCTCCCAGGAGCAAATTACATGCCATAGGAAAAAACCTCGCAAGAGCATCTCAGGATGTTACGGGTACACAACTCCGACCTGAAATCTCCCAGGGCACAAATTACATGTCCTCCCAAGCAAAACCTCGCAAGAGCATTTGCCAGATGTCCCAGGGCACCGAATTACATGCCATAGGCAAAACCTCGAAAGACCATCTGCAAATCTCCCAGGGCACAAATTACATGCTTTCCTGCACAACCTGATCCACGGCCACAAAGTATCATCTGATACTCATCAAACATCATCCTGATGTACACATGATCATCCTGATCATCATCACTGCAACATCCTGCTGCATGTCATCTGGAGAAGCTCGTCATCCACGATCATCCAAGTATCCACCTGATATATACATAGATACATGATCCACACAATGTATCCATCATACATGATCCACCTGATCATACAAAGATACATGATCCACACAATGTATCCATCAGCATACATGATCTACCTGATCATACAAAGATACATGATCCACACAATGTATCCATCAGTATGCATGATCTACCTGATCATACAAAGATACATGATCGACACAATGTATCCATCAGTATACATGATCTACCTGATCATACAAAGATACATGATCCACACAATGTATCCATCATCATCCATGATCTACCTGATCATACAAAGATACATGATCCACACAATGTATCCAACAGCATCCAACATGATGCGTTCATACAAAATACATACACATGATCCAACCGATCATATCCAGCATCCAACATGATGCGTACATACATAAATGATCCAACTGATCATATCCAGGCAGAAACCAGAACATCATCCTGATGCTCATCATCCAGCGCTTACATCCACAGCCATGTGAAGGATCCTCCTTCCCACATGCTTGGAATGGCTTCAGCAAATGTGTCCATCACTTCTTCCTCGAAGTTTCCTCGATCTGAAGAACGCCAAGCCTCTCTCTGAAGTACTCGAACTTTACCCTGGCTAGTGGCTTCGTCAGCACATCTGCAATCTGCTCGTCCGTCGCAACATACAGGAGCTTCACAGCTCCTCTCTATACCATATTCCTGATATAGTGATATTTGATCTCTATGTGTTTCGACCTGTCCTGAAACACTGGATTCTCGGACAGCTTCACACAACTCTGGTTATCACAGAAGATACCAGTAGCTTCCAATGGAGATCAAATAACTCAGACAGTAGCTTCCGTAGCCATACTGCCTCACAACTAGTTGAACAGGCTGCAACATACTCTGCCTCAACTGTAGTCAGTGCTACGCAGGACTGCTTCCTGCTAAACCAAGAGATCACACCTGATCCCATACTGAAGCAACACCCATATGTGCTCTTCCTATCTGCAGCACTGCCAGCCCAATCTGAATCAACATAACCCTGCAGGTTAAACTTTTGATTCGCCTCATACCTGAGCCCATAATCCACTGTACCCTTCAGGTACCTCAGAATATGCTTTACAGCAACCAGGTGAACACTCCTTGGATCCGTCAGGAACTGGCTCAATGTGTTCACAGCAAAGAAAATATCTGGTCTCGTGTTCATCAGGTACATCAAGGACCCAATCATCTGACGATACATGGAGACATCAACCAGCTCATATGAAGCATGACATAGAAGCTTCAGATTCGATGCCATAGGTGTGGCCATAGCTTGCAATCCATCATCCCGAACCTCTTCAGGATCTCTACTGCATACTTCCCTTGTCCAAGGAAGATTCCATCACTCTGCCACACCTCCATGCCAAAAACAAATAGTGCATCATCTCGAACTTGGAAGAAAGCTTCCGCTGCGTGTCGGCAATCAATCTATCTTTACCTGTAACAAACAGGTTATCTGCATAAAAAAATAGTATCACTGGATTGCCTTCTTCAACCTTGTAGAAAAGGTTGGAATCTGCTTTACTCTTGGTAACGCCCAAACTGGATAGAAAGTTGTCTATCCTACCATACCAAGTTCTGCACACATATATGACTACACCATGCTGTCTTGAGATCCATCTGGTGCATCTTCTATTTTATCACTTTTATATTTCTCAATGCTGCCATCTGCAACATGCTTGATCTGATAGTTCCATTTGGAAGTCATAAAAAAACTTCCCTTCACATATTGGGACTACATCCCAAACATCATTCTTCATGATCGACGGATCATGGCATTCCATTTCTTCATCCCAGATCCTGGGAACTTCAATATCTTCAATATCTTCAATAGATATCTTTGTTGCTGGAACAAAATGTTGTAGTTCTTCTTTTGTAGGAGATGACATACGATCTTTCCTACACAACAAGTTAAATTGCATGATTAGAAAACATCTCATAGTTTTCAGAACAAATTCTTACACATAAAGAAATATGTCATACAGTCATGCAATTATCTTAGCCAATGCTTCAATACAACATTTATCCATATCCCGTAACTTTCTAGATGCCTTCCAATCTCTACCAGAACATTGTTAAGAGTGTGCACAACTCCCAACATGTCAGCAAAGAGGTTTCATTCTAGATAAGTAGCAATGGAATGTTGTACAGTGCCATAGGCCACTTACCCATGTATATTAGTAGTATACTGTTCATCAATGCAACTATTCTAATATGCATAATACACAACCTAATTCTAGGAACATCAGTGTATACATTATTGAACAGTATTATTTAAACAAACAACTATGCAAGAAATGATAATTTAAAATACTTATCTTTGTTTGTTCGTTGGGTGGACTCCCTCTGAGTCTTTGCTTCCTTGCAGGAGCTGCTGGAGTCCTAATCTGAAGTAGCTTCTTCTACACCTTTCTATTGTGGAATGTAGAGAGATGGTCAACTCCCTCTGAATATCTGCATCCTTGCAGAAACTACTGAAGTGTGCTCCTTTGCTTTCTTGCAGGAACAACTGGAGTGTGCTCCCTCTTGATCTTTGCTTCCTAAATTACCTGTTCTTGAACTCATATTCATCCTTGGTCCCTATGCATGCTTATTAGTATCATGATTGTGTTATCCTTGTGAACTCATATAAAATCATACATTCATTAGTATACTATTAAAACACAATAATCTCAAGCATGTATAGTCATGATCATTTCAAACAGAAATAATAAGCATTAGCATTCAAGGTTTATGTAGTATTCTTATGGTTAGTCAAATCATAAGAAACATAACATGTCTAAACCTGTAATTACTCAAACCTATGACTCTTCGGGTTAGTTGAATCATCAATCAAGATAAGAGATATAATATGCATAAAAGCTATACCTTCATGATTCTTCTGGTTAGTCATATCATCAATTATGGTAAGAAACATAATATGCATACAACCATGATTATTCAAACCTATGACTCTTTGTGAATAATCATTATCAACAACACAATAGTATAAGATCCTAACACAAGGTAGGATTCTAGCTTGATATAGGAAAAACATACCTGGATTAGCATGCTAGCTAGTTATGTCTAACATACCCGTATAATGTCTTTTGGTTCTCTTCAATGACTTGTGTTAGTAACCTGCATGTCTCAATGGTTAGCCATTATAAAACCAAGTTATACATACCTCGTAAATGGATCTTCTATGAGATCCATGACAATGGATGAGTCTTTATCCTCATGTCACCATGATCATATGTTCTTGAACTGGAGCATGATTTGTCTTTCTTGGTGTACCTTTCATGTTAGTAGACAACATAAACCTCATACAACACCATAATGCATTAGTACAATCATAAGTGTCAACACCCTAAATAATGAATATCTTCTATCATGCATTCATAATTTTGTTAAGGTGATACGACAAATCTAAAAACAAAATTGTACTTAACTGTAATAACATGAAGACAAACATACCATAAACTTAATCATGGACAAATATCAAAACATACCTCGATGAGTCATACCTGTCGAGATCGCTTGTAATCTTCTTATGTAAGGCCTTAGCCTCATCTCCCTCTGAAACAGGAACTTCTTTACCTATGTAGGTGACCAATCCATCTTCTTCTAGGATTAACCCAATCCACTTGATGTGCAAGAACTGGACCTGGAGCTGGATATGGGTTTGTCAGAGAAACCCCAAAAATTCAAACTTTGAATTTCAAACTTCCGAAAGGATAGAAATATGCGCCTTGATGAGCTGATCAAATTGGTATATTCATAATTTGAAAACTGCAAAGTTTCACTCCTCAATTTTGCCTTTGAAACTTCCGGATTCACTGGACGTGACCCTGAACTGGGGTTTGATGAATCCCACTCTTTTTCCCAATCAAAAGGTTTGATCCAAAGCTCTAAGCTTCTATTTTTCTGAGGAGCTTCCAGCCGTGGTCTCAGATTTCAAAAATTCCCATTTTTACAGAAGCCCTAATTTTCCACTTTCCTGATCAAAGTACCGAACTAGGGTCTGATCAAGCCCGGCCTTCTTCCCAACCAAAAATTATGATTTTGGTCTCTAAATTTTTATTTTGATGAGTAGCATTCAGCCGTGGTCTCCGATTACAAAAATTCCAACTTTCTTCAAAGCCCTAAATTCCGGAAGCCATGAATGAAGGTACCAAAAAATAATTCTGTTTTGACAGAAATATGTACCTGATTGTTTCTGGTGTAACTCTAAAATTTTTGATCCACAGGGTCTGAAAAAAGTTTCCTGAGATAGCCTGACCTGTTACCTTTCCATCCTGACAGGTCTGACCTCAATTGGATTCTCTGAGAGAGAGTTATGCCAAATGTCGCAACGTGACCTGTTTTGGGATAAAACAGAAGAGCGAACTTGTACGGCATGCCACGTGTCACTGTTTGAACTTCGGCCTCTGAAAACGTTTTCTGAGATAGCTCGGCCTGGTATCTTTCCATCCTGATAGGTCTGACCTCCATTGGATTTTCTGAGAGAGAGTTATGCCAAGTGTCGCAACGTGACCTGTTTATGGGATAAAACAGTAGAGCGAACTTGTACGGCGTGCCACGTGTCACTGGTTCAACTTCGGCCTCTAAAAAAGTTTTCTGAGATAGTACAGACTGTGTACTACCTGTCACTTTTTACGAAATTTCATTTGGAGCTTCCTAGCCCAAGTTATGACCTTTTTCCCAAGGTCACCTGATTTTGACTCAGATCTGGAAGAGGCAGAAACCCTATATTGTACAGATCATAAATCACAAAGTACAACGAATTAGAGGTTGTCCTTTGGACACAAGGTACCTGGAGATTTTAGCTTCGTCCTGTAACAATTTCAGATCCGAAAATTTCGCCAAAACAGATTTATAGCGAAAGTGCTACGATGACTGGTTTTTGCTATATCAAGCCCTAGCATCGTAAGTGCAACAAGTGTCATACATGCCATATCATGCCTTCTTTCAGGCTAGCTCTGATACCATGTTAAATTTTCTGAATTTACTTCAATATGATCTAGGATCTTAACTGAGAGAACAACATGTACAGCATATCTACAGCATATCAATCATGGAGACAATAATGCAAGCACACAAGAGACACAAAGATTTACTTGGGGAAAACCATAAAGGTGAAAAACCCCAATAACTTCCTCAGAGATAGATAGAGCAATGATACAACCAACCAAGAGATAGACATAACCTAGCAGCAGATCCTCCTCCTCCATAAGTGCGCCTCTCCTCCTTGAGAGCATGTGTGAGAAGTGAGTGAGTAAATAGAGTGCCTCCCGCACTCTATTTATACTTGACTTGACTTGCCTTTTTACCTAACTCATGTAAGCTCGAACTTAACCACATAATATAATGCTGATTGGGCCGACCCCCAATAGGGTGGTCTAATAACCCTTTGACCCACATGGCCGACCCCCAATAGGGTGGTCTAATAACCCTTTGACCCACATGACTTATACAGGGCCGACCCCAAACAAGGTGGTCTAATAACCCATCAAGTATAAGTTACGACACTTACAATATAAATGACGACACTTCCTTATAGAGGAATAATACCATCTCTATAGGAATATAATATACATATATGTGAAATACATTCCGAAGTTACATATACATCAACAGAGAGTGTGAGAGAGAATAGAATGATGAAATAGAGTGCCTCCTGCACTCTATTTATACTTGACTTGACTTGCTTAATAACCTTTACTAGGTTGGCCTTAACTTAACCACATAACATAATGCTGACTGGGCCAACACCCAATAGGGTGGTCTAATAACCCTTTGACCCACATGACTTATACAGGGTCGACCCCAACAGGGTGGTCTAATAACCCATCAAGTATAAGTTACGACACTTACAATATAAATGACGACACTTCCGTATAGAGGAATAATAACATCTCTATAGGAATACAAACACTTCCATATAGAGGAATAATACCATCTCTATAGGAGTACAATATACATATATGAAATACATTCCAAAGTTACATATACATCAACATTCCCTCTTAACTAGGAAGGTATTTCTCGACACAAGTCTTCTAGCACAAGTCTTCTTCTCTGGATCATTGTCACTGGATAATCATCATCGAGTCATCGTCATCGTCACTGCTGCTGCTATCTCAATCAATCTCTGAATCTACTCATCATAGGAAGTTCTACAGAGCCATCCCTTTTTCATGCTGGATGTAGGCCCACCACCTGCAGGTCTTCATCATCAATGGCCATACTATGGATCCCAGGAATGATTACGTGCGTCAACAAAACCTAGCGCAAACTATAGGTTCTTTTACATGTTGACCTTCACAAAACCTACTCAGAGCATCCCAGGATGTTACGAGCAAACCGCTCTACCTGTCTGGATCTGAATAGAGCATCCCAGGCTGTTACGAGCACACCGCTCTACCTGTCCAGATTTTAAAGGATCTTTTCTATGTGAACTTTCACAAAACCTACTCAGAGCATACCAAGATGTTACGAGCACACTGCTCTACCTGTCTGGATCTCGATAGAGCATCCCAGGATGTTACGAGCACACCGCTCTACCTGTTTGTATTTTAAAGGATATTTTCTATGCAAAATTGTAGCAAAACCTACTCAGAGCATCCCAGGATGTTATGAGCACACCACTCTACCTCTCTGGATCTTGATAGAGAAACCTAGGATGTTACGAGCACACCGCTCTATCTGTCCGGTTTTTAAAGGGTCTTTTCTATGCTACATGTAGCAAAACCTACTCAGAGAATCCCAGGATGTTACGAGCACACCGCTCTACCTGTCTGGATATCGATAGAGCAACCCAGGATGTTACAAGCACACTGCTCTACCTGTCCGGTTTTTAAAGGGTCTTTTCTATGCTACCTGCACAACCTGTCCACGGCCATAGAGTATCAAACCGATACTCACCATACATCATCCTGATGTACATCATCACATGATCAACCTGATCATCATCATACCATCAACCTGATGCGTATCATCTGGAGCAACATCCTGAAGCTCGTCATCTGTGATCATCCTGATCAAATAGTATATCCATATGATGCATACAAAGTATCTACCTGATACATATCATAATACATGATCTACCTAATCATACAAATTCATCCATCTGATATACATAATGCATCCACCTGATACATACATAAGTACATGATCTACCTAATCATACAAGTATCCACCTGATACATATACAAATACATGATCTACCTGATCATATCTAGCATCCAATATGATGCGTACATACATACATATAAATGATCCAACTAATCATATCTAGCATCCAACATGATGCATACATACATACATATAAATGATCCAATTGATCATATCCAGCATCCAACATGATGCGTACATACATATACATATAAATGATCCAACTGATCATATCCAGCATCATCCTGATGCATATACAGAGTAGTAACTGGAGTACCGTCCTGATGCTCATCATCCAGTGCTTACATCCACAGCCATGTGAAGGATCCCCCTTCCACCATGCTAGGAATGGCTATAGCAAATGTCTCCATCACTTCTTCCTCGAAGTGTCATCGATCTGAAGAACACCAAGCCTCTCTCTGAAGTACTCGAACTTCACTCTGGCTAGTGGCTTCGTCAATACATCTGCAATTTGTTCATCCGTTGCAACATACAGGAGCTTCACTGCTCCTCTCTGCACCACATCCCTGATATAGTGATATTTGATCTCTATGTCTTTCGACTTTTCCTAGAACACCGGGTTCTCAGATAGCTTCACACAACTCTGGTTGTCACAAAATATACCAGTAGCTTCCAGCGGTAGCTCAAATAACTCAGACAGTAGCTTTCGAAGCCATACTGCCTCACAACTAGCCGAACAAGCTGCAACATACTCTGCTTCGGCTGTACTCAGTGATACATAGGACTGCTTCCTGCTAAACCAAGAGATCACACTTGATCCCATACTGAAGTAGCACCCACAAGTGCTCTTCCTATCTGTAGCACTGCTTGCCCAATCTGAATCAACATAACCCTGTAGGTTAAACTTTTGATTCGCATCATACTTGAGCCCATAATCAACTGTACCCTTCAGGTACCTTAGAATATGCTTTACAGCAACCAGGTGAACACTCCTCGAATTCGTCAGGAACTGGCTAGATTGGTTCACCGCAAAGCAAATATCTGGTCTCGTGTTCATCAGGTACATCAAGGACCCAATCATCTGACAATACATAGTGATATCAACCAGCTCAGATGAAGCATCACACAGAAGCTTCAGGTTTGATGCCATAGGTGTGGCCATGGCCTTGCAATCCATCATCCTGAACCTCTTCAGGATCTCTACTGCATACTTCCCTTGTGCAAGGAAGATTCCATCTGCACTCTGCCACACCTCCATACCTAGAAAATAGTGCATCATCCACAAGTTCTTCATCTCGAACTCGGCAGCAAGCTTCCGTTGCGTGTCGACAATCAATCTATCTTCATCTATAATAAACATGTCATCCATATACAAAAGTAGTATCACTGGATTTCCTTCCTCAACCTTGTAGTAAAGGTTGGAATCCGCTTTACTCTTGGTAAAGTCCAAACTAGATAGAAAGCTGTCTATCCTACCATACCAAGTTCTGCATGTATATGAATCCTTGTCATGTGTCTCAGAACCAGGTGGTTGCTCCACATACACTTCTTATTCAACTACACCATTCAAGAAAGTTGTCTTGAAATCCATCTGGGGTATCTTCCATTTCATCACTGCAGCCAAAGCAAGTACAGATCTAATGGAAGTGTATCTGGCTACAGGAGCCAAAGTCTCTATGCTACCACCTGTAGCATGCTTGATCTTGTAGATCCTCTTGGAAGTCACTACAGACTCCCCTTCAGGTCTTGGGACTGCATCCCAAACATCTTCATGATCGACTGGTACTCCTTGATCATGGCATTCTTCCAAGATCCTGGGAACTTCAATATCTTCAATATTTTCAATAGATAACTTTGTTGCTAAACAAATGTTGTAGTCCTTCTTTTGTAGGTGATGGTATACGATATTTCCTACACAACAAGTTAAATTGCATGATTAGAAAACATCTCATAGTTTTCATAACAAATTCTTACACATAAAGAAATATGTCATACAATCATGCAATTATCTTAGCCAATGATTCAATACAACATTTATCCATATCCCGTAACTTTCTAGATGCCTTCCAATCTCTACCAGAACATTGTTAAGAGTGTGCACAACTCCCAACATGTCAACAAAGAGGTTTCATTCTAGATAAGTAGCAATGGAATGTTGTACAGTGCCATAGGCCACTTACCCATGTATATTAGTAGTATACTGTTCATCAATGCAACTATTCTAATATGCATAATACACAACCTAATTCTAGGAACATGAGTATATACATTATTGAACAGTATTATTTAAACAATAAAATATGCAAGGAATGATAATTCACATACTTATCTTTGTTTGTTTGTTGGGTTGACTCCCTCTCAGTCTTTGCTTCTTTTCTGCAACTCCATTATGATGTGGATTGTGAGAAGTGGTCAACTCCCTCTGAATATCTGCATCCTTGCAGAAACTATTGAAGTGTGCTCCTTCTTTATCTTTTCTTCCTTGTAGGAAACAACTGGAGTATGCTCCCTCTTGATCTTTGCTTCCTTGTAGGAACAACTAGAGTGTGTTCCCTCTTGATCTTTGCTTCCTTGCAGGAACAATTGGAGTGTGCTCCCTCTTGATCTTTGCTTCCTGGATTACCTGTCCTTGAACTTATATCCATCCTTAATCACTATGCATGCTTATTAGTATCATCATTGTGTTATCCTCGAGGTCGCATACATAAACACACATTCATTAGTATAATCTTAATACGATCAAAACACAATAATCTTAAACATGTATAGTTGTTAACACCTAAAAAGTGCTCACTAGCTCATTTCCTTATTCACATGACCCATTTGTCCACTTTTTCACCATTTGAGCCTCTGAAGCCAACAAAAGGTCACCAAAAGACCTTAGTACACCCCTTTTCCCACTCAAAAAGATTATTTTTCCTAAAAAAGCATAAAAAACCCTCAAAAAGGGTCCAAATTCCCAAAAAATATTAAAAAGGGAATAAAAATAATAAAAATATTCAAAAAAGGAAAAAGGAGGGCAAAGTACCTAAACCATGTTGGTCAATACCATTGGTTTCCACAAAACCACAAATGGTATTCCCCACCACCAAAACCTATAAAAAGGTGGTAGGGGCTCCTCATTCCACATCCATCCATCTTCCTATCCTCATGCTGCCAAAATCTCCCTTGAGTTTTTGGCCATTGTAGCAACCTTGGAGAAAGGACCCTTTGGAGTTTGGAGCTGCTCATCCTTGGAGCTTCTCAACTATCTTCATCATTTGGAGGTATTACTATTGCAAGCACTTGCTTGCCCCCCATTTTCAATACAAATTTATTTTCTTATATTTCTTGTTCTTGTTTTTTAATTCAAAGATGCACATGCTAGTTTAGTTTTAGTTTAGATTTAGTTTATTGTTTTTGCTTAATATTGAAACTGCTGCTACTAGTTAGCAGGTGCCCATAGCACTAAGCTTGGTTGCAAAACCAAACCAACAGTTTTTGGCGACTCCGCTGCTTTCGAATCTTTAGATCTCACTTTTTCTTTAGATCCTAGTTTTTTTATTGTATTAGGTAGTTTAATTCATAGATCTGCCACCCTAGACAATAGATCCATTGTTGTTCTAGATCTTGTCTCATTTCATTGCCATTAACAGCCCGAAATTTTCAATTTTCGGCTTCGTTTTTCGTCATCCGTGTACGGCTTTCACCTCGTGGCTTTTTGCCCTACAGTCATGCGGCTCATCGCGACTGCGCGACTTTTTTTCCGCGCGGTTCACCGCGGCTTCGCGGCCCATTAGCGCGCTGCACATCGCGGCTTCACGGACCTTTCCCGCACTGCACATCGCGACTATGTGACGAAATCCCGCGCTGCACATCGCGACTTCGTGGTCAAAACCCGCGCCGCCCATCGCGACTGTGCGACAGAAACCCGCGCGGTCCATCGCGGCTGTTCTGTCAAAACCCGCGATGCTAATTTTTTCATTCAGCCGAATCGTTTAAAAAATTAATTTTTTACTGTATTTTTTGCCCACATAGCACATTTTTACAGTATTAAAATCCCTGCATATTTTATAGCCATAGAAAAATTTTACTATTTAGAATGCACCTTTGAAAGAATCTTTTTAAAAAATTTCAGAAATTGAAAGAAGGATCTATTTTGCATTTTATCTAGATTAAAAAAATTTGCTGTTTACTTTTTTAATATTTTGCCCATAGCAATTTTCGAAAAAGAAATCCGTTTATTTCTTAAAGAAGTCATATTATTTGATTTCCTATTTCAAAAGATCCTTTGTTTTTTGAATAGTCTTTGCAAAACATTTAATTTTCATTTATTGAAAAAGTCATATTATTTGTTTTACTATTTCAAAAGATCCTTTGTTTTTTGAATATTTTTTGGAAAGCATTTACTTTTTCAATTTCAGTTTAAAATACCACACGTGCACCCACTCAAACACATAATTTAAACTGAGCCTTAAAATGAACCCTAACTTCAACAAACTTTTAACCCCACTTGGGGAACACTTAAAAGAACTTTGTAGCTAAGTAGTATTGAGGGGATAGGTGTTCCAATAACACCCCTCAGTTATTACATTTGAGACATAGAAGTTGTCCATTAGGGAGCCAAAATCTCCTAGTATTTATTGGCACGGTCACAACCGGTTTATGGGAAGGCGTCTCCCCTAGGAGGGTTGAAGTCGCGAGGATGGTTCCGGAAGCCTGAGTGGAATACCGAAATCCATTCAGTAACCGAAGGGCTACCATTCGCAGTTCTCGAGATATCCCTGTATGGGGGTATTGCGGTAAAAGGACAAAACGACAGATTTACCTTTTCTCGACGTGTCATGAACGGAGTATCCTAGTTGCCATTCTTTAGGATTGATTACCCGGTGTCCCTCTCGGTAGGGGGATATCTAGCCATTGACTCAACACTCATATTGTCTGATTTGGATTTCATCACCTTGCAGAGAATATCGTTTGTTGATTCACAATACTTTTAGTTAGGTGTTTGCATGATTCAATCCACCTTTGGTCTAGTTACACCTATTTTTTCTAGAAGTTGTTTGCATGTTCGTACTCTGACCATTTTTTGCATCCCTCCACTTATTATAGCACAGCTGCTATAATAAGTGCCTTTTTGAGGTTGATTTTTTGGCCTGAGAGCCTTCATTTTCACTCCCCTTCTTGCACCCTTGGTTGCATTAGGGTTTTGAGTTTTTTATACATTACCATTTTACACCATACAGATTTTCACACAAAAACTTATTTCTCACCATTGAGAATTTTAGACGCTCTCGTCGTCTACAGGGCGAACTCCCAGAGTTCAGTCTACTTGGCTCTCCACGTCACCGACGTAGAGCCTTATCCCTTGACTTGACACATCGTCGGTCAACCATACGGTCATCCGATTCTGACACGCCTCACTTCACTTCTGATTCTGAGGCAGAATCCGAAAACCCCACTGCGTTATTCCCAACCAACCTTATGGCTGGAACACCTTTTGACCCACTTTTTACCAGCACAATAGGAGAGACGTCTACAGACCCTACTACTGCGGTGCCATCCATGGAAACACCCACCCCCCTAGGTATGCCTAATATGGGCAACACTCCACCTTTAGGAATGCCCAACACAGGGCCACCTCCTGTTATAGGAATTCCCAACACAAGGCCACCACCTGTTATGGGTATGCCCAACATAGGGGTCACACCCCCTCTGAGTACCGCAACCCAGATTCCAGGAATCACCACTACTATTCCTAACCCCGGTGTAACCCATGTTGCACTCGGAAACGCTGGCCCATACCAAACCACAGCTATTGGAGGACACATACCTTCAATACCTAGCATACCTTTAGGCGCTACTGGACCCCTACATCATACCACCATGACTAGTCATGTCCCAGTTGCTACGCCACATACATCTGCTATCTTACCTTACATGGAAAGTCTGAACTTACTAGACTTAGCCAGGCTCACCAATGATCCTATCAGACACGATCCTGCGTGGCCTCACATGCCCACCAAACTCCCCTCCGACATCCCTAAGTTTGAGGGAAAGGCAGGTGAGGACCCCCAGAACCATATCATGTCCTTCCATCTATGGTGTTCCTCCAACTCCAAAGTGGATGACTCTGTCCACCTCCGTCTGTTACAGCGCACCTTCACTGGCTCTGCAGCCAAGTGGTATATCGAGTAGCCCCATGGGACACATGCCACCTTTACCTCCCTTACCTCGACCTTCCGGTAGTTCTTTCAGTTACCTGTCCGCTATGATGTGGGCGTCGAGATCCTATTGTCTTACAGACAGAACACGGCCACCCACATCACTGACCACATTCATGTGTGGCGTCGACGCCGAAGCCTCTGCAAAATCAAGTTAGATGACCATATCTTCCTAGATTGGTTTCTAAAATCCCTCCTCCCTCTCATTGCGAAGGATGTGGCATCCGAAAGACCCCAGTCTGAAGAAGAGGCCATCCTCAAAGCCCAGCAGTTTGATCTCATTTACGCCCAGTCGGGTTATCTGTATACCATTATACCGGACACCCCTCGAGGCGAGTCATCCCAACACGATGCGCTGGGGGCATCCCATGCCGCAGATGGCATCATTGGTCGTATGACCTCGCAACCCCAACCCTTTTCCATTGCACATCCTAGCCATGGTCCCGACCTTTCGCGGGCTACATCTCAATCTGGGGCAACCAATTCATATGCTCCCATGGCACATCACCACCATACCCATGGACCTTCATGTCCACCTCAGTGCTTTGGTCATACACCACCCACATATGCCCCCCCAGCCGCACCTCAACCGGTGTACTACCCACAGCTAGCTGCGACAGCTAACCCAACACCTCCAATAACTCAGGGTTACCAACAACCCCAGCAGGTATCTGGTCCACTTCCAACCCCACCGGTGTATTATCCACCACAACCTGCTCCCGCACGTGCGGCGAACCAAAATCCTCCCACTACTCAAGGGAAAGTGTACACACAGCACAACTAGCCCCAGCACCAAAACAACCAGCGCAACCAAGGTGCGCAACAAAACCGTGGAAGAGGACGTAACCGCAGTAATAACCAATAGCATCAGCAAGGTCCTCCACCTCCCAATCCTCCGCAAAATAATAACGCTGCGCCTCCCAACCAGAACTCGGATCGTAATCCCAGGCAGCCCAAAAACAATAATCTTAGAACAAATCATCCTTGTTCTATTTGCGGGGTTTATGGTCATTACACACATGCTTGCCCACATTTGGAGCGAGCTCGGCAGCTCTGGACTGACGATGCCCATCGTCAGGGGCAAGCGGCTCCTCAGCCGCCACCCAACCCTCCACCACCACAACATCAACCTTTGGTGTTGCAAAACCCCTTTCCAAACCAAGGCATAGTGAACGCTCAGCGGTTAGCTCCCCCTCAGAACAACGCGCCACCACAACAAATCACTTATGCCGCTCCTGATCAAACCATGTTTGATTCAGGTACTCACCACTTGTTGATGATGTCAATCGCCGATGCCAACCTCCAAACCTGTCGAAACCAATATGGCTCCACCTCTGAATCCCCTCCCGCCGACAAGAACACTAACTTTAATCCCACAGATCAGATGTTACGTATACCCCCGACTCCGCTTGATGGCGCTCCCAAAGCACCTCGCTTCCCACTTCGTCGCATCAATAATAACCCCAATGCTTGCGCTGCGTCAAATTACAGCATTGTCGATGACTTAGCCCAATCTCCTGCAGCCATGTCTGCTTTGGAAGTCTTAAAAAACTGTCCTTCACAGCACAAGACTTTGCTCTCTACCATTGGCGCTATTGACCCCAATGATTCACAACTGATTGCATTCGATTCAGACCAATCCGAACCATGACTGCCTTCCAGTTTAGCATTCCAAGTTTCTGTTTCTGTTCGGAATCTTGTCATCCATCGGTGCATTATCGATGAAGGGGCCTCTACATGCGTCATGTCCACATTTGTTTGGAAGAAGTTGGGATCTCCTACTCTCCAGCATTACACCACTGCGTTGCTAGCCTACGACGGCCGTTCGGCTCAACCCCAGGGTCTCTTACCTAATGTCCCCGTCCAGCTTGCGGGTAAAACCGTGCTCATTGACATTGAGGTCATCAATGCCCAACTTGACTATAACCTTTTACTTGGCCGTAGTTACATGTATGCCATGCGGGCTGTTGGATCATCCATTTTTCGTACCATGCAGTTCCCCCATGAGGGACGCGTGGTCAAGGTGGACCAACTCACCTATTACGATCCCAAGGCCCCCGCTGCACCTGAAAATGTTCTCCCCATGGTTGAACAACCTGTTTGTGGTGCAAATACCTCCTTTGTTTCCTCTGTGGGACCCGGACTTTACTCTGAGGCGCCGATGACCTCTACATTCCATTCCATTCCACCACCGTCACCAGAGACCCACGTTGCAGACCTCTGTACTCTTTCACAAAATACAAAATCTCCCGGTAATCAACCATCCTTGTTACCTAAACCACCATTGGTACCTAGTCACATTGGGGTTACACCCATCCACACAATCCCCTTTCTATTCCCTCCTTCGGGTGTAGTAAGCGCTTCGGTTATGGCTACCCTTAGTCTCCCCGGGTTAACATTGGGATTACCCGTGTGGTATATTTCGCCTCCCGTTCCCCCGCCGACACCAAATGTCATCCTGCAGCCGGTGCAACCCATTGTCACTTCTACCCAACCACCTCCCGGTATCACGACTCCTTCGTCATCTACGAATCCCCCTCCTCTCATCAGGCCCACTGGGGGCAGAGGCCCACAACCATACACTATGGTACCCCCACCCAAAGCAGTTAAACCTCCCCCCGTGTTTCGTGCTCATCCTAAATGCTCATTGTGTGATGAATTAGGCCATCCAACTCATCAGTGTCCACAGTTACCTGCATTACAGGAACACATGCAAATGCTGGACGACGACCCCAACATCCCGGTTGTCAAACTCGACCCAAATCCCAAGCCTCGTGATAAATCACTGCGCACTAACCACCCTTGTGCCATATGCGGTGTTTACGGTCACTACTCACATCACTGTCCTGATATCCCAGATTACAGAGCAGCGTTATATGAGTTAAATAACGTTGACTTAGAAGTATCTCCTCCCCTCATCGAGGAGATCTACCCTCCCCCATCATCCTCATCCGAAGAGATTAACACCATTTATATGATCTCTTCGACTACCACTTTCAAACCAGAACCCCTTGATTTGTGGTCTGACTACTTCAATACTGACGAGCAAATTTTGGAAACACTCACTGCACCCGACTACCCTTGGGACGATATGCACCATCGCTCCTACTTCCTCCCAGAGGCGTCTACGTCCACGGCATCTAACCAGCTATCCATCGAATCGAAATATTTCATACCCACTAAGGTCGATTGGTTAAAGGACCCCATCCCAGCACCAGATGCCTTTGAAGAAGGGAACATGTCCAACATTACCCCCATTATACAAATTGACATTTCCACCACACGTGGGAAACTTGAGCTCATCTCGCTAGGTGCATCTTGCACTCAAGCAGAGACTTAGGCATACAAAAAAAAATTTCAAGAATTCCGTGATGTCTTTGCCTGGTCCTATATCGAAATGCCTGGTCTTGACCCCGCCATTATAGAGCACCACATTGACACATGGCCTGATGTCCCCCCGTTCGTCAGAAACAACGACCTATTCATCCTTCCAAGCTCCCCACTGTTAAAGCCAAGGTTGAGAAACTTCGCGAAGCAGGATTCATTTATCCTATTCCTTATACCACATGGGTTTCAAACCCCGTTCCCGTCAACAAAAAACAAGGCACCCTTAGAGTATGTACTGACTTCCGTGGTTTAAACCGCGCCTGTCCCAAAGACAATTTCCCCACACCATTCATTGACCAACTCATCGATGCATGTGCGGGACATGAAGTCCTATCTTTCATGGACGGTTTTTCCAGATACAACCAGATTCAGATCTGTAAGGAGGATCAGTACAAGACTGCCTTTACCACCCCATGGGGCACATTTTCCTATCGTGTCATGCCTTTCGGCCTCAAAAACGCTGGTGCCACCTTCCAGTGGGCCATGACCTACTGTTTTCACGACTTGGTCCATATCCTGCTGGTCTATCTTGATGACCTTACAGCTCGTTCCCGGAAACGATCAGACCACCTTAATGACCTCCGGCAAGTTTTCCTGCGTTGTCGCAAATATAAAATCCGCTTGAACCCACACAAGTGTGTCTTTTGCGTTCTTGCAGGCCGTTTGTTGGGTTTCATTGTTTCCCAGGATGGAATTACTGTTGATCCCCTGAAAGTCAAAGCCATCTTAGACCTTCCCTCTCCGCGCATGCTTCGGCAACTCCAGAGTCTGCAAGGGCGGTCCAATTTCCTTCGTCGCTTCGTGCCTGATTACGCCACCAAAGTTCACGGATTCTTACGCCTACTTCGCACCCACATACCCTTTGTTTGGGATGAGCAAGCAAACACGGCGTTTGAAGCCCTCAAGAAAGATCTCACACAAGCCCCCTTGATCTCCCCTCCAGATTTCTCTCACGACTTCATCCTTTATGTCTCAGCATCTGAACATGCCGTGTCCGGAGTCTTGGTCCAAGAAGATGCCTCCCACCAAGAACATGTCATTTATTACGTCAGCCAGACCTTGTCTGGCCCACCCCTATGTTACCCATACGAGGAAAGATTATCCCTAGCTGTAGTCTTTTCCATCCAAAAATTGCGACACTACATTCTGCTCGGTCATACCACAGTTGTCGCCGACTCCAACCCTATGGTCTATCTCCTAAACCGTCGGCTCCTACAAGGTCGTGTTGCTAAATGGGTCATTATCCTCCAGGAGTATGACCTCACTTTCAAAACTCCCAAGAGCACCAAAGCCCTTGCGCTTGCCCATCTCATCACTGACCTCCCATCCTCTTCGTCATTACCCTCTATCCAAACGGATCTGATTGACGATCACATCTTCATTATTTCGTCTGACGACCCATGGTACGGTGACATCCTAGTTTACCTCCGCATGTAGAAATTCTGACCTAACATCGATCGTGACGGACACCGTCGTATACGTCACCAAGCCCCCCGATACGTTTTGTTAGGAGATGTACTTTATCGACGCGGCGTTGATACCATCCTACGACGTTGCCTATCCCATAGTGAGGCAGAACAAGTCCTCAATGATTGTCATAGCGGTGCCTGCGGAGGCCATTTCTCCGGCATGGCCACCGCCCAAAAGATCATTCGTGCAGGGTACTTTTGGCCGTCCTTATTTACTGATTGCATCACCACAGTCAAACATTGCCAAAACTGTCAACTTTTTGCCCCCAAAGCAAGAACCCCACCCACCCCCCTTCATCCAGTCGTTACTGCCGGACCATTTTGCAAATGGGCCATCGACTTCCTTGACTGCAATCCCACGTCAGCCAACGGTCACAAACATATTATTGTGGCCGTAGATTATTTCACCAAGTGGGCGGAGGCCATGCCAACTTATAATTGCACAGCCGAGACCGCAGCGTGGTTCTTTCTCAACCACGTTATCGCGCGTTTTGGAGTGCCCAAGCAACTTGTCTCAGACCACGGCTCTCACTTCGAAAACGCCGTCTGGAAAGAACTATCAACCTTACTAAAATTTGAACATCATTTTTCCTCTGCATACTACCCCCAAGGAAATGGCCAAGTCGAAGCAATAAACAAAATTTTAAAAACCATCCTCCAGCGCACTGTAGACAAACACAAATCAAATTGGCACCACATGCTCTTCCCGGCACTATGGGCATACCGCACGTCAACTAAAACCGCCACTGGTTTTACCCCTTTCCACTTAGTTCACGGTGTCGAATCCATCCTTCCCATTGAGTGCCAGATTCCAACCTTACACATGGCCGTTGAACTCCTACCGGACACTGCCCCAATCGAGCAACGCTTACTACTCCTGGAGCAGGCCGATGAAGATCGGCGCACAGCCCTTCAAACCATGGAAGCAGCCAAGAACCGATCCAAATTGAATTATGATAAACACGTCCACCCAAGAACTTTTTCCGAAGGGTACCTTGTCCTCGGCTACGATCAGGCTCATGACAAAACCGGAAAAGGAAAGTTTGTATCCATGTGGAAAGGCCCATATATTATCCACACTTGCCTCAGACAAGGGGCATACATTCTGACCGATTCAGAAGGCAACCCCCTTCGCAACCCAAGCAACGGGTTGTACCTCAAGCAATTTTACCCATAGTAAACCGCATGGACACCACCATCCATGACTGACCTTCATGACAGCTCTTTCCTTTCCCAGTTTTCATCAGGTCCATTTTTTTCCATGCCCCCCCTCATTGCCTCGATTTGCGTGCCACATCGGTCGGCGTCCATTTTTGACAAGTTTTATATCACCGGATTCAGTTTTCCGTGCTCCTGATGATGCTTGAGATCATTTCTCTCTCTCTCACGCCCAGATTTTTTGGGCATTTTTTTCCACGCCCCCTTATCACCTCGGTTTGCACGTCACATCCGCTGTTCTCCATTTTCGACAATATTTATATCGTCGAATTCAGTTTTCCGCGCTCGTGATGATGCTTCAGATCATTTCTCGCTCTCACGCCCCGATTTTTAGGGCATTTTTCCCCACACCCCCTCGCCACCTCGGTTTGCATGCCACATCGGTCGGCGTCCTTTTTTTATGAACTTTATATTGTCGAATTCATTTTTCCGCGCTCGTGATGATTCTTGAGATCATTTCTCGCTCTCACACCCATACTTTTCGGCCACTTTTTCAAAATGCCCTCTCATTACCTCGGTTTGCGTGCCACAATGGTCGTTGCCCCTTGTTGACAATATTTATGTCACCGGATCTAGTATCCCCCACACATGATGACGTTTGAGACCTTTTCTCGCTCCCATCAATCCCTTGTTGTTCAGTATGATTTTATCCCTTTTTCGGGCCGAGCAATCCCTTTTACGAAAAAGGCACTTAGGGAGTTTCTGTTAAGGTCTTTTCTGACTCCTAAAACAATGAAAAGATCGCCGAGCAATCTTGCTTCCTTTCATGCTCACTAAACGTATCTGAAAGGGCGTCTACCTGGTATAAGTTTACCCCTTTTCCGGACCTTGTAGACTAATTACGAAAAAGGAATACTCTAGTCACATCGGCTAGAAGAGTTCTCCATCTGCATCATTTTATGCTTTTTCGACCCTTGGAGACTAAACTTACGAAAAAGAACACCAATGGAGTCCCCTTACCGCTTTCAGACTCTCTAAACATGAAAGCGAACATGAGCAATCACCATCCTGGGCTCGTAAAACCAACAGGACAGTAGTCATAACCACTGCAGAGTCTTCTTATCGTTTTCAGACTCCTTAAAAATGAAAGCACCAATGAGCATGAACAGTCCTGGGCTCACAAATCCACAGGACAATACCATTTTCAGAGCACACTTTTATCCCTTCTTGGAGCTCATTAAAACTACGAAGAAGGTCCCAATGGTGCCCCTTGGCGCCACAACAGATCACATCTACTCATAGGGCAGCTTCCCCCTTTTTGGTCGCCTTTGTTCAGTGCATTCTACAGTATGTCACCCTGAGACTCCCTCGACAGCACCCATCAGCTTGACCACCCCCCAGAGTCAATACACACTCTTCAGTCCTCGAAAGCAATGATCCCCACACCTACAAGTCAGCTCCCTACGCTGCCAGGTCAACCATGTCATCATGCTCTGAACAAAGGAAGTTTGAGTCTTCCCATATATAACCCCAGTTACTTCCCATCCCCCAAGTATGTCAGTCCTACCATCAGTACTACCACACTTTGGTTCTACACCTCGCGCTCCTATCAAGGAAACATCATTGCCTTGTTAGTTGCTGGTCTCCCTCTATCGACGACAACCAAATTTATTCCAGAGGATAGACCTAGAGGTCCCTATGTCTTGGACTCATCACCATTTATGATGAGTGCCTACGAATCATTTTGAAAAGAGCCCTCAGTGCCTCTCCAAATGGTTGTTTCTCACATGCTCGACTTCAACACCTTGATCGCATCGTTGAGACTCGCACGGGGCATCGGTCCGTTCAGTTATTAGTCGAAGACCCCGGATACCATCTGACTCCTCCACATTTGAGAGTCTACCTATGGATACAACCAGTTATACTTTTCCTATAGATATCCGGGCTACGCATAGCGACAGTATTTAGATGTACCCCAGTTTCATACTCCCTTGAGTATACAGTTACATTAATTCTCAGAGATGACTCACAATCTTTGAGTCCCTACAGATGTTGGACACCTTCAGTTTCAGCAGTTGATCCGTTATTCCAGTGTATCAGTTATTGAGATCAGTCATGATCATGAGTACATCCCAAAATAATGTCCCCTCTCGACCATTATGATGTACAGTATATTTTTTTTAATGTATTAGATCCCCCTTCTTGGGACTAATTGTTATGTATATGTCTTGATACGAGCATGGGTATGCCCGCCTCGTCCATTATCAGAGATTATTCCTCATTCATATTGAGGCCATGTAACATTTTTTTTATTTTTTGCAGCTTCCAAGGTCTGTGGATCCAGACTCCAAACGGTCTCTTCTCCTCCCCAAACCCCAGAAAAAAGACAAAAGAACTATGATGTCTATCGGCCATACGATGAGCTCCTGCCCTCACACATCAGGGGGCAATCTGTTAACACCTAAAAAGTGCTCACTATCTCATTTCCTTATTCACATGACCCATTTGTCCACTTTTTCACCATTTGAGCCTCTGAAGCCAACAAAAGGTCACCAAAAGACCTTAGTACACCCCTTTTCCCACTCAAAAAGATTATTTTTCCTAAAAAAGCATAAAAACCCCTCAAAAAGGGTCCAAATTCCCAAAAAATATTAAAAAGGGAATAAAAATAATAAAAATATTCAAAAAAGGAAAAAGGAGGGAAAAGTACCTAAACCATGTTGGTCAATACCATTGGTTTCCACAAAACCACAAATGGTATTCCCCACCACCAAAACCTATAAAAAGGTGGTAGGGGCTCCTCATTCCACATCCATCCATCTTCCTATCCTCATGCTGCCAAAATCTCCCTTGAGTTTTTGGCCATTGTAGCAACCTTGGAGAAAGGACCCTTTGGAGTTTGGAGCTGCTCATCCTTGGAGCTTCTCAACTATCTACATCATTTGGAGGTATTACTATTGCAAGCACTTGCTTGCCCCCCATTTTCAATACAAATTTATTTTCTTATATTTCTTGTTCTTGTTTTTTAATTCGATGCACGTGTTAGTTTAGTTTTAGTTTAGATTTAGTTTATTGTTTTTGCTTAATATTGAAACTGCTGCTACTAGTTAGCAGGTGCCCATAGCACTAAGCTTGGTTGCAAAACCAAGCCAACAATAGTCATGATCATTCCAAACACAGATAATAAACATTAGTATTCAAGGTTTCAGGGAAGTCTCCTTTTACTCATGCATATTCTTATTTGATCATAGGACTCTTCTGGTTAGTTAAATCATCAATCAAGATAAGAGACATAAAATGCATAAACCCTTGATTACTTACATTTCTAACTTTATGAATAAACATAACTAATCATACCAAGTATACTTATATAAGGGATCCTAACACAAGGTAGGATTCTAACTTGATATAGGAAAAACATACCTGGATTGGTATGTTAGCTAGTTATGTCTAACATACCCATATGATGTCTTCTTGTTCTCTTCAATGACTTGTGCTAGTAACCTGCATATCTCATAGGTTAACCATTATAGAACCAAGTTATACATACCTTGCAAATAGATCTTCTAAGTGATTCATGACAATGGATGAATCTTTGTCCTCATGTCATCATGATCATATGTTCTTGAACTAGAACATGATTTGTCTTTCTTGGTGTACCTTTCATGTTAGCGGACAACATAAACCTCATACAACACCATAATGCATTAGTACAATCATAAGTGTCAACACCCTAATCAATGAATATCTCTATCATGCATTCATAATTTTATAAGGTGATACGACAAGTCTAAATTTAATCAAGATTGTATTAACCGTAAAAACATGAAGACAAACATACCATAAACTTAATCATGAACAAATCTTGAAACATACCTGGATGAGTCATACCTGTCGAGATTGCTTGTAATCTTCTTATGTAAGGCCTTAGCCTCATCTCCCTCTGAAACAGGAACTTCTTCACTTATGCAGGTGCCCAATCCATTCTCTTCTAGGATTAACCCAATCCACTTGATTTGCAGGAACTGGATCTGGAGTTGGATTAGGGTTTGTCAGAGAAACCCTAAAAATTCAAAATTTGAATTTCAAACTTTCGAAAGGATAGAAATATGCGCCTTGATGATCTGATGAAGCTGGTATACTCATAATTTGAAAACTGCAAAGTTTCACCCCTCAATTTTGCCTTTGAAGCTTCCGGATTCACTAGACATGACCCCGAACTAGGGTTTGATAAATCCCTCCCTTATACCCAATCAAAAGGTTCAATCCAAATCTCTAAGCTTCTATTTTTTTGAGGAGCTTCCAGCCGTGGTCACAGATTTCAAAAAATTCCATTTTTGCAAAAGCCCTAATTTTCTACTTTTCCAATCAAAGTCCCAAACTAGGGTCTGATCAAGCCCGACCTTCTGCCCAACCAAAAATTCTGATCTTGGTCTCTAAATTTATATTTTGATGAGTAGCATTCAGCCATATTCTCCGATTACAAAAATTCCAACTTTCTCTGAAACCCTAAATTTCGGAAGCCATGAATGAAGGTGCTAAAAAATAATTCTGTTTTGACAGAAATATGTACCTGATTGTTTCTGGTGTAACTCCTAACTTTTCCATCCACAGGGTTTGAAAATGTTTCCTATGATATCCCAACCTATCATCTTTCCAACCCCATAGGTCTGACCTCAAATGGATTCTCTGAGAGAGAGTTATGCCAAGTGTCGCAACGTGACCTGTTTATGGGATAAAACAGGAGAGCGAAATTGTACGGTGTGCCACGTGTCACTGGTTCAGTTTCGGCCTCTGAAAAAGTTACCTAAGAAATTACAGTCCATGCACTACCTGTCACTATTTATGACATTTCATTTGGAGCTTCCGAGCCCAAGTTATGACCTTTTTTCCACGGTCACTGTTTATGACTGAGATCTAGAAGATGCAGAAACCCTATATTGTACAGATCATAAATCACAAAGTATAACGAATTAGAGGTTTTCCTTTGGACACAAGATACATGGGGATCTTAGCTTTTCCCTATACAATTTTCGGACCCTAAAACCTTGCCAAAATTTATTTATAGATAAAGTGCTACGATGACTGGTTTTTGCTATATCAAGCCCTAGCTTCGCAATTGCAACAAGTGTCATACATACCATACCAAGCCTTCTTTCAGGCTAGCTCTAATACCATGTTAGTTTTTCAGAATTTACTTCAATCAGATTTAGGATATTAACTGAGAGAACAACATGTACAGCATATCAATCATGAACACAATAATTCAAGCACACAAGAGACACAGAGTTTACTTGGGGAAAACCATAAATGTGAAAAAACCCCAATAACTTCCTCAAAGATAGATAGAGAAATGATACAACCCAAGCATAAGAGATAGACATCTCCTAGCAGCAGCTTCTCCTCCTCCACAAGTTTGTCACTCTCCCGAGAGTGTGAGAGAGAATAGAATGATGAATTAGAGTGCCTCTCGCACTCTATTTATACTTGACTTGACTTGCCTAATAACCTTTAATAGGTCGGCCTTAACTTAACCACATAACATAATGATGTCTAGGCCGACACCCAATAGGGTGGTCTAATAACCCTTTGACCCACATGACTTATACAGGGCCGACCCCAACAGGGTGGTCTAATAACCCATCAATTATAAGTTACGACACTTACAATATAAATGACGATACTTCCGTATAGAGGAATAATAACATCTCTATAGGAATACAAACACTTCCATATATAGGAATAATACCATCTTTATAGGAGTACAATATACATATATGAAATACATTCTGAAGTTACATATACATCAACACCAACTACTAGTAGAAGGAGGCTACAACCCCCTTGCATGCCTGTAGCCTTCCCTAGCACCACCCTACCTCCCTAATGTGTTCTTATAACTTCAATGGAATATATATCTGTTTATACTTTCACAGTACTCTATTTCTGATCTTCAATCCAAGCTCCATAGACTTCCTCTATTCCTTTTATTCTTTCTCTGATATCTGTACTGCTTCATATCATTATTTAGGCACACAATAGACACTCTCATCTTCTTTTTACTTTATCTGGATTCTACACCGCTTCAGGTCTTCATATTGAATATACAGAGACTCTGTTCTTGGTATCTATGCTGCTTTTATATGCTCATCTTCAATACCCATAGCCCCTTTTCTTCCAAAATCAAACCCTGTCTAATATATTCAACATCTCTATATGAACCATCATGTCTTTTCATCAAAACCTGTATTAAACAATTAATTATGTCCTTCTAAAAGAAACTCTTATCCTTTCACAAAGAATATGTCTCTGTTTTGAATTTAATAAACTCTGCTTCATTATATTTTTATTAGTTTATTCTTATAGCTTATCTTTTGTTATCATATCTCTGTTTATGAATAATACGCTCGTTTTATTCTTTACTTCAGGAATAATAAACTCTGTTTTACATGAATGATAAAAATGTTTATTATATTTTTGTTTAATAATAAACAATTTATTTCTCAGACATTAACTAATCCAACATTCCCCAAACAATAGCATAAAGCCTTCTCAATATATGCAGGATTATATTAATTATTTATTTCATGACATATTAGTTATTAATTTATTCCTTTAGTTTATCATATTTTTTCTAACTCTGTAATTTATTCCTGTAACTAGTCACACTCTGTCATCCTTCATCATGTTGTTATCTATATCAACATTTTTCATAATTATTATTGCAGTTAGAATTTTCTTCCTTTTATTATGCATGAAGGAGTTTTCTAGAAATGCATGAATTATCTTGCCTTCCATATTTTTTTCAATTTGGCCGGTTTATATCTCACACGTGTGATCACCAAATGGAGAACTAAGACTAAGAATGGATGGAAAAATCACCAGAGAACATATTCATGCCATTGGATGATTTTACTAGAGCAAAGACAGCCTCTGGCGTGCATTTCCAAATCGCCTTTCAAATTTCCTGTGTTTAACACTAAGGCAAATTTTATTTATTTTTAACAGGCAAACATAATTTTTCACAATTTGGAAGATTTGTATTTCGCACGTGTAACCTCCAGAGAAAAATATGAGACCATGACTAGATGGCCAGATCATCAAGGAACATACCCACGTCAACTGATGAATTTATTTTTATAGGGACAATTTCTGGTGGGCATTTCCAAATGGCCCCTTAACCTTCAGATTTCAACACTTGGACAAATTTCATTTGTTCTTAATATGCAAAACAAGAATTTTCTCACTTTGGAAGGTTTATTTCTTGCACATGTGACTATCATAAGGAAAACTGAAAAATATTACTGGATAACCAATTCAACAAGGAACATATCCATGTCACCTTTTGAATTTGTTGATACACACACATCATCTGGCGGGCATTTGAAACTAGTTTTTTAAACTACCAATTCAACACTTGGACAAAATTGTCAAACCCTAGGTCAACATGAGGAGATTTTTATTTTCATCAACTTGGAAGTATGAGACACCCAATGCATAGAGGCCAACAAGGTGATTCCATCCAGACCGATTTCATCCTTTGCAACCTCTTTCTCTTTCCTCGACGAGCATTTTTCTGGAGCAGTGCAAATCAAGCTAAGAGGCACTTTTGGCAGATCAATATCTTCACCTACATATACTTTTTGGACAAACCAATGGTATGGTTGGATGCACCAATCAATATTATAGAGACCCATACCCTCAAAATAATTTAAGACATCAACCACAGGAAATGGAGGGAATTTTACCGAGGTCACTTAGGCATTTTTACCAGGTCACTTAGGCATTTTTATACTTGGTCAATTTGTGCATTTTACCGGACTGGAGCAACCTGCCTGAAACATTGTTTTGGCAGACCCATAACTTCCTCCTCAGACACTGTCAAGACAAACTGAGACCATGGTCAGGTAGACAGATCAACAAGCTACAACCTAACAAGATGGGGCAGGCATTTACCTTAACCTATGAGGTATGACGAGCATTTTCTTAAGGCCACTTGGACCAATTTTCCAACACTCAGTCAATTTCCAAAATTTCTCCAAACTGACACATCTCTATATAATTAGGTCAAATTGTAATAATGGCATCATGAAGGTGTCAATTTCCAAAATTTCTCCAAACTGACATATCTCTATATAATTAGGCCAACTTGTAATAATGACATCATGAAGGTACTAGAACATCATCACATGTCTTTCCAGCCTCATCACACATGCCACATCATCATACATTCCATTTCATCACTACCTTTGTTATTCCTTTGTCATTATTGAGTTTTCCCTGCCATCATGTCCTTGGTTATCCCTTTGTCATTACTGAAATCCTTTGACATCAATGACAACCACATTCAACATTCTCCCCCTTTGGCATTGATGGCAACATCTAAACATTCTCCCCCTTTGACAAAAATGTTGATGTATATGTAACTTCGGAATGTATTTCATATATGTATATTGTACCCCTATAGAGATGGTATTATTCCTCTATATGGAAGTGGTTATATTCCTATAGAGATCCCCCTTTGGCATTGATGGCAACATCTAAACATTCTCCCCCTTCGACAAAAATGTTGATGTATATGTAACTTCGGAATGTATTTCATATATGTATATTTTACCCCTATAGAGATGGTATTATTCCTCTATATGGAAGTGGTTATATTCCTATAGAGATGTTATTATTCCTCTATACGGAAGTGTTGTCATTTATATTGTAAGTGTTGTAACTTATACTTGATGGGTTATTAGACCACCTTGTTGGGGTCGGCCCTGTATAAGTCATGTGGGTCGAAGGGTTATTAGACCACCCTATTGGGGGTCAGCCATGTGGGTCAAAGGGATATTATACCACCCTATTGGGTGTCGGCCCAGTCAGCATTATGTTATGTGGTTAAGTTAAGGCCGACCTAGTAAAGGTTATTAGGCAAGTCAAGTCAAGTATAAATAGAGTGCGGGAGGAACTCTATTTCATCATTCTATTATCTCTCACACTCTCAGGAGAGTGGCGCACTTGTGGAGGAGGAGAAGTTACTACTAGGAGATGTCTATCTCTTATGCTTGGGTTGTATCATTGCTCTATCTATCTCTGAGGAAGTTATTGGGGTTTTTCACCTTTATGGTTTTCCCCAAGTAAACTCTGTGTCTCTTGTGTGCTTGCATTATTGTGTCCATGATTGATATGCTGTAGATATGCTATACATGTTGTTCTCTCAGTTAAGATCCTAGATCATATTGAAGTAAATTCTAAAAAATTAACATGGTATCAGAGCTAGCCTTAAAGAAGGCATGGTATGGCATGTATGACACTTGTTGCAATTGCGAAGCTAGGGCTTGATATAGAAAAAACTAGTCATCGTAGCACTTTCGCTATAAATAAATTTTGGAAAGGTTTCAGGGTCTGAAACTCATACAGGGTGAAGCTAAGATCCCCATGTACCTTGTATCCAAAGGAAAACCTCTAATTCGTTGTACTTTGTGATTTATGATCTGTACAATATAGGGTTTCGGCCTCTTTCAGATCTCAGTCATAAACAGGTGACCTTGGAAAAAAGGTCATAACTTGGGATAGGAAGATCCAAATGAAATTTCGTAAAAAGTGAAAGGTAGTGCACGGACTTTAATTTATTAGGTAACGTTTTAAGAGGCCGAAACTAAACCAATGACACGTGGCATGCCGTACAAGTTCTCTCTCCTGTTTTATCCCATAAATAGGTCACGTTGCGACACTTGTCATAAATCTCTCTTAGAGAATCCATTTGAGGTCAGACATATGGGGTTGGAAAGATGACAGGTCGGGATATCTCAGAAAAAGTTTTCATGCCTTGTGGATCGAAAAGTTCAGAGTTACATAAAAAACAATCAGGTACATATTTCTGTCAAAACATAATTATTTTTGAGCACCTTCATTCATGGCTTCCGGATTTAGGGTTTCGAAGAAAGTTGGAATTTTTGTAATTGGAGACTATGGATGAATGATACTCATAAAAATAAAAATTTAGAGACCAAGATCAGAATTTTTGGTTGGGCAGAAGGCCGAGCTTGATCAGACCCTAGTTCGGGACTTTGATAAAAAAAGTGGAAAATTAGGGCTTCTGCAAAAATGGAAATTTTTGAAATCTGTGACCACGGCTGCAAGCTCCTCAGAAAAATAGAAGCTTAAGATCTTTGGATCGAAACTTTTGATTGGGAAGAAGGGTGGGATTTATCAAACCTAGTTTGGGGTCATGTCTAGTGAATCCGGAAGTTTCAAAGGCAAATTTGAGGGGTGAAACTTTGCAGTTTTCAAATTATGAGTATACCAGCTTGATTAGCTCATCAAGGCACATATTTCTATCCTTTCGGAAGTTTGAAATTCAAAGTTTGAATTTTTAGGGTTTCTCTGACAAACCCTAATCTAGCTCCAGATCCAGTTCCTGCAAATCAAGTGGATTGGGTTAATCCTAGAAGAGAATGGATTGGTCACCTGCATAAGTGAAGAAGTTCATGTTTTAGAGGGAGATGAGACTAAGGCCTTACATAAGAAGATTAGAAGCAATCTCGAAAGGTATGACTTATCCAGGTATGTTTCAAGATTTGTTCATGATTAAGTTTATGGTATGTTTGTCTTCATGTTATTACGGTTAGTACAATCTTGATTAAATTTAGACTTGTCATATCATCTTAATAAAATTATGAATGCATGATATTCATTGATTAGGGTGTTGACACTTATGATTGTACTAATGCATTATGGTGTTGTATGAGGTTTATGTTGTCCGCTAACATGAAAGGTACACCAAGAAAGACAAATCATGTTCTAGTTCAAGAACATATGATCATGATGACATGAGGACGAAGATTCATCCACTGTCATGGATCACTTAGAAGATCTATTTACGAGGTATGTATAACTTGGTTCTATAAAGGTTAACCTATGAGATATGCAGGTTACTAACACAAGTCATTGAAGAGAACAAGAAGACATCATGTGGGTATGTTAGACATAACTAGCTAACATACCAATCTAGGTATGTTTTTCCTATATCAAGTTAGAATCCTACCTTGTGTTAGGATCCCTTATATAAGTATACTTGGTATGATTGGTTATGTTTATTCATAAAGTTAGAAATGTAAGTAATCAAGGGTTTATGCATATTATGTCTCTTATCTTGATTGATGATTTAACTAACTAGAAGAGTCCTATGATCAAATAAGAATATGCATGAGTAAAAAAGGTCTTCCCTTAAACCTTGAATACTAATGTTTATTATCTGTGTTTGAAATGATCATGACTATACATGTTTAAGATTATTGTGTATGAATGTGTGACTATGTATGAGACCTCGAGGATAACACAATGATGATACTAATAAGCATGCATAGTGATTAAGGATGGATATAAGTTCAAGGACAGGTAATCCAGGAAGCAAAGATCAAGAGATAGCACACTCTAGTTGTTCCTGCAAGGAAGCAAAGATCAAGAGGGAGCACACTCTAGTTGTTCTTGCAAGGAAGCAAAGATCAAGAAGGAGTATACTTCAGTAGTTTCTACAAGGATGCAGATATTCAGAGGGAGTTGACCACTTCTCACATCAGAATGGAGTTGCAGAAAAGAACCAAAGAATGAGAGAGAGTCAATCCAACAAACAAACAAAGATAAGTATTTGAATTATCATTCCTTGCATAGTTTATTGTTTAAATAATACTGTTCAATAATGTATATACTCATGTTCTTAGAATTAGGTTGTGTATTATGCATATTAGAATAGTTGCATTGATGAACAATATACTACTAATATACATGGGTAAGTGGCCTATGGCACTGTACAACATTCCATTGCTACTTATCTAGAATGAAACTTCTTTTCTGACATGTTGGGAGTTGTGCACACTCTTAACAATGTTCTGGTAGAGATTGGAAGGCATCTAGAAAGTTACAGGATATGGATAAATGCTGTATTGAAGCCTTGGCTAGGATAATTGCATGACTGTATGACATATTTATTTATGTGTAAGAATTTATTTAACTTGTTGTGTAGGAAATATCGTATACCATCACCTAGAAAAGAAGGACTACAACATTTGTTTAACAACAAAGTTATCTATTGAAAATATTGAAGATATTGAAGTTCCCAGGATCTGGGAAGAATGCCATGATCGAGGAGTACCAGTCGATCATGAAGATGTTTGGGATGCAGTCCCAAGACTTGAAGGGGAGTCTGTAGTGACTTCCAAGAATATCTACAAGATCAAGCATGCTGCAGGTGGTATCATAAAGACTTTTTCTCTTGTATCCAGATACACTTCCATTAGATCCGTACTTTCTCTAGCTGCAATGATGAAATGGAAGATACACCAGATGGATTTCAAGATAGCTTTCTTGAATGTTGTAGTTGACGAAGAAGTGTATGTGAAGCAACCACTTGGTTCTGAGACACATGACAAGGAGTCATATACGTACAGAACTTGGTATGGTAGGATAGACAACTTTCTATCCAGTTTGGGCTTTACCAAAAGTAAAGTGGATTCGAACCTTTACTACAAGGTTGAGGAAGGCAATCTAGTGATACTACTTTTGTATATGGATGACCTGTTTATTACAGGTGAAGATAGATTGATTGTCGACATGCAGCGGAAGCTTGCTGCTGAGTTCGAGATGAAGAACTTGGGGATGATGCACTGTTTTCTAGTCATGGAGGTGTGGTAGAGTACAAATGGGATCTTCCTTGGACAAGGGAAGTATGCAGTAGAGATCCTGAAGAGGTTCGGGATGATGGACTGCAAGGCCATGGCCACACCTATGGCATCGAACCTGAAGCTTCTGTGTGATGATTCATCTGATCCGGTTGATGTCACTGTGTATCGTCAGATGATTGGGTCCTTGATGTACCTGACAAACATGAGACCAGATATTTGCTTTGCAGTGAACACATTGAGCTAGTTCCTGACGGATCCGAGGCGTGTTCACTTGATTGCTGTAAAGCATATTCTGAGGTACCTGAAGGGTATAGTTTATTATGGGCTCAAGTATGAAGCAAATCAAAAGTTTAACCTGCAGGGTTATGTTGATTCAGATTGGGCAGGTAGTGCTGCAGATAGGAAGATCACATCTGGGTGCTGCTTCAGAATGGGATCAGGTGTGATCTCTTGGTTTAGCAGGAAGAATTCCTGTGTAGCACTGAGTGCATCCGAGGCAGAGTATGTTGCAGCATGTTTAGCTAGTTGTGTGGCAGTATGGCTTCGGAAGCTATTGTCAGAGTTATTTGATCTCCCGCTGGAGACTACCGGTATTTTTTGTGACAACCAGAGTTGTGTGAAGCTGTCTGAGAACCCGGTGTTCCACAACAGGTTGAAGCACATTGAGATCAAATATCACTATATCAGGGATATGGTACAGAGAGGAGCAGTGAAGCTCCTGTATATTGCGATAGATGAGCAGATTGCAGATGTGCTGAAGAAGCCACTAGCTAGAGTGAAGTTTGAGTACTTTAGAGAGAGGCTTGGCATTCTTCAGATCGACGACACTTCGAGGAAGAAGTGATGGACATTTGCTGAAGCCATTCCAAGAATGGTGGAAGGAGGATCCTTCACATGGCTATGGATGTAAGCACTGGATGATGAGCATTAGGGCGATGCTCCAGTTACTGTTATGTATTTGTATGCATCATGTTAGATGCTGGATATGATCAGTTGGATCATTTATGTATGTATGCATCATGTTGATGTTGGATATGATCAGGTGGATCATGTGTGTTGATATCTATCAGGTATGATCAGGTAGATCATGTATTTGTATGTGTATTAGGTAGATACATTATATGATCAGGTAGATCATGTATGATGATATGTATCAAGAAGATACTATGTATGCATCAGGAAGATGCATTGTATGATCAAGATGATCACAGATAACGAGCTTCAGGATGTTGCTCCAGATGATATGCATCAGGTTGATGCTATGATGATGATTAGGATGATCACAGATGACGAGCTTCATGATGTTGATCCAGATGATACGCATCAGGTTGATGGTATGATGATGATCAGGTTGATCATGTGATGATGTACATAAGGATGATGTATGGTGAGTATCGGTTTGATACTCTATTGCCGTGGACAGGTTGTGCAGGTAGCATAGAAAAGACCCTTTAAAAACCAGACAGGTAGAGTGGTGTGCTCGTAACATCTTGGGTTGCTCTATCGAGATCCAGACAGGTAGAGCGGTGTGCTCGTAACATCCTGGGATTCTCTGAGTAGGTTTTTCTACAGGTAGCATAGAAAAGACCCTTTAAAATTAGGACAGGTAGAGCGGTGTGCTCATAACATCCTAGGATGCTCTATCGAGATCTAGACAGGTAGAGCGGTGTGCTCGTAACATCTTGGGATTCTCTGAGTAGGTTTTGCTACAATTTCGCATAGAAAAGATCCTTTAAAATCCAGATAGGTAGAGCGGTGTGCTCGTAACATCCTGGGATTCTCTATCGAGATCCAGATAGGTAGAGTAGTGTGCTCGTAACATCCTGGGATGCTCTGAGTAGGTTTTGCGAAAGTTCACATAGAAAAGATCCTTTAAAATCTAGATAGGTAGAGCGGTGTACTCGTAACAGCCTGGGATGCTCTATCGAGATCCAGACAGGTAGAGCAGTTTGCTCGTAACATCCTGGGATGCTTTGAGTAGGTTTTGTGAAGGTCAACATGTAAAAGAACCTATAGTCTGCGCTAGGTTTTGTTGATGCACGTAATCAGTCTTGAGTATTCCATAGTATGGCCAGTGATGATGAAGACCTACAGGTGGTGGGCCTACATCCAGTATGAAAAAGGACTGGCTCTGTAGAACTTCCTATGACGAGTAGATTCAGAGATTGATTGAGATATTAGCAGCAGTGACGATGACGATGACTCGATGACGATTATCCAGTGACGATGATCCAGAGAAGATGACTTGTGCTAGAAGACCTGTGTCGAGAAATACCTTCCTAGTTAAGAGGGAGTGTTGATGTATATGTAACTTCGGAATGTATTTCATATATGTATATTGTACTCCTATAGAGATGGTATTATTCCTCTATACGGAAGTGGTTGTATTCCTATAGAGATGTTATTATTCCTCTATACGGAAGTGTTGTCATTTATATTGTAAGTGTCGTAACTTATACTTGATGGGTTATTAGACCACCTTGTTGGGGTCGGCCCTGTATAATTCATGTGGGTTGAAGGGTTATTAGACCACCCTATTGGGGGTCGGCCATGTGGGTCAAAGGGCTATTATACCACCCTATTGGGTGTCGGCCCAGTCAGCATTATGTTATGTGGTTAAGTTAAGGCTGACCTAGTAAAGGTTATTAGGCAAGTCAAATCAAGTATAAATAGAGTGCGGGATGCACTCTATTTCATCATTCTATTCTCTCTCACACTCTCGGGAGAGTGGCGCACTTGTGGAGGAGGAGAAGATGTTGCTAGGAGATGTCTATCTCTTATGCTTGGGTTGTATCATTGCTCTATCTATCTCTGAGGAAGTTATTGGGTTTTTTCACCTTTATGGTTTTCCCCAAGTAAACTCTGCGTCTCTTGTGTGCTTGCATTATTGTGTCCATGATTGATATGCTGTATATATGTTGTACATGTTGTTCTCTCAATTAAGATCCTAGATCACATTGAAGTAAATTCTAAAAATTTAACAAAAAATGACAAAGGATAACCTGTTATTCCCTTGCTGTACCATCTTGATAGAGAATTTCCTATCTTTCTTCTTTTTGACAACTTCCCTTGCCAATATCTCTCCCCTTTTAAGAAATTTATCTCTTTGCTTGTCTTCTTCTTGTTAACTGGACTTGGTACTAACCATTGTGTTATGATACTCTGGTTAACATCCCCATTCACCTTCTTGTAGTGAGTCTCTGAAAGAAAATATGGATGATTAGTTCATAGATTCCCCCTTTCAATGTTCCTCCCCTTTGTCAACATTTTCTACATTTTGTGACAAAGTTTACACTCATTATTAGTTTTCTTCCATAAACTGCTTTTTAAAGATGTATCATGTAACTTGATCTTCTTAAGGAGTCTTCAATGCCATGAAAGCAATTTATTATCCATATGTTCTTGTTCCTTTAGACATTGACCAGGGTTTATCTAACTTGATTGATACTATATTCTTCTTTAATAACCTGCACCATAATTCCTTGGTTTGAGGTGACAAGAAGCTTTGCTACAGGTTCATAAACATGCTTTTGATTTTGTTTACACTTCAACCATTAAGTGTGCTTGTCACATAGATGTTTTCTAGACAAAATGTTTTTCTTCAATTTGTCATCTCTACTCTGCTCCTTGTCTTTGATGAAGATATCCTTTTATTATTACCAAATGATCTTAATTACTTTCAAATACCAACTGCAATTTTTTGATATTTTACCCCCCCTGAGTATATGATCTCTTCTATTTCTAATTTCAGGGTTCTCTTTTAGGTCATGAGAAAATTTAGAAGAGCCATTCATCATCCTTATCTTCATTGGTGTATTTTACATTTTCATATTCTTGCTTTCCATCATAATGGATGTCATTCTTATCTACAACACTATTATGCTGAACATCACCTTTGGAAACTTCATTGATGCTTTGAATCTTTGTTTCCTCTGAATCTTTGTAGTCTTCCTTTCTTCCCCACATATTTCCATGAGGTACTCTGCTCACTGATGTTCTTTTTATTCTGGATTCTGTACTTTGATATTTTGACTTGGTTCTGCAATCAATAGCTTTGTAACCAAACTTGTGACAGCAGTGACAATATCCATAGAAATTTCCTTTGTATTTGAGGAATCTTTGGTCTTTCTTCTTCACAACTTCCATCTTCTTCCATCCCTTCCTTTGTTTCTAAACTTTTACTGAAGCATTCTTTCTCAGCTTACATTATCTAGCCATATGTCCAAAATTATTACAAGAGTAGCAATCACCGAAAATTATCTGCTAGTACCTTCTTTCCATTGGTATTTTAGGTATCATATCAGTTTTGTCTTTATTATGAGAGGAGGGAGTAGATTTCTTACTATCCTTCTTAATCGGGATTTTGAGTGCAACAACATATCTTGTTTTATTTTTATATTGGAATGTAAAAGACAAACATTCTTGATTATTTTCTTTGTCATAACCTAATCCAGTTTTATCACTTGATGGTCTTTGGATACTTAGGATTTCATCTAAAGTCCTTGAGCTTCTCTCAAATTTTGATTTAATAGATTCTTTATCAAGCTTCTTTCTAAGCAAAATAAATTCTGCTTCAATTCTTTTAGAGTCTTGTATTTTCTCCTTGAGATTCTCATTAATGGTCTGCTGATATTTCAACCTTTCTATTTCTTCCTTGAATTTGGAAACTTATTTTTTTAATCTCTCGGACTCTTTCATGCTAACCATCACTTGCTGTCTTGATTTGTGCATCTCTTCTTGGAGGGTCTTGACTTCCTCTTCTTTTGACTTTAGCTCTTCTTGGTATGTTGACAATTGTTCGTTCGAAGATTTGTTCCTTCTTCTACATTTTTCAATTTCCTCAAGAGCACACATGAGTTTAGCCTCTAGGTCTACCTCTCCTTCCACATCTGATTCCTCTTCTAAAGCTTGAGTTATTGTCCCCATGATTAGATTTTCTTCATCTTCACTATCTTCCTCAAGAATAGCAAGGCTTGCTTCTACTCTTTGTTCAACTGAGTAAATTTTCTCTAATTTTCCCAAGAGTTCCTTAGCTGAGATACATTGTCCTATCTTCTCTTTGACGGGTTGAGGTAATCCATCAAGTATGGTCTCCATTGCCCTTGAGTTATTTTTCTTGGACTCTTTCTAAGATGTAGTCCTTATTCTTTTTGGTGGGATGTAATCCGAGATTACTGAATTCCATACTCCATATCCTAATGGTTGTAAGTGCACTCTCATTCTTATGCTCCATAATGCATACCCATATTTATTAAGTACTGGAGCTCTGTTGGAGGCAATCCCTTCTTATTGATCCATAGTGGCTTTTAATAGGATCTTCCTTCCAGTGGTTTAGACTGTAGTGAAGGACCCTGCTCTGATACCAATTGTTGGAATATTGGACAATACTGAGAGGGGGGGTGAATCAGTATTGATAACTTTTAACAATAAAAAACACTTTTAACTAATTTATTAACACACAGGATCAACAAGATACACATAACACATATTTTATCGTGGAATACCAATTGGGAAAACCACAAACTCTTTCTATACTGCAAAATTATATTTACAATAGTTTTTACAAGATACAACTTGATGGAGACTTCAATCCCCAAGTTTCTCAGCTACAACTGAAGGATGCTACAATAACCTGGTTTCTGCCTACTACAACAGACAAGGATGCTATTCCACCCTATTTACCAGCTACTACTGGAAGGAGGATACAAGCCCCTTGCAGGCCTGTAGCCTGCCCTATCACCACCCTACCTCCCTAATGTGTTCTTATAACTTCAATGGAATATATATCTATTTATACTTTCACTGTCCTCTGTTTCTGATCTTCAATCCAAGATCCAAAGACTGCCTCTGTTCCTTTTATTCTTTCTCTGATATATGTACTACTTCATATCATTATTTAGGCACACAACAAACACTCTCATCTTCTTCTTACCTTCTCTGGATTATACACTACTTTAAGTCTTCATATCGAATATACAAAGACTATGTTCTTGGTATCTATGCTTCTTTTAGATGCTAATCTTCAAAACCCAGAGCTCCTTTTCTTCCAGAATCAAACTCTGTCTAATATATTCAACATCTCTATATGAACCATCGTGTCTTTTCATCAAAACCTGTATTAAACAATTAATTATGTCATTCTAAAAGAAACTCGTGTCCTTTCACAAAGAATATGTCTCTGTTTATAATTTAATAAACTCTGCTTCATTATATTTTTATTAGTTTATTCCTGTAGCTTATCTTTTGTTATCATATCTCTGTTTATGAATAATACGCTTTTGATTATACTTTACTTCAGGAATAATAAACTCTGTTTTACATGAATGGTAAAATTGTTTATTATATTTATGTTTAATAATAAACAATTTATTTCTCAGACATTGACTAATCCAACATTCCCCAAACAATAGCGTAAAGCCTTCTCAATATATGCAGGATTTTATCAATTATTTATTTCATGACATATTAGTTATTAACTTATTCCTGTAGCTTATTGTATTTTTGTCAACTCTGTAATTTATTCCTGTAACTTGTCACACTCTGTCATCCTTCATCATGTTGTTATCTATATCAACAAGTTTCATAATTATTATTGTAGTTACATGTATCTTCCTTTTATTATGCATGAAGGAGTTTTCTGGAAATGCTTGAATTATCTTTCCTTCCATATTTTTTTCAATTTGGCCGGTTTATATCTCACACGTGTGATCACCAAATGGAGAACTAAGACCAAGAATGGATGGAAAAATCACCAGAGAACATATTCATGCCATTGGATGATTTTACTGGAGCAAAGATAGCCTCTGGCGTGCATTTCCAAATGGCCTTTCAGATCTCCCGTGTTTAACGCTATGACAAATTTGATTTATTTTTAATAGGCAAACATAATTTTTCTCAATTTGGCAGGTTTGTATTTCACAAGTGTAACCTCCAGAGAAAAATCTGAGACCATGAATAGATGGCCAAATCATCAAGGAACAAACCCATGTCAACTAATGAATTTATCAGTACAGAGACAATTTCTGATGGGCATTTCCAAATGGCCCCTTAACCTTCAGTTTTCAACACTTGGACAAATTTCATTTGTTCTTAATATGCAAAACAAGATTTTTCTCACTTTGGCAGGTTGATTTCTTGCACATGTGACCATCATAAGGAAAACTCAAAATATGATAGGATAACCACTTCAACAAGGAACAGATCCATGTCACCTTTTGAATTTGTTGATACAGACACATCATATGGTGGGCATTTGAAACTAGCTTTTTAAACTACCATGTCATTAATGATTTATTAGATCAATTTCATGGAGGAATTTTCTTTACCAAGTTGTATCTCCATTAGACTGGATATCATCAAATCACAATGAGGCAAGAATACATTCCAAAAACAATCTTTAGAACACATTAAGGTCATTTTGAAATTTTGGTTATGTTGTTTGGCCTTATGAATGCACCTTCCACATTTAAAAGCTTGATGATTTCTATTTTTTAACCCTTAGAAATTTTGTGTTAGTATTTTTTAATGATATATTAATCTATAGAAAATATTGGGAAGAGAATGTACACAATGTTGACATGGTCTTACACTATTCAAGGAGCACCAACTATATGCCAAACCTTTTGAGTGTGTCTTTGGGTTGTGGATGTGGAATATTTGGGTCATATTTATCTCATGAGGCATCAAAGTGGACCCCAACAAAATTAAATCTATGATGGCATGGCCAATTCCCAAAACCTTGAACAATATTAGAGGATTCTTAGGATTTATAGGTTATTAATGCAAGTTCATTAAGAATTATGGTCAAATAACATCACCTCTAACAATGTTATTGAATGAGGCATTTTCTTGAACTCGAGAAGCAACCAAAACTTTTGAAAAACTTAAAGTGGCCATGTGTATGCCTCATGTGTTAGCCATGATTGAATTCACAAATACATTTATTGTGGAATGTGATGCCTTAGGGCATGTCATTGGTGCAATTTTAATGCAAGAAGGAAGGCCCCTTTCATTTGAAAGTTTCCAACTTAAAGGAAAAAACTTAAACCAATTTATGAAAAGGAAATGTTGGCCATACTACATGAAATTAAGAAATAACACCCTTATGTAAGGGGAAGACACATCAAGGTAAGAGCATATCATGATAGCCTTAAGTACTTCTTGGAACAATGATTAAAGGGTTACAAATATGCTAGGTTATGACTTTGAAACTATATACAAGAAAGGAAAACAAAATGTGGTGACAAATGCACTTTCAAGGAAAGAAGATGACACAAAGGACTTACTTTGTGCTATTTCCATTCTATAATCTAATTGGGTGGAAGACACAAAGATATAATGGAAGCAATATCAAAAGAAATTCAAGATAATTCAAAAACTACAATTTTTTTTGTGTATGATAATGATTCAATATGGTACTAAGATCTCCAATATTTATGTAAGAGTTCTCAACTCAAATAGAAGTTCCTTTTGGAATTGCACACTTCTCCTCTAGGAGGACATTTAGGGTTCTTGAAAACTTATCCAGAGGATCAAGATGGATTTTTTCTAGGAAGGTCTTAAAACTAATGTTAGTAATGTTTGGTTTTCCAACTAAAAAGGGGAGAGATAATCAAGACACTAGGTATTTGAAAACCATTAGCCATACCAAGTCAGTGTTAGGAAGAGGTCTTAATAGATTTTATCATAGGTTTAACAAGGAGTAAAGGAAGAAATTCCTCATGATAGTGGTGGATCAACTCACAAAGTATGCCCATTTTTTTTCTCTTTCTCATCCTTTTAAACCAAGTAGAGTAGTTACAACATTCATGGAAATAATTTAGAATCTACATGGAATTCCCAAGATTATTGTATGTGATGGAGATCCAATTTACACTAGTATTTTTGGAAGGAAATATTTTCTTATTTGGGTACTCAATTGGCTCGCAACAACTCTTACCATCCTCAATCCGATGGGAAAACTAAGATTGTGAATAAATGTGTAGAAGGGCATATTTATTGCTTTGCATCCGATAAACAAACATAACATGTCAAGTGTTTTCCCTTGGTGGAATAGTCGTACAACATGTCGTTCCAAACCTCGTAAAAATGTCCCCATTTATGGCACTTTATGGCTATTATCCTGCATCAATTACATATCCTTGAAAGAGAAATGTAGGGTTAAGGTAATGGAGGATCACATAGAGAACCAACAAGAGGTTCTCAAACTATTGAAAGACAACTTGGCTATAAAACAAAATATGATTACACAACCACCATCCCAATGCCATAGTGGAAGGAAATTTGAAGTGGGGGATTGGGTATTTTCTAGGATACAATCATACAAACAAATGTACCTCAAGCAACAAAAAGACAACAAATTAGCACCCAAGTACTGTGGTCGCTATAAGGTTTTGCAGTGGATTGGAAGTATGGATTACAATTTGGAGTTTCCTCCATCTTCACATGTACATCTTGTCTTTCATGTTTCTTTCGTAAAAAACGTAATCGGGCACAAGATCCCAATTCAAAATATGTTACCAAAAATTGATGAAGAAGGAAAAATCATATTAGAACCCAAAAAAATCTTTGGAACATGGATCAAGCAACTACTAATTCAAACAATTACGGAGCACCTCATCAAGTGGAATAACTTTCCAATAGAAGATGCAACATGGGAAGATGAGTTCTTCATGCAAAAAAATCCATAGCTAATCAAGTGTTGAAGACAACACTTGTTTGAGGGGTGAGGGGGCATTGTGACATTACATTTCTATTATTATATTAATATTGTCATTATTGGTTAGCTAGGACCTTAATTGTAATTGTGTGGTTGGCTAGGACCTTACTATTGTAATTGCAAAATTTGTTTTCTATATATACGAAGAAGACCTAGTTTTAGAGATAATCTCATCTTGTGCATTTGGTACAATGTAAAAGGATATTTCCCCCTCGAAGAGACCTCTTATTCATCTATTTATTTCATTCTCAAGGCATTGGGTTACTCTTTCTTTCTATTTTTTAGAATTTGGTCCTTGGAAATAACAACTTATACTTTTTTAACTTTGGAAACTTAGATGCTTCCACTACTTGAAGTAACATGTTTGTGGCTAATATCCCTTGAATTGAACTTGCTTCACATATAAGACAACATGCAACAATACTTGAACCTCTGGAGGTGTCATATCCTTAACATGGTAGGGATATCAATTGTACATTATAGATGCACTTTTCCATTTTTCAATGGCTATTGTTAGAAATGGAACTAGAGGTTCACCAAGTCTATGTGAATGCAATATAATGAAATTCAAAAGTTTCTCTTCTAGTGTGTAGGTCAGATGATGCAAGGTTTCACAATTAGAGCTATCAAAGCAAAATTTGTATTGTCCACATAAGCTTGCAAAATGAGTAGAATTAATCCTGCAAAGTAAATGCATTATGAGAAATATATCAGTTAATATTACACATACACCTAGGTCACTTGACCAATAATGAAACAAATTAAGTCTTCTGAAAATATTCAAAGTTTTCAAGT
The DNA here is from genome assembly GCA_027924585.1 of Larix kaempferi. Lineage (NCBI taxonomy): Eukaryota > Viridiplantae > Streptophyta > Pinopsida > Pinales > Pinaceae > Larix > Larix kaempferi. The sequence goes on along the minus strand of BSBM01000809.1, from coordinate 2,403,115 downwards.
TCTATGACAAATTGTTTGATTTCCAATGATATCCTTGGTTCCACTATCATCAGAATTGTTCAATGAATTTCAATGTCAACAAGAGGGATGTGTGGGACTATGTGTATTTATATTATACCTACCTTTCCGACCACTTGGACATAGCTTGAATGCTCTTGGAGAGAAGTGTAAGGAACCAACAACTATATCTTCAGAGTCTATTTCAAATATTGACCAAATCTTGATGCATCAATAAGTAATGGAACTAGATCTACATACAGTTTAGAATATAGTGTGGAAAAGAAGGAAATTAAGCAAAAATAATGTGTGTTCTCATATGAAATCTAGCCAACTGTACCATCATTGATATTAAAAAATTTCCTTGTTTCTTTTATATGAAATTTATATCAAAATAAAAAAGGTGTTTTTCCTAAAATTTCAAATATATTCATAGATTTGTTATATCTACAAAATTTTTACAAACAATTTATAGAATTACAATGAATTGTAGATATGGATTTTGACTACAATATATCTTATAGATGTATATCATAAATTTATTTGAAAACTTGGTTGCGAAGTAAATCTAGAACCCAAATACCTCTTAAAATTGACTTACCTGGTTGATTATCTTTTATGCCTTATGTTTAAGGTGCTTTAGTCCTATTGCAATGCAAGCCTCCTTCACCATCCTTTGCAAGAATTCTCATTTGATAGTGAGGTAGATCATTCACTCCTTCCTCGTCAATCTCATGGACTACTACCATGGACTCACATTCAACTTGGCACCACTTATAATGAACCTCTCATGGATAACTACCATGGAGGCACCATTGAGTTATCAAACCCTTAAAACTCAAGGAGCTCTTATACCATGTTAAATAATAAAGGAGACACAACATAAGAATTGATAGAAAAGGATTAAACCATATTCAACAATCTGTTGATCCCAATGATATCAATATATAGTACATTGATGTAACCAACTCTATATCTAGATCACATTGACAACTCATCAATGGATAAGAATAATACCTCACCAAGAGATACAAATTACAACTCATAAAGAGGTGATTTAGGACTTCATGATTATCTATGGTCTCCTAGGCTAAAAAACCCCAATCAATAAACTTCCTCCTTTGTCTTGCACAATTTTTTGCTTTTAATTGAGGAAGACTATTGAGTATATTCATGCTTTTGATTGAGGAAAACTATTGAGTATACTTAGGTGTTGCATTCACATTGAATAGGAAGAACGAATCTATCACCAAATAAACAATAATTTATTGACAACCATATTCCCCTAGAAAACAAAAAAGGAAGTTCATTAAATCTCCCTAAAACGACATTCCCATCCCATTTCCTAAGATATTATTTGATTGGAATTCCATACCAATTCAAATTTACACCAACTATATGCGTAATTTCCTTCAAAACCTATGAATAATAAGGGCATGAACAAATCGAATGAAGAATAGTTTCCTCATTTTCTTTACATAAGGAACATCTTCCAAGACCAAACTTAATCCTTTTTGGAAAATTTCCCACATGAGTAATTTATTATTTAAAGCCAACCACATAAAAATAAATGAGTTTATAGAACATTTAAATTTCCAATTTTTCTTCCACCACCAAACAATATTTCCAAAAACAATTCCTTCACACAAAATCTTCTAACCTAACCTTGGAGTATAGGTGACCCTCATCTTGTTCCTTGAATAGAGTAGGTCATACCCGTCTTCCTTTATTCTTGCATGACTATCTATGAACTTAGAGATATAACCATCCCATGTCATTTTATCTTTAGCTCTAAGGAGAATTTTCTCTATCGATTTTCACTGCTATCTCCATATAGTAGTAAGATCGGAATTAGCTACATGATAAAGAAATAAAAAGCTTTTCCCTTGAGTATATTAATAAAATTATATGACAAACTATAATCATCATGATAACCCATCCATGGTTCTACACCAATACTTAAAATATGACCATCACCTACCTTCCAAATCAACCATTTACCAATAAGAGAAAAACTATTTTTGTTTCCTTCAAAATAAGTGAGGCATTTAGACACAACTTTGAAAGAGATATTATCCTATTCTACACTAAATTTTCCTCATTGTACTTCTATATGCTCACTTGATACCATAATCCTTTACCAGTAATGAACCTCCAAACACTTTTTGCAACACAAAGCTCTGACAATTTGATAAAAAAATTTAAGACCCCATCCACTCATATCTTTGGGCATTACTAATATTTTCCACTTGCCTAATGGAATTCCTTTTTATCTGTCCTTCTAAACCATAAAAATATGTAGATAATTATCCTCAAGTGATCATGAATTCCCTTTGGAATAGATGCTAAAGTCATCCAATATATTGGAATGGCTATAATAGATAGCATCTACTATATCCTCCAACTTCAATAATTCCTATGAAATTTATATTTTTTCATTATCCCACCCAGCAACCATGTGCTTATTATTTTTTAAGCTCTCAAAAATTGAATGGTTGATGGTTCCCTTATAGTCCCATGAAATGGTGACCGATTCTATTTAACAATATTTACAAGTTCTTCTTCCTCACTCCAATAAGGATCAAACTGAAAAATACTTGGGTGGGAGGGGGTTATTCCCAACTCTATCCATTTCCAAGAATATTGGTAAATAATAAAATTCCATACCCCAACCCTACCTATTGACTAACCCTAAAAGATAATTTAGGGACCCTTTTGATAAAAAAAATCTACCCAACCTATTCAAATCTTATCATCCCTCACCCTCTTATTCATCCAAATAAGACTTAACAGGTTCATCATCAAGCAATTCATAACCTTTGAATAAACAAATCAATGAGTGGATCAACCTAAGAAGCATTCTCCCATATTTCATCTCTACCTAAAGATAAATTGAGGTCACTTCCCATCATAATATCATAATATCCCCTTTAGAAATGATGTCAATACTGAAAATGATCTCTTAGAAGTTTACCCTATCTTTATAGGGGCCATATATATTAAGAACCAAGAACTCCTTGTCAATTTCTTGAGAGTAAAATGCAATACCTAAACTTAAATCACAAGACATAATACTAGTGCATAATAATGACGTTTCCTTCCACTTAATAATTACCCCTCCAAACCAACCTCTAGAATTAATAAATGAAAAATACCAACCTACAAACATTTTACATATATATGACACAATTTCTGATACCATCCCCCATCATTTATTATAACATGATGATATTTGTTTTTTTTCTTCCACCGGTCTCCTTAGGGATCTTTTTTTAGTGGATCTACCTAAACCTCTACAATTTAGGGATAGGACAATCTTGAGATAACATCAACATAAGGTTCATTTAACCTAAGAACCCCTGAAATAAAATCTTGTTTCAGTCTCATTACTTCACTTACAACCTTTTCCTGAGATAAAAATAGAAACGACTTCCTACCGTTACCCAAATCTCTTCCTTCCCTTCTAATGATCATAGCCAAACCTCGATCAATTCTCCCTCCTCCAATCCCAATTGAATCTTTCTTATTCCTTAAATTTTATCTTGGATCATTGATCACCCCACAGTTTCTCATTTTTAACAAAAAATCATTCCCATAAAGATTATATTTCTCCACAATACAATAGTTAATGATCAGACCATACCCTTTCCCTATGTTCAATCAAAGGACCTATAGGATTTTTAGACAATTCCTTACCCCCCAAACACTTCAAAGGAGGAATATTCTTTCCCATTGGGACATGAATATTGTAATCCCATCTAGCCCAATACCCCAAATCAAACCCCTTATCCACTTAAAAAGATAAATTTTAAAGGAACTAGGTCATTGATGGACTTACCGAAATCCATCAACAAAGACTCCAAAGATTTCACAAGCTCAGCCACCTAATCTTGATCTTCTTTTTTATTCATGTCCTTTGGCTCTCCTAGGCTAAAAGAGTTTGTCACTTTGTTTCACACCCAACACTAGATTGAATATGAGGGTTAATTTTCTCCTCATATCAGGAATTTTCCTAGTGACATCATCTTTAATCAAAACCTCATTATCATATGTATTCAATGTCTAAAATGAATCATTAATCTTCCCCTGATCCTTTTGGACCCAAACTTTCTTATTAAAAGGAAATTCATACACCACCAAAATATGTACAATATCGTGACAATGAAATAAGATTCCATAGTAAATATAGAAGTTGTACAAAGGAGATGGTTTCCCGCTGACAGAATATTTTTGCAACTCAACTTTCTCTCAAATATAGTCCCACAAAAATCCTTGCAATAGTCAAATTTACATCGACATAACTCAAATCTTCCTCAATAAAATTCCTGTGAGAGTTCCCTAGTTCTTGTAATACCCCAACAGAGAATAACTCGACCAAAATTCCTAGGATATTCACTAGCACCAAAAGTATTTAATTCTTTCTAGATGAGAATCAAATGTTGGGGATCATCTATAAAGGGAAAGAGGTGTAGAATCCCATTTCCATGACAATTCCATAATCGAATTTGCTTTCCTTTGACATGTGAAATTAAATAAGAACACCAACAATCCTTTAGAGAGTATAAATAATGATGGAACATAACCTAATTTGGGATATCACTCGACCCTCATCCACACTTAAATGATTGGTTCGCTCCACCTTCTCCAAAGAAATTTCTCAACAAGAATCTATTTCTCAATCCTACAACCTCATTAATATTGATGACCCCCCTCCCACAAACTAGATTGACTAGACTCATTTTTGGCTTAATATATTTCTTCCAATTTTTGGATCCACACTCGATCCCCCTTCCACTTGAACATCCTTGTCCACACTATTCACCAAAAATACCACCTTACTACCCTTAACATTCCTTGTAGAAGATTATGTCCCTTCCTTTTGATCCACATAATTCCATAAAGTTCTTCCTCAAACCCAGAGTCTCTACACAAGACCCCATGCCACCCACAAGAAGTGGAATATTGATATTAACACCCCCCTATATGTAGAACCATAATCCTCCCCTCCAGAAATCACCAACAAGATTAGAGAGGAAACATTATTTTCTAAATTAGACTCCCATAAGAAAAAAATTAATAAAATACCATAATCCAAATGCCCAAAGGAAAAACTAAATAATAGCCCCAAAACCTCCAAACTTATGAGCAATATGCATTTATCAAACTGTCATTCTAGAGTATGAAATAAAACATTCAAACTAGCACTTAACAGATCATTCTTCAAAGGAAACAAAGAAAAACAATGCTCAATTTGACCAGTTTGATACAACTTTTGAGACAAGGGAGAGTCCTTACCAACTCCACTCGTGGACAAATTAAAGGATTCTTGTATAATGTGACCTGGACCTAGATCCCTCATACCTATAGCATGATCCCTACATGTATAAGCCTGCGAAAATATAGCCACCTCAATGTTATCCCTATCCTTGCTAATAAATGTATTAACTAGGGATAATTTCCTATACATTGCATTAGATCCACCCACTTTTGTGTAGATACCAATGGATTTTTTTAAAGAAGAAAATAACCTCAATCAATGCATACCAACTTCCTCTATTTATGGGGATTATGTTATGACCCTCTACACAATATTATAAATAAGTTTATTCTCCTTTGGAGAAATAAAAATGTCTCCTTCCTCCAAAAAATATTTAGAATAGTTTACATGCTCCTCATACATATCCATTGAATCTTGCCAATGGTAATATCACTAGCACAAATAAACCCTAATATCATTCTTAAAAAAACCCGAACATGACTCTTACCTTATTGATATTCCTAACCTCAAGCAAAAGGAGAATCATTGTGTTTCCAATCATTTAGGGCCTCATCAACCTATGTGTTAATGGGATATTCCCCCCTATGGCTAGGGTGAACCACATGTAGAGTAGATATGAAAGACTATACTATTCAATTCCCAAGTTAGTCATACAAATCATAAATGTAACTATAAGGATATAAGAGTACCCAGTGACTAGATGGCTAGTCCCAAATTCGTTGATCGAATGAGAGTATGATCCAACACCCTCCAATGTTGTTCCTCACCAACCTACTCATCAACATAGAACACCCTTCAAAATATCAATCATACTCATGATTATATTTGATAAATAACTTCAACTACTATTAAGCTACTAGCTACCAAGAAACTAACAATCAAATAAACATTCCAAATATACTTGAGACAATGATTGGTTGGGGAGGGGATATTAGAAATCTTTATTTATGAATGAAAAATAATACAAGTATAAATGTATGCATGTTATATGTTGTATGCACACATAGTCACCAAGATTCAAGTTCCTCTAACCTAGCTTGCTTGCAAAACTCAACTCCAACTACTCCTTGTTACATGTGAGGGAAAGACTTAGGAAAGTTTGGGCTCTCCTTTGGACTAAAGGGATGATCTATGCATATAGGAATTTTGGATATAGGGGTTAATACAAGGCTAAAGACAAAATCATAGCCATTCCAACATAAATACTTCACCATAGAATTGTTCCACCCCTATCAACACTCTTGGTCTCTTCAAATACAAGAAGAAATAATTTAGAGTAGTTAAGGAATGAGGGAAATCCCATACCTCCAATTGGAATTTCAAGATTTATCATTTGTTGTCCATTTTTTTAAGTGTTCAAGCTTTCCATACATGCATAGAGTGTACATACATGTATTGCTAATAGTAAAGGCGCACACATGAGGCCAAAAATGGGTTTTTAATGGTGTTGCTAGTGAATTGGTATACGAAAATGATGTAATCAAATCCTATATACTAAATGAAGTCCATGAGGATTAAATAAAGCTACAATAGATGCCCCCTAATGTGTGAGGTCAAAAGGGAATTTTATGGTTGAAAACATTATAATAAAATGTGGAGGAATTATGCAAGTGCACTAAATGTAGTCCGACAAAATCAAGGATAGAAGAATCCTTGTAAACACAACCAAATTATTATATCTATATTATCCCCTAGGTAGGCATACACATTATTAGTTAGGAAAAAATCATGACTGGCAAGTCAAGTACGTTATGGATCCATGTAATATAGAGATCGAAAATCATGGCCATGAAAAAAAATACAAAGTGGATCCATGCCAAATATAAATCATAGTGACAAGAAAAAACAAATTGGATCCATGTCTCAATGTATGTCAGAAGAATAACATGAATCGATAGTAATCCAAATTGGCTCTCTAGAAAGTACCAATGCCATTAATTGTGTGGTACAGTCTTATGCAACTTGAGTAATAGCACAATCATGTAATGCTACTATAGCCCAAGGTCTTCAATCTGAACCCATCGATTTGTAAGAGTCTACGCGATGTGAATAAATGATCTAAATGCAAACATGTGAGACATTGTTTGATTACCGATCATTGATATATATTGTTAGCAAACATGAGACAACCCACTAATAATGATAATCATTGTCAAGGTACTTAGTACATTCTAACAAGTGTTAATAGATGTGTTGACATTGAACATTTGTAAAATCTATCAATCAAAGGAAATTGATGTATTCTCACTTTCAATAATGAGGGAACCTACATTGGTGACTATAAGCCCCAAGTTTCTAAAAAGGTCTCTAAATCTAATTCCTATAATAAATGAGCTAGATTTGATAGGAAGAGATCTGTTGGAAGGGAGGCACCCCCATCAACCAGGATGAGAAAATATTAGGAATTGATTTGATTTGCAAGGTCTTGGAATTTTTTTTGCATGAAAACACCACTAAGTGTGTCTCTTGCATGCACTAAATGAAAGTGTCACACGAAAAATATCCCCTGAGAAACAACCATTAAAGAAACCTCTTGACAAAGGTATGAAATTCCATAAAATATGAAAACGGAAACCAAGATACAACATGAATCCTAAAATTTGAGTAAAGGTTTTGCCATCAAACATATGGGAAACCACTCAATCACCAACCAGTGATCACACATCATCTACCAAACACAAGGTAGCCTACTAGTGATGGAAATAGGTACAAGGTGCTACCGACTCTAAGTTAATTTCTAAGAGAAATATGTCGTAGTCGAAGAGAAATGACCTACTAATGAGAAGTCAATGGGGACCTTCTAGACTAGCACGAGTAAAGAACATTGATAATGATAATGACACTGAGAGCAACTTGAAAATACGTAAGGCGGACATGAATAATCAAGGAACCCAAGGAATGGCCAACACAAGCTTAAATACAACCCTTGAACATAATCATGGCACAATGGTGACTTCAGTAGCATTTGACGCAAAATGAGAACAATGGTATAAATATGCAACATAGGAGGCATTAATATATTCTCCATAGTGATTGGAAGAGTAACCAATTGGAGACGTAAAACTCATAAATCATGGCTTGTCTCCTAAGGAAATACCAAGATCCAACTTATCAATAAGACTCAGAATTGGTGTTGTGTTCAAGGGTGACACAACTAAAACTACCACCACAAACAAAATGAATATCTAAAATCTTGCCCCCCTCTTTTTTTTTAAATATTTATTTTTTTGTGTCATTTTCATATTAATAAAGCCTAAAAAGGAATAAAACAATGCCATAATACACTGGAAGAAATGATTTCATAGGGTGTGCAATTATGCTCCAAGCGCACGAAACATGCCTATGCTAAACAAAAATGCAAAAAGGGATGTAATGGATGGGCACACTGATTATCATGTTTCCTCTAGGGATAACATTTTGAAATGTAGGAAAAATAGATGCAATTGAGAGTGAGTAGAGGGAACACATAAGTGTTAAGAAGCAAATGGAAAATTCTAATGGGCATTAGGCTCAATAGTGCAAGATATGATATGCATGCAACAATGAAAATCAAAACAAAATTTTGGGATCCCTATGAGGGATGGCTAGAAAAAGGTTGAGAGGAAGTCATGTGGATTCAACACGAATTCATGGTAGGAATAATTAGGGGCTCTTGATCCTATAAAGAAATTCAACATGTGTACAAATGAGACAATGAAGGTACTAACTAGGGAACCATGATTGATAGGCTCTACCACCCAAGTTACAAGTTATAAAAAGAAGGTTAAAATCACAACCCAGTGGAGTGGATCCTAAGGAAAAGTGAAAGAAGATACCAAGAATACAAGATGGAAGGTAGATAAATCCTACCCTATATTCTAGTTCCTATTCATTTACCTATTAAGGCAAATCCAATGAGATCCAAAATAGTCATAAAAATTCCATCAAAATCGTTGAAAAGTCTCTTGTACCAAATATGATGTATAGACTTGGAGGTGAGTGTGTTTCTAATGCCTTCAATGATGTATTCTTTGATTGTTGGTCGTATCAACTATTGCTGATTGAGGAGTTCCCTTATGTTGGGATGAACTATAGTAGAGATCCTAAGCTTGCATTAACTCCAAATGCCCAATGAGGTGACATTGGCAATTGCAATTTTTATTTTTTTGAGTTATATTTTTATTTTTATTTTGTTATAATTTTGTAAAACAAATAGGTAAAAATATTTGTGTGTGCAGAATTACTAACAAATTTTTTGATAATGTAGATGTAGGACCTGTTCAAGTAGCCTGATACTCTAGATTGATGCATGGAGATAGGGTTCTCCAACTCGTAGAATAGGTTGAGTGGGTTCTCGAGTTATTGTATAAAAACCTTGAGGGATTAACCCTCAAGGTACATATGTCACAGATAAAGGAAGTTTTACTCCCCGACCCTTTTCACATAATGATTGAATTCTTTAACGTCACCGAGTTATGCCAAGTCTCATCAATGTAGAATTGGTTTTATCACCGAAGATATCAGCGCCAAATTGGTATTAACACCAAACATATCAGTGTAGATTGTGTTTTAACTCCGAAACACATCGACGTAGATTTTTTTCTAGCTCTGGCTCTGAAATGAATTGATGTGAATGTTTCCTTATTGCCAATTGGATCGCTGTTAACTTATAAGTAGAATTTTCTTAAGTATAAAGAAATGAGTAGCGCCCGATTGTCTTGTAAAGAGCTTATACCCGTATAAACCGTTGATCGAAACTTGAAAAGGTTTAGGGTTCGGTAAATTTTTATTATATTTAAAGGGAAAACCCGGTTATAAGCTGATTATTGTCTTTCAGGGATTGTGTTTTACAGGAGTTTGTGTGATTGGTTATATTGAGCCATTTTGATTTTAAGATTAGATAAGACTCGTTTAAACCCTAAGTCTCTGCCCGTTATCAGTTGAACAATACGAAGGAAGGAGTTCTTAACCCTAGATAGCTACCAATCTTGTGATTGCGTGCTTAACCACTAGTTGAGGCCATAAAGATTCTTAGCCCGCCATTTTCAACTAGTCCAAATGCATTCTCATGTGAGAAGGGCGTCGTTCAAGCCTAAATTTCTGTACTTATTCTTGAACACTCTTTGTTTTCTTAAAAGAATATAAACCCTAGCTGGCATTTTTTTTTTTTTCAACACGATTCTGACCAGATATTTTCGATTGAACCCTAAGTATATGTCTTTTGCATTTGAAAGTGTTTGAAGTATTGTTGAAGCCCTAAGTTTGACGAGTCCATTTAGCATGACCGGTTGGATATGGGATTTTAGTCTGCCATTGATAACCGGTATTATTACACTTCTCTTTTGAAGGAGTCGTCGCTCGTCCATAACCCTTCCAACATGATCATTTTTTCAAAGGGATGCTGAACCTAATTCATAGATTTTCTTCCAAATACATGCATATTCAATGGGCCTTTAAATTCTGATTTGCAGTTTTTGTCTCATAGGAGGTTTTGCTGAGAATAATATTAATGGACTTGTTGGTAGTATGAGCCTTTTGTTTACATTTTAGTTACAATTGGTGATTAGGTTGAGGAAGGGTGAAAAAAAAATGTTCTATTGATAGGATATAGCATGCTCATATATTTAGTTTATTCATTGAGTTCTTCTTGTAATCATTCTTTTAGATATAAATCTGTCTAGTTATTTTATCATTGGAGCCCATGCAACCCAATGATGTTGCATTTGTGTCACAATGTTCAGAAATGTCTAAAAGGATTTCCAAGTGTAACGCCAGATTGGTAATGTCGGATTCTGATGAAGAAACTGCTCCTGAAATTTCCATGGAAATCTAGTTCGAGGATACCAAATCCACCACTGGGATAGCCCCTGAATTCAAATGGGGTGAGCTCTATCACCTCATTAGAGATCAAAACATACCCGATGCAACGATAAAAGAAAGCTTGATATATCAAAATATCAAGAAATATGCTCTTCATAAAGTTGCTACACGCCTAGAGCTATTTCCATGTGCATAAGTGATTGGTTGGATTTTTCCCTATGTGGATGTGAAATCCATAATCATTGCGAGTGCTAAGGGGAACGATTTCTCTTCTTTCCAGCCTACTCATATAAGTAAATCCTACAATATCCCAACACCTAAAGTGATCTTAACAGATGATTTGGTCAAATGTGTGAATATAGAACACTCAGAATGTGCGAGAAATATGTTGATCCCACGAAAATAGTTACGACAAAGAACTTGCAGTGAACGTATCCGTTCACTAGGTTAAGAAGCGAATCCGCCTTCCATATTTGAGATAAAAAATAATAATATATTGATAGATGATGATAAAGTTACAATAAGCTCACCTTTATAGGGCTTGAGCAAGAATAGCAAAGGGTTACACCCTTTCGTTTATTAACCTAATAATCTATTTAATATATAAATAATAATATTAATTAAATATTCACAGCATTGCCTTCCCCTTTTGGAAAGCTTTGTCCTCAAAGATTGAGTATTTTCCTAATGTCGTCCTTCATTAAGATTCAGTGTCGATATTAGAATCGGACGCGATTTCTTGTGTAGAGACTTGCACTTCCTTTCCATTGATTATTTTGCATTGTATTGTCTGATTGTTCCTACATTTATGGCCTGGGATCCAATCATCACCGCATCAACGACATATGCTTTTCTTCTTTTTTCTATTATCAAAGTAACTGTTAGATGACTGATCTATTTTCCATTTCATAGGCATATGATTGAGGTTTGTGGAATTGATGGTTGGGTGACCAAGTATCTGCACAGTACCTACATTGTGTCTCTTTTTCTTGTCGATAATGGTTATCACCTCTTGTTTTTATTCCTTCCAGTTTGCATTCTGCGGCTTTTGCTTTATGTCTTGCTACCTCTACATTAGGTATGTCATGTAACTTTAACTCTTTTTGGAGGTATGGTTTAAGACCCCCTAAATAGGTTTCGAGTCTTTGTTTGTCTGGCAACCCAAATACTTGTGTCGATAAGGATTCCCATTGATGTGTGAATTCCTCCACGCTTCCAACCTGTTGTAATCGGGTAAGTTTACTAAAAAATTCATCTTCTTTAATTCCTTGAAACCTATTAAAAAAATCATTTTTGAACAAGTTCCAGGTGTAGGCAAAATTGTCTCTCTTCCACCATAAGTACCAATTATAGGCGTACCCTTCCATATGCATAGACGCATATTTCACCTTCTCCTTGTCAGATTGAATATTGTAAATGTCGAAGTATTCTTCCACTTTGTATAGCCAAGCAACGCATTGGTCTTCACTTCCATTGTATTTCGACAACTCTATTTTTGCCTTAGGTGGGTACACTATGTAAGGGTGATATTGATTCCCTTTTGCTTTATGTTATGATGGTGGATCGGAACTATTGGACGATGTAAGTGACATATTTGAACTGCTTCGTTGTTGGCGGTGATTTTTATCTTTTTTATTCTCTACTATCTTACCGATGGCTTCTATTTGGTTGTTCAATCGTGCCTCCATATCTGGCAATACTTTTGTTTCTATCTCTTGCTTAAACATGGCATTGTTAATCTTTATTTCTTTTTGCAATTCTTCTTGATTCTTGGCAAGTGCTTCCTGTGTGAAAATATGAAATGAGGCATCTAGCATGTCTGGACCGCTGACTTGGTCTGTCTTAGGCGTTAATCTTTGTAACGCCTCCATTAATGTATTATGGTTCTGCGCCATGGTGCTCAAGTTCTGGGTTATGGTGTTTATGTTTTGAGTCATAACACTCATTTTGTCATCCAAGTCTTTTTGTTTTTCGTTCAGAGTGTCAAATTTTTCACTCAACCTTCTTTCTAGTACCAGAACAACTTCATCTTTGATTTCTTTTTTAAGCACGGCATTGTTATTTTTCATCTCTTCCTTTAAATCTTCTCGAAACACTTTCTCAAGTTCGTCCATTCTGGATTTTAGACCTTCGACGATTTTTAAATCTCTAATTTGGTCTTTTTCTAATTTTTCTAGTTGGTCTCGTAACTCGGCCATGGTTCTTGACCTGGTGTGGGGAGGTGAATATTTGGAATCTATTTTGGTGTTGAGAAAAGTGATGAATCAATAATAACTATAGTAATAAGATTTACTATAATTTTTTTTGTGTAGTTAAAAAAAAATAATAATAATAAATATTATATTTAAATATTTTTTTATTATAAGGTGGAATAATACATTTTAATAAAACAAAGATTAATATAATAATATAAATATTATTATATAATATTTTACTTTATTAAAATTTAGGGTTTTGGTGAAGTGAAACTACTGCAAAAAATGGTGGAGCCGTGTGAGAAGGCCAGCGCAGCAGGAAGGAGGCAAGGGATATCGCGTGGAAGAGTGAAGCACGTATGGATGTATGAGGGAGATGGGAGTGGAGGCGCTGATGGAGGGAAGGAGTTGGAAGGGAAGCCGAGAGTGGAGGAAATTTTAGAGCGTGGGGGGAGGAACGGGGGTGAGATGGGCGATGAGGTGGAGGATGTGGACGAGGAGAGTGCGAAGGGGATTTGCAAATGGGGAGAGCGCAGCGTGAGGGAGTAGGGAGGGCGAGCAGGGAGACAAAATGGTGGAGAAGAGATGGGAGATGGGAGGCAGGCGGGTGGGTTGCAAGTCACATGGAGGAGGAGGGAAGACGGAGATGGGATGCGTGGGGATATGGTGGTCTGCGTAAAGATGAGAGGAGGTGCTACGGGGGCGAGGGAAGAGAGAGGTGAAGGAGAGTCGGCAGAATGGTGAAGCCGAGCTGATAGTGAGTGTGCAGGAGCCTAGGAGTCGATCTGTGAGGATAGGTGAGCCGAAACCGAGCTCAATGGTAGGAGGAGCCGAATCCAAGCTCAGGTTGAAGGAGCCGAAACTGAGCTCTAATACCAAATGTAGTGAACGTATCCATTCACTAGGTTAAGAAGCGAATCCGCCTTCCATATTTGAGATAAAAGATAATAATATATTGATAGATGATGATAAAGTTACAATAAGCTCGCCTTTATAGGGCTTGAGCAAGAATAGCGAAGGGTTACACCCTTTCGCTTATTACCCTAATAATCTATTTAATATATAAATAATAATATTAATTAAATATTCACAGCAGAACTAGTGGGGAATATGAGACCAAGAACCTTAAAAATACATTCAAGGTAGCTGCCATGCTTTTATGCAGAATATATGGAAGATACAATGCAAGCAGTTACAAGCTCAAATGGATTCCACCATTGATGTCACAATACATGACACAATATTTAATTGGGATGACACTATTTCAAAAAATATGATGCAATCCATAAAATATGCTCAAGAGGGAATCAAGCAAAAGAAACCTGAGTTTTGTATGTCATCATATCTTGTTGATTATATTCTTATTAGGAATCCTTTTCCAAAGCTCAGATGCAACGGGAATCCAAATGAAACTCTAGTATATGTGGCTTATCAAATCCTGTGGGCCCATAAACATGCTAGCTTCTATAATCAAGTTTGTGAAGAGTTCGTGATGCCATTATATATATTGATTTTTGAAGAAGAACCCCATTGTATATCAGATGAAGCAGTCACAATGGTCACCGAATTTGGAGACTACTACTTCACTCATGAAGGCACATATCTACGCACGTACGGAGGTTCTAAGAGCCCCTCACCGATGCCTAAATATGTTACACATTACATCATATTGAAGGAAATAGTGAGACAAGTTTTCATCAATGGTGTTGGAAACTTCTTGTATGAAAACAAGAAAGCCTCATGGCCACCACTCCCACTTGTAGTTGGGGCAGATAAATTTAACAAAGTCAAGGGATAAGAGGAATATGTGAAAGAACTGGAGGCTTTCACTTTGGAGAAATGGTTTTTGTCAAAAATGACAGTATGCAGAAGGTGGATCAACATTGCTTATCATGTGAGATTAATTATGAATATGCAGACCACTTCTTGCGAGATAAAGAGGTGTATATAAGAGAAAAGAATCTTACATATTTAAAAAAAAGATTTGGTAAGAAAGCAGAAGCAAGTTCCAGCCACTTAAATACATCTACAAAAGAATATTTAGAAGAAGCAACAAAGAAGAAAGCTAATGAAGAGGCTCTGACAACTGGAAATGAAAAGATGATGAAATAAGAAGATCTAGCCAAGAAGAGAGAAAAAGAGAGACAAAAGGAAGAAAGGGTTGAATTAGCATGGAATAAGGCAAAGCAGGAAAAGGCAAAAAGATGGCTGCAGAACAAGAGGAAACTAGATTACAAGAAGAAGCATTGAAGAAAAGTGAGGATGAAGAACATATCAAGAAATCTGTGGAGGCTCAGAACTTAACAGAAAGTAATGATCAACATGACATGGATATCTATAATCCTATAGATATTGATACTGAAGTACCTCTGACAGGAGTTCATCTTCCTTTGGCTGAGTTAGGAATCACACCATACACACCATCCAAGCAACACTCAGTTTCCAAGATTGAAACAATAGTTTTCGATCCGAAAAGAAGACCATCATAAAAAGAATGAAAAAGGGATTAAAGATTATTGTGCAACCATATATCATTACCAGACAAGACGTTGCGGTATTGGAAGGCACGGATAAGGATCCTAAATTCACGGCATCGGTAAATATCATTGCTGCACAAGACAATGAAGATAATATTCATAAGTTGGTGGAATATGTAGAGAAGAGCAAATGTAAAATGATTAAGCTGAAAGAAAATTTGGTGCAGGCACGAAATCAAGAGATTGAAATGAGAAGATAACATGATGATTTAGAGTTGGAGAAAGAGAAAATCATGCATACTGTTCAGAGTCTGGAGGATGAAAATGACTCATTAAATGTACAGGTAGTGATCTCAGAAGGATATAAAACTAACCTTCAAGATCAAATATGTGAGTTACAGGACAAAAAAACCCAGCTAGACCAACAAGTTGAAGCTCTTACAATAGAAATGGGAGCTTTACAATATCAAGTAGTATAACTAAACAAAGAAAAATCCAGTCCTTGGCGGAACAACTAAACTCTGCTCAAGAACAAAGACAATATTTAACACCGTTCTATGAGTGTGCTTCTACATTACAGGAAAAACTATTTCATTCCCAAGAATTGCTCATTGAGCAAACATATGAATTGCATGGGATGGTGATCATACTTGGGAAAATTTTGGAATAATCTGCAACTACAAAGAAAAAGCTCACAGAAATCTATGATAAAATGAAGAAGCTACTTACTTGAAGGAAGAAAGCTAAAGAGATTCCCCAACACCCGCCTAAGAGGTGCACTGCTGAACTAAAGTTGGACTTAGAACTCTTGGATAGTTGCTAGAAAGTGGAGAAGAAGCTGCAAAATGAGGTACAAGGTTCTATCACCAAGTGTGAGGACATTCATCAAAATATTTACAGAGCATTTGAGGAATGTCATTTACTTCCTCTCGGTGCAATTGAAGAGCTAGTACCAAAAGATAAGCGCTTGGTCGAAATGATAACTATTATGAACGAATATATCACTGCCATCAAGAGTTTGGACACTCTCATTCTAGAATATATCCAGCAGCGTATTGGACAAGCCACAATGAAGGAACATTATTTGGGAAATGGACACACTATACAACAACAAAGAGGTTGAATGCTATGTTCAAAGACTTGCCTTTCCTTGAAGTGGCGTTAAAATTATTAGAGCCACAACAATTAAATTTAATATCCTATGACAGTGGTCTTTGGGATGATTATATTCAAAGCCAAGAGAACGTACCATCAAGTTGATGTAATTTTGTATTATATTTAATATTTTGATTATTTATGTTGCAATCACAAAAGGACAAAATTGTGGAAAACAAAAGGTTTTAAGGGAATATGAAGTGATAAGTCACAATAAGGCTGAGTTTGTAAAGATAAATAGAGGAGACTAGACAACAAAGGGGATTTTGGCTTGTGAAAGATTGTACTAATCCCACTTGTGAGAAACTATTTTCTTTTAATGAGAAAGATAGTTTTTGATGGGTGAAGTCATACATGGAATGTTGCATGGAATTATATGAATGAATGTGCATAATGTATTTCTTCATTTGTTCATCAATATGCAGTAAGATCTTTCCTTTTGCTATTGGATTCTTTTAATGGTTTGTGAAACATCACATTTTTTATGAATATAAAATGTAGCTCTCTGTGTATTTATGATTAATGAATGAAATAAATGTCAATACCAAAGCTATCTTTGTGTTAATTTTATCTTGTGATTGTTAAATACATTTCTTTCAACAGCTATCTTATGGGATTGTATTAAGTAGTTTACAATCATTACTTTCTTTTAATTTCTGCTCCTTGCAAGGATAGGTTAGATAGATTAAAATTTTAGGACATCCCTTGCTTGAATGATAGTAAAGGTATGCTAAGACGAGGGGTAAGAACCTGCGCATCACTTTATGAGGCCTCTTTCTACCCATCAATCAAGTATAAGCATAATCATATCATTTAGAATTATAAATATGCATTTGCATAAAAAATAATAAAATCCAAAATAGTGTATCGGTCTATAACCGACAAAATCATCAGAAGAACACATTATACAGTATTTGGATCGTAAACCGGATGGGTTCCCTATTCCAAATAGTGGATAGTTTAATTGGGGCTTTTCATTGGGGAGAACCCCTATTGTCGACACAAGGATTTTCCAGGTGTCAACATATTTGGTGCTAGAAGGAGGGATACCAGTGTATGTATGGTAGTGGAAGTCCATTCCCTCGAGGAAATTTATTTGGGTCTCCACTTGAAACATCTCAACCCAAGGATTCGATACCCAAAACTGAACAAGAAACTAATTATCACGAAAATCCTAACTCTAAGATTGAACACATTGAAACTTTGTATGTTTCCTCCCATCAAGAAGTAAATAATTTTAGGCGGTACATAGATCTTACGTTATGAAACTTGGAGGATTACCTATAGTAACTCTATTTCCTAAAAGGCATGCTCCTAGGAGAAGAGCTATACAAAATAAGGACTATGTTCTTGTCAAATCATTGGAAGAATTGGTCTATTTATCTTTACAAGAAATACAAAAACCTATTGATTAGTTGAGACCATCTTCTCCCCACGGGGGATTCACTCAATAAATTGCTATCATAGCACGTTCATTGATGGCATCTGAAACAATACCCCTAATTTCACTGAATATTGGAAAAAATACCTTCCAAAATTGTTTTTTTTAACCCCCTCCCAATATGCCTTCCCAATTTAAAAAAACCCCTATTTTCACTAGATATTGTATGTATCAATTTTTTCATTAACATTTTTTATACCCCTTTATATTTCTACCTAGTATATTGATATGATACCCCTCTTATGACTCCACATGCATTCTACAATGCACCTTGCTTCTTTCGATGTATATTGTGGATGCACATTACTTCACCCACAATGCAATTACTCAACCACATATCATTATGATTTGCAACATCTAATGGTCTAATGAAGAGATAGGAGATCACTTCTTGTATGTCACTAGAGCCAATGCACATAGTACAACATTTAGATTGCATGTTGCAGTTCCCCAATTGCCGACTAACCCTATTGTGGGCTAGGTGTCCAATCCCCCGGGGCCTGTAACAAGCTCTAGGAGGCTAACTAAACCTCCCAAGGCCTATAATAGGAATGAGTGGTTGGGTATTCAAGCCCCCAAGGCCTATCGAGGGCCTATAACAGGCCTTGGAGGCTTAGAGCCTCCCAAGGCTATTGGTAACAACTGGCTGAGTGTTATTGGTAACAATTGGTTGTCAATGACCATTGTCTCTCGACTATGATCGACTGGAAACCCACTTCACCACGAAACCCCCTGGCCTCAAGCATTCCTCAAGATGTGATTTCCCTACGTACTGGTAAGCCCGAGCCTTGCCTCAACCCCATTTCTCATCCGGCCATGATCCTGCCATCTCCATTTGGCAAATATTTGTTAGCCCGCCCATATAAAAAAGACCCCAAAGTATTTTTGTATTGTTACATTAAATAAAAAAAACCCGTTGCCCCTTAATATATAAGCAATATAATTTTTAGGTTTTCATGAATACTTAATACCGCAATATGAATTAACGTGGTATTATATTTCCTTCTAGTGAAGCCCCCATGCTTCTCTCGAGCCAGTCTCTTCTCAACACACATAGTCACCTCCACACTCACCTCCACAATCTCCTCTATGCATTGGTCATATGGATTATAATTCTAATCAACCACTTGCTTGGATGGATAGAGGAAATTTGAATTTACCCGCTCCTTTACATGATTTTCCTAAACATCCAAAGAGGGCGTTACCTAAACTTGATCTTGGAAAAGGGATTTTTGCAAATGATCATTTGAAAAGTTTTTATCTAGCCTTAAATTTGCTAGATGTAGAACATGAAGATGTGGTGTGTCATTTATTCCCTTATACTTTCGAACCTAAAGCTTCATCATGGTTTTTTAGTTTACAAACTAGTTCAATAACTGATTGGGACAGTTTTGAAAAAGTTTTCTTAAGTAAATTTGGTGAACAACGAACCTTAGCATCACTTATGAAAGAATTACCAACTCTTAAGATGGATAAAAGGGAAAAGGTGTAGGATTTTAATCAAAGATTTACCATCGTTTTGAATAACTTCAGTGCTACCTCTAAACCTATAGAAGAGTATTTAATTGAATATTATACTACATCATTACATCCATCTCTGGCTATGTTTGTTAAGCGTTCATGTAAAAATACTTTGACAGAAAAATTTGAAGAGGCTAAGAAGGTCAAAACATATATGAATAGTATTGTAAACACGCAGTGGAAACATAATCTAAGTCTATTGCTTCCGAGAAATCATTATTGTTAACAAATCCCGAAGAAGAACAATCAAATGAGCTAGAAAATGAAGTCAATTTTGTTCAAAATTTATCCAATAAGAGAGTGGATTTGGAGAAAGAAAAGGGAGCTAGTTCATATGCAAGAAAACCTTTTAAACCTTTCTATAAGAAAAGAGAAGAAAGTCCAAATCCTCCAGCAAATGAAGCATCTATTCTTAATTTGAATGAAGTAGGTATGGACCACTTTTGTACGTTCCACCAAGAAGACCATTCCGAAAAAACTTGTCCACAATCTATAAATTCTATGACTTTTGTAACAAATCAACTTTTGGACAAACAACTCCTAGATGAAGAAGATAATGATGATATCCAATCAAATGAGGCAAGGGAGGAAAATGAAGAAACCACACTTGTTTTATGGGACTGGGCACCGAATCTTGATTTGGAAGATGAAGAAGAAATAGAATAAATTCAGAATGTACAAGCCTCATCTATTGATTATGCAACTAGGAGCAAAGGACCAATTGAATATCAAAACATATCAGTCCCAAAAGTAAAAACAAGCAATGCGGCTTCCAAAGCTCAAAATAAGACAAGTGCGGAAACTCAACCACAACAAAAGATGGCAAAGAAAAGACCTATTAATCCATTAGAAGTTTCAAAAGAGTCATCTTCTGTTACTCATAAACAAACAACCCATTCATCAAATAATTCTATTATAGGTGGAAATATTGGAGGAAATTAAAATATGGGGTATGATATCATTGAAGATATTAAAAATACCAAAGCTAATGTATCCTTATTTGAAATGTGCAAATTTCTACTGCAGAGAAAAATATTATTGGAAGCTTTTGACCTCAATGAAACAACAATTAACTATGCTAGTATAAATAAGCCGCAAGTCATCGTTGAATCATACATTGAGATTAACGAAGCTAGTATTGGTGGTAAATCTAAATCTCATATCCCACCTTTTCTACTTACTTTTGAGATTTTTAATTATAATGTGTATAATTGCTTGGTGGACTCGGGATCTTCATCTAATGTTATTCCATTGTCGATTAGTAAAAATATTAATGGACAACCAATCCCCTCTCCCTCTAGTATTATTCAACTTGATAGATCGGGTGTCATAGTAGTGGGAGAGATGGAGAATGTTTTAATAAGATTAGCTGCGGATCAAAGGGTTTTCCAATTTATTGATATAGTCGTGGTTGATATACTTGAGGATTATGGTTTGTTGCTAAGTAGAGATTGGTCAAGCAAACTAAATGGATACTTTGCTACAGATTGGTCTCACTTGCGGTTACCTTATCAAAACAAGAAAAATCAGACTAAGGTACTAAGAGAACCACATATAAAGTTCAATGTGACTGAATTGGAAGGAAGGAATGAATCGGTGAATTTTACATACTCTATATTGGGAAATTATTTTTTAGATATGGAACCCAGATGTTATCATACTGAAACTACCTGTCTTAACTCAGAAAGACAGTCTGAACTCCTTCAATTTTCACGGACTGATGAAAATGAATGTAACATAGTAGAATTAGTTATTGCCTAGATGTAAAATATGTCACGTCCTCTCCCATCAAACCGACCAATGGAGGGAACATGATGGATCCACGACGTGATAAGATTCACCTCTAAGGTCGTATTACCAAATTCATGAACATTTAAATGCGTGTGCAATGCATATTAAAGATACACAGTGGAATTGAAATAAATTACACACACAACATGCATATATCAACATATTCAACACAGGCATAACAATTAGTCATGCACAAAGATAAAATCATCTTATGCTGTTTGCAATCATTCAATTTTAACAAATCAATTGGATCATTCAAACTGGGTCATCTCATTCAATTTAGCATAATTAACAGTCATCCATAATACACAATTTTATCATAAATAACCAATAAACACTTATCTTTAATTGAAGTTGTCCAAGCAACTGGCTGTGGAGGAGAAACGTTCCACCCAACCATAGGTCTCTGTCCATCCTATATTATTTCAGCTGAGAGACCACCCTCGAGCTAGGCTATGTATCCACTAAGGAGGAACTACTTACGCTCACTCACAACCACAGTCACAATTACTCATGCTAAGCCAACACACAGTTGGGTTTGTCAAGCATGTAGGGAAATAGGGAAGGATAATTCTAAGATAGTGAGCTCAACCACAGAGCTACAAGCGTCTCAACTGATCTTAGATAGCCTTTACACCCATAATACCTACCACACACAACACAAGGAAGGTCCCCTTCTTTGCTACATAGTCCCTCAGGAGACCCTTCCCTCTAGTGCTCTTTAGGGTGGGAATAGAAACGTACATGCTCCTAGATCCACAGAGATTCTTGCCTTCACTAGGTTTATAAAGCAATTCCAACCTATGATCTCTATCCCAATGCATTTCACTCTTGGAGTTTTCCAATTTTGGCCATGTGACTCCCAAAAACGGAATTGAATTTCCCAGCTTCCAAATCTGAGTTTTCTTCCGCTGGTCTGTTCCGCTGCAATATGTGCATGGCGAGGCCTGATTCGGGAAATCCCTTGTGAAATGTCCTTGTTGCCCACAATTATAACATGTAGGAGGTCCTTAGCCCCTCCCCTTCCAGCACCACCACCACGTCCTCCCCGGAACCCTCCACCGAATCCTCCGCACGGTGGTCCGTACTACGCCTGCTGGTATTATGGCTACTGATACTGTGGTTGTGGGTATTGTTGATACAGCGGCTGCTGGTACTATGGTTGTGGATACTGCGGTGCGCCATACTGTAGTTTCCCATACTATCCTTGGTCAAATTGTGGCATCTGCATAAACTGCGGTTGTTGCTGGGCATACTGCAGCTGCTGCAGTCCCAATTGTTGCTCTTCTCCCTTTACCAGGTATGCATCCATGTTCCATTCTTACAGCAAACCGTGTGCTCTGTAATCCTTTTCGTCATGCTCCACTGATCGATAGAATTTACAATACAGACTCACCGGTTTCGACACCATCCTCTGTAAGTATATGCAGTCCTCTATTCAATGCCCCCTGGCCTGGAAAATGGGGCACCATGGTAGGCCTTCCTAGCAAAGGGGGTTCGGCGTCCCTAAATCCAAATACTGCTGAAACACTAAACAGTTATCCTTATGATGGCCTTTCATCCTACATCTGGTGCACCATACATCTGTGCGGTTATTTTTCCCTTGCTTCATGTCCTCCAGTTGGAGATTCAATGTAGCCAGTTGTGCTTGAATCTTATCCATTCCAAAACCAGTCTCTCCGATCGGCGAAGCCTTTAGTTTCATCGCGATTTCTAATGCTTTGTCTTGGTTCGCAACCTTCTGTTGCATCAATGGTCCTCTGATATGTGGTACCAGCCCGGCGATAAACCACTGTTTATGCTGCAGGTCGTTTATTGGAAAACTGACTTTCGCCATCAGTGTCCTGTATCTCTGGTCAAACTCCCATACTGGTTCATTCGGGTATTGCCTAATCTATTTGAGCTCAGTAATGTACTATCCTTCTGACTTGGGTTTTTTAAATTCCTGAGTCATCGCTGCTTTGATTTTTGCCAATGTTTTCCCTGGAACCTTAGTATATTTTATGAACCATTCCAGCGCACGGCCCCAAAAGGTCATCGCCAACTACCCTTTTTTGATGTCTTCATTTTGGACCCGCTTCACGATCCACACTGCTTCGCATAAAAACCAAAACTATTCAGGATCCTCCATCCCGCTTCCTACGAAACTCGGCATCTTCGTATCGTCCGCCATCGGGGTGTTCCTACTATTGTTACTTACTGATGCGCTACTTTTCCCACTACACGTGGGGCAGCTCTGCGAATTACTTGTGGTGTTTCCTTTAAATTGATAGGTGGCGTGCAGGGTCGAAGGTATGTGGTAGCTTACGATCCGCCCTTCTTCTGGGGTAACCTGGTCACCGCCTTCCTCCTCGTAATAAGGGAGCTCTGTCCTCTGTGGCCCTGTTGCGTAGTCTTCCCTTCCGGTCCTCTCGAGGGACTCTTCCTCAGTCCTCCTCCTCTTATCAGGATGTCGAAATATCGTTCCACTTCTCAAGGTGCCACAGTCTTCCTCAACTTCCCTTAGAAATTCGTCGTTGCTCATGTCCATCTACCTTGCATCTTTCCTAGCGGATCCGTAACCATGCAATACCTACAACCCCTGCACACCGATCTGTCTACTCATCGGAGGTCATTTTCATCATGCCCTTTTCGCACACCAGCATATTAATCCACAGGTTCAGCGACAGGACGAACCTACCACCTGGTCCCCTAAAAAATCATCTCTCCACGTCGATGTACGAACTGTTGGTATCTACTGCAAACTCAGTGATGTACCCCTCTAGGATACTATCGATCCATAAATCAACATCCCTTGATACTGTATTGTTGATTTGCTTCAGCTATTGAATTAGTTCTGGAGTCCACTGATCTGATCCGATACTCTGGTTGGTGTGTCCTATGAATGTCAACTGTGCGAGCCACTCCTGTAGTATTATTGGAAATTTGGCAAAGAATATTTCATGGATATCCGAGTATATGTGCTTTTGTAACCAACTTTCTACTGTCTCTACCGGGTTCCTCCTTTCTTCTTTCGCAAACTCTTCTGCTTTCTGACCGAACCACTCTTGGATTTCTGGCTTCGTCGGATGCCATAGCATATCCTCTTCTTCCTTCTCAGGGTCCCGGCAACAGAACCATTTGTTGACACAGGGTCTTTCGACAAGGGTTCACTATGTCGTCAACAACCCCTTATTCACCGGCCCGGAAAGGAGTTACCCTTCCTAGCAACACCCGCAAAGCAGGTGAGGTCTCACCCGAGGCAGATAAGGGTGTTGCAGGAACCAAGCTTCCACAGTTGCGAAGAAGATATGTACACGTTAACCAGAGATTACAATATTTACAACAGTCTATTTAACCAAACATTCGCATATTTATCTCAAGGCAGATTCAACAGCATATTCGCGTTAACAAACAACATGTATCAACACAAATCAACAGAAAGAATTTAAATAACCCATCATCGCATAACAACAGAATTTATAACCGAACATCTTCATTCATTAACATCAATGGAACAAAACTCGGAGGGAATAGTCAACAAAATCCAAAAGATCGCATTAATCTTCTAAACTCCGATGCCTTTAGGCTTACAATATGCTTCTATTTGTATGCTTCTATCCTATTACAAAATGGCCATGTTGGCCGACTTAGCAACTAAATATTCTAAACTATTCTTGCACTTCCTTAGACTTCACGGTAATTCCTTCTTTCGCGGGATTTGGCTTTCGTGCCTCTCGGCTTCCACACTTCCTACGGGTCTATCCCGTGCCAACATATGTTATTGTCGATACGAGTAACTGTGTTCATGAGTGGATGGAAAATGATGTTCCAAATTATTAATTTACCTTGAATCAATGTAGAAACTTGTACTTCAATTTTTCTAGTCGATTTCGATTTATCATATTTGGTAAGTAGGGCATTCACTCAGTTCTCCAAAAGATCAAAAACTACCATTAAAAAGTATTCATTCCTTGGTAGGTATAGGAATTATTTAGAAGATTCTTTCGAAGGCTTCTCTATTATAAAATGCTAGATAATTGGACTGGATGGAGATAATGTCTCCATTCTTCGCATGCAGATGGATTGGCTTGATGGTAATGAGCCACTTAACGATCTTCCAAAGATAATGGATTTGAGATTCAATCACAAAAAACATGTTTTTGAAAAATAAAGGTGTTACAGAAAAAAACTTCCTATGGCTTGGGGTAGACCACAACAGACAGATGAACCCAAGAAATCAACTCACTTCCCAACATATGCTATATAAATGTAAATGCGGATAAATAGAATAAAGGACCTACCTCAATCCAGATGTCTGATGAAGAATCCCGTTGAGATTTTGAATCACACCACTTGAACCTGCAGCTTAGTCTCAACGATAAACGCAAACAAGTGCATATGATATATAAAAGAGGTCAGCATATACAATAGCATAATCCATGATATATATATAAGCAAATGTACCCAATGATAGTAAATGATCATTCACAATATAAATGGATGAGAAAATGAGTATTTCTATTAATATGAACAAGAAGCATAAGATACAACCTCCTATCGGCAACTCATTTGAAACAAGAACTAGATCCCTCCACTTGTGCCTCCAACACTCCAATCCCCCATACAATGGCAAACAAATCCTTCACAAGATATGAAAGAGTTTGGGAGGTGAACATAAATGGTTCACAACAACTAGGATCAATGGATGTAGACTCAAGTAAGGAAAAATTTCGATAGAGTTTCAATGCTCTTCTCTTTCTCCTCTCCTTCCATGCATAATGGCTCAATATATAACCCTCCAAAGGCAAGTGAAATGTCGGATCGAGTCGTTTTACGATACATGGAGGGCCAAAGGTCACAATGGCCACTTTTTGGAGTGAAAAAGGAGATTTTACTCTCTTTTACCAATTAACTCGATGTACGCGGACTGTAATGGTGCAACCTACGTATGCGTGAGTTGCATTGAAGCAGCTCGCGTATAAGAGTAAAAATATGGGAAAAGGGTTCCAGGAGGATCAAAAATGTGGTTATGAGTCCATAAATGGATAATGGAGGCCAAGGAGTGCAAATGCTCACAAGGTGGCAAAATATGGTGTAACAGATGCCCCCTAATGTGTGAGGTCAGAGAAGGTACTACGATGGCCGAAATACATTATAAATATCAGAAGTGGAGTGATGGAGACACAAATGGTAGGAGTAGCCCACTCGTCACAATACAATGATATCTATGTGTACATATCGGTACAATACATAGCAATATGATACAATGGCCATGAATAGGCAGTATATAGTGAATACATGTCATGAATGGTCACAGCCATGACCTATATACAGTAAGATATGGTCTCCTACTGAAGAGGAAACATCTGATGCAGACCGATGGTACAAACTGCTGATGTATGAGAACAATCTCTCATAGGTACAATCACGGTCACAAGTAGCATATACAAGATACCACTGAAGTCTAAGGTCTTCTACACAAACCATCTACGGTGCATGTCCCATCAAGTGAATAAGGGTACTGATGTCGAACCTGATATGACATCATCTGATTACCGGTCATTTATGTATACTGTTAACAAACTCTCAAGATAACCCACCAATAATGAAAATGGGTACCAAGGAACTGAGTACATTCACCAAGTGCGAATAAAGGTGTTGAGGTTGAACACTTGATGAATCCATCGATCAGGGGACATTAATGAATTCACAACTGTCGATGGTGAGAGGACCTACCACTAATTATTGCAAGTCTCAAGGCACTGAACGGGACTCTAAATATCGATTCCAGAATAAATGAGTTGGATTCGATGGAATGAGATTCGCTCGAAGGAGGGCATTAATCGATCCCCCATCAATGAGCACGAGGTAGCAGCGAAGTTGAAAGATTTGGAAGAACATGATCGAACTGGACTCATAAGGGATGGCCGACATGCAATAGTCAAGATATCTGAGGAGTGGTCAAATCTGGTTGCAAGACTTCCTTTGAACAAGAGCATGAGTAGATGGATAGACTCGGGCAACAGAGACTCAAGCACTAGATATTGATATACTTTGTGATGCATGAGGCATCAATAAAGGCTCCATAATGAATGGAAGCTTAACCAGCCGATGGAGTAAGATCTGAGAAGTGAGTACAACTTCCTAAGGTCATACTAATACCTCAACCCATGATACACGGAGTGTAGATGAATGCTTTGTTCAAAGGCGACACGACAGCTACCAATAGAAGGTAGTAAAAATTTTCCCGTCCGGATTTTTGAATTATATGATTTTTTTTTGTCTCTTTCATATTCTAAAGCTTGAAAAAGAATAAAATTGCTTATGATACAACAGTGAGGGAACGCATGTCATGAGAAAGAAAACTAGTTCTAGGAAATGGAACATACCTATTCTCAATGCAAGGAAGCATGTGCGGTATATAGACACTCGGGGGGGTGTTCCCTCAAGGTAAAGTGTCATCAAGCTGTGAAAGATAAATTAAGGCTCTGCTTGGCTCGGAAGGAAAAGTGCTCAAGAAACTGGCCAATAACTAAGAAAGCGGGAGCTAGCACAAGGCTCAAAGGCAAGCAGTATAATGCAATGTATTCACGACTCAACATAAAAGGGGAGTCAATTTTCGTAAAGTTGGTCTCCTCACTCGAAAAAGTGTTAAAAAATGAGATAAGAAATCTTCTAGTCACGTATGACTAGAGTATACCTTTTTCGTAATTAATCCACAAAGGTTCGGAAAAGGGGTAAACTTATACCTAAGTGGATGTCGCTTCAAATCCTTTAACGAGTCCGAAATGACAAGTATACTCATGACCTCCTTAATGTTTTTAACGATCTCAAAGGAGAGATGGAAGAATGCTCGTCATGGGAGCAAACGAGTGTCAGGGATATGCGAGACTAGTTCCAAGCGCATGGAACAAAGCTATGCATAACGCAAGGAACATGAACAAGATAAGGTCGCTCAAGGGGTGTCTACTCCGGGTAAAGGATGTGAAATCACAAAGGCAAAGTGATACATAGCTTAACGGAAATGAGATCAGAGATGGAGGCTTATATAACGAGATAAAAGCGTGGAATTCGACATCAGGCTCATTAGCGCAAGCGGGATCAAAATAAATGAACTTGCGACTTAAATACAAAAATGGGAGCCTTATCAGGGATGGCCAGAAATATATGAGAAAGAAAGATATGAGGCTTATTCTCAAATTCATGGTAAATCTAAAAAGGCTCCCGAGCCTATGACAAAAACTTAGCATGGGAACCAAAATGGCATAAGGGTGTTGACTAGGGTGACCCATGTTAGGTAGGCTCTGCTGTTAGACTGGTGCAAAATGCATATAAAGATGGCTAACACACCAATGGTCAACAGGTTTGACCCTATGGCGAATTCGGATGGAAAAAGGTTCAAATGCATCATAACAGCGGGGAAGCCTAAACCTACATGCAAGGTTCTGAATATACCTGACATGATCGAACAAAGTGTCGAACAGGACCAGTAAGCAAGCATAATTCCAGCTAAGAATCTTGTCTCCAAGAAACATTAGTACCAAGATCATATCTAAAACATATGTAAAGAAAGATCCGATACAAGTCACCGTGGCAGAAATACTTTCATCTTTCTCAATAAGATCAAGGTTGGGAAGGAAATAAGATCTATGATGAAGGTCCTCCCAAGGTTTGTCATTGCCGTTCATGGCCTCGATAATGGCCACATCTGAAGGTAAAGTATAATCAAGGCAGTCATGTGAACAAGAGGAGTCAAATACCCATGCGGGCAACATAACAGGATATTATTCCTCTACCCCTAAAGAAGAGAGATCTGGCTCTGCAATTGCTTGTTGAATATCATGATAAGAAATCTCATTTTCATACAAGGGCATGGCCATTCCGATGTGCGAAGAGTATCCCAATGAGGAACTCATGGAATATAGAGTCCATGGATCATTAAAGTATGATGTCCGGAATGGTACAGGATGCAGCGATGAAGGAGCATCATCGAAGATGGCTTCTATAAAGGATATTGGTGCGAAAAAATAGAAAGATCCCATCAAGGAGGAATAAAAGCCTACACCAACATTCCCAGTTTCCAGCTAAGAATTTTTTATTTGAGGGACCACAGATCCCGGCGATGCTAAGATACTAGAACTAGAAAAGGATATCTGATCGACCGTCACAATATTGCCTTCGTGGGGAAATCAAATGACTCTAAAGATAGAGGATACGATCTCTCTCATAGCATAGATCCAATTCCGACCCAATAAAATATTATAGTCAAAGGGAGCATTTACCACCTCGACCTCTATAGGAACGGACCATCGAATGTAGTGAGCATGGTCATAGACTTCGGCAATGGAGGAGAGCCGAGAGCCTTCCAACAAGCTAAAGACATCACTGAAGTGGAAGCACCTTCGTCAACCACGGTACGCTTAACGATCATCTCTAAACACCTAACATGAACTTTAAAAGCCACATGATAGGGGAACCGAGGCTGAACATCAGTGACGTCAAACTTGATGACATTCGGGCTATAAGGATCCTGGACTCCCAAAGCAGATAGAAGGGTGTTACTTTTTGAAGGACAAGCCTGAAGAACCTCGATAGCTGAAATAGAACACGGGCTTTGGCCTAGATATTCAACAATTGAGTAGTTCTGAGCGGCTCAGGCATTAGTATTATGTGTCGAGCGCTTGAGGACACCTTTCGGTACCTGTGGCATAAGGTTGGGCTTCTCGATATGCAATGTATTCTCAAGTGGAGGGGGCTCCTTCCCCAAAGAAGGTTGTGGAGATCCATAATCACGCGAGCAAGTAGCAACACAAACCTCACATTTGACCATGTTTACACATCCAAAACCACCGTCATGGGAAGAAGAGGTTGAATTTTCAGTAGTCCCATGATCGGTGGTGGAAGCACCAGAAACCATATTCTGATGATGAGGAAGGGGATTTGTCAACATAGCTGGGATCTGTGCGATGTGCTTCGATGCTTCCTCCATATGAGGACACAAATGTGTAAGGTGATCCTCCAAGCAAAGTTTACAAGGAACATTCACCTTACCTCTAGGCTTACGATCCCCACCAGTATTTCCACAATCTTGAGGCGGGTTAGCGTTATCTTTCTTATTATTATTGTTCCCACCCCTACAGTTGTTCTTCCCCTTCTTCTTCGCACAAGGTTGCCGGTTACTGAATGGGTTCATCGATTGCACAGAATGTACATTGGACGACTGGGTGGAAGTGGATGAGGCAGGAGTCTGTCCAGAAGCAGACTGGTTAATAGACAGGTTATGCATTTGATCTGTAACCATATCTACAGAATGAGCACTTGCGGAACCAACAATGCCATCGGCATGCAGTCCAGGAACGGGCTTGGGCTCATGTCTTGATCGTGGTGCGTCAGGTATAATATCATATAAAATCCCAGACTGAGCATAGACTAGGTCTAACTGCTGGGCTTTAAAGATGGCTTGTTCCTCAGTCATAATTTCGGACAACGAAATGTCCTTCAAAATATAAGGGAGAAAATACTTGAGGAACCATTCCAGGAGAAACTCCAGAGGAATGTTGGCTTTTACTAACCTCTTCCGTCGGCGCCACTCTTGAATGCGATCAGAGATATACATGGCTTTATCCTGACGGAAGGTGGACAAGATTTTAGTTCCAGTGTTGTAATGAACCGACAACTGAAAGTGATATAGAAAAACCAAAGCCAAATCGTTGAAGCTCTTATATATGCCCCCAGGAAACTTGACATACAATTTCGCGGAAGCTCCCGTAAGTGTGCGTTGGTGCGTTGAAATAGCCTCAAACGGATGGAATCGTGGTTTAAGGAATTCGAGGAGCACCATAATGGAATGTGGTGATGTGATCACCTGGATCCTCACCCTTCTTCCCCTCAAAATTTGGAACATCAAAAGGGATCTTGGTAGGGACTGGGGGCCATGTATATCCGTGACATCACTAGATCGTTTGTGAGCTTAGAAAGATCAAGCAAGTTTAACCTAGTGAGAAACAACAACTGAGGCTGCAGAGCTTGAGTACAAGCTCCCGAAAGAGACTGACTTTGCGAAACCAAGGATGAGACTGTGTACATTGAAGTTGACACCTGAGGTGGCGACAAACTTTGATAGAAACCATGACCCTGACTGGAAGTATAATGTGCTCCTCCAACCTGAACCATATGAGGATACACGGGCACATGCATAGAATGAGCTCCATAGGAGGGGATGGTATAAGGGTCAAACCTGGCTGAATAATTATAAAAGTTACCTACATAAGAATGGGGTATCATATAACCACTTGACGCAGAAGAACCAACCAAGTGAGGGCCATAAGAAAACAGTATGTTCCCACCCCAGGGAAACGAAGAACTAGGAGGAGGATTCAGAATCATATAAGCATTCATAGGCACAGGGACATGCATAGAGGCATACGAGTTAATGAATGGGATATAAGTCATAGATCTGATGCCTACCATGAAACCTCCACTAGAGAACGGATTCACACTAACACTAGGGGCTGGTGCAGGAGGAGGCCATCCTCCAACATTTAGAGAAGAAGGAGGAATGTGACCACCACCGAACTGATAGGAAGTAAAAGGGGGTGTAGTGCCCCCAACCCCAACGCTAGAGCTAGCGTGACTACCAGACATGGAGGAAGTAATATTCAACATAAAACCGGACATACCTAAGGTAAACAGATCTAAGGTCGTGGAGACGGATGCAGAACCAAAACCAGACACACCCATAGATGAACCATACAGATGACCTGATGACCATGTATTGTCAAATGTTTTCCTACTAGTGGGTTGGATGTCCGAAACCCATGAGGAGTGGTGTGTAATGAACCTCCCTCCCGTTTAGTCCTCGGAGAGTATACGTGAGGAGGGAAAGTTCTTTTCGTGCCAGCAGATGGAGTCGTGGGGACTCCCAACGTGCTAGATGCAAAACTCATAGTGGGAGCTCTCTGAAGTTCATAAGATGTGAATAAAGGACCAGCGATAGTCCTCCGACGTCTCTTGTGAAGAGACTATGATGGATCGCTAGCTGGTAAACTAGCCAATCGACGAGATCAACGGGGATCCAGATCTCGATCCACGATGACTTCAAAGAGTCATCAAATAAGCATCTCGTAATGGCCTACTAAATCGTCACAGAGCACACACCTAAAAGAAACCTATAGCCGAAATGCACACAATAGAGGAATGGCTCAAGGGACCTCTCGACACTACAGCCGGTATGTCTCTCCTAGGCGAGGCCTGAGACTCCCAAACTATAACCAGAGGTAACAAAATCAGTTATAAGGCACCTCATACTTCAATGTGCGAACAAAACTATGTTGTCTGACCCCTATCTGACTCAGGACACTCACAAAATAACCGATGAAAATTCCCTATGTGATACCTAGGTATGGAAAATAAGGTCACCACGTATAACCAATGCTCAGGCGAACAGCGCAGTTGGGATCTGCCGTATGGGAAGGGTAGCTAAGCTCGAAACTCAAAAGGGTCAAATCCCTCAAGAGTCCCCAGATACAAACAAATCTTGGAAATATCTTCCACGTTCAGCAAGTATTGAAGGGCTATCTCCGCAACCTACTTCCCGTGACCCCGTGCTTAACTCTAATGTGAGTAGAGCCTCTTGAGAACACCGATGTATACAATGGGTTTCACCACTCCCTGGTCAGACACATAAAGTTTGTTTGATAGTCTTGGATCGTTTACTCTCAAAGGTTCTATTCCAAGACTCTACAACCTATACTTGTTGGTGCACCCTAGAAAAGAAAAACATTCTATTCAAATTTTAATTAAGCGTTAATTTTAATGGATGTGTTTACTCAAAGGTATATGGTCGTGAAACTAGTGGTATGAAATGAATCAATAATGCACACCCACAAACACTAGACTCATCTACCAATAGAAATATGTATGCCATTAAATGGAAGTCAAACCAAAGTCTCTTTTCATAAATAAAATGCAATTTCTCTATAATATTTCAAGCTCAAACAAACCCTAATGAAGTCACAAGCACTCCAATGCAAAATGCAAGTGCAAAATTCAATTTTTTTTTTGTATTTTCAAAATAAATGAAAATGCAACTAGAATCAATACTTTTCAAAAAAAGAATGCAGAGAATGCATTGCAGATAACCCAGCAAACCCAAAAAAGAAAGACTCAACTAAGCCAATGAGCTATAAAAAAACCAAATTCTCAAAAACAAAGAAAGAGGAGCTTCTAGTCACTAAAAGAGGAAAGGAACAGTCAGGACATAGGCCCAAAAAGACTCAGGAACACCCAGAACTCACCCAACATCAACCAAACACCAAAAATAAGTTTAAACCGGAGTTGTACGGGACTGTTCAATAAACAGTAACGTATGTATGTGGGTTGTAGAAGGAAAAATAGCGTATTTACGCGGGTCAAACACAGCTAGCAAGCATACAGGGAAGAGAAGGTGAACAAACAGAGCATTAAAGGCCGAGAAAAATTATGGTTTTTCTACACAGATCCTAACAACCTACCAGCGACACAGAAACTCAAAAAGAACAATGAAATAAGACAAGGAAAAGTTTCCCAAAAGAACACCCCAAAAACGAAGGCTTTTCCCCAGCGGAGTCGCCAATTCTGTTACGGAGAAAAACTTCCTATGGCTTGGGATAGACCACAACAGACAAATGAACCCAAGAAATCAACTCACTTCCCAACATATGCTATATAAATGTAAATGCGGATAAATAGAATAAAGGACCTACCTCAATCCGGATGTCTGATGAAGAATCCCATTGAGCTTTTGAATCACAACACTTGAATCTGCAGTTTAGTCTCAACGATAAACGCAAACAAGTGCATATGATGTATAAAAGAGGTCAGCATATACAATAGCATAATCCATGATATATGTATAAGCAAATGTACCCAATTATAATAAATTATCATTCACAATATAATTGGACAAGAAAATGAGTATTTCTATTGATATGAACAAGAAGTACAAGATACAACCTCTTGTCAGCAACTCATCTGAACCAAGAACTAGGTCCCTCCACTTGTGCCTCCACCACTTCAAACCCCCATACAATGGAAAACAAATCCTTCACAAGATATGAAAGAGTTTGGGAGGTGAATATAAATGGTTCACAACAACTAGGATCAATGGATGTAGACTCAAGCAAGGCAAAATTTCAATAGAGTTTCAGTGCTCTTCTCTTTCTCCTCTCCTTCCATGCATAATGGCTCAATATATAACCCTCCAAAGGCAAGTGAAAGGTCATATCAATTCGTTTCACGATACATGGAGGGCCAAAGGTCACAATGGCCACTTTTTGGAGTGAAAAAAGGAGATTTTACTCTCTTTTACCAATTAACTCGATGTACACGGGCTGTAATGGTGCAACCTGCGTATGTGGGAGTTGCATTGAAGCAACTTGCGTATAAGAGTAAAAATAGGGAAAATGGGTTCGAGGAGGACCAAAAATGTGGTTCTGAGTCCATAAATGGATAATGGAGGCCAAGGAGTGCTAATGCTCACAAGGTGGCAAAATATGATGTAACAAAAGGATTCCAACATTCTGGGATCACAGTGTTGATATATTTGTGTCGTCCGAAGGCATGGTGATTTCATTATATGTTGGATGTAGATTTGTCTGTTCAATGAACATGTCAAGAAATAGGGTGCTTATTTCAGGCGTTCAAACAGCTTAGCAAGAATTGTACATGAAATAGTTTTTTAAATTTGTTTCTCAGCAAAAAGTTATTCTTTGTTGTTGTTTTTCTAAGAAATATTTGTTTAAGAATTTTATTTTTCCTATTTACTTATTAAAACTTGAACTATTTTTATTTTCTAGAATCACATATAAATGTTGAATACAATAACACATCAGAGCAATCTTCTATTAAGAATGGAAATTCTAAGAAAGATGATTGGTGTGATATGTAATCTACTAAAATTAGCAAACCACTGGAATGATCAAGAAAAGAATATTGAAGACAAAGAAGAAGGTAATTTTATATGTTTGAATCAATGTAGTTCACAATTTAAAGATTGTAAACTTTTTTCAATGGTTTCTAATCGGAAATGTTTAGTGGCAATACAAGCAAGAAGCATGGAAATAAAGAAACAATATAATCAGGCATAGAAGTTGGATCTAGTATAAATGATCACCCATCCACCCTTAACAAATCATTGAAAGGTAAGAAAGATAATGATTGTTCAAAAGTCCATCGGAAATTGTAGAAACTATATCATGTAATATATGACACATGCTTCTTTGGTGCAAATTCATATAAGAATGTGACATTACTGATATTAGAATTGGAGGATTTTTTATTTAGTCATAAATCCTCTACAAAGGCAAAAGAAGTATCAGATAATATAAATTAAGAAAATAATTTTAAGCACAAGTCAAAATTGTATCAATCATGACCACATGCATTATATTGGAATTATGAATGAGCAAATTCCATGTTGGAATCCGATCAACCAAAAGCATAAGTCATGGGATGTTTTCACTTGAGAAAATTCTTGGAGCAAAGAAAAAAGATATTGAGAACCAATTTCAATTTTTTGGTTTGTTGATAAATGTACTAAGAATAATGACGATAAATACATCAAAAACTTGGAAACATTTTGGAATAAATTTGCAGAATATTTCTCTAAGAGGAACACAATAATGGTTGTCTTAGAGGGTGATGAGGAACAAGGGAATCCAATTCAAAGTTGCATTGTGGAGAATCCTTACGATATATATCCTCTAAAGATGAGAATAATCTGATAAAAGGACTATGGCAGAGCCTCAGTAAAATAGATCCAAAATATGACGTCAAAAATTTTCTTGTTCCTTCGAGGATTTTTAAAAATGTGCAATAAACTTCAAACATGATATAATTATTGAAGCAATTGTTATGTACATTAATTATATATTTTGTTGAGTTAGTTCATTATGGTTAGTTATTTTTAGTTTAATGGGTTCTATATGTTATTGGTTTATTTTTTATTTTTGTTATGTATTGATTATATCGAGTAACACTTCAATTTAATTACATATTGCATTATGAAACAATTCTCTAATTTAATGAATTATTTATTATCTTGTTGTATTTATATGTTTAGATATGGTTTTTGTATGCAGTATGGACATCAACTCCAAAGAAATTGTTGTTGTTGGGAGTAGAGGGATCGTTGTTTGGAGTTCGAGTGTTTATTGGAGTAAGACCAAGCTACAAACAACGTGATTTTGTGCATGACTATTACAATTATTATGCATGCATGTTTACTTGTGATATTATCAATGTTGCACAAGATCATTTTGGCATTGGTATGTGGTTTACTTATTTAAATTGCACGTAAATAAGAAACTTCAAGGGTGAATTTGAATGTATAAAATATGGTAAGTTCTTATTTATTTGGGGTAGCCAACATTGTATACATAGTATGTACTCATGACCTAAGTATGCATATATTGGTGGATTACAACATATTTACAAAAAGATGTTTAAATATGTACTTATCTAGTATGGAGATAACTATGAAAAATCAAACATCTTGTTTATAGATGAGAATCAATACCAATCGGAAGACAATAATTAGGAGAACTGTTTGAAAATGCCATCAAGTTGGACATTTGATGGTTCAAATGAAAGAGAGAGAAATATACAAATAAAGTTGTGTTCACTTCTGAATCACCTTGGGCCTCGTCGAAACATTAAGAATTGGTTTAAAACTTTCAAACTCTATGACAAGAGTGAGGAGAATTGATTTATATTGTGATATAGTATGGCATTTAACTATTGATAAAAATGGAACAACCTAAAACAATTCTATGTATTTTGATGAAAAAAATAAGTAAGAATGAAACTATATAAGTGATGATCTATTTGAATAATTGCATATCATATTGGTAATAAATATACTTGCTAATTTTGCAATGTAGAAATTGGAATATTAATGAGATTGTGTTGTATTTTTTAGTCCTCGAAGGGGATCATATATGTATCATGGAGCACCTATTAATTTGGGTCTATAGACTATTTTTTTTTCTCAAGCTATAGTTTGAGTATAGTGTTAAATATATTATATTAAATCTAATTATTAAAAATATATTTTTTTTCAATTTTAATTGGCTGCAAAAACACTGATGTCATCCTCGTTTTTCCCCTCCCTGGGCGTGGCGTCAGGATGACATCACATTCTGAAGAGTACAGGCATGGCAGGCTACCCTAATTTATGTCCATAATTACTACCAAGCACGGGCGTCCATCCTCTCTCAATTTTGTGAATGCTTTTTAGTAGCAAAAACAACAATGTGATGGTTTTGAACATCCACACTACTGAAGGTGTCTTATTCCCAGGCACCGGCGTCCAGCCTGTCTCGATTCCGTGCACGCTATTTAGTATCTAAACAGCAGTGCGATGGTTATGAACGTCCACACTGCTCAAGGATCCTGACATTGTTTAAATCATAAAAGCGAGGAAATTGGCCTTACCAACCTGATCGTCTTGACACTGATGGAAATCATCGCTAGACGGCATGCATGGGGTTACCTGCTCACCCTAGCACTAATGGTAATCAACGAAAGGAACATGCAACAATCCACATGACTTGTTCCTCCATCAAGCTGCAGTCCAAGTGCATGCAGTTGACAAGGATTTACATGTCCTCCAGCTGTGGTATCAATATCTGATCCAGCAGAGGCATGCTCAGCTATATAATGCAGTTTTCCAAGGAAGTTTTGCTTTGTCGAATTCAACTTGGTGGAGAAGGCCCTGGCAGTTTTGCTTTGCTGAAATGAGGGGTGGCCCCTTCCATGATTCACAATTCTATTATGTTTTCTTCATCTGTCGGCTCATACAGTGCTTCACATGTTGTCATTGTTAGTTCATGCTTATGTTCTACATCATTGTTAATCTATGCTTATGTTCTACTTGTCCTCCTTCCTTTCCTTGCCAGACTATGGTCTACTAAGGTGTCTTGGATGGTGCTCCACTCCAACGTTGCAAGGCGCCGAGGATGAGATACCCAAGCTTTATTCAAATAACCAACTATCCAGGTTGTACTCTCTGGAGGCCCATGGAGTTGTTGTTTTGTTGGTTTTCTTTTAATGTCATGAGTCACATCTTTCGACTCAAGTTGAGAAGTGATGAGAAGTGATGCATAATAATTTATTGTGGGTTTTCCTCTCTAGTTTTCCCTTCCATTGTGATACCTCTCTCTCTCTCTCTATATATATATATAAAGTTGTTGGTGAGATCCCATCCAAAGCTATCCCTT
Source organism: Larix kaempferi (assembly GCA_027924585.1). NCBI lineage: Eukaryota > Viridiplantae > Streptophyta > Pinopsida > Pinales > Pinaceae > Larix > Larix kaempferi. The sequence continues at coordinate 2,364,221 of BSBM01000809.1, read as the reverse complement.
CCATTGTGATACCTATATATATATATATCAAAAGTTGTTGGTGAGATCCCATCCAAAGCTATAACAAATAATCTACAAACGAATTAATTCTAGAGACCTCATGACTAAGAAATCATACCATTTAGGAGAAGACGAAACCACTGTGCATGGGTCTGATCTAGCTTCTCTCTTTCGGGGTAAGGCAAGCAATGGCTTCAACGGGTTAGAGGATTTTATCAGAGGGAGGCAGCCTCAACCCATATGGATCGTAGTGAGATGGACAAGGAATCCTAAACATGAATGTGCATTACTTGGAAATGGTTTTATGCATTTCCTGTGGGAATACATTCCCTCACTTAGAATCTCATAGATAGTCTAACTCAGAACCTCATAGTAGAATTCAGTTAAATCAGACAAGAGTATAACACAAGGACAACTGCGTCAAATTTCTGCATTGACATCCATAAAATAAAGATTGTCACGTTTGAGTGACGAATTTTTCTGTTGCTACTGATATTACTAACAACAATTGATATATATACCTGCTTTGTAATATTGAGAATAAGATCATCATTGTCAGGCTTAATGTTTCCATCTCCCGCTTGCACAAATTTGTAGGAATAATCGAGGCTCGGTGTTTTCATAACATCTTGAAAAACTTTCCCGCAGAATTCAGTGAACTCCGTCTTCCAAGGCACGCCTATTATCAATTCTGTTTTGTTGTGAGAACTAGAAGTTGGGGATGTTGCAGGGAAATTTTGCAGTGCATTTAAATTCTGTGATAATCATAAAAAGAACGAAGGAAACTAACATACTTGCCATAACAATGTGTTTATTGTGTTTATTATTGAGATCCTTTAACTAAAAATCTAAGGTTTGTTGAATATGGAGATTCTCTGAATCCAGTGGATCCTAAACACTGAGCTACCACATTTAATGCTCTAAAGCTCAATGCTTAGCTTTCATCAAACGATTCGAAATACCTGAAAAAAAGTCAACAATAGATACCCAAACAATGTGGAGCATGGAGGAAATGATTCTGTGAATGTTGCAGCATGGTTGGGCTCCACTTTAATGTGACGAAGTTACTTCACCGACGTGATTCAAAAAAATATTGAAGCATATTTTTTACATCATATTTATATGTGATTAGAAAAATAAGGCCAGCTTGATCTTCCATATGTGAAAAATTTATTGATGAATGTTATGAGAAGCTTCCACAGCCATGAAATATTTTATTATTTTATCATACTAAGGAAAAATGTAATAGAATAATAACTCGAATTTTATTTGGTATATAAAAAATGTAATAAATAATAATTCAAACTTTAATGTAATAGAATAATAACTCGAATTTTATTTGGTATATAAAAAATGTAATAAATAATAATTCAAACTTTATTTGGATCTATTAATCTACAAATCAGTGTAATTGGATTTTGTGATATATGTGATTAGAAAAATAAGTTCAGTTTGATCTTCTGAGAGTTAAAGAATTATTGAAGAATGTTATGAGAAGCTTCACACTCATGAAATGCCTTATTATCGTTATCATACTAAAGAAAAATGTAATAAAATAGTAATAACTCGAACTTTATTTGAATTTATTAATTCACAAATATATTAATTTATTTGTATTTCGTAAGTATTTGAAATATATTAATTTGGGTTACTTAGAAATTATTCTAAATATAATTTAATTTTTAATATGATAAGGATGGAAAAGATTAAAAATATTAAATAAAAAAAATTATATATATATATATATATATATATAAATTTAAGTAAAATAAATATAAATTTATATAACAAAATAAATAATATAATTTTTAATCACTATTTGATAGTTATTAATTGTTTATTAATATTATTTTTAATTTTTCAAACTTTTAACGAGGTAAGGAATTACATATTTTTGTTTAGAATTTCTCACCTCAATAAGAATATGAGTGTGAGAATGAAAACACACTTTCTATTATGATATCTAATCTTAATTTCAATTTTATTGTTACAATACATACTTGTGTAACCTTCCAGTTTATCAAAATTATGGTCATCTAGGAACTTTCTTCTCAAAAAGTTTAGGCACTTAAAACTTTTTAGGCACATAAATAAAGTAAACCAACTTGTTCCTTTATTTTTATAAAGATTGGATAAAGCAAAATGAGAGTTAACCATAATCATCATCATTATTAGCTAGGACATTTTAAAATAAAATGATTTTCATTTTCAACCCTATTAATATCACAAAGATTACAAATTATACATTGAATTAAATAAGTAAATTTGTAATTTATTCTATATTTTTTCTTTATTAAATCTTATTCATTAATAATGTTTCCTTACTTTTTATATATTTTAGTATTTTTCTTAAATTTATTTTTTTAATTTAAAAATAATTTATAATCAAAATGCTAATAAAAAACTTCCAAAAATATATAAAAACTTCTTTTCATATTTAAAAATAAATGAAATATTAAAATAAATATAGAATGATTATTTTCCACATATCTAAAACAATTATATATTTATATATTTTCTATATTATTAATTTATGTAAACAAATAAAAATATCAAAATTACTTAACAACTAAAAAAATTAAAATCCTATCAATAAACTTATATTTGAAACTTAAATTCAACTTATATTTGAAACATAAATTCAAAAGCACATCAATATATGATATGACCTCAATCTTAAAATCTATTTTACATAAATCATTTTAGTCATTGTGATCAATCTTACTACATGCGGTGATATTTACCCACCATAAAAGTGTTCATACAATTGCATGATAGCATCTCACATATATTAGAGGAGTTAGAACACGATTATATTATACATGGTTGTAGTGTTCTATTTTGCATTCCATAGGTTAAGAAAATTAAATACAATTCTTGATTCTATTTTTGTGTTCTCCATTCTTATTTACAAAAAATAATTTATTAAAACAATCTAACTCATCACCACATTGAATAATTGTGTTATTTGAAATTGTAAAAGTTTGTAGGGACCCTCCTTTTGAACTTACTTAAAAATTATTAGAAACTTAAAACACAATATAACCATTATGATGCATAATTATTAATAAAACTTGTCAAATTCGAGAACTAACAAAAACACAATACCTGAATCTGTTGTTGGAGGAGTAGTTGTCGTTGTCAGTCCGATCCCGCTTTCCCTTGACATCCGCTTCGCTCGTTGTGCCCCTCCAGCAGAAGCTCGTTTAACCATTGGCGAAGCAACCGTTAGCTTCACCACCCAACCATAGGCTCATGCTTTCAGTCGCATGGCCTCCCCCGAGCTTTGGGTCGTAGAGCTCACACACTCACTTGGGAAACTCAGCTTGGGATTCCCCCCCCACCAAAGTTTCCATCCAAACCCTCAATAGCAGCAAGTCGTGAAGTAACTCAAAATTACGATAGTCATCCAGGGTATGAGTCCTTTACCCATTCCCAAAGCCTTCCTTTTAAAGGAACATTCCATGTGACACATGTCGCTTCATGCATAAATACATGTTTTATTAAATTTCCAATTTAATAATACTCACCCATCCATGTGTCAGTTTTTCTAGGAGTTGCACCATCATTCCTAAGATTGCTCATGTTTGTCCCCTAGATATTTTACTTAACTCCTAGTTTTGAGGTGTAAGTGGAGTTGACTAGGAGTCCATGCTTAGGATTCTACTTTGCTCCTGAAATAAGGATTTATATTATTTTAAATGCTCAAAATATTATTTTATGTGAAAATGCCTAAAGTACTCAAATGCATTTCTAAGTAATGTTCTAGGTGCAAACTTATATGTTTTTATGCAGTTAAGTTTAACAAGCATTTTCACTAGGACCCCGGTGCCTCACCGTTGGGCTTCCCCGTTCCTTAATTTCATTTCCCCGACATGGCACCACTCCGTCGGGTCCAGCCATTCGTAGTTTCCATTCTTCGGCAAGGTACCACGTCATTGGGTCCTTGCATCCACTCTTTCCGTTCTCGACAGGGTACCGCACCGTTGGGCCGTTCTGTCGTCATCCTTTCGTTTTGACTTAGGGGAACTTCATGTAGGGATTTCAGGAGCCGTTACCTTCTATCCTCCGTCTACACGCTATTAGGGACTAATGGCGCTGAGGAGTGAGTCCGTTCTCACTGTGCGCCCCCCAACTCGTACGTGACCAGCTCCATCGTGGCCCACCTCATACGCCCTCACACTTTCCTCTTGAGCAAGCGGATCAATGCTTATCTGCTCAAGCGTGGTATTCCATCAGAAGTCGACATCGTCGTCGCTATCCCTGTGTGTGATTTACCCGTACTCTACGACCCTTCATATTCCTTTTTGTGTCCGTCGGTGAACCGTTTCACCTGTCGCTACACACATTTCTCACAAACGTAAATTAGTAGCAATGTCCTCAATAATTACAATTTGATTTATAAATCTATTTCTTCATTAAGCATCTATAGTTTACTCAATCGTTACTCATTCGTCTAATCACATAATCAATTGCACAACTAGTCGATAAGCATCATTCATATGTACAGTTTTCATATCAAAGTTAATTGTTAAACAACATGAAATCGTCCATTCACAATAACTACCCAAATGCACATATATCAATCAATTGTAATCATAAATATACTCAAAATAAAATCATAGGGTTATTTTATTAATGTTTCAAACAGTCGCGTCACTCAGCAGGTGCCCTTAATGTCTACAGTAGTCTAGGGGCACTACACCGGTTCAAATAAAAACTAGTACTTCATTATTCTAAATAGTTAAGGTACCTAGGCGGGCATTACATACACCCCCTCTTAATAAAACTTCGTCCCGAAAGTTAAGTCTCATGTGCTTCCACGGTGAGTTTTCACTTCCTTTTCACATTCATTTCTTCAACATATTCACAATCGATAATAAAATTTCATTTCTTCTTTTCTACCCTCATATAAGTATAAGCCGCATAATTGGTAGTATAACTAAATCGTACCTTTCGTAATGTAGTAATCCCCACAACAGTTCTTTCCTGACTCACTAATTGTAACCGGGATTGAAATCGTCTACAACAAATTCTTTCAATTCAACAAAACTATAAGTATATTATTTACGAAAATACTGAAAACACTGACATATTTCAACATAAGGGATAAAATATTCAATTCCAACTTCTCCCTTTTCTATAATTACGTATAACTATCACATGTTCAAAAAAATGTCCGAATTTCAAAATAAGAATTTACCCTTCCCAATTTTGTCCTTCAATATATTCCTTAACCATTACTGAACTAATCTTACATGCAACCTCTCTCTCTCATACTCCAAAGTATAATTAAATACTAGAGTGCCATTTACTTAGTATAGCTAAAAGTATAATCTCAGATTTTTATAAACAAAGTCATGTAAGGTTTTCTTCTCTTCCTATTTTAAGCACAGTTAAGATTCTATAATACAAGTAAGTTTATCTTCTCTCTTTTCACATTTCAAAGCACGATTACAAACTAGTAGTGCATACCTGCGAAGCCATTGCCCTGATTTCAGAAAATAAGCATTTACAATCAATCGATAAAATTCGTGACGCATAACCCATCATCAAAGTATATGAACCCTGAATATTATTCAATCTTTCATACTAGCAATTTTAGAGGAGAATAATTCTAACCTGTTCGAGAAGTTGGAAGTATCTTTGCCGAAGGGAAAAAGTAAAAACCATAGCTCTGATTTTTTTCACATCGATATCCATGCATCGCTCATCGTAAGTCACAAAAGACAACTCCTTTCTTATAGTATAACATAAGAAATTCTATAAGACTAAGATGTAATATATTAATATTTAAACATAAGGCAAGTAATATTATTTTCATAGGATACATTCATAAAAGCCTATTTTTCTTAATGTTCACAATAATATATCAATGATGTATTAATAAAGGCTCCCTATTTCTCGTTTGAAGGAATGCATACATAATCCAATAGCACATACCCAAAAAGAAGGATTTTCTATACATACAATATATGTATATATTATTGATGCACCTCCTTCTTTTACTTATTGAAGATATTATATACATGAATATTTCAATGGTGCATTTATGAAGACTATTTTTTTCTATTGAGATACTACATATATAATCCAACATACTTACTTATAAAATTATTCTAATGACATCCTTGTAATGGACCATCTATCATCCTTAAATGTTAACAAGCTTTTCGAATGTCATCCTTTATAAGGATTGACTTCAATGAAGTTTTTTTTTATTATTTAAGAAAAACTTTAATACTTTACCAACAGATATTTAATCTTCATCTATGACTAGAACATCCCAAACACTCATTGATATCCAATTCAACTTTACATTTAAGGAATTCTAAATATTCTTTTTGAGAAAGATAAGATTCATTTAATATTCCACACTCTTTTCATTCAAGGTCTTTATAGTAGCTAAATTCAACCTATACTATACATGTGTTTATATTTCTAATTACATCTATAACACTATACAATACTTTCCTTTTTCGAAGACATAACCCACAACTTGGATAATACATTTCTAACAACATAGGTAATGGTATTCGATCTTTCCTTTTGTAAAGTTATAAATCTATAATTCAAATGTTTAATTATGTTTCCAAATGTAGTGACCATTGTCCCCAGTGAGTGATTTCATGTATAAAAATAACTTCTAGTATTTAAAAATATGTTAGAGTATAAGTTTTAGCTTTATAACTATATGTTAGAGTTGCGGTTTTTACTATTCTTGTTGTTTTGTCACATTGAAAAACATGTTACTTGTGTTGCTTTGAGCACCTAAGTGGGCCTAATGGTTAAGAACATGTGTTATCTTTGAGGAGGTCACAGGTTCAAAACCGGCGGGGGGTAGGGTTGCTCATTGGCCCGCTGTGACAAGGCTCGAAGGGTAGGCGACCCCTGGGATAGAGGCTCTCCCTTGGGATAAAGGGTCTCGGGACGTCTCGGCCCCTGCTGAGTCACAAGTTTCTGGTATATCTGACTTGCGGGCTGTTGGATATACCCTTGGAAGGTTGCTGTTCCCATGGTTAAAAAAAAAAAAAAAAAGTAACCATGTATGTTATATGTCATTGAAAATATTCGAGAAAGTATTAAATGATGGAAGTATAAATGAATATGATATGCAACAATAGAAGCTCCATATTCTGTTACAACAAGTTGCTCAGGCGAAGCTCACCATATTCGATTACAACAAGTTGAAAGAGAAAAAGGTAAGAATAGCTACGATAATTTGTGTCTAATTTTTAATTCAGTTACGAAGGTTGTTTAAGTCTGAAGATATGAAGAGTAAAGCAAATTCATTGGTTCTACAGTGAAGTAATTTGCTTTCTCCGTTTGATATCTGGACCACGATAAAGTAATTTCCATGGCATATTTAGTTATTTAGAGTAAATATGTTTGCTTAGGTTGGTTGGATGTTTATTGCAACATAATATTTAGGTTACACGGAAGTAAATTGCTTAGGCTTCGGTGCTTTAACGAGGGATTCTTTATCATGGCTTATACGAAGAGGTTCATGTTGGAAAGGATTTTATTTGTATTATTCTTTTTTAACATTTTTCAGCAATTTTGAGTGGTCAAGGATGTATAGGACCGTGTATAGGTGTTAAAACGAGTGAAATAATGGTAGATTTAAAGTAACCTTTAATTAAAAAAAACTTGTACATAAATGAGGAAGCTATGTACTTAAATTAAGAATAATTGTATGCGGCCGAGGAAGAGGAAGAGGAAAGAAAAAGATTTGTTTTATCATTAGTATGTCCATGGATCCATCTTTGATGAGACAAACTGATATATACATTTTTCCTTGCAGAAAAGAGGACATTATTCTACAATCATACTACACATGCCTTTTCCTATGTATCCTAATTAATTTTCCTATGTATCCTAATTAATTTTGATGGGAAAGAAGGAGTTATACTGCACTATGCTTCATGAGAATGCAAGAATATTCATTTCCGGAGGAGGTGCCTGAGCTTAGCTTTCCTGTTATACTTTTAGAAAGACTTTTATCATCATCTTTGTTGAATCTATTTTTTTTATTCACTCCTATTGCTGTGGTTGCAATGTTCTTCTTCACTTTTGTTTCTGATTCTCTATACATTGGCTCTATGCCTTCCTTTCTGCTGTTGATTTCGTCTTCTTTCATTTCCCTATCGTTTTCCTTCGTATTTGGCTTATATGCAATTTGTTCTATACCTGTCTTATTAGATGACCTATTTACGCAGCTTGAATCGGCATGCTTTGGTTCAACAACATCACCTACTATTTTAGCAACTGGCCCATTGATATCAGAATAATGGTTTTGAGAGCTATAATCTAATCCCTCGTCATTATTTTCGTTCGAATCAAAATCCTGTGCAAACTGTTTGGTAGAGATGAAACTGTTGAGGGGTGTCAGTGGTGGAAGTCATAGAAACATTAAGTATCTCCTTGGATTTGATCCCGCATCCAACTGCAGCAGAAGTCTGAAGAACAAATGCCTAGGTCACAGTTTAAACTCGAGTTTCTGTGTAAAGTGGACAAAGTTCTATGAAATTGGCTGGATGTTGAACAACATTATATATTTTGTGAAACTTGTTTGCATTGTCTATTAAGATCAAATTGTATAGAATTTCGAAAAATCCATTTTCATGGTAAGATTGATATAGTTTTGAAAATGGAGGCTATGAGGAGGGAAATTTCCCAAAGATGAGGTACATTTTTCCTTTGACTCAAGAAAAAAAATTATGAGCCTTAATGAACAGTAGAAGAGATTTTTACTGTTCATGCATGTACAAGACAATATTAAAAACGATATCAATTAACAATAAAAAGCAGTTAAAGAAGAACATGTTTACAGATCTACTTGCATATGTATGCAGAGAAAATATAATCCCATTTTATACAGTTTGATTACATTTGCATTTTTATTTTAAGACAATGGATTCCACTACATGTTGCGTGTTTTTATTCAATAGAAAAAAATTGTTTTCCTAGAATACACGTTTCCAGCCAACATGAAAGCAATCCCAACAGTGAACATGTCTCCAGAAAATTTGCACTTGTATTGGAAAGGTCCAAGGATATTGTTGAATTATTTTGAGTCATAAGTCACTTGCTCTTCTCGGCATTCAGTACATTTGCCACCACATTTGCAAGGATTATTGTACATCTGGTGGACATGCAAGAGATCAGTGTTTTCTGGTTCACTGTTTTCCGTTTCAGTGGTCTCATCTGTGTTCTCTTCATCTGATGCTGCTATATGCATCAAGTTGTGTTTTCTTGGAGGGGCTCTTCTGGGTATTCCTCTGAGATTATCATCAAAAGGTTCCACCTTGGGAAATACCTTTTCTCTGTTAGACCAAGTGCTTGTTCCTTTCTGCTTCCTCTGATAATCTTGATTTCGTTTGTAGCATTCAGAAGCAGAGTGGCCTTCTTTGCCACAATAGAAGCATTTCATTTTTCTTTTCTCTGGCTCTTTTCTTGGGTCTGGAGGATACTTTTCCTTCCATCTGCTAGCAGACTTTCTTTTATACTTTTTTGTTTTATGGCCGAGGTGATGTTTGTGAGCTTTTTTGGGATGCTCAATGCCAAACATCCGGCAGACTTCCCTACCGCCACGAAAAGAGACCGAGTGGGAGAGGTCTTTATCGAGCTTTTTATTTTCACAATATTGTAGGAAGATTTTTTCTGCAGCATCTCTGAATTGGCCCCATGTGTGGAGAGACAGATCTTCTTCAAATTTATCGCGCAGGAGTTCCCGGAATCCTGAGGGCAGACCAGCAAAATATTTTTCTTTGAAAACCCTTTCTTCTGCTCTATCAAACTCAATCTTATAGATTCTCCTGATCCATTGCTTATGATACCAGTGATACTGGGATACTGTCTTGATTCTGAGTTGCAGCAGGATCTGTTTATGTTTTTCTGCAATCTTAGCACTATAGCCACAGAATTCTGTAATGATCGCAGCCAGGAGCGCACCAATGATATTTTGTTCACCATTTTTAGTGCTGGTCTGAATTTCCATTTTCTGAACATTTGGAAGATGGGTATTCCACCAAACACCCAAATTGCCATTGAATCCAGAGACAATAACATTGACTGCCTCTGCATGGTCATGTTTTCCTGTAGACATATAAGCTTGAAAGCATATCATCATTTTATTGATCATATCTAATATTTCACCTTCATTCTTATCATCCAAATTCCATGAATAAAAATTCTTTGGGTTAAAAGATTCCTGGAAGCCTGAATCTTCTTTGTGGAGATCTGGAGGCACAAATTTGCGCGGCTTATTATAATTCCAACTTGATTCTGCAGTCATGAGAATGACTTCTTTGCCATAGGTCTTCGGAGTGAGAGGAGCAGAAAGTGTGATAGGTAGTGAACTAGCAAGAGATAATTCACCAGGATGGCTAAGCTTAGATGCATCAATTTTTGGCTTAGCAATTTCTGCTTGGATCCTGCCAACTGTTTTGGCAGTGTAATTGACTTTCTCTGCGATGTAGGAAAAGGCTTCCCCTACATTCCTGTCTAAGTCAGATATGGAATCTGTCAAATCATCCTTTAGAGAGTCATTTGTCGTTCTGACTTCTTGAGCAGAGACTGGGATATGTTCAACAGTATTTAAATGAATATGCTGAACTTCATCATGAATTTTTCTGCAAGTATATTGCAGAGAATCAACCTGTGTGGATCTTGGCATTTTATTTTGTATTTCTATGTTTTGGATGGCCAATCCTTTTAGTGCCAAGTTTGACCAATTTGCTTGTTCTGCTTTCTCATTATTCAGAAGGATGGGAGCTGCAGGAGCTGATCCATCTTCATATTCAAGCTTAATTGGTCTGAAGGGTGGGAAGTTTGCTTCTGTGTAGATTTCTTCACCCTGAAGACTTTTCCATAAATGGCCTTTCTGAGTCCTTTCTCCTTTGGACTCAGGCTTCTTGTCCTCAGGTTTTGTAGAGGACTGCATCATGGCCAATGTCTGTTCGAATTCCTTCCACCATTCATAGAAGGAAATCCATTCATTTCTTAGATCCATATCAAAGTGCCATCTTTCAGACATTCTTCTCCTTTCTCCTGGGGGCAAAGTTTGTTTCCAGAATTCTTCAGCTTCTGGATGAGTGTAGAGATCCCAATAAAACAGATTTTTCATAATCTTATCCTTGGGATCAAAAGGAGCATGGCCAAACTTAATTATCTCAAATATTTCTTTCTAGGCCAAGGAGGGTTCTTTGATGTCTTTCCTGGTACAAGGTTTCATTCTGGATGGCGGGAGTGTCATTCTTTGTTGAATCCTATGTTCTCTAGCCTAAAGTCTGTATTGCTCACCTTTTTCCATTTCTCGAGCAGGCAGGTCTAGCAATTTTTTGGTTTGGCTAGAGAGTGGGCAGAATCCTAGACCAGATTTATCCAAGTGGGGTTTCTGGACAGACAAAATACGATCTAACTGGGATGTCGCATCAGAAATTTCATCCTTGTGGATTTCAGTGATACCTGTAGATGCTTTCTTGAAATTCTCTTGCCACCAGTTAGAGGGAGATGATGCCATCATGAATTCAGATTCATGTGGATATTGACTTAGAGGAGAAGGTTCACACTCAGGATTTGGACATGGATATTTATGTGAACTTTCTTTAGGTTTTGGTTGTTTGGGAGGGACTAAGTCCTGACAATTTGGACAAACAACAGAAAAGGGAATATTTACAGGAACTTCTTTATGTAAGCAGGCTCGTCTTAAGAAAGGTTCCTTTTCGAAGGAGGTCCGGCTTATGGGGCGTTGAGAGGAAGTTGATGAAGTTGTGCGGAAAGAGGTAGATCTGGGTAGAAGATTCCCACCACGCTGGGCTGTTGGAGGAGGGAAAGAGATAACGACAGAGGAGGAGTCTTCACGAATATCGGAGGTGGTGACAGACTGAGAAAGGGGCTGTTTTGGGGCATCCACCACCCACTCAGGAGGAAAGCTGAGTTGGTTCCAAGAAATTTTTGAAGGGACGAGGGAACCATTCCTGGGATCGCTTCGAACCAAGACTGCAACCGTGTCTTGGTCTCTGGGATATAACTGATTGATGGGATTCTAAGTATTAGTGAATCGTAGGGCAAGAGAATGATGAATCCGGAGGTTTAAGAAAGATAGCAGGCGTGTGAGTTTCAGTCATTCGAGCCAGGAAAAGCAAGCCCGACGCTGGAAGTTGCTCCAGTCTACCAAGTGTAGAGGCCCCTGCATACAATTTGGTATCAGAGCCATCGATCATCTATACTCAGGTTCTCATGGATTCCCATATTCCTTATGATGAGTTGAGAAATAAATGTCTTACTGAATGTTCTACTTCCTCTATGAATGATTTATTTCCCAGTCGTGATATACAATGGATAAATCATGGTAGTTCAGAGTTTGTTAATAATGATCCTACAAAACCTTTTGAACTACCCCGACTCTCAGCAGATCAGATATATAAGGATATGTCTATGTTTCATTTTAATTCTAGACAACTTTTCCAAGTTCGTGAAGGTGTTTCCGAAGTAACTGTAAATAATAGTTCAGCCGGTCAGACCCTTGGTCTCCTTGACCCAGCAGAAGTAAAAAGTTATAAGAAAAAATATGGAAAGAATTTTGTTAATCTTGGTAGAGCCCTCATTGGAGTGGAACCTTTGGTCCGTCCTGGCATAAATGCCACAGCCCTTGTCTGCTGTTTGGATAATCGACACAATAAGTTCATGGATGCATTAATTGGTGGAGTCCAAATGCCACTGTCAAATGGCATTCAATATCTGGATATAATTCCTGGCTTTAACATCTCTCTGAATGATCCCTGGATTCACAAAGTATTAGAGGTCAAGATTTATACATCTGGTTTTGATATGAGGCCTGGAGCCTTAAACCTCCGGATTCATCATTCTCTTGCCCTACGATTCACTAATACTCAGAATCCCATCAATCAGTTATATCCCAGAGACCAAGACACGGCTGCAGTCTTGGTTCGAAGCGATCCCAGGAATGGTTCCCTCGTCCCTTCAAAAATTTCTTGGAACCAACTCAGCTTTCCTCCTGAGTGGGTGGTGGATGCCCCAAAACAGCCCCTTTCTCAGTCTGTCGCCACCTCTGATATTCGTGAAGACTCCTCCTCTGCCGTTATCTCTTTCCCTCCTCCAACATCCCAGCGTGGTGGGAATCTTCTACCCAGATCTACCTCTTTCCGCACAACTTCATCAACTTCCTCTGAACGCCCCATAAGCCGGACCTCCTCCGAAAAGGAACCTTTCTTAAGACGAGCCTGCTTACATAAAGAAGTTCCTATAAATATTCCCTTTTCTGTTGTTTGTCCAAATTGTCAGGACTTAGTCCCTCCCAAACAACCAAAACCTAAAGAAAGTTCACATAAATATCCATGTCCAAATCCTGAGTGTGAACCTTCTCCTCTAAGTCAATATCCACATGAATCTGAATTCATGATGGCATCATCTCCCTCTAACTGGTGGGAAGAGAATTTCAAGAAAGCATCTACAGGTATCACTGAAATCCACAAGGATGAAATTTCTGATGCTACATCCCAATTAGATCGTATTTTGTCTGTCCAGAAACCCCACCTGGATAAATCTGGTCTAGGATTCTGCCCACTCTCTAGCCAAACCAAAAAATTGCTAGACCTGCCTGCTCGAGAAATGGAAAAAGGTGAGCAATACAGACTTCAGGCTAGAGAACATAGGATTCAACAAAGAATGGCACTCCCGCCATCCAGAATGAAACCTTGTACCAGGAAAGACATCAAAGAACCCTCCTTGGCCCAGAAAGAAATATTTGAGATAATTAAGTTTGGCCATGCTCCTTTTGATCTCAAGGATAAGATTATGAAAAATCTGTTTTATTGGGATCTCTACACTCATCCAGAAGCTGAAGAATTCTGGAAACAAACTTTGCCCCCAGGAGAAAGGAGAAGAATGTCTGAAAGATGGCACTTTGAGATGGATCTAAGAAATGAATGGATTTCCTTCTATGAATGGCGGAAGGAATTCGAACAGACATTGGCCATGATGCAGTCCTCTGCAAAACCTGAGGACAAGAAGCCTGAGTCCAAAGGAGAAAGGACTCAGAAAGGCCATTTATGGAAAAGTCTTCAGGGTGAAGAAATCTACACAGAAGCAAACTTCCCACCCTTCAGACCAATTAAGCTTGAATATGAAGATGGATCAGCTCCTGCAGCTCCCATCCTTCTGAATAATGAGAAAGCAGAACAAGCAAATTGGTCAAACTTGGCACTAAAAGGATTGGCCATCCAAAACATAGAAATACAAAATAAAATGCCAAGATCCACACAGGTTGATTCTCTGCAATATACTTGCAGAAAAATTCATGATGAAGTTCAGCATATTCGTTTAAATACTGTTGAACATATCCCAGTCTCTGCTCAAGAAGTCAGAACGGCAAATGACTCTCTAAAGGATGATTTGACAGATTCCATATCTGACTTAGACAGGAATGTAGGGGAAGCCTTTTCCTACATCGCAGAGAAAGTCAATTACACTGCCAAAACAGTTGGCAGGATCCAAGCAGAAATTGCTAAGCCAAAAATTGATGCATCTAAGCTTAGCCATCCTGGTGAATTATCTCTTGCTAGTTCACTACCTATCACACTTTCTGCTCCTCTCACTCCGAAGACCTCTAGCAAAGAAGTCATTCTCATGACTGCAGAATCAAGTTGGAATTATAATAAGCCGCGCAAATTTGTGCCTCCAGATCTCCACAAAGAATATTCAGTCAGGCTTCCAGGAATCTTTTAACCCAAAGAATTTTTATTCATGGAATTCGGATGATAAGAATGAAGGTGAAATATTAGATATGGTCAATAAAATGATGATATGCTTTCAAGCTTATATGTCTACAGGAAAACATGACCATGCAGAGGCAAGTCAATGTTATTGTCTCTGGATTCAATGGCAATTTGGGTGTTTGGTGGAATACCCATCTCCCAAATGTTCAGAAAATGGAAATTCAGACCAGCACTAAAAATGGTGAACCAAATATCATTGGTGCGCTCCTGGCTGCGATCATTGCAGAATTATGTGGCTATAGTGCTACGATTGCAAAAAAACATAAACAGATCCTGCTGCAACTCAGAATCAAGACAGTATCCCAGTATCACTGGTATCATAAGCAATGGATCAGGAGAATCTATAAGATTGAGTTTGATAGAGCAGAAGAAAGGGTTTTCAAAGAAAAATATTTTGCTGGTCTGCCCTCAGGATTCCGGGAACTCCTGCGTGATAAATTTGAAGAAGATCTGTCTCTCCACACATGGGGCCAATTCAGAGCTGCTGCAGAAAAAATCTTCCTGCAATATTGTGAAAATAAAAAGCTCGATAAAGACCTCTCCCACTCGGTCTCTTTTCGTGGCGGTAGGGAAGTCTGCCGGATGTTTGGCATTGAGCCTCCCAAAAAAGCTCACAAACATCACCTCGGCCATAAAACAAAAAAGTATAAAAGAAAGTCTGCTAGCAGATGGAAGGAAAAGTATCCTCCAGACCCAAGAAAAGTGCCAAAGAAAAGAAAAATGAAATGCTTCTATTGTGGCAAAGAAGGCCACTCTGCTTCTGAATGCTACAAACGAAATCAAGATTATCAGAGGAAGCAGAAAGGAACAAGAACTTGGTCTAACAGAGAAAAGGTATTTCCCAAGGTGGAACCTTTTGATGATAATCTCAGAGGAATACCCAGAAGAGCCCCTCCAAGAAAACACAACTTGATGCATATAGCAGCATCAGATGAAGAGAACACAGATGAGACCACTGAAACGGAAAACAGTGAACCAGAAAACACTGATCTCATGCATGTCCACCAGATGTACAATAATCCTTGCAAATGTGGTGTCAAATGTACTGAATGCCGAGAAGAGCAAGTGACTTATGACTCAGATAGTTCTTTGCAATCACATGAACAGGAGTTGTTTGCCGCTTGGACTAAATAAAATACTCGAACAAAGTCTTCCTCTTCCTCAAGCGACTCGGAAGCAGTAAATTGTTTCATGGCTGGTACCGACGATGAAGATGAAGAAGATCCTAAAGAATTGATAAAGAAAGCTATTTCCAGAATGAAAGAAGGCAGTAAAAAGAATGACTTGGTAAATAGCTTCAACAAGATTTTCTTGGACGACAAGAAAGGCAAAGGAGGACAAAGCTCAAAGCATAAATTCAGGAGAAAATATGTCCAAGAAACAGAATCAGAAAAAGAAAGCTCAGGAGAAGAAAAATTCAGATGGTCTTGGAAAGCTGCTAATCTCCCGAGCATGGAAAAAAATGTATACCCTCTCTTGGCTCAAATGCAACAAGAGCCACAAAAGACTGACCTGGCTACCCTACATAAGGAGCATCTAAAGCTGGCACAGGAGGTTAAAGAGCTTAGGCTCTTGATTGAAGAAATGAAACAACAACCAGAATCATCACGATCAAAGCCTGAACAGTCTGAAGAAGATATGCATTTAATGGTCGTCGTACACCAGCAAACTGTGGTCAACTTGCATATCAAAATCCATGAAGATGAAGTAAAGGTACTTGCACTTATTGACTCCGGAGCAGACCTGTGTTTCCTAAAAAGGAAATATGTTGATCCTCACTACTAGGAACCATGTCGAACTCCAGTGCGGGGATTTGGAGGAAGAAAAGCAATTGAGTATAAAACTAGCTTTGGAAAGGTATGTCTTGGCAATTTTTATATAAACTGTATCTTTCTGCTGGTTGAAGATGACTTTACTCATGAATGTATTATTGGAACTAGTTTGCTATCTACCACAATTCCCCATGGTGTCAAGTATAATAGCAGAGGCCAAATTGGTTATCATTTTACTGTTAAAAGAAAAGAAATATTTCTTCCACTAGTGTCATCTGAAGAAAAGACCCACTCTATCTGGACCCTAGAAGTAAATTCTGTGAAAGAAAAGATAAAAGAAAAAGGGATCCAGATTAGAGCAATCAAGAAAGCTGAGCACCTATACAGGCTAGAAGAAGAATTAAAGAATCCTAGTGTACAGCAAAAAATTGAAGAAATAAGAAAAGAATTTGCTGTCAAGGTTTGCCACACATCTCCTAATGCATTCTGGCATAGGAAGCAGTTCTGGGTAAACCTAAAATACAGAGAAGAATTCCAAGGAAACCCTAGCAGAAGTAGAGCCATCCCAATGAATAAGGAATACAGACAACTCTGCAAAAGGGAAATTGAAGATTTGCTGCACAAAGGACTCATCCAAAGATCAAGAAGTCCATGGTCGTGTGCAGCATTTTATGTCAACAAACATTCAGAGCAGGTTCGAGGAGTTCCTAGAATGGTCATCAACTACAAACCTCTGAATGATGCATTGGAATGGATACGGTATCCAATTCCAAACAAATCTGATTTGATCAAACGAATAGCAGGAGCCAAAATCTTTTCAAAGTTTGATCTCAAGTCTGGCTTTTGGCAAATCGGCATAAAACCAGAAGACCAGTATAAAACAGCCTTCAATGTGCCTCATGGACAATATGAATGGAAGGTAATGCCATTTGGTCTGAAGAATGCCCCTTCAGAGTTCCAGAGGATTATGGAGTCTGTTCTGGAACCATACATGGATTGGCTGATGGTATATATTGACGATATTTTAGTATTTTCAAAATCCATTGAGGAACACATAAAACATCTTAGAACACTATTGCATGTTATACACAAGAATGGGTTCGTTCTTTCGGAAAAGAAATGAAATTGTTCCAAACTGATATTGAATTCTTGGGACAGAGAATTAAACATGGAAAGATAGAAGTTCAGAAGCATGCCATTGAATTTGCAGAAAAATTCCCTGATGTAATCACAGATAAAAAACAATTACAGAGATTTCTAGGATGCTTGAACTATGTTGCAGCTTACTATGAAAATTGTGCTCAAGATAGAAAGCTGCTTAATAAAAGATTGGGAACAAACCCTCCTCCATGGTCAAAGAAGCACACTGAAGCGGTTCGAAGGATAAAAGAAAAGGTGAGAACTCTTCCTATCCTTCATGTTATTGATGAAGATCTCATGAAGATCCTTGAGACTGATGCTTCAGAAGAAGGCTGGGGAGCAGTACTAAAGCAGTGCAGGAAAGACTGCAATGGTAAAGATGAAGAAATAGTATGGTTCACTTCAGGAACTTGGAATGATGCACAGAAAAAAT
Source organism: Larix kaempferi (assembly GCA_027924585.1). Lineage (NCBI taxonomy): Eukaryota > Viridiplantae > Streptophyta > Pinopsida > Pinales > Pinaceae > Larix > Larix kaempferi. The sequence continues at coordinate 2,346,075 of BSBM01000809.1, read as the reverse complement.
ACCATACTATTGATAAGGAAATAAAGGCTTGTCTAAATGCAATCCAGAAATTTGAGATTCATCTAATGAATAAGAAGTTCTTAATAAGAACAGACAGCCAAGCAATGAAGTTTGTATTGGAGAATCCAATACGAAACTCTACTGCTAAAGCAAAGTTTGCTAGATGGCAAGCATTGTTTTCTCAGTATGAGTTTGAAATTAAGCACATAAAGGGTTCTCAGAATTGTATTGCTGATTTTTTAACCAGAGAACATTTGCAGGAAAAATATGGAATCCAGACCCCAAGTTGCATGGTGATTATCACAGAATGGCATGAAGGAAGCAACACATGCAGGTACTTAGATGAACAAATGAGCTGGAGTGACTACGCTAGCCAATGGAAGCCAACCTGGCAGCTTAGGTCTACAGAGGTATTGGATGAAAATCTGCAGCATCCCAACCTATTAATAAACCTGGTCCTAGAGCATCGACGGTATCCAACGTCAACAGTCACCGTCCCAAACATGGTTTACGGCCGACAACTCCGACAAGCCATAGATGCCTCCCATACTCTCCAGACACATTTCCAAGACTTGCGTCTTATCAGTACAGAATCTGCTTTAGGTCAAGTCCTTGAACAATATTATTGTATTAATCAAATGCGTGGTCTGGCAGCTTGGCCAGGAAATGATGGTACCTTAAGATTCCCCCTCACGGATATCAACTATGGCAGCTACCAGAGGATGTGGTGGGATTTCTTAAAAAAGGACAATAGAGACCATGATTACTTTGCCAAAATCAAGTTTTGCCTCCAGCGAGCCCATGTGATCCATGAAATTCCTGACTGGATTCATTGTTGGTGGAATGATTTCGGCCTCAGCAAAAGCGGAGTGGACCCTGCAATAATTCAGCACGAACATAGCCAGTACTGTATCCCGTGCTCCAAGGTGGAAGACATGTATATAAGTGATGTGTGTGATAATACTCATTTACTACATACTTTTATTTCAAATAAATTCCAGTGGCTTGTGAAGACCAAAATTCAAGTGCAAAACAGAAATGGGCAACGCATCATCATCCGGAGCATCTATACAAAAATGTGGGACCCCACTTATCAGCGTCGGTATGGCCATCCATACGACAATATGATAGAATGGCCCCAGACTCGTACTGCCTACAGTTTTTTAATTGATGACAATTGCTAGTGTCCTCATCATGAAAGTTTTTTCGTGGGTTTCCTCTTTCAAAATCTCCACTGTGTAATGTCACTTCTGTCATAAAAGGTTTTCCGTGGGATTCCTTAATAAAAATCTCCACTATGTATTGTCGTCGCGATCATAAGTAGTTTCCGTGATCTCCACTTTGTAAAAGCCACGTTCATGATTTGTCACATGGAGACTCAGGACACTTTCCTGACTTCTGGTGCGGTTTGACCCACATCTCCGACACAAATCTAACTGGCCATCTTTAAGGACGATTTGATTCGATTTCACGAGACCTACATTGGATCCTCCCAAAGGATCCAAGGCTCTTCCATGTTATAAATATGAGCCTGCCCTCTTCATTTGGCATTCGCATCCTTAGAGAGTCTAGAATTTGAGTCTGCAAGTGTTTCAGTAGTTGAAGCTTGCAAGGTCTAATAGGTGTCGAGGCAAGATTGTATGCTCTGCGAGTTGCCAGCACTGGTATAACATCGCATCAGAATATCTTAGCCTGTGTGTCCCAGATAGGTGTCTTTCTGATCTATCTGCGCAGTGCTTCCAGAAGCCTTCGAGTAGGTTCGGCGCTTCGACCCTTACCCAAAGATAAATGAGCCTGCGTGCATAAGGCAGAGGAATATTAGAAGTCTGAGAACTATTTGTAATCTGAAAGCTCTGTAATTATTCCGCTGCAATTAATATAAAGGTCTGGGTACCATTCCCAGTTTCGAATTTGTGTATTTCTGGTTCGTCTAAGCCGTATCACCCATTAGCCCGGGTCTGGAATTCCTTGCTATCTCATAAGATTCATTGTTCTGGTCGTGAATAGCAGTAAGTCACAAAGTAAGTCTCGAGGGAGCAGCAGTGCATGTTCGGCAAGTTAAGGAGCGATCGAAGAAAGATAGCAGGCGTGTGAGTTTCAGTCATTCGAGCCAAGAAAAGCAAGCCCGACGCTAGAAGTTGCTCCAGTCTACCAGGTGTAGAGGCCCCTGCGTACAATTTAGTAGATATGTGTGGATTTTCCATGTGTCATTACACTCATCTTGCAACCAGAGGACGGCCACCATCGGAGCGCAACCAGAACAAATTCACGCCCACACTGTAATTTGTGTGTGGGAGAAATACCTAGCTCATGGGATGAACCGCATTTATGGTTAAGATGATATTTTGCAAGAAGTAAAATGTAAGGGACATTTAATGTTTTGCAACTAGGGTACAACATTTAATCAATTTGGGTGTGCATTGACATGTATAAATTGGGTTTGGCTATTAGTTTCCGTGGAAAAATACATTTTTTTTTATTGTTTAAGGTTTGGCTTTGAGAAAGAGGGGCTATCAAATTTGAACGGCTATAGGAGTGGTGCTTCTAACATTGTTAGATTTTCATAAGTTAAACATAATGTTTAGTTTTCACCCATATAATAAGTATTGGAATTTAGAGCTAAGTATGAGAGTTAATATTATTCTAATTTGGAGTCAAGTACAAGAGTTATAAACATTAAGATTGAATAATTTATAATCTTGAGTTATATCTTACTTCTAACATTCTTAGATTTCAAAGAAGTTAAAGATCATGTTTAGTTGTCTCCCAAAAATTAAGCATTAGAGTTTGCAATAGTACAAGAGTTATAAATCATTATTTAATATTTTTTATTCTATTAACATTATTTTATAACTTCCAAGCCTTCCAAACAAGCTTCTTAGTAAATATGCACATCTCTTATTTTGTCCCATGACAACAACTAGACATTTAAGAAGTTTATGAAATAAGGTATACGATGAGAACACACATTTCATCTCTAGAAACCATAGGTATCATACTATATAAAATAATGTTTTTAATGAGAAAGAAGTTAAGAATGACAAAATAACATGAAAAATGACATCTCATTTATGGAAAATTGCCTTTGAAAATATTATTGATAAACAATAGATTTTAGTTACAATTTATTTTTCTTTACAATATTTATTTTTGTTTACTACACAAAAGGCATTTTCATTTATGTTTCATACTAGTCAACACAATCGAATTCCATAAGGTATTTACCCTATCCAAGTCATTTGGATTCCCTACTTTGATTACTTAAAAGTAACTTATTTTTTGACATAATTTATATTTGAAGGAATATCAATTAATGTTTATGAATAATTTTATATGAAATAAATAAAAAATTATTTAAAAAATATTTATTATTGAAATTCAATGTAATAAAAAAGTGTCTCATTCTTATATATTGGAGAATCAATCAATATTTTTTTATTTCCGATGATTAATAATAGATAGTAAAGAAATATGATTTCAATGGGGCCAAAAGCTCACCATTATCACATCTTTATTAAGATTGGGTATATATTTTCATTACAGTAACATAAGTAATTATATATGATATTGGAAACTATCATAAGTAATTATATATGATATTGGAAACTATCACGAGTAACTATCATAAGTAATTATAAATGATATTGGAAACTATCATGATACATGTTATAAGTAACGATCTAAACAAATTGTCCATTTCATGTAGTTTGGGTGGTTGGGATAAATTGAATGTAATTCTGATCTAAAAGTGAAATGTCATGTTATTTTATTTACTCTATTATTTTGGTACACTATTTTCTTTCACATGTAAATGGTTATCATCTTAAAAATTCATAAAGAAAATGTTAGATATTGAAATATATAAAGTATAAAATGAAATGAAAAAAAAAAAATATATATATATATATATATATATATATAATATTTTTCAGTGAACATAAACAGTGTCTCATAAATCTAGTTAACAAAATTGAATTACATACATCTATATCTACTCTTTTATTAAAACTATTCATCTTCAACTGCATCAACTATAGCTCCTCCCCATCGCAGAAAGAACATTGCCACTGCACGGCTCGTGGCTCTTGTTTTTTTATATGTAAATGGTTGATTATATTTAAAATGAATGGCATTTTATTACATACACTTTATAAAAGATTATTTCAAAACATGTCATTGACAATTAATCCAGACATCCATAGGAGTACATATATTTACATCGATACAAGCACAAAGCTTTATTTTATACGTCCAGGTTTTGAGAATTCATTGAGTAAGTTAATATCCAGGTTTTGAGAATTCATTGGGTAAGTTAATATATTTTAGTTTAGTTTGAATGTGCACAAATTATATTCAATAAAATGTAATTTTCTTAGGTAATGAACTAATATATACAATCTATTACTAATATTATTTATTAATTTTTAAAAATATCTTTAATTTGATTTTTAAAAATATACTTCATTATTCATGAGTTTTTTTGTTTTTTTAAGTAATTTATTATAATTATATTTTGATTGCCATAGTAAAAAAATTAAATATATTAATTACTTTTAGAGTAATTTTAAATATATTAATTACTTTTAGAGTGATTTGATTAGTTGGTATAGTATATTTGTAATTAGCTTTTTTTAATTATTATTTTTAGTTACAGCATATTTTAGAGTAATTTGATTAGTTGGTATAGTAAGTTTGTAATTAGCATTTTTTTAATTATTATTTTTTGTTACAACATATTTTCAATATAATTAGAATCAATTATAAATTCCATTAAAACAAATTAACTAGTGAAAGTGCAAGATGTGTGTAGGGACAATTATTAAGAACATTTTCCACTATAGTTTCCCTTGTATTAATTTAAATCTTATTACTAATAATTGTGACAACATAGTCCATGTTTTCCTTTGTAGTTTTCTTATTTGCAGCTTTAATGGATAGGTGGCCTCACTCCTCGTCTCAAAATCCCTTAGCTCACTCATATTTATTTAGGTTTGAGATTTATTTTTTTGTATTAGTTTCTCAGTTTCTTCATTTTTATCATTATGAATTCCGACGTTGTTTCTGTACTTGATCAGTTAACTAGCACCAAATATATTGTTTGGAAGAGAAATATGATTGACATTCTCATGAGCAAGAATCTATGGCTTATCATCAATGGTGACAACATGAAACGAACTGATGCCTAAGAATTAGTTGTATGGGAGGAGCATTGCGAACAAGCAAGATGACTCATTGGGAAAACATTATCAGATAGACTGCAAGTACATATAGAAGTTGGAGATGACCCTATCGAGGTATGGAAAACCTTAGCATATTCATATGAAAAATCTGGTGATGTTTCTTCCTATTACCTTGAGAAGAAAATTCATGAACTAGATCCTAAGGACTTTGATCGAAGTGAACAATTTCTAGATGAATTAAAAACTTGAAATGTGAAACTTAATCACTATGGTAAAGATTATAAGAAAAGCAATAGATACCTCACTATTCTTATAGAATAGAAATTGCCTTTAGCCTATGATCTATTCATCCAAACTAGGAATGGAGCCATTGAAATGTCTAAGGGATCCATGAAACCTGATTTTAAAGGATTTTGCAAAGGGTTTATTTGTGAGAAGGATATGTTGCTTTCATCAGGTCAATTGGTCATTGGGAAAGTGTTATAGCACTTTTAACCTCAATAATTCTTGCCCCCCATCACACCTCTTTGCACATCCTAAAGTGTGCTAAATACTTCAAAAAAACAATTTTTGGCTTGCATGTGGGGGTTTCCCTTTAGCAACACACATATCATCCATGTGTTTCCCTTTAGCAACTTGAATATAACTATTAAAACATAAAAAAAAATTAAAAAAACATGCATGATCACACATGTGTTCGGGTAGTTGTTGGTCATTGTTGGTCCAACTAAGCTCAATTACACTCAACCCAACTTCCTTAACCAATTACTCCCAGTATAAATTTAAGCCTCAAAGCAGGAAGGAGGGCCCATATGTGATCATATAGCCTTAAACTAAAGAATTTAATCTAGGGTTCCCAAGATTTTTACAGTTCCTTCCCTAGCATATGTCCCAATTTTTGAGTAGTTATATTCTACCAAGATTGAGTGGGGACATTAATTACCCTTGATTATCCCTTTCATTCAATATTGAGAGAGAGAATTGGATTGGATATCTATCAGTGGTCTGGGCAGGAGGAATTCAGGTTTTGGTGAAGGAGGTATTGTGGCAAGACTCAGATATCATATCGTATTTTGTTTCTATTTCTTATTAATACAAAGGAGATCCCTCTTCCTTCCCTCTCCCAAATATTGTGTTCAATGGTTTACTTATTTGATGAGTAACATTGGGTGGAATAATTGATTTTAGCTTGAAATTTAATTTTCTTAATTGGGTATGAATTTCATGTTGATATTAAGTATTTCAATTAAAAGAGTCAAATGGTTTTGAGGAAGGTATTCTTGTTGTATTATGTGTAGGTCTAAGACAAGAAAGTTTCGTTGAAGAGCAAAGCTAAGGATTGAAAAGCATCGACAAGGAGTGAAACCATCTAATTCTAGGTATGCCATTGTATTCTTCTCCATTGAATTCAGAACTTAACTGATTCGGTAGGAAATTAGAGTGTGTTATCTTCGAATTTGTTTGTTGGTAACCTGGCCTTAGTTACTAGGGCTTTTTTCCCTAAAACAAAAATGGTGACTCTGTCGGGGACCAACTCTTTGGAGTGATTCCTTGTAGGGTTTTTGTTATTTCTTTATCTTTAAGGTAGAAATATATGGTACATTTTATAATTTAACCTTGCTATCAAGTAGATTCCCAGCATGTCAAGATAAATTTTAGTTTTTCTCGATTTCCCATTCTCATAGCCTACTATCTGCGAGTTATTTTTATACACAGTTGCATACATATGTGTTCTATTGTCTTATCAGTCATGGATGTCTACGTGGACAAGATAAGATGTTGCAATGTATGTTTGATCGGTACTAATAACTTCAGATGTCATTAAACTTAAAGAAATTAATTTTTGTGTTCCTTTTGAAAACTCGTGAGGTCATATTGTTTGTAAGGAGGGAGTCTTTGTATACCCTGGTGAAATAATTGTTATTGTGAATTTACTAGCTCCAACAAGTGTAAGATAGTTGTGATCCAATTTGGTTCATACAAGATACTATCAAAGGTCCATACACATATATTCCTCATACGCAACTATTCTTCTATAATTGCATCCCTAAAGAAACCTTGAAGAAAGCGAAAATGTTCTTTCGGAATCTAGAATGTGAAGCACCATTTCCATTACTCAAAGAAAATATGGTGAGTACTATGATTCTTAATTCACTTATTGGAACATAGATTTCCATGTGCACCTGGATGCCTCTAGGATAGCACTAGGAGTTGTAACAGGAAACATTGACCATCCTATATATTTTGCAAGTAGAAAATTGTCTCAAGCTAAACATAACTATACAACCAGAAAGTAGGAAGGATTGGCCATGTTATATGCACTACATAAGTTTCCATGATGTTTTGGGTAGGGACTTCAAATTTTAGAGCGATCATTCTTCATTGGAATATTTGGTCAACAAGAATATTCTAGAAGGATTGATCTGCCAATGTTTATTGTTGATTTACGATTTTTCTTTACATCGTAGTTAAACCAAGAAATCATAAACTAGGACCAAATCATCTTTCTTGGTTGGAGTTCGAAGATTTAGGTGGCACTATAGATGATCATATTATGGATGCAGAATTGTTCAAATTGAAGTTGTACCATATTGTTTAGATAAAATTGCATTTTTCATATCCACATGATCTACAGCAAAATATTATTCTACAACCTAGAAGTTTCACATCATTTTTATAGTTGTGGATTACTAGTTGATTACATGATAGTTGTATAAGCTTGGCGTCGATGGAATTATTTGGAGGCATGTAACGCACCACGAACTCAAGGATATTTTGAGGGAGTTTGATCAAGGAGTTTTGAGAGGACATGCCAATCGGAAAGAAATAGTTCAGAAGGTATTACAACCTAGAGTATGGAGGCCAATGATCTTCAGTGACTCCAAGGAATATGTCAGGAACTGTGATGTATGTCAAAGCATTGAGAAGCATTCCAAAAGAGATAGTTCTATAGTTCTATAGTTCCAATGAAGTCTACAAACCACCTATTAATCATCCTTCTTGATATTCAAAGTCAAGGTAAATCATTACCACAACTGACTAGCTTACACATTGGGTTGAAGTTGAACTAGTAAAAGATTGTTCCATGGATATCGTAGCATGATTTATCTTTGAGAACATCATTACCAAACTTGGGTTTCCTTGGAGCCTTATGAGCGCAAGGTTCACATTTTATGAGCTCCACTATTGATAATTTGACCAAGAATTTCCCGTGCAACATCAAAAGAGCATTCCATATCATCCTCAAGCAAATGGAATAGGTGAGGCATTTAATTAATTTTTAGAGACAGGATCAGCCAAGGTTTTTCTATAAATCAAGAATATTGGGATGAATGGGTCAATGTTGTGTTATGGGCCTACAAGACCACCAATAAGTGGTTGCACAAGCAAACACCATTTCAACTAGTCTATGGTTGCAAGCTTGTTGTTCTAGTTGAGTTTGTGGTTCTTGGTATTTGTAACTTGTTGACCATTTATATGGTACAACTAACTTGGAATTAAAAAGTGTTTTAATCTAGCCTGGAAGTCTCAATCCAATCAACTTATTATTATGATAATACTGCCTCCTTAATCCCTCTGCCTAAATAATTGAATCTTGAAGCATGAAAGAAAGATGGGCCCAACTTTCCAGAAATAATGTCATGTCCCAAGATTTTGAATTGGTCTCAATGGCCTAAGCCCCTTGGCCATACTCATGATAGTTTGTCAAATGGATGCTAAGGATCAAATAAATGCCAAGAATGAAGTCCAAGTTAGTAATAATGTGAAATTAGATCCAAATGGACAAGGTGGGTCACATTAAGAGAAATTACCAATTAAAATTTGTAATATACCCATCCAAATGAACTGCCATGGAGGAAAATTACTAGTTCCCTAGGTTCGAGGGTGGAAGCTTTGGGATTTGAAATAAGGGGGCTAATAAATGATGTTTGGACATTAGAATGGAATAAATATTTAATAAAGGAGCTAAATAAATAAATACAAGGGAAAATTAAAGTGGCAATTAATCATGAAGACACATGGAGGATGTGGGACCCACACAAGCTAGATTTTCTATGCCACATGGCATCGTCCTCTTGTCATTTTGAATCCATAAGAAGCCCAATGTTCTTAGGAAGAGTTGGAAGGTCAATACTTGGCATGACTCAATTAAGTTCGAATTGGAGTGGAAGAGTAACTCCCATGGAAGAGGAAGAGGAAGAGGCATTTTGGATCTAGTGAGACACTTGGACTAGATTCCCTAGCTCTATGACAACAATGATGAAGATGATATGACACTTATGACACAAATAAGACTTGAAGGATGAAATATGTCATATATGACATGTCAAGGATAAAAATAGCCTCCAAGAGGGTGCTCAAGTGAGTTAGGGCAACCAAAGAGACAACAATTCGAATTTGGAGAAGGAGAGGGATAGAATTGGAAGGACAAGTGGCATACTTGGGAATCTCTTCCCAACTTTAGTTGGCATGAATATCTTGGGAGGAATTCGACCCATGGAGGACCTTAGAAGTTTATAAAAGACAATAACAAAGAAGGATGGTAGCTTTTGATCATTTTAGAATTTGCATTTTGCATTTGGGAGAGGAGAGCTAGTGGAGTGCTACTCTACTTGCCTTAGCACCAATTTCGAGGGTAAAAGATTCTCATCCTAGTTGGTAATTGGAAAGGCCATTCAGAAATTTCATTTGGATATTTAATGGAGTCTTTTGTTACAGCTTGAAGCTATAGGTCATCTCATGGTCACATCTCTTTCAGCTTGCTTCTACAACCATTCTTCTATGTCTTGGCATATTATTGCTCCTTGAGGAGAGGCGCACTGGTTGAGGTGATGAAATATTTGGGATAGATATTGAGGCCCCATATATTTTTAATCTGATATATATAATCTTATTTTACTTATAATGAGACTCTCAGGTCTAAATACTAAGTGTATTTATGTAAAAATACCAAACAATGCATAAATGATGTCATTTCCCCTAGATCTTGTTGTTGGAGTTTGAAGAGACACTATTTCGAGTTATATCATTTATTATCTGTGATTTTGTTGATTTATGGAGTGTTATTAAAGTTATTAATAAGTTTAATTAACAGAGCATAAGCCCTTGGCACCTAAAATTCAAATTTCATAAGTCATGGTGAAAATAACTAGCTTTCCCCCCTATGTGAAATCTTGCATATAAACATATGATTTTAAGGAGTTGCAGAAGGCCATAAGAAATAATTAAGGATACATTGGGGAGCTCATTAAAGCCACTTATCAGTACCATACCTATGTTCATAAATTTGGAAGGTTTTAACAGCATTTGGGAATCCATCTTTGTCCACTACCCTTGGGGGATTTGAAGCTCGAAATTACTAGTAATCTTCCCTACTTTGTCCAGATTGTAAATGAATGTTTCAGAAGTATTTTAATGGTTTTTAAGCATCCATAATCCTCTTTTATATGTATTAATACCTCTCAAATACCTTCAGGCCCATTATACAAGCATTTGGATTCATTTGGAGACCAAGAGACCAATACTAGTCAAAGAGAAATTGCTAGTCAAACTCCCTACTTTGTCCAAAACTTAAAGGAGAGTTGAAGAAGCCTATTGAAGAATATAAATCATCCCTTAACCTCATAATTATGTCCTAATATCATACATACACATTTTGTAACAATTTGGGAGCATTTGGAGTCATTTGGAGACCAAGAGACCAATACTAGTCAAAGGTCGAACTAGTGGAAAAAGTTGAAAATTTCACCATTTTAATCAGTTTCAAAAAGGGACATTACAGTGGTATGAGAGCATGATATTGGCACCTGATGTGGTCTGATATTCATTAGGACACGAATTCAGGTACCACCATTAGATATTGAAATCAAAAGTTATTTTGTTGAAGAGGAAAAAGTAGGAAAAGAAGAGCAATTTTTTGGGGAAACTATGGCTAGGGATGAAAAGGGAACCTCAGATGATGGTGAGAAGCTTAGGAAACTCATGAAACCAATATTTGAATACATGACCAAGAATATGATGAAATAATTTGAATTGTTGGCTATCCAACTTGGGAGCAAAGGAGTAATAGGAGGCAACAACAGTTCTCATTATGAGGAAAAGAAGCCAATGGGTGAGCATATTTTCTCAAGCACAGGACCCCATAATAGAGTAAATGAATTTCAGAGAACACCAAGGCCTACTACACCTAAATTTATGGATTCCAAAGCAAATATTAATACTCCAAAAGATGTGGAGTTAGTGAAGAAAGGTTTATGCCATTCTTGTAAAAGACCTTGGAGAGAAAATCATATATGTGTGAGTGAAAAGATCAATGAAATATCTGAAACTTCAGGGAAGGCATGTATGTCCTACTTGAGGAGAGTTTTTGGGATTTATTCAAAAATACATTCCAAATATATTGATCTTAAGGAAACCAAAGGGGAAAATGAATCAACTTGCTTGAAGGAGCAAAAGGAGGAGACCCATGAACCACCTAGTTCTAAAATAGGTGAAGTAGGAGAAGCAGTACATGAAGAGGATCGAAAGTCACTCCCAAGTGACTCTAAAAAATATTAAGAGACATAACATGAGCATGAAGAAGGTTCTATTGAAATTATTGAAGCTTATTTCGAGACACATTCTACCTTGGAAATGAAACAAAGATCATCTATTGATGGATGCTTGAACTATGAAGGAATACCTATTGATGGGTGCCCACACCTCTATGTTGGTGACATAGAGATCACTTTTGAAAGTGTTGTTGGAAACCAAAGTTCCATTAAGCATGAGAATTAAGACCTTGTAGCAGTTGAAGAAGAACCAAGATCAACTTCCCCATCACCACTTGAGCTTCATGAAGTTGCTCCAAGCAAGAAGGAAGAAGATGAGGAGGTTCATTTGCAAGAGTCTCATTTTCTTGAAGGGTCCTTGAATATGAATGAAAAGAAGATCCAAAGAGCAATGTGCAAAATCAAAGGTAATTTCATGTATTTGATTTTTGATAGAAACAATTTGGTTGATTTTAATGAATTATTACCTGATTCATACTTGAAGAATAATGAGGATATTCATAAACTCAAAATTCAAAATGAGAAACTTCTTGAAAGGTTGCAATATACTTGTTCTTCATCCTATGTTTCAAATTTTCATATGGTAGATTGCATGGAGGATTCTCATGACATGGTAGATCATGAGAAACATGGAAATTTTCATGTGCTTGATGTGTTTGAATATGAGCTTGATGAGATCCAAGCACTTGATGTGGTGGAAGAGGAACTTGAGTTTCCTCTTGGTAATGGTGACACAATTTTTGAAGATGTGTATTATTCCACTACCATGGAACCAACCTATGAGGAAATTTTTGCACTTTTGAGAGAGGTGCATGATCCTACCATTATGGAGCATTCACATGAGGACACTTATACACTTTCTGATCATTTGGGTGATTTGTTTCATTCTCCTACATCCTACACTTCCATATTTTGTAGCATTCATCCGAATGAAGTATGGGTGAAAGGTTTATTTTTTATGGTGCCACATGAGGAGCATGAAACTCCTATCTCTCCTTTATATGATGACATTATTAGAGCCATGTATTATTTTCATTTGCAGCAGCATCCCTTGTTACCTTATGATGAGACACATCCACATGGATGCACTTATGATGTCCACTTGAGTCACTTGAAGACTCATGATTTTCCTTGCTCCTTGCTTAGTTCAATTGATATTGGAGGAAATTCATCCACTACTTGGGTGAAGAGATATATGATTAGAGCAAATTATTATTGAAAGCAGCATCCTTTTTTATTTCTTGATGATACACATGTTTATGGATGCACAAATTCTATTTATGTGAGCCCCTTGAAGGCTCATTGTTTTCTTTGTTCCCTACTTGGTTCGGATTTTAGTGGAGGTTCTTCATTCACTTCTTGGATGAAAGAACACATGGCTGATTATTTTGATGCATCTTACATACTTTTGGAGCAGCATTATAGGACATGGGATCCTCACCTATGTCATTGGATCAGATTTGATTGGTGACATGAAGCTTGTATGCACTTGGAAAATGGTGGTCTACTTACTTGGAGGTATAAGGACTTTCATGATTCTTTGATGAGGCACCTCATTGATGTACATTTTTATTATGTTGTTATGTACTTTGATGATATATCTTTTGTACTCATCATGTTTGGAAGAATGCATACAAGAAAATGGGATCCAGGAATTCTCTTTCCTGATGGTATGGGTTGGACAACACTCTTAATTGTTGGAGTGCAATACAAGCAATGGGAACCTGGGATAATTTTTAGTCCCATTGATTTCAATTTTTTGGGGAAACAAACGGTATAGGAGATGGATTCCCCACTTAATAAAGTGATTTTAATCATAGTAATGCAACAGCAAGCATGGTGGTTCCTCTCCAAAATATTCATGGGATATCAAAGACTAAAAGTTGGGCAACTCAGTGGCAACTTCAAGAATTACAATGGTATCATAAGGGGTTTCCAAAATATGAAAGAGGTAAAGAGTAATTGTGCAAAAATGGTTTTGATGGATTTAATTAACATTTTGGTGTTTAGTGGTGATGTTACAGGGGATATCAAAATGAAAAAGAAAATCCACATCTCCTTGCTTAAGAAAACACACAATTGTAGTGCATGGGTGGCTCTACTCAAGGTTCCAGAAGAGAAGTTTTGGGAAGCAAAATTTTGGAAAGAAAGTAGGTTCTTCCAAATACATGTGTTGAAATTGCTTAAGGAAAAGCAATATTGGGAAGGGAGGATTTTTCATGTCCCAAAATTTTGCATTGGGTCACAATGGCCTAAGCCCCTTGGCCATACTCATGAAAGTTTGTCAAATGGATGCTAAGGATCAAATAAATGTCAAGAATGAATTCCAAGTTAGTAATAATGTGAAATTAGATCCAAATGGACAAGGTGGGTCACTTTAAGAGAAATTCCCAATTCAAAGTTGTAATATACCCATCCAAATGAACTTCCATGGAGGAAAATTACTAGTTCCCTAGGTTCGAGGGTGGAAGCTTTGGGATTTTAAATAAGGGGGATGATAAATGATGTTTGGACATTAGAATGGAATAAATATTTAATAAAGGAGATAAATAAATAAATACAAGGGAAAATCAAAGTGGCAATTGATCGTGAAGACACATGGAGGATGTGGGACCCACACAAGCTAGATTTTCTATGCCAGATGGCATCCTCCTCTTGCCATTTCGAATCCATAAGAAGCCCAATGTTCTTGGGATGAGTTGGAAGGTCAATATACTTGGCATGAATCAATTAAGATCGAATTGGAGTGGAAGAGTAACTCCCATGGAAGAGGAAGAGGCATTTTGGAGCTAGTGAGACACTTGGACTAGATTCCCCAACTCTATGACAACAATGATGAAGATGCTATGACACCTATGACACAAATCAGACCTAAAGGATGACATCTGAAATATATGACATGTCAGGGCTAAAAATAACCTCCAAGAGGGCTCTCAAGTGAGTTAGGGAGGCCAAAGAGACACCAATTCAAATTTGGAGAAGGAGAGGCCTAGAATTGGAAGGACAAGTGGCATACTTGGGAATCTCTTCCCAAGTTGAGTTGGCATGAAGATCGTGGGAGGAATTCGATCCATGGAGGACCTTAGAAGTTTATAAAATACAATAAAAAAGAAGGATGGTAGCTTTTGATCATTTTAGAATTTGCATTTTTCATTTGGGAGAGGAGAGCTAGTGGAGTGCTACTCTACTTGCCTTACCACCAATTTCGAGGGTGAAAGATTCCCATCCTACTTGGTAATTGGAAAGGCCATTAGGACCTTTCATTTGGAGATTTAATGGAGTCTTTTGTTACAGGTTGAAGCTACAGGGCAGCTCATGGTCACATCTCTTTCAGCTTGCTTATACAAGCATTCTTCTATTTCTTGGCATATTCTTTCTCCTTGAGGAGAGGCGCACTTGTTGAGGTGATGAACTCTTTGGGATATCTCTTGAGGCCTCATATATTTGTAATATTATATATATACTCTGTTTTTACTTCTTATGAGACTCTCATGTCGAAATACTAAGCGGAGTTATGTAAAAATACCAAACAATGCATAAATGATGCCATTTCCCCTAGATCTTGTTTTTGGAGTTTGAAGAGATACTATTTCGAGTTATATCAGTTATTATATGTGATTTTATTTATGTATGGAATGCTATTAAATTTTTGAAGAATTTTCATTAACAAAGCATAATCCCTTGGCACCTAAAATTCAAATTTCATAAGTCATGGTGAAAATAACTAGCTTTTCCCCCTATGTGAAATCTTGCATATAAACATATGATTTTAAGGAGTTGCAGAAGGCCATAAGAATAAGGATACATTTGGGAGATAATTAGTGCCACTTATCAGTACCATACCTATGTTCATAAATTTGGAAGGTTTTAACAACATTTGGGAAGCCATCTTTGTCCACTACCCTTAAGGGATTTGAAGCTCGAAATTATTAGTAATACTCACTACTTTGTCCAGATTGTAAATGAATGTTGCAGAAGTATTTTAAGGGTTTTTAAGCATCCGTAATCCTCTATTTTATGTCTTAATACCTATCAAATACCTTCAAACCCATTATACAAGCATTTGGATTCATTTGGAGACCAAGAGACCAATACTAGTCAAAGAGAAATTGCTAGTCAAACTCCCTACTTTGTCTAGAACTTAAAGGAGAGTTGCAGAAGCCACTTGAAGAATATAAATCATCCCTAAACCTCATAATTATGTCCTAATATCATCCATACACCGTCTGTAACAATTTTGGATCATTTTGAGTCATTTGGACACCAATACTAGTCAAAGGTCAAACTAGTGGAAAAAGTTGAAAATTTCACCATTTTAATCAATTTCAAAAAGGGACATTACAAAGAAAAAAGGAGGTACAAGGAGAAAAGAATGAGATTTTGTTTTTTCTTAATGTTCATTTCATATCATTAAAAATATTACTTATGTTTTAGATTTTTGTGTTATTTCCATGAACAACAAATGCATTTTAAATGGCATATGATGACGTTATCTCTATGTGTTGAAATATTGTAACTTCTAAGAATATTTTATTTGTACTTTATTATTCCAGAGATGTTTCATTCCTCCGTGGAGACCCTATTGTATATCTGGAGATGTTTATTCCTCCGAGAGAGTGTGGTAACTAGGTTTATTAGATCTCCCATGTGAGGTCGGCCCTGAGTTAGCTTTTTAGGGGTTGTTAGACTCTCTTAGGAGAGGTCAACCCCATTAGGGTTAAAATTCAGTTAGAACATGAGTATAAATAGAGGAGGTGTGTTCCTCATTTATCTCATTCATTCACTCACTTTTGATTGGAGCATAGGAGAGAGAGAGGTCTGCATAGGAGGAGAAGGAGCTCTTGTTTGGGTACTACATCTTGTATTGGTTGATTATCTATATTGAGGAAAGCTTTGTTGGGTTTTCTACCCCATGAGGGTTTCCCAGGGTAAATCTTTGTTTATCTTGTGATTGTGTTTCTTTCAGTGATTTTGCTTGTGAATTTAGGATAAACTTAACGTGGTATCAAAGCTAGCCTGAATAGGAAATCTTTTACAAGGTGAAAATACCTCTCTCTCCTCCTCCAGTGAAAATTAGGGTTTCTTCAAAAGTTTGAATTTTTGGATTTTGATTGCATGGCTGGATAGCCCTCCTCAAAATCGAAGTTTTGAGCCTTAGATCGAAATTTTTGAGTGGATGGAACCCCGGGCTTTGTCAAACCCTAGTTTGAATTCTGGACCAGAAAACCAGTAAACCAAAAAAAGTGCGCACCTTTGTACCAGAAAACCAGAAAGGGTGTGAACCAGAAAGCCAGAAATTCTGTTGCAGATCTGAAAGTTGCTGATCAGATTTGAAGGGTGAAAAGTTGAAGTTTTCAGAAGCAGAGTTCACCAATTATCTCAATCCAATCAAACATATCTCCTAGTAAGTGTTATTCTATCTATTAAGAAACTTCAATTTCTGTAACCCCCTAGATAAGATGGATCCAAGCACTAAGCTTGAAGACAAGCTAGAGGGTATAGAAGATTTCCGAGCATGGAAATACAGGATTGGTCTCATTCTTGAAGAGAATGATCTTGTCCAATATATCAAAGATGAAAGTGTAGAACCTGAATAAGATGAATCCAAAGAGAAGTATATGAAGGACTTGATTAGGGCAAAGAGAATCATTGTTGATTCTATCAAGGACCACTTGATTCCCCAAGTGGCATCCAAGAAGACCCCAAAGGAAATGTATGATGACCTAGGCAAAATGTATGAAGGGAGGAACATCAACAGAAAGATGAATTTGAAAACTCAATTGAAGAATACCAAAATGAATAAGGGAGAATCTATTCAAGATTATTTCACAAGGGTTTCCCAGTTCAAGGAACAACTAGAAGCCATTGGTGACACCCTTGATGAACATGAACTAGTCATGACTGCACTCAATGGTCTCACTAGACCTTGGGAGTCATTCATCCAAACCATGTGTGCAAGAAAATAAAGTATGAAGTTTGATGTGGTATGGGAGGATTACATTCAAGAAGAGGCTAGGGTAGCCAATAGAGAAGCCCTGCTCAAAGAAGATGACCAAGCTTTGGCCACTCACACCAGAAGAAGAAGGAGTCATTTCAAATCCATGAAGAATGGCCATAAGAAATCTCATCCTCCACATAGATTTCAAAAGAAAGAAGGATTAAGCTCAGAAAGAGACCTCTCCTCAGCTAAGTGTTACAGTTGTCACAAACCAGGACACTTTGCTAGAAATTGTCCTTCAAAGAAGAAGAAGAATTTTCACAAAAGACATCATGCACATCTAGCAGAAGATGATAGTGAAGAAGAAGAAGAGGTAAGGCCTAAAAGGAAGAGAACCAAAGTAGAAGAAGAAGATGCAGAAGAATATGTTCTATTCTCTGCACTCTCTCGGTCAGTAACACCTTGAGAAGATACATGGCTCATTGATAGTGGTGATTCAAAGCACATGACAGGTCAAAAGAAAACTCTCTCAAACCTGGAAGAAAATACCTCTCCTTAGAAGGTATCCTTGGGAGATGATTATCAATATCCCATCAAGGGAATTGGTGAAGCAAGCTACAAGCTTGATTCTGGAACTCCATTAAAGATGAAGGACATTCTATATGTACCAGGTTTGAAGAAGAACTTATTTTCTATCTCAGTTTTAGATAAGAAAGGCTATAGGGTTGCATTCATAGATGGACAAGTACTCATGTGGTCCAAAGGATAATCAATTGAGGATGCAATTGTTATTGGTGAAGAGGAAGGAGGTCTGTACAAACTCAAGGGTTATCCAAAAGCTACCCTTGTTCATAAGCCACTAGCTCAAGTGAGCTATGGCATAGGAGACTTGCTCACATTAACTACAAAGCACCTCCAAGAGATCAATATTAGTCAAAGAGAAATTGCTAGTCAAACTCCCTACTTTGTCCAGAACTTAAAGGAGAGTTGCAGAAGCCTCTTGAAGAATCTAAATCATCCTTGAAGCTCATAATTATGTCTTAATATCATCCATACACCTTCTGTAACAATTTTGGAGCATTTAGAGTCATTTGGAGACCAATACTAGTCAAAGGTCGAACTAGTGGAAAAAGTTGAAAATTTCACCATTTTAATAAATTTCAAAAAGGGACATTACAAAGGAAAAAGGAGGTACAATGAGAAAAAAATGAGATTTTGTTTTTGCTTAATGTTCATTTCATATCATTAAAAATATTACTTATGTTTTAGATTTTTGTGTTATTTCCATGAACACCAAATGCATCTTAAATGGCATATGATGACGTTATCTCTATGTGTTGAAATATTGTAACTTCTAAGAATATTATATTTGTACTTTATTATTCCAGAGATGTTTCATTCCTCCGTGGAGACCCTATTGTATATCCGGAGATGTTTATTCCTCCGAGAGAGTGTGGTAACTAGGGTTATTAGATCTCCCATGTGAGGTCGGCCCTGATTTAATTGTTTAGGGGTTATTAGACTCTTGTAAGAGAGGTCGGCACCATTAGGGTGAAAAGTTAGTTAGAACATGAGCATAAATATGGGAGGTGTGTTCCTCATTTATCTCATTCATTCACTCACTTGTGATTGGAACATAGGAGAGAGAGAGGTCTGCATAGGAGGAGAAGGAGCTCTTGTTTGGGTACTAACTCTTGTATTGGTTGATTATCTATATTGAGGAAAGATTTGTTGGGTTTTCTACCCCATGAGGGTTTCCTAGGGTAAATATTTGTCTATCTTGTGATTGTGTTTCTTTCAGTGATCTTGCTTGTGAATTTTGGCTAAACTTAACACTATGTGTATTGACAAGGATATACTTACACAATGAAGTTAGGATAGGAACATTCTCACATGTATGATTACTGTTGGGGCTGGCCCAAGTGGGGCATTTTTGTGCAAGTCAAGTTTTGGCACTACCAAGTTAAGCGTAGTAAAGTTGAAGACTTTTTGAACAAGTCAGTTTTGGGAAGCTGCGAAGTTGAGCGCAGTGCAACGTCGGAAGAGCTGCGAAGTACAGCGTTGCGGAGGAGTACAGCGCTGCGATGAGCCCGATCTACGGAGATCCGGAAAGGCAGGATGGGAACCGCGTAGCTGAGGATCAGTTCCGCGAAGTAGTAGCACCGCAATGTGCCAGCAGGGAAACCGTTTTGGGTAAAGAA
Source organism: Larix kaempferi (assembly GCA_027924585.1). Classification (NCBI taxonomy): domain Eukaryota; kingdom Viridiplantae; phylum Streptophyta; class Pinopsida; order Pinales; family Pinaceae; genus Larix; species Larix kaempferi. Next base: position 2,326,205 of record BSBM01000809.1, on the reverse strand, counting down.
TGAAGGTAAGGTCAGCTGGGTGAAAGCGACCTATTTTTGGTAAAGATGCTCCATGACTACCAAGCGGCGGGTGAGTAAAGCGGAGGAAAGCGATCGGTCACACAAGCAAGGAACCACTACATGAACCGGCCACATAAGGTCGTTAGAGAAGGAACGGCTGATTGAAAGCGACAGTCGGCATGCGGTCGACAGAGCAGGCTCAAAGCGACGTGACCACGTGTAGAAGATAGCCACGACAAAAGATTCTCTACCCAGAATCCAGGAGTCCGATTAAGGGAAAACCACGACAGTTTTTGGAAACCTTAGGTTTTTTTCCTGTATATTGTAAGGACATGACCTACAGGCATGATCTATAAATAGGCACCATTTTGTAAGGGAAATGATTGAATCTCTCATTAATATTGGGTTTGAATCTCAATGTATAATCCAAGCAAGACATGTTTTGAGTCTGCCAAGCTTTGTGAGGCCTACTGAGAGAGAAGAGAGTCTGCAGCTAAGTGCGCAGACTGGAACTGTTGTACCCTTCCCAAAGACTAATACAACAATAGTTCCTATGGACGTAGCTCCCATCCTGGGGGTGAACCACGTTAAATCCTATGCAGTGTGATTGTTTATGTGTTTACACTTTTCTATTTGCTTACAATGAATGCTTGAGATCTTTCTTATCAGTTTACGTGTTTACTTTTATATGTATTCGCCATAAGGAATGAGATGGGAATAATATGTTAAGTTCGCATATGTGATTGAAGGTTAATTGCATGAGTATTTGTAAGTCTGTGAATGTATGAATCGGTTGGATAATCACTTAAATAGATAAGATCCTCACAGTGCGTAGCACCGGAAGTGCGCAGTATATTGTGTTATCATTTTGCACGAATCTTAAGACTAGATAATCTAAGGCAGTAGATGAATGAATAAAGCACTAAGTATAGTTTGTTGAACGGGTTATATCCAAAGAGGAAGCGCAGTTATCCATTGCGTTGTCCTATTGTAGGGTAATTCCCGAACCGCGAAGTCCTTGGATGCATGGGTCGTGCAGGCGTTTGTGCTTGCAGAAGTGTTGACCGCGAAGGAGGTGATCTTCATGTAGTCCTAAGTCCGCAGCGCGAGCCCGTAACGTGCTTCTCATTAGATCTGTTTAAGCACTCATCACACGATTGTGGAAACCTGATTCCACATCCCCCCCATAACTTTCCCTCGGGTGAGACCTCATTCTGCTCATAGATGGTTGCCGAAAGGGCTGGTGAAAAGGGGTTTTGTTGGTTCCTTGAACCGCGAAGAACCTGGGTCTTTATAGAAAACCTCAAGATAGTTATGTAAGCTAATAAATGGTTTTGTTGCCACGCTAAGAATCCATGATGAGTTGCCGAACTTGAAAGAAGTGATGTGCTCAAAAGAAAAGATTCTGTTGATTGTAGAAATTTGGCATCCGGACAAGAAATAAATCTAGGCTTGGGGTGACAAGACAGAAAGAGACTTCGCAAGGAAGGAAAATACAAATCTGCATCTATCTGACATAAATTGGTTGAATAAATACCTATGGAAAGATATTCACGAAATGTTTTGGCCATCTTTTGGAAACGAGTTGCATGAGTGGTTATCGCAGCTCGCAAAACGCAAAAACTATTTCATACCAGACTCCAGAGCTCATTACGAAGCTTAAAGCAATAGATAGTCCATTCTCGAGAGCAGTCGACTTTTGGGTTGATAGTATACTAGAAAGCTTCGCGACAGAGTTTGTTGTGGACACCCTAAAGTCCTATAGCGCAGCGGAAGCATAATTTTTCAAAGGTTTCAGAGGTAAGTACCTGAACAATTTGAGTTTATACATTAAAATGCTTGTAGCTGAGAAAGGTATTTTAAAAATGCAGTAAAGATTCCTAGCAGTTTGAATCTGTAATGGTCAATAGCATCTATAGTGATTCTGACGAAGAAACCCATAATTTGAGGAGTGGAAAAAGATATACGTATACCACTAAGAAGACTAGACTCCGCGTAGATATTGATTTACAAACCGCGCCTGATAGCCAAACCGCACCACTATTCGCTACCTATCAGCCTATTACACCGCAGAATCCATCGGTTGTAAGTACCGAACCCCTTATCCCTTAGAATCTGTCCGTTCAGAACCCTCCTGTCGTTAATATTCCTCATCCTCAGAGTGTTGATACCAATAACATCGCGGGGGTGAATAATTAGACTATCCCGACTCAGAATATCCCACTTCAGAACATTTCGTGCAGTACAAACTTTACTTTTTTCGCTCAGAACCCTGCGCATAACCCTATACCACCTAGGAGAAGGATGACTGATGATATTAAGCTAACGATATTTAAAGGAATGGGTCTGGAAAACCCTGATCAGCATTGGTTTCTATGTGACGTTGTGTGGAGTGTTAAGCAGGTCCAGGATGATGCTGTGAAGAGAGCGCAGCTCGTCACCACGTTCAGAGATAGAGCATTAAACTGGTTCATGAATTATTCTAAGGGACAGAATAGAACCTTAGCCGAAATTAAGGCTGCATTATTGAGCGAGTTTAAAAGACCAAAGTCAAAATCACAGTGTATTACAGAATTAAAAGAGATTAAGCAGAAACCTAATGAAACAGTTTGGGAATTTGACCAGAAATTTAAGACACTGCTAGACCAAGTAAGTTTTGTCATAGCTCCACAACAGCGCCAGGAATGGTTTGTAGTTGCGTTGTTTCCCCATATCAAACTGTCGTTGATACAGCAGAAGGTGGATTCACAGGCAAAAGCCTTGGAGATTGCAATGAATTTGGAAGCTTCCCCAATTGGAGAGACTAGCACTGGGATGTCTCAAATTCAGACCCAGTTAGCTACCCTAACATTACAACTACAAGATATGAAGAAAGGGAAACAAGAGAGACAAGAAGTCTGGTGTACAGGATCCAAAGGAGAAGGCCACACCAGAGAGCATTGTCCTTTATTTCAGGAGAACCTTAACAGTGGAGCACCAAATCCACTAAATCAAAATCAAGCACCATGGTGTGAAATCTGTAAAACACAAGGCCACAGGCTTGAAGACTGTTATCTCATACAGAAGTATGTGCGCACCCCTAAGAATATATATTGCAATTTCTGTAAATCAGTTGGACATGATGAATCCAATTGTAGAGCATATGAGCTCATGCAAGAAAGGAAACGAGACATGGAGCATATGCATGATAGTGGAGTACACAGAGTACAAGAACAAACCCCACCAAAGCAAGACAATGCGCAGTATGACCAAGGCTCATATAGAGTCCGTGGAGGATTCCGCGGAAGATGAAGAAATACTGGTCCAGGACAAGGAAGGGGAAGAGGCCATATGATCTGTTACAACTGTGGCCAGGCAAGTCACTTATCTAGAGATTGTACCAATGAATGTACTACTTGCAATTACTGCAAATATTTTGATCATGTTATTGACGTCTTCCCATTGCTAGCGGCATAAATGCAGAAAAGAAAACAAGGCATCGCTAACCCAAACATTCAGTTGATCGCAACAGAGAAAAGGCCTGTGGATCCAAGTATCAATGTAGTGACGCAAAGTGGCGCTACAACAGGAAGAGAAAGAGGAACATAAGCTTCGACTTCTGGAGACTTTGAAACTAAGTAGACTCCTCTTGAAACGATTTGGATCAGAAAAGCTACTGGGAAAACACCTGCCTTCAATCTAGAGAAAAATAAAGAAGTGTTTGAAGAAGCGCGGGACATCTTTGCAGAACAAGCGCCTAGATCACCAAGAATCCCATTGCGCAGTGAAATACCGCATATAGAGGATATGTCGGCCGCTTATGACAAAACGTGCCATGCAGCAGAGACAGACACCTATGTTTCCCAGTTCTTAAGGAGCTACATGAAACTATTTAACAGCCCAGATGCTATAGAAGAATTGCAAAAATTGTTAAACCAGTATGAACCGCACAGCGAGATAGAAACTGCTGAGAGTGCAGCTCTTCACATCAAGAAACACAAGAGAACAGGAAGAGAAATGAGGCTCAGTGCGCAGATAGGAGACTATGAAATGGATGAGATCATCCTTGATCTAGGATCTGAAGTAAATGCCTTAACTAAACAGACATGGCAGCAGATGAGGAGACCAAAGTTGATATGGTCACCTATACATTTGAGAATGGCCAACCAAGATAAAGTCATACCCTTTGGAAGATTAGTCAATGTTGTTGTTGACATTGATGGAGAGCGAAGTCATGTAGACTTCGAGGTTATCGAGATTGTGGACGATAGTCAGCCTTATCCTGCAATGTTGGTAATTAACTAGGCTATGGATAACCTCGCCATCATAAACTTGAAGACAAAGAAGATGATCTTCGAAGGAAAGCATCTCAGGTTCATCGCACCATTGGACCTTTTAGACGAAGAACGATACAGTGAGCCAATTCAAGAAGAATCCAAAGCTCAAGATCTTGATCGCCTTTACAAGATGACTGCGAATCAAGATGACTACATTAATCCCACTGCGGATGGAACACTCAGTTGGTGATGTGACAACTCTTGCATCTCATACTCTGATGCAGGACTGGAGAACTGGAAAGGCCGTATGCATGAAGTATCTGCAAGGAGATGCGCATAGATTACAAAGTCATTGCGATGGATTGGAAAGGAGGTAAGTCCAATTCTCACCTATGATAGGTCATCTAATGTTTATTAATTTATCAAAGAATATATTGTAGCAATTGCAGAAGAATGTCGCTTACCAGCACTAGATATCGCACTGTGCGAGACACCTACTAGATGGTCGATTGCGCATAAGAAGACATTGACCACATGGGATTAGTGCAGAATCAATATGCAGATCAGGTTCACTGAGAAGGTTGCACTCACCTTTGAAAAATATAATGGACAGATGGATCCAAGGGAGCATATTGAAATATGTTCACAAGCATGGAAGAAGAGACCACAGACATAATGGGTTCATCTGTTTGTGCACACATTGGAGGAACAAATTCCAAAGAAGTGGTATCTAGACATGGAGTTGCGCAGAGGAACTACAGATTGGCCTACCCTCACTACGAACTTCCAGAGAAGTTTTAGTTTTGAAGACGACGGCCCCAGTATAAATGAAGCTTTGCAGGTCATCAAAGAGAGAATATTCATACCAAAATTCCCAAGTACAAACAAGGCATTGGAGGAACTCGAGGAGAGAGAGTTTGATGATGTGAAAGTACCACTGAACCTACAGCCAAAATGGGCAAAAATGATAAAACATGCCCTTGAATGCTATAACCTTGCTAAGAATGAAGATAAACAAGAAGAAAGCGATGAGGAGGATCCGCGCAATGTCAATATACTTAAGTCTGAAGATGCGCGCGACGTAGAGGGACCTCCACTGGAAATTCCAGACATGAGTGGACCTGTGAAAACAAGAAAAGTGAACATTGGCACCAGCGAAGAGCCGAAGTTCGCGTCTATTGGAGACTACTGGGATGATCAGACGGTCGCGGAGATCGCAGACCTGCTACATGAATATCAGGATTTATTCCCAACAAAGTTCACAGAAATGAAGGGTATTTTGGGCGACTTAGGGGTTATGAAGATACCTCTTAAGCTAGGCGTGGATCCTGTTAAGCAAAGGCCGTATAGATTGAATCTTCGATACAAGGAAAGAGTCAGGACAGAACTTGACAAAATGCTCGATGCGGGGATCATTGAGTCGGTTGAAGAATCCGAGTGGATAAGCCCGATGGTTATCCAGGACAAGAAAACTAACGATGAGATCAGGATCTGCGTGAATCTCAGGAAGCTGAATGATGCTTCGCTCCATGATCCATTTCCCACTCCTTTTATAGATGAAGTCTTAAATAATGTTGGAGGAAATGAGACATACTCTTTTACTGGTGGATTTTCGAGATACCATCGGATAAGAATTGATCCAGCAGATAGACACAAGACCACTTTGCCACTGAATGGGGGTCGTTCTAGTATACACTAATTCCCTTCAGTCTAAAGAACGCACCTGCCATCTTTTATAGAGTTGTTGTTGCAGCATTTAAAGATTTCATGCATAAGTTTTTAGAAGCATACTTCAATGACTGGACTATATTTGGTTTGTTGAAGAACCACTGCAAAAACCTCAGAATCATGCTAGAAAAGTGCAGACAGCATCAGATATCCTTAAATTTGAAGAAGCATGTTTTTTGTGTTCCTGATGGTATTTTGTTGGGACGCATTGTGAGCAAACAAGGCCTGATGGTGGATCCTGCGAAGATCGCAGTGATTGTGAACTTACACACACCCACCTCAGTGAAGCAGTTGCGCACAACATTAGACCATACAGGTTATTATCGGAAGTTTATAAAGGGTTATGCTCAGATAACTGCGCCGATGGAGAAGCTGTTGAAGAAAGATGCTCAGTTCATCTGGAACGCAGAATGTGAACAAGGCTTTGACACATTAAAAGAGAAAATGGTAACTGCGACGATCCTAGTTTTTCCAGACTGGGAGAAGCCATTTCATGTCCATGTTGATGCTTCATGTATAGCATTGGGAGTTGTACTTGCACAACCAGGAGAGGGAGGTATTGACCATCCCATTGCATTTTCGAGCAAGAAGCTCTCATCTGCAGAAAAGAATTACATGACCACTGAGAGAGAGGGTCTCGCTATGGTCTACTCACTGCAAAAGTTCAGGCACTGTTTGCTTGGTGCGCACTTCTCTATGTTCACTGATCATTCTTTTTTGAAATACCTGGTCAACAAGCCAGTGTTAGGGGGGTGAATCTGCAGATGGTTGTTACTCTTTCAGGAGTATGACTTTGAAATAATGGTTAAGCCTCGCAGATTGAACTTAGGACCTGATCATCTTTCAAGGATTGAGTCAGGAGAAAAACCTATGAACCTTGAAGACAATCTGCCTGATGCGCAGTTGTTTTCCATCCAGATTGTCGATGACTACTATAAAGATATCATAGACTTCTTGACTACTGGGTTGGCACCCATTGAGTTTACTATGCAACAGAAGAAGCAGCTGGTAGTACGTGCAGCAGACTTCACCATAATCGCAGGACAGTTATACAAGTTAGGCCTAGATGAAGTGTTGTGCAGATGTGTTTTAGAGCACGAGAAGCCATTTATTTTGGCTGAGGCACATTCAGGTGTATTGGGAGGCCATTACGCAGGAAGAGCCATTGCGCAAAAGATATTGCGAGCAGGGATATGGTGGCCTACTATCCACAAAGATGCAAAGGAACATTGCCAGAGCTGCGATGTTTGTCAAAGGATAGGAAAGTCGTTGCAAAGAGATGAAATGTCTTTGAATCCACAGTTGACACTTCAGGCATTTGAGAAATGGGCCATTGATTTCGTGGGACCTATAAACCCACTAGGGAAAAGAACTGGTGCGAGATATATTATTACTGTTACTGATTATCTCACCAGATGGGTAGAAGCGAAGCCAGTAAAGGACTGTAGCGCAGTTACTGCTGCGCAGTTCATTTTTGAAAACATCCTTACTAGGTTTGGATGTCCAAATATTTTGATGAGTGATCAAAGCACGCATTTTCTGAACAGAACTATAGAGGCGCTGACTGAAGAATTCCACATTCATCATCAGAGGAGTATGCCATATCACCCACAAGAAAACGGAACTGTGGAAGCTTTCAATAAAGTACTGGAGAATGCGCTAACTAAGATATGCAATGTGAATAGGGATGACTGGGATCTGCGCATTCCAACTGTGTTATGGGCATACAGAACTACTTGCAAGAAATTGACTAGCCATACACCTTTTAGCTTGGCCTATGGACAGGAAGCAGTGATGCATATGGAGTACATTGTTCCCAGCTTGAGAATAGTTGCATTTATAGGCATGGAAGATCAAGAGGCACTAGATGAAAGACTTCTACACTTGGTTGGGTTGGAGGAAGATCGGTTCATCGCAGGCTTCCACCAGCAAGTGTAGAAAGGTAGAAAAAAGCTTGGCATGATCGCCACATCAAGAACAATTCCTTTTAAGTAGGTGATCTAGTCCTCCTGTATGATAGCAAATTTATGAAATTTCCTGGAAAGTTTAAGATGCATTGGCTTGGTCCATATACTGCTGTACATGTTACTAGTGGTGGCGCAGTTCAGTTAGCCATGTTAGCTGGAGATGATCTACCTGGATTAGTCAATGGAAGTAGGCTAAAACCCTATCGGGATAGCCATACTTCGCAGATCCCTCTGTAGAGTGAAGACACGAAAAAAAAATGAAAATGAAAAAGACAAGAAGAACTACGCAGCGCGAAGCTCAAAAAGGTAGTTGCACGGATCCAAAGAAGCAGAGAAGGTTCAAGATTCAGAACCGAGAAGGGTGACACGGTGAAGCAACTGCGCTGGAGTAGAGACGGTCTGCCGCGCAGTTCGACACAACATTCCAGAAAAGTAGCCGTTAGAATTTTGGTCGCAAATATAGCCGTTATACAATACTTTTTCCAGTGACCGCTTGAGCATTTAACGTGGAAATAGCCATTCTGAATGAGTTAATGGAGGAAATGACAGAAATCTTCGCCGGATTTGGCCAACGACCACAACATTTAATGCTTATCTAGCCGTTGAGGGGCGTGGAGGAGGCTAGCTGCACCTATAAATACCGTTGTATTTGGACTCGCGGGTGTTGTCGAAACCCTTGATTTTTCTTGTGAGTAATACTTTCCGATTGTTTACAGCAAGTTATCAGAAATCTTGTCGTTCTGTCCAGACCTATCCAGTGAATGTCTGAGAGGTCCTCTATTGAGCAAGAGTTCACAGTCCAGGAGACTATGAAGGTGTTTAGATACGGAGGAATCGAAGGGTTGATGAGAACCCCCATCAAGAAAATTATAATAGAGCAAGGACAGGCTTCCCGAAGATCACTAAGACACGCTACAGCAATGCAAGATAAAGGCAAAGAACCAGCGGCGCCGAAAATGAAGCCAAAAGTGATGAGTTCCACAGTGCCACAAGTCCCGCTGGGCGACAAGGAAATACCATTGAAGCTAACCCTTGAGTATATATCACTGCGTGCACAGGACGCACCGGCCATTAAGCTATTAAAGAATGCCAAGTATGAGATTCCGCTCTCACCTATGTCGAAGCATGTCAAAGTGGGAGAAAATCTACTCGGTAAGATCCTGGAATGTAAGTGGAAAGACTACGACCTGCTTCAGATGCAGAAGGACCCCAACGAACCTAAGTATCCATAGTTCCATCCAGACCAGTACATGTGCTGGAAGAAAGACATGAAAGGCAATCTTTCCTTGGTCGTAGAAAATTGGTTATCCGGAGTAGTCGAATCAGGACTGCTCAACCTGTTGAGACTCCCGCACTTCGAAAGAACGCCAAAGTTGAATGCGAAGGTGCGCACTCTCATGCCGTGCATGCACCAAGGATATTTGTGGCTCGATCATAATGTCGACCTAAATATTGATCTGATCCACCAAATTACTGGGTTAAGCAAGAGAAGCGAGGACCCCAATCAAATTTTCGTAGGCAAGAGCCGCGACAAGGAGGTCGCCGCGAAGATGAATAAAACGCAAACCGTCGTCAAAGGGGAGAGAGGCTTTGTCACGGATGACATAGACGATGAGGCTATGCGGTTTGTCACACAACTACTAGCCGGAAAAATTCTAAGGAAACCAAGACCATTGGAAGTACCCGCGAGCGCAGTGCTATTTGGTGCAAAGGCTACGGAGGGAGGAAGATTCAACTCGTGTCAGTACTTGTTGAATGAGTTCCTGGAGGAATTGAATGATACATAGACACATGGAGGTAATTTCCATTACACATGGTTGATAGTGTTGATCGCGTTCGTAGGGTGGAAGGACTCGAAGCATTATGTTAGCGTAAGAATCGACAACAAGTCCCCTGTGGACAGTTAATGTTCATTCTCTTAGAATGATTGATATTTTCCAGTTGAAAATATATATATATATATATAACTTATATATATATACACACACACACACACTTGTGAACTTACCGCTAATAATTAACTTTTGAGGAAATATTTCACGTGAGAGATCCCGTGAACAACATACCTAATCCTTAAAAGATTCTGTCGAGATCTTCAGACACAACCGAAGAATTCGACTACCAGAGTATCATTACAGCCCAAACACAAATACAAACTGAAAATCAAATCAAACTTTGAGATGAATATTCCATTTTCTATTCAAACATAAATTTAATCAACTTGTTTATCATAACAGTGTGCTTATAAACTTAAGATGCACCAATGTGTTTGTAATTATAAGAAGCACTGAGGCAGCAAAAAAAAACCTCACTAATTATGAACATTCACTAAAATATTTGTTAACTAAATCTTTGATTATATTTGTTATCGGATATTTCTATATCCATTTTTCAATATTGTAAATCTAGTGTGTAATATAAATTAGCGCACTCGTTTTTCCATTTACTAATATCGCACCGGTAACTGGCAAATTATAAAAATTACATTGAAATCATATTTATATGTCTATTTTCATATTATGTCTAATTGGTGCGCTACATGATATATAGCGCATCAGTGCTCTATAACTCAGCGCACCGTAAAACCAAAAATTAAAATTAAAAAAATAAATCGAATATTTTATTTTTGCAATTGAAAAAATAGCGAGAATTTATTTTTCGAAAAAGTAATTTCATTAAGTATTTTAAAAACTTAAAACCTAATCATTATTTCATTATTTTGCCAAAATTTTGAGGGAAGAGTTTTGCAATACAAACTTGTTGGGGATAACTATGGAGCAACTAAATTATTAGGAAAATCAGAATTTGGAAGGTATTGTGTATCACTCAAAACTCTGCATAGAAAAAAATTAGAATTTTACTATTGATCTCAATAATAATAAAAATGTATTATTTGTTTGTGTTCCTATTAAGATTTAAATTTTTACTATTTGTATTCATTTTTTAAGTGGTTGCAAAATTTCATCTTAGGGTTTATCTCCATCTATCACTCGACAATTAGGGCTTTTCATTTTAAGCACTTTGGATTTAATGGGTTTGTGCTTTTATAGATAAGTCATTTGGCATATGATACAAGGAGATCACTTATTCATGATTGGATCCCAAACTTTGTCCGCCCTGTCGGTTTTTTTCTAAAGAACGCTTTTGGCCTTACTGATGCGTTGTTTTTAGTATAAAGCATCAGTGCACTTAATTTATCAGCGCACAGGTAGCACGCGAAATTTTTTAAAAATAAAGTGTACAAAATCCGGTGCGTTAATTAAATGAAGACACACCAATGCGTTTAAAATCAACATATTGCACCAAAAAATGTTGTTACATATTGTTTAATCTATGTCGTGCAATAGACTTTTATTTTCATTTTTTCTTGGTTTAGTCCATATGTAACCTGGTATTCATTATTACAAACATTAAAATTTCATAAAGTGATTAAATGTTTTCTAAAAATAATAAATACTTATTATCCAATCCAAACTTAATTTTCTTAACAACATAACTAAAAATCTTTGCCATCGGTGCGCTTTTGTCTATGATGCACCAATGCCTAGTAAATTATTTGAAAATTATGTGATTGATATGTAAAATATATTGAATAGCTTCTGTATTGAATCGTACAGATTGTATATTGATTAAAAAATGTGTGATAAGAGTTCAAGTAATAATTATTACTATCAGCACAATGGCAACACATCCACAAAAGCGAAGAAGGCAAGTTCTTTGTAATTTCTATCTGAAATCAATAGGTTTGAATTATATGTAAGTTTAGCAAATGTCGACTCGTTATTGTATGTCATGTAGAGCCAAAAAATGAGGAAGCTCGATAAGATTTTTTGCAATCAAAGTGCAAAAGAGCATAAAAAATTGATGGAAAAATTGTATAATGATGAATCGGGTGAATCAAAAAGTATTATTCAATATGAGTTATTTTATTGAATATTTAGTAATAATATATTTAAGAATATTTGATAACATGTTTCAAACAATCAATTTCACATATGTTTAATGTTCTACAGAGACCGACAGCAAAGGAACGAGATGTCGTCCTAAAAAAATAAACATTATGGAAGATGTAAATGATGATGAATTGGTCCTTAGCTCATATCTATATATAAATAATTAATTAATTATTAAATAATTGTTTTCAATTGTTTTGTTGCAAAAAAGAAAACAAAATATAACCCATTCAACACATAAGACAGGACGACAAGGAAAAAAATGGGTGATAGCAAAGTTTGTGAGTAATTGTGATTTCGTTATAACAACTTAAGATTTTATATTTGTTGTAATCTTTATATTTTATTTTACACTTATGTCTTCAAACATGTGTTAATATACAAAGAAGAGCCATCAAAAAATTGATTGACAATGAATTTGTGATGGGGTATAAAACTTGTAGGAAACAAAGTATGAAGTGGAGCTAAAAGAAAAGTTGTTGAAAGAAGGCATGCGATTTGGTTTTGAAACAATGTGTATCATTCAAGACACGATCCTTGTCTTGGTAAGTTTTTAAATTTACATAATGATCATGTATATCATCTATTTTAGTTTGCATTATGTATGCCAATGTAGATACACTCATTACACTTTATTTTTATATTTGTAGATGGAAGTTAAAGATGAGGAACAGAATCGAGGCAATCAACAAAACATTCGGCCAAATAACCCCAAGTCATGCAAGTAGCCCAAGCATGACAACAGTTCCAGCCAAGAATCATGATCAATAAAATTGGATGTTAATTCAAGTTGTTGTGTCTTCTGAAATAAATGTCTATGAAAATCAGACATTTTGTATAATGTAATAGACATAGTGTTCCAATTGAAAGACAACGGGTTACCAATAAGTGTAACAATTACATAATTACATTATGATTATTGTGGACTTTTATGTTGTCCCACTTTGTATGAGAAATAGCTTCTTATTCATATATAATAAAATAAGTTTTGTATCATATTGCATTGTCCAATGTCGTTGTAAAATGTTACATCGTTAATTAAATATATCGATGATTAAATATTATAATGAAGCAGTGCGAAATTTGATGATATAACAAATTAATCCAAACATCATATCCAAATGCAATAATCAAAATTCTATTTATATATACTATTATAAGCAATATGTCATTTTTTTATAAATAATAAATTTTTAAAAAATGTATTGTCACCGATGCATTGTACCCGAGACGCATTCCATTCATTTTTATTGCAGCACCTCTCCAGATGGCTCCTTTCTTTCGACCTCTGCGCCATCACTGTTGAGCTCATTGTTTGGCCCACGGAGGAATCCTGCTTTATACAGTTGCACAAGAAAGGACAAATGGTATACCTAATTGCAATGGAAGGATATGTTTTCTATAATAATAAAGGAGCCAAGGAAGTAGCAAATTTTTTAGATAAAATGTAATTGTCACCGATGCATTGTCATTAATGTGTAGCACCGGTGCTTCTATGAGAAAAACGCCTCAAAGACTCACAATGATGTTTTTTCGTTATCAGTATGCACCAATGCATTTCATAGAACATATTTGTGCGTTGTCATAAATAAGGAACACCAATGCGTTATTATTACAACGTCTGAAGGCACCAATTGGGTGTGTTATTTACCTAGTTCTGCACCAAAGCTTTCATAACTATAAAAAGCACTGGTAAGATATTTACATAAAGCACCAATGCGTTTATGTTTATAATGCATATGTGCTCATAATGTTTTTAAAGCAATGGTGCAATTTTTATTTTTATAGCACCGATGCATGTATGTTATAAAACACCAATACTTAATATAAACATAAACCTCCTCTATAACCTCATCTAAAAAGTGTTCTCCTTGTAGTAACTAAGCATTTTTCTATCACAACGTTCAGTTGGACAAAATTCTCTACATCAAAGATGAAGTGATAATATTTGGTTTCCTTTAATTGTTTCTAAGCTGTAGATCTTTCTTTCAAAGAATTACTCTATTTTTAGTAGCCATGGGGTTTTTTTGAAGCAGGGTTTTGCAACCCTAACTTCTAACACCAATCCACGTCTATATATAGTTTTGGTATTTTCTTATCTCCTATCCCTTTGTGATTCGAACCCGCATCACTCACCTCCTCCTTGCATGAAAACGAGAAAGAAATGGGATGTGATGGTTGTTGCACTTGAAAGGGTGGTGAAAAAGACGACTTGAACAAATTACACATGATCTAACTACCAACCAGTTACTATGTCATTTCATTGCATGTATCGAGTCATAACAGTAGATTATGGCAATCTCGCATTAAAGTTGACATGCGTGGCAAGAGTAATAGTTGTATTCCATTTTAAAATTAACACTATTACCCTGCACAATTAATTTTGAACTATAGACTTTTTATAGTAGACATGGGTGGAGATTTGAATAAATAGGAATCGATTTCAGCAACAACAGTACTAGGCAAACATGAGTTCAAGGACTGGAAGTGCAAGTAATAGAGGGAGCCCTCGCTTGTGTACCTAAGCTCTCACGGCAGGGAAAGCGATAGTATAAAGAACGAACTGAATCAACTAGAGCCAAGGGGAGCTTCCTTACCGCTAATGAAGACATAGAAGATACGGGGCAGGGCATCAAGTGCACTTCTTTATCAGGACCGTGGGATGAAGTTATGTATCACATCATTAAATGCATAACCTATGAAGGGCATTCTTTCATATGCATGGCTTACCATTTTTGCTTCCTTGCCCTTTACGCCATGGTTGAAAAATCAATGTGCCTTTCTTTCTAATGCAGTGGTTCTTCTCCATGGTTGCGCAACACTACGTAGCAAGCTATAGAATTCGATCGAGCTCCGAAAAAAATGGATGAAGATACTCAGGTACTCAGAAAGAACAACCTTCCCCCAAGGCAGCTCAGTCCCTTATACAATCTCAAGAGCAGACCTTGAGCGAGTGAAGTGCCACGGAATCAACGACTCAAACGAAGACATATTGCTATAGAATCATCCCTCGGCACTGTCGACGTTGATGTAACTACAACTGGTAAAACACTACAGTTAACACGCGGAGCCCCTCTACCAATGCACGTGAAAGAAGCCACTTGCCAGGTATCCCTTATATCATAAGTTCCCTTGTCCTCTCAGTTAGTCAATGAGTTCCAAAATTTAACCGCTCAATTACACCAAATGAACCTGGAAAGGGATCAGTGGAAGGATATTGCCACTACCCACCAAGGAGGTTGTGTCCCTATAACTAAACATACTCATCAACTCAACTGGATCAAAGGAAAAGCAGTCGAGCGCGACATGTATCAACAGGATACTATTTAGTCATTGAGAAATTGTTGGAATAATAATGTCGAAATACTTAAATTAGCATATTGTTAGATTGTTAGTGTACGTGTAGTTTGAAATCCACTTTTGTTGAAGGCTCTCCAAGCTTATATATTTGTAACTTGTATTCATATTAATCAAGCCGTGTTCTGTTTTGTATTCTTCTGGTAATCTATTTTGGTATCAGAGCCTGGTGAGAGCTGAGAGTAAAGCATGGTCGAGTTGCTGCGTGAGAGGGTGATCGCTGAAGTACAACGATTGTAGTCTGGCCCAGCAGAGTTGCTGTGCGTGGAGGATCCGAGTTTGAGTTAAGAAAGGAGCTGTCGTTGGTGAATTCGCTGGAGAAAGGAGCTACCATCCGTCATATTAAACGTTTGTGCAAAGGAGGAGATCGTGTGAAGGAGCTGGCAAAGGGATCAACCATCGTGAGCGCATGAGCCGAGGGAAAGAACACTGCTGAAGTGAGAAAGCAATCGTCATTGCTACGAGAGAAGGGTACGCCAAGAGCTCTGTGTGATTCCAGAAATATATGGGTGAAAATAGTTAATTTTCGCGCCCTTTCAAGCCGGGGACCCGCGAAAATTCAGTGGTACACTTCCAAAGTATTTTAGTGAGGAGATTTTCGCGGGCATCAAGTGTCGAGAGACGCGAAAAGCTGGATTCAATCCGACATCAAGTATTTTCCCAAGAAGAGGTATTTTTCTGAATTAGTTTTTTAGAAAAGAGGTATTTTCCAAACAGAGGTATTTTTTGAATTAGTGTTTTAGCAGCTATGACAAATTCCTTTCCCGATGATTATTTGAACGAAGCTTCCAAGCTTGATGGAGACAATTACATTGACTGAAAATTCAAGATCTTAACTATATTCGAAGCATTGAATGTCTGGACTATAGTAAAAGGAGATGAAACCAAGCCCGCAGGTGCTACTGTTGCAGACTGGGAGAAACGAGAAACAAAGGCAAAAGTGTTGTTGCAGATGTCTGTCAAAGACAACATAATCTGGCACATCAGAGATTGTAAAACTTCCAGGAGACCTGGAACATATTGAAAGGTTTGTATGAAAATACAAACTCCAATAGGATTATGTTTCTGAAGACTAAGTTATTGTCCATAAAAATGGCAACAAATGAGAATATCACCAGCTATGTTTCCCGGATTAAAGATTTATGTGATCACTTAAGTGCAATTGATGATACTGTTTCAAATACTGACATGGTAACTATTATATTAAAAGGTTTAATTAGAGATTATCATGTCTTTATTTCAAGTCTAGGAGGTAGAGCAATGCCACCTACATTTAATGAGTTAACAGAGATTCTTCTACAAGAAGAAGAAAGAATGAAGGTGTTTGCGCTGGACTCTCATTCTTCAGAATTGGCGTTAATAGCAAAAGGGAAACAGCCATACAAGGGAAAAACATGGGACAGAAACAGAACAAGCAAGTTTCAACCAAGAAACAGAGGTATGACTCACTCAAAATCTGATTCACATGAGAAGAAAAATGATGGTTGTTTTTACTGTGGGAAACCTGGTCATTATGCTAAAGACTGTTATAAAAGGAAAACTAATGAATCCAAACAGAAGTTTAGAAAACATAATGGAAATTATGTGACAACCGACACCTCTATCAATGAAGGTTTAAGAATTTAAAGTTGTTTATTTCAGAAGCTGCATTGTCTGCAGAAACTGATGATGAAAATGCATGGTTCATAGATTCAGGTGCCTCAGCCCATATGTCTTGTGTCAAAGAGTGGTTTGATGAATATCATGAGAGCACAGATGAAACACACATATATTTAGGAGATAATAGATCTCATAAGATTCAGGGTTATAGAGTAATATGTGTGAAATTACCTAATGGCCAAAAGAAACAGATTCATGATGTGTTGTATGTTTCAGGCATCAAAAAGAATTTGATTTTTGTTTCCACAATAACTGATCAAAATCTAAATGTAGAATTTATGCAGTCTCATTGTCTTGTGAAAGATATTCAGAATCATTATAATGTCATAGCCACAGGGACAAGAATTGGAGGACTGTATAAGCTTGATGTCACAAAGTCCAATCATCAAGCATTGACATCTACTACAATGACAACTAAAGAGCTATGGCATCGCAGGTATGGACATCTTAATCAAACTGACTTAGTGCTACTTCAGAAGAAATTGATGGTTGAAGGGCTTCCTGTTTTGAAACATGAGCATATAGAATGTGAAGTTTGTGCACTAGGAAAGCAGCATAGGGAAGAATTTCCAGTGCATAAAGAGAAGAAACAGAGAGAATTAATTGAATTAATACATATTGATGTCTGTGGTCTCATGCAAACCTTATCACTTGGTGGTACAAGGTATTTTCTTATATTTGTTGATGACAAATCAAAGTTTACTTGGGTTTATTTTATAAGGAAAAAGAGTGATGTATTTGAATATTTTAAAGAATTCAAAACTATGGTGGAAAAGCAGACAGGCAAATGCATCAAGATACTCAGATTTGATCAAGGTGGAGAATATACCTCGGGAACTTTTGATAGCTACTGCAAGAACAATGGGATCATTCAACAATTCACAGTGCCTTCTACACCACAACAAAACAGTGTAGCTGAAAGGAAGAACAGGACATTAGTGGAATGTGTTCGCAGCATGTTAAAAGGTAAAAATATCTCTAATGGCTTTTGGGCAGAAGCCATTAACACTGTTGTTTATTTAAAGAATAGAAGTCCAACTAAGATTCTAGATTTAAAAGCACCTTTTGAAGTTCTTTATGGCTATAAACCTAAAGTTGGTCATTTAAGAATATTTGGTTCCAAGGCATTTGCTCATATTCCCAAAGATGAGAGAAGAAAACTGGATGCAAAATCTATTAAGTGTACATTTCTTGGTTATTATGATGATCATAAGGCATACAAATTGTTTGATCTTAGTACACATAAGCTCATAGCAAGCAGAGATGTGATTTTTCATGAAACTACAAATGAAGAAATAAAGTATGATGTCTAGCATACTCCTTATGACAATGATGTTCATGTGAAAATTGATATAGATGATGAACAGGAATAGGAACAGGAAAAGGAACAGGTACAACAACAAGGTGAAAGCAGCGTACACACTCCAACCACTCCTACGCCTCAAAAAAGCAGAAATGAAAGTGCAGAAAGTGGTGGACCACTGAGGAAGTCAACAAGAACAATTCAGATACCCTCCAGGAATAAAGACTATGCATTGATGACACATCTAATGAATGTTGTAGAGCCTACTTCTTATGAACAAGCCAAAAATCATAAGGACTGGAATACTACAATGAATGAAGAATATGAATCAATAATGAAGAATGAAACTTGGGAATTAACTAAGCTGCCTGAAAACAAAGTTCCCATAAGATGTAAATGGCTATATAAAACCAAATTTAATGCAGATGGAAGTATTGACAAATACAAGGCCAGATTAGTTGCAAAAGGCTATTCACAAAAGGAAGGAATTGATTATGAAGACACTTTTGCACATGTAGCTAAGTTAAATACAATTAGAGTCATGATTGCATTAGCTACACAATAGAATTGGAAAGTTCATCAGTTAGATGTTAAATCTGCATTTTTGAATGGTGATTTAAAAGAAAAAGTTTATTTAATTCAACCTGAAGGATTTATAAAGAAAGGGGAAGAAGATCTTGTCTGTAAACTCAAGAAAGCTTTATATGGTTTGAAACATGCACCTAGATCTTGGTATATTAAGATTGATTCATTCTTTGCTCAGAAAGGTTTTGTGAAAAGCAAAAAAGATCATAATCTGTATGTCAAAAAGGATGAAAATGGGAATGTTGCTTTGATATCCCTATATGTTGATGATTTGATTATCACTGGCAGTGCTTCTCATTTGATTGAAGATATTAAGATTCAATTAGCAGAGATATTTGAAATGAAGGATCTTGGTGAAATACATTATTGTTTAGGTCTGAAGATATGGAGAGAAGGCAATAAAACAATGGTCACTCAAAGTAAATACTCAAGGGAGATTCTGGAAAGATTCAATATGAGTGAAAGCAAGGCAGTATCAACACCTTTAGAACAGAATGTTAAGTTATCTAGTCTTGATGAAACTAAAGAGGCAAATGGTGTTCTGTATTGCCAGTTGGTGAGAAGTTTAAACTATCTTACCACTACCAGACCAAACATAGCATATTATGTCAGCATCTTGAGTCAGTTCATGGCTAAAGCACTGGAAAGCCACTGGATAGCTGCAAAGAAAGTCCTTCGATATCTTAAAGGAACTGTTAATTTCGGTATTATGTATATTGATGATTGTGATGTTGAGTTGACAAGTTACTCTAATTCAGATTGGGCTGGAAATCCTGATGACGGGAAAATAACCTCAGGATATGCATTCAACATAGGTACAGGGGCCGTGTCATGGGGCAGTAAGAAACAGCCAACTGTTCCTTTATCATCAACAGAAGCTGAATACAAAGCTCTATGCAATGCTACTTGTGAAGCTGTTTGGTTAAGGAGAATTCTTGAAGATATTGGCAACAAGCAAATGAAGCCAATTGTTCTCAAATGTGACAATCAAAGCTCTATTAAATTGGCATACAATCCAATTTATCATGTCAGAACCAAGCAAGTTGAAATTCAACATCATTTTGTAAGAGAAAAGATACAAGAGAAGGAAATTGTCTTGACCTACTGTAATACCACTGAGAATGTGGCTGGCATCTTTACCAAGCCTCTTGGAAATATGAGTTTTGAAGAATGTAGGAAACAGTTAGGTGTGGTAGAGAATCCATTTCTCCATTAAGGGGGAGTGTTGGAATAATAATGTCGAAATACTTAAATTAGTATATTGCTAGATTGTTAGTGTACGTGTAGTTTGAGATCCACTTTTGTAGGAGTTTGTTGAAGGCTCTCCAAGCTTATATATTTGTAACTTTTATTCATATCAATCAAGCAGTGTTCTGTTTTGTATTCTCCTGGTAATCTATTTGAAACACCAAGAAGACCTGCGACAAAAAGACAATGAAATATGCACTCTACAGCACAAAATAACGCAAATGGGAGAATTGGCTACAAAGTTACTCAACTGCATACCTCCATCATGGGTCTATGTGATACATCTGAAAGAGCAAGGGATGCGACTGCAAATTGAATGACTGGTTTCGAATTTACCTGTTAATTTCAAAGAAACCATTAAGGCATTTTGTAAGGTTTACTTTCCCAGCATTCCAAAGCTACAGAATTTACTATTATGAATTGTGCAAGACATAATACTAAATGGAACCTCAATCATTTTGTGGCGGATACCAATTCAAGGGGCATTGCAATCCTATCTACAGAATAAAGTAAGGTTATATCAACATATGGAGCTCACGGAGTCCTTATGGGTTCGACTTGAGATTGATACACTTACAAAATTTACTTAAAGAGCATGGTAAGCGCATTTCTCATCCACGGATTCGGGCAATAATTAGCAAGTACAATCAGCCGCTATTGAGGGTTTTATGGATTTCTATACTAAGTCAACAAAGGCTGCATTACAAAGTTGCAAAGATCGTTGGCATCAGCTTACTGATGAGCTTAAGAAACGCAATCCATATTCGTTGTCGAATATTCAGGCAGCCCTGTACAGTAGTCGACTGTATGTTACTTCTGTCCAAGAACCTTCTTTACAATGGATTGGTCTCCAATTTTTCTATCCTTTGTTGTTTTTCCAGTTCCTGACTGACAAAGTATTCATACAGTGAATAAAAAGCAAGCATTAAAACAATGGCAAAAACTTGTAGATGTGCAGGGTGTCTATGCATCTGATAGTGCTACTAAGCTCATTTCCTCTTATCTC
The DNA here is from genome assembly GCA_027924585.1 of Larix kaempferi. Taxonomy (NCBI): domain Eukaryota; kingdom Viridiplantae; phylum Streptophyta; class Pinopsida; order Pinales; family Pinaceae; genus Larix; species Larix kaempferi. The sequence goes on along the minus strand of BSBM01000809.1, from coordinate 2,305,143 downwards.
CGTTAGCTTGTGTTGCGCCTACAGACACTATAGACTGTGATTTCGACGAATCACTTGCACTGGGACGTGCAGCATCTTGAATTGGGGGGAAATGATGAAATCGGTAAATGTCATATTTTTTTCACTCATTTTGCCATTATCATACCGGGCATAATAATCACTTTTATCCTTCCCCTGTGCCTTTTTCACCAATTTTCTATATTTTTCCATGACTTCACTATCTTTGAAAGCACTACATTTACATACATATTTTTTGTATTAAAATAGATGGGTGTGTTAGTACTCTTGTTTCATACAGATGCAAAGCCAAAAGGATGGTCGTTTTATTTCCAGGTGTTAACCAGATTTTTCAGGATTTGTATACAATCGTCATCAATAGAAAAGGAATTTGCATTATGTTTTATACAATGAATCGGTGGGCACAAACCCAACAATATCGTGATATGTGGCAACCGTCCAAACAACAGCGGAAGAATGTAACACGTTTCTGGATCGTGCCCTCTTCTTGAGTGTACTACGTCATGCTCCTATTTTTGGGATAAATGGGTCTGGTTATAGAGAACTATTTTGGTAGTTAGTTTCCTGAAGGAAGGGCAACCGCCCAAAAACTATTTTTTTAAATGTACAAAGGAATGTTTTGAAGAATCCCCAAGGTTTTATTGGGGAAAAAGAATACAAAATCTGACCGTTAAATTGCCTTACTGTAATTTCGAAGGATCATCTAAACGCTATAGAGAAAGGCCCGCTCTACAGTGTGCAGCTGATCCATTAATAGTTCTTGTTTTCTTTCTTTAAAGTATTCAGTTGTGTGATTTATGCTGCTGTAGAATATTTTTCCTTGTCGATTTAATGATAGTTTCATTCAGTTGTTTCAAGGTTTCTTTCCTACAAACTTGATTTGAGCTTCATATTTAGAGTGCGATTTGCCTTATTAAGATCTGTATGCCAAAATGTCGTAGCAGTAAGCTTGGCTGAATTAATATGACACAATTAGATTTACTTTCTCGATTGCAGTTTATTTTCTGTTAAAAGTAAAAGTGCTCCTCCCCAAGTCACTCTGTGTGCCAAGAGTGGCAGCAGTACACTCTGCTGAATAGATTTCGTGGAATTAGGTTGTTCTTTAAATAAACCTGGTAGGACTAGGATCCCTGTCACATTAGTAATTTTTCATAGACCTTGTATAAATTTCCATTAGCATAGTGTTAAAACTTAGAGTTAGAAAATTCCGAAATCAGAAAATACCTCCACGAAACACCTAAACAGTGAAGAAACCTAGGATTGCACAAACAGTGTAGACGCTTTCACAAGTCTGTGACCCCAGATCGATAATTTAAATAAATGTTCTGGTATATCTTAGGCCATTAATCCTAAGCACCGCCAGAGCCCAACAACATGCAATATAAATGAGGAAACTTCACAAATTTGTTGTCTAATTTTTTTATTTAGGTACACAAATAGAGTCTTTTATTAAAATTAAAATATTTTAATTATTTTTTCAACAACTTTTTAATGGAGTGCCAGTGTGGTTCGTAATTTTGGGCCAACCAGTTCCAGTTCTGGTTCTGATAACATTGGCATAAAGTTAAAACAGACAGTCTTCAGGAATCAGGTTTTCATATATTTTCTAGTAAATGGACAAGTAGAGACGACTGGTCAGACTGTCAAAAGATACTCGGGCCATCAAGGAAAGGCTATAGATGATTGTTTTGAAGTCAGTCCAATGCCAAAGCAACGCCAGCATGGTGTGCATTGAGTAGGATTTTTGTCCTCCGTAACTATCTTTCCGTAGTTTAATAAGATAAAATCTAGAAAGAAAATGACATCATATGCTGTCAGACCACAAGAACACACATTCAACTGTGAACTACAACGAAAAATGATTCTGTTCTCATTGGTCGACTTTGAATCATCTATAGCTTTTCAGTTTCTGAAAAAGGATTTATAGAGAACAATGGAGAATTGAACTTTGGAAAGTTACATTTATGCGACCATAAACGTTGGCCAGGAGGATGTAGGATCATTTGAAGATCGAAGAAAAAGATTATAATCAGTAATTTAAATACAAGCACCACATGGTAAAAATACAGCTCTGAATTTATGTTTCTACCATGCCACTTGTGGATTGCTATGTAACCGAGTCTTCTTAAATGACGAATTAGCGTACATCTCAGAGACCAGATGGCACAGTAAAACATTATGGGCAAAATAAAACTGACAAAATTTTATTAGTATCTGTTTTCTTTATGTACAATAAGCTTGAACACTACGAAGATAGAAATACAATTCCATCTGCCTGGGAAGTAGAGAAATAGAAACGACCATTTGAAAATTCCATTTCCCGTAGCTCTTTGGCTTCCAGAGAACAATATTCTTCTTGGAATCATGCAAATGATCTGAAACTCCTGCTTGTTTCCTCCATAATATACTCTTTATCCAGCTTCAACAAATGGCCACTTTACACCATCATTCTCATTCTGCAGTCACGTAAAACACAACTTCAATGGTTACAAATAAATTAAACTGGTGAACAACATTCAATATATATACTCTATCAGAAAAAAACACAAGCTTTAAACTGGAATTTTAAAATGTTCACCCCATAAATTGTTTGATAGGAAGTAACGCAAGGCAAGCCCACGGTACTGAACTTTCTTTACATCCAATATTCAAGCAAAGAGTAGGATGAGCACTAGACAGCGTTTAGTATTCAAAAGATATATATATATATGAAGGTCATATCAATTAAAAGTCAATAAAAGACTCTATAAGGCCAAAACAGGACACTTGCCATTTATCTGGTGTAAATAATGTTCAGTTGTTTATGTGCAGTGTTTCTTTGTATTCTGTTTGTAATACTCAAATGATATTCTCATAAAAGGGTACTACTGCACATCCCTGGCAATAGTTCTGGGGTCCAAAATAGTCAAAATTCTCCCCAATTGTGCCAGTATTTCTCACTCCATTTATTGCTCACTGCAAGTCTTTTTTCTAAGCTAAAACTCTACCAACCATAAAAAGTCACTTCCCACAAAGTCACCTGACACGAGAACACGGGACACAAGTGTCCGACACGGACTCGGTGACCCCCAGAATCAGGACATGGAGGACACGTTATATATATATATATATATATATATATATTTTAAAAAATTTATATATTAATTTTTAAAAATATAGACATATAGATCCAATTTTTTTTAGAAACTAGAACATTTACAAATATTCAATGGAAATTACTAATTAGAAATTTAGAATCAATAGACAATACACATTTTGTCATTCACAAATCACAATGAGACACAAAGATGATAGCTCAAGATGTCGAAACCGTATTGCTCATTAAGTTATCAAAATCAAAATGTATTACATAGATGTCGGAATGCCAATGGCAACTAATAGTAGTAAATAGTAAATACAAAAAGGGGTAGATCATAGGTGAGATCAAGATAGAAGAATCTCATCTGTCAATAGTCCTCCTCCATGCCTGAATCAACAAACTCATCACTACCATGATCCTCATCATCCTCCTTCTCTCTACCCATCTAACGATCTGCATCTGTTGGTGTGGAGGATGACCCCTACATAGGATCACCATCATCAAAAGTGGCCGGCTCTAGCACTGGATCATTAAGATCCATGTTGGCTAATGCCAACTCAGTACTGTTGTCCAAACCTATATCATTAGGAAAGACATCCCACATCTTTGTCTTTCCCTTCACCCACTCCTCCCTCTTCCTGTAAATAAGACGAAGGTTGGAGTGCACACCATCGTCTCTGCCCTGGACTGCTCAAGCCTGCTCTTCTTCAAACTGTACAAGTTCCCATATGTGCTCCAATTCCTCTCACAACAAGAGGATGAAGTAACTTGAGAGATGACCCTCAAGACTATCTTCTGTAGAAGAGGGCATGTTGCCCCATGAGTTGCCCACCAAACATACGGTTTCTTAACCCCCATATCTCTAAGCACCTCATATCCTCCAAATCTCCCAGTGCCAGTGGAAAACTCTTCAAATCCCTCATCCACCTCCTCATGTAGGTCTCTATCCTGAAGTAGCCGTCTAAATGTTGTCTTCCTCCCCTGTGAGATCTCTCCATCCATGTGAGGAGGGACTTTGCATGAGGGCCCCGACCCACCATTGAGCCAATCATGACCGTAGAACTTGGGGTTCAATGAGTGGGCCAAGCAATGCAAAGGTGTGCAATTCTTATCCCACCTGGAGATAAGAATATCTTGTATGGTGGACCATAAGTTCTCTGCCAATGTCTCATACTCGACACACTCATTCTCCATAACAATGGTCCTCATGGACTCAATCATGGAATCCCACCCCTCATAAACATCTGCTAGGATGGGTTGGTCCATGTCTGCAAACCACCCCTCATAAACATCTGCTAGGATGGGTTGGTCCGTGTCTGCAAACCGCAACAAAGAAATGACCAGCTCCATGATCCTAATGGTAAGATCTACCCTCTCCCACCAACCATCATCTAGCACTATGTCCTTTACATTTTTGAAGCAACCTTATTCGTTTTTCTCCAAAAGGATCAAAACTCTGAAAATAACCATGGACCCAACAGCGGTTTTGACCTCTCTCAACCTCTTGAGCATGATGAATGAGGAAGCAAACCAAGTATCTGCAACCTTCAACAATGAAAGATGTGTGTACTCTTTGTAGATTGTGAGGGCATTGGTGTGGTTTTGTACAAAGTTACGGATATGGCGTGCATCCTCAATAAGTTTGTCAATCCATGTCACATCTGAAGCAATAGATTTCAGTGCTAAATTCAAAGAATGGACAATGCAAGGTGTCCAAAATACATGTAAGATCAATAAAATAAAATATAAATGAGTCTAGACTCTAGACTCTACAAGACTACAACTAACAACTCAAATGAATGAGCAAATTAGCAACGCAATTATGCAAGGTGTCCAAAATGAAAATGCCTGTGGATAGTTAGCTTCCACAAGCATGCCAGCAGCCTTGCAAACAGGTGCATTGTCCGTGATGATTTGTACACAAGAATCAACACCTACGTCTTCAATGACTTTGATGAACAACTCACCCATATATTGTGCATCCTTGTATTTCCAACCATGGGCATATTAAATATTTACGGAGCATACCAAGCAATTAATTATAAATGATCAAGTGACCATAGCTACCTCAAGGAGGTCGATCTGGCTAATTCATAGCTAGGGAATGGTATGGGACAATGTATTATGATGTATCTTGGCTCTATGGATCATTCTCCATCATTATTCTCAACATGGTGTCCACATTTATTATTTTGGTTCATCTAGGGAGGACGCCCCCATGACGGGCGCCCCTCACCTTAGCATTTGATTTATTCTCATATTGTATCTTGATGTGATGTATTAAAGTTGGTTCCTAGGGTGAATTGAGCCCCTAAGGTGACCCCCATCATGTACCACATTGTTATATTATTTCATTATGATGTATTTTGTATTTCCTATGGCGTCCTTGGGAAAAAGTGCACCCCCTTGTCCTTCGTTGCTTATTTTGGGGTTGTAGGTGTTGGAATTTGTGCAACTTCGGAAGATATTATTATTGTATTTTATTGTACTTGATTGTACCTCCTAAGGGAGTTGAACTTGATGTAATTAATCATGTAAACCATTGAAAGAATCAATGTAAACCTTGGGGTGAAAAGCAAGCAAAAGAAAAATTAAAATTAAATTATTTATTGCTCCCCAAGAGAAGTCAGCCCGGTTAGGGAAAGTCCAATTTGGCACTTGTATAAATAAGAGGTAAAGTTCACCACATCATTCACTCATCCACTTCACACAAGTTCGCATCACTTGGAGAGAGAAGTTCGCACCTGTAGAAGGAGAAGACTATTTTGGGGTTTCTATCTTTGGAAAGCATTTCCATCTTTTCTCTCTCATCATTGTACTCTGTTCTCGGAATTATTATCTCTATACGAAGGTTGTTGGGTTTTCTCCCGTTTGGGTTTCCCAGGATAAACTATTGTGTTATTGTTTTGTCTTTTGTCTTTCTTCTAGTGATCCTATTTATGCATTTGAATTATAATGCTATGAATATATGAAAATCTAACATGGTATCAAAGCGATACTAGAAGAAGCCATTGCCGAAACATTGTCGGAACACTTCCGGAACTAGGATTTCATCTTTCAAAGCCTTCACTCAACTTTTTGGCAGAAAAAAGAGCCTAGGGAATTTCGATCTAAGGAGGGTGCATCTTTTGGTGAAGGCAGAACTCAATTCTGAGAACTTTCAATTTTTGACCTAATTCTGCAACTGCAGTAGAAATTAGGGTTTCAATTTTTGACCTACATACCCCATAGTTTTGGCTCATCCCTACCTCCACTCAACTCGCCTTGCTAGGGTGCATCTACTTATGGAGTCAGTTTTCCAAAATTTCAACTTTCATTTTTGACCTAGCTCTTGCTAGGGTTTTTGTTCCAGATCTGCAGACAAGATGATTGGAATGAAGGTTGAAGATCGTCTGGAAGGGGCCTCCAACTTCATCTCTTGGAAGTCTAGTGTTCTTCATCAACTAGAAGAAAATGATATCTTGCAGTTTGTCAATGAGAAGGTCCCAGAACCAGAAGCCGAAGAAGACAAATCTCAATGGAGGAAGAATGATGCCAGAGCGAGAAGGATTTTGGTGGATTCAGTTAGAGACCATTTGGTTCCTCAAATATCAGGTAAGAAGACTGCTAGAAAGATGTTCAAGACCATAAAGAAGCTATTTGAATATAGTAGTATCAATGTGACACTCACATTGAGGAACCAGTTATCAAATATGAAGATGTCCAAGTCAGAATCCATTGCCTTATATTTCATGAGGATCACAGAACTAAGGGACAAGCTTAGTATCAATGGAGATCCCATTGATGAAAAGGAGCTTGTCATCACTACTCTAAATGGTCTCCCACCATCTTGGGAGTCTTTCATCCAAAGTATAAGCGGTAGATCCAAACTACCCAAATTTGATAAGCTATGGGCAGATTGTACTCAGGAAGAGACAAGAATAGCAGCACGACAAAGACTTCATGGCACTCAACCTGAGGAGAATCAAACATTTGTATCCCATGCCAAGAAAGGGAAGTGAAAGGGAAGGAAGTTCCACAAACACAAGCACCAAGGTAGGAGATCAAGTCCACCCCCAGATCAGAAGAAGAAGAAGAAGGACTTATCTCAGATACAATGCTACCAGTGCAAGAAATATGGTCATTACACCAGTAATAGCCGAAACCCAAACAAAAGAAAGCATGAAGCCTCAACTGCTGATGTAGAAGGTCATCATATCAGCTTTATCAAGTACCGTTCCCACCACTAGTGATACTTGGCTCATAGATAGTGGTGCTTCTATACACATGACAGGTTATAAAGAAAATCTTTCAGAATTAGTTGAGAAAGATTCTCATCTCCGTGTTGTACTTGGAGATGATGTTAACTGCACTATGAAGGGATCTGGGACCACCTCCCTTCAGCTAGAATCAAGTGATACACTACGATTGAGTGATGTGCTCTATGTACCTGGTATGAAAAGAAACCTTGTCTCCATCTCAGCCTTGGAGGACAAGGGATATAGAGTAGCTTTCTCAAAAGGGAAAGTACTTACTTGGTACAAGAACTCAAGCATGAATACAACCAAGGTTATTGGTGTAAGAGAGGAGAGCTTGTATCGTCTAAACACTCCACCAGTCCAAGCCCTAGTCCATGATTCTACAAGTATGGACGAACTATGGCACAGAAGACTAGCTCATCTAAATTATCGAGCTCTCCCAGTATTGAAGAATATAGTGACAGGTTTACCAGTGCTTCAAGTGGATCATGATGGAACATGTAGAGGATGTGCACTTGGCAAGAATGCCAAGAGATCTTTTCTAGATAGTGAGAGTAGATCTAAAAAAAATTTGGATCTAGTACACTCTAACTTGTGCAGACCCATGACAGTTGCTTCATTGGGTGGATATCATTAATACATGACATTCATTGATGACTACTCACGGAAGACTTGGATATACTTTCTCAAGTCGAAGGAATCCGAGGAAGTACTCAACAAATTCAAAGCACAAGTCAAGAATTTGCTAGGAAAGAGGATCAAGGTCCTGAGATCAGATAATGGTGGAGAATACACCTCTACAAAATTCAATGATTTCTACAAGGAAGCAGGAATTAAGAGGGAGCTCACAGTTCCTTACAACCCTCAACAAAATGGGGTTGTTGAAAGGAAGAATAGAACTATTGTGGAGGCAGCCAAATCCATGATACATGACCAAAGTCTACCTATGTTCTTATGGGCAGAAGCATCCAAAATCTATAGAATCTACATCCTAAGAGCCAGACATATTGAAAGTCAATAGGAATGTGACCTTTGAAGAAGAGATGGTTATCAGAAAAGGCAAAGGATCAGATATGGAGATCGATGATGAAGAAAAGCTAAAACCAAAGGAGATGAGATCATCTACCCCTCCAGTTCAAAGGGATTTAGCAGAAAAGGATGAACCCATCGATCCCATTGATCCAATTGATGTTCCCAGAGATATTGCAGTAGGCCGGAAAAGGCCTAGATGGGCACAAGAGACTTTGCAGGATGCAGAGGGGCATGAAGCTCCACATGGTGCTTTCAGAGAAGGCAAAAGACCTTAGACGTTCTCCAGTTATGTAGAATTGATGAGTAACATCATTGACTCAGAACCAACCACTTATGAAGAAGCATCCAGACACCAAGTTTGGGAGGATGCCATGGTGGAAGAATACCAATCCATCATGAAGAACGACGTGTGGGAGGTTTTGTCGAGACCTGAGGAGAAGTCAGTAGTAGCTTCCAAGTGGTTATACAAAATCAAGCATGGAGCAAATGGGAGTGTTGAAAAATACAAGGTTAGATTTGTTGCCAGAGGGTTCTCTCAGAAAGAGCGAGTCGATTATGATGAGACATTTACTCCTGTGGCTCGATATACTTCCATCAGATCTACCATCACTTCAGCTATGGGATGGAAGTTGCATCAGATGGATGTTAGGACAACCTTTATCAATGGTGTTATTGATGAAGAAGTATACATTGAGCAACCATAAGGGTTTATTGTCCACGGAAAGGAGTCTCACATATGCAGATTGAAAAAGGCACTGTATGGGCTCAAGCAAGCACCCCGTGCTTGGTAGGATGGATAGACGGATTCCTGGTGAGCTTGGGATTTACCAAGAGTGATGCAAACCCCAACCTTTACTACAAGGTTGTAGATGATGAGCCACTAATTTTGGTACTATATGTTGATGACCTGTTTCTCACTGGAAATAAGAAACTTATCATATGGTGTAACAAGAAACTCGCCTCTGAGTTCGAAATGAAGGATCTTGGATTGATGCATTACTTCTTGGGATTAGAAGTATGGCAGAGGCAGAAGGAGATTTTCCTAGTTCAAGGAAAATACACCATAGATATTCTGAAGAGATTCAGAATGTTGGACTGTAAGTCCATGGCTACTCCAATGGATGCAAATTTGAAGAAGCTGAGGGATTCTGCTTCAAGTTCAGATTTGATTGATCCTACTATGTATCGCCAGATGATTGGGTCCTTGATGTATCTGACAAACACCAAACCAGACATATGTTTTGTTGTGAATGCCCTCGGTCAGTTTGTGTGTGAGTCAAGGCAGATTCACTGGATTGCTGCAAAGCATGTGCTCAAATACTTGCGTGGCATTGTGGGATATGGCCTGAGATATGCTTCAGAATGTGATTTGAGATTGCAAGGGTTTGCAAACTCAGATTGGGCCGAATGTGTTTCAAATAGGAAGAGTACTTCTGGATGTTGCTTCAGTTTAAGTTTTGCAGTGATTTCCTAGTGCGACAAGAAGCAGAACTCAGTAGCACTCAGTACTGTAGAGGCCGAGTATATGGCTGCTAGTACAGCAGCCCGAGAAGTAGTATGGCTTCGTAAACTCTTTGCATGATTGTTTGGCCAAATTCCAGAGCCAACCGTGATCCACTGTGATAACCAGAGCTGTGCAGATGTCAATGAATCCTATATTTCATGACAGGTCGAAGCATATAGAGATTCGATATCACTTCATTCATGATATGGTGCAGAAAGGTGCGATCGAGTTACAGTATATTCTGATAAATGACCAGACTGCAGATGTTCTCACCAAGCCTCTTTCTAGGATGAAGTTCGAATACTTTCATGAAAGACTTGGAGTAGAAGAGAACGTATCCCTCCTTGAGAGGGAGAGATGATATAGAGATATTTACCCTGCATTCACCCAGGTGTCTCTACTTGTCCAGGTGCTCAGCCAGGTATAGGAGAAATGACATCGACAGATGAGTTAGACAGGCAGTAGATGGTCGGGTTCACCCAGGTGCCTCTACTCGTCCAGGTGCTCAGCCAGGTATGGGAGAAATCCCATTGACAGATGAGTTGAACAGGCAGTAGATGGTCGGGTTCACCCAGGTGCCTCTACCCATCCAAGTGCTCAACCAAGTATGGGAGAAATCCCATCGACAGATGAGTCGAACAGGCAGTAGATGGTTGGGTTCACACACGTGCCTTTGCTCGTCCAGGTTCTCAGCCAGGTATGGGAGAAATCCCATCGGCAGATGAGACGGACAAGTAGTAGATGGTCATGTGATTGCACAGGTACCTCTACTCGTTCCGGTTCTCAACCAGGTATGGGAGTACCCCATCGGCAGATGAGACGAGCAGGTAGTAGATGGTCGTGCACATCTGCTCGTCCAGGTTCTCAACCAGGTATGGGAGGATCCCATCAACAGATGAGACAAACAGGTAGCGGATGGTATAGCGGATGGTAAAAGCCTATCTCTCGAACATCCAAGTAGGATGGAGAGACTCTCTTGGACTCGTCGAAGGACTAGTGGAGTTGATGCATGATGACACTTCTCGAAGGACTGAGACTGTGTTGACAACCTTCAGTATGTATAGAGATGATGGAGACAGTGTAGATGTACAGATGAAATCCAGATGATCATGATGTTGATGAAGACTGAAGAATACCTTCTTTGTTGAGAGGGAGTGTTGGAATTTGTGCAACTTCGGAAGATATTATTATTGTATTTTATTGTACTTGATTGTACCTCCTAAGGGAGTTGAACTTGAGGTAATTAATCATGTAAACCATTGAAAGAATCAATGTAAACCTTGGGGTGAAAAGCAAGCAAAAGAAAAATTTTAATTAAATTATTTATTGCTCCCCAAGAGAAGTCGGCCCAGTTAGGGAAAAGTCCAGTTTGGCATTTGTATAAATAAGAGGTAAAGTTCACCTCATTATTCACTCATCCACTTCACACAAGTTCGCATCACTTGGAGAGAGAAGTTCACACCTGTAGAAGGAGAAGACTATTTTGGAGTTTCTATCTTTGGAAATCATTTCCATCTTTTCTCTCTCATCATTGTACTATGTTCTCGGAATTATTATCTCTATACAAAGTTTGTTGGGTTTTCTCCCGTTTGGGTTTCCCAGGATAAACTCTTGTGTTATTGTTTTGTGCTTTGTCTTTCTTCTAGTGATCCTATTTATGCATTTGAATTATTATGCTATGATTGTATGAAAATCTAACAGTAGGTGTCTCATTTTGAGTATCAACCATCGTTGGTTGAATAGGGTCTCCCCATTGACTTGGCTTTGTGCCTTGTCTAAAGTGACAAATGCCTTGTCCGGTGTGACAACCGTTCATTTGAGCAGTGGACTTGGTGCTTGAGGTGTCACTAGCTTGGCTGCCCGATCCTCTATCGTCCTGGATGGGATACATTCTAGTGGCAGCTAGTGTCTGAGTGATAACAGTTTTGGCGTCGTTGTCGGGGAGTTAGAGGCTTACCCCGTGGTCTTTTGCGTTTTGTCTTTTCTTTGGTTTTTATTTCTCATCATATTGCATTTAGACTTAAAATTTTGTTGGCTGATTTTTGTTTTCATAATTTATTACAGCCATCATTTTTGCTTCTTTTTCACTCCCCTTCGATATTTTTACCTTCGGTGAACAAGGTTACAAGTTCACTTGGCGACTCCACAACGTGACTCCATTGGCAAACCCATATAGAGACTCCACTGGGGAATCTTAAAGTTATAAATCATAATGGACCCAGAAGAAATTTGTGCCATGAACCAACATATAAAGGAATTACACAAACAAATTAGAAAGCAAAATGAAACAATTAATGAGTGGGATTCGAGGTCTTGGTATGGGGATGAATATGAATATGGCCATCGGTATGAACCTGAATATCATGATCCTTACAGTACCTACAATATTCATCATCCATCCAATGTTGAAGTAGCTCTCCCAATCACCCCAAATAAACCAGTTAATAAGCATCGAACCCAACAAAAGCATTGTAGCCAACAATCGGTCGAATTATCATGTTAACCAAATTAGCGATCCAACGCCTTCCCCATTTGACTTCCCTGAGATATATGGGGCATCTCATCCTATGCCAAATGAATACACTGGAAGGTTGCCTTGGTTTTATGGAAACAAGTTTTATCTATTGAAAAACATTTGCAAATGCTTTGGGATCATATGGAAGTTAGAGGGGCTAATGATGAGGATGTTTATATGCGAGCCCTAGGTGAATCCTTAGGGGAGAAAGTTGGGTTATGGTTTGATAATTTAGCGTCGGGGTCCATCATTGGGTTTGACATGCTTACAAGGATGTTCATAGACAAATGGGGTGAGAACATTAATGATTCCATAAAAGGCCAACCTAGCAATAACTGTGCAAATGAGGATCAATTTGATAATGACAACCAAGACACTAATGATGAAATAACTGGTGATTATCCTTACTGTTATCACACAACTTGTAGTTGTCCCTAAAGGTATCCCATACAGGATGGTAGAGGAGATGGACAATTAAAGAGGTGACCCAAGAGATGCCACAGTTCCCAATGCAAGCTGGGAGTCACGTCAACTGAGGCACTCTTCACTTTAGATCAAGATGAATCAAGACCAAGGGGGAGACCCTATAGCCAATCAAAGGAGATTGGACGAAAACAAAGGTTCCTAGGGATATGTGAAAGACAAGTTACGAAAACCAATGCAAGGTTAGGTGGACCTAGAAGTTTAAGTATGGTTGAAAGAGGCTTAAGGGATGACTAGTGTTTCAACCAATGAATGATTTAGGCCACATAATGAGATCAAATGACAAGATCTAGTACCATGAAGTACACAAGTGGGGCCCACAGCCTTGGGATATGGAAATGGTTCAAATGGCACCCACAAGGTAAAGTTAAGGGTGCAAGTGGTATCAAGGGGTATGCAAAGGGTATATCTATGGATCTAAGATGAAATTAGACCCCACTGACTGATGAAAACTGGCTGGAAGATGGGGGGTTCACCGTGGAAGACCTCTGTGAAGATCAAGTGCCAAAACCTTGCCTCAATTGCCCAAATCGAATTCCTCGGTGACCCTTTTATTCCATTTTTAACCTTCCTCGATAACTGTGAAAGTGCTGAAACTGCCTCCTAGGGCATCTGCGCTGTCAAACTGAGCCCACCAAGCTCTCCAAAAGGGGGGGGTAAATGGTAATATCAAGTGGTTGGACCACCCCCTCCTCATACAACGCCCTAGGTGAACTGGCCTCTCATGGCCCTTGCTAGTCAGGCTGGGAAATCAATCCCAAATCTGGTCAACAAGTGGAAAACTGCATCTATCACTGTCAGAAGTGCCCGGAACTGAATGATAAGTGTCTCATTGGATCCAAAAGACCCAAATCTACTAAGAATGTGTACTCATACACCATGGGTTGCCCTGATGGGCTAGTTGTAGGGTCCACCATATATGGTCAGTGCATAATCTGATGATCTGGAGTAATAATAAAACCTGTTGAACTGCATCAATCATCATCTGAATCATATGTCCATCAAATAGCATCACCATCAAGAGTATGTGGGACCATCAATCATCATCAATAAGCATACATGGCCCACATCATCACGGATCCCAAGAAATGACCATAGTCAAACTGGGTTTGACTAGGTCAATATACAACCAAGGATAAATCATATCAATAGACTAAGACATGTTCCTCTAATCATACTCATAGCTTAACTTAAAGTATAACATCATTTAGTGGCATTAATCATATTTGCACATTCCATTGTTATTTAGATTTACTTGCTCCAGTTTGACTAGGTCAATATACAACCAAGGATAAATCATATCAATAGACTAAGACATGTTCCTCTAATCATACTCACAGCTTAACTTAAAGTATAACATCATTTAGTGGTATTAATCATATTTGCACATTCCATTGTTATTTATATTTACTTGCCCAATAGCTTAAATAACAAACTCAACCATTGGACATGGTCTAACTGCTAGCTAAGGATAAAGGCTAGGAACAAGGTTAGGTAAAGGGGGTGGCTTGTCTAAACTCAACTAAAAAACACTTTGGACTGGGAGAAAGGGGAAGCTACAAACTTTGTGTTGGACAAATAACACGGGGAAGGGTCGTGCCTCACAAATGGGTAAGTTGTTTAGAGAGTGCTTATTCAACTTAGGCATCATGTATACATCAAGTTGATCCAAGTTCATTAGGATCATTCAATTTCATTTCATGGCCTTTTTGGCCTACATAACCCTTCGGATCTCAAGTGTGCTGATAAGCACAACTAATTGCAGCTTGCATCCAAGGCATGTTTATATATATATAAGGTCAGCAATTGTTTAGATATAGAATTTAAGAACCATTGCTTTTTGGACCTTTCTTATGCTCTTCGAGGAGTATTTTTAGCAGTTCATCGCTCTTCCCCTTTACTCACGTGTGTTGATAAACACATTCTAGATTTTTTTAGTTTCCATGGGTGAATTTACATATGTTTCCATAAGTAGTACATGAGCTTTCAATTTTAGCCAACAACAGCTCAAGTGACTAGGGGGAGTTCGTGCTAATGCCAAACATCAGGACAACCGACCAGAATGATTTAGGGCTACAATCCAACTTACCAAAGGCAAGTTTTGTCACCAACTCAGAGCTAAGACACTAAACAAACAGGGATGCAGTACAAACACAGAGGTAGTAAAAAGGGAAGTCCTCAATATCAGAAAGTCAAGTAAGACAAGTCAAGGGTTAAAGCCAAATAAGGAAAGTCATGGATGGATGGAGTCAAGTGAAAGTGGAGCCTAAGCTAGCAGACAACTGGTGCCAAGAAAGACCATATCTATGCAAGGTAGTAAATCAGTTAGTTTTGTCAAACAACTTAAATGTGCAAGTAAAATGTCCATTTTATAATTCATCATCAAGATAGTCCATTTTAAGTTTATAAAGTTTGCCACATCATGAATCATATACCAAGCTAATGTTGTCAACATGACTAAAGCAACAAGATAATAATACACAGTCAATGATCAGAAATCCATAGGTCATATAACATCATCATAAGAATAATCATCATATATCATCTAAAACACTGTTGCAATACATCTCTAGGCACTGAACTGAAACTGTATGGAATAAAGGGTCACATCAGTCATCAAATCTGAACTCTCAAGGCTCAGCCTTGACACAAGGTCGAACATAAGTCTGAATAATACACTACTCTGATCATAAGTGATCTCAAAATAATAAACTCATCATAGCAAAGCTCTGAATAATCCAAGCTCTAGAATGTACAGATATCTGCTAAGCAAGAATAGTAGCCCTGCTACTATGGTGTGATAACACTTACCAAATTGATTCCTTTTCTCCCAAGCCAACAGTGAATGTGCCTTTGATCCACCTCTTGAACGAGCCTTCTATTCATGAGGATGTCATAGAGTTTTTAAAGAGTAGCCTAAACGAACCGCATAATGAAATTATGCATGACAGTAAACAAATTTCAGTCCCTCAAGATGTGAAATTGAATATTGACTTAGAAGGAGAACTTTGTAAAATTATACAAAACACCTTGTCATCGTCACCTGAAGAAGGCATAAGTGGGGATTTTGATTTGATTCACGAAACAGAGCCCATTGATAATTATCAAGAAACATTTATAGCTAAGCCTTACATATGTGAATCCATTAGTGCACCTTTAGGAGAGCATGCACATGATCATTGCATGGTTGACAATTGTCCTAACCAATGTTCAAACAATCCAAATTCTAACTCAGATTTCAATCGTTTCACTGAAGAGGAGGAGAAAGGTGAGAATAGTCAAATTGCATTAGAGAAACAATTAAGTGATCATCATGAAGAAATTTCCATGGTTGAGCTTTTAATCAGTGAGTGCATCGAAAATCTTTCTAAGGAGCAGCCCCATAGTCATTGCTTGATTGATGATTGTTCGAATCAATGCTCGAGTGATCTTGACCTTGTTTCATTTTCCAAGCATATCTTTGAAGAAGAAGAAGAAAAGATTGAAAATAATCAGACTTCTGTTGCAAGGAAATCAAACGATCATCATGTGATTGAAAGTCAAATGTGTGAAGATGATAGGGGTTTTAAGAATGACTATATCAGTATACTTCATTGTCAGGTTAATGCTAGTAGTCATCCGTCCTTAGTTGGCCATTATGAGAAATCTAATGACGAACAAGCGCATGATGATGTTATGTTTATGACTCATGAGTGTTCTTTGTTGCAACCTTCAAGGTGGAATCGATGTTACAAAGAACCTTCAAAAGGTGTTGGCCTTAATGTCAATAATATTCCTTTCCTTTTCCTAGGTCAAAAAGAATTGGTTGGAAATATGAACCAGAGTGAGTCTTGTCTTTGGGAGGTGGATGTTGACCTCAATGACTTCTTTGACAAGTGTCTTTTATATCATGCAAAACTGGGGATAGTACCTTTGGGAAATACCGAACAAGTTTCTATTTTTCACTCCATCCTCTCATCTCAGCTCAGGAAGCCAATGTCTCTTTCAAACCAAATTTTATGGTGCAAAGGGTTCGACAAGGAGTTTTTAGAATGCCAAGCAATCGATGGTAAAACCTTTTATTTCCTTTTTTAGTCATCCCGAGTTAATCCTATTTTCCAAATTGATAGTCCTATTGATTGGTTGACTGAGAAGCTTTTCAAAGATCAATTTCATCTTTTTGCGATTTTTTAGCAACAAGTGGGCGTAATTTTGATCTCGGGTTTAGTAAACTCCAATTTGTCCCCACTTGGTTCTTTCATCAATCCAAGGATGAACGACATTGAGAATGCTAGATTGATAGATGAGGAAAACAACATGTCTCAAGGAGAGTTGAGTCGAATGTTATATCATTTTCTTCCATCAAATTTAAAAGATAACTCGCACCATTTTCCTGATCCTTTTGGCTTATTGATGGATTTGTCTTGCAAAACTCAGTCTCAACCTTGGCATGATTTCATTTTGCGCCATTTTGATCCTTTTTTTATTTTGGAACAAGTTAGGAAGACTGTGACCTTAAACTCATTAATTTCTAATTTAGTCCTGACTTGTTTTGCTAAACAACATCAAGGAAGAATTAGTGATCTGTTTGATGAATGTTTGCATTGGATCTATGATTTTACTTAGCATTTGTCTGAATTGACTAGAGTAGGGTAGGTAGATTGAATAAGCTCTCGTGAGCAGTAGTTAGTTGTCATTTTTGTCTTGATTGTTTTTCTAATGTTTGACCACTAATTACCCCTTTTTGTTTTATTTACATTTTTGGCGTCGTTTTCTTTTGTTTCATAGCATAGTCTTCACCTTTGCATATTCAAGCACATCATTTTTATCAACATAATAAAATTTACAATGCTTTCATTTTTGAGTAATTAGATTAGATATTGATTCCGGCGCTTCTTTTCAGCATTCTCAGTTTTGTTATTTTTACTGCTCCATATATATATATATATATATATATATATATTGCATGTCTTGCAATTGGTCTGCAGAGGATGGTATAGCGTCTTCACATGTGCAAGAACAGATACATATGTGATGATGATGCAAACAATATGTATGTGCATGAGCTTCGATGATGAGAGGGGTGTTGTGGACCAAAGATTCTGGGGTTCTCAAGCACTCTCTCCCTTAGAGCACTTGTCCCAATTGGAGCCAGATGTTATCACATCCATGTTAGTTGAGGCTACCATGATGAAGACTTATTGTCAGAGACATTATTTATAAGCCAGAGCAGATATGAGCTGAGATGATCCATAGTTGTGGTCAGAGTGGGCAATATAGCATTTTGTATGTTCAGAGCATCACTAATGCAGCATTCCAGACCCCCCTTATTCCACTTGCCCTTGCATGACCCTACTGAGATGGGTGGATTAGCCATAGTTTGATGAGTGAAACAGAGATCATAACTGGTTTGCCACTTATTTGCCCTCATTTGTCAGAGTTCAGTCTTCAGATCCACTTGTCAACAGCAGGTATATGGTTTATGATTTATGCTCGTAGGTGTGTTTTTAGGCTTGTTTATTTATGTTCGTACTTTGACTTAACATATGGTGGCTTATTTGGTGATTATTTTGTTGGATTGGAGACTTATTTGTGGCCTCTGGTAAGGGAGGTCTACCACTTTGAGTAGAGGCTCTTGTTTATGCACATTAGTTCTTTTCCCCTCTCATGGTATAGATTTGGCAATTTGACTCATGATAGGTAGCCTTGGTCCCACTTGTCACTATCCTCCACTCATCCGACCCACTGGTGTGGTTCCTTTCCTTGACTAAGACCAAGATAGGTGGCCTTGAGAACCTTCCCCTTTTGACCTCTGAGTACACTATGACTCCATGTTTATTTGTGCCTTGGCTCTGGAGTGTGTGATTTGCACCTTCAAAAATGCATGTAACTCACTGCCAAGTGTCCCGGACTCAAATCTAACTGCACCAAAATGTCTAGAGATGGGTTAATATGGTAATAACAACTAGATGGACCCCCCATCCCCTCAGGAGTGCCCTAAGAGAACGTGCATGCTCAATGAAAGTGTTGGATTTTGCCATTTCTAAATGGCAAAATGAAATAAAGTGGTAATCTAACCATACCATCACCTGAAAATGACCAAAACTGGTAACCAAGTGCACCAATGGACCATCAAGTGATAGCTCTATAAGTTCATTCATGCCCGAAATAATAAAATAATGGCCTGTAAATAATAATAATGATAAAAATCCATCAAACCATCATCTAAAACTGTTGTCTAAGGCATGGAACCATCTAATGGACACATATGGGCCATGAATAATACATCTCGAACACTGTCTACCCCAAACTCATCCTGGACCCTATGGTTGACTTGGTCAAACTGGGTTGACCAAGTCAAAGATGATCAAATAATGATCTAGACCATGAATAAATGTTGCTGCAAGTACAAATGGTTATGATATGCCCCTTCAATTATATCAGTAGCTAGACTAAAGCATAAGATGAAGTTTAACTGGCAAAAGCATGTAAATAATATAACAAAAATAAGTCTAGATCAAAGTAACTAGCCACTATAAACAGGAATCTCGAGTGTATACTCGTTTACATACTAGAACAATTTGCTAACCATGGGTGAGGGTGGAAAAACAGAGGCTAGGCTATAGGAAAGACTTGATAACCTCAAACATTGCAATCTCTTGGATGAAGGAACCAAGGGAACCACCTATACATATGTTGGATAGGCAATAACATGGGGGATGGCAGTGTCTCACAAATGGGTAGATTGATGAGAATGCTTCCAATAGACTCTAAACAAGCAAGATTTTGGCAATTTATTTATTTGTCAGCTTTTCTCACTTGAGATTTATCATTTATTTCACTATAAATATTTTCACTAGCCAGCTTCCAAAAGCAGGTGTCTTGAAAGCCTTATGGGCTTCAGATATGACTCGATATGACCTCCATTGCTCGCCACTGTCCATAGGTGCGATGGAGTGACCACCCTATTTCCATGTGGGGACAAACGACCTACATCAAACAAGGATGAGTGCTCGTCCTTTGGCCACTGAATAGTTAATATAGATATAAGCAGTAGTGTTTAGCAACATTGTTTTGTTGACTTAGCATTCCTTTAGATATAGCATTTAAGATCTGATGCTCTAGTGTTTAGCAACGCTGTTTGTAGGAATACTTGGTTTCGAGGACTAGAGGAAAACAATCACTGTGACTAAAATCACATACTCCAGAGCCGAGACACAAAGCAAACTGGGAATCTATCCAACATATAGGTCTAAGTGGGGGGAATCCTTGAGATGACTAGCTAAGGTGTAAGTCGGGATAAAACCAAAACTGGAAGATAGCGGATGGACAGAGAAATGACTGACAATGCCATGGATAGAAAAGGCCCTAAAATAAGGGAATGAACAAGCCAGTACTTCATAGAGTAAGGGTATGACCAACGAGTATACACAAGAACCTCCTATCAATAGTAACTAACCACTTCTACTCTAAACAACAAGTAAGCATCAAATAAGATAGAGCCAGTAACCATCATAATATACCCAGTCATAAACTACCTAGATAAGAGGAAGAGCACATCAACAACCCATATGTACCAAAATATACCTGCTCAATCATATACCTGAGTCCCCGATCTAAACTGCCTAAAACACACTGTTGTTCGCCAAGATGGCATGCATGTTGTTGAAGCCCAAAATATAACACACCAGCTGGATGACAACTCTCTCAGGAGAGAGACCAATGTCACCACACTCCTCTCCTCTTCGCTTCAAGTTGGCTCTCCTCCAACTCTAGGGGGGTATCCCTAAGATAGGATCACTAAGGTAGGTACAGTGATGGGCAAGGTGAATTTGAAGAGGCTACCTTAGGAAACAAATGTAACAAAAAGATGAATTTTAAATGGGTGATGGAAAAGAAGGGAAGATCAATCATCAGGGAAAGACGAGTGACGGTATATCAGAGGGGCGAATGGAGTCAAAAGAGATCAAAGGGCCTTGTGTCTAATGTGACTGAGGGGGAAAGATCGCATCATTGAGCAAACCCCGCTCAGTTTAGTGTTTGGGAAACAGAAATAGTACTTCTTCTTCTCTAGCTGTGGGAGGTGCGCTATGTAAACCAAAATCATGATTGCACAATCAAACTAGATTAAATACAAACATCGATACATGAATTTACACGCTCACAAAGGGAAAGAGAAAGTTGGCTGCTAAGAATTCTTCGCCAAAGGGAAGACGAAAGTTGGCTGCTAAGAATCCTTCACCTTCCAACGTGGTGGATTGTCACCCTTCTATGGCCTCTCACACGATGAAAAGAAAATGCAGAATCTGAAAAGCATTCACATTTATAAAACACTCACAAGTACTTCCACAAAGAATAGTCAATTTGTCCAAAGAATCCCATGGTATTTTTCATTAAGCTTGTGGGAAGAGAAAACTTCCAAAGTTTTTCCATCCTGTTACAATGAGCAAGTTGGCTTTTTATAAGTCCAAAACCTCAAAAATATAATAATAAAATAATAAAGGGAAAGTGAAACCACTTTTTCCTCACTAGTCTGAGTGAACCTAAGCTATTCCTCCCTTAGCTGCCCACAAAAGGGGTCGATTCATGCAACACTTATTATTTTATTTAAATGGCTGCCAATGAACTAATACGATTACCACTTGTAAACAATTGTCAACACCGCTCCGATTTTATAAGTGATGACTTCGTGGGATTCATTACTATACTCGGCTGCCGATGAAGAAAAACGTGAATTTCAGCTGCGTGTCAAACGGCTGCCAATGGAGACGTAGGTCAAAACTCCATGTAAAGAAATGTGCCATTACCCGATATGACAGCCAATACATTTTTTCCTTTAATGAATGACGAGGTGGTTTTACTGGAACGTAACTCGCGGCCGATGTGTTGAAAGAAGCCTGTCGAAAACCCTATCAATTTACCTCGTCGCGTGCTGGGGCTTGGCGTGAACTGGTGGATTGCTAATTGCCACGGAATTAACGCGGCGATCAAAAGGTTTGGACCCCGAACTTTGAACGTAACTTTCTGAATCAACAAAACCTGCCGCCAGTGTAACCTCGGCTGTCAAGGAGAGGAAACCTCGACTGTTGAGAAAAACGCGAGTTTTTCCACCGTGCTAAATTCATTTAACATTGAGTCAATCTCTGGAAGCTCGAGCTCTGACTCTAACTATGCCTCGATCAGCAGACCGCCAAAAAGATATCGCGTCTAAAAGGAGCCAATAGCCATAAAAATGTGTCTTTAAATTGAAACTCCAATTCTTTATTTGCCTCCACAGTTTTGTTATTCGCTGAGGGTGACAATTATGCATGGTTTCGAGCTCTACTCCTTACGAGATTTAAATATAACCATCTTAGAATGCCACTATAGAGACGAATCAAGATATCTCTTCTATCACAGAAAATGCCTCTACGGTGTGACTTTGTTCTGCTCATTCGTATCGATATTTTACCACTGAAGTGTACTCTGTAACTGGGGACTTGACCTACATTTAAACTGTTTGAGCTTTGCAAATGAAGCTGTTGTTGAAATTGCAAGATCTGTTTGGAAGGATCAACACTTCTTATTTTCTGCAAGGCTTCAGCAGCCATTGCTTGGTACACATCTGGTTGCATCCTTAGCAAAGAAGAATCAAATCTCGATTGCATCAAATGATTCATGCTTATTTCCTTGGAAATTCAAAGCTTGGACACCTCGATCCCCACAATCATCTTTCATCCATATGAAAAGTGTGTTTATGCCACCATCATCCTCCTTAATACCATGAAGCGATGTCATTTCCTGTGGCCAAGCTTCATAGTCATTGCACAGAGATGACAATCCAACCCCCGTGAAAAACATAGGTTTCTTCAGAAATTGCTCTCCCTTATCAGTAAATAGGGCTGCTCCAGCTTGTCCAGATATTTGAGAGATCCAGCATCATTCACTGTTTGGGGATCCTGTCACTTCTATCTTTTCACCGGCATCAAGTTCAAAGACGTTCACTTCAATAAACCCTGTTGAAATAGCTCTTGAATGATATGTCTCACAGCAGGTACCTCAGAACCTGAAATAAAGAATTGGACGTCCTGAAACAACCTATCAATAAAAGTCACTATGATTTGAAATACTGTTGTCTCCCAACATGTTATATGATACCAGAACAAAAAAGCCTTCTGCACTCTTCATATGAGTTGAGAATAAATCGGGGCAAGTCACCTTAAGTAAGATGATTATGGTCATTTCGAATACTAGCGTGCCAGTCAGCACCTGTTTGTATATGCAAAACGAAGTTGATTAGTTTCTGACATCAAAGCCTTTCAACTGAAGGAAACTCAGTTTCAAGTTGTTGCACATGTATCATGAGTCCATGCCCTCTTCAACTTTGACAAGGAACAATTCCAAACCGATCTAATGTCCAAATTTGAACCTGTCACTATGTCATAAAGCAATTATAGATGCATTTTTTAGGGGTAACACACACTGAAGCACTGCATCTGGATATAACATGGGCTTTGATAATAAGTCTGCTTTGAAATGATAGAAGAATGGTTATCTCAATCATCCATCTGGGGTCATGGGGCTCAATCTTGGCATGAGACTACAACTGTATAAGCTCTGGATCCACTGAATCTGTAAGAGTGGTCATCATAATGCTTCTCATCGTCAGTTGATCTCATCAAAATGTGAAAGGGACTGGCTCAAAAATATACCGGAAACTGATCTGCAATCATGGTAGCCCGGCTACTATGGATGTGATAACAAGAACCTAGCACATGTCCATGTGACTTCATTCTAGTGTCTAGCATGTTCATATATATTGACCCATGGACTTTAATAACCTCCTAAGGCCTAACCACCACGACAAGTATTCCAACTTTGGAGGAGCAGGAGAAAAACTCAAAAATATGCTTTGCTAAAACACAAAACATAATTAATAAATGAAAAAATCCTTGGAATACCTGACTTGATTGCTAAGTCAAAGGAAGCCAAGTCCTTTACATAAAAATACCATGCTAGCACACTTTATTACAAACCCCGTGGGGCATGAACATGTGGAAAAAATTTTAAAGGGCCCTAAAAAAGGCTTGATGGACTACAGTATGCTGATAAAAAACATGCAACATGTTCAACTTTGGCACGCTCGTTTGTAAGTCCAGCTAAGTGTAACTTAACTAGTAACACTACCTCCCTGGTTGCATGCCCTAGACTCCTCCCAAGCCTATTCCTAGATGCAATCATCCCAAAGTCTCTCCCAATTGGGGAGTTTCTCCCAAGCACAAAGTGCTTTCACGAATAGTTCCCAAGGCTTGGCAAATCCATTCAACGCCACACTAACAAGCTCTACATGAACTACTTTCTCTCTGAAAGCTGCAAGTTGATCATGTATCTGGGTGATCCTCATGAGATAGCTAGTAACATTGTCAGATCTGACATCTGGACATCTCTAACCTTATCCTTCAGTTCATCTACATGTTCATGTTGTCACTTTGGAACAAATCCACTAGAGCTTTGTACATTGCATGGGTCGTTTGTCTTCTTTGCTACATGCGGAATCAAGTGCTCCTTTATAGCATCCATGATCACTCTCTAGTCTTTAATATACTTCTTCTCATGAGATGCCAATTGTGTTGGATATGTCGATAAAGTAACTAACTTCTCCACAATGTCTCAAAGTTCATGTTCCTTCAAAAGCAAAGTTATCCTTGCTTTCCATGGCAGGAAATTAAATGCCCTCATCTAACTAGTCTTCAAATCTAAAACCGATTGTTGTCATAACTAGATCTCAAGAACAAAATATATGTCGTGTGCTTATTCCTTCAAGCACCCACCAAGATCTACTATTGTAGATTTCAAATATGCTTCTCTTTCAAAGTGTGTGCCCTGATACCATGTTAAATTTTCTAAACCTGAATCTAGACAAGCAAACTCCTAGTGATTTTCCTTGCTCAAGTATTGAATTTCAGCTCACTAATTTATTTATACTGTTGGGATTAATTGACAAAAATTTTCTTAGCGGAAGCAATAACAATGGAAAATAGATCTACATAGTAAAATCACAAACACAAAATTTATGCCCTTCAAATCTCCTCTTCATTCAATAATTTCCAATCTTACAAGGGCTCCCTTACTAGGAAAATAGCCCGAGAAAAATACAACAAACTTAGCAAATTCTACCCCACAGAAGAAAAATCTCCAAATACAAAACTGCCCCAGAAAACCTCCTACAAAATTCTGGTAAATCTACTGCCCTATATAACCATTGCACAGCTCTGTACGGCTTGTTACGATGGTACTAGCATGAGGGGTGTTTAGCCAGCTTATTCTGAGGTGGGGTTATGGCCAGACCCTATGGTTTCTCCTCTGGAAGTACTATGGCTTAATGGCACTGTTGACTTCCTCATAAAAGGGCTTGAAGCCCTGAGGTTGGTGATCAGGGCCCCCAGGGATGGGTCTTTGGACCACATGACTCCCCCATTATTTTACACAGGTGGCATGTCTTTCTTCAGCACTGGGGCCCATGTCATGGCCCCAGGTCTTCTCCTGCACCCTCCTGATGCTCCCAAGCTCCAGCACTAGCTCTCCTTGGCCTTCCACATAGGATGACATCAGCATTTCCTTGGTTGCAGAATGCTTGCTCTGGGGGGGGGTTGAGGGCTTTTCACTATTTATGGGGTTAGTAGGGGTATGACGACCCCCCCCTGCATCTTAGCCTTCAGTTCAGCCCGATGTGGCCTTTTTCAGTCATTTTTGATATACAGGGGTGAATATTGGGGAAAAAGTCCCAATTCACCCACTCTTATCATTATTTTATATTACTTTTGTTTTAATTTTAAGTTGACATTTTTAATATTAAATTCACCTTATTTTATGTAAAAGTGAGTGTGAGATCATATAAATTCAATCTCCTCACTTCATTTTTAGACATCAACTTTTGGGATAAATTCATTATGTCTGTTATTTGCCCTAACTAGGGCTCTTTGAAGGGATGTGCACTCCTTGAGAAAGGTTATTTTGCAAGTTTGAAGCATTTCATGGAAGTTTTACTATTGTTCATGCCAAATGCTAGGGTGAGGCTACAGCTGTTTGCTAAACACATGCACATAGAGGTATCTATACTTTTTGTTTGATCTCTCTCTAGCAAATTGTATGAAATTGATGCTCGTTAGGGTTGAATGGAAGCCATTCTTGCTTCATTTTGTCTTGATTAGCATTTCATTTTTGTCTTTGGTCACCATTGCATTCAAGCTTGAGCTTTAGGTCTTCAAGTCTTGCTAAAGCTAGGCTCCCTCGACGAATCCTAGAGATTGTTGAGGTTAGCCCTAGTGGCCAAGCTTGCCAAGTACCATCTCAAGGAGGGTAACTCCTCTCTTTGATGCCCTAGGGTTGGGTAGATAGTTTTCTATTGAACCCTAAGTTGCCCCATCTACCCTTAAAACTAAATTTCGGAGTTTGTATGTTTGTGAATATTATTATTTGACTTAGTTGTTTATGTTTTTTAGGTCTAATCGTGAGTTAGTTGTAATTTTATCTTATCAATAACCCTAATTCTAGTACTAAAAACCTAAAAATTCAATTTTTATTAAAAAAATTCAAACTCTGTTTTTTCTACGTTTTGCCCTAACTGCAGACCCTAAAGATCCCTGCGACTTCCTCCCTAGATCTCCATTACTTTCGCCCTCCTCACCATCTAACTCATCCTTCTCCCATTTCCTTGCTAAGACCCTCGGACCTCCTCTTCAAGCCCTAGCTGCTCACTGTCAATTTTCGGACCTGCTACTCCCCTGTCGCTGCCCTATCCGAGCCCTCCTTCCACTTCACTGCTCCCTTATCTCTCCTTTCCACTTCCATTCCCTCCATCCTCCACTCTCCATTCTACCCTACCATCCTCCTCCCTCCACTTTCCTAGCTTGTAGCAGGTCTGCAATAAATTGCAGACCCTACTCCTGCTCTTTCCACAGTGTTGATGTATATGTAACTTCGGAATGTATTTCATATATATTTTGTACCCTTATTAGAGATGTGTCATTCCTCTATAAGGAAGTGTCGTCATGTGGATTGACAAGTGTCGCAAGTGTGTGTACTTGCCAATGGGTTATTAGACCACCATGTGTGGGGTCGGCCCTGAAATATATATTATATTGTGGATGTATCTAGATAGACAAGTCAGCCCCATAGTGTAACTGGGCAAACAGGTTAAGTATAAATAGAGATCGGGAGATCTCTATTTGGATCATTCGGAAAGTCATACTTCTCTCACTCAGAAAGTGGCGCACTAGTGAGGAGGAGGATCATCTGCTACTAGGAGACTATCTCAATGTATTTTGGTTGTACTTTGGTTGAACCATTGCTCTCTCTATCTCTGAGGAAGTTGTGGGGTTTTTCACCTTAGGGTTTTCCCCACGGAAACTTTGTGTCTCTTATCTCTCATGCTTTTGATTCTTGTGATGCTTGACATGCTTGATATTATTGTTATGCATTGATATACTGTACATGTTATTCTCTCAGTAAAAATCCTAGAGTATTGTGAATTAATGCTCAAAATTTAACATGGTATCAGAGCTAACCTAAGAAGAAGACATTTTGCAGTGACGAAAACTTGAGTTTCTTGTTTATTGGGTTTCTCTCCACAGATTTTGGAAAAGCAGTATAGTAGATTGACTCTACTCATCAAGGAGAATCTATCTGTCCAATCAGAATTCTGAGCATTTTCAAATTTAGCCCTAAAAATTAGGGTTTCCACAAAAATAGGAATTTCTGAAATCTGAAGACATAGCTAGAAGCTCCTTACAAAAATCGAAGTTTAGAGCTTTGGATAGAGATTTTTGGCTGGGTAGATCTCCGAGAAACTCAAACCCTAGTTCAGGGCTCTCCCCAGTGAACCCGGGAGGACAAAAAGACAAATCTGAAGGGTAAAGCTTTGTTGATCTCAAATTCTGATTACACCAGGCTGATCAGCTCATCAAGGCACATCTTTCTATCATTTCAGAAAGTTGAAATTCACATTTTGAATTTTCAGGGTTTTTCCGACAAACCCTAATCCAGGACCAGATCCAGTTTTCAGCATTTCAAGTGGTAAGACCTAAATCTTTTCCATTTCCATTTGAAGTACTCTTTAAGATATCTCACCACACCAAGCTTGAGGATAAGCTTGAAGGGGCTGATAACTTCCGAGCCTGGAAGTATAGGATTGGGTTAATCCTGGAAGAGAATGAGTTGGACTCATATATAAAAGGAGACATCCCTATCCTAGAGGATGAAGAGGCTAAGGTATTGCATAAGAAGAACTTGGTCAAGGCAAAGAGAATCATTGTTGATTCTATCAAAGACCATCTCATACCCCATGTGTCTTCTCTAAAGACACCCAAGGAGATGTTTGACTCTTTGACCAAGTTATTTGAAGGGAAGAACATAAATCGGAAGATGACTCTACGGAATCAATTGAAAGGAGTCAAGATGTTGAATGGAGAAACCATTCAATCTTGCTTCTCCAAGGTCTCTCAGATGAGTCAGATCAAGGAGCAACTTGAAGCTGTGGATGAAGTAGTGGACAATGGTGAAGTTGTTATGACCACTCTGAATGGCCTACCTAGGTCATGGGACTCCTTTATTCAAGGAATCTGTGCAAGAAAGAAATTGATGTCTTTTAGTAAACTATAGAAGGAATGCTCTCAAGAAGAAGCTAGACTTGTAGCTCGTGAGGAAAAGATGGGAGTTGAAGATCAAGCTCTCACAGCTCACACCAAAAGAAGCAAGCCCAAGAAGGAGCACTCTCGCTACAAGAGATCCTATCAAAAGAATAAGAAGGATCTAAGATGCTTCACATGCAATGAGAAGGGTCACTTTGCCTCAGATTGTCCCAAGAACAAAAGGGATAATAACAACAACTCCAGCAAGAAGAGGAAGGGCAACGAAAGAAAGTTCCATGCTCATGCTGCCGAGGATGATGAACCTCCAAAGAAGAAGGCTAGGGCAGAAAGTGATAATAGTGATGATGACTCATCAAGTGAAGAAGAGTATGTTCTAATCTCTGCTCTCACAGGTACTATCTCCCATGGTTGTAATGATTGGTTGATTGACAGTGGGGCTTCCAAACACGACTGGGTTCAAGGAATCTTTTGTAAACCTATTTGAACATGAATCACCTCATAAGGTGAAACTTGGGGATGATTTTCAATACCCAATCAAAGGAAGTGGTGAAGCCTCCTATAACCTAGATTCTGGAAAATCTTTGAAGATGAAAGAAGTCCTTTATGTACCTGGGCTCAAGAAGAACCTACTCTCCATCTCTGCATTGAATGCAAAAGGTATGAGGGTTGCATTTGTGGATGGCCAAGTTCTAATGTGGCCAAAGGAAAAGTCCATAAATGATGCAGTAGTGATTGGAGAGAAAGAGGGAGGATTGTACAAATTAAAGGGACAACCTGAACATGCTATGAAGACAAAGATTCATCCATAGTCATGGATCACATAAAGGTATGTATAATTTGTTTTTGCAAATGTTAACTAATGAGTTATGCAGGTCATTGAAGAGAACAAGAAAACATTGCTAAACATAACTAGCAAATATGGTGAACAGGTATGTTTTCCTTATATCATATGATCTCTTATATAAGTATTCATTGCATGATTGATGATGATTATTCATGAATGGGTATATGCATATTATGTGTCTTACCTTAATTAATGATATGACTAACCAGAGGAGTCATAGGTTTGAGTAATCACAGGTTTAGACATGTTAAGTTTCTTATGATATGACTAACCATAAGAGTCCTATATATAAACCTTGAATGCTAATGCTTATTATTTCTATTTGAAATAATCATGACTATACCTACTTGAGATTATTGTGTTTTGATAGTATTGAGAATATACTAATGAATGTATGATTTTGTATGAGATCACAAGGATAACCCAATCATGATACTAATAAGCATGCATAGGGACCAAGATGAATATAAATTCAAGGACAAGTAATCCAGGAAGCAAAGATCAAGAGAGAGCACACTCCAGCAGCTCCTGCAAGGATGCAGATATTCAGAGGGAGTTGACCATCTTTCTACATTCCACAACAGAAAGGTGTAGAAGAAGCTACTTCAGCAGCTCCTGCAAGGAAGCAAAGACTCAAAGGGAGTCCACCCAACAAACAAACAAAAATAAGTATTTTAATTACCACTTCTTACATATTTGTTTGTTTAAATAAAATTGTTATTTGTTTGTTTAAATAAAATTGTTTAATGATACATATGCTTATGTTCCTAGACTTAGGATATGTATTGTGCATATTAGAATGATTACATTAATGAACAGTATACTACTAAAATGCATGTGATGGGTAAGTGGCCTATGGCACTGTACAACATTCCATTGCTACTTATCTATAATGAAACTCTTTGCTGACATGTTGGGAGTAGTGCAAACTCTTAACAATGTTCTGGTAGAGATTGGAAGGCATCTAGAAAGTTACAGGATATGGATGAATGTTGCATTGAAGCATTGGCTAAAATAATTGCATGACTGTATGACATATTTCTTTATGTATAAGAATTTGTTTTGAAAACTATGAGATGTTTCTAATCATGCAATTTAACTTGTCTTGTAGGAAAGATCGAATGCCATCACCTACAAAAGAAGAACTACAACATTTGTTCAGCAACAAAATTATCTATTGAAGATATTAAAGTTACCAGGATATGGGAAGAATGCCATGATCCGTCGATCATGAAGAATGATGTTCGGGATGTAGTCCCAAGACCTGAAGGGAATTTTTGTTATGACTTCCATATGGATCTATCAGATCAAGCATGTTGCAAAGGCAGCATAGAGAAATATAAAAGTGATGAAATAGAAGATACATCAGATGGATTTCAAGACAGCTTTCTTGAATGGTGTAGTCATATATGTGTGCAGAACTTGGTAGGATAGACAACTTTCTATCTAGTTTGGGCTTTACCAAGAGTAAAGCGGATTCCAACCTTTACTACAAGGTTGAGGAAGGAAATCCTGTGATTCTACTCCTGTATGTGGATGACTTATTTGTAATAGGAGATGACAAATTGATTGCAGATACTAAGAGAAAGCTTGCTGCCGAGTTCGATATGAAAGATTTGGGAATGATGCAATATTTCCTAGGTATGGAGGTGTGGCTAAATACAGGTGGGATCTTCCTTGGTCAAGGGAAGTATGCAGTAGAGATCCTGAAGAGGTTCGAGATGATGGACTTCAAGGACATGGCCACATCTATGGCATCGAACCTGAAGCTTCTATGTGATGCTTCATCTGATCCGGTTGATGTCACAGTGTATCGTCAGATGTTTGGCTCCTTGATGTAACTGACAAACACGAGACCATATATTTGCTTTGCGGTGAACACATTGATCCAGTTCCTGACGGATCCGAGGAGTGTTCACCTGGTTGCTGTAAAGCATGTTCTGAGGTACCTGAAGGGTACAGTGGATTATGGGCTCAAGTATGAAGCGAATCAAAAGTTTAACCTGCAGAGTTATGTTGATTCAGATTGGGTTGGCAGTGCTGCAGATAGGAAGAGCACATCTGGGTGTTGCTTCAGTATGGGATCAGGTGTGATCTCTTGGTTTAAGCAGGAAGCAGTCCTGCGTAGCACTGAGTACAGCTGAGGCAGAGTATGTTGCAGCCTATTCAGCTAGTTGTGAGGTAGTATGGCTCCGGAAGCTACTGTCTGAGTTATTTGATCTCTCGTTGGATGCTACTGGTATCTTTTGTGATAACCAGAGTTGTGTGAAGCTGTCTGAGAACCCAGTGTTTCATGACAAATCGAAACACATAGAAATCAAATATCACTATATCAGGGATATGGTGCAGAGAGAAGCTGTGAAGCTCCTGTACGTTGCGACGAACGAGCAGATTACAGATGTGCTGACGAAGCCACTAGCCAGGATGAAGTTCGAGTACTTCAGAGAGAGGCTTGGTGTTCTCTGGATTGATGACACTTCAAGGAAGAAGTGATGGACACATTTGCAGAGGCCATTCCAAGCATGTTGAAAGGAGGATCCTTCACATGGCTGTGGATGTAAGCGTTGGATGATGAGCATTAGGACGATGCTCCAGTTACTGCTCTATATATGCATCAGGAGGATGATGGATATGATCAGTTGGATCATTTATATGTATATGTATGTACGCATCATGTTGGATGTTGGGTATGATCAGTTGAATCATTTATATGTATATGTATGTACGCATCATGTTGGATGCTGAGTATGATCAATTGGATCATTTATATGTATATGTATGTACGCATCATGTTGGATGCTGGATATGATCAGTTGGATCATTTGTATGTATTTTGTATATGCATCATGTTGGATGCTTGGACCATGTATCTGTATATGTATCAGGTGGATACATTGTATGATCAAGTAGATCATGTATGTTGATATGTATCATGTATGATCAGGTGGATCATGTATTTGTATTTGTATCAGGTGGATACATTGTATGATCAGGTGGATCATGTATGATGATATGTATCAGGTAGATACTTGGTATGCATCAGGTAGATGCATTGTATGATCAGGATGATCATGGATGACGAGCTTCAGGATGTTGCTCCAAATGATATGCAGCAAGATGTTACAGTGATGATGATCAGGATGATGTATGGTGAGTATCAGGTTGATACTCTATGGCCGTGGATCAGGTTGTGCAGATGAGCATATAATTTGGCCCTGGGAGATTTGCAAATAGTCTTTCGAGGTTTTGCCTATGGCATATAATTTGGCCCTGGGATATCTGGCAAATGCTCTTTTGAGGTTTTGCTCTGGGAGGACATAATTTGGCCCTGGGAGATCTGCAAATAATCTTTCAAGGTTTTGCCTATGGCATATAATCTGGCCCTGGGATATCTGGTAGATGCTCTTTCGAGGTTTTGTCCTATGGCATATAATATGTCCCTGGGAGATCCAATAGGTTGGGCTGTGTGCCCGTAATAAGTCCTGGGATGCTCTTGCGAGGTTTTGCCATGATCACATATAATTTGTCCTTGGGAGATCCTATAGGAAGAGCTGTGTGCTCGTAACATCCTGGGATGCTCTAGCGAGGTTTTGCCATGATCACATATAATCTGTCCCTGGAAGATCCTATAGGTAGAGCCGTGTGCTCGTAACAGCCTGGGATGCTCTTTCGAGGTTTTGTGACGCACTTAATAAGTCCTGAGGATTCCACAGTATGGCCAGTGATGATGAAGACCTACAGGTGGTGGGCTTAGACCCAGTATGAAAAAGGACTGGCTCTGTAGAACTTCCTAAGACGAGTAGAGTCAGAGATTGGTTGAGATAGCAGCAGCAGTGATGATGATGATGACAATGATCCCGAGAAGAAGACTTCTCTAGCAAATCTGTGTCGAGAAATACCTTCCTAGTTAAGAGGGAGTGTTGATGTATATGTAACTTCGGAATGTATTTCATATATATTTTGTACCCTTATTAGAGATGTGTTATTCCTCTATAAGGAAGTGTCGTCATGTGGATTGACAAGTGTCGCAAGTGTGTGTACTTGCCGATGGGTTATTAGACCACCATGTGTGGGGTCGGCCCTGAAATATATATTATATTGTGGATGTATCTAGATAGACAAGTCGGCCCCATAGTGTAACTGGGCAAACAGGTTAAGTATAAATAGAGATCGGGAGATCTCTATTTGGATCATTTGGAAAGTCATACTTCTCTCACTCAGAAAGTGGCGCACTAGTGAGGAGGAGGATCATCTGCTACTATGAGACTATCTCAATGTATTTTGGTTGTACTTTGGTTGAGCCATTGCTCTCTCTATCTCTGAGGAAGTTGTGGGGTTTTTCACCTTAGGGTTTTCCCCACGGAAACTCTGTGTCTCTTGTCTCTCATGCTTTTGATTCTTGTGATGCTTGACATGCTTGATATGATTGTTATGCATTGATATACTGTACATGTTATTTTCTCAGTAAAGATCCTAGAGTATTGTGAATTAATGCTCAAAATTTAACACACAGTGCCCTAACACCTGTAACACAAATAAAAAAGCAAAGATAGTTTGTAGTTGACGTTTATGAGTTTATTTTAGAGTGGTTTATGAGGTGATTACTAGGTCTGATTTCTACTTCATTGTGTGAATATTGAAATGATTATGATAGTGAAACTAATACCATTATAATGATCTCTGCTGCACTGAGTGTTTACCTACAGATCTGAAGGTGAGGAATTAACATGATGTTGAATGATACTCTCCTAAAATTCGTTGATAATAGATACTGATGAATGACGGCAATTGCATTATTTCACTCCTTGTCTACTTTCGCTGCCTTAATGTGTTGACTGTAATTACATACAGATCTGAAAGTTGATCTTGGTCTTTTAGTTGGGTAGGTACTTCAGAGACATTAGGTTTGCATATTTTTATTGACCAAATTGGCACTTGAGTTCTAGTTGCTTATAAATCTGTTATTTGAATGGTTAAATGCTGATATTGACACTACAAATTTCTGAACCAATGATGTATTGAAATAATTTGTTGTTCTTTCAACACTTTGACGACTCACTTGGCTTTGGTTATGATCTTTGGGTATCGTTGTTCATTTACTATTGTTTGAATGCATACTTACATAACAAGCCTCGTTGAGTGATCTCTTATGGTGATATTGGATACTACTTGTATTTCATTTACAACTAATTGACTGATATTTAACATTGGACTGATTTACACACTGAAGACATTTGGCACATATACTTTTTGGCTAATGAATGCAATCTCCCTAATTAACTTCCTGCTGATCTAGAGATTATATTCATGTTGATGGCAAGGGTAAGTGATATCTAATGAATGCATATTTACTTAACTAATTGACCCTTGATGAATGTTATTCCTTATATTATTTCAATTATTTACTTCTGCTGTCATAATTGCAATCAAGTACATGACATTGGAAAATACAACCTAATGCATATTTGGTTAGTGGTTGGATTGGTTTACAATATAGTCTTTTGATCCAATATTGATTGTTGTAATACATGCGTACATGTTTCTTACATTTCATGGTAAATGGTTATTATCTCTTGGTCCATTATTGACTTACACGCTTATACATTTCATTTCTAATCATATCTTTGCACTCACTGGCATTGATCATAGTATTATAGACTCCATTTAGGCACTGATCTAACTATAAGATCGCATAGAATACAGTTTGTTGGTTGTTCTAGTGTCTTACAAGGTTCCACAAGGATACTTCTCCTTGGAGGTTTCGACTTCCGAAGAAGTTAGAACGGTGACCGAGATGACATTGGGTCACTATTCTTATTTGTGCTTACTGGGAATTAGCCCTGCTAATTTGCCCGACAACACGGTCCATACGACTATACAGATTCGTACTATAAGTCATTGTATGCTCGATCCGTATAGTTATACGAATCCATACATACGATTCATGCAGCTGTACGAAATTGCTACATGTATCCATACAACCGTACGAAGATGTACCTCCTATATGGCTTCCCCGACAGAAAATTTTGAGCCTCCGCATGGCTGGTACAGCTCTGCAACTGTGTCCTGGACTTCTATCTCTCACTCTCTCTCTACCAAAAACTAGAAAGTAGAAAGTCCTTCTCTCCAACTAAATGCTTGAGTTTCACTCTTGTGATGGTGTGTCTTCTCCTCTCACCTTGGATGCCTTTTATACCATTGAGATGAACCAAAACCACTCTGATGGCTGAGATTAGATCTCACTCACTTGAGACCAATGGTTGAGATTCATTTAATTAACTTAAATCACTAATGCCAAAAACTTAGGCATTTCTCCAAATTAACATCAATTAATCTAAAAAACATTCACTTTAATAATTGACTTTAATAAAGTGAATTTCCTAGAGGTATTAATGACAATTTCCATAAGTAAGACACAAACTCATGGAAATACCTGTCTGAGCTACAAACATAAACAAGAGAACACACTCGAAATTGATACTTTCCCCTTGACATCCCCAATACAATGTCCCCATTTGAAACATGTACCCAAGGGTCAGATACAAATACCCAAGTTACATTATGTAAAGTGCACAAAATAAAGAAATCCACGTGAAAGGTTCTTCCTAGCATGTAAGTATTAGAGGTATTATTAATAGGTAGGATCTATCATCTTCATGGATTATGATTTCTATCACAATTTTGCATTTTGAGAGTTCGCTAGAAAAGAGTAGTTGAAGACTAACAGCACCTCATATCCATATGCAGTTGAGTTGGCCAATAGAAGACATGTGCAAGTTTGGGATGAGTATGCAGCTTGAGTCTTTGTTTATCCAAAGCTATGAGGACAAGCTCAACTTCAACATAACAAAGATTATTAGAAGGTATGGTGTCATCCTTAGTCAATGGTAGTTACATGGAATAAAATCTTAGATTGATCTGGCAAGGTGAAAGAATTCAGTTGTGTATTGATAAAGACCCTAAAGAAATATGTATGGTATCAAGCAGCTCAAGGGGGATCATGTGACAACCTAATAGTCACCATTATGCTATTTTCTTAAGAGATTCAAGCAAGGATGAAAAAAGATCAAGTGGAGACGAATTTGAAACCTCTAGCCAAATGGTCTACCAAAGAAGCTTCTCGTTTATGAAGATTCCAATCACCTAATTGACCTAGAAGGAGAATGTCCCACTTACAAGTAATCTTACACAAAGGTTTCATTAAACCTTCCAAATCATTTGCAGTACCATTATTGTTCCTCTATTAGAAGGATGGCATTGTGCCAATGTGTGGGGACTATTTTGCACTAAATAGCAAATTTAATAAGACAAATGTCCTCTTTCAAGAATTTGGATATGTTCAATTGCATGACCAGTGCTACTATTATCTCCAAGATAGATCTTAGGATCAAATAGACATGGAATATCTAGTTATGTCGTTGGAGTAGGGTAATGAACTTGATACTTTTAAGAGCTACATGAATAACATCTTCATAGGTTGTCAAGGAAAGTTTGTAGTGATGACGAATCTCAATGTGCTTGGTTCTAGCATAAGAAATTGGATATTTTGTGAGTTGAATAATATTCAATTTTCAAAACAAAAGGAGTCATTTGAATTTGTTCAAAGGAAGTGTTTTAAAAACTGGTCAACTCGGAACCGAAACTAGCCGAGTTGACCAATTTAACTCTCACAAATTTCAAACCTGTACAAAACTCGGCCTGGAAGCCGATTTGGTGCCGAACCAGCAGAATTAGACCTTGACTCAGCCGATTCGACACCAAACCGGCCAAGTTAGACCTTGACTCAGTTGATTCGGCACCAAACCGGCCTCAAACCGATCAGTTCCGCATTAACTCGTCCTTGGAGGATCAACTTTGAGATTCGAGGTAGAGGCAAGGGCTAGAGCCTAGAGGAGGGGGGAACATGGTGTTATTGATGAATAGGATTCCAATATAGGCAATGATTTTGATGATTATGTATTTTCAATTTTGATTCAGATATGTATCAAACTTGGTGCCATTTTGATATATTCACCCTTACATGAGTAGACTTTGCATATTTTGTCTCTAATGGTTTGGAATCATAGCTTGGAATGTTAAATATTTTTTTTTTCATTAAAATTGTATGTATTTTTTAAGTCCGAGTCATTGAAACCAAACCGCTCCGGTTCCGGTCCGAGTTGACCCTCAATTAGTTCAACTCCCAGTTTCGAGTCTTGAAACATTGGTTGAAGGATCAAATCACCAAGAATCCTCTTAGCCCATGGTGCTTCACAAGTATTCTAGTTCTATAGAGGACATTGCAACAATGGGTTGCTTCTACTACACCATGAAATTACTCCTAGTCTCGTATTGAATGAGTGAGATGTAGAAATTATTTTCATCTATGCAACCTGCTTAATCAAAATTAGTTTTCCCAACTAACTTAAAAGAACAGGGAAACAATGCCAACAACATAGCTCAAATTTGGCCCAGTAGTAGTAAAGATAGATAAGACTCCCAACCCACTGCGGGCACTGCCTATATAATGTTGCAAACACTAGCTTTGAGTCTTCAAGAGCTTATAACCTCATCATTGTTCCAATTGGAGTTGTTACTGATTTACAATCAGTCACATTTAATGTTTTAAATCATTTAGTAACTCCTGTGCACATTTAATTCAGGACATCAAAAAGCTATCAGCCTGCTGCCATACTTCCACTCCCAATCAATAATGAATCAGGCCTAAATATGTCATGTAAGAGCTTGATGCAGTTCACCTTTTAGTTCCTAAATCAGTTTTGAGTTCTTCCCTATAATGATAAGGTCATCAACATACAAAACAACACCTTTACTTTTGGATTTTATATACAGATTTGGATCTCATGGGCTTCTTCTAAACCCTTTGTTATGAAGTGATTATCTATTATTGCATATCATGGTCTAGGAACCTGTTGGAGCCTATAATGATGTTTTTTCAACTTACAAACAAGATGTAGCTTCCCTTTTGCACAAAGCATCGGGATTGGCTGCACATACACTTCTTCTTCAGAGTCTTTATTTAAGAAGGCACTTCTGAAACCCATCTATTGAACAAGCCACTTGAAATGAGCTGCCATGGCTAACACCAATCTGATACCCCTATAGCACATTATGCACTGTAGACAGGAATTCTCTTGGCATCTCTGTTGTCTGCATGTTGTGACCTAAGTTACACGGTTCGGATTTGAGTTTGAGTTTGGCAATGATTAGGTTTGGTTTGAAACTTTGAATTCAAATTTTCCGATGAGGTTCAAATAAGGTTCGCCATTAAGTTCATCTATATACTTAACATAAAATAGTAAGAAATCAACATCGATAAACATATGTGAGAAAGAATCATGATCAATAAACATGTATGTCAAGTAAGAATCATAAACAATAAACATATATGAGTAACTTAATCATGATAAAATCCAGTCGTCGATGTTGTTATTAGAATTTAAACATACAGTGCAACTGCAAATTGCAAAAAGAAGTCTAACATATTCTGCAAACTTAAAAATTTAAAAGGATGTCCATAATTACAAATACTTATAACCCCGAATAATTTCATAATCTTTTGCTTTAAATCCATTTCACTCATAAATCTTTCTCGGGATTTTAATCATCTTCTAATTCAACATGTTATATCAGATCTGTAAGTTCAAGTGTTGTTTGTTAACATTCATTCTTTTACCTTACACTTTCAAAGTACAATAAATCTGTAACACT
Source organism: Larix kaempferi (assembly GCA_027924585.1). Lineage (NCBI taxonomy): Eukaryota > Viridiplantae > Streptophyta > Pinopsida > Pinales > Pinaceae > Larix > Larix kaempferi. The sequence continues at coordinate 2,266,111 of BSBM01000809.1, read as the reverse complement.
GAACTAGCATTTTGAGTCTTTGCTGTATCTAGTTTACACTCCATCTAACATTAATCAAGAGTTAAAGAGTTAAAGCAATTTCATCTTTTAATCTATTGATGGATTAAAAGATCTATTTTCAATTGGTCATTTCAAGTTCAACCATTTATTCATTTTGTTGCAAATCTACAAACACGGGAAATATGAATAACAAAAAAAAAGTGAACTCTCGATATTGTATCTTTCTTCTATTGAAAATTAATATTGCATTTATAAAACCAATGAGGTTGGTGTATGCATGGTAGAAGCATGCATGCACCCTCTCTCTCTCACATAACTGCAACGTAGCACCCAAGGCAAGCTAGTGGTGTGCCCTCATTCACATTGCTGTTACTACTATACAGTGTACCTCAATCTACAATGAATTTACACAGGACTCGAGGCACGGGATCTGCAAGCTGGAGAAAACTGAGCAATCAAGATAAGAGCGCAAGCATAACTCTTGGACGATGGAATTCTATTTACAGGTGCTTGGTTTATACTTTATTCTAAGAGAGTGAGGTACCCTACTTGTCCTATTCTCGACAGATCTTTGATCTATCTTCAACCTGCAACTATCATTGGAGCAAGGGAGCATTCTTGGAGACTTCTTATCATCTTCATGAAGGTCTTTCATTAGTTGCAATTAAAACTATTCCCTTGAAGTTACTTTTGGAGTTCTATCTTAGACAATTAAACTATGTTCGATACTTGTTTATACTCTAGATTTGGATATTTATTCTTACACTTCTCTCTTCTCTAAAATCATTGAACAAGCAAGGAAGGAAACCCTCGATTCTTTAGTCATTTTACCCCTTTAGCAATTGCCCATTCAAGAATGGAAATTGGAAATTTCTAAGAATTTTATTACAAGTTTGCTCAAGAAAAAATATGGAAGAATGATTCCATTGTGATAGTCATAGATAGATGCAATAAGCACAAGAGGATATTATGAATATATGAATATATATATATATATATATATATATATAAAATTGACAAAAATTTCAAGATAATATATGTATATAATTCTAAGTCACCTGACACGAGAATACGGGACACGAAGGACATGGGAATACGAGTGTCCGACACAGACACGACGACCCTCGAAATTAGGACAGAGAGGACACGTTATATATATACATATACATATATAGACATGCAGATCCATTTTTTTGTAGAAACTAGAACATTTATAAATATTCAATATAAATTACAATCAATAAACATTACACATTCACAAACCATAATGCATGTCTCACTCCACTATTAAAACAAGGGAAAAATGCTAGTGATTGGCTTCCCCTTCCCCACTATTGGATTCCCATGAGAGGCATAAGAAAGCCAACCAAAATAGGACTATTTTTATTTGATTGGATTACATGAATGGGGCCACACCCTATTATTATCTTTCCCGTTACTAAACACCCTTTATATTTTAGATTATGCCGCTTACAATGATGATGCCACTTAGATTGAATGTCATTGGTAGGAATAGAAATAAGGGCTAACCTCCCCTATGTGAAATGAATCCCCTTGTGATGTTGTTTGTGGAATATGCCCCCACATAATACTTATTGGTGTGCTCCCTGACTTGATTTGAGAGGCTAAAAGCCAAACAATGTAATATGTAAATGTACATGGAAGAATAATAAAAATACATCACAACTAAGAGCCAGACAATGTAATATGTAAATGTATATGGAAGAATAATAAAATACATCACAAACTGCAGACAGAGAAGGATGACAAACATGGGGGGCTATACTTCCATAGATGTTGGAATCATATTTCTCATTAAGTCATCAAAATCAAAATGTATTACATAGATGTCGGAATGCCACTGGAAAATACAAAAACGGGTAGATGAAGATGGAAAACCTTCAAATGCTCTTCACCTGCAAAAAAAAACCCTCTTAGAGCTCAAGCCTCACTAAAAAATGTGAATGAATGAGGGTAAAATTGTTTTTTTATAGTTTTTTTGGGTTAGAAGTGTCCTATTTTAGAGACATGGTGTCTTGTTTTTGGCACACGTTGTCTTGTTTTTGGGACACGTCCTGACACGGTGTCGGACACGTTTTTTGGACGTGTCCTAAAACAGGACACATCCAAAACACGTGTCCAACACCGTGTCAGGACGTGTCCATGTCCGACACGATGACACAGGACACGATGGCCTATATGGACGTGTCCGGTATCATAGGTATATATTAATAAATCGTAAATAAAAAAGCATAATGAATAGTTATAATTCAAGTGAAGATTATTATTATTATTATTATTATTTCTTCTATTTATCAACATAGATTCATCTTAAACCTGGATCTATCATACACCGAAAGGCATCTAATTTCTTATAGTGTAATTTATTTATTTATTTATTATCTTAAATTTTTTATACATCCAAAAAAAATTTACACCTCCAAAATTTGATCCAGATTTAATATGGTTTTAATTTTTTTGTTTTATGAGTCGACATGGACTTTTTTAATTACTTTTTAATTTTGACATAACGCTACGTTACGTGACAACATCTCCCTCATACTGGATTGTAGAACACCTCGCTCCTCTCGGTGCAATTACATCATTTTATATTCATTACATTATTTCTTCTACTTACTACATTTTATATTCATTACATTGTCTCCCCTTTCAAGATGCTTTGTTATAGAAAAAGAATTATTTTGCAGGACTCCTCTCACACTAAATCCCCCGACCTTACCAATCAACTAGGACCTTGCTATAAGGTTGAACCTGACTTCTTCAATGTGAGTTAATCCTCAGAGAAAAAAGCAAAGGAAATCATTAAACTGAAGGGTTTCGGCTCAGTCAACAAATCTTTGAAGGTTTAAGTCAGTCCTCGAGACAATTAGTGTAATTGCCACGGTGATCTCAACTACACACCAGATGATATATTATCGTGAAAAGACACTTTGAAATGAGGGTTCCTCCATGATCTACTGGATGGCAATTCGCGTCTCCAGAATGAGCTCCGAGATTTGGTTCAAGAGTCATCATTTTGTGTCTATGTTTTGGTTTTCCACAGAAACATTCAGATCATCAAAACGGGTGCTTTGGTTCCCCACGGAAACATTCAGATCATCAAAACTAGTTCTTTGGTTCCCCACGGAAACATCCAGATCATCAAAACGTACTTCTCCCCAGCATTCCCCTTCTAACAAAAATGTATCGTCCTTTATTTCCTAGCAATCTAAATTGTCATAAATTCACCAAGTGTAGCGGTTTGTACCACTAGTTGCTCGGAACGTCCATTCTGTCGGATGATCTCTTTCAAATTCTACAGGCTTTTCATGATGCTTCGAGTTCTTTTCTACTTCTTCATATCTAGCCGCTTGATCAGTGCAAAAGCTCTGCTCGAGATAGACACCTATTTCTTTTGCACAAAGAAGCTTCTGGCTTAAGCATGTAGTTTGACATCACTGTTTCTTTAGTTTGTCTATCTTCTGCACTTAACATTAAGTAGACCATCATTTATTGTTATCTCTACAAGGGCTTCTCTAATTTCATTTGAAATTCTATCAGCGAGATCTAGCTCAATCAATTTTTTATTGTTTGGGTCAATAACTCGAACATTTACATTCTTCTCTTAACTTCTATCTCTATGTTCAACGATTTTATCGATTCAACTTGTAAAATCAATATTTCAGTGCCACTGTTAAAATAAAATAGGAACTATCTTGCATCAGAGACTACACTCGTTTTTTCTGCGATTGGAATCTAATCAACACAGCCAGTTGTCTTGACAACTTCATGAGGCTCTAAACAGATTTTCAACTTGACCTCATTTGAAAAGATTTCTCGCTTAACCTTGTTATTTAGTCTATGCTTCTCTTGACAGTATTCCTTGCAAGATGTTACGAATGGATCATGCCAAGAGATGCAGATATCTCTAATTCAGATGGGGAGGACATGATTCCAGAAAGTGTGGATTCATTGGTTTTTGAGGCAATTGTTTAAGATTAGAGATTAGAAGGGTACCCTTTAATGTTATTCTAAACTTCATCAACAGAACTGCATACCGAAACTACAACACCGAGAGGGGGATGTGTGCAATTTGTAACTCCTACTTTTACTACGCTTTTATTATTCTCTTCATGTTCATCTCCATTACATGGTGTGGAAAGAATTTCCTTGAGCACTAAATGGCGTCGGGCAATTGTGGCGGAGAAGATATTTATTTCCAAAGGTTCTTGTGCACATGTATTTTGTTGCACAAAAAGGGGCATATAGTCCAAAAGGTTAGACAGACATTTGGCAATGACATTCCATAAAGGTGACTATCTGTGAACTTCATAGCATAGCCCATAGAATGTAGAGAGATAGTTGAATATGTTAGTGGAAATGGTTTCCACGTTCTGATACCAAAATAATAAACAATACGTTGTGAGTGGGATGAGGTATTCCAAACATCTTTTAAACCCGAGGGGGTAGCTCAATCAACTATCATCAATATTGTTGGGCATTTGGCTAGTTCCATGCCAACAAGTGCCCAGTTCATTTTCCCTAGTTAAGGTGTACTAGTCAATGCCATCCACGAATGTGGAGGAACATTCTTTAGGTTTTCATATGAGGTTTAGATAAACATCAAGCTGTGTTTAGATAAACATCAAGCTGTGGTCACACAACTGAATTTTACCACCACTTATCAATCACAACTCAATGGCCAAACAAAAAGAGTAAATTGGGTTCTCGAGGATATGTTGTGGATATATGTGATGAACAAGTTATTTGAGTTGGAAGAGCATCTCCTTCTTACTAAGTTTGAATACAATAATGTTGTTTGTATCACTTGGCAAGAATCCATTGGAGAAAACCCAACAAACAAGATCTTGATTGGGTTGAATATAAGGCAGCCTAAGATTGTAAAAAAAAGTTCTGTGGGAATTCTTATGGGAATCATGTGTTTTTATGGGTTAAACATAAAAGGAGTTCCTTACAGCTTGGAAATTGCACAAGCTCTTGCTAAGATATTGTGACCCATTCAAGATATTGGAGAAAATTGAGTCCCATGTAGGCTTGCATTGCCACCTAACATCAATTTGCATGTTTATCATGTTTCTTGGTTAAAAAAAGGTGTGATGAGCCTAATCATATCTTCAGTGATTTTTTATTCAAGTGAAAACTTTATATATTAAATATTAAAATCGCGACGCATCATCGCTTATGCTAATTGACTATCGATACATACATTTCAAATATTTAGACATGACCCTTTTGATATTCAAAACACGGTGTTCAATTGACTATTTACCTAGGCTTAAATCTCATTAATCCTAAGGAGAGTCGGAAATGGAATTTCAGTAAAGAAAAACACAAGTTTCCTTGTGTATGCTTCAGAAAATGGAAAAGGAATTGAATGAATGCAAGAAGAAAGCAAGGAGTGTCTAGGCTTGTGCAAAGGTGTATGTTGGATAGCATTAAAATCACTTGAAGTTGATGATAAGGTGCACCCTAGAACAAAAATATCGAGTTCCTTGTCCATAGGAAAATGCTTGAGCTATCACCAAAAAATTATGGACCTTCTCTACCCATGAAAAGAACAATAAATTTGTTTCAAGTTGCACTTTCCAACTTGTGAAGATGCATCTAATATTCCATGTGATCTGCTTAAAGGAAACAAATGTCTCGATGAAAACAATATACTAGCTTTTGTGAATGTGTCTAAGTTTGGTAAAAACATTAATGCCCAGATAAGGATACTTGATGAAAGAAGCAAGAAGCTTTTGAATCAGAAAATTTCAAAGTACTTTGTTCACTAGAAGAAGAAGCTTATGCAAGAAGCAAAACGGGAGTTAGAGAATTTGACCTTTTTATAACAATGAGCCTCACAAGGAAGGCAAGGATAGATCTCAAAGGGCAAGAAAGGTTAGTGAAGTCTAACATGTTACAAAAAGTGAACATGGAAAACACTGAAAAGTCACTAGAGGAGTCATTAGATTCTATTTTTCATATTAGTACCTATTTGAATTAGCTTGGTGACAATAGAGAGAGGATCAAATGGAAGTTAGAGTATGGTAACTTCAAGATGTCCTCCATGGTTCAGATACCTTACATGGAGGTACATTAGCTGCATAGGCATCAAGATGGAGTAGAGGGTGAGATGCACTCTACTCAGTGGCATGAGTCCAGTGGTGGCTACATGCAGACCTTGCCGAGTGTTTTGACCTTTGTATGCATGAGTTTTGCATGCCCTGTCAGGGATCATTGGATGCATGCAAAAGTGGCTTTTGCATGCACCGAGAATTAGGTTTTTGGTAAACCTAATTCATCGGTGAGATTATTTATAGAGGCAGGAGGTCACCAAATGAGGTTGCTCAATTGTATTATCAGAGACTAATAGTGTTGGAGTGAGGAGGGCGCAGTTGTGCATGTAGGGCGACTTTATGAGAGAGAGAGGAGCTGCTGCAGGAGCTAGGAAGGTCAGATCTGAGCTGGATCAGTGACCTTCAGCTTCAGAGTCACTAGGCACCCAGATCTGTTCACTTGGAGGAGGGCGCATTTCCCAAGGCGCATTTCCCAAGGAGAGAGAAGCTCATTTGGAGCCAGATCGACCGATTCAGAGTCTGAGACTTCCAAGATAGCCTTGCCTTAGCATTCGAGGAAGGTTAGGGACGATCAAAGCTCAGACTTGCTGAGATCCGGTCTGGTATGAGCATCAGAGATCCAAAGGGGAGGGCGCACTTCTGCATGCAATGGAGGTCGCATTCTTCAAAGGGCAGTCTTCAAAGAGAGCAAATTAGAGCAGTGTGATACAGAGAGGCAGATCAGTCAGAGGCACCTGCAAAGATACTCAAATCCAATTTACCAGTTAGGGCTTACTCTTCCAGTGCATGCATCAGCTGATGCATGCAGATCTAGAGTCTGTCTAATTCAAGGATTGAGTTACCTTTGAGGTAACATTGTATTGTACTTGTCCATTTATATATATGCTCTGGGCTCGAGAGAGAAGATAGCCCCACAGATTGTTGGTTTTCCCCGATTGGGGTTTCCAAGGTATATTTGGTGTTCTTTGTGTGATTGCATGTGTTTCAACTTGGTAATGAAGATCTAGCTATTGAGTTTATATTTATATGAATATGTATTGATATCGAGACTCAAACTACTAGAGATCTCAAGGTGATTCAGAGGGAGTAGTGATCTCTGAATCAAAGATTTACAGAAGCAACCAGCAAAAACATAGAGAGGGAAAATAAAGTAAACATATGTGCATTAAACAAAGAAATAAACCAAGCACAAGAGAGCGCAACACTTTGATGATGCCTTTAGGCATAACACATTATTAAACAACATAGATCCATCTTAACTTCGGATCTACCAAGTGCCGAAAGGGATCAAATCCCTTGTGTTGCAAACCTTTCCCGATTTGATCCCACTTGGTCCCTTCTTTCACTCCTCTAGTGACCCCTCAATGTTTGCCATATTCACTTTTTGTAATATGTTGGACTTTTGAGTGATTTATACTTCTTATTATTGTGGTCTGGGGGTTAACGAAGTAAAAGGCTAATTTCCTAAGGCATTCTCTAACCTTTCTTGCCCTTATAAGATCTATCCTTGCCCTTCCTTGTAGGGCTCATTGTTGTAAAAAGGTCAAATTCTTTAATAAAAGCAATTGACTCCCATTTTGCTTATTGCATAGACTTCTTGACCATTGATGTAGGGCTCATTGTTGTGAAAGGGTCAAATTCTCTATTAAAAGCAATTGACTCCCATTTTGCTTATTACATAGGCTGCTTGACCATTGAACAAAGTACTTTGAAATTTTCCAATTTGATTCCCATTTTGCTTCTTGCATAATTTGATTCCCATCTTGCTTCTTACATAAGCTTTTGAACAAAGTACTTTGAAATTCTAAGATTCTAAAGCTTATTTCATTAAGTATCCTTATTTGGGTATTAATGTTTTTCCCAAACGAACTCCCATTTAAGCTTATTTCATTAAGTATGCTTATCTGGGTATTAATGTTTTTCCCAAACGAACTCCCATTTTGCTTCTTGTATAGGCTTCTTGACCATTGAATAAAGTACTTTGAAATTTTCCGATTCTAAAGCTTCTTGCTTCTTTAATCAAGTATCCTTGTGTAGGCATTAATGTCTTTTCCAAAGTTAGACACATCCACAAAAGCTAGTATACTATTTTCATCTAGACATTGCCTCCTTTAAGCAAATCACATGGAAAATTAGATGCATCTTCACCTGTGTTGGAAATTGCAACATGTAAACAAATTTATTGTTCTTTTCATTGGAGGAGAAGGTCCATAATATTTTGGTGATAGCTCAAGCAATTTCCTATGGACAAGGAACTCAATAGTTTCGTCCTAGGGTGCACCTTATCATCTACACCCTATCATCAACTTCAAGTGATCTTAATGATTGATGCTATCCAACATATAACTTTGCACAAGCCTAGGCACTCTGCTTTCTTCTTGCATTCATTCAATTCCTTTGTATTTGCTGTAGCATTTACAAGGAAACATGTGTTTTTCTTTTCTAAAATTCCAATTACATATATGGTGAGTCTCCTTAGGATCAATGAAGTTTAAGTTAGGTAAATAGTCAATTGAACACCGTGTTTTGAATATGAAAAGGAGTCACGCATAAATTATTGGCCATATCATAAAATATTTGAAATGTTTGCATCAATAGTCAATTAGCATAAGTGATAGTGTGTCACGATTTTAAGAATTCCCTCTCAATCCTATGAGCATTTGCATAACTAGGTCATATAGGATCAATCATGACCGTAAGTGAAGCTTACACCATTCTCAATATCTCCACACCCATATAGTGTATTGTTATTAAGGCTTGAGAGGGTACTCCTCTTAAGGAGTACCCTATATTGTATTGCTCTTAAAGATTTCTTAGGAGGGGTTATGAACCTACATTGATTAAGTCGATTTTAATAAAACCTAACTATAATAAATGATACAATAGGTCAATCGTGAACATAAGTGAAGCTTACACCATTCTCAAAATCTCCACACCCACCCTTAAGTTGAGTAGAAGGCCATGGAGAAAATTGATGAATGCAAATGGGAGTGTGTTTATAAGTAGCCTACTAAATCTAGGGTTGATCGTAGTTGCCAATGACAATTGGCATACAAATACCCAACTCAATATAGCATCAGCCATGGCCAACTCAAGATAGGGTCGTCCATGGCCAACTCATAGATGAGAACGAGAGGGGGTGTATAAATACCCAACTCAAGATAGGGTCATCCATGGAAAAAGAATTATGAGTGGGTGTATGTATAGTATATACCCAACACAACATAAGGTCGATCATAGCCAAAAAAATATAGTGGGTTTTATGGGTAAATACCCAATTACAATATAATAAGGTTAGTGGTAGCCAAAAAAATGAGAGTGGGTTTATAGATACCTGAATCAATACAATGTTGATCGTTGCCAAAAATGAAGACTACACCCTTGTATTCAACACCCCCCCTTAATCTAAATAAGAGGCACAAAGAGAAGACGTTACATCACAAGATTCACATCCCCACTTCATTTTTAATAGGATCCAAATCAAGAAGTTATTACATATAATCACCCTGAACAACATATCTCCCACACCAATACAATTCCACAAGCTAGGGAGGTCACCTAGCAAAGGTGTTGTGAAGATGTCCACAAGCTAGTTTATTAAGGATACAACACTTGGCACAATATGTCCCTGAATGAAGACGCAATGGAAAATATCCTAGCAGGCTGTGAAGAATAACTTCATCAAAGATCACATCTTGAACATCAATCACCTTGTGAGTGGTAGGATCATATAAACGATATGTCAAGATATGAACCCATGTAAAACTAATGGAGCTATATCTTGAACATCAAGAGGCAGGTGTTTCTCCATGTGCACTTACAAACCCTAACTACAAAGAAAGGCAATATTTGAATTGTCCAAATATTATAAGTAGCCCCATTTAATTGAGCAAATAGTCACTCTCAATCCATAAGTTCAACAACAAAGAAGAAGCCTTCCTAGAACCCTAGAAAAAAATGTAAGATCCAAAAACCCTAGTTCTATAGTTGCAAAGAAGCCTTCAGAGATGCCTTTCATGTGCCATGGCAGATCCAGGTGCAACCAAGATCCCAGTTCCATATAGGGAAAAAGCACATAATGAGTCACACAATCAAATGGATGCAAGAATATAGCCAATGCAAATTAAGAGAGCTATATGTCCTCCACGAAAGGCAATGCAAAGTGAGGCAAAGGAAACAAAGATGTAAGCCTGGTATGACCATCAATGACGAAAGGGAAATCAATGGAAGAAAAACACTATGAAATGACCCAGAATAATTGACTCCAGGGCGAGCGAGGACAGAGAAAGTGAGAAACGGTTGGTACTATCATCACACAGGCCAGCACGGCAATAGAAAATCTTCGCAATAATCGGCAAACTGTCATTTTCAACTTATCTAAACAGTTCCCATATTTTGTTATAGCATTACTTAGAGGGCTTGTGCACACATTTTAGAAGGGTACATATGTCTAGTAGAAGTTGTAAGTGAATAGACAATAGAAACCAAGTATAACATTAGAGTCCACACAGAAAAGCGATGCAAAGGAGTGAGCCAAAGGAAACAAAGATGTAAAACTGAGATGACCAGCAATGACCAATGGGCAAAATTAAGTATCGGGCAACCAATGGAACTATGAACAAGAACTATAGCCAAGAATAATTGACCCCCAAGAATAATTGACCCCGGGCGAGTAAGGACAAAGAAAGTGAGAAGTGATTGGTACTATTCTCACACAGGCCAGCATTAGCAAATCTTATCAAGAATCGGCAAACCGCCATTTTCAACTTATCTAAATAGTTCTCATATTTAGTTATCGCAATACTTAGAGGGATTGAGCACACATCCTAGAAGGGGTACACATCTCTCTAATAGAAGCTATGGATAGACATTAGAAACAAAACAATACAAGAAGAGGAGTCTATCCAACTGCGGTGGACGCTTTCAGCTTTTGTATGTGAATCGAGCTTATCAGTGGGATGCCAAAAATTAAGTTAAAAGGCCCAAGAACCCATTGTCCATCTAACAGATTGATGAGCTTTGCCGAGAAAAGGGCATCCTTTCAAAGCAGCTGTCCAGAACTGGAGAGAACAGAAGACATGGTATCGGACATCGTTAGTTGGCAGCTGCTTTAGGCCCAGTAGTTTCTGGAAGACACTCTAAATTCATTGCACCAAGTGAAATGAGGTGTTCTACAACCCAGTATGGGGGAGATGTTGTAACATGTGTGAGTGTGTCATGTAACGTTACTAACAAGATAATTAAAAAAATTCATGTCGGCTCATACAATAAAAAATTAAATTATGGAAAGTATTTAAAAAAAATCCATGTTTGTTCATAAAATAAAATATTATGAAAAGTAATTAAAAAATAGATGTTCGTTTATAAAATAAAAATTTAAAACTTAAACCCGGATCTATCAATCAAGAGAGATCAAATTTCTTGAGTTTAAATTTTAAAAAAGAAAGACACCTCAAGAAATTGGATCCCTCTCGGTGCTTGATAGATACAGATTTAAGATGGATCTATGCTGGTGTAAATAAAGTTGTCTAAGAGACCAATGGTTTTGAGTAACGTAATTACATGTTAGAGTTACTCTCCACATGTTGATTTTTTAATACGCAAGGATGTCAACTAAATGACTGACAAAATGATGGGTTATCTATTAGGAAATTCAGCTGGTAGATGGTTCAGCCATCTTGAGTGAAACATGGATGATAATTGTAAGCCTAGTATATCATTAACAGTTGAAAAATTGTTGATATACAATATATCAAATGTACCGAGTGGACATATAAATGAAAAATTATGTTAGACACATAAATGTTTGCTTACCAGTCATCACACTATGTTTTTGTTACATATTTATTTGCCGGCAGTTTGCTGGATTTCCCCTCTCCGTTCAATTTCCACTTAACAAACATTGAACTTTCAAAAGCATTAGCATATATTTATAAAGTTGCTAGACAATGATGGAACTTTTCAGCCTCTACCAGAATGATGAAAGAGCTTTTAGACATGTTCCTCTCTGCTAACAGAATAGATTCAACAGAAAAAAACATTTTTGTGTTTTCAGACACTAATTGTGTAGCCTGACCAAAAAGCAAGTGACCTGATCCACGACAGGGGAGGTGAGGCTCAAAGAGGAGCCTCACCTCTCAAACTAACTCACTAATAAAATTCAGAATTAAAATAAACAAGAACAGATTTAGGCACAATGAGAATGATTCTCATTAGAGGTTGAGCGCCTTTATATAGGAAGTACAAAAAGGTCCATCTGGACAAAGTCAACCATGATGGCTTTTATTTAATAATATAGTCTTGACTAACTAGTGGAGTACAATAATGGAGAGGTGGATCTCTCCTTGACCCACATGGGCCAGATGTTGGCCCAATCCCTCCAGGTTTAAGCTGGACAACATCCCCATTGTCCTCCTCTCAGTTTAAGTTTGGCATGAGTGCAGGCAGCCATTACCGCTAAGAAGTTGTAGAGCCAGTTGATACACAAAGTATTGTTGTTGCTAAGACTGAGAAGGTGGAGACACCTGGCTGATCAGTGTGTTGTGCCGCATAGATGGGCAGGGTAGAGACACCTGGCTGCCCTGGAATGTAAATGAACATTAGACAACATTCACACATTTGACACTAGATATTTTGGGCAATGCCCCTGAAAATTAAAATGAACATTAGACAACATTCACACATTTGACACTAGATATTTTGGGCAATGCCTCTGGAAAAACCCCAAAGAGAAAACCAATCCACAATGAGAGATTTTATTAAGCAGCTCAACAAATAAATTCTCAGCAATATTACAGCATTAATTATAGTCAATAGACATCTGTACCAATCATCTAGAAATCCATGCCAAAGGTGTTATACGACCTCCACAACTACTATTCAACCTCGAAACCCATGCCAACTCTACCCAACAACCAATTCTCCTGCTGTATGTACGTGTACGATCACCGTTCAATCACAGAACAACCTACAGCAGCAATCACTGTTCACAACCTGGCTTGGGATTCACACCCAGTTGTACGGACAACAAAAATAATACAGTTAACAAGCGCCTCTTCTCTCGATTCTATGCTCACGCCCCTTCTCTCGATTCCTATGGTCTAGCTGCCTTGGAAGATGTGCTCACTTAACATTGCTGCAACCTCTTTGCTTTCTTCTCCAGCTCTCAATTCTCATTTATCCAAATTCTTTTATTTCTCTTATTAATTGTGAAAATGACTTTGTCTCTTCACCCCAAATAACTCTTCACCTTGGTGAAGAGTCACTTGGGGCAGAACTAGAGAGCAATGATCAAGGGTAAGACGCAGCAAGAAAATGACAAAATAGCGATTGTGAATCTGGAGCTGGCCAACGGTTGCACCAAGCCACGATGTGAGAGGCGTTAGGGTTTTTTTTGGTTATCTGTTAATGAGGGAGCATAGGTAAGAGGGAGTAGGGGAAATAAAAATATATCACCAGCTTAGAAAAATAAAAATAAAGAGGATTGAGGTTTAGCATGGGCTGAGATGGAGGGCGGGTGAGAAAGAGACGGGGCAAAGAAGTTGTTGGGATATAAAAAAAAAATATTCAGATCGGGTGTCAAGAGCGAACATGCTCTAATACCAATTGATCCGCAACAAGGGAGGTGAGGCTCTCAAACTAACTCAATAATAAAACTCAAAATTAAAATAAACAAGAACATAGACCATAGGTTTAGGCACAATGAGAATGATTTTCATTAGAGGCTCAGCGCCTTTATATAGGAAGTACAATGATGTCCATCTGGGCAAAGTCAACCATGATGGCTTTTATTTAATAATATAGTCGTAACTAACTAGTGGAGTACAATAATTGAGAGGTAGATCTCTCTTTGACCCACATAGGTCACATGTTCGCCCATGACCTTTTTTGCAAGGTTGATTTTAGCAGCTAAGATAGTTCTAGTTCTTGAGAGAAGATCAGCCTCCATGGCAGACCAAGTGTATATTCACATCCCACTTGTTATGAAATAAAACTTCTTAATACTAGCATAGATGCATCTTCAACCTAAATCTATCAAGCATCGCGAGGGATCCAACTTCTTGAGGTGTAATATCTTTTTAATTTTTTTTATATTAAACTCAAGAAATTTGATCCCTCACTTGCTTGACAGATCCTGGTTTGAGTTTTAATTTTTTATTTTATAGGTCAACGTGAATTTTTAAATTACTATTCATAATTTTTAATTTTATGAGTCGACATGAATTTTTTTAATTACTTTTCAACTATAGATACTACATAACCTAGGGTCTGTAAGTATAAATTTTTGTCCAAGATGAACCCCTGGACCTAGATAGCTCTAATGCTAGCATTGCTTCAGTATTACGTAACTGCAATAATTCCCAATTAAATGGAACTAAACTAAACAAGTACATAAATTAATATAGACAGAATATGCTGCTAAAAAGAATTGGGGAAAAATCAAGACTTTGTAGTAAGAACAATGAGAGCTTACAACTATTCCAGCTTCTCCATCTTCTTCTTCTACTTTTATTTTCCTGGTAGCTTCAACATTAGGTGGTGACTGCCTTCTGAAAGCATATTCATTCTTGAGAGTAAGAGAACAAAGCAAGTGTACAAATCTTGGACGAGAGTAAGAGCAAAATGAATATGATCTTATAGCCGAGTGGCAATCCTACTTTAACAAAGACCTTAAGCATTCACATATGTATTTGATTTCATGTGTTAAACTGAAACATTAATATTAAATAAAAATACAGAATGTCAGGCAACGTGGCTATCCCTTAACCCAGTAGGGCAACTAGTTGCAAAAAATAACACGCCTTTCTACGGCAATGCAGAAGCTTCACAAGAACTGTATGGTTTCATCATGAATTCATGCCTTGTGCCAGACTTGTCCAAAACATCAATATCACGATTCTGAGGTTTTTGATCTTCATCAGATTCTGAACCAAAGTATTCTCCACCCCATTTCTGACCTTTAGGTCGCTTTTCATAATCCTCTTCATCCTGTTGATAATACAGTTAAAAATTCTAGTCAGCTGACTGCCATCTACAGCTTGTCACTATGAAATGTATATAGCTGAGTGTAGATTTATAAACTAAAACAAAAGAACTGGTTAAGGCAGACATCCAAAATTCAAAAAGGATCTCACCTCTTCAGGAAACTTGGTTTCTGGTGGCCTTTCTTGGAATGGAACACTGGGAACATGTTGTATTCGTTTCAACTGTTCCAGCAATGTGTTTCTAAACAACAGATCCAATGCAAAAAGGGAAAACACGATTCAAGGGCAATCAGTATCTCCTACTACGATTAGAAGAAATCATGCATCTCTCCTAGAAACTGCTTCTAAATTTTCACAAGCCTCAATCAAATATAAGACTATGTACATTGTAGACACGTGAAACCTACTTATTGAAATTTGTACATTGTAGACACATGAAACCTACTTATTGAAATTTCTAAATACTAAAAATTTCAAACATTTGACACATAACAAGCAGCATCCATTTTTCTTGCTAAGAAATTTGTCTACAATGATTTGGTAATCATGCATAAATCAAAGTGTGTACCTTATTTTCGCTAACTCTTTAGCTGAATTCTGATTCTCCATGTTACTAGGAGCCACATGAAGGGTATAATCTGGCCCAAAATATTCATAGTACTCATTATGTGGCAATTTATCTTGGGGTTCAACACCTACAGCAACAGCAGTCTGAAACAAGAAAGTTTGTGCATTTAATTATTAAAATCTGTGCTGCTGCTTGAAGAAAGATCTGAATGGATAAGGCAAACCATCAAAGCATCCCTAACAACAAGAAAAGAATACTGACCTCATAACACCAACAGCGGGCAACATTGCGAATAGTGTAACCCCCGCCTCCAACAAGCACCAATGGAACATTAAATGACCGAAGAAATCGAACACAGTCTGCATGCCCTTTGACTGATAAATTGAAACAACCTAGCCTATCACCTGATAAAGAATCCGCTCCACATTGTAAGACAACTGCTTCCGGCTGATATATTTCCATGACCTTCTGGATTATAGGCCTAAAGAGATTCTTGTAGCTCTCATCATCAATTCCATCATTCAAGGGAACATTTAATGAATAATATTTTCCTTTCCCATATCCTATATCTTTAAGGTGGCCAGTGCCTGGGAAATAGTCTCCAAACTTGTGAAATGACACGGACATGACTCGGTCAGTACTGTAGAAGGCCTCCTCCACACCATCCCCGTGATGAATATCAATATCAATATAAAGCACTCGCTGACATATTGAAAAAACAAATGAACATTAAAGTCTATTAAACAATTAGGAAATTTTGTTTATTTTAATCACTAACAAGTAACATCCACAGGTATTTCACACATACAAATCAAAACAGATTTGTATGACTACATGCCTCGCATAGAACTTTAGAGGCCAGGCTAAGATCAATAACGAAAAGAACTTGCATCAAAAATTAGAATAACCCGGCCTTTTAGATGATAACTTCTTCAGAAATAAAATAACTAACACTGTACAAACCCATTTTCATAAACCTGTGAGACTTAGATATTTGGAATAGAGCCGGACTGTGTTGTGCTCAAAACAAAACTAGATATTTGGAATAGAGCCGGACTATGTTGTGCTCAAAACAAAACAAAAAGTATTGAAGCATGCAAGAGAGATACCCAGAATAATGTAAAGGGAAAGACCCTAAGTTTCTATGCTTAAGGGGTTCATTGCTTTACTACTCCAGCAATAGCTCATAGACTAGACGGCATTCACATACAAATCAAGCTCATTGACTAAATTAGATTGAATTCACACATACAAATCAAATTGACCTGAATACTGCAGACAAACTGTACCCGAAAAATCAGGTTAAGGACAGATTATAACATAGTCGTGCAAATATTATGCCTCAACTCCATACAATGTGGAGTATACCCGCCTTTGAAAAAATTAAGTTCATGCTAATGAGAGTCTAAAAGTCAACTACACAGATATAGCAGAATGTTCAATCCACCTGCCTGAAAGCAGTCATAGTAAAGGACTGTTGCATAGATCCCAATCATTACTTGCAAGAGATAAGGAGTAACAAGAATTCAAAGAGCAGTACCTAGGAGGGAAAAGAAATCAAACACGTGAATGGTAGGAGAGTACATACTTGATGGACCTTGAGAAGTTCAAGAATAGCCAAGACAATGTCATTTACATAACAAAAGCCAGATGCCTCGCACTTCTTAGCATGGTGGAGGCCACCAGACCAATTGATGGCAATATCTGCTTCCTTGTTATTGAGTTTGATAGCTGCTCCCACAGAGCCCCCCGCATAGGTCTGACAGAAATTGTATAGCCCATCAAAAACAGGGCAATCCTCCCCCACATTAAATCTCTTCAACTGCCGGAGCTGTTCGTGCTGAGTTTCAGGAGTGACCGACTGAAGAAACGATATGTAATCATCTGCATGAAATACTCTAAGCTCTCTGCTCTGTAGAAGATTAGGCCTGCAAACATCCATCTTCTCATGCAGCCCATAGTGAACTATCAGGCTGTGAGCCATTCTGATTCGATGTGGCTTCATCGGGTGGCCCTGACTGTAGTAGTAGTTCCCAATATCTGAATCATAGAAATACGATACTCTTCGCTTACTTCCATCCGGACCAGAGGTCAGTGAATTACCCGATTCATCCATTCTACCCTCCTGATATCAACAACAAAACCTATTCTCAAACTCTTGTATTTGAAATGGCAATGCTGATGAATACAACAACATGTCTCATTGATTTGAGCGATTTTGAGCGAATATCAACACTTGTTTAGCTAAATACAAATATAACTAGATTTTAATAATCGCTGATTTGAGCAAAATTTCAGCAACAAGTTATCCAGAAACAAATATAACTAGATTTGAATACTCGCTAATTTGAGCAAAATTTCAGCACCTATTTAGCAAAAACAAATATAGCTAGATTTCAATACTCGGTGATTCCTCGCTGATTCGATCAAACTTTCAGCGCCCATTTAGCTAAATACAAATATAACTAGATTTGAATACTTGCTGATTTGAGTAAAATTTCAGCACCTATTTAGCTGAATAGAGATATAAGTAGATTTGAATACGCATTGATTGAAGAAAAATTACAGCACCGATTAAGCTAGACAGAAAAATATCTAGATTTGAATAAGAGGGCCACAAAGGCACCAGTCACAAACTCGACTACAAACAATGAACTCAATGAATGAATGAATCTGAGAAAGCGGGCATTTTACAAACCTTCTAATCGAGGGCCTGTGGCAAATGGTTGCACCCCCAAATCAGTAGATGAATTCAGAGATCGAATGGCTTCGTAATATTTGCTTGTCAATAGCACTTCCAGCTATGCATATGTTGCCACAGCGGATTCACGCTCCCAGTAAGCTGTATGTTCACCCCCTCTGCTACAGTTCCACTGTTTCAACTGAGCTTAAACATAGTGCAGCCCGCAGCCCTGTTTATTCCTGAATTAGAAAGCAGCGGAGAGACGAGACTCGAGACTTGTAAGTGGTAGAACCAATTGCAAGTGTATAAGTATTTTTAGAATGACTTTTATAGGGATAAACCACCGGGTTCACCAATGGATGTGTCTCTTTTTAAATGTTTATTTGTCGACCTGGCTAACTTGGATTGGATCGGCGTCATTAACTTGGATTTAACTTAATAGGGAAATTTGATGTTAAATGTGCTTGAAGATTCATTTTAGAAAGGACGTACATTAAAAAACATAACTAACTAGGAACTAATGGGATTGAATGTAAGCGCCTTGGAGAATTTATGCTTTTATAAGATTTCAAGATATTTATATAGTTTATTATATTTATTTTCTTTGAAATTGGTAGTGTTGATCTTCACAAGGATCAAAGTGACTATGAGATCAACTCAAATGGAACTCCCATGGATGGCTTTCCTCGTAGGGGGCGCTCTCCCCTCCTCTTATGGCACTCCATCAAGCCATGATTTAAATTTTTCTCCAAGGGCAATTTTGCCATTGACATCCCCATAAGAAAAGCCTTCGACTTTGTAAAGAAAGCCATGATGGTTGGAAATTTTAATGTGCTTGGTCAAACTTTAAGATTGTTAAGAATTGGTTCTATAAGTTGTCCTACTAAAAGGGGTGGCTTTATCATTATTATTTATGTGGGAAAGGTTGTTTTAATAAACAAGGTTTATTCATATAGGTTAAACAATTTAAAGTAGCTGCTCATACAAACATATCAAATATTAGTATAATATACTAATCTATATGTGGTTCAAACCCTAAAGAGAAAAGTAGTCCACAGCCTCAATCAATGCAGCCACTTGAGGTAATATATCAATGCAAAAACAAAATAGTTTACATAAGAATCTCTCATACTCGATCATTGGTAAATGATCATCCATGCTCTTTAAAAAGAGATCATGGACCAATCGAGCATTAAGTCATGGATCAAGTGTCATTAATATTGAGGAGAAGATGCAAACCCACTTTATGTCTAGAACGTAATCGTGACAATTGTATTAGTTAGTTACCAAAGCACACTAAAAAAACACTTTACCAAATGACACATTAGACCACGTTAAACTTAACCAACTCCTAAGTGTCTTAATATCCTAATATCCCCCTTAAGAACAACTTGGGATAGGATTAAGGGATTTACAAAGGTGACATGGCAGAATGTGGCATTAGAGTCTATTGTCGAACATGTGTTGTACTCTTTGTAAGTTCATGGAGGAAAGGGGGTATGGGGGCATGGGGGAGTAGTGGGCCCCCCATTGAGGATTTGTTGGGGGGGGGGGCTGAAAGAAAATTTTAGGTATGTTTTGAGCTTTTTCAAATAATGGTTTTTCAACCCATTGTAAATTAATTATAGTTAAGGAATCATGGGTGTAATCTAACCTAGGTTAATGGATTGGGATTTTGGATACTATGATAGTGTATTATAAACAAAATAATAATAATACAATGAGATGGAGAGTGGAGAAACTCTTGGGTAGGTTGGTTTTCCCATTTTAAGGCTTGTAAGATAAATCTTTGTGTATTGTGTGCATGAACCGTGATAAATTCTTGTGTTTTAGATTATGTTTGTTATTGATTTTCTTACACGCAGTTATCAAACTCTTCATCTACTATCGGAGTGAGGTTATTAGCTTCAAGGGCATGCCTTTGTTGTTAGGGTTGAGGTCATCCTATGAAGAGTAAGGGAGTCTTGGGTCTATAATAAACCCATGTTTGAGTGGGAACTTTGTGTAGCGAATCATGTGTAAAGAAAATGGCGAGCAATTCAAGAACATAAATAATGAACTTTAATGGCCAAATTTTTGAGCTATGGAAGGGAAAGATTGAATATTTTCTTATAGACAAAAAATAAAGGATTGTTGTGGATTATTCAAGTACAAAACCCATTGGTATGTTGAAAGAATATTGGAAAAAAACTAGAAAGAAAAGCAAGAAGCATGATTTGAATCTACCTCTCATATTCAATGATGTTGAACGTCTCTGGAGAAGACAGTGCAAAGAAGTTGTGGGACAAGCCGCGGAATTTATATCAATCAAAGTCCCTAGTAAACAAGTTATTTCTTCAAAAGAAGTTGTATTGTCTTAGAATGGAGGATGGTCACTCTATGAAAAATCTAAATGCATTTAATACTCTGGTAACTCAACTTGTCTTTGTTGATATAAGATGGAGGAAAAAGATAAATGGATCACCTTGTTATGTTATGTTGGACTCTTTGGATAATCTAGCTATAGCAATTGGCAGTACCATTAAATCTACTTTAAAGTTTGAGGATGTAATTGCATCCTTGTTATCAAAGGAAATGAGGAGAAAATTCATGGAGGCACTGTAAGGAGAACACCTTGTAGTGGAGGTTTTTGCAGAACTTCCCCAAAAAAGTTTACCATTCTCCATTTATAGCATAGGTTGGTAGCAGAGGAGAGTGGCCATAGGTTTGTGGAGGTTTTCACAACAGTGTGCCTGAAATAAATAAAAAAGCACCTATGTGCATATATGCAAAACGCAACAGTGTGCAACACATAAAACGCACCGAACTCATTTATGCTTATAAAATACTGAATTATCGATTTTAATTTTTAAAAAATGAAAATGTGTTCCAGTGCTCTCTAACAAATATGAAGTCGACAATCAAAGTGCCATCAAGCTTGCCAAAGATCCAGTTCTACATCAACGCAGCAAACACATTGAGCTACATATGCACTTCATCAGAAATCTTGTTCATGATCGGGTTCTTGAAGTGCTCTTTTGCCCTATAGATGATCAAGTTGCAGACATCTTCACCAAGTCTCTTACAGAAGCGAGGTTTTCTAAACTTCGATCTATGTTAGGAGTTCAGGAACTTGTCATTAAGGGGGGATAGGCTCTAATGCCTCCTTCCTTCTCCTAATAGTGTCACTTTTGTAAATCCTTCAATCCTATCCCAAGTTGTTCTTAAGGGGGGATGTTAGGATATTTAGACACTTAGGAGTTAGTTAAGATGAACTTGTGTAATATATCCGTTAGGGATAGTGTGTTTCTTTAGTATGCATTAGTATGCATTTGTAAATACTTAATCCGACGGTCACGATATGTTTCCGACATAGAGTGATCTGACGGCTCAACTTCTCTTAGATCAAACCTAACCTTGATCCGTAGCTTAACACCCGATTGGTCCATGATCTCTATTTAAAGAGCATGGAGGGTCATTGTTTAGTTGATCGATTATGAGAAGCTCATTTGTAACTTTCTTTCTTTGCATAATAAATTGTCCCGTAGAAGCTATTTGGCCGGGGCCGTGGAGTGTTTCCCTCAAGAGGGTTTAAACCACGTCAAAACATCGGTGTGTTGATCTGTATTGTTGGTAGTACGGCTGCCGTTACACCAAAACCTGCAGGTGGTTGGTAAACTCACGACCGCTAGATTTCAAGGATCCACGAGAGGCGATTAGTCCCTTGTTACGATACACCGGGGAGCGCTGACTACTTGCAATTTCGTGCAACAATCTCCCCCTCAGCGCGAACCCAGTGTGTATTGAACTCGTGACCTCTAGCTCTGATACCAATTGTTGGTAGTACGGCTGCCGTTACACCAAAACCCGCAGGTTATTGGTAAAATCACGACCGCTAGATTTCAAGGATCCACGAGAGGCGATTAGTCCCTTGTTACGATACACCGGGGAGCGCTGACTACTTGCAATTTCGTGCAACAATTGGAAAGTCAAGTCAAATATAAATAGAGTGCGGGAGGCACTCTATTTCATTATTCTATTCTCACACACACTCTTTGGAGAGTGGCGCACTTGTGGAGGAGGAGAAGTTGCTTCTAGGAGATGTTTATCTCTTATGCTTGGGTTGTATCATTGCTCTATCTATCTCTGAAGACGTTATTGGGGTTTTTCACCTTTATGGTTTTCCCAAAGTAAACTCTATGTCTCTTGTGTGCTTGCATTATTGTGTCCATGATTGATATGTTGTAGATATGTTGTACATGTTGTTTCTCTCAGTTAAGATCCTAGATCATATTGAAGTAAATTCTAAAAAAATTAACATGGTATCAGAGCTAGCCTGAAAGAAGGCATGGTATGGCATGTATGACACTTGTTGCAATTGCGAAGCTAGGGCTTGATATAGCAAAAACCAGTCATCGTATCACTTTCGCTATAAATAAATTTTGGCAAGGTTTCAGGGTCTGAAAATCGTACAGGGCAAAGCTAAGATCCCCATGTACCTTGTTTCCAAAGGACAACCTATAATTCATTGTACTTTGTGGTTTATGATCTGTACAATATAGGGTTTCTGCCTCTTCCAGATCTTAGTCATAAACAATTGACCTTGGAAAAAAGATCATAACTTGGGCTAGGAAGCTCCAAATGAAATTTAGTAAAAAGCGACAGGTAGTGCACGGACTGTACTTTCTCAGGTAACTTTTTTAGAGGCCAAAAATGAACCAGTGACATGTGGCACGCCGTACAAGTTCGCTCTCTTGTTTTATCCCATAAACATGTCACGTTGCGACACTTGGCATAAATATATCTCAAAGCATCCATTTGAGGTCACACCTGTGGGGTTGGAAATATGATAGGTCAGGCTATCACAAGAAACGTTTTCAGAGCTTGTGGATCGAAAAGTTCAGAGTTACAACAGAAACAATCAGGTACATATTTGTGTCAAAACAAAATTATTTTTGAGCACCTTCATTCATGGCTTCCAGAATTTAGGGTTTCGGAGAAAGTTGGAATTTTTGTAATCGGAGACTACGGTTGAATGCTACTCATCAAAATAGAATTTTAGAGACCAAGATCAGAATTTTTGGTTGGGCACAAGGCCGGGCTTGATCAAACCCTAGTTCGAGACTTTGATCGAAAAAATGGAAAATTAAGGCTTTTGCAAAAATGGAAATTTTTGAAATCTGTGACCATGGCTGGAAGCTCCTCAGAAAAATAGAAGCTTAGAGATTTAGATCGAACCTTTTTATTGGGTAGAAGGGTGGGCTTTATCAAACCCTATTTCAGGGTTAGTGAATCCAGAAGTTTCAAAGGCAAATTCGAGGGGTGAAACTTTGCAGTTTTCAAATTATGAGTATACCAGCTTGATCAGCTCATCAAGGTGCATATTTCTATCCTTTCAGAAGTTTGAAATTCAAAGTTTGAATTTTTAGGGTTTCTCTGACAAACCCTAATCCAACTCCAGATCTAGTTCCTGCAAATCAAGTGGATTGGGTTAATCCTAGAAGAGAATGGATTGGTCACCTACATAAGTGAAGAAGTTCCTGTTTCAGAGGGAGATGAGGCTAAAGCCTTACATAAGAAGATTACAAGCAATCTCGATAGGTATGACTCATTCAGGTATGTTTTGAGATTTGTTCATGATTAAGTTTATGGTATGTTTGTCTTCATGTTATTACGGTTAGTACAATCTTGATTAAATTTAGACTTGTCGTATCACCTTAATAAAATTATGAATGCATGATAGATGATATTCATTGATTAGGGTGTTGATAGTTATGATTGTAATAATGCATTATGGTGTTGTATGAGGTTTATGTTGTCCGCTAACATGAAAGGTACACCAAGAAAGACAAATCATGTTCTAGTTCAAGAACATATGATCATGATAACATGAGGACAAAGATTCATCCATTGTCATGAATAACTTAGAAGATCTATTTGCGATGTATGTATAACTTGGTTCTATAATGGTTAACCTATGAGATATGCAGGTTACTAGCACAAGTCATTGAAGAGAACAATAAGACATCATGTGGGTATGTTAGACATAACTAGCCAACATACCAATCCAAGTATGTTTTTCCTATATCAAGTTATAATCCTACCTTGTGTTAGGATCCCTTATATAAGTATACTTGATATGATTGGTTATGTTTATTCATAAAGTTATAAATGTAAATAATCAAGGGTTTATGCATTTTATGTCTCTTATCTTGATTGATGATTTAACTAACTAGAAGAGTCCTATGATGAAATAAGAATATGCATGAGTAAAAGAAGACTTCCCTGAAACCTTGAATACTAATGTTTATTATCTGTGTTGATCATGACTATACATGTTTAAGATTATTGTGTTTTGATAGTATTAATATTATACTAATGAATGTGTGATTATGTATGAGACCTCGAGGATAACACAATGATGATACTAATAAGCATGCATAGTGATGGATATAAGTTCAAGGACAGGTAATCCATGAAGCAAAGATCAAGAGGGAGAACACTTCAGTTGTTCCTGCAAGGAAGCAAAGATCAAGAGGGAGCACACTCTAGTTGTTGCTGCAAGGAAGCAAAGATCAAGAGGGAGCACACTCCAGTTGTTCATGCAAGGAAGCAAAGATCAAGAAGGAGCACACTTCAGTAGTTTCTACAAGGATGCAAATATTCAGAGGGAGTTGACCACTTCTCACAATCCACGTCAGTATGGAGTTGCAGAAAAGAAGCAAAGACTGAGAGGGAGTCAACCCAACAAACAAACAAAGATAAGTATTTAAATTATCATTCCTTGCATATTTTATTGTTTAAATAATACTGTTCAATAATGTATATACTCATGTTCCTAGAATTAGGTTGTGTATTATGCATATTAGAATAGTTGCATTGATGAACATTATACTACTAATATACATGGGTAAGTGGCCTATGGCATTGTACAACATTCCATTGCTACTTATCTAGAATGAAACCTCTTTGCTGACATGTTGGGAGTTGTGCACACTCTTAACAATGTTCTGGTAGAGATTGGAAGGCATCTAGAAAGTTACGGGATATGGATAAATGTTGTATTGAAGCATTGGCTAAGATAATTGCATGACTGTATGACATATTTCTTTATGTGTAAGAATTTGTTCTTAAAACTATGAGATGTTTTCTAATCATGCAATTTAAATTGTTGTGTAGGAAAGATCGTATACCATCACCTACAAAAGAAGGACTACAACATTTGTTCAACAACAAAGTTATCTATTGAAAATATTGAAGTTCCCAGGATCTAGGAAGAATGCCATGATCGAGGAGTACCAGTCGATCATGAAGATGTTTGGGATGCAGTCCCAAGACCTGAAGGGGAGTCTGTAGTGACTTCCAAGAGGATCTACAAGATCAAGCATGCTGCAGGTGGTAGCATAGAGACTTTTTCTCCTGTAGCTAGATACACTTCCATTAGATACATACTTACTCTGACTGCAGTGATGAAAGGGAAGATACACCAGATGGATTTCAAGACAGCTTTCTTGATTGGTGTAGTTGAAGAAGAAGTGTATGTGGAGAAGCCACTTGGTTCTGAGACACATGACAGGGAGTCATATATGTGCAGAACTTGGTATGGTAGGATAGACAGCTTTCTATCCAATTTGGGATTTACCAAAAGTAAAGCGGATTCCAACCTTTACTACAAGGTTGAGGAAGGCAATCCAGTGATACTACTTTTGTATATGGATGACCTATTTATTACAGGTGAAAATAGATTGATTGCCGACACGCAGCAGAATCTTGCTTCCGAGTTCGAGATGAAGAACTTGTGGATGATGCACTATTTTCTAGGTATGGAGGTGTGGCAGAGTGCAGATGGAATCTTCCTTGGACAAGGGAAGTATGCAGTAAAGATCCTGAAGAGGTTTGGGATGATGGACTGCAAGGCCATGGCCACACCTATGGCATCAAACCTGAAGCTTCTGTGTGATGCTTCATCTGAGCCGGTTGATATCACTATGTATCGTCAGATGATTGGGTCCTTGATGTACCTGACGAACACGAGACCAAATATTTGCTTTGCGGTGAACACATTGAGCCAGTTCCTGATGGATCCGAGGAGTGTTCACTTGGTTGCTATAAAGAATATTCTGAGGTACCTGAAGGGTATAGTTGACTATGGGCTCAAGTATGATGTGAATCAAAAGTTTAACCTGCAGGGTTATGTTGATTCAGATTGGGCAGGCAATGCTGCAGATAGGAAGAGCACATCTGGGTGTTGCTTCAGTATGGGATCAGGTGTGATCTCTTGGTTTAGCAGGAAGCAATCCTGTGTAGCACTAAGTACAGCCAAAGCAGAGTATGTTGCAGCTTGTTTGGCTAGTTGTGAGGCAGTATGGCCGAGGAAGCTAATGTCTGAGTTATTTGATCTCCCATTGGAGGCTACTGGTATCTTTTCTGACAACCAGAGTTGTGTGAAGCTGTCTGAGAACTCGATGTTCCACGACAGGTCGAAGCACATCGAGATCAAATATCACTATATCAGGGATATGGTGCAGAGAGGAGCAATGAAGCTCATGTATGTTGTGACGGATGAGTAGATTGCATATGTATTGACGAAGTCACTAGCCAGAGTGAAGTTCGAGTACTTTAGAGAGAGGCTTGGTGTTCTTCAGATTGATGACACTTCGAGGAAGAGGTGATGGACACATTTGCAGGAGCCATTCCAAGCATGGTGAGAGGAGGATCCTTCCCATGGCTATGGATGTAAGCGTTGTATGATGAGCATCAGGACGATGCTCTAGTTACTGCTCTGTATATGCATCATGTTGGATGCTGGATATGATCAGTTGGATAATTTATATGTATATACACATCATGTTGGATGCTGGATATGATCAGGTGGATCATGTATGTTGATATGTATCAGGTATGATCAAGTGGATCATGTATTTGCATATGTATTAGGTGGATACTTGTATGATTAGGTAGGTCATGTATGTTGACATGTATCAGGTAGATACTTGGTATGCATTAGGTTGATTCTATGATGTTGATCAGGATGATCACAGATGACGAGCTTCAGGATGTTGCTCCAGATGATATGCATCAGGTTGATGCTATGAGTTTGATCAGGATGATCATAGATGACGAGCTTTAGGATGTTGCTCCAGATGATATGCATCAGGTTGATGCTATGATGATGATCAGGATGATCATAGATGATGAGCTTCAGGATGTTGCTCCTAATGATATGCATCAGGTTGATGCTATGACGATGATCATGTGATGATGTACATCAGGATGATGTATGGTGAGTATTGGTTTGATACTCTATGGTCGTGGACAGGTTGTGCAGGTAGCATATAAAAGACCCTTTAAAAACTGGACAGGTAGAGCGATGTGCTCGTAACATCCTGGGTTGCTCTATCAAGATCCATACAGGTAGAGCGGTGTGCTCGTAACATCCTGTGATGTTTTGAGTAGGTTTTACTACAGGTAGCATAGAAAATACCCTTTAAAATATGGACAGGTAGAGCGGTGTGCTTGTAACATCTTGGGATGCTCTATCGAGATCCAGACAGGTAGAGCGGTGTGATCGTAACATCCTGGGATGCTCTGAGTAGGTTTTTCTACAGTATCGCATAGAAAAGATCCTTTAAAATTCGGACAGGTAGAGCAGTGTGCTCGTAGCATCCTGGGATGCTCTATCAAGATTCAGACAAGTAGAGCAGTGTGCTCGTAACATACTGGGATGCTCTGAGTAGGTTTTGCGAAAGTTCACATAGAAAAGATCCTTTAAAATCTAGACAGGTAGAGCGGTGTGCTCGTAACAGCCTGGGATGCTCGATCGAGATCCAAACAGGTAGAGCGGTTTGCTTGTAACATCCTGGGATGCTTTGAGTAGGTTTTGTGAATGTCAACATGTAAAAGAACCTATAGTTTGCGCTAGGTTTTGTTGACGCACGTAATCAGTCCTGGGATCCATAGTATGGCCATTGATGATGAAGACCTGCAGGTGGTGGGCCTACATCCAGTATGAAAAAGGACCGGATCTGTAGAACTTCCTATGACGATTAGATTCAAAGATTGATTGAGATAGTAGCACCAGTGACGATGACGATTATCCAGTGACGATGATCCAAAGAGAAGACTTGTGCTAGAAGACTTGTGTTGAGAAATACCTTCCTAGTTAAGAGGGAGTGTTGATGTATATGTAACTTCAGAATGTATTTCATATATTTATATTGTACTCCTATAGAGATGTTATTATTCCTCTATACGGAAGTTTTTGTATTCCTATAGAGATGTTATTATTCCTCTATACGGAGGTGTCATCATTTATATTGTAAGTGTTGTAACTTATACTTGATGGGTTATTAGACCACCTTGTTGGGGTCGACCCTGTATAAGACATGTGGGTCGAAGAGTTATTAGACCACCCTATTGGGGGTCGGCCATGTGGGTCAAAGGGTTATTAGACCACCCTATTGGGTATCGGCCCAGTTAGCATTATGTTATGTGGTTAAGTTAAGGCCGACCTAGTAAAGGTTATTAGGCAAGTCAAGTCAAGTATAAATAGAGTGTGGGAGGCACTCTATTTCATTATTCTATTCTCACACACACTCTTTGGAGAGTGGCACACTTGTGGAGGAGGAGAAGCTGCTTCTAGGAGATGTCTATCTCTTATGCTTAGGTTGTATCATTGCTCTATCTATCTCTAAGGAAGTTATTGGGGTTTTTCACCTTTATGGTTTTCCCCAAGTAAACTCTGTGTCTCTTGTGTGCTTGCATTATTATGTCCATGATTGATATGCTATACATGTTGTTTCTCTCAGTTAAGATCCTAGATCATATTGAAGTAAATTCTAAAAAAATTAACACTTCATGCATATCTCCCCCTTTGAAATCAATGGCAAAGAGGTTCCACTACTTGCACAATGTATGTTCTCTTGTTTGGTTTGCGTTGGCTTCTACCTAAATTGTTTTTAGGGATGAATTCCCCTATCTTCATGCTTCATTTCTTTGCTATAATTATGCACTGATGTCCTTTCATAATTATCTTTGATCGATTTCTTGATACATGTATTATATTATCCCTTTATCTTGATCTCTTGTTTATGTTATAACACACCATTATATTGTGTGCAGTGATCCATACATACATCCTTACTTGCCAACTGTGCATTGCCAATGCTTTTTGGACTTATGCATTGTCATTTAACTTGCTTCCTTTTTGCACCAAAATACTTCACCTGTCATATTTACAGTGTTGTCACCTTGCCTTGTCAAATTGGTGTTGCATCTCTTGCCATGACGATCAAAGATTTGGCACATTTTCCATTAATCGACCAACTTGGCATAAAAGCAGACACGACACTCAGTTTGTGTGGCAATAATGACATGTCACATTCGTACTCGAACCTTTTGGGGAAACATCATGGTGTAATGAATTGAATTTCCACCTTTTGGTATTGTTTCCAAAATTCATTAATTCCAACATTTAGTTTTGGCGTCGCCACCACTTTCTTCGACTTGCGCAATATTGAATGCATATCTCATTAAATTAATTTCATGCGTGCGAACGTTTTCCATTCATATCTATAAGATTTCCATGAACAATGCATGGTTCATCACTGTTAGCACTTATGTATTCCTGTGTCGCATTGTCATCCAGTTTTTATTCATTTCTTCTAATGGCCTTATTCTATCATAGAATGAGCTCTTCCCTTGAGAATGTGCGGCCCACCGTCCAGTCTCAATAGTCCTAGTTTTCACACCTGAGAAATGATATGGGCGTCTAGCACCAATGGATGGAGGAAACGAAGTTTTGTCATCAATACGTTCAGTCACAAGTGTGTTACAGACATTCTAAGCAATTGAATCTTCTGACCCGTCGGGTGGATAATTTGGAACGTCAACAGCAACAAATTTTGGATGAATCATCCCGTCTTCGGCCCCAATATGCCGAACCATCATTGTCTGCAACTCTGCAGCTTCTTCTTGTGCGTTCATCTTCAGAGAGTACTGCACTGGTGCCAGTGGATTTGGAGGTTCATCTTGCAAACCGACCAGACACATCAATTGACCTCGAGCTGCGATTATAGAATGCCTTGGCATGATTCAATTTTGTCATCCTTACTTCTGTTCTTGTATATGCCATTTTTGGCCTTGTCGTGGAGTCTTGACTCATGCATTTTGTAATCACACCCTTTTTGAATATAATGAAAACATCTATTTTGCACAGACTCATGTATTTCAACAATGTTTGTTTCTTCGTGCAACAATTTTTCTTTTTATTAGTAAATTATGTATTGTATCACTTGCATGATAACTCATTAGAAACTTAATGCATGCATGTATCTATAATGTTTTGTGACATTACCAACTTAACATAAAACTTCGTGCAACCATAATGAATTCTGTGACAGACACATTCTAACACACCTAACTAACATCCCCTTGAATTACTTAAGTTACATCATGTTGAACTCAAGGGTCTCACTTAATCCTTATGGGATTAGCTAGAAAGGAAACAATTGCTTGTTGCTTTAGATGCACCTGGATTGTCTGCATATTCCAAGCACTTATGAGGATATTTCCTTACCCAAGCCTTGTTGTGCACACTTCTCTTTCGATTCTGCACCAGAGATTTTTCACCGCAGTCATTTTGAATGCGATTGCCTTTGCGCAATAAACCTTCATTTGGATAGTTTACTGCTTTTCGACTGTACATGGCCTTATGTCCAAAACCATCACATGCATAACATCTCATAGTTTGACAATATTTTGCAATATGAACGAAATGATTGCATCTTGCGCACTTCACCCTATTTATCCTTCTTTGATTAGTAAATTGAATAGAGTTCAAGGAGCTATCATACCTTAAGGACTTAACATGATTTGGGCAACATTCTCTATCGCAGACCTTCTTTGATAACTTGGCATAACCAAGACCTATTTTGTCTTCTGGTGATCTTTGATCTTTCAGAATCTTGTTCAGCATTGATGTGTTTTCCTTGCACTTGTTCTGCATTTCATCCTTAGACTATGTCTTGTCACTTTATGATTGTGCACATATAGGATTACTGCGTGCAATACATACTTGTTTCTTTCCCTTATCTCAGTTAGTTTGTCTTCTAGTTGAGATATCTCTTTGTCCCGTTCTTCAAGTTGACTCATCGACATTCTGATGTTCTGTGCCAATTCTTCCAGAGCAACTTTCAATGCCAATTTCTCTTCCTCAAGTATTTTGACCTTGTCTTGTGTGCAAATCAATTGTGTCTCATTGTTGGAAGGAGGGTTTGGATAAAGTAGCTGTGCAGCATCGCGGATGCTGCGTTAGGTCAAAGATGCCGCACAAGGAGGAAAACCGTGCACAAGTCAGAAATGATATTATTTTATGTATTTTTGGGACATTTTGGTCCGCATTGCGCGAATTAGGGGCATTCTTTTGTAGATATTGTTAAAAAGTAGTTAGGCGGTTGTCTAAGTGGACCATGAATATAAAGGCGCAAGCCTATAAATAGATGTAGAATTGCAAGTTTTAGGATCATCATGATCAGATAGAAGAATACAACATGTTTGGTATCGGATATTGATCTTGGTCTTTTTGAATCTGGGTATGCGACAAAAGAATTGTGTCGATGTATATGTATTTTGTTGCGAAGGTTAATATGACATGACGAAGCTTGAGCAAAATCATTGTGTCTTTTCCTGTTCCCCTGTCATGAATGTGATATGTATCTGCGATATGAATCTGTGAATGATGCGATGTTTCCCTACTCCAATTATTGTTATAATGTTAGATGTATTTCGGTTTTGTTGGTAATAAGATCTGGTGAATGATGATATGATTCTGTTTAATGCATAAGATGAATAGTTAGATCTGTTAAATAATGCTGCACTAAGTTGATAAGTAGATGCACATGGTCCTCCTTCATTCGGCGGAAATGTGGTTCCGTCATCTCTCCCTCAAACATTTCGGGTGAGACTTCATTTGCTCTGCAAGTGTTGTCGGGCGGGATAAAACCTGTCTAGGCCGATGCTCATAGATATTGCGGTGGTTTGGGTGTCGATAGAGTGAGGAACCCCTGTCGACTGGGTTTGTGTCAACAAATGGTTCCGTTGCCGGGACCCTAGCGCGAAGAGGAGGGAGGACATGTTGTGGCATCCGACGAGAATGGAAATTCAAGATTGGTTCAACCAAAAGTTACGAGAGTTTGTTGAGAAAGAGAACCGGAACCCTGGAATGACGACGGACTGGTGGCTGGCAAGGTCCATACATGACGGTCCACACAAGTATTTTTTCTCTAAATTCCTGATCATCTTGTATGAGTGGTTGGCGCAATTGACTTATCGCAAGACAAATTTCCAAGGCGGTGAGCCAACATCCTGGACAGCGGAATTGATCCAGGAGTTGCAAGAGGTAGACAACAGAGCATCGCGGGCTGTTGAAGTCTGGCTTGACAGTATATTAGAGGGCTATATCACCGAGTTTGCGGTTGATACAATGAAAACTTATAGCGAAGATGAAAGGGAATTTTTCAATGGACCAAGAGGTAGGTTCCTGTTGTCTTTGCAATTATCCATTAAGATGCTCATCTATGAAAAGGGCATACTGAAGATGAACCTTGAGTAGTAGAGCCCTGGTGTATGGAGGCTTTGGATAGCGCGAAGACGGGGGGGAGATGGAATGACACGGGGTAGATGGGTGCAAGTTACGACGAGATTGTGAGGGAAACCGAGGAAGAGAGTGGTCTTACGAGGGGAGGAGCAAGGTTTCGACAAGAGAAGAGGCAGAGGATAAGGGAAGGTCTTGCTGCAATCAAAATGAAAGACCATGAAGGAATACCACACAGGACGAAGTGACCCCACAGTGTCGATAAGGATGACCAGGCTATGCTTGTGGCAGAGGAAAGACCAACCCCCAGTAGCAGCGTATCCACACCTCCGTGCACTACATCGTAATGAGGATGAAACACAAGTTTGACACTACTGTGTCTGGCGTGTAAAAAGCACTCAAATAGTAGCAGATCAATGACTGTAGGGAGAGGGTCCAGGATGGTAGAAGATGATGCGAAGTTACCTCTGTTCCATGGAAACAGAGCTGAGGACCCAGAGCAATACTGGTTCTTATGTGAAGCTGTGTGGACTGTTAAAGAAACTACGGATGATGATGTCAAGAAAGGTCAACTGGCGACGACTCTTCGGGGTCGCGCACTGGATTGGTTCATGAAATTTGTACAAGTTCCTGCGGGGAGTCTAGAGAAGAAATTGGCTGAAGTTAGAAAAGGATTAATTGAAGAGTTCAGGAAACCGAAGTTTGAAACGCAATACATTACATAACTGAAGGAGATCAAGAAATATCCAAACGAAACTATTTGGGATTTTGGCCAAATGTTTAAAACACTAATGGCAAGAGTCAGTTTTGAAATGAGCGACATTCAGCATAAGGAATGGTTCATCACGGTGTTACTAACTCATATCAGACTTCCATTGACGCAGCAGAAAATTGCGATAGAGAGCGAGGCTCTGGAGATTGCGATGAAGTTAGGAGCTTCACCTGTTGGTGAGAATGCAGTCGACATGACTTAGATCCAGACGCAGCTGGAGAATCTGACACTTCAGTTGCAAGATCTCAACAACGGTAAAAGGCATCGCGAAAAAGTTTGGTGTAGTCAAGGTCATGCAGAGGGACATACCAGGGATAAATGCCCAGATTATCGAAACTACCTATTATCAGGAGCGCCAAACCCATTGAGTGGCGGAGGTATGCCATGGTGCCACATTTGTCAAGTTTATGGGCATCGACATGAAGAGTGTGGATACATGCAGAAGATGGTCACGAAGCCGACGAATTTATATTGTACATTCTGCCGGTCTATTGGGCATGAAGATAAGGATTGCCGCGCATATGACCTACTCCAGGAAAGAACGTACGACTCATACTACGTAAAGGGAGACAACCATCGCGCCGTATAGCAACCACAGCCGCAGCCAGAGGTGGCCCAACCACCACCTCAACAGCAGATGCAATTTGTAACGCAGCTGCAACCGCAACATCAGTTTGTGCCACAACCGCAGTATAATCAGATGCAGATGGCTCCGCAGCAACCACAGTATGTTCAACCAACGCAGTATGTTCAACAGCAACTGAATCCCCCACAACAACAATTTAATCAACCGCAATATCAACAACAAGGAGGGTTTCGCAGAGGATTTCGAGGAGGATGAGGTGGAGGCTTTGGTCGAGGAGGAGGATGGGGTCGCGGACTTGTGCAATGTTATAATTGCGGAGTATTGGGACACTATTAGAAAGATTGCCCACAGTTGCAATCACGGTGTACATATTGTATTGCTATTGATCACCCTGTTGAGAACTACCCACAACTGATCGCGAGATGGCAGAAGTAGAACCATAACCCATTGCAGAATCAGAATCCATTGCAGAACCAGAATCAACGTCAGAATCAGAATGTGAATCAACCTGTGAATCCACCGCCGAACCAGAATCAGGGACTAATTGTCGCGACGATTTTAGAAGAACCAAGAACGCAATATGTCGACGTTGTTGTTATCAATCGCGGAGGTGCGACGACAGGAGAAGATGGTCCACGTCCACTAATCCGGTTGGCTGGAAAGAAGAAGGTGTAGTTTGATATTGATGCTGAGCGAGACACATTCTTTGAAGCACGTGATGCGATAAGAAGAAATCTTGGTAAGTCAACTACTTATGACATGCCCGCTGCTTTTGACTCAACTTTGGTAGCACGACCAATGCGACAGTATGGTACTTTGTAGAACTTCTTTGAAAGTTGCTTATTGTTGACAAGAGATCCCGGTTCTCTTGCTGAGATTGAGAGTCTGTTGCATTGACCGGCCAAGGGATGGAAAGAGTCCGCCGTGAACTCTTTACAGAGGAAGAAAACAAGAAAAGAGATGCGCATGAATATCTAGATTGGGGACTATTCGGGTACACAAGGTACTCCCAAAAGACTGAACACCTAGAGAAACCACTTCACACAAACAGATCACAGATCAACACACCGATGTTTTGACGTGGTTTAAAGCCTCCGGAGGGAAACACTCCACGGCCCCGGCCACATAGCGTCTACGGGACAATTTATTATGCAAAGAAAGAAAGTTACAAATGAGCTTCTCATAATCGATCAACTAAACAATGACCCTCCATGCTCTTTAAATAGAGATCATGGACCAATCGGGTGTTAAGCCACGGATCAAGTTTAGGTATGATCTAAGAGAAGTTGAGTCATCGAATCACTCTATGTCGGGAACATATCGTGACCGTCGGATTAAGTATTTACAAATGCATACTAAAGAAACACACTTTCCCTAACGGATATATTACACAAGTTGATCTTAACTAACTCCTAAGTGTCTAAATATCCTAACATCCCCCTTTAAGAACAACTTGGGATAGGATTGAAATATTTACAAAAGTGACACTATTAGAAGAAGGAAAGAAGCATTAGAGCCTATCCCCGCTTAATGACAAGTTCCTGAACTCCTAACATAGATCGAAATTTAGAAAACTTCGCTTCTGTAAGAGACTTGGTGAAGATGTCTGCAACTTGATCATCTGTAGGGCAAAAGAGCACTTCAAGAACACGATCATGAACAAGATTTCTGATGAAGTGCATATGTAGTTCAATGTGTTTGTTGCGTTGATGTAGAACTGGATCTTTGGCAAGCTTGATGGCACTTTGATTGTTGCACCAAAGTGGAGTAGGCTGCTGCTCGAATTCGAACTCTGAAAGGATCTATCGAAGCCATAAAGCTTCCTGACTGGCATTAACTACGGCTCGATATTCTACTTCTGCTCAAGAAAGAGAAAGAGCTTGTTTTTTCTTACAAGCCCAAGTGATAGGTCTAGATCCCAGACTGAAAACATAACCTGTAGTAGACTTTCGATCATCGAGATTGCCAGCCCAATTTGAATCATTGAAACCAACCAACAAAGGTTTTCCCCCTGTATTGTAATGAATCCCAAACTGAACTGTACCTCGAATATATCGAAGTATTCTTTTAGCTGCTTTCTAGTGACTTTCATGAGGTGTCTGCATATAACGGGCAACATGACCAACGACAAAGGAAAGGTCAGGACGAGAATGAGTTAAGTATAAGAGACTACCAACAAGCTAACGATACAAGGTGGCATTGACTTCAGGTGAAGTACAAGTGGCAGAAAGTTTGACTCCAGACGGGAAGGGAGAAGGGGCTGGTGTACAATCTTCCATGTGAAAGCGACAAAGAAGGTCACAAGCATACTTAGACTGAGAAAGAAAGATTACTTCTTTGGTTTGCAGGACTTGGAGACCAAGAAAATAATGCAAATGGCCTAAGTTTGACATTTCAAAATTTTGCTTAAGACTGGATTTCACATGGGTTATAAGCTTAGGGTCACTACCAGTAAGAATAAGGTCATCAACATATAGAACAAGTATGATGAGATGGTTTCTTACTTTCTTGGTATAGACATTGGGGTCAGAATGGCATATAGAAAAACTAGTGTCAAGGAGAAAGTTATCCATTTTGGCATACCAAGCTCTAGGAGCTTGCTTAAGGCCATATAAGGATTCTTAAGGCTAGACAAAGCTAGAGTTATTCTGAACATATCCAGGAGGTTTTTCCATGTAAATTTCCTCCTGTAAATCACCATGTAAGAAGGCAGACTTGACATTCATTTGATGGACTTCCCAGTTGTATAAGGCTGCAAGGGAAAGAACAAGGCGGATGGAGTTCATTTTTTCTACAAGAGCAAAGGTTTCATTGTAGTCAATCCCTTCAACTTGGGAAAAACCTTTGGCAACTAACCTTTCCTTAAGTCTTTCGACACTTCCATCTGATGCATACGTAGTTCTGTAGACCCATTTACATCTGACAAGTTTTCTTCCTTTTGGAAGAGGTACAAGATCCCAAGTATCGTTTTCCCTTAAGGAACGATATTCTTCATCCATAGCTACATCCCAATCTGGATTTCCTGAAGCTTCTGCAAAGGTTTCTGGATCATGATTCTCGGAAACTTGAGCCAAAAGAGAAGAGGCTCGCTGAAATTGAGAATGTATTCGACGTTGATCTCTAGGATCACTGGCAAAATCACCATTTGCTTCACATGTTGAACGGACCCATCGAGGAAGCACTTGTGCTGGTGCAACTGGAGGAACATGAGCAGGCGGAGGTGGATTTTCATCCTCACTGTCATCATCAGAAACTGGAGTTGGAAACCTATCAAGGAAGTTGGAAGAAGAAGAAGAAGGCACAATCGTCGAATCAGGCTCGTAGGCCAAACATGGCACAATCGCTAAGTTAGGCTCGCAGGCCAAGAGATTTTCATCAAATTTAACATCTCTTTTAATGATTACATCATGAGAATGTGGTTGAAGAAGTTTATAACATTTTACATCTTCAGAATATCCAACAAATATGCACTTTTCACTTTTAGGCTGCAATGCTTTTCGTTTTTCATTCGGAATGTGAGCCTATGCTTCACTACCAAACACATGGAAGTGACTTACATTAGGTTTAGTTTTAATCAATGCTTCTTCCGGTGTGATACCTTGTAATGCTTTAGTGGGAGTGCGATTAACTATGTAATTTGCACAATTAATGGCTTCAACCCAAAATTGAAGACTTAGTCCCTTAGATTGGATCATACAATTAGCCATTTCTTTTAAAGTGTGGTTCTTTCGCTCAACTACACCATTTTGTTGTGGTGTATATGGAACAGTGTGCTGTTGTTGTATTCCTTGTTCAGTGTAGAAAGTGGTGAACTTTTTGTTAACATATTCTCCTCCATTGTCAGATCTTAACTTAATAATTTGATGACCAGATTGTTTTTCAAATAAATAATCTTGAATGCATGAGAAATCACTTGGATTTAAAGAAATCAACTCATTTTCGAGTTGGTGACCTCGAATTTCATTATGTTTACCAAACACAGATTCCAACTTGTCCCAAGCAGCATCAGATTCATCAATTCCAGATATGTGGAATTGCAAATAAGTGGAGATTGACATCCCAATCAATCCACGAGCTTCGTCGCATCTATTTGCCCATTTTATTTTCTTATCATCATCAGTGGGTTCTGTTTTTTTCCCTGAGGTAATTCTGAAAAGTCCCCTACTTCGTAGAACATCCTCCATATGAGATTTCCATGAGAAATAGTTGGAACTGTTAAGTAGAATATCACAAGGGGCGGCTATATTTGTAATTTAGTGGCTTTAAAAGCAGAAACCAATAGTCTGGATGCGAAGAGCTCAAAAAAATAGGTGGTTTAAAAAAGACGGCACTAAAAATTGACTCCGTATGATGAAGTTATGCTTGAACAAAGAAACTGTTGAAGATGTCCCCAATAGTGACGTGGCAGATAGAAAATGACCAGCTAAAAAAAAGGACCCCCCTCTTCCCAAGATGAACCTTTTACAATCACTTTACAAGAAAGTTGCTTTAAGTGAATCACTTTTACAAAACAAGTGATTTCACTTTTACAATGATGTTACTTTAAATAGTGCAACAATAAAAAGAACTTAAGTGACTCACTTTGTATTTGTATTTTTTATTATTTAAGTGAGATGCACTTTTATTATTGCATGCACTTTGCTTTTTAAAAGTAATTTCCTAAGACTTGAACTCAAGACCTATTAAGGAATAAAGCAACTTTGAACCAAGTGAGCTAGATTAAAATATGAGAATGAGAAAGATGACTTTTTTTTTTACTCTTCTTGCTCGGTTTCCGTGCTTGCCTTTTTTCCTACAAATCACACCACAAATCGAAACAAAAAAAAAACTTTTCCACACTTGTGGGGTTAGATCTCCTTAGCTTGCCCGGAAAGTCTACGTTTTCTCTTTGTTTCTGATTTGCCGAGATCGCACAACCCTTTCCCTTTCTGTTTCTGATTTGCCGAGATCGCACAACCCTTTCCCTTTCTGTTTCTGATTTGCCGAGATCGCTCAAGGTGCACGGCAAAGAGCATACGCAGACAGGGAAAGCAACAATCCGAAACCAAAAAAACTAACATTAAAAAATGATAAAATATGAGATTTTTGTCTTTTAAAACAAAAAAAAATAAAAATAAAAAATGCGTCACTGTAACATTATACCTTCAGATCTGATGAAATACGCGTTTCTGAAGCAACCGAGAATCATTTTCGATCAAACAAAAACTATTTTCCAATGGAAACGACGCTCCAGACGCAATGAAACACCTCCCAAAACCCAGAAATGCATAGAAATACCAGAACCATAAACCCTTTCGAGTTTCGGCAACAACAGTTCAAGATCTAAATCATAACCGGAAGCGACTCTTCATAAAAGCTCTGATACCATGTTCGGGTACATAGGGTACTCCCAAAAGACCGAACACCTAGAGCAACCACTTCACACAAACAGATCACAGATCAACACATCGATGTTTTGACGTGGTTTAAACCCTCGTGAGGGAAACACTCCACGGCCCTGGCCAAATAGCTTCTACGAGACAATTTATTATGCAAAGAAAGAAAGTTACAAATGAGCTTCTCATAATCGATCAACTAAACAATGACCCTCCATGCTCTTTAAATAGAGATCATGGACCAATTGGGTGTTAAGCCATGGATCAAGGTTAAGTATGATCTAAGAGAAGTTGAGCTGTCGGGAACATATCGTGACCGTCGGATTAAGTATTTACAAATGCATACTAAAGAAACACACTTTCCCTAATGGATATATTACACAAGTTGATCTTAACTAACTCCTAAGTGTCTGAATATCCTAACAGGGACTACGAAGTAGATTCAATCATTCTGGATCTAGGCTTAGATGTCAATATTCTAACAAGGTAGACATGGAAAAAGATGGAGAGCCCAATGCTGAGCTGGTCTCCCGTGCAGCTGCAACTGGCTAATCAGGCCAAAGTAACATCAATTGGGAGAGTTCTACGCCATGTTGTGGAAATTGAGGGGATGAAAACCTATGCTGATTTCGATGTTATTGAAGTTGTTGATGGTGGAGGCTCCTATCCTATGTTGCTGGGGATCTGATGGGTCAATGACAGTATGGCAGTAATTAATTTCAAGACGCGGGTGGTGAACTTTGAAAATCAAGACCTCAGAGTCATAGCTCCATTGGATCCGACTGAAGGGCAAAGGTATGTTGAACCAGTAAAAGATGAAGTTGTAAGAGGATGGGATCACGCATATAACATTTCAGAAGACTACATCCATCTGACTGTCGACGACAAACTCGGCTGGCACAGCTCTAGCTCTGTGTCTTCCA
Source organism: Larix kaempferi (assembly GCA_027924585.1). Classification (NCBI taxonomy): domain Eukaryota; kingdom Viridiplantae; phylum Streptophyta; class Pinopsida; order Pinales; family Pinaceae; genus Larix; species Larix kaempferi. The sequence goes on along the minus strand of BSBM01000809.1, from coordinate 2,225,565 downwards.
ACTCTGATGATGCTTCACATGCATGAGGTGTCATTCAGAAAGTGTGGTTTGATCACGCAGTTGTTGTTCCGTGTCGCGATTGAGGCTGTTGAATTACCAATATACGAAGGACTGCCTGAGTTGTCTGAATTTCTAGTGGCATTTGAAGACAAGGTTTCAGAACGACAGTGGTTGCTGGCGTTGGAGGAGGCACTGAAGGCTGCTCCAGCACGTTGGTGGGAAACCCATAAGAATTCGATTATTGGGTGGTCGCAGTGTCGAAGATTGATGACGGTTCGCTTTGGTGATGCAGAAATATACCACACTGGAAGGTATGATGGGAGGAATGATCCTAGTGGTCATTTGATTGAATGTCAGAATTTGTGGGCCTCGCGACCAAAGGATGAATGGGTCCATGCATTTTTCCACATATTGGATGAAATGTCGCGATCATGGTATGCCTCAGCTGAGTTGCGCAGAGAGATCACCACTTGGGAAGAATTGACGGTTTGCTTTACTCACACCTTCAGTTTTGCAGATGCCAATCCAGATGTTCATAATGCCTTGCAGATCGTCCGCGATGTTGTTCTGAAGGTGGTTCCAGTTGCATACCCCATGGATCCGCATGCGCATTGTCAGATGCAGCCGATGATGGAATGATATAATATTACTGGAGGGTCGGAGGATGGTGATGATCTGTGGAATATCAATATTCCGGAAACAAAAGGGAGTCGGGTTGTCGTAGCACCTGACGTACCGAAAAATCCAATAAATCAGTCGTTGAAGCTTAGGGAGGTCAACATTGGGATGAAGGAGAACCCAAATTTTGCAAATGTTGGGGACTACTGGGATGAAGAAATGATGGCAAAGATCACAGACCTGTTGCATGAATTCCAGGATTTATTCCCTACAAAGTTTTCCAAGATGAGGGGAATATTGGGGGATCTAGGAGAGATGAAGATTCTGTTAAAGCCAGATGCGAAACCAATTAGGCAGCGACCGTATCAACTGAATCCGTGACACAAGGATTAGAATTGATTAGTCACATCGTGGTTCAGGATAAGAAGACAGGCGAGGTTCAGATTTGTGTCGACTTGAGGAAGTTGAATGATGCGTGTATGCATGATCCATTTCCGATGCCATTCACTGATGAAGTGTTAGAAGGAGTGGGCGGTCAATAAATGTATTCCTTCACGGATGGATTTTCTAGCTATCACCAGATCAGGATCGCAAAAGAAGATCGCCACAAGACAACGTTTGTTACTGAATGGGGTTGTTTCCAGTATACTGTGATGCCATTTGGGATAAAGAACGCACCTGCGATATTTTCCCAGGTTGTTGTTGCTGCATTCAAATATTTTATTCAGAAGTTTTTGCAGGTCTGTATGGATGATTGGACAGTTTAAGGATTGATCAGGGACCATCTGGAAAACCCGCGACTGATGCTGGAGCGTTGTAGACAGCATCAGATTGCGCTGAACTTGAAGAAGTGTATTTTCTGTGCACCATTTGGGATGTTGTTGGGTCACATTGTTTGCAAGCAAGGATTGCTGGTTAACCCAACAAAGATTGCGCTGATTTTGAGCTTGCCACCGCCTCCAACTGTAAAGCAGTTGAGGGAGACAAAGGGAAAAAGGGTTACTACTGTAAGTTTATCCGTGGTTATGATGCGATCACGGCTCCTATGGAGAGGTTGTTGAAGAAGGATGCAGTATTCTTATGGAGTCCAGAATTTCAAGTAAGTTTCGAGATGCTAAAGGCCAAGATGGCTTTTGCATCGATACTGGTATTTCCTTATTAGAGAGAGGAATTCCATGTCCATGTGGATGCATCGTCGATTGTGATGGGTGTGGTGCTCGCACAACCAGGAGAAGGAGATATTGACCACTCGATTGCTTTCACAAGTTGGAAGTTGTCATCTGCGGAGAAAAAATGTACGACTACAGAGAGGGAAGGCATGGCGATGGTATATGCGCTACAAAAGTTTAGGCATTACCTGTTGGGGGGTCATTTCAAAATGTTCACAGACCATTCTGCTTTGAAATACCTGGTGAATAAGCCTGTGTTGGGGGGGAAGATATGCTGCTGGCTACTTCTCTTACAGGAATTTGATTTTGAGGTAATTGTGAAGCTAGGTCGCTTGAATGTCGGGCCCGATCATTTATCGTGAATTGAGACAGGTGAGGAACCAACAAACATTGAAGATGGGTTTCCCGATGCACAACTATTCAGAGTTGAGATGGCTGACGGCTACTATGAAGAAATCATTCAGTTTTTGGTGATGGGGACCGCACTAGAAGAGTTTACCACAAGTCAGAAGAAGCAATTGGTGGTTAAGGTCGCGAATTTCCAGTTGATCGCCGAACAACTTTATAAACTAAGACCGGATGAGCTCTTGAGGCGATGTGTCCTACCTCATGAACAAGGGCAGATATTGGCAGAGGCACATGCGGGAGTGGCTAGTGGACACTACGGAGGTCGTGTTACTACTAGGAAGGTGCTTCGCGCAGGGATTTGGTGGCCCACTCTTCATAATGATGTGACGGATTATGCGCAGACTTGCGATGTCTGTCAAAGAACTGGAAAACCGTCAAGAAGGGATGAGATGCCGCTGGTACCTCAAGTGACATTGCAGCCGTTTGATAAATGAGCTATGGATTTAGTGGGACCAATCAACCCACCTGGAAAGAGAACTGGTGCACGGTACATAATTACAACAACCGATTATTTAACAAGGTGGGCGGAGGCCGCACTCGTTATATATTGCACCGCTGCGACAACAGCGCGATTCTTGTTTGACAATATTGTTACTCGGTTTAGATGCCCAAAGATATTGATGAGTGACCAGGGGAGTCACTTCATCAATCGCACAGTCAGCGCATTAACGGAAGAGCTTCAGATACAACATAAGAAGAGTACCCCATATCATCCGCAAGCAAATGGAACAGTGGAGGCATTCAACAAAGTGTTGGAGCATGCACTTACAAAGGTTTGTAACGCGAACCGCGATGACTGGGATTTGAAGATTCCAACAGTCTTGTGGGCATATCGCACCACTTGTAAAAGATTGACAGGACAGACACCGTTCAAATTGGTGTATGGGAAAGAGCCAGTAATGCCTATGGAGAATATTGTTCCAAGTTTGCGCATAGTGGCCGCGACAGGCATGGACGGCGAAGCAGCATTAGAAGAATGACTGGCATAGTTGGTACAGCTTGAGGAAGACCATTTTTTCGCAGGTTTTCACCAGCGCGTTGAGAAGGATCGACAAAAATCCTGGCACGATCAACATATTAAAAACAAGCAATTTCAGCAAGGTGACTCGGTGCTGTTGTATGACAGCAAGTTCATGAAGCATTCATGTAAGTTATAGATGCATTGGCTAGGTCCATATCTCATTAGTTTCATTCCTTCAGGAGGCACAGTACAGCTGTAGCAGTTAGATGGAGCAATGCTACTCAAACTAGTGAACGGTAGCAGGATGAAGCCCTACAGGATGGGCCCAGAGCCATGCAATGCATAAGGTGTTACGGGAAAAAAAAGAAAAAGAAAAAGAGATAGGATGCTAGGTCGAAGGATGGCGCACCAACAGGGACAAGATGTGCAAGTAGGAGATATGGTATCGCAGTCAGGAATCCATGCTGCGACGGCCGCAGGTCTGTGACCTAGTCAAATCAACAATAAATGTAGATGGTTAAAAGCAGTTAACCAACAATGATTGTTGAAGTGATATGTATTTATGGCGGATCCAATCGTTAGATTGACAGGATCGACGGTGGATTTAGGCAGTTAATGCATGATTTGGTCATGATGATCGGTTTGATTTGGTCATAATGGTTGAGGGATTGCTTTGGCACTATAAGAATGGGCCACCTGCGGTTGGAAGGCACCATTATGAAAAGTCTGAATTGAACTAAGTAGTAGTGAGTTGAATTGGGCAAGGCTGAGTAGAGTTGTAGAGCAGAGTTTCCTTGCGTTGAGCGAATTGCCAAGTGAGGTGAGGTTGAGCACCCGTTGAGCGTTGCAGGGCACTGGTGAGGCATGCAGAGTGAACCAGACACAGTTGAGATTTCGAGTGAAAGGGAATTACCAGTTGTCCCTGTAACCATTGAGGAGGAAGTTTCCAGTATGCCAGTTGGGTCATCGTCAATACCGAAGAAGAAGAGGGGGGTGCAGCGGCCTAACTCCCCGACACCATAGAAGTGGCAGACCAGATCATCTGCCCAATTACATGAGGATGTACCTGCCCTGATGAGTCCATCGAGCCCAGGAGTTGTGGAATCAACAGCTTGAGAAGGGGTATCTGCTGCGGATATCCTTGGGTATGTGCCCCCCTGCTAACCCGGTGCGCAACCCCAGAAGCTTACCAAGAACCAAAGATACCAAGTTAGGATGTCGACGATACCACAAGGCATGGTATGCACCGTAGACATTGTGCTTGCGCTGATGCATAGGAAGTATGATGACCATGATCTGCTTGCATTGAGGGATGTTACGATGGATCCATATGTGCCGGTGGTCGCAGCTGGAGGTTGCCCGACACCACGCATTCCACACGATTGGGCACGCGGATTGGACAAAGCAGGATTGTTGGGATTGATCAACATGCCACATTTTGGGTGGTTTACTGAGGCAAATGCCTGTGTAAAGCATCTTTTGGCCTGTCTTCATGGCGGGATTTTATGGCTGGACATACCGGTCGCGGTCACGGTCGCCCTTATTTCATAGATCACGGGGTTGCCTAAGGATGGGCCAGACCCCTCACAGTATTTCCAAGGGAAAAATAATGATAAGAAGCTCGTAACGAAGTTGAGGAAGCGCTATGATTTATAGCGTGACGGATGGGCATACTGCATCAAAAAAATCAATGATCAGGCGGTGCGCATCAGGGCACGGATTTTGGCTACTAAACTAGTCAGGAATAACCGAACCAACCAAGGTAACTCAGGGGTCATTACATGCGCTAAATTGTGCACACAAGGGGTCGAAATGAACTGGTTGCTCTTTTTATTGAACCAGTTGACGGAGGATGTGGTGGCAGTCCAAGCGGGAAAGCGGTCGTTCACCTATAGTTGGTTGTTGATCTTAATCGTGCTCGTAGCTTGGATGGATCCAGATGACTATCAAGGTATTGAAGTGGATGCAGTAAAGGTTTGTAAGGGTGCACGCTACCATAACCTTTGGTGGTTGCAAGAAGCTGAGCGGATTAAGGACTATGCAGTACAGTTCTGGGCCTACTGGGAGGCGCTGCATGCGGAAATATTGCGAGTTCCACGATTGTCTCAAGTAGTCGTAACAAAATATCAAAGGATTGCTTGGTTTGCGATTGGGCCACACGCCATTCATGTGCAAGCGCAGCACGACCCAGAGAAGCAGTGGTTGCTGACACGATACAAGTTGTTTGACGAAGAGCTGGAGATGATTGTTGATGATTGGCCCACCAAATGGAGAGAACCAGTTAGCCTGGCAGAAGAATCGACGGGACCACCAATGGATGCACCAGTTGATCAAATACTCGTGATGGACCAGTAGAGTAACCATGACTCGGACCAAGAGTTGTCTCGGACACCCACTGACGAGGAAGCAAAGTGCATGTTCGAGGAGGCCAGAACGAAGACGCGACATGAACAGGGTATGACAAGTGGCACAACCCCAGGGATGGAAGCGCAACTGAACTGGATTATTGAGGCCATTGCACATGCCACAGATGCGGCAGCTGAAGCAATGAAGAAGCAGGCGGCAGAAGGTTTCAGCGAGGTAAAAAATTGACTTGATTCTTTATGTGATGTTGTTTTGACGTGGGTTCAGAATGTAAAAATCCCACCGATTGCGATTGTGACTGAGAATGAGGATCTCCACGCCTCCCTGCAGCAGTCACAAGTTTTGTCCATCAATATCAATGTATTGTCCACGCTGACGTTGGTGCATATGTAGAGGGTCGCCAATCAGGAATTGGCAGACAGGGAATAGAATATCAGCGGCTAGTTCTCGCGATCGCAGAAGAAAGAGGCCGAAGCGCAGAAAGAGGTGGAAGAATTGAAGAAGGAGAAAGAGCGGCTAATTGTGGAGAATACTAGAGCAATCGAGGAGCTGAAGAAGGAATAGGATCGCTTGACGGTGGAGAGAGAAAACCTTTGGGACAACAGAGTGCGGTTGGAAGAGACAATTTCTGACACCTGTCAGTATGTATTGGAGCCCACCGCGGAGTTGGATGTAGTCGAAAGAGCACAACGACTTGGGGAAGTCATTTCCCAGTTGCAGCGTGACAATGCCAACTTGATGGCTCTGGTACAACCAGGCACACCACCGGAGCAAGTAGCAAAAAGGAAAAGCGCCATGGAGGAGTTGGAGACCTAGCTAGGAGAGTTGGAGCAAGAAGCGACAAAAATAACTGAAGCGACTACACAATTTTGGGGCAGCGTAGTCCAGGATGAGCAATTGGAGAAACTGACCAAGCTATTGCAGAAAACAGAAGGACAACTAGTAACAATGAAGACTTCGCTCAGAGCGCTGCCATTGGTGGTTCATATCACCAAGTCTGCGGAGCTGAAGGAGTTACAACGGCGTGTGGTGAGTGCACAAGAGCGTCTGCGGAAGTGCAATATGTAGTTAGATGAGTTCCAAGATATTGGCACACAGCTTTCTGTTAAGGCATTTTCTGCATTGCAGGCCGTGCAAGAAGGTAAGACGGAAGTTGCTGCTAAGTTGGTTGAGCACCCATCAGCGCAGGACTTGACATAGAGTCAGGAGATTGTTGCGACGTCCAAGGAGCAAGTCAGGGATATCAGTCAGCAGTACGAATATTTCAGGCTAAAGATCAACAAATACACCATGTCCAACTGACGTGGCTTGAGGGCGAGCCACAAGATTGTGTTGGAGGCCTATTGGAAGGCGGGTTTGGATAAGGTAGTTGCGCAACATTGCAGATGCCGTGCAAGGTCAAAGATGTCGCGCAAGGAGAAAAACCACGCACAAGTCGGAAATGATATTATTTTATGTATTTTTGGGTCATTTTGGTCCACATTGTGCGAATTAGGGTCATTCTTTTATAGATCTTGTTAAGAAGTAGTTAGGCGGTTGTCTAAGTGGACCATGAATGTAAAGGCGCAAGCCTATAAATAGATGTAGAATTGCAAGTGTTAGGATCATCATGATCAGATAGAAGAATACAACATGTTTGGTATCGGAGATTGATCTTGGTCTTTTTGAATCTGGGTATGCGACATAAGAACTGTGTTTATGTATTTGTATTTTGTTGCGAAGGTTAATATGACATGACGAAGATTGAGCATAATCATTGTGTCTTTTGTTGTTCCCCTGTTATGAATGTGATATGAATCTGTGAATGATGCGATGTTTCCCTGCTCCAATTGATGTTATACTGTTAGAACTATTTTGGTTTTGCTGGTAATAAGATATGTTGAATGATGATATGATTCTGTTTAATGCACAAGATGAATAGTTAGATATGTTAAATAATGATGCGCTAAGTCGATAAGTAGATGCACACGGTCCTCCTTCATTCGGCGGAAACATGGTTCCTTCAGCTCTCCCTCGAACATCTCGGGTGAGACTTCATCTGTTCTGCAGGTGTTGCCAGGCGGGATAAAACCTATCTGGGCCGGTGCTCAGGGAGATCATGGTGGTTTGGGTGTCGACAGAGTGAGGAATCCCTGTCGACTGGGTTTGTGTCAACACTCATAGATGGTTACCCATTCACAAATTTTTGTGACAACATATTCCTAAAATGGTTTGTCTTGTTCTTCATACTTTGACAACTGTTCCTGCGATAATCTGTTCTTCTTTCTTGACCTCTTTAACTCATCCTAGGAATTGATCAATTCTCCTTCCCAGTGAATATCTTTAGCATTTTCTTCTTCTTCAGATTGACTAGTAGTACTAACCTCTTCGACATGTTTTGAAGGTGTGGCTGGATTTGGATATGTTTTGAATGATCCACTAAATAAATATTTATCTAGAGACCCTGGCTTGCTTTGTGCAACTGGAGTGTTCTTCGAGTTGCTCTTCTTCTTTTCATCTTTACTCTTCTCTACTATGTGAGCCATTGAAAGTACTTCTTTAGGTTCTTCATTACAGTCACTTCCTTTGGATGTATTGCTTCCTTCTTCATTGTACAGACTCTTCCTCTGTTTTGGAATCCTTCTTTTGTTTTCAGGTTTGTGCTGAGATCGCACATTCTTTTGATCATATGAACTAGATATCTCATTGTTGTCACTATCTCCGCTTTCCCTGAAGGGACATTTAGAGGCATAATGACCTACTCCTACGCATTTAAAACATTTGAAGGGAAACTTGTTCTTGTACTTACCTCGTCCTCTTTTCAGCTTCTTGACAAAGTTTGATTCCTCATCATCTGATTCATCACAACAATATTTGTCATGATCATGCTTATCTTTCCTAGTGGATTTAAAAGCGGCTTCCTTTCTGAGGGGAGGATCCTTCTCAGTTCTCATCTTGTATGCAGTCAAAACCCCCTGAAGCTCGTCCTTTGTCAGGTATTCAATATTAGCTCGATCTGTTAAGTTTATATGCTGTAATAACTTAGATTTATACTTCATTAGCATTTAATACATATTCACAATAACAACATAAATAAGATCTCTGAAAGACACACAATCACAAGCTACACAACAATTTATCTTGGGCAACCCTCAAGGGGAAGAAAACCCAACAAGAACTTCCTCAATATAGATTACCAAAGTACAATTTCCAAAGAAATAAGTCTCATAAAGAAGAGATCCAAAATCCAAACTCTAGAGCCAAGAACAATCCTCCTCCTCCTTCAAAATCTTTCTCTCTCCTCTAGTGCATAATGCTCGAGTGAGTGAATGGTACAAATGAGAGGAGACACTCTCTATTTATACTTTACCTTTTACTTGAAATTTAACCTAACTAGGTCGGACTCACTAACTTAACTGGGACGACCTCTCTAGGGAGACTCAAATAATATTTATATTACATTCTTTTGGGTACTAATGACCCGACTTACAATGAAGGTTTTACCTCATGACTTTTACATGACCTTTTACATTAAAGACATATCCCGAAGGAGGAATAATACAAGTAGAATATTCTTTGAAGTTACATTAATTCAACACTCCCCCTTAACAAGAAGGGTATTCTACTGACAACAACAAAAACAAGTGTGGATCTACACAACATCATCGGAAGGAGGGAGGAGGAGGCATCATCAACAACATCATCTGGAACATTGGTGGTACATCTATAAATCATTGGAAGTTCTTCAACAACATCAATATCATCTTGTTGTAACATCATCAACATCTACAACACGGAGCTGGAACATCATCATTTGCAACACGGAGCTGGAACATCATCATCATCAACATCTGCAACACGGAGCTGGGACATCATCATCTTGTTGTAACATCATGATCAATCCCAACTGCGCCACCATAGTATCATCAGCACTACTCCCACTTTCGAGGGAAGTCCTTACGAAATACACCAAGATTTCCACGGAAGTGCTCAAACTTCACACGAGATAGAGGCTTAGTCAACACATCTGCAACTTGCTCATTTGTGCTCACATATTGGAGCTTTACAACTCTCTTCTCCACCATATCTCAGATGTGTATAACCATACAGTCTGAAGTCATTATCAAATATCATAGTCTATCGTACCTTTTAGGTACCTCATCACATGCTTTGCAACTACAAGGTAAACACTTTTGGGCTCAACCAAATGCTAACTCAAGGTGTTCACAACAAAGCATATACATCAGTGACCCAATAATCTGTCTGTATACTGTCTCATCCACTAACTAAGCATCAGACAACAACCTCAAATTTGTATCCATGGGTGTGGTCATGGATTTACACTCCAACATATCAAATATTTTTCAAGATTTCTATTGCATACTTCCCTTGGTTAAGGAAGATTCTTTCTAGGCTTTGCCATACTTCAAGACCTAGAAAATAATGCATCAAGCCAAGGTCTTTCATCTCAAATTCTGCAGTGAGCTTCTTCTTTCATCGGTTCTGCAACTCTGAGAGCTACATCTTCTCCATATACTTCTTCAAGCTGGCACATGTGGTTCTTTGTAGAGAGTTCTGAATTCTAGAGGTTACTCTTAATTTCACCATCTGTCTAGCGTAATATACATCATTTGCCACTAAGACAACGTCTTGTATAATTGGCTCATTCTCACTTTGTTCATCGGTAGTATTCTTTATAAGTCTTGTTGGTCACTATAATTACCTATTAATTTGAAGTTAACAAATAGAGTGATCAATATAAATTATCAACCCAGGGAATTATGATTATTGCAAAGGTAATCAAGCAAAATATATGCATAAACATTTCTTGTAACTGATGAATTAGAATATCACCCAACCTACCTAATTGCTACAAACATACTCCGCTCATTGCTAAATCCAACTTCAAATATTAATCGACTATTTAAAATCAATGAAATTTACAATCCTTCTATAGTATCAATTCTGGAATCAATCACTTCAAGAGTAAATTAATAAATTTGTTTTTGCAAGAAGTTAAATCCTAAATAAACTCTTACAGAATATTCAATCTGTGATTGCATTAATTAACTTATTCTGGAAATTATCTACTATCCGTCAGTTCTGTAATTCATAAAGGAAATGAAGTACTCAACGATATGCAGAGACAGAGCACGGTTGTATCAACCTAAAATAAATAACACACTTGCAATATGAAACCACACATTACTCAGTCGACTGTTTCAGCAAATCAAATCAAAGAAAAGACATAAATGGAAATCCTATTCTAATTACTCACGTTGTTTCAGCAAGGAAGAATTGAAATCTAGAAATCCTACGCTTAGCAATTAGCTGTTTCGGCAATTGAAATCTAACTAGAAATTCACACCAATGAAATGAAAGAATTAAACAACTAACTAACTAATTCAACAACTCTGTAAGAAGGCGGGTCCTAGCCTTCTAACAGAGGTGCCTCTAAAGGCTACCAAATTAACTCAACAACAATGAATTAAGAAAAAACTGCCTCTTTCATTAATGGATAAGTCAATTACAGAAAAACTCCCACTCCTGTTACAATTCTCTGTTAAAAATAAGCCTAACCTTCTGTATGATCTCGTCTTCCTATATATACTGAGACAAGACAGTTCAGGTTCCTTCATTGAGGAAGCAATGAAGATCTCCGATCTTCAGGCTGTCGAATATACAATGCATAAAATAGAAACAGTTACAATGATTGTTACATTAGAATGAATTTTGTTTCATAATCAATTGCGCCTTTACAACTGGAACTGATCCAACACTGAATGAGTCTCAACTGGTCGCGTGGAGGGATAGCCTAAGTTGTTTCAGCAACAATCCAAACCGAGCCCTGGAGATGTGCAACTGTTGCCAAGTGCTTCAATGCCCATGTGTATCAGCAAGCCGATATTCCTGGATTCCCTGAGATCTTCACTTGCTTCTCATAAATTCATCACAAGTCAACATAACGAGGAATGAAATCCATAACCACAAGCATTTCTAAGCATTAATGTAGCAAAGAAAATAATGAATTATACTTGTTCGAATACATGCCTGTTCTTGAAAAAGATAATGACTTGGTTGTAAATAAAAGGCAAAAACAGGGAAAAAGGGATGAATAGGAGTAAGCGAAAAGGGGCATTTCAAGCACTTCATCGTCACTTGTTCTTTGGAACAAGTCTCATCGTTATTCTCTTGTAGGAGATTATACACGATCCTTCCTACAAATCAAACTTAGTTTCATGATTAAAAACATTTCATAAAATCAATTCTTATGTATAAAGATATAGGTCTCATAGTCATGCAACTATCTTAGCCAATGCTTCAACACAACATTCATCCATATCCCATATTCATACGGTAACTTTCTAGATTCCTTCCATCTCTATCGGAACATTATTAAGAGTGTGCACTACTCCCAATATGCCAGCAAAGAGGTTTCACTCTAGATAAGTAGCAATGGAATGTTGTATAATACCATAGGCCACTTACCCATCACATGCATATTAGTAGTAAATTGTTCATTAATGCAATTGTTCTAACATGCATACTACACTTCCTAAATTTAGGAATATAGATATGTACACAACTGAACAATATCATTTAAACAATTTGATAAAATGACAATTCAAATACTTATCTTAGTTTGTTTGGTGGGATCTCTTTTGACCCTAGTCTCCTTGCAGGGATTACTAGAATGTCTGATGGTGAGCTCTACTCCATCATCTGATTATGAGGTCCTTTGCTTATCTATAATGTTGATCAAGTCTTATCCTTCATCTTCATCAGGGTTCCTGAATCAAGCTTGTAAGTGGCTTCTCCTATTCTCCTAGTGAAACTTGAGGGGAGTCCTTTTCTTCAAGAATGGAGGGAGTGCTTTGAAGCACCACTATTATAAGACATATTCTTCAATTTCTTCCTTTGGTAACTTCCTGGGAGATTCTTCTTCTTCTTCGGAAAAATGAGCATGATGTCTTTTGTTATTCTTTTTTTTTTAAGCCTTCTACATCACGTTCTTCAAGAATGAGCATGACCTTGTGAAACTGTTTCTCCAAGAACTGCTTCTGGCTTGACCTAGGGTTTGACAGAGAAACCCTAATTTTTCAAATTTGATATATTGAGAAACTGATTGGAGGAAAAGAGATGCCCCCCCAAGGCGAGTTAGGCAAAGTACTCATTTTCTCAAATCTGTGGACAGGACTACAAAATACTTGATGCCCTAGTTTCTTCAATTTCTACTACAGATTTTTCGGCACTTACTTCTGATGTATCTAAGAAATTTATGCTCCTCAAGGTCCGAAACTTAGTTCTATGATAGTCTGATATGTCCTCTATCCAACCACATAGGTTAGAGCAGGATTGGATTCACCAAGTGGAACTTATGCTAAGTTTCCCAAGATGACCTTTTTATGGACTATTTCAGTATATCAAACTTGTACGGACTTACATGTGTCACTGTTTCATCTTCGGGTTCTGAAACTCGTACTAGAGAAACTACAGTTTGTGCACTTTCTAGAACATCTTACAAAATTCGTTTTGGATCTTCCTAGCCCGAGATATAGCATTTCTCCTTAGATCACTTGTTTAAAATTCAATTCTGGAGGAGGCTGGTACCCTGATTTGCATGGATCATATCTCCTAAAGTACAACGAATCTGAGGTTGAAACTCACACACAATGTACATGAACCTTCCATATTCAGTCTGTCCAAGTTTCATATCTTCAACCTTCACCAAAAGTGATTTATAGCGAAAAATCCAATATGACTAGTTTCTGAAGAAAGAGAGAGAGATTTACCCTAGTGAAAACTGCTCTTTTCAGTCTAGCTCTAAAACCATGTTAAGTTTATATGCTGCAATAACTTAGATTTCTACTTCATTAGCATTTAATGCATATTCACAATAACAACATAAATAGGATCTCTGAAAGACACACAATGACAAGGTACACAACAAATTATCCTGGGAAACCCTCAAGGGGAAGAAAACCCAGCAAGAACTTTCTAAATATAGATTACCAAAGTATAATGCCCAAAGAAATAAGTCTCATAAAGATGAGAGACAAAATCCAAACTCTAGAGCCAAGAACAATTCTCCTCCTCCTTCACAATCTTCCTCTCTCCTCTAGTGTGCAATGCTTGAGTGAGTGAATGGTACAAATGAGGGGAAACACTCTCTATTGATATTTTACCTTTTACTTGACATTTAACTCAACTAGGTCAGCCTCACTAACTTAACTGGGACGACCTCTCTAGGGAGACTCAAATAATATTTATATTACATTCTTTTGGGTACTAATGACACGACTTACAATGGAGGTTTTACCTCATGACCTTTTACATTAAAGACAACTCCCGAAGGAGGAATAATACAAGTAGAATATTCTTCGAAGTTACATTAATTCAACACGATATTCTAACACAAAGACCTTCGCATCGAACCTTTGCAACACAGTTCTCAAGATCTTTTGTACCACTAATTCTTCATCCAGTGTGACCCCAAGACTTTTGATAACATTGACTATCTCGTCTACTCTTAAGAAGTAATATGTAACGTTCTCTTCATCTTTCATTCTCAGTGATTCAAATTGCTCAGAGTAATTCTGCAACTTTGCTTTCTATACCTTTTCGTCGCCTTCATAGATACCTCTGAGTTTTTCCCAAACCTCCTTGGCATATGCGTAGTGCATAACCTTGACGAATTCATCACCTGTCAAGCCACATAGCAGAGCATTTCTGGCTCTTGCATTGATTTCATAGATTCTCCTTTGCGCTGGATTAACTGGCACAATTGCTGAGACATCATAACCATCGACAATAGATTTCCACACATCTGCTCCCAATGATTGCAGATAAACTTCCATACAAGCCTTCCAAAAAATCTAATTGGTGCCATCAAACCTTGGTGCTGTGTTGGTGGAAAGGCCTTCCTGCTTGTCCATTTCTGCGCAATGGTCTATCTTCCAGATGTTAATCTGTTACTGAAGACACCCACTCCGATACCAATTGTTGGAATCGATTTAACACTGAAAGGGGGGTGAATCAGTATTAGCGCGGTTATCAACAGTTTTTACCTTCTTTAAAAGATTAGTCATCACTTAACTTTAATCTTTAGTTATGCATCCAATATAAATAAGTCATTTATCCATATATGCACCAAGACAAATAACACATGACACATAAGATTTAACGTGGAAACACAATGGGGAGAAAACCACATAATGCTTCTTTTATAGTGCAAAAAGAATACATTCAAGGAAGCACCAACTTCCTATATTTACCAGCACCAACTAGAAGGAGTCACCGACCCCCTAGTTTTACATGCACCGATTTGAAGGAAGCACCAACTCCCTGTGTTTCTCTAGCACCAATTAGAAAGAGGCTACAACCCCCTATCTCCTTGCCCCGTCCCACCGCCCATATATCCAAGTATGTTTCTAACTGACTGAACTTCCAATTCGCGCACACTTATGATTTGCTGATATTATTTTTGTTGTGCGCTACCTTCGTTTGCATACGATTTACTATCATTGTGTTGCATACATCACTTGACTTCTCATTCCTCTCAATTCATACTTCTGTTGATGTCTTACTTCATATACTATGTGCTTGTTGATTCTGCAGTCTGTGATATTGATCGTTCCGTCGTTCTGCTACTGCGCGATTGCACTAACCAACTGATACTGTGCTTTCAATTGATAGTTTGCTGCTCTGAAATAAAGCATCAATAACAGATAGAACTACGCACTTACTGATGTGTTTGTTCTGTTTAAGTGCCATGGTCTTTTGGACAATCTACGACATGTTATGTATCAAATGATTCGCCCTTTCGGTTTAACGCACTTGTCTCGGATCATCCTCATCATGACACACTTGTTGGATCCTGTTGCTGCTCTATCGTTGCGCATCAGATGGACTTCTCAACTTCGTACACTTCACTTCAGTCTTCGTGCATCAGCTTGACATCCGCGCATCACTTGATATACTTCGGTTTTGTATTGGCGCTTCTGTCTCACTTCAACATCTGTGACTGTCTACGTGTTTGCCTGTAATTCGATCATTCAATATTCACGCAGTCGCGCATACTTCAGTATTTATGCCTTTCGGTGTTTGCGCAATCGTCACAAATATACATCATCATTCTGCGCACCATCAACTACATCATTCCTCTGCATGTGTGCACTCGTCTCCTCGCTATATCATGTTATTCTGTCTTCGAGCCCTTGATGCCCCGAATATAAATCTGTATTTTCCAACTAAAGCTCTACCATCTCGCCATTGAGCTTACTTCCAATCTCCAACTCGCATCTCTATTTATACATGTCCTGCATGGATTGTATTCCTCTCAATTCATACTTCTGTTGATGTCTTACTTCATATACTATGTGCTTGTTGATTCTGCAGTCTGTGATATTGATCGTTCCGTCGTTCTGCTACTGCGCGATTGCACTAACCAACTGATACTGTGCTTTCAATTGATAGTTTGCTGCTCTGAAATAAAGCATCAATAACAGATAGAACTACGCACTTACTGATGTGTTTGTTCTGTTTAAGTGCCATGGTCTTTTGGACAATCTACGACATGTTATGTATCAAATGATTCGCCCTTTCGGTTTAACGCACTTGTCTCGGATCATCCTCATCATGACACACTTGTTGGATCCTGTTGCTGCTCTATCGTTGCGCATCAGATGGACTTCTCAACTTCGTACACTTCACTTCAGTCTTCGTGCATCAGCTTGACATCCGCGCATCACTTGATATACTTCGGTTTTGTATTGGCGCTTCTGTCTCACTTCAACATCTGTGACTGTCTACGTGTTTGCCTGTAATTCGATCATTCAATATTCACGCAGTCGCGCATACTTCAGTATTTATGCCTTTCGGTGTTTGCGCAATCGTCACAAATATACATCATCATTCTGCGCACCATCAACTACATCATTCCTCTGCATGTGTGCACTCGTCTCCTCGCTATATCATGTTATTCTGTCTTCGAGCCCTTGATGCCCCGAATATAAATCTGTATTTTCCAACTAAAGCTCTACCATCTCGCCATTGAGCTTACTTCCAATCTCCAACTCGCATCTCTATTTATACATGTCCTGCATGGATTGTATGTCCACAAGTTGGTTGTGGCATTCCTTCTTCCACACTTTATATATTGTGCTTTTGCCTCATGTCATTATATGTGATGTTGATGTGTCATCCTTTGTCAGGGTCTTGCGCATCCATGGTTCATGACTTAGTGGGACTTCACCTTAGTGGTGTACACTTGCACTCTTGATGTACCATTGCTTTGAGGTATGTGCGTTTCCTTACTCTTTAACTTGATGAGTCTACGGCCTTTGCTATACCATCCCTTGTGGGTATTGTGCACCTGATGTATTAATGCTTTGCGGAATCTGTGCACAAACCAACTTTTGCTTGGTGGGACTTTAACCCTTTTGCAGTGTTATCACTTGTGAGACTTGCGCCTTTGTTGTGTCTTCGGCTGTGGAATTTGCGCATAACCAGACTTCAACCACTGTACTTTTCTAGGAACTTGTGCAACCTTTACAACTGAAAGCATCTTCTAATTGGATAGACTTGCGCGCTTTCAAGATTGTCCAACCATAAGTTGTTTCTTACAACTTGTGCACTCCAGATCCTTGACCAAGCAATGTTTGCGCATACAAAGTCTTCTTTCAACATGCTTGCACACTTGTATCACTGCTTAACCAACTTCTTGGTTGCTTGTGCACATGTACCATTGTCCAACCAATTCTTTTGCTGCTACCATGAATGAGTATGACTTGGTGGACTTGACATTTGCGCTGGTACCACATGTGGTAGGATACTTTGCTTATGTGCTTCTTTGAACTGAATCTGTATGATATATCCTTCTCATGTACTTCTTCACACTGATCATGCATGATGTATCCTTGGACACACATCTTCAGACTGGATGCAACATCTAGATATACTTTTTTACACTGACATCCATATCTGTCTCTTTCATCATCTTGCACAT
Source organism: Larix kaempferi (assembly GCA_027924585.1). Taxonomy (NCBI): domain Eukaryota; kingdom Viridiplantae; phylum Streptophyta; class Pinopsida; order Pinales; family Pinaceae; genus Larix; species Larix kaempferi. The sequence goes on along the minus strand of BSBM01000809.1, from coordinate 2,208,059 downwards.
ATACTTCTAGCATCCATGTTCTTCATCATCTTACACATATACTTCTTCAAAGTGGCTTCCATATACTTATTCAAGTTGTCATAGGAATGCTATATCTATTTTGATTTCAATTGACATCAATGACTCAAACTGAATCAATTGACATCCTCTTTGACATTAGTTAACATCAATGAACTCCATCACTTGACATTATTTTTAGTTGACATCAATGACAACCAAAGCTCAACAAAACCAAAGTTGATTGGTGTAGCTAAGTACATGCACGAAAGATTATATGTGGAAGCTTAATGCTAACATAACGAAAACATGGTGGTTGTATTTTGATCGATGGATAAAGTTGGGAAAAACAAAATTGAAGACTATAAACTAGGAGCTTCATAATTCTTTAACGAGGGGAGTATGATGCAGAGCATCCATAACCCTCACCTCCACTCCACGACATCATCTACATGCTATGACAAGTGTTGAAATGTGGCGGCCTTGCATGCTATTAAAGGGCCATGTTTCCTTATTATGATCTAGACTAGAAAAAAAGAGAGCGGGGAAAAAGCTAGAGAGGCAATTATGAAGAGGACTGGGGCTGCATACCCTGTAGAAGGATCCCATCTTTGAGGCAGCTGTGTTTTTGGTAGTTTCCGTGTGGGTTTTTTTCTGTTGCGTAGTGTTAGTTTTTTCTATTGAGGAAATAGGGGAGTAGACCCTGTGGAAACAAGGTGGTTCCCTGAGGCTTTGAATATGCATTCGATTCGACCCTGTGGAAAGAAGGCAGATCCTGGAGGCCTGCGTGCCCATCATAAGCCTGAATAATGAGTTTGATCTGTAATTGATTAGGCATTAGTAGGGTAGTCCTGAGTATAAAGTGTGTGTCTGAGGCCTATGTGCCCACTGTGAGGAGGGTGGGGCGTGTGTGTCCATCACCTGCCTGATTGATATTAGAGATCTGAAATCTGATTAATTCCTATTAATATAAACCTGAGATTTGAAGTGTAATTTCTCTTATTTTATTTATTTATTTCGCTAGTAGTCCTGTTTACTGTGTTTCACGTCGTGAAGTTCTGGCAGATGGAGTAGTCTGCACCTACATTGCATAAAGCAAAGCAAACGATAAAAGAAAAATCAGTCCAACAACATGCTACAGAAGAAACAAAAAGATAATACTCACTGCTAAATGATTACCCTCATGGAATGACAAGTAAACTGCCATGATAACAAACAAAAAGACAGCAAGACCTTTTACCTGCTTTGACAATACCAAATAAAACATGTTCAAACAAGCTTCCATTTCAAGGTCGACCAGCTTAAAAGTTTACAATGAATATAATATCATAACAAATTTCGTAGCCAAACAGCAGAACTGAGAAAGGCATCTCCATCTTTCATAAGAAACCATGAGACTCCCCTTTTACGCTTATGGATTAACCAATGTTGAAAGCATGCTTATGGATGCTTGTGCATACTCATGCCACCCTTTATTTATATATAGCAGAAATTCATCTTTGAGCAAATGACTACATCAACTAACATGCAGGGAATAAACAAATGCTAAAAATACCATAAATCTTAAGGCTTCTAAATAACCTCTCTTGGCCGATATATATCTCAATATGTACCAAAATCCCGCATATAATAACAGCTTTTCTTGATCCACATAAACCAATGGATAGTTATAAACTTATATTTAACATTCAAAAAATAAATCTTAAGTTTGAATGCATTGTAGGCAAGATAATATTTAAGCTTGCCCAAGGGGTTAGCTCAACAGTCTGTCACTGATGTTGCTGAGTATTTGGCATGCTAGCAGGTGTTTGGTTCAAATCAACAGTTTGTCACCGATATTGCTGAGTATTTGGCTACTTATCTTGGGTGAGGTGCACTAATTGATGCTTACTAGGAATGTCATCCACAAATATTGGGAAGCATCCCTTGAGTTTCTCTGCAAAATTTTCCTCGGAAGAAAAATTATAATATTTGAACTATTTAAACTCAGCAAAAACTCCATTCTTCATCTCTTGGTTCACTCATTGGATGAATGTCTTCCAAGGCAAAGAGATAGCTGACAGCAACCTACCATTTGTGAGGTTCGGATATTGCAAACCCCAAAGGATACGACTGGTTCTACATATGCTTCATTTAATGATTGCAAGAAGCTTGTTTTCATACTTGAAACAACCACTTTACTTTATGTAAGTATGCTTACCATATCATATCTTTTCGAATCGACTGATCCTACATTCCTAGTAACTAATTGATCGTCATTAATAGTAACACAGATCGTGGATGAAACGTCAATATTTCTCTGTAGTCTCTTACACATGTATGATACAACAGTGCTGGAACTGGCATTTTTTAATGCATTTTATTTAAAATTAGCATTATCCAGCTGACAGTTGACCACATCCATATAACATCTTCTTGCAAGTGTCTCTTAGTATCTGATCAAACATATGACTTTTAGATTAGTCTGGTTATAATCATTATCCATGCTTTCCAAGCTTGATTTATCTGCAAGATAAATCGGCCAACCTGTTGTCCTTGATACAAGTATTAGCACCCCATTTTCAGAGTGCATGAATTTAACTATTCCCGAGACTTGCCCAAGCAGGTTCAGCCCCCTGATGCACCCCCTGATGCATGTTGCTTAACTGGAAGTTTTTGTCAATTGGTCTGTCTATAGTAAAACCAGATGGTAGTAGCCCTTTATCTTGTATTTCATTTAAGAGCAGCTCCGATTCCTGCCTTCTGTTCTCTTTGCAAAGACCATTGATCAATTCACGGTATACAAATACATCAGGGGTTAGACCCTTTTCCACCATTTCTCTCTGTAGCTTGAAAGCTTCCATAATATTGCATAGTCTGCAATGTCCATCAATAAGTGTGTTGTAAGCTAAGTTGCAAGGAAACCTGGGTACAGGAACGGGTATGGGGGCAGGGACGCCACTTTTGAAACAGGGTACTTAGGTACATCGGGGTACTATATATATATATATATATTATAAAAATAAAACATGTCACAGTCACATCATATATCCATATTTCAGATTTCTTCATAAATTATGAATCATGATTCATAATTCTAAATTCAATGATTCATTGAACAATGAGCATTCACATTGAAAATTTGATAAATCATAGACTCATAGTAGATATCAAGTGGAAGACTGGAAGTTACATAAAATTTGATAAATCACTATACCAGACAGCTGTAACAAACAGTCAAACTCAGATCTGAAAGTAGACTTAAAATCCGATTTTAAACACCTATTTGTACTGCTGTTACAGGCAATAAAAAGTTGCATATATATTCTTGGTTGATGTGAGTGTATTTCTTAGTATTAAATACATATGTATATTTTTTATGTGCACATTTGGTAATCAAATTATATTCCATGAGTGCTGAACACAAAACCATAAAAACATTCCTTGTAAATCAATGCTAAATCAGTCTACCAGATTTGGATAATATTCAGTGGAATTTGAAAAGTGTTGCAAAGTGTTTGACACAAGTCCTGAACCAGACTCCCTACACAATAAGCAAAAATTTAGTTCAGATTTGGTTGGGGGTCATTACAATTTCCCCAGTGGATTTGCATTTTGCTGAGTCGGCCGTACCCCCGGAGTACCCAAACACGGGGCACGCCATACCATTTAGCCTATACGTACCCCTTATTTTATAACGGCGTCTCAGGTACGTGGAGCCACTTTAGGGTATGGCAGGGTATGACAGGAAACATACCTTACTCGTACCCAAGTACCAAGTATGGGTACCAGTACAAGCACCTGTACTCTACCCGAGGGTACGGGTACCCCTGCTACACAGGTCATAAGTATTTGAACTAGGTACCGACCCCCTCTCCAACATTTTAATAAAAAGCTCATGTGCCTCCTGCATCTTGCCTTCTGTGCAAAGCCCTTTGAGCAAACCATTGTATGTTATTTCATCAGGAAAAATATTCTTTCCTTTCATTTCATCAAACAGCCCAAATGCCTTATGGAGATACCAAACTTTGATTACCCATGAATCAGCAGATTATAAGTGACTACATCTGGAAACAGATTCTTCTGTAGCATTTGATTATATAATTCTTCTTCTTTCTGCATTTTGCCTTCCCTGCACAGCCCATTCATTAATGCATCTCCTTAAAAAGCTGAAAAGCTTTGTGGGTATCACCTGAACTAGTGTGCCCATCAATAATTGAGTTGTATGTAACAACATCTGGAGTCAAACACTCATCGACTAGAGAATTCAAAAGGTCTTCTGCTTTCAGCATCTTGCTTTCCCTGAGAAGCCCCATCAATGATTGAGTTGTATGTAACATCTGGAGTCAAACCCTCATCGACTAGAGAGTTCAAAAGGTCTTCTGCTTCCAGCATCTTGCTTTCCCTGCGAAGCCCATTTATAAGTGCATTGTAGCTAATAATATTTGGCGTAATGCCATTTCTCTGCATTTCATTATGCAAGTTGAATGCTTCCTTCATATTACCTAACCTACAGTGTCCATCGATCAGTGTGTTGTACACTTGTCTATTTGGTGAAATATTTCTACTTGTCATTTCCTTCAAAAGATCTTCAGCTTGATGCAACATACCTTCTTTACATAATCCATTTATCAATGCACCAAATGTTATAACAACGGGTGTAAGACCCTTTTCTTGCATCTCGTCGAGCAGTCTGAAGCATTCCTCGATATTACCACCCTTAGCATGCCCATCAATCAATGTATTATATGTGACAATATCCGGGACCAAACCAACTGCATACATCTCTTTCAAGAGCTTCAGAGCCTCTTCAATATTATATGTCCTAGCAAGCCCCTTAATCAATGAATTATAAGTAATGACAGTAGGCATGATGCCTCTTTTTCCCATCTCCTGATGTAGCCGGAGAGCTTCGCCCATATTCCCTAGACTGGAGTGCCCATCAATAAGGGTATTATAAACAACCTCATCAGGAGCCAAGCCCCTTCCAGTCATTTCATCGAAAAGCTCTTCTGCTTCCTTCATTTTACCGTGTTTACAGATTGCATTGAGCAAAACACTGTATGTAAAAATACTAATTGCAAAACCATCCCTTACCATTTGGCTGTGTAGCTCCAAAGCACCATGAATGTCTCCGAGCCTCGAATGCCCATCAATCAATATACTGTAGGTGACATTGTCTGACACTAATCTCCGCTCCTGCATTTCATTCAAGAGCCCTTTTGCTTGCTCCACCTTACCACTCTTGCAGAGCCCATTGATCAAGGAATTGTAAGTGACTAAATTGGGCACCACGCCTTGCGCCAACATGAGGCCCCGAATCTTAAAAGCCTCTTCTAGACTCCTAGTTTTACAATAACCATCAATCAGAGTATTATAAGTGATGTGATTAGGAACCAACCTTCTGCTTAACAACTCGTTAAACAGCTTCCCTGCTTGTTCCATCCGCCTCCTTTTGCAGAGACCATGGATGATCACATTGTAAGTAAATGTATCAGGCTTGCAACCCATTTGATCCATTCTAGACAATAATCCAATGGCTTCATCTAATCTCCCTTCCCTAGAGAAAGAATGAATTACTTTATTAAAACTAAATACATCAGGACTAACGCCCATTTTCATCATCTCAGAGAAAATTTCCCAAGCCTTATCAGTCTTCCTAGAAGCAACCAAAGCTTCAAGAAGAAAATTGCATGATAAAAGAGAGAGTAGAATACCATGGTCTTTCATAATGTAGAAGGTTTCTGCAGCTTCTGCTATCATCTTGACCTCCACATAGGCATTCATGACCAAGCTGAAAACCACTGGTTTTGATTGGGGGTTAGCCATGAAAGCCTTGAAAAGAGCCTGTGGAGTTGTATTGCGAATTTTCAATAGCACCAGAGACCTCGTTGCAGCTTGGACTGGATCCCATCTCTTTTGTTCCAGCTGCCAACATATTTGTTTGACCAGCTCTTCTTCTTCTCTGCCAGAATCTTCATGGGTTGTTGAGGCCGCATTTGAGGAAAGGGCAGAAGAGCTGCTGATGTCTCTCAAACTAATTCTACATGGAACCCAGTCTGTAGAACAACAGGAAATGGGTTTCCATGCGACCCATCTCCTTCTGTAATTGATACTTTTGGTTGCTTGAATGAACAAAGAGAACAATATTATTCTTCTGTTGATCTCCATCTGTGATGTTCTAGCAACCTGTGGTTAAAAAATTTGACATGTTGATCCTGCAACCTGTGGTTGACAAATTTTGATTGTCTGACTCCACAACCTATTGCCTTGCATCTGCTGCTCCATGTATCCAACAAAGCTAATATTCTACATTTTCCCATGTCAATTCGACAAGCCCTCGGCTTTCATCTTCCTTTCAATTCTATTTAGAATGTTCAACCCTGTTCGGAACCATAAAACCCTTACAAACTCTTCTGGACTTTCTGATCCACATTTCAATTTATACGAGTTTGGTTGGATTCTATATTAACGTGGACTTGGCTACCCAAAAAACATAGGCGAGAATATTTTTTTATGAGTCTATTTTTTCACCGTAAATAGCTAACGCTCCGGGGCATCATTTAGTGTCCTTAGGGGATCTACCCCATCGGATTTACAAGTCCATACAAACATGTACGGATCAAATTGAACATGTCACCCCTTGTCAAAGGTTCCTAGTATGTCTTAGAAGTGTAGTTAAAAAATTGGCTATCATAACAAATGTAGTATTCCAATTTTGACCCCATAGCATTGAAATGTAAATGATGTAATATCATTATAAAATCGTAGTGAGGAGCTCAAGGTCAAGGTCCTATCATCGATTTACTGTTCTCGTAGCGGCAATTGAGAATTGATGCATGTGGATCGTCTGCTAGCTTGGCACGATGGAAATCATAAATATGATGTCAACATGTATTTTAAATAAAAATGCCCACAACTAGCTATGCAATGCGATAAGAGTATGGGGGCATGATTTTTACAAGGAATTGGGAGGGAAATATTCAAACCCTTGGAGCCAATAAAGTCAAGCCAAGTGTCATGAGGGAACCCATGAACTATCAACTAACCATGTTGATTTTTGTACCCAATCATTTATTTTTTCCAAGAGTTGGTTGAGGTAGTTAATGCTTTGGGATTGGAGGTGTATGGCTGTCCAAATTCGGGTATGGACAAGCGACCATTTTGGAAAAATATGTTTTGGCTTCTTGGGCAAGAAAAGAGCCATGAAATTGCTCCCCAAGCCATTATCCATCAACTAGTTTGGCTCTCTCACGAGTTTGAAGATACCTGAGCGTTTTTCTCCATGAAATTTCTGTGTTTTCCTTCACTCTCAGCTAGGGGAAGGGCGTTTTTGTGATATAGAACGATGGGGAAGAAGAAGAATCCGATTTGGGGGTCCCGAGAGGTCGGTTTTTCCCTTTGAATGCCCACATACCTGTTGGGGAACCTGTTTTGCCTCCCTGGGGTCGATTTCCCTTCCCACAATCCGTTTTTGACTGGGCATGATTTGGGGAAAACCCATGGACATCTTGTTTGTGAATCCCATAGTAAAAACGTTTTCCCTATTCTCAACATATGTATTTTGCTGTGTGTGGGAGAGAAGGATGTGGTATGAGTTATGGGTATCCATTGCTTTGGCTTGAGTTTGAGTGAAAGCATCCAAAAATAGAGGGTTCAGATATGGCTTGATAAACCCAGGGATGGACTGGCTTGGCTCAGATGTGATGTTCATTTTGCTATGCATAGGTTTGTAGGTTCCCATTCCTTGTGGAAATCATGCCCAACTTAGGGGTGGCAACTATGCTGAGAGATTGATGAGCATAGTTAGTCTATGGCTGGGTGGAACATTGCAGTTGCGTAGCTAGTTGCTTGGGGCAACTTCACCATCAAGATAAGTATTTTCTATGTGTTTCATTTCTGCATTGTTTTATTTGATGCATGTTATCAATATGCTCGAAATTGCTTGACATATGTGTGTGTAGAAGAAATTTCATTCCGCTGTGTTTAATAGATTTATACATCTGCACACACGTGTTTTTATTTGTATGAATCTGATGAATGGGGCTAAGTTTTTGTAAAATCCCCAGTTTTAGTGTCATATTCCCTTCCTTGTGTTGGATCCACGGGAGGGGACATGACAACAAATGCTAGTTTTTATTTTTGATGTTTTTAAAAAAGGGCACAACTTATATTAAAATTTCATAAAAAGGGTTTGTTACATATTGCCCATCAAAAATTAATCTCTAATGTCTGGCCAAGTCACTTCCAATTTTCTCGACTTTATGTACATACTCTAATGTCTTCCTTTAATTATGCCACAAAAATCATTCGTCAAGCTTAGGTCTTTTAAATTGTGTATGGGTCGACCTCATATAAATAGATACCATGTGATATTATATATATGTAGGTTTGGGTTGTGAAAGCCATTGCTAGCTCTCTTTAACTATCTTTGAAGCAATGGCCTCTACATTCATTGCATGCCGACATAGTTGCGTCAGAGTTTTTTCTCAACATATGTCATCTTAATAATTATATTTAACACCCTTATTGAATTATTTCACATTGGTTCAAAATGTTTTAATGGTCATGAAGTCCCAAATATTTAAACCGTTAGATTGCAATCAAGGTGTTAATTTGGTAAAATGGAAATTTTATCCTAGGAAAAGCTTGACTGTTTTCCCATTTCTATGATTCACCTTCCTTGGACCCTGAATCCCCACTGCAAGTGCCTAGCTTGCCTAATTCCCATTCTCCATTGCTAATTTTCCAATGCTAGGGCTGCCATTTGAGTTTCTAGTGTTTGTAGTGGTATGTTATAGCTTTATAGTGTTTGGACTATTTGTATCTATTGGAGTTTTCTCACTCTTGGTTTTTCTTGGATCTTATGTTGCGGCTTTTCTAGGCATAAATTTGATTAAAAATGTAATATTGTATTTAGCACATTTGTTTATGAAGTGTGTAGTTAATTTATTTCGGTCAATTGAAATGTAGTTTTTTTCAAAGCTTTTCGTCATGGAAGAGTTGCATGAATATATACACTTCTAACTAACCGGGTAGTGGGTCTTTGGCAAAACCAGTACAAACCCTGAATTTCCAAAATGTCACCATTAGACGGGGTAAAAAGAAAAAGAATATTGATAAAAATGTCCATCGAGTTTCAGATTCATACACTCCTGTTTCGCAGAGACTGGAGGATGTGGGTAGGAATGAAAAGGTGTTATCCCTGGGGCTTAGAGCGTCGTCCCCCAATTTGATTGTTCCTTAATGTCTATTTTGTCTCTGAATGTGCGTGGATTGCGTAAGGTTTCTCAGGCTCAGGCCTTATCCAATCTGATTAAAGCTACTGGCCCTGGTATTATTTTGGTTCAGGAGACCATGTGTGATGATAACCTTGCTATTTCTAAACTTTGTAAGATTCTGCCATATTGGGAAGTGGCTGCAGTAAGCTCTTGTGGTTTATCTGGGGGACTTGTAGTTGCTTGGAATCCAAATGTATTTGATTTTAAGGTTTTCACTACCCCTTGGGGCATTCTATTAAAGGGGCCTTTCTATGGAAATCATCATACTCTTTCCATTCTTAATTGTTATGCTCCCTATAAGGAGAGACAGAGGTTTTGGGAATCCCTGCATGGCTCCGGTCTTATGAACTTAGCTGATTTGATTATTGCAGGAGATTTAAACTTTACTTGTAATGCTTCAGAAATTTGGGGATCTTTTGCCAGGTTAGATGATATAGTAGATTTCTTTAATCAGTTATTTGTGGATACATATTTTGTAGATGTGAAGCCACATAAATTGGTCCCTACCTGGACTAATGGTAGATTTGGATGTGATGGTGTTCATAAGAGATTGGACAGATTTCTAGTCAAAGCTGAGTTGTTGGGCATTTTCCAAAAGCATCGGTCATGGGCTTTCGACTGCAAATTCTCAGACCATTGGCCCATTATTCTCCAGTTGGATGAGTTTGGTCATAACCAATCTTCGCCCTTCAAGATCAATTCCTCTTGGTTATGTGATGAATCTTTTTGCAACATGGTTAGATCTTATTGGTTGAGCTGTGGTGATTTTGATACAAACCCGATTCAGAATTTCTGTTATAAATTGAAGGGTTTAAAAGAGATTGTTTCTAAATGGATAAAGGATATAAAAAAAAGGCAGACAAATTGGAGTTATCTCTGTTAGAAAGAAAAATCCAAGTATCTATCTCTGCAAATGTTAATAATTCTCTGTCTTTTGACTCTTTTGAAGTCATGAAGCAATATGAACAGAAAAAAGAAGAGTTATTAATTCAGGAAGAAAAAGAATGGCGACTTAAAAGTCATGCCATTTGGATTTCTCAAGGTGACAAAAATACAAAAAAATTTCACTCTTTCGCATCTGCCAGGAGGAATTCGAAATATATATGGGAAATTGTTGACGACATAGGACACCAATTTTTTGGGCTTGACAATATGAAAGCAGAAGCTATTTCTTTCTTTGGTAAAATATATACTGATCCAGGGGATTGCAACATTACAGAACAAATCAAAGTGGCATCGCTATATCCACATTTCATCAATGAGGAGGAAGCTGACTGTATTCAAGAAGAGGTCTCGTTGGATGAGATTGAACATACTCTGAAAATTATTGCCAAAGATAAAAGCCCCGAGCCCGATGGGTGGCCGGTGGAGCTATATCTTCATTTCTTTGATATATTGGGTCAAGAACTAAAAGACTTGGTGAATTTCTCCAGAATTAATGGATATATCTTGGGTGGTCTTAACTCCACATTTGTTACCTTAATTCCTAAAAAGGACAAGTCAATTTCCTTTGGGGATTATCGCCCGATTGCTCTATGCAATTTGCTTTACAAGCTTATTTCAAAAATTATTGCTGATAGATTAAAGACTGTACTTTCTGAGCACATCTCAGCTGAACAATTTGGCTTTTTAGCTGGGAGACAGATTCATGATGCTGCGGCATCTCCCAGGAGCTGATGCATAGTGTTAAGATCAACAAGAAAAAAGCCATTTTGCTAAAAATGGATTTGGAAAAAGCATATGATAGGGTAAACTAGTCTTTTCTTAGATTGATTCTCATCAGAATTAGGGTGCCTCCTTTGATCATTAAGTGGATAATGGCCTGCATTACTACTATGAATATCTCTGTGCTTATAAATGGTACTCCGTCTGACTTTTTCAGTTGTTCCAAAGGGATTAGACAAGGGTGTCCCCTTTCTCCCCTCCTCTTTATCTTGGTTATGGATGGTTTCAGCAGATTAGTTAATCAAGATTTAGAGAGAGGTCAGATTAAAGGTATCAGGTTATCTAAGGATTGTGTGATCACACACATATTGTTTGTTGATGATGTTTTGGTGGCTGGTCTGGACACTGTGGAGGAGTGGCATATGTATAAGGATATCATCCATACATTCTGCATTGCTTCATGTATGAAGGTTAGTTCTACCAAATCAAACTTTTATCATTTATCTTTAAATGAAGAACATCTCAGTGACATCTTCTCGATCCTGCCTTTTAAATGTTGTCCCATGGATCAAGGTTTTAAATATCTGGGATTTAATCTTAAGCCCAACAATTATCAAATCAAGGATTGGTTTTGGCTGTTGAAAAAAATTGTGGCTCGCATTGCACATTGGTCTTACAGATTATTGTCCATTGGTGGCAAACTTATTTTAGTGAAATTTGTACTTTCCAGCATACCTGTATACTGGTTTTCATTGCTTGAAGTGCCCTCTTACATCATCAAGACCATTAAAAAATATTTCTTCAACTTTCTTTGGTCTGGGACTGCCGGCAGTGCAAAGATTCCTATGGTTGCAGTAGACACTCTTTCTAGACCTTACAGATATGGTGGTTGGGGCATTAAAGATCTTGGGGTCTTCAATACTGCTCTCAGATTAAAAAGTTTTTGGAGGGGTATTTTTGGAAAAACCCTCTGGTCTAGACTCATCCATAGCAAATATTTAAAAATGGATGTTTTTTGCTGGATTAGAAACCCTAAATTAGAAAATTGGAATTTCTCCCCTATGTGGAGGGGTTTTATGAAAATATTCCATTGGATAAAAAATGACCTCTTATGGCAGGTGGGGACAGGGGAATTGATTCGTGTTGGGATAGATCCCATCATAGGAATGGAAGATTCATACATTCTGCCTCCTATCATTTCTCAGTACCTACAGGTATTAGGACTGTCTACTTTGAATAAAATCCAGCTGAACATATTTGGGGATGAGGATAATGTTGTGTGGATGTCTGCTAGAGATCTTGGCCTTTTTGGATTTTTAGCTCGGACATGGGATGCATACATCAGGCATTTAAATGCAGCTGGTGTCAAATTGAATCATGACGCAGATCAACTTGTTTGGGGTGGCAATCTTGCTTCTGGTATTGTATCGGCAAAAACTACATATTCTAGAATTGTTCAAGACAAGTTCATCTTCCCACAGGATTGGTGGTACAAGAGACTATGGAATTGGTCTATTCCTTTAAAGCTGAAATGTTTTATTTGGTTATTATTGCAAGACAAGCTGAAAACATGGGAAAATCTGTGTAAACGTGGATGGATTGGTCCTAGTTTATGTGTTCTTTGCAAAAATGCGGCCGAAACAAAACAACACTTATTTGTCCAGTGCAGTTTTACTCTTAAAACCTAGGAATTGGTATCATCAAGTCTTAATATCTCTCAGCTCTGGGATGTGGGGGATTTTAATTTCTGTTTATTGAACTGGTATAGGCATTGCAATCAGCATTTTTATATTGCTATTTGCATCTCGTGGGCAATTTGGTTCTCCAGAAACTGTGCCATTTTTCGAAATACTCCTCCTGATATTATGCATTGTAGGATGATTGCATTAAAAATGTTTTCATCATGTGGGGTTGATGTACATAAGTTGAAGACTGACAGAGTTAGTCTTTTTGCACTCAAAGTGGACTAGCCTGTTCTATTCTTCGACGGAGCTTCTCAAAATGGGTTGTGTGCAGTGGGGGGTGTCATATATCTGAATGATTCTCATTATTTTTCTATTAGACTCAATTGTGGTACAGGAAGTAACATGAAAGCAGAATTAATGGTTCGCTGGTGTGTACTTAAAGTGGTTAATATCTTTGGATTGGTTAATATCAAGGTATATGGTGACTCCAGGGTTACAATTAAATGGGCTGCGGGTGAATTCAAGCTTAATGTTATGAACTTGAGACATTGGGCTCTTAGAACTCATTTTGAAATCTCAAAGCATCAGAATATCAAGTTCGAACATATTTATAGAGAACATAATTCGCTTGCAGATAAGTTATCAAAACAAGCACTATCTGGTATGGAAGGGCAGTTGATTTGGGAGGAATGGTGCGACGACTGTATCCTGGATAGTGGTACCACATATTTTTTTGACTGACTCTTGGGGGTGCTAGATTCTAGGGCCTTCTGAATTCTGATGCTTCTTATTTTTGCTTTTTGATAGTATGTAATGGTGTTTGTATCTTACGAACCATAATGGTTTTTTTGAGATCATGAGTGGATCCTGTAGCTTTTTTGCAGTGCAGAACTATCATGATAAATATTGTAAATGATTCGGCATTAGAATCATGAACTTCTTTGTACCATTTGATTCGCTTGAATATCAATAATAAATTTTTTTTCGCTGGAAAAAAACTAAAATTAAAACTAGCACTTCAAATTTGATCACTGCAAACATGAAGTTTTTTGTTCCAAACCTATGAAAGACGATAGCCCAAGCCACGTTACTCATAGTAAAAGGAGGCCTAACTATATTAATAAGTGGTTTGATGTTGGAAATAATTGTAAAAGGAGACCTAAATATATTAATAAGTGGTTTGATGTTGGAAATAATTGTAGCAAACAATTGTTTGGGGGAGTGTGCTCATTTCCGTTTGGATTTTATTATTGAAATCTTGGAGTTGATGCTTCATTTTCTTTTTAATTTTATTAATTTATTTTTTAAATGTATTCATTATGTAAGATTTTAGTTGAATAAAGGAATTCGTTCTTTCTATCTTTGAATGAGGATGAAGATTTACCGATTACATAGTTATTATTACTGATTATGTTGTAATGTGTACATATTCTATCATCTTCCTTACCTTATTCCAATTTGAACCTATGATTTTTAATAAAAAACGTATATTCTTAATAATTTAGCTCATTCAAGCTGTCCATATACCATTGATATAAAAATCACGTATATTTCTCCAAATACATGTCTTAAAAGTAATTTCTCTTTCCAACAATGTTGGAATTCTATCCACTATTTAAGATGCAGATTTTGCAATATGGATAATTTAAATTGACATAATTATTTGACAATTCTCTTAAATATATTGTTTGTTTCACCACTCAAATTCTACTTTTTGTTGAAGTAGTATTTATGGTGTAGTTTTTGTTTGAATTAGTATTTATGATGCTTTGCTTTAGCTTCACTCGGTAAATAAAGGTTTTATTGGAGGTCTATAATTTACTTCCTAATCTATATCTTCATGATATTAGGATAGTTAGACTTTAAGAGTGTTTAGTGATGTTTTGGGTAAATTAATTATCATGATTCATAAATTAGTAATAATGTAATATATATCGATTTGTAATGATAACATTTTTTAAAATGGTTAACTAAGGGTGATAGAAGTTTGACATTACCTTTGTACTATAAACATATTGATTTTTAATACTATATTTGATTTTGATATAATCATATGGTGGTCTATACTAAAAAACAAGAGCTGCATGCAGCATAGTCCTTGTCTTTAAAAAATAAAATAAAATAATTATGAAATGTTTGTTCTCTATGCATTTTAGAGCATATAATTCATAAATTTCTCGTATTCTAGCTGGCATTGTTGCCAGTTACCAAAACCTTGTTTACATGGAAGGAACCATCCCGACAAATGAGATGCACTCCCATAGCCCTTCTGCTAAAATAATTCAAGTTATAGTGCTTAGTTAATATGCTCTCAAAAACATAATATTGTGTGACACTTTCTTTAAAGTTAGATAACTACGAGTTAAAATCACATGTATATTTATTAAACTTTTGTTTGGAGTTTGACATTATTATTTATTTAATTTTATTATGAAACGAATTTTTATATATAAAGATGAAAAAAGAAAAAAAGAAAAAAAAATTCTTCTCACATGCATCTTAGATATTTAACAAAAATACAAAAAAAATTGATTGTTGTTTGTTTCAGATTTAAAAAAAAAGTTAAATCAAATTTAACTTTGCCAACTAACCAAAATTAATATTAATAAAATTTAAAAAAAAATACTAAGTCAAATCCAATCCATGTAAATTCCACATTTCTATTCATATTATTATTGCGGCAATCAAGATTTTATATCAATTGAAATTTGGATAGGCAATTTGGTACTAAACTTTTTAATTTACACATTTAATATGATATTTGCTCTTTACCAGTTTTCTACTACCAACTTAGTGTAGTGGTATCAGAAGCTATTGCAACCTACAAAGTTTCCAGTGGGCATTTAACCTGCTTCTTCTCTTGATTTGGTTCTTCTTCTTCCAACAGTGGAAAATGGATGCCTTTTTCCATACCATATAATAATAAATAAACATTACCAAGTATTATTATTTCCTATTGGCATATGTTTTTAATCAATCCAATTCTCCTTGTATATTCCTGTTTTGTTTCAGTTTTTCCCCTGTACCTGCTAGAGCTTGTATCATTCCAGTGGGATCCCTTTGCACACATTGACCTACTACACAAATAACCATTGGTTTTGGAGACTAGCATATATCCATTTCAAGCCTAAATCTATTAAACACCTTAAAAGATCTAATAATAAGATGAATCTATGCTACGTTATTTTTTATCTTAATTTTTGTAAGTCAAAGCTCTCTTTATTTTTTGCACGCTCACATCAGCCTTTGTGTTGTATGTCATATGACACAGGTTCTCCATTCAGGTTGTAAAGTGCACCACAATATATGCTCATTTTTTACTCCATCTTTTACTTAGAACAATAGATATCAAACTAGGTGCTACACTTGTACCTGAACCCTCTTCCATCTGGGTTGTACAGTGTAGAGCACCTTGCTATGCTTGCCTCAATAGTGGAAAAGAAACAAAAACATTAACATTCTTCCATCTAGGTTGTAGAACACCTTGCTCCTCTTGCCACAATAATGGAAAAAGCAACAAAAACATCAACATTCCCTGAGATCTCTTTTTTATGTTGGCCTTCTTTTTCCTTATCAAATTAAGAGTTCAGACTTGACATTGCAGTGACACATCTCTTCCATCCATGGTACAGCCACTGCAGTTATTTTTAAGGGCATTATGGCTTCAAGGATATCCTAGTAGATATAAACTCATTTCTCATTTGGCAGCACACAGAATTGTTAGGAATTAGTTTCTATCAGGATTATGCCCTCCTGGGAAAGAAATAGGGAAGTATGGAAACCTTAAAATCCTTTTTAACATTTTTATGTTCCCCAATAAATATGGATATTATTAGCAACAAAACAAAAATTCAGAATTTAGATAACCAATTGTAGACAAATTATGAAATTCTACGAGACTTTCAGAGTAAGAAGCATGAATCAAGCCGACAACAAACAACCCTTCTATATGATTTTAGACAATCAATGCACTTTGCAAGATGGATGAAAACAACTGAAATATAATGTGACTAGAGACATAAACAATGTCGATAACTATTTGTCCATCAATGCACTTTGAAAAATGGAGGAATGCGAGTGAAATATAATGTGGCTATAGACAAAAACAAGATTGATAACACTATTTGTCCATCAATGCACTTTGAAAAATGGAGGAATGCGAGTGAAATATAATGTGGCTATAGACAAAAACAAGATTGATAACACTATTTGTCCATGCTAGAATAAACCAAAAATTAAACTCAGGATTGTTGAGTAAATGTTAAAGAGCAATCACATAGTCAAGATTCTTGAAATATTTGATGAAATTACTTTGTCAGATAACTATTAATGTTTCAGATTTGTTTCTGCTCACTTTTTTGCTCAAATGGGTATTCCGGTAATTCTTTATTTCGTTATCGCTTCTCCCTGGAATTCTTCCAGCTATCAATTCCCACTTGTTGTACAATTAAAAAAGATAAGTTAGATTTGTTTTTATTGCCTTTGTACTGAATTGTAAGCATACATTCTTCTTCTTATTATTGTACCGATTGCCGAGAATTCTATGCATTCTGATAATTAGTTGTTCATCTTCCGAGATGTTTCCTCGCTTGATATTTGGACTCAAGTAGTTCAACCAACATAATATGCAACTTCTCCCAGATCTTTGTAAACCTGTCAAAAACCGTTAGTTTTTTTCTTTTCTTTCATTTCTTTTGGGCGTCAGATACACTGTAGAGTAGGAATCATGGGATGTAATGTTTTGGGAATTCTCATGTAGTTGTGGCTTCAAGGTATAATGAGGTTGTTCCTTTGAATAACTCTACCATGCCTTTCAACAAATGAATATAACTATGGGTCAATAATATATTTATATAATACCTTTTAAATATATTACTGACACCCTTTAGGTTAAGAATATCCTTCTCTGAAGTCTGCACAATCATACTGAATCTATTCCTGAATGCTCTGGCCGGTGGGGTAAATCATATATCGAGAAAACTTCAATGAAATTAAAAAATCTAGCCTGCTGCATTTTTAATGCCATTTCTCACCTCCATAATTTTTCATCTCCCCTGTATCAGAATGCTATCATTTTGTCAATGCATATTGACAGTATTAATGGTACAACATTATACACTGTAACTGAATCTAGAATAGCTCTGGTTACATAGATTACAAAGCAATTTGATATTGTGCACAGTCCAACATCATTTCCATACTAGGAACAAGTCAGAAAAGCATGAGGTTCTTATCATCATGCCTCCTCACACATCTAACATATACCAATCTTCACACATATATCAGCCTTTCAATTTCCCAGCTTGATTGAATAGTGTTTTGTTAGTAAACTTCATCCTGGACTTTGGCTAACTTCCAGAAAGAGCTCAAAATTGCCAACAACTTACAAAGGTAGTGCACTGCAATTATGGATCATGTCCACAACCAATTGAATTTATCTCGACATCACAAGATTAGACAAAGGCATTGGATTCATGAAAAGGGGGCTTACTATGGGATAGCCACGTATTGGTTTCAGGTTTTCATGTCCTTGCCTTAACATTTTGGGTTTTACAAGTTCTTCACCACTTCTCTGTCTTTTGGCCTGGTCCTCCTGGTCCCCAATATTCAACTTGTTACCATCCATCATCTTCCTTCTTGAAATTTTCATATGCTTACCACCAGAAGAGACAATTTTGGATGAAACTGTAGCTTCTCTAGTGCGTTTCCGCTTTCTTGAAGACTTCCACCTCAAAGCACCAAGCAGTCCATCATTTACAAGATTACATGTATGCTGTTCTTTCTCACTAATTTTTGAATCCACTCCAACATCCTCTTTTATTTCCATATTGCTATCATTAATATGAGAATTTCCACCCCCTTCCAAATCACTGGATTGTCTCAATGCAACTGATGAACTTGGAGATAATTTCCTTTTAGTGCAGGCAGCTGAACATGGAAACTCTTCTAAACCTGAAGATACACTACATCTCCTGGGTGATGTCACAGATTGTACTCCAACCTTGTTGTCACAAGAAGCTTGGGTAGCAGCTACATTCGGTGCCTCTTGCACCAAAGTCCACTGATTGTTGACCCACTCCCTGTAAAGGTGCAATTCTCTTCTTTTGAGTATTGATCTTTCATTTTCACCTACAAAATAGAAAAATATGGTTTATACATCCTTATGGTCTCATACTCTCTGCCAAAACACATATTACAGTGAAGGTACAAAATGGGAAAAAAAAAAGAGTTTATACTAGGAAAATATACATGTATTTCAGTGTTTGGTTCTTCAATCATAACCACTACAACCTCCCACCAGCCATCATTCCACCATGCATCCACTGTAATACCAACTGCAATGCTGCTAGAAGTTTCTTCTTCAGAAGGGCAAGGGTGGATGGTTAACTGTCCAGGGATTCGAATCCCCAATTTGTCTGGCGCTGCTACTCTAAAAGCTGGAATCCACTCCTGTAATGAAGAGTTAAAATTAAAATTGTGGAAACTCTAATTGTAACTTAAAAGCAAACTCTTACTATGGCAACAAATTCTGAATTAACGATAATAACTTTCAACAAAACCAAAACACCAACCTCTAAGTTGTCACTTTCATCATCATTGTGAATGTCCTCATAGCGAACTTTTAGACAATTTGGTTGTTTGCTTATTACTGTGCACTTAAACCAACAACCTCTAATACCACTGTCCCGTGAAAGAAACTCTACTGTGTCCCCAATATCAAAACTTAATGATACTTGTGGATGCACATCTTCTTTACTCTTTTCCATTGTAGATTTTATTGGGGGCCTAGTGTTTGGTGTAAATTATTATCTTCATCTACTTCAGTGTGGACAGATGGTCTGCATAAGCTATCTGGGGCATCCACATGTCGACAACCATGACTGGGGGCCCCATTCCGTCTTCAAGAGCTCCTAGATTTTCTAGGCCCCTTGTTGAAGGCTGTGCTAAGGTCTGTTTCCTACTCTTCATCTAGATCCCAGCTATCGCTTTTCAGATCATGCTTTGGTGAATATTGAGGAAAAAGCACATCAGTGGAAGAAAGGGCTTTCTGATGCCAATATCCTTGAAATTGACTCAAGTCAAATGACTTGATGACATCATCATGAAACTGCCTGTAACACATGTAAAGTTGAGCGGTAGTTTTTCCCAGCATTCCTCATAGTGTTCTGGAGTAAGTACTGTTTCCAGGCCATCAACACATTTAACATTAAGAACTTTAGAGCAAGAAGAAGAAAAAAAGTTCTCTTGCATGACGTACTGAAGGGGGTATATTTTCAAGAACTTCATTAGTCTTATGAAACCATTGAACCCGAACTAACTTCCTTGCCTTCTTCAAACATGTCTTCCAAATAAGCAATGCGATGATCCCTTCCTTTTGCTGTCATATATGCAAAATCATGAACTTGCCAACCAAAAACATCTGCAATTAGCTATGAAGACCAAATAAACAACAATACCAACAGGGAAAAGAGAACCCTACTAAAAAGCCCAAAAACAATTTACAAGCAAGGATATAAATAACTTTGAAGGGTTGTTCAACTTACTGAAATGGTAATGCCATTGTGACTGAAAGAATGGTAATGTGTCAGCTACTTTCTACAAGTCCTTGGGGCACCTAACCATGCAACATCCCTACTGATTGCTCTTGATTTCCTTTTCAGATGACCCTGCAAATTTGTTATCGACATTTAATAGGAGTCGGATTCTAGACTAGCTAAAACATCTTAGTCATTGTCAGAAAATAATGGAATATACAAATGTCAACATATGATGTAGAATTCAGTTGAAATCACCTTAGAACTATGAATGTGGTTAGCAGGTTCAACCATTTCGTCATTTGAAACATCTGTGTCCGATGTTAAAGACAAGTTGCTCCTTGAAGATTCTGAAAAAACAAAACATGTATTTTATAAGTTTTCATGATTAATTGATCTGCAAAAGCAAAAAAACACAACAGTAACTTAATAAGCACCTAGTTGTGTTCACTATCAATAAGTTTAGGTCAATAGATTGAGACATGACATAAGGAACTACAGTTTACAAGGTTTCTAGACACCAGATATGGAACATACACAAGCATTGCACAAAATATATCAACCACCTTAAAAAATAAACAATCATATGCAATGATATTGCCAGTGGTAAGAGAAATAAAGAAAACAATACCAACAAATCAAATATAATATATGATCAAGATTCCATGACAACGATGTTTGAACTTTAACATATCAAATATTTGTCTTGGTTTCATGCCTCCAACATTACATAATGGATTAAAATGAGATGCACCATGTAATGATGCTAAAAGTTATATGGTGTAAGCCAACATTCATCAATACAGAAGTCAAATAACATGGCAAACATAAAAGAAAAACCTCCAATTTTTGAAAAAAAACCTCTTACACTGCATACTATATCTTCCACAGGAAAAGGTTGTGCCATATATTCCACAGGATAAGATGTATACCAAGTAGACAAATCTAGGAACTCTTAACAATGTTCAACACATAGTACTGCACCATATTATTATCCAAGTCACTGTCAAACACCAAGACATGGAGTTAGTAATTCGCATAGAGCTATATCCTTCCTCATGTTTTGGGGAGATGGCAAAAAGTGTCCTCTCAAGTTCTAGAGACCATCAAAATGCATGGAGGAGTTGAGAGTGCACTCCTCACTTTACAGATCATCAAAAGTAGTTTCTTTTAACATATCAGAGCTGCTTATCAAAATGAAAGTTAAAAAACATGATATCAGGTAAGGTCTTGAAGGATCTTAACTGAGCT
The DNA here is from genome assembly GCA_027924585.1 of Larix kaempferi. NCBI lineage: Eukaryota > Viridiplantae > Streptophyta > Pinopsida > Pinales > Pinaceae > Larix > Larix kaempferi. The sequence continues at coordinate 2,186,666 of BSBM01000809.1, read as the reverse complement.
CAAGTAATATATTGAATGGGTTTTGGTGTTCAAGAATAGGAAAGACTTGTTGAACTTACCCTTCATCTGAATATATGCCAAGCTTCAGACCCTTCTCATGCACATAGTCAGCAAGGGCCTTGATGCCGAATGGAAATGTCGAAGCACTAGGTGTTGGTTGTGGAGCCAGATCTTCCAATCTCATAGATGATGATTTAGCCGTGTTTGAACCCCAGGTTTGGTTATGATCCCGACACGATCCCCAGGGGGTCAGGTGGCGTAGCCCCCAAGAAAATTTTTTGGGGCTGTTTTCGCCAACAGTTTTTGGGCCCATGGTTTTGGGTAACCCGTGGTATTTTCCCATTGTATTTCCCTTATAAAAGAAGACATTGTAACACGGCTAGGGTTGATTTATTAGGCATTATGCATTGTAAATATCTCTGAGATAAAGAAGAGAGACTGTGAGACAGTGATGAGGAAGTGCAATGGCTGTGCCATAGGTTGTATCCCTTCACTTCGTTGGACGGTATAATAATAAGGACTGGCAACTTCAGTGTGGACGTAGCCCATCTTGGGTGAACCACGATATATCTGTGTCTCTCTTGTAATGCGTATGTGTGATTATATTTGAATTTCTGTTTATTGTTATTGCTTTGCGATCCTGTTTTTCTAACAATTGGTATCAGAGCCAAAGGTCTATTTGGAAGATAAACCCGCAGGAAGCTAGGGTTTCTGGTTTGAGTGGGAGCAATGGCGGAAGAAGGAAAGTTTAAGGTTGAGAATTTTAATGGAAAAAACTTCCAGTTATGGAAGATGCAAATGGAGGACTAGCTGTACCAGAAGGATCTATTCCTACCGTTGGGAGGAAGACCAAAGCAGCCGATGGCTATGAAGGATGAAGAATGGGAGGTTCTTGACAGAAAGGAAGTGGGAACAATACGGTTGTCCCTGGCTTCGTCGGTGGCTTTCAATATCTCAAAAGAAACGACAATGGAGGGTTTGATGAGCGCATTGGGTAAGCTGTATGAAAAACCCTCGGCCTCCAACAAGGTATTTCTAATGAATCATTTATTTAATATGAAGATGTCTGAAGGTGGATCTATTACTGATCATTTAAATGATTTTAATATGGTTACAAATCAACTAAGTTCTGTAAGTGTGAACTTCGATGATGAGGTTATGGCTCTTCTAATCTTGTGTTCATTTCCAGAAAGCTGGAATAGCTTGGTCATGGCTATAAGTAACTCTGTCTCTGGTTCAAACACCTTGAAATTTGATGATGTTATTGGTGTTATTCGTAGCGAGGAAATATGAAGAAAAAACATAGGTGAGATATCAGGTAATACTTTGACCATGAAAAGCAGGGGAAGACAAAAGGAGAGAGGAAAGAGCCAAGGTAATCGTGGCAAGTCTAAAACGGGCAGATCCAAGTCCAGACTGGGAAAAATAGAGTGCTGGAATTGTGGAAAGAAAGGACATTTGAAGAAAGACTGCAGATCTCTAAAGAAGAAAGGAGATGGGCAGAAGGAAACTACCCAGGAAGCAAATGTAGCAGGTGATGTGTTACAAGATGCTTTGATTCTTGCATTAGATAATACGAGTGATTATTGGGTAATAGATTCAGGTGCTTCATGTCATGCTACACCCCATAGGAAATACTTTCATGATTATGTTCCAGGCGATTTTGGACATGTTTTATTGGGTGATGATGAGCCATGTAATATTGTTGGAATGGGTAAGGTATGGATAAAATTTAAGAATGGAACTGATTGGCTGCTAAAAGATGTTAGGCATATTCTTGCTATGAAAATAAATCCGATCTCAACAAGGCAGTTGGGAGATGGAGGCTGTTTATCTACATTTGGAGAAACGTGGTGGAAGATCACCAAAGGATCAATGGTGATAGCAAAAGGAGACAGAGTAGGTGCGTTGTATTTATGTCCTCATAATACTGACCATTCTATCTCTTTATCTTCCACAGGAACAGATACAGCATTGTGGCATCATAGGCTTGGCCACATGAGTGAGAAGGTGATGCAGATTCTCCACTCAAGGAAGTTGCTGCCAGATTTGACGCAGGTAAGTTTGGAATTCTGTGAGAACTGTGTTTATGGAAAACAGAAGAGAGTCAGATTTCTCAGGGTTGGGAAACATAAGAAGAATGAAAAGTTAGAGCTAGTGCATACAGATGTATGGGGACTGAATCAGGTACAATCTCTTGGTGGCTCTCATTATTATGTTACATTTATTGATGATGCAACTAGGAAAACTTGGGTTTATTGCATTAGACAAAAATCTGATGTGTTTGCTACTTTTAAGAAGTGGAAAGCTTTGGTTGAGAATGAGACATGAAAAAGGTTGAAGTGTCTCAGATATGATAATGGAGGTGAGTACTGCGGCAAGGAGTTTGATAGTTACTGTTCATACCATGCGATTTGTAGAGAGAAGACAGTCCCAGGAACACCACAAGAAAATGGTGTGTTTGAAAGGATGAACAGAACGATCATGGAGCGTGCAAGGTGTATGAGATTGCATGCAAGGTTTCCCTTACAGTTGTGGGAAGATGCTGTAAATACTGTTGTTTATTTAATAAATAGAGGGCCTTCAAGTGCTTTGGATGATGGTACTCCAGAGGAGGCATGGACAGGTAAAAAGGTAAACTACTCATTTATGAGAACGTTTGGTTGTGAGGCATTTTTCCATATTGATAAAGATAATAGAACAAAGCTTGAAGCCAAATCCAAGAAATGCACCTTTATTGGATATAGGGTTGATGTATTAGGTTTTATGCATTGTAAAGATCTATGAGATAAAGAAGAGAGACTGAGAGACAGTGAAGAGGAAGTGCAGTGGCTGTGCTGTAGGTTGTATCCCTTCACTTCGCAGGACGGTATAATAATAAGGACTGGCAACTTCAGTGTGGACGTAGCCCATCTTGGGTGAACCACGATATATCTGTGTCTCTCTTGTAATGTGTATGTGTGATTATATTTGCATTTCTGTTTATTGTTATTGCTCTGCGATCCTATTTTTCTAACACTAGGAACCAGCTTTCCCTGTAGACATAGGTAGCTATATTACATTCTCTCATTGTTTGGATTTAATAGCAAACATAAATGGCAATTATTTCAATAATAAAAATGCAGGAATTACATGATACCAATATTTTTTCTCCAAATTCCTGTGAACGCAATTAAAACTTGCATTTCATAGGAATGCATTGATTAATGATCCTAATAAACTCCTTAATGTACCATTACATGGTGTGTTCATCTATCAAATTGGTTGTTAGAGCTTCAAAAACATTACAAAGCAACTACTCTTAACTTCTCCCAATAACCTTGTAGCAGATAGATTGGACTCCTCATGTATTTAGCTCAGCTCGCATGAACTGTTTAGTACAGGGATCTTCAAAGTTATTTATGATAATAAGGAACAAAAATAACTTTCTTGTCTATGGCTTACCCTCCGCGCCCCATAGTAAAAGAAGAAAACATGAAGAAGTCATTGCAAAAAAGAAGTCTATCAAAGGAAGCAAACCAGAGATCCAATGATTGAGCATGGGACTTCATTTTAAGTTTACAGTTTTTGCAATGAGACTACTTTGTGGGATGGAAACTAAACTTAGAAAAGTAATTAGGAATGAAGACCAAACAGATTTAAGCTTTGATTAATAGGGCTTTGTCTTGTTGTAAATGAAATCAAATGCTTCTTGCATATTTTATATTTCCATTACTAGCAATATAAAAGGTTTACCAGTGTTTATAAATTTGAATTCAAACATTTTGCCATAAATGACAATCCAATCACAATTTTATACTATATAAATTCATCATTTGTTCTATGTAGTTCGACCAAAACCTAATCAAGGTCCTAAACATTGGCCATATTTTGACCCTTGTTTAGGTCTGATTTCCAAATCAATTTTCTTTGTATAATTAAAGCAATTGTCAAATTTTGCCTTGAAAAGGTGCATCTCCACTGCACTGTTTCACTGACAGCAAGGAATTCTATTGGACTGCTGACATCTCGACGTCATGAAAAATAAAAAGCCAAACAAAAGATTCAAAGTTAAAGGAACTGATAATATATCATTACGAGAACAACAACAAAGACCAAGCCAGGGAAAGGAACAAATAGTATCAAAGATGAATTCCTAAATATGAGTTGGTATTTACCAAACATGAATTTCTGTACAATTGTGCCCTTCATGAACATGATTACTTGATGACAAGAATACACAAGAAGTATAAACATTTTGAATGTTAATAGCAATGTACCCAGTTTTATTATTATTAGTTCAAAAGGCCAATTGATTTAACTGAAGCCCTAACAATGGTTTGGCTCCCATTAGTTGATCTATTCATAAAATGCACTTTCAAAAGATACAAAAATATACATTAGGAATGAAAAGTGAGCCTTCTCAACTCCTGTGTGCTTTCATCACTAGTAACGTGCAATTCAAGACGGAGGTTGATCAACAAACAATGATGTTCCCAACTTAAAGAACTCGGATGATTTTGAGCATATAAAGCCTCTAAACTAGAATGATATACTAGTAATTCCATCTCATGTGTTTCTACCCATTGCTCTGCCACTGCGTTCAAAAGATTGTTCCTCTGAGCTCTAGAATAATCAAGTTTTGCATTCCCAATAAAGCTTTCAACATAATTTTCAAAGTTCTTAAAGATTCCATTATGAATCTGGTCCATGGTGTCTATGGGATCTCTATGCTTAAACATTTTGACATTGTTACCTTTTTCATTTTGAATATTAACTTTTTCATCTCTTCTATCATCATGAACACATGGTCTTTTGAATCCTTTCAAATGAGGAACAAGTAAATTCTTTTTATGAGACAGGGATTCAACATTCTTTAATGCATTTCCATAATTAGAAATATTGGACCTACTTGAATATTTGACAACAAGCTTAGCATTAAGAAAATTTGAGCATTCTTGAGCTTTCAATGTTTCCCTCGTTTCTATCCAATCACATTGTCTTCTCTGCTTGTTTACTTCTTCTTCAGGCTGCTCTTGAGATTGCACATCAATTCCTATATCCCCAGGTGATGATGCTACAGAGGCCTGTCCACTATTTGATTGCTACAGAAAAGGGAAAGACATTAGCGATTCCATTATGGAAGGGCTAAAGGTATTTCCCCAGGTTCACTATGAAACATTGAAATGTAATCATACATGAGGAAGAATCAACAAATCAAGTATAATCATACTCCATTTGATTGGAGGTTAATTACTGATAAAATAATAGGAAATAAAAATTCACATAATAAAATTTCAGTGGAAGTGTTACCTGGGACAGCAGAGACCAATTTCGTTTGGACCATTGCTGAGAATAGCTTAGTTTGGAGAGATGACATGTCTTGTGCATGGCAACATGCATGTGTTAGGAAATAGATTAAGAAAATTTTAGACCCCTGCAACACTTGGAAGACCGTGGCCAGCCACCAGCAATCATCGTCATAAACTTAACCGCGTCCCCAACAGAGAAAGAATGTTTCTGTAGGAGTGGAATGGATCTCACTTGGGTGGATGACACATCTCCATCTTCATCTTCCAATGATAGTCCATTATCCATGAGGAATTTAAATTTGTGGTGGAGCCTCGATGACCCCCTCCAGTCAAGCACCTCGAAACCTATCCTCGTTACCTTGCACCTCCACACAAATCCCCAGCATGACCCGGTTCAACATCCTTGAGCAATCTCAAAATCCTAAATAGAATAGAATACCCAACAAACCAACAACAACCAACGGTATCTTCTTCCTCTGAGGACACTGGCCAGTGGAGATGAGAGGGCTCTACTGTATGAAACCAGAAACACTTGAAAAAGAAAGATCGTATACATGCACGTTGTGGTAGTGGAAACATAGAAATAAAAATGTAAGCAAAGAGAATGAGAAGCATTTAGTTCTTTCCAGGAATATTTCTCGGACATGGTCTTTGACAGGGCAAGCCATATCTTTCATTAAATTCATAATATCTCATGAAACCAATTCATAAAGATAGCTTGGATTGACTGTATAAAAAATATAGAAAAACATAATTTTTATGAAAAATGTTACCTTCTTTTCCGTGCAAAGATGGTGATCGCTCCAACATTTCTGGTCTACAAGAAAGTCAGAATCCACACTGAATCCATGGTGTTTCCAAATACAAGTAGTTAATGAAGATGTGAACACAACATGCTTCCACTGTTGTTTTGCCCCTCTTACTTCTAAATTCACCATACTAAAATAGAATTTAAATATCACAGCATAAACTTGAAGCTAATTCTGTTAGTTTGTTATTTACAAATTGAAATGGAAATTACTTGGAAATTACTCACCCAGAGGATATCGTTGGTTGATCTACACGGACGACTACGTTTTCCAAACCTATAAAATCAACCAGGTCTAGAACTCAAACTGGAGCTCGGAGTTGCTGCTGTAGGCACTGCTTTTGTTAGGAGCCTTCTTCTGCTTTTGTTAAGAGCCTTATTTCTGGTAGTATGCCTATGTTTTCATATTACTGCAAAATGTAGAACAAATACAATATCAAGGACACTTGTAAACTCATTTTGAAAACTGGGAAACGGATTACAATGCTTTGGAAAGGTGTAAACTCTTGCCTGAAATTCAACAAGAGAGGACAACACCACCGACTGCCAAATGACTTGCACGACAAGCAATATCAAATTGTTGGTAATGTTTAACTAAGGTAGAAGTATTTTATTTTTATTTTTATTTTTCACTAATCACCGGCAATGATAAAATTAGTCAAATCAGACTATATTCTCTAATAAAAGGATAACACATATGAAAACAATTTATATAAAAAAATTTAATAAATCTTTATTTTGAAAGAACTTTATCAGTTTACATAGTTGTTTTATGTAATCTTACAAATTAATACAATAGGGTGGAACATATAGTCTCTGCCTATGGCAGGGACTAATAACACAATCTTAGTATACTACAAAAACAAGTAATATAATAGAAGCATAGACAACGTGAAACAATAGTTTTATGAATATAGAATTTTCTGCTATTTTTCATAAATTTGCAGTTAAATGGAATGACATAATAGAATGGATGTTCTCATTGAGAAAGAACCACAATTTCATTACTCTACACTATTTGTCTTTTTAGGCTCTTCCTGGATAGCAAGCAGATTGCTTGAGCTTCAAGCTTGTCATTGCCGGTAATGGAGACTAGTAAAGTATTTACATAGCGATAGTTGTCTCAAGTGTCTCTGCCTCTCTTGTGTTTTCCCTTGTGTAAATCTATGCATTGTTTGGATTGACATGTGCCCATTTTTGTTTGTTTCATAGGTGAAACTACAATCAATTATGTTGGCAATGGAGCTCTCATGCAATGGTTGTAATCCTTTCTATTAACAATGGGATGGTACAAATATGATGCACAACATGCCTGACGTGAGTTGCTTGGCATGTTACAACCTCAGGATGCCAAAAATGAGTGCAACATAGCCTAATGTGTTACAACCTCCCCATGCCACTTGACGTGAAGTTACATGATGTGTTACAACCTCAACGTACCAAAAACAAGTGAAATTTCATATGATGAAAGTTTAAATAAATTTAAAATGTTAGTTAACTAATGTTAAGTTGGAGATAACATTAATGCATCTTTGAAACTACCGTAATTGAAGCCAAGAAAAAATGTCAGGGAAATGACTTAATGCATTATGAGATAAGCCTAAGTAATTTGGCCTAGCCTCGGGATGAGGTCAAATAAGAGTAACAAAATTTTCATTGGTGGAGATAAAGTTATTGTAGATGGTCAACTCAAAAACTTTGGATAACTTTGTGGAAATGATTAAATTTTTTTTTGGTTTTCGTGTAGAATAATTAAAATAACGACAAGCTGATTACTAGAGCCCTTCCAACCTAAAGGTAAGTACTAATAAGGAAATTAATAATGTTGGTCATTAAATAATTTTTTTGTTTTGTTTGCGAGAATCTCCTTGACTTGTGAGAGTGGAATTTGTTCTAAGAAACCATGACCTAGGGGCATCTAAGCCATCAAAATCACTTGGGGATCGCACCCGACCTGGGCCACACCAACCCTCAACTGGTTGGATTTTGGGTGTCTCCTCCCAACTAGCTCACCCCTAAGGGTAATTGGACCCGGGTCGCCCTGCTGACGAGACCCATACCTTAACCGAATGATCTAGCGAGATTTGATCCGGTCATTAAATAAATAATTACTCAAAAGATAAAAAATGAATTTCAAACTTTGGATTTGAATGTGTAGAAAGCACAATTTATACCATGCAATTATATCATACTTTTTATTTACAACAATAAAAGTATTTAATATTCTATTTATTAAAAACATTTATATTTATAATAAAATTTTATTTATCTAAAATATTTAATTTTACTATTATAAAACCAGGATAAAATTGATTTAAAAAAAATAATTAAAATGATAAAATTCCACAAATCCAACACTGATCACTTATATTGGAATATATATTTTTTAAATTAAAGTAATAAAATTCCACAAATCCAACACTTATCACTTATATTGGAAGCTCAATATATGGTAGATAATGAAAGCCCTCATAGAATACTACTTCAATGCCATGCTTTCTTATATTAAAAGCTCTCTTAACAATTACATTTTCTTGATTTCCTCCTTTTGTTTTTTTTAAAATTGTTTTTGTATATTTGATTTGTATATTCTTAATAATATCTGTTTCATTTTAAAAAGATATAAGTTCAAATTTCAAAGGAATCCAATATCTATACTTTTATAAATTTAAGTATCTATACTTTTATAAATTTAAGTATTCAAATTGATATGAGTAGAAAATTCTTTGTCCCAAAAACAAAAATATCTCATATATCAATTATAAAGTTTATAACTTTAAAATTATATCAAAATTATTATTAAAAAATACAAAATATTACTTATATATATAAAGTTGTAACATTTCCTACATCAAAGTTTAGATAACCTTCATAAAATCCACATCATAAAAATATTTATAAGACCAAGGAATTTTTTACAACATTATTGGCATATCACATCACCCCTAAAATTCAAATATTTATAAGACCATGGAATTTTTTACGACATTATTGGCATATCACAACCCTAAAATTCATTTTTAGTTGTGCTGTATGCACCACACCATACGTATATACCTCATGGTTCTCACTCCGTGTGATTCTATGATGCAACATTAACTTTAACCTTATTCTTAATTCTTAATCGTATGCCCAACATTTAATGTGCTTGTCATATTGGTGCAAGGTCTTCCATACAAATGCGAAGTATGGATGAAAGCACAAGAAAGGAGTATACACATTTGAGAGTTCAAGGCCAAAAGTAATTGAAGAGAAACATATTAGATAAAACTAAAATTGCATAAGAGATGGTGTGTGTGATGAGTGATGCACCATTGGAAGTTAAAAGGATGCACATGGAAGATGAAGTAATATGTGAATGATAGTTACAACAATTATGAAAAAGTTCAAGGAAGGAAGATGAAGTGACATGAAGATTTGAAGGCAATTGTGATGGTTGCAATCATGAGTGGAGGTGAAGAGTCACCCAAAGGAGATGAATAAGTAAACTATTGAAAGAATAAATAAGATGATAGTCAAGAATGTTTGGTTGGTCAACTAGTCTTACCATAAGTTATAAAGAGTCAATCATTAATTCTAACAAGAACTATACCATGAATATAACTCTATACATGTATTTATATTGTAATGAGAATGAGTAGTGTATTCCCCTTATGATTATGTAACTCGGTGAATTACCTTTATATATGTTAAGTGTTTAAGCTTGTAAATTGGATCTATGTTCTAACCCTTGACATTGTAGATTGTTGCACGTAATTCAATACTGTTTGAGATATTGGAGAATTGGGCCCATCATTGTCACTTGGTACCAAAGCAAGTTGAGAAAATTTAGGAGATAAGACTAAGTAAAGAGAAGGTTTAGAGAAGATGACAATAATGTTGTGAGTGAGAGAAAATTAGTATAAATGGCAAAACGAGGTAGAAGGATGGTGGAAAGATCTTTCAAGTTTGAGAGGATTAAAGACCCTTAAAGGATGAAATTCTCTAGTAACATGTTGAAAGACTATGCTACAATTTGGTGGGATTTTTTATAGCAAGAACAAATTTGAAAGGGTAAAAAGAAAATGTGATGCTGGAGCAAGATGGTTATGACACTCCAATATATTTTTTTGCCTATACATTACAACTAGGCAGTATTTAAGCAATTACAATATCTAAGGTAAAAGGCAAGAGTCTATAATAGTACACAAAGGAGTTTTACAAGATTTCAATTAGAACTGGACATGAAGAAGATGAGGACCATCATACTTCAAGGCATGTAGATGGTATGGAATTTGTTATTTAAGATGAATATAGCTTGTGTTACATGTATTTTATTGAAGAAACATGTTAAGGTAGAAGAAAAATTAGCATGGAAGGATAGTGGAAAGATCTTTTGCATATGAAGAAATGGTTGTCATGGTAGAGGCTATAATTCCACATAGTAAGTGGATTAAGATGTGCACAATAACAAGTTAGAGAAGATTTACTAAAATAGTGCATCAAAAGAGGGCAAGGTAGAGGTCATGGTAGTTCCAAAGGATGTGGAAGAAGCTTTGGTGATTACATGTGTGGGATATATTGCTACACTTATGGAAACGAATCGGACAAGTCAAATTAGTATCCATAATGAGAAGGCACATGTGCAGGTGAAGCAATAAATCAATTAGTGTAGGGAGATGCATCACATAACCATAAACTAGTAGTAGCAAGAGAAAAAGATGGAGAAACAATAGGAGGAAGTAGTGGCTCTAACAAGGTTTACCCCTAGTGAGTCTGCATATGTGATTTTGTAAGTTGAGTTTCCAAACTACATTTATTAGCCATCTATTTGGTGTTTGACCAAATTTGACGGCTTTTAGGTTTGTGATCTAGCTTATAGGTCCTAATTCAACCATCATAGAGCTCGTAAGAGCCAAATATTCACACTATCCATGATATAACTCTACAAAGAATGCAAGGGTTTTTTGTTTAAGCTCATAGAAGTGTCAACAATGATACTACTAATGAAGGTCCCTCACAAGTTTGTTATTAAAGCCTACAATGAGGTAATGAGATTTATGGTAATAAAATTTCGGTTAAAATCTCCATTAATAAATATGTTGTTATTTATGATGGCTTGAGGCATCAAACCCTATTAGGTTATATCATAGGTAGAGTCCGCCTTGAATCTATTATTAGGGTCTAGGCTAAAGAAGCTTAGGATCCATATGGTTGGATATGCATGGCCACTCGAAACCTAACAAAGTTTCTATTAGGTTATATCATAGGTAGAGTCCGCCTTGAATCTATTATTAGGGTCTAGGCTAAAGAAGCTTAGGATCCATATGGTTGGATATGCATGGCCACTCGAAACCTAACACAATTTTTTTTTTTTTTTTTCAAGGAGGAAAATCTTGTCCCATAGGTGGTCGTGCATGGTCTCTAGATGTGTCACAATACCTTTGTGGTTTTGTTTGATTGTATAAGAAATTTTTAACTAATGAGTTTTATGAATTCCATCATCTCATCTAGGTTGAATTCTCATGCCTCCCTTTAAAATACTAGAACTTTTCATAACCACATATAGGAATTCCTTGGGCGATTCAATCCAAATGAGCCCCATCGCTTTCTAAGCATTGGCCCTCAAAAGTGTGTCTGCATCTAGGTTACCCTATTCCAAGACTCAAGGGAGAGAATTTTCATCAAGGTTGACACTTAGTGGTGAGCTCCTAATGTGGATGCCTAATGAGGGCAGCTATACCAAGAGCCTACTTTAAATGTCAACCCAGGGAACGTGCAAACTTTAGAGATGCATGCACTATCTGTGCTCTTATAGGATAATCTCTTGTCACAGTTGGATGTCGGTATCGATGTTCTAAAGATTGTCTACTAAATATGAAAACTGATTATGCTATGGAATTAAATACTGGAAAGCAATAAATCTAATTAAAAGAATTAAAGTGCTGAAAGCAGTAAATATGTTCTAAGAAATAAAGCAGGGATTCTATTTTAAATAATTAAAATGTTGAAGTAATTAGATGCTGATCTGTTCTAAGAAATGAAGATACAAAAACAGTAAATCTATTTGAAATAATTAAAATGCTGAAATAACTAAATGCTGAGAATGAAAATATCATAACAGAGCTATTCTACTATTGGGGAAACAAAGTCTGTAACTACTATCTGCACACAAAATTGGAGTCTTGATCTAACTTGTTTTACCAATCTAGAATTGAAGTACAATCATTCTATGCTTACCCATCTATTACTAAGAAGTCAAAAGAAACTAATCACAATGAGAAACTGCAGTGAACTCCAGATCTAAACCATGACCTTGAAAGCAAAGCTATTACACATGTAATCGTTGATAAAAATATGCATTGAAAGAAAGAACCTACAGGACTACTAAAACTGTTTTGCTGTACTACAGAATGTATCATAAACTACTACAGAAATAATGAATCATTCAAACGCTCCCATATGTCATAGAACTGTTCATCAATGTAAAACACATACTTGGAAAAATACCTGCAAATAGGAATCTCCTGACCTACGTGTTGGAGGGGCCCTCCCCAACCTGTACTCAGGAGAGAATAAAAACTTAGAAACGCTGGCTGGAATTAATCATCAATCTTTCATTAAGATACAAAATCCATGTCAAAATAGAAGTCTATACTTCTCAATATCTCAATAGTACAAAAAACGTTAAAAATAATGTCTTTCCCAAAAATAACAGCAGGGGCCTCTTGCTACTCGAGAGGTCCATATTTATACGATTTAACGCTGATCCTAACTGATTGTCAAAATGCTGATTCTTCTTGAAAGTGGGAGTGCGTCCTCTATAAATCAGGAAACAGGGCGCCGAGCTTGGTGATCCTTTAGTCTTCTACACGTCCATCCTTTAATGACCCTGAACCTGCTCAATTACGCTTGGTTTCCATATAATTAGTTTATTTGATACGCATTCTAACATACGAGAATAATCATAAAAACAATTTCATTAAATAATTAAAGTAAAACACTTTTCCCACAATTGAGTGTGTTTCTTTACCATTGCTTGAGCTGGACTGTGGAAAAAGGGTTATCAAATACCTGAAAATTGGACCCATCATTCTCTCCCCTACTTGAAGGATTCACCCATCCTTGGGTGACTTATTCAATTCATCGATGACCTCCCTGATATCCCATGCTACCACCTTAGGTGTCCCTGCCTGCCTGAGATATCCAAAATTATGATCCTCCCTGGCCCATGCCTTCCTCTCCTTCTCTTCATTAATTTGTTCTTTGAGGACTGGGGAAAGAAAGAATGGGGGATTCAGTCTCATCCCAATCCACCTGAGTTGGTTTCTTGCCAGGGATTCTTTGTAGAGTGTGGTTTTGAAGAGAGCATCCTTAAGCCTGAGGGGAGAGTGGATTTCTCTTCGTTTTAGATCGTTTGCCAACCTGCTCCACCTTTCCCTGATGGACTCATTAACTTCCTTTTGTGTGCTACGGAGTGTAATGTCAAAATGACTCACCGCCTCCTATTGTTTTGCGAGGAGAATGGGTATCAGTTCCTCGTCCTGAGTGAGGATCATGTGGTTATAGATTATTCCCTCAAGGTGAGTTGGCTCTGGTTTGATCATTAATGGGGTTTGCCATTTGGATGCAACATAGAGATGATAGTCCCAGGCTCACTCAATTTCGTGGTTCATCCACGAACACAATGCCCTTAACTGGAAATCTCCCACATATGGGTTTGGCGAGTTGGGCGAGCCAGAAACTACGAAATTGTGCAAGAAGAACTCACTCAATTGGTCTTTTTCCAGCTCTATGGAGTTCAAAGATGCATCAATAAATTCTTTGGGAGTGCTTACCTCTATAGGGAGACCTTTCTTCAACCTCTGGAGCTGGAATTCGCCCCATTTCTCTTGTAAATAAGTTGCATATACCGCCGACGGTGGTCTGAGGTCACGCAGTCTCTCATATATGCCGATAGTAGTGGCAAAAACATCCTTAATTTTGATAATCTCCTGGTCCTTCCTTGCTAATTCGCTCTGTGCTTCGGCCAACTTTTCTTGCAACGCTAAATTCTTCTGCTCGACCAGCCGAAGCTCTTCTGCATGATGCATCTTTAGGATTTGTGTCTTCTCGGCTGAGAATGGGGGAGGTGTGGCTTGGCTTCCTGGTCGAATTCTTAATGTTGCCAACTCATTTCTGAGCCTTTCCAATTCTGCTTGTGCTTTAGCGAGCTGGGAAATGACCTCGGGGTATTCATTACGTTCTGGAGGGTTTTCCTGAAAGTTTCCTTGCTCCTGTAAGCTCTGCTCTTCTTCTTTATCCATTTATTCTTCTATATCCTGTTTTTCCTCTTCATTCCTTTCCTCTTCTTCATCCTCTTCTTCTTTTTCTTCTTCGTCCTCTTCTTCATTTGTAGTGGGATCCTTTTGATCTATAAAAGGATCAATGTCATCATCAAACACATTGGTAATCAGGGGGTTGGGTTCCCTTTCTTTCTCCTTGGAGACTCGGATTTTAGATATCTGTGTGAATCTCTTGTTGCGCCTCTTCGAACCCTGACTACTGGTAGGAATATCTGGTTCTGATTTGGGGGAGTCCTCTTTGGAGTGTTTTATTTTGACCAAGGTGTCGGCCACACTGTCCAAGTCAATTTTTCTTTTTGCCCTTGATACAGAGGTGGTCTTACTTTTCGATTCAGGTGGCAAGGGCGTAGTCCTCATTCTCTGAACGTCCTCAGCAGACACCACGATGAACTCCTCCCAGGAGAGCTCTGGAATCTGATCTTTTAGCTCCTCACCAACTATTATTTTGATCAACCCATGATGGACCAAAGCATCCTCTTTTCCCTTAGCCACCTTCCTGCTCATCTCTGCTAGGGGTTGGAGTAGGTAAAATGGAATGCTAATATTTTTGTTTGATGAAATGTGACTTCTGTGCCTGAGAAGCTCTAAAATACGAAAATGGAAAATGGGAACATAGCTTAATCTTCCAGTGCATGTAATATACCTCAGGACAATTGCAGCCATTCCATCCCATGGTGTTGGCATGGAGGGTCTTTTGACTCCATTTTTGTCTTCATCATAAACTTCTCCACGCTCAAAGAATGCTGCTTTTGCTGTGTGGTTTGCCTCCCGGTCGTTGCTGCTCCAATGTAAGCCCATCGGAAGACCAGTGTGTTTGGCTATCATGTCCTCATCCACTTTTATGCGTAACCCCTTCACCTGGGTGACGTACTGTTCATCCTTAATATGCTTGAAGTTTCTTGCTAACTCCTGGGCTACCCCTGTATGGTATCCTCTCAGTCCAAGGATAAATGGCATCCAACCTGAGTTGCGAATGATCTACAGGACTCTCGGGATTTGATAAATGGCACTGTGATCTTCCGGTTCACTCTTTTTAAAACCCTTTGTCATTTTTTGAATCTTCTTTATAACCAGACAAACCAGGGCTTTTGGAATGAAGTTTTATACTTTTAACTTGGTCAGGCTCTTCCTACAGGCTCAAGGAATACAATGGTGGCTATTTCTTGGGAATTTTCGGTGGTTACTTATATGTAAAATCGTGGAATATTTTGCACCGTAATTTACTGCCTTTCTGCACCTATTCTTTCCATCATACCTGTACTTGCCACTTTTAATCCCCTATTTTTCATGATCGATCTCTGCCTTCTCATGATCGACCTCTGTACTTCATGTGGTGAAGGTTGCGATCATGATTTGCTGAGGGTGACGGGGCTTTGGTAGCAATCATGAGTTATGATGGTCATTCCACCATGCTGCCGATTTGAAATGGAAGCTGTCCTCAGCTGACTAGAAACGAATGTATTGTGGGAAAGTGCTTTACCTTAAAAATCAAATAAAATCATTTTAGAGATTACCTTGGTATGTATGCGTACCTGCATTGATGATCTGGTGCATTTTTCATGCGTAGTGGATTCTGTAGTATATCTTGGCGGTGTCTATAGTTGATTTCTGCATGTCAGTAGTTACATGCGTAGGATGTTTTTCCGCTTTGCGCGTTTGAATTTGTTGAATATGTGCTTTTGAAAATTGTGCCTGTTGTTGATACGACTCAGGCGATCGTGTTTTATATTTGGATGATTGCATGGTTGGATGTGATTGGCTCCCTTGAATATCTTGCAGGCTCGCTTGAATATGTTTGAAAAAGGTTGGCATGGTGTGTCTTGAAGAAATCTGTAGTAGATGAAGACTGATTTTTGCATGTAGATGTGGCTGGCTCGCTTGAATTGATTTCAGGCTCACTTGAATAAATGGCAGCCTCGCTTGATACATTTTGCAGGCTCGCTTGAATAGATGGCAGCCTCGCTTGAATAGGTTGATGCCTTGTAAACTTCCTGTTACCCCTTTTTTTGTTTTTTCTCTTTTTTTTTGATGAAATGTGTTGAAGTTTATTGATTTGCAGCATGCTTTACCAGCATCAATTGTTGCTGGTAGAGTACTTGTGTAAATTCTTCTTTGGACTTTGGTTGTTTGTAGAGTTTTAGGCGACGCCCATTCACTATCATGGGGAACTCATCATCATCAATTGTAATAATTCTCATAGCCCCATTGTCATAAATTTTCTGTATACTGTAAGGTCCAAGCCATCTAGTGGTTAGCTTTCCTTTGAATGTGTGAAATATGGAGTCGTAGAGTAGTGCCCAATCATCCTCTTTGAATTTCTTATCCTTCAAATGTTGGTCATGCCATTTCTTTCTTTGCTGTTGGATGATTTCAGTATGTGTAAGTGCTTGTTGGCAGTGTTCATCCAGTTGATTTAGCTATAGCATGCGTTCTTTTTGAATGTCTGATAGGTTCATATTTAGATAGGCTGCAATTCTTAATGTTTTTACTTCAAATTCGATTGGTAGCATGACCTTTTTCCCATAGACCAGTTCATAAGGTGTGAATCCTGTTGTTGTTTTCCATGTAGTATTGTAAGCCCAGACTGCTTCACTAAGTCTGTCATCCCAATCTCTTTTGTGAAGTTGGACAATTTTTGTCAAGATTCTCTCTAATTCCCTGTTTGTTACCTTAGCTTGACCATTTCCTTGAGGGTGGTAGGAGGATGACTGTCTATGCTTTACATTGCTTCTTTTCATCAAGTCTTCAATTAAATTTGATGTGAATTGTGGTCCTTGATCCGAAACTACTTCTCTTGGCACCCCAAATCTGTGAAAGATCTGCTCAGTAAAGAATTTGGCCACACTGGTTTCATTTGCAGCATCCAGTGCTGCTACCTCTGTCCATTTTGTAAGGTAATTAGTGCATACAAGGAAGTAGCTCTTCTGATTGGACCATGGGTTGAATGGGCCAACAAAATCGAATCCCCACTTATCGAATGCCTCTAAAGCGATTTGTGGATGTAGTGGCATTTCTTGTTTTTGTGTTGGCTTTCCCATTCTTTGGAAATCGTCACAATGGGACACATACTCATAAGCATCTCTGTGGAGTGTTGGCCAATAATACCCTATTTGCAAGATCTTGTAGGCTATCCTTTTTGCAGCGTAGTGTCCTCCACAGGGTTCATTGTGGGTGGCATGCATTATGTCATGTACCTCATCTTCCCTAATGCACCTTCTAAGTACTTGATCTGGTCCCTGTTTAAAAAGCATGCCCTCTATCCATGTATATGTAGCACTTTGTCTTATTACTTTTGTCATTTCTTTATAACTGTAATGTTTTGGAAACTTCCCGGATACCAAATAGTTTGCTATGTCAGCAAACCATGGACTTTTTATTGATATGGCAAAAAGGTGCTCATCAAGGAAGTTATCTTGGACCAATTCATTATCTGTCCCATGTGTTACTCTTGACAAAAAGTCTGCTACGACATTATGCTTGCCTGGTTTATCTATTATAGTGATGTCGAATTCCTGTAGAAGTAGCATCCATTGAATAATTCTTACACTGGTATTAGGCTTGTTCATAAGATATCTGATCGCTGAGTGGTCAGTATGGATAAAACTTTGGTATCCTATAATGTAATGCCTAAATTTATTGATTGCATGTATGACTGCTAAAAATTCCTTCTATGTGACTGTGTAGTTGATTTCTGCCGTAGCCAAATTTTTGCTTATATAGTATATGGCATAGGGTTTATTGTCTTGTTCTTGCCCAAGCACAGATCCGATTGCTTTATCTGATGCATCGGTGCGAATGTGAAATGGAATTTCCCAGTTTGGTCCTTGAAGTATTGGTGCTGTGATGGTTTTCTGTTTAAGACTTTCAAAGGATGACATGCAGTTGCTTGTCCATATGAACTCATTGTGTTTTGTGAGAAGTGCAAACATGGGGGCAGCAATTCTGCTATAATTCTCAATAAACCTTCTGTAGTACCCTGTCTGTCTAAGGAAGCTTCTCACATCTCTTTGTTTGACAGGTGGGGGCAGTGTCTTGATTACTGATACTTTGGCTTGATCCACCTCTATACCTCTCTGTGATATATGATGTCCTAGAAAAATTCCTTCTTCCATTAACATCCTGCATTTGTCATTGCTTAGGCACAAGCTCATCTCAATACATTTTTTTAATATTAAGTCAAGATTTTTCAATGCCTACTCAAAGCTCTGTCCATAAGGTGTGAAATCATCCATGAATACTTCTATTTTGTTATTCAGAAAATCGGAGAAAATACTCAGTATGGCTCTTTGAAATGTTGTTGGGGTGTTACATAGACCAAAGGGTAGGACCCTATAGGCGTAAGTTCCCCATGGGCATGTGAAGGTCGTCTTATCTTGATCAGCTGGGTGTATTAAAATTTGGTTGTAACCACTGAAACCGTCTAGGAATGAAAAGTACTTGTTTCCAGACAATGTATCCAGTACTTGGTCTATAAATGGAAGTGGAAAATGATCTTTCTTTGTTGCTTTATTTAGCGCCCTGTAGTCCACACAAATTCTCCATTTGTCTCCTTTTTTGGGCACTATGACTAGTGGTGAGACCCACTCACTATCAGATATTGGATAGATGAACCCTGTGTCTAATAACTTTTGTAATTCCACTTTGACTATGTCTTTAAGTGCAGGGTTCAGCCTTCTTTGTGGTTGCCTGATGGGAGTAGAACCTTCTTTGATGTAAATGTAGTGTTTGTAGATGTCAGGATGTATTCCTTTCATATCTACATATGTCCATGCAAATGCTTTACTTTGTTGTGTTAGTATCTTCATCAATTTCTCTTCTTGCTCCGGTTCTAAATTGGAATTTATGTTGATTGTTTTGCCAGGGTTAATTTCCACGACTTTTACCTTCTGAATCTGTTCTGGCAGCACTTCTATCCATAAGTCATCCATGTTTTGTTTTGAACTTTCACCTGTTTCTGTAGAAAAAAATTCTTGAATAACATGATTGTTAGGAGATATATTTTGTATAAATCTATCTATATGGCCATCTTCATCTACTGCCTTTAAAGATATTGCAGCATCAATTGTTAGGATAGGTCGGAGGTTGTGATTTGGTGTGTTCTGGTAATCATCAGTCCAATTTTGATATTCTAACTCTGAGGATTTCATTGCTGGTGGGTAGATTGTGATTTTCTTCCTGGTATGTCCACTGGTGATTGTCATATTTCTTGATAGACAACCTATGTAAGCATCCGTAGTTGCTAACCAAGGTCTACCCAGGATAATTGGATAGCCACTAAGTTTTCTTTTGATTTCGATTATTATAAAATCAGCTGGGTATTCCCAAGACTCGATATTGATCATGTCTTCTAGAATTCCTCCGGGCTTCATAGTGGACGTGTCTGCTAGTTGGAGTACTGTTGTGGTTGGTCTTACCATTGATTGGAGTCCTAGGTATAACATGGTTTCTTTATTCATGACATTAATCGCAGCTCCTAAATCGATTAAGCTTTTATTTATTTGCTTGTTATTTATGGTGACGCTTACTACAGGACTACTAGGATCAAGATATTTGGGATTTATTATGACACCTAGCATCAAATCGACCAATTGTCCCACTACATTAATAGTTGGTGGGTCACGCTTCCTCCTTCCTGGCTTCTTTAGGCAATTTTCTCTAATGAATTTGTTGCAGATGGGCACATCCCTTATGGCTTGTAAGATTGGGATTTGGATGTTTAAGTGTTTGAATTCGTTTAAGATTATATTCTCTTCCTCTTCTTTTGTATTCCGGACAAGTTTTTCTGGAAATGGAGGGTTTCTAGTTCATGTGAGTGGTATAATTTCTTCCTCAGGAGGTCCTGGTTCATCAGGATGCTGAACATAGGGTTCTGATGTGTGGTCTTGAGCTGCAGGTACAGTTTGTTGGATGTTGTGTGGGGATGTATTCTACAACGTTTTTCCAGATCGTAGGTTTATTTCATTTATTTCTATGGTGTCTACAACATAAGTTGGGAATTGTGTGATATCAGTGTTATAAGCCTGCTGCTGTTGTGGGGGTCTGTTATTATTAGGATTTGGAATTGGTTGGGCTGGAATAGGTGGAGGTCTGGGGGGTGGTTGAGGTTGTGGGGGTGGCATAATGAGTGGATGTTGTAATGGCACCCTCCAATTTGATGGATGGGGGTACTGGTTTGCATAATTTGTGGTGGATGGAAATGGTGGGGGGTACTGAGGATAAGACGGTGGATAATATGGCTGTTGGTAGGATGGTTGATATGCTTGCTAGTTTTATTGCCATTGGTTTTGATTTGGCTGTGCTTGCCATGGAGTCGGTGCAGAGTTCCAATTTGGCTATCCTTGATTATAGTAAGTTTGATTGCTCTGCTGATATGGCCTAACAAAATTATTCCTCCTTTGATTTATAAAACAGAGCTGTTCTACAGTTCCTTCAGCTGCTGGGTCTTGAATAGTTGCCTTACATGAGGGTAAGAGGGGACATTTATTAGTGGAATGGTCATAGGTGCAGAGACCACATACTTCTATTGTGTTCAAGGTGCACTGCCCCTTCTCATGCTTCTTCCTACAACGAGGACAAAATACTGCCAAGGCTTGGTTAATTTCATCATGTTTCTTTTTGATTTGAAGAGCATCAAGTTGCATGGCTAGGGATTGCAGTATGTCAGTTTTCATGTCATCCAACAGGTTTCCTAAATCAGATTTTGTAAGTGTTGGTGTTGAGGATGATGATCCACTGGTGGTTGTATGTGTATCCCTCGTCCCATTCTTAGTTTTCCTAGATCTTGAGTAGTTTTTGAAGATTTGCAGGATCTGGTCAAAAGATTTTTGGAATATGTCTCCATCTCCAAGGAGATTTAAGACTTCAAAATTCTCCTCTTTTACACCTCTGAGAAGGACAAGTTTTAGTGATTCAGGATCCAATGTGCAATGGCTGGCTCGTTTGTAGCTGAGTTGAAATCTTTGGGCATAATCTTCTAATGACTCTCTATATCCTTGTTGCATCCTAAAGATTTCATCCCTAGTATCTTTGGCCTTGCAGTAGTCCCTATATTTTTCTAAGAATGACTGTTTCATTTGATCCTAGCTAAAGATACTATTTCCTTCAAGGCTCATGAACCAACGAAGTGATAGGTCTTTCAGTGTGGAAGGAAAAAGCCTAAGCTTTTGTGCATCAGTAGTGTAATCAAATGATCTGCAAACTACCTCAAATTCAAACAAGAATGTGTTAGGATCTTCTGAAGTCAACCCATGAGAGTTTGGCAGATTATTAGGATTGATGTTCTTCATTCTGGCATCTCCGAGAGGTATGCTAATGGGAAAAGTGAAAAGCTCCCTAGGTTCTTCCTCTTCATTTGCCATTGAGGTGTTTGAACTGGAACTGGTAGTGAAGTTGCTTCTGTTTGGATCGTGTGTGGAGTCAATCTCGTTTTCAGAGTGTAGAAATTCAAACTGAGAATGGTTAGAACTGTTATTACCATTGTTTCTCATGGAATGCTTGGGTAGAAAGCGGCCAAACCTATCCCTTTGCCGACGAGGCATTCATTGGTAGAAGATATTTATGTTTTTGTTTTATGTAATTTTTGTTTTCTTTTTATGGTTTTTAGGTGATGTCTCCTAAAAGATTTAGCACCTCCCCAGCAACGGCGCCAAAAAGTGGTGAGCTCCTAATGTGGATGCCTAATGAGGGCAGCTATACCAAGAGCCTACTTTAATTGTCAACCCGGGGAACGTACAAACTTTAGAGATGCATGCACTATCTGTGCTCTTATAGGATAATCTCTTGTCATAGTTGGATGTCGGTATCGATGTTCTAAAGATTGTCTACTAAATATGAAAACTGATTATGCTATGGAATTAAATACTGGAAAGCAATAAATCTAATTAAAAGAATTAAAGTGCTGAAAGCAGTAAATATGTTCTAAGAAATAAAGCAGGGAATCTATTTTAAATAATTAAAATGTTGAAGTAATTAGATGCTGATATGTTCTAAGAAATGAAGATACAAAAACAATAAATCTATTTGAAATAATTAAAATGCTGAAATAACTAAATGCTGAGAATGAAAATATCATAACAGAGCTATTCTACTATTGGGGAAACAAAGTCTGTAACTACTATCTGCGCACAAAATTGGAGTCTTGATCTAACTTGTTTTACCAATCTAGAATTGAAGTACGATCATTCTATGCTTACCCATCTATTACTAAGAAGTCAAAAGAAACTAATCACGATGAGAAACTACAGTGAACTCCAGATCTAAACCATGACCTTGAAAGCAAAGCTATTACACATGTAATCGTTGATAAAAATATGCGTTGAAAGAAAGAACCTACAGGACTACTGAAACTGTTCTGCTGTACTACATAATGTATCATAAACTACTATAGAAATAATGAATCATTCAAACGCTCCCATATGTCATAGAACTGTTCATCAATGTAAAACACATACTTGGAAAAATACCTGCAAATAGGAATCTCCTGACCTACGTGTTGGAGGGCCCCTCCCCAACCCGTACTCAGGAGAGAATAAAAACTTAGAAATGCTGGCTGGAATTAATCATCAATATTTCATTAAGATATAAAATCCATGTCAAAATAGAAGTCTGTACTTCTCAGTATCTCAATAGTGCAGAAAATGTTAAAAATAATGTCTTTCCCAAAAATAACAGCAGGGGCCTCTCGCTACCCGAGAGGTCCATATTTATACGATTTAACGTTGATCCTAACTGATTGTCAAAATGTCGATTCTTCTTGAAAGTGGGAGTGCGTCCTCTATAAATCAGGAAACAGGGCACCAAGCTTGGTGATCCTTTAGTCTTCTACACGTCCATCCTTCAATGACTCTGAACCTGCTCAATTACGCATGGTTTCCATATAATCAGTTTATTTGATACGCATTCTAACATACAAGAATAATCATAAAAACAATTTCATTAAATAATTAAAGTAAAACACTTTTCCCACAATTGAGTGCGTTTCTTTACCATTGCTTGAGCTGGACTGTGGAAAAAGGGTTATCAAATACCTCAAAATTGGACCCATCACTTAGGGTCTTTGTTAGATGATTAAGTATATCAATATTATGAATAGCCACTTTCATTTCCAAAGCCTGGAACATAGAATTAGGGATTGCCCTATGTTTTTTTTTTCCTAACAGAAATGGATGCATTTTGTATTATATAAAAATTAGGTTGTGGCCTGAACATACAACTTGGTTATAAATAAAACTACAATCCAAGAGGATTGATCATCAATGAGAACTTCAAAAGACAAATTCTAGCTTCCTAGCAGTCAACTACTAGCACCATGTTCTTTAATTCTATCTTGCAAAGGTATAACCTACAATATTGTCTGACTAAAAAAACACATTTAAAATGCATTACATAATATTATTGAGAGGTGGGCACATTGATTATCCTGTTGACCCTCCTCCACTATGAGGTCTTCACCAACAATCAGAATCAAATAAGTTGACCAATCTATCACGGCCTCTGACTTTCCTGTTAGATGAGAGACCTAGGAATTTTTCAAGTTCCAAGAACATAACCTTGTCATGCTAGACTCAAAATTGCTTAGTTTTCCCATCCCTTTTTTCGTTTAGACATTCCACCTCAAAATATTAGGGCCTGCACCATTGACTCTTGCACAATGACATGCATGCCATCCAATCTTCTCACAACCAATTCTCTAACAAAAAATTTCGACAACCAAACTGCCAATACACCTCAAAGATAGATACATCTAGAGTCTATCAAAATATATTGAAATCATGAGCACAACTATATTGAAATCATGATGAGCAACTGAAGTCGCTCTCTTTGTTCAGTAACACCAAACAATAACTTAAAACCCCATACCAGAACTCGAGGCGACATGAAGACACTTCCCCAATATACACAATCTCTTAACTGACATGGTTTTTTTTTCTTAAATTTCTCCCCATTTCAAGGCTATCTATATGAAATTGCATGCCTCTCCCCTACCTCAAGGAACATCGACACCATTCTAGCACAAAACAAAGTTTTAAATGCATTAAAAATTATACAATTATGACAACAACTTGACTTCAAAGTTAGGGGATAGGGATTATCCTATCTTATCCAAGGTCAACTACTCCAATACCCCTTTGGATGCTCCCTATCTTCTCAAACTCAAAAGGCTTCAAGATCTATTAAATATGGAGAGTGGTTTCAAGTGTAAAGAAAGACAATATTTGTTATGCACCAAATTCCCAAAATGACATAGAAATAGAAAGAAAGAGTAACCCACTTCCTCGAGAATGAAACAAATAGATGAATAAGAAGCCTCTCTGAGGGGGAAACCTCCTTATACAATGTATCAAATGCACAAGATAAGATGACACGATTCTAAAACTAGGTCTCCTTGGTTTTTATATAGGAGGCAACGGGTGCAATTACAATTAAGGTCCTAGTTGACCATACAATTACAATTAAGGTCCTAGTTGACCATACAATTACAATTAAGGTCCTAGTTGACCATACAATTACAATTAATGTCCTAGCCAACGAATAAAGACAATACTAATATAATAATAAAAATACAAGTTCACAATATATAGGGATTAACAATATGGTAAATGAGGCTTCTAAGAATTTAGCTAAGAGCACAATAACCTTTTGGTTGGATTCCTTTAAGTCCGTTGGCAAAACTATGGGAAAGGAACTTGTGGGTTCCTCTTAGGATGCTTCCTCTTGTGGGCATGATAGTCATAGGTCTTTGTCTCCTCCTCCAAGGTTGGATAGGTATTCCATTTTCATATTTGAAGATGACCAGAGAATACCTAAGAAAACTATCCTTGATGGGTGGGTGATGCATGCGATGTTTGAAAAAAATAATCTTATGACACTGAGTTCACACTAGGAATTAAGTGTTAAGGATGGATAAGATATGGATGTTTTTATAGGTGCTTCTTAATGAAAGTCGTACCATGGAATGCGACCATTCTTATAGATCTAATTAGGTAGAGGAAAACATGGTTCATAGAGTTTTATTATTGGTTTTAGATTTGGACATCATGTGTTTGCATGAAGTCAAAGGTGATTGGTTTTATGTTGATAATGACATTGCATTACATTTGGTATGGTGTTTTTGTGTTTCATACCCTGCATGAGGATGGGTGAGTCTATAAGAGGAAATTTAAGAAAAAAACATTAACATAGAAGGCTTTAGCTACTTTCCATGTCACATTACAAGAACGAATAATTTTTTTATAAATTTCAAACAAGATGAATGTTGAATTTTTTGGAGGGAAATATAGAAACACTTTTTACAAGTATTTTCACTACAAGGAAAACATCAACTAGTGGAGGTTTTAGCGAGAGCACATCTCCTTGATTTCTTTTTAGCAAATCTTTCTAGTGGAGGTGAGTGGGTGCAAGTTTCTTTGATTCTTTATTATTATTATTGTGCCTAACCATTTTGGCACACCAATTTTCTTTAATATCACATGCATATGTGCATTTATATGTGTAAACACACCACACATAACAATTTAAAAACATTACATCTTGTAGTCAAATTTTATAAAATACGAACATTGAAAAAAATGCCACACTATCCATATAAAATATATAAATGCACCAGTGATTATAAATAAGTACAATATAGTGGTGTGTCATGTTACAAGGTGCACTAGTTTTAGTTTCAAATAAAAAACCCAAATTTTGTAAAAACAATTTAAAAAAATGGGTGGTGGTGTTGATCTAACCTATAGACACGATGATGTGTACAATACCATGTGCATTGCACTAAGGATAACACTTAAACAAAACAACTTGTTGACACATTAAATAGATTTAAACCCATTGATATGGATTGTTGTAGTGCCCACTACAATAGGTTTTGAAAAAAATGACTAAAAATGTGCACAAAATATACCACTACACCAGTGCATAACCCTAACACATGCACTAAGGTAGGTTAATTTTTTTTATAAAAAATATGAGTGGCGCACCTTATACATACCACTGCATTGATGCATCAAGATACAAGGTGCATCTTGGGAGGGTAAATTTAAAATTTAGTAAAAAAAATCATTTTAACTTTCATTTAGTGCTTCACACACATACACGCACTAATGCTCCCTATTCCTTGAAAGTAAAAGATGAGAATCTGATATACTTGTATCACTAGCATATCCCTAAATAGAATGATAACCCCAAGAATAGAGAAAGGGGGAGGGTGTGAAGGAATTGAAACTAGGACCAGGCAAGAACTTAATCAACTAGCCAACTATCAAGTTCATTGGAATGAGTGCTTTGTTGTTTAGTGCTATTGAAATTTTACATTTCTCCATTCCTCCTCTTCTAGAGCCGATTGTGTTCATTTAAAAAATTCCAAAATGTACCAAATCAACACTTTTTATTTACATGATAGCCATGCCACCTTAGGGAAGTAAAGACTGGGTAAATTGATTGTTATCCCTTAATTTAGATTTTCACCAGTTTAAGTTTTAAAATTAGGCTTTCAATTTCCATTTAAAAAAAATGTCTTTGGTGCAACCCTAGGTTTTATCGTACAGTGAAACTTGGTGCCTATACAAGCCACATGAGTGAGCAATTTTCATAGACATTCCAAGTACACCAGGAATATGCATTCTTTGATGCAATAATGAATGTATGGGAGCACCACGGGCAATGCTCCATGAAAGATAATGTACACCACACATATTTGATAACTATAATGACTGGTGGAAGTGTACATCAAAGAATAAGTGCACCACCATGGTATTATGCTATTAGGTTAGCACACCATGTTGGTGCTACTATATCCAAGTGGCACATTGGTGTCCCATTTGTTTTCTTTTTGTAAGGCATACAATACATTGTCATGTAAAAGTAGAATTTACTTTGGTGCTACCTTGGATGACTAAGTGCAACATCAACGCGGATTTTTTATTTCCTATTGCTGCATCTAATAGTGTAAAATATATGTAACATTGTTAGGTGTTCCCAGTAGGAGCAGTGGCACCATTGGTTAGTGCCATGTATTAATACACCTACATCAATATTTAGACCAAATGATGGACCAATAATATTTTTAGAACTTATTAGACTTGTCAACACATTAATTAATAAGTACATCATTCACATTGCATTACTTCATTTGTAGCACATGACAATGTTTAGTCTAGTGAAAAAATTATAGTGCACCGAGGACAGTGCAAGGAGTTAAAATGGATGCACCATTATTTAGACCTTGTAGTGGATTGATAATATTTTTATAATTTATTGAACTAGTTGCTGTGTTAATTTGTAGCACATGACAATGTTCAGTCTAGTGACAAAATTATAGTGCATTGAGGACAGTGCAAGGAGTTAAAATGGATGTACCATTATTTAGACCTTGTAGTGGATTGATAATATTTTTATAATTTATCAAACTAGTTGGTGTGTTAATTAACCAGCATTGATCCATCTTAAACCCAGATCTAGCAAGCACCAAGAGGGATCCCATTTCTTGAGGTGTAAATATTTTTTATCTTAATTCTTTTACACATTAACAAAAAATGTACACACCAAGATATTTGAGGTGCTTGCTATATCTAGTTTAAGATGAAATCATTATATATATATATATATTTTTGTTTAAGACAACATCTTTTGCATTTTTATTTCTTTATTTATGGGAACGTCATGTTACATAATGTTACACAATGTTACACATTACAACATCTCACCCATACTGGGTTGTATAGCACCTCGCTACTCTTGGTGCAATGAATAAATGCCCCATTAATGGTGCATTATTTAATTTGGAGCGTATTGTAATGTTCGATGCATTAAAAAATTGCGATGCACCAAGGTGATTAATTATGTAAAATGGGGGCACTAGTTGGTTTTACACATGTTTTATGCTAAACAAATTTACATTCAATATTGAATGAATATTACAAATGGTAATTTAGTATAGATTGTTTATATATACACACACCCATACTCTGTGTGTGTGTGTGTGTGTGTGTGTGTGTGTGTATATATATACAGAGAGAGAGAGAGAGAGAGAGAGAGAGAGAGAGAGAGAGAGAGAGAGTATATATATACTCTCTCTCTCTCTCTGTATATCTATCTATCTATCTATCTATATATATACAGAGAGAGAGAGAGAGAGAGAGAGAGAGAGAGAGAGTATTGCATGATTTCATATTGCTTGGAAGTATTGCATAGATCCCCATAGTCTTCAGATCTTACATGGTCACTTTAGGTCAAACTAGCTCCAGTTTGAAGCCAACCATCAATGTACATAATTGATATGTGACTTACTAATGAGATCAATGATATGTTATTTGTTGCATGTTAGGTCTCTGCTCTCAAGGCAACTCTCACATGCAACAAAGAACATATCATTGATCTCTTTAGTAAGTCACAGATCAATCATGTACATTGATGGTTGGCTTCAAAATGGAGCTAGTTTGACCTCGAGTGACCATGTAAGATCTTAAGACTATGGAGTTATATGCAATACTTCCAAGCAATATGACATCATTGATGTGTCATATTGTTATTATTCCCATCCCAGTCCTAAGGCTGAGGATTCAGGAGAAACGAACTACAAGACATGCACATTTGTTCTATTCAACTTCAAATGACGAGACATCTAAGGACACTCCTCCAACACCACCTCTGTCTCCTCCTCAACCTAATCCTCCAATTATTTCACTAGTTTCTTCTACCTATATACCCACCAATCTACCCGTTGCTCCACTTACTACATCAACTATTGATACTATATATTGATAATATGCTATTGGCTCATTTAGATCTTAGATATCTATTTCATCATGTTGTTGCATTCTTATGTAGCAGAGGTACTGATGCCTCTAGTTATAGTGGTAGACCTAACATTAATTGACATGTAAATTAATTGTTGCAATGTATATTTTGCTTGAGATGTATAGTTCACACACACACATTGATTTTGATAGTGTTGTTTATGTATATTACACTTTTTCATATCATGTTGATGTCAATTTATTTGATTTATAAAATGTATTATGCATATAATTTTTTTAATAACTTAAAAGAATAGAAATTATATTAAAGGGGAGCTGTGGCTGTAGTTTATAAAATTTTAATAAATCCATAGTACAAGTCTACCTCCGAAGATTCAAAATATGTGAGGTTATAAGACAATTGCCTTGCTTATATATTTTTCTTCAAAAAATAGCAATCCTAGGGCTATAAATTCTAATAAATTGTCTTGGGATATATCTTGTTGTACCAAAATTAAAAAAAAAACAGGATATTTGAAATTCTATCTGTGTTGGACATTCTACAATTTCTCTTTAGCTTTTATGAACTTCTTAGCTTGATCGACTGTGCCTTTTTCCATTACCTCTTCTCTAAGAGAGCCCACTTAGGTCTTAGGACTTATGGCTATGTCTAGGATTAACTGGGAAAACATGTTGCGATTAGAGATCAATCTCTATATCTATTATTATATTTGCATTATCTTTATTGGTCAATTAGGACCTTCATTGTAATTGTAGGTTTGTCGAGAATTGTAATTATACGCTTTGTCTCCTATATATATATACCAAGGAGATCTAGATTTAAGATAATCACATCTTGTCTTGTTTTTTTTCTACATTATATAAGGAGGTTTCCCCTAAAGAGGCTTCTTATTCACCTATTGTCATCATTCTTAAGGAAATAGTTTACTCTCTCTTTCTTATTATATTATCTTTTGGGAATTTGTTGCATAACATTTGGCATCAGAGCTTGGACGCTTCCAAAACGAGTCATCTTGTCATTTTATCTATAATTGTTTTCCTGCGACGTTTCAAATAATGAAACTTGGATGGGCCTTAGAGAACATATTGAAATATCCGTGGTACAATTTTTAGGTCCCGAGTCATTACGGACTCGAAGTTATACCCTGTGGAAGTTAGGGTTGTTGACTAGTTCAAAAATAGTTTGAAACACGTGTTATAGGTAAAACTATTATATATGGAGCTTACAAGATCCAAATTGAGTGAGACCAATTGAATCATAAGGAAGAAAAATCATAACTTTTATGGTAACAATTTTAGGATCATATCTACAAAATTAGACATGTGGTAGTCTATACAATTTCACTCTCCTGAAAGGCACAAAAATAACAAGTTGTGGGGAAATCACCATAGCTCTTTCTTGGAACATCAGAATTGGGTGAGAGCTCTGAAATTGAAAAGAATACTTATCAAGCTACTATAAGTTGAAATTTTACACACAGAGGGTCCAAAATTGCAGATTTACCTTAGTTGGAAGGTCAACCATCAAGGCAGTTTCCAAACTAGGGTTTCTAAAGGTATGTTAAATTGAAACTTGCATAAATTTTGATTGAATATCTATTTTGGCTGATTCAAAAGGTGTGACAAAGAGTAAATAGAGAATAATTATAGTAAATATCATTGGTATCATATGGAAAAAGGTGTAGC
The DNA here is from genome assembly GCA_027924585.1 of Larix kaempferi. Taxonomy (NCBI): domain Eukaryota; kingdom Viridiplantae; phylum Streptophyta; class Pinopsida; order Pinales; family Pinaceae; genus Larix; species Larix kaempferi. Next base: position 2,155,804 of record BSBM01000809.1, on the reverse strand, counting down.
AAAAAATTATACAACCATCAAACCTCTCAAAGGCTCATCCATAACTCAAGAAGAACATAAGGATTTGAACTTTCTCAAGAAGAACATGAGGATTTGAACATGAGACCAATAGAGTGGATGGACTTGAAAGTATAATGCTAAAAAGGTGGACATCATGAATATGGTAAAGATGGATGAATTCCAAAAATTCAAAGGGGATATGAATGAGGGATTTAAAACATTCAAGAGGGATATGCAAGATGGATTCAAAGAATTCAAAGTGGATGTGAAAAAGAGCATTAAAAACATGGGGCAAGAACTTGTGAAGGATATAATTGTCCATGTTAACTAAAAATCGACACCTCTAGAAGATGATAAGGAGAACAAGAGGGACTTGTTTCAGTCATATCTTGAGAAAATTGAGAAATAGTTGGAGAAAAATAGGTCTGAGTCCTTGACATTTGAATATTCATCACATCATAATGAGTTCAATGCAAGACCAAGGTGTTGGAATATTCACAGCATCATTTTTATATTTTGCATGCCTGCATGCTGCATGCATCCAGTCATCATGTTGGTGGTCCTCCCAACACCTAGAGATTATTTTCAGCTCTCCAGAGCCTGTCTTCAGCCACCAGTTGGCCTCCTACCTACCTGATGCGCCCTATTTGACTCTTCTGCATGACAAGTGCGCCTTTGCTCACCTACCACTAGTTATCTTTCAGTTAGAGTGCCTTATCTCACCTACCAAGAGTTGACAGTCAGCTGGTGCATTGATTACGTAGTTCTTCCACTGATTGCTCATGCTAACTGCCTATAGCTCCCATTTAGCTAGTTTTGGAGTGCCACTTGACCTTCTCATAGCCTCATGCGCCCTCCTTGGAGTCTCCATCCCCTGATTTATGCCTATATGGTTCTATTAGACTCAGTTATACTCACTTGACTGACTATTACCATTTATGACTGATACTACTGACTGGATGATGTCTCCATTGTACTCCAAGCTAGACTTTGAGCATGATTCGAATGACCTCCTTTTTTAATTCGAATTCTGTACACAATTATTTCATCATTGTATTCATTATTCATAGTTCCAGCTCACAACAGATGTATGATACTGCTATTCTCCATTTTCTGTGTTCATGAGTGATTAGTGAGTGGCATCTTCTCTTCTTCTCTGCACTTCTTGAGAGATTGTTTTGTGAGGCTTGTTACAATTGTTAGATCCTTCTACGGATTATCACATGGTATCAGAGTAGTCAACAACTATTCGAATTGCAGCAGTTGCAGTAGCAACAATTGCAACATTTCTTTGAGCATCTATCTTTCCCTAAGCATCAGAAGCCTCTGAGTTTCCACAGCAAACCCTGGTGCTATTACCTTGAATTCATTGGAGAAATCTATTGAGTTCTATCCAGGTGCGAAGGACTTAGTCATATGTTCTCGAGTGTCTTAAGGTAGTGTTCATTCGAAGTGTAGCAAATCTCCATCAACAAAACTCTTCTTGTTTTGCAGGTTTATTCACCCATTCGAATTCTTCTTCAATTCGACCTTCATTGTTTAGATGGATCTAAAACTCACCTCTTCCAACTATGTTGAATGGAAAGCTAAGATGGCTCTCTTCATGAGTTCCAAGAGCTTCACCATGATACTAAATGGAACTATGGTCAAACCACTCAGTGCAGTAGAGAAATCCAAATACTTGGATAGGCTTGATGAAGCAATAGGCTTACTTCTTCTCTCAATTTTTGAAGATCTTCACTTCCATGTCATTGATCTAACATCTCCAAAAGAGGTTTGGGACAAGCTCGAATCCCTCTTTGGATAGAAAGATGATCTGAAAGGTCATAAATTGGAGAATGAACTCATCTCTTTGAGTCTTGAAAGCTTCGAATCCATCAATGCATTCTTAAACAAGTTCAAAAGCTTGATTTCTCAATTGAAAATATATGAGATAGTGAAAGAAGACAAGCAACTTATTCTTTCCATTCTCTCTAAATTGGGGCCAAACTTCTCAGTTTTTGTCTCCACATTTCAGTCAACTAAGATGTCCATTCCAAAATGGAAGTTTCCCTCACTTGATGAATTCATCCAATCTCTTATTCAAGAGGAGGAGAATTAATCTCCATGGGAATGGTCAAACCAAAGTTGGATTCGACCCTTACAACTGTTGAGGCCAAAAGAGCGAATGCAAAGGGAAAACAAAATATTTCTGAAAAGAGATCGAATGATACAAAGCCAAAAGATGTTTCATATCAGTCATATGGGATTTCGAACTTAGAGAAGAACAAGCAATCTCAGAAAGAGAGATCCAAGTGCACATATTGTCACCGAGGATTTCATCCTGAGATTTCTTGTATGAAAAAGACTATAGACTTGATGGCTCAGTTACTTGAGAAGAACAATCTTCCTGTACCGGCATGTGCAAGGAAGAAAGATACTGATACTGAACCTTCTAGATCTGAGGAAAACGAGAGATGTCATGCCCTCATGGCAAGAGCATCAACAGATTCTTCATTCATCATAGATTTAGGAGCAACAAGACATATGTCTTACTCCAAAGATCTCTTCTCCAACTTCGAATGCTCAGTTGGCCCTTCCATCATGTTGGGCAATGATTCAGAAGTCTCCTCTCAGGGGATTGGAAGAATCGATCTTCACCATGGTTACTTTTCTGATGTGCTTTATGTTCCTTCTCTCACAACAAATATACTTTCAGTGTGTCAAATGACTCATATTGGAGAGCCCAGAAGAGTGATCTTTTCTCCAAATGAAGTCGAGAGACAACACATGGTTTCAGGGAAAATCATTGCAAAGGGAGTTGCAAATCATAAGACAAAACTCTATGAGTTTTCACACTTCTTACCTCTCTCAAAGGAGTCTACTCTTCACTCTCATGCAAATGAAGAGAGTAGGCTATCTCATCTCAACTACAAGCATTTACAAAACTTGCAAGCTCAAAATGTGGTTGAAGGTCTTCCAAATGGAAAAGATTTACCAAAGAAGATTGGGAAAAATAGGACTCTTGAAGAAGTGGGAATGCTAGATCCAAATCCACAAGAACCTCAAGATCTAGCACCTATTGGTTCAAATCCTATGGCAAAGTGGGCCACCACAATTGCATCCACTAGTGATATTGTTGGAGATCCATCATCATCATGTCCTAGTTCCTTTGATAGTGATCTCACCTATGTTGGTGTTAGAAAAATAGGATCACAGAGCAATAAAAATAAACATAAATGCAAATATAATCACACAAACACATTACAAGAGAGACACCAATATACCGTGGTTCACCCAAGATAGGCTACGTCCACACTGAAATTGCTAGTCCTTATTATTATACCATCCAACAAATGAAGGGATACAACCTGCACCACATCAAATGCACTTCCTGTTCATTGTCTCACAGTCTCTCTTCATGATCTCATAGATCTTTACAATGCATAATACCTAATACATCAACCTTAGCCGTATTACAATGTATTTCTTATAAAGGGGAAATACAAAGGGAAAATACCACGGGTTACTCAAAACCATGGGCCCAGACCCCCTGGGGCTCGTGCCGGGATCATAACCAAACCTGGGGTACAACACGACTGAAACAACATCATCTAAGAGGCTGGAAGATCAGGCTCCACAACCAATAGTTGGTTCAAAGGAAATATCAAAGAACTACATACACTTTCATGGAGTTGATGCACTTGTTGATGTGCAAGATGATGACCTACTGAGTATTTTGAAGGTACAATCAGATTTAGGAGGCAATGCATTCGCCCTCCCTCATCAAATGCTTTCTTTGGACTCCTATTTGGTCATTGGCACATGTTTTTAGAGTTTCACCGAAGATGGAAGACTCTATCATTCGCTTGGGTTCATGACTCATTCACCGTTTTGTGATTTTGGTTTTGATTTTACCCCTGTTGGTTCAAAGGAGATCATGAGAAACCATCTTCCAATTCTTGGATCTGATTTGAAGTCCAAGATACCATCATCATGTCATAGTTTCTTTGGTTATGATCTCACCTATGTTGGTTCAAGGGAGATATCAAAGAACTATATACACATTCATGGTTTTGATTCTACCTCAGTTGGTTCGAATCACATGCTCCATGATGATCTTCATATTATGTTTTTGGAGCATGATCCACTTCTTCCAAAGAGGAAAATACCACCTCCTTTGATTTATTATCACGAGAGCGAAGCATCATCACATGAGATTTCAGATTCAGTATCTGAAGATGGAGATGATGACGAGGGAATGCTAGATCCAGATCCATAAGAGCTTGAAGATCTAGCAATTGATGATGAAGATGAGCAGATGGGAGATCCAGATCCATAAGAACCTAAAGATCTCTCACCTGATGATCCTACTCTTCCTCGATGGGAAGCCATTACACTCTAATTTGTCGGTGATTTGGTTGGTGATCGACATGATCATAGAAGAACCAGATCAGATTTTTAGAATGGAAGGTTTCATCCTTCTCACATTGCTGATCCATTTCAGATCGATCGATCCTTCTTCGGAAAAGAAGGACACTTGCCTCCTTCTGGGGTGAGTGATGATATGCTACATTAGCATCCCCTAGTCTATTTTGAGGGAGAGATTTCTTCCCATTGGATTTTCCCTCTTTCCTCACTTAGTTTATTTAGATTGATTGTACGGGGTGACCTTTGGTCTTAGTCACCAAGGCCCTATTTTTCAGTTTTCAGTTATCATCTCATAGTATAGCTTGCAGGGGGGTGTTGGAATATTCACACCATCATTTTTATATTTTGCATGCCTGAATGCAAATCTACATGATGCATGCATTTGCATGCATCCAATCATCATGTTGGTGGTCCACCCAGCACCTAGAGCTTATTTTCAGCTCTCCAGAGCCTTTCTTCAGCCCCCAGTTGGCCTCCTACCTACCTGATGCGCCCTATTTGACTCTTCTGCATGACAAGTGCGCCTTTGCTCACCTATCACCAGTTATCTTTCAGTTAGAGTGCCTTATCTCATCTACCAGGAGTTGACAGTCAGTTGGTGCATTGATTGAGCAGTTCTTCCACTGATTGCTCATGCTAACTCCCTGTAGCTCCTAGTTAGCTAGTTCTGGAGTGCCACTTGACCTTCTGACAACCTCATGCGCCCTCCTTGGAATCTCCATCCCCTAATTTATGCCTAGATGGTTATGTTAGACTCATTTAGACTCACTTGACTGACTATTACCATTTATGACTGATACTACTGATTGGATGATGTCTCCATTGTAATCCAAACTAGACTTTGAGCATGATTCGAATGACCTCCTTGGTTAATTTGAATTCTGTACACAGTTATTTCATCATTGTATTCATTATTCACAGTTCCAGCTCATAGCTGATGTATGATACTGCTATTCTCCATTTTCTGTGTTCATGAGTGATTATTGAGTGCATTCTTCTCTTCTTCTCTGTACTTCTTGAGAGTTTGTTACAGCTATTAGATCCTTCTGCAGATTATCACACAAGGAACTACTTCATTCCCAAGATTGATATGAGAAATTTTGATGGAAATGACCCAATAACATGAATATTCCAAGTGAAGCAATTCTTCAATCTACACAAAGCTCCAACTTTACAAAAGGTAACTATTGCATCCTTATATTTATAACTTGATTAATTTGTCTAGTACCAACGGATTTGTAATCGTAAAAAAGAACTCTATTATATCTTGGTCTATATTTATAGAAGAATTGATAACACATTATGGGGATATCAATAGTAACACCTTCTTTATCCAATTGATAAATATCAAGCAAAAAGGTCAAGTTGGGGAGCACATTAAGAAGGTTCAAAATTTTTCTTAGAGTGAAGAACATTCCCGAGGATAATTTGTTGGATCTCTTTATGGGAACTCTAAAGGAGAGCATTCAACATGAGGTACATCTCTTTGAACCTAAATCATTGGAGAATGCATTTTAGTTTGTCAAGGAAAGTTGAAACTAAAAATGTGGCTACTAGAAGGGCTACTACTAACACCTATAGAGAGGGAAGTGTTTCCTCCCCCAACCACAATCAACCTATAAGTTTGGAACCTCAACTATTGGAAGAAAAAAGAGCAAAGGGACTATGTTTCAATTGTGATAGCAAGTACATTAAAGGGCATAAGTGAAATGAGAATAAACTATTCTCCATAGATTGTGAAGAGGAAGATGATCCAAAACTAGAACACTCTCAAGAGTTAAATCTATAAGACACTACTCCAACCAAATCTTGCCATGCATTGGCCAGAATTAACACTCCTCAAACTCTTGGGATAGAAGGATACATCAAAAAGAAAAAGGTAACAATGTTGATTGATTTTGGTAGTACTCATAGCTTCATTAATTGCAAATTAGCCAAACTTCTCAATTGCTTTGTATATCCCACACTAGAATTTCAAGTAATGATTGTAGATGGAGGTACCATAAACTGTTTAGGGAAATTTTATAGTATTAAGCTTACAATGGGGGAATATTTATTGGATAGTCCAATGATTGCATTCCAAATGGGTGGTGCTTATGTCGTACTAGGGGTCCAATGGTGACACTAATTGGGAACAATGGCTCTTGTGCTCACTAGAAGTGAAAACATCAATGCTCTCTATTCCAATGGATCTCCAACAAGTTATTGACAAACATTCCAAGGTATTTGAAGAAATTCCTAAATGATTTCCACCTACTAGAGATCATGGACATTTTATTCATTTGTAACCAATTAGTGTACCACCTCACATCAGACTCTACAGGCACCCATATGCACAAAAGAGTTAAATTGAAAAATGGTTCAAGAAATGTTAGATGCAGGCATCATTCAACGTAGCCAAATTTATTTCTCTAACGTATCAGTGGTGATGTCATAAAAAGAAAGGTCCATGGTGTATGTGTTTAGACTATAGAGAGATCATAAAGGTGACCATAAAAGATAAGTTTCTTTTTCCCATCATTGATGAATTACATGGAGCAATTTTCTTTTCCAAGTTGGATCTTCATTTTGGATTTCATCAAATCAAAATGAGGAAGAATACATTCCAAAAACAACATTTAGAACACATCAAGGTCATTATGAATTTTCAATAATGTCATTCGGCCTTACCCATGCACCTTCCACATTTCAAAGCTTGATGAATTCTATTTTTAAAGCCTCCCTAAGAAAATTTGTGTTAGTATTTTTTTATGATAGTCTAATCTATAGAAAATACTGGGAGGATCATTTACAACACATGGAAAAGGTCTTAAAACTATTGGAGGAGCACCAAATATATGCCAATCCTTCTAAGTGTGCCTTTTGGGTTCATGAAATGGAATATTTGGGTCATATTATATCTCATGAAGGCATCAAAGTGGACCTAAAACAATTAAGGCTATCATGGAATGGCCACTTCCCAAAACCTTGAAGAATCTTAGAGAATTATTAGGATTGGAAGGTAACTACCGCAAATTCGTCAAGAATTATGGTCAAGTAGCAACACCTCTAACAAGATTATTGAAAATGGAGGCATTCTCTTAGACTCAAGAACCAACCAAAGCTTTTGAAAAACTTAAATTGGTTATGTATACAACTCTTCTATTAGCCACGCTTGACTTCATAAAAACCTTTATAGTGGAACGTGATGCCTCAAGGCATGGCATTGGTGCAGTTTTACACATGTTTTATGCTAAACTGATTTAAATTAAATATTGAATGAATATTAGAAATGGTAATTGATTATAGATTGTTTATATATACACACATCCGTATTCTCTCTCTCTCTCTCTCTCTCTCTCTATATATATATATATATATAGAGAGAGAGAGAGAGAGAGAGAGAGAGAGAGAGAGAGAGAGAGAGCACAAACCTAACATGCAACAAAGAACATATCATTGATCTCATTAGTAAGTCACATATCAATTATGTATACTGATGGTTGGCTTTGAAGTGGAGCTAGTTTGACCTAGAGTGACCATGCAAGATCTTGAGACTGTGGGGATATATGTAAGACTTCCAAGCAATATGAAATCATTGATGTGTCATATTGTTAGTATTCCCATCCTATTCCTAAGGGTGAGGATTGAGGATAAATGAACTAAGACATGCACATTTGTTTTATTCATCTTCAAATGACGAGACAGGTAAGGACACTCCTCCAACACCTCATTCTCCTCCTCAACCTAGTCCTCCACTTATGCCACTAGTTTCTCCTATGTATATACCCACCAATCCACCTGTTGCTCCACTTACTACATCAACTAGTGATAATATATATTGACAATATCCTATTGGATCATTTAGATCTTGGATATCTATTTCATAATGTAGTTGCATTCTTATGTAGCAAAGGTATTGATGCCTCTAGATATAGTAGTGGACCTAACATTAATTGACATGTATATTAATTGTTGCAATGTATATTTTTCTTGAGATGTATAGTTCACACCCACCCACCCACCCACCCACCCACACACATTGATTTGATAGTGTTGTTTATGTACATTACACTTTTTCATATCATGTTTTGATGTCAATTTATTGGATTTATAAAATGTATTATGCATATACTTTTTTTAATAACTTAAAAGAATAGAAATTATATTAAAGGGGAATTGTGGTTGTAGTATATAAACTTTTAATAAATCCATAGTACAATTCTACCTCCGAAGATTCAAAATTGTGAGGTTATAAAACAATTGCCTTGCTTGTATAGTTTTATTCAAAAAACTATCAATCCTAGGGCTATAAATTCTAATAAATTGTCTTGAGATATAACTTGTACAAAAAAAAACAGGATATTTGAAATTTTGTCCGTGTTGGACATTCTCCAATTTCTCTTTAGCTTTTATGAACTTCTTAGCTTGATGGAATGTGCCTTTTTCCATTACTTCTTCACTAAGAGAGCCCACTTAGGTCTCTGGACTTATGGCCATGTCTAGGATTAACTGGAAAAAGATGTTGCGATTAGAGATCAATCTCTCTAACTATTTTATATTTTCATTATCTTTATTGGTCAATTAGGACCTTAATTGTAATTGTAGGGTCGACTAGAATTGTAATTATATGCTTTGATTCCTATATAATATATACCAAGGAGACCTATATTTAAGATAATCTCATCTTGTCTTGTGTTTTTTCTAAATTATATAAGGAGGTTTCCCCCTAAAGAGGCTTCTTATTCATCTATTTTCTTCATTCTTAAGGAAATAGTTTACACTCTCTTTCTTATTATATGCTATTTTCAGAATTTGTTGCATAACATTTGGTATCAGAGCTTGGACGCTTCCAAAATGAGTCATCTTGTCATTTTATCTATATTTTTTTTTCCTGGGACGTTTCAAATAATGAAACATGGAGGGGCCTTAGAGAACATAGTTATAGAACATAGTGAACTATATGTGGTACAATGTTTAGGTCCCGAGTCATTAGAGGTTCGAATTTATACCCGTGGAAGTTAGGGTTGTTGACTAGTTCAAAAACTAGTTTGAAACATGTGTTATAGGTAAAACTATTATATATGGAGCTTACAGGATCCAAATTGAGTGATACCAATTGCATCATAAGGAATACAAAACATATCTTTTATGGTAACAATTCTAGAATCAGGTCTACAAAATTAGACATGTAGTAGTCTATACACTTTCGCTCTCCTAAAAGGCACAAAAACAACAAGTTGTGGGGAAATCACCATAGCTCTTTCTTGGAACATCAAAATTGGGTGAGACCTCTTAAATTGGAGAGAATACTTGTCAAGCTACTATAAGTTGAAATTTTGGACACAGAGGGTCCAAAATTGCAGAGTTACCTTAGTTGGAAGGTCAGCCATGAAGACAGTCTCCAAACCAGGGTTTCTAATGGTATGTTAACTTGAAACTTGCATAACTTTTGATTGAATATCTATTTTGGGTGATTCAAAAGGTGTGACAAAGAGTAAATAGAGAATAATTATAGTAAATATCATTGGTATCTTATGGAAAAAGGTGTATCAAAAAATTATACACCCATTAAACCTCTCAAAGGCTCATCCATAACTCAAGAAGAACATGGGGATTTGAACCTCATACCATTAGAGTGGAGGGACTTGAAAGTACAATGCTAAAAAGGGGGACATCATGAATATGGTAAAGAAGGATGAATTCAAAAATTCAAAGGGGATATGAATGAGAAATTTAAAACATTCAAGAGGGATATGCAAGATGGATTCAAATCATTCATAGGGGATATGCAAAAAAGCCTTGAAAATATGGGGAAAGAACTTATGAAGGATATAATTGGCCATCTTAACTAAAAATCGACACCTCTAGAAGATGATAAGGAGAACAAGAGGGAGTTGTTTTAGTCATAGCTTGATAAAATTGAGAAATAGTTGGAGAACAAGACGTTCAAGTCCTTGAGATTTGAATATTCATCACATCATAATGAGTTCAACGCAAGACCAAGGAACTACTTCATTCCCAAGATTGATATGATAAATTTTGATGGCAATGATCCAATAACATGGATATTCCAAGTGAAGCAATTCTTTGATCTACACCAAGTTCCAACTTTAAAAAAGGTAACTATTGCATCCGTATATTTAGAACTTGATCAATTTGTCTAGTACCAATGGATTTGTAACTGTAAAAAAAGACTCTATTATTTATTGGTGTATATTTACAAAAGAATTGATAGCACATTATGGGGATATTAATAGTAACACCTTCTTTATCAAATTGATAAATCTCAAGCAAAAAGGTCAAGTTGGAGAGCACATTAAGAAGTTTCAAAATTTTTCTTAGAGTGAAGAACATTCCCGAGGATAATTTGTTGGATCTCTTTATGGCAAATCTAAAGGAGAGCATTCAACATGAGGTACATCTCTTTGAACCTAAATCACTGGAGAATTATTTTAGTTTGGAAAGGAAAGTTGAAACTAAAAATGTGGCTACTAGAAGGGATACTACAAACACCTATAGAGAGGGAAGTGTTTCCTCCCCCAACCACAATCAACCTACAAGGTTGGCACCTCAACTATTGGAAGAAAAATAGAAAAGGGACTATGTTTCAATTGTGATAGCAAGTACATTAAAGGGTATAAGTGAAATGAGAAGAAAATATTCTACATAGATTGTGAAGAGGAAGATGATACAAAACTAGAACAATATCAAGAGTTAAATCTATAAGATACCACTCCAACCATATCTTGCCATGCATTGGCTGGAATTAACAGTCCTCAAACTATTGGGATTGAAGGATATATCAAAAAGAAAGAGGTAACAATGTCGATTGATTTTGGTAGTACTCATAACTTCATTAATTGCAAATTAGCTAAACTTCTCAATTGCTTTGTATATCCAACACCATAATTTCAAGTAACGATTGTAGATGGAGGTACCATAAACTGTTTAGGGAAATTTTATAGTATTAAGCTTACTATGGGGGAATATTTATTGGATATTCCAATGATTGCATTCCAAATGGGTGGTGCTTATGTTGTACTAGGGGTCCAATGGTGACAATAATTGGGAACAATGGCTCTTGTGCTCGCTAGAAGTGCAATCCTCTATGCCCTCTATTGAAATGGATCTCCAACAAGTTATTGAAAAACATTCCAAGGTATTTGGAGAAATTCCTAAATGACTTTCACCTACTAGAGATCATGGCAAAAAATAGTTAAATTGAAAAATGGTTCAAGAAATGTTAGATGCATGCATCATTCAACGTAGCCAAAGTTCTTTCTCTAACGTATCGGTGGTGATGGTTCATAAAAATAAAGGTTCATGGCGTATGTGTATAGACTATAGAGAGACCATTAAGATGACCATAAAAGATAAGTTTCTTATTCCCGTGATTGATGAATTACTAGATGAATTACATGGATCAATTTTCTTTACCAATTTGGATCTTCATTTTGGATTTCATCAAATCAGAATGAGGAAGAATACATTCCAAAAGAAACATTTAGAACACATCAAGGTCATTATGAGTTTTCAGTAATGTCATTTGGCCTTACCCATGCACCTTCCACAATTCAAAGCTTGATGAATTCTATTTTTAAACACTTCTTGAGAAAAATTGTGTTAGTATTTTTTGATGATATACTAATCTATATAAAATATTGGGAGGATAATTTACAACACATGGAAAAGGTCTTAAAACTATTGAAGGAGGAAAAACTATATGCCAAGCCTTCTAAGTGTTCCTTTGGGGTTCTTGACGTGGAATATTTTGGTCATATTATATCTCATGAAGGCATCAAAGTGGACCTAAACAAAATTAAGGCTATCATGGAATGGCCACTTCCCAAAACCTTGAAGAATATTAGAGGATTCTTAGGATTGGCAGGTTACTACCGCAAATTCCTCAAGAATTATGGTCAAATAGAAACACCTCTAACAACGATATTGGAAAAGGAGGCATTCTCTTGGAATCAAGAAGCAACCAAAGATTTTGAAAAACTTAAAGTGGCTATGTATACAACTTTGGTATTAGCCACGACTGACTTCAGAAAAACCTTTATAGTGGAATGTGATGCCTCAAGGCATGAAGTTGGTGTATTTTTAATATAAGAAGGAAGGTCACTTGCCTTTGAAAATTTCCAACTTAAAGGAAAAAAATTACTAAAAACAATTTATGAAAAGGAAGTGTTGGCCATATTACATGCAATTAAGAAACGACACCCTTACCTAATAGAAAGACACTTCAAGGTAAGAATATCCCATGATAGTGTTAAGTACTTCTTGGAACAAAGATTATCTTCAAAAAAATAGCAAAAACGGGTTACAAAGATGTTAGGTTATGAATTTGAAATTATCTACAAAAAAAGAAAACAAAATGTGGTGGCAGATGCACTTTCAAGAAAAGAAGATGACATCAAGGGATTAATTTGTGATATTTCCATTGTTCAATATAATTGGGTAGAAGAAGTAATGACGTAATGGAAACCTAATCAGAAGACATGTAGGATAATTCAACAACTACAGGAAGACCCTAGTTCACTTGATAAATTTATGTGGAAGGATGATTCACTATGGTACCGTGATCACCTATATTTATGTAAGAATTCCCAACTCAAACAGAAGGTCATTGGAATTTCACACTTCTCCTATAAGGGGACATTTTGGGTTCTTGAAAATGTATCACAGGATCGAGAAGGATTTTTTATGGGAAGGTCTTAAAAGTGTTGTTCAAAATTATGTGGTAGAATGTTTGGTTTTCTAACAAAACAATGGAGAAACAATCAAGACACTGGGTATACTAAAACCATTAGTCATATCAAGCTAGCATTGGGAAGAGGTCTCAATGGATTTTATCATAGGCCTACCAAAGTTAGAAGAAAATTGTTTTGCAACCAAGTCCCAAAAAGAGCATGAAAAGAGCATAAATAGACCAAAAAGAGTAATCCATGCCTTAATAATGAAGAAAATAGATTAATAGAAAGCATCTTCGAGGGGGAAACCGCCTTATACAATGTACTAAGTACACAAGACAGGATAAGAAAAGACAATATCATTCAAATGAAAAGGTCTCCTTCCTATATATCGCAAACAAAGAGGTACAATTATAACTAATGGACCCAAGCGAACATAACTAATATAATAATACTAATTACAATTACCACTAATAGACCCAAGCTGACATCAATAATATGTAATGAGCCACAATATAGGGGGTAATGTGCCAACATTTAGGGATTAAAATTCCCCTCCCCTCCATACAAGTGTTGTCCTCAACACTTGATAAGTTGTGGATGCTTCTATATGAAGGACTCATCTTTCCATGTTGAGTCTTCAACTGGTAAGTTCTTCCACTTGATGGGGTACTTAGTAATAACCTGATTTCGTAGTTGTTTGGTGCTTGTTTCAGTGATTTATTTAGGTTCCAATATGGCTTTTCCTTCTTCATCAAGCTTTAGAAAGATAGTTTGAATTGGGATCTTGTATCCTATTACCTTCTTTGAGCAAGAAACATGGAAAATTGGGTGTACCCTTGAAGATGAAGGCAGATCCAATTCGTAATCCATACTACCAATCTTCTACAACACTTTATAAGGACCATAGTGCTTGGGTGCTAATTTATTGTCTTTATTTAGTTGCTTGAGGGACATATGTTTGTAAGGTTGTAGCCTCATAAATACGCAATACCCTTCTTCAAAACTCCTTTCACTGCGATGTTGATATGCTTGTTGTTTCATCCTGTTTTTTGACATAGCCATGTTGTCCTTCAGTAATTGGAGAACTTCTTGTTGTGCTCTAGGTGATCTTCCATAGCTTGAACTTTATATTTTCATTTTAAGGGATATGTGATATATGTAGGATGGTACCCATAAAGTGCCATAAATGGAGACATTTTTTATGACATATGGAATGAAGTATTGTACCACCATTATGCCAAAGATAACCATTTCACCCACTATGTTTATTTATAAAATGCAAAGAAACGAAAATAGACTTCCAAACATTTGTTCACTATCTTAGTTTTCCCATCGGATGAGGATGATAAGAAGAACTATGAGCCAAATGGGTACCCAAATAAGAAAATAATTCAGTCCACAATTTTATAGTGAAAATTGGATCTCTATCATGTACAATAGGCTTCAGGTTTCCATGTAAATTCTAAACTTTTTCCATGAAGGATGCGACAACTATACTTGTATTAAAAGGGTGAGAGAGTGCACAAAAGTGTGCATTCTTTGTGAGTCTATCAACAACCACCACAATAACATTCTTCTCTTCTGACTTGGCTAGACCTGTGATAAAATCCATTGAGAATTCCTCCCAACGCTGACAAGGTATTTATAATTGTTGTAAAAGACCCATGGTCTTAACTGTTTCAACCTTATTTTGTTGGCAAACCAAACATTCTGCCACAAACCTTTGAACATTAGATTTAAGATCTTCTCAAAAGAATTCCTTCTTGATCTTATGGTACATTTTTAGGAACCCCGAGTGCCCACTTATAGTAGAGGTGTGTAATTCCAAAAGGATATTTTGTTTGAGTTGGGAGTTGTTACATATATATAAGCGATGCTTATAACATAGTGATTCATTTTTTCAAACAAAAGTATATGATACACTAGGATCCTTTTATAGTTTTTGAATGAGTGTCCACATAGATAGGTCATTCTTCTATTCTTCCCTTGCTACTACTACCCAATTGGGTTGTATAATCAAAATCACACAAAGTAATGCCTCGACATCCTCGTCTTTTCTGGAGAGTGCATCTGCCACCACATTTTGGTTCCCTTTTTCATAGATGATTTCAAAGTCATATCCCAACATCTTGGTTACCCATTTTTGTTTCTATTTTGAAGATAGTCTCTGTTCCAATAAGTATTTAAGACTATCATGATCTATTTTGACCGTGAAGTGCATACGGTCCTATTAAGTAATTAAGGATGCCATTGCTTAAGTATATGTAGTATTGCCATCATTTACTTCTCATAAATGGATTTCTATAAGTTCTTTCCCTTGATTGGTTGACTTTTGAAAGCAAGAGGCCATCCTTCTTGCCTTAGAACAACACCAATTCCATTTCCTGAAGCATCACATTCCATAATGAAGGTTTTTGTGAATTATGGTGTAGTCAAAATAGGAGCTTTGCACATTGCCTCTTTAAGTTGTTCAAATGCTTGAGTTTCCTCTGGAGTCCACAGAAATTCTATAGGTGCTGTTATTCTTCCATAGTTCCAAACAAACTTGCGGTAGTACCTTGTCAAACCTAAGAATCCTCTAAGATTCTTCGAGGTTTTGGGAATCCATCAGTCCATCATGGATTTAATTTTGTTAGGCCTTGACACCTTCATGAGATACAATATGACCCAAATACTTTACCTACTTTACCCCAAAGAAACATTTGGAAGGTTTTGCATATATTTGTTGTTGCTTTAGTAGTTGTAGCACCTTTTCAACATGTTGAACATGTTCTTCCCAAGACTTGTTATAGATTAGTATATCATAAAAAAATAATAAGACAAATTTTATAAGGAAGGTATTGAAAATGAAATTCATCAAACCTTGAAATGTGGAAGGTGCACTCGTAAGGCCAAAAAGCATGGCCATAAATTCATAATGACCTTCATGAGTTCTGAATGTTGTTTTTGGGATGTCTTCTTCCTTCATACTTCTAATATGATGATACCCTAAATAGAGATCCAACTTTGTGAAGTACACTCCTCCATGTAGTTCATATAACAATTCATCAATGGGAGGAATGGGAAAATTATATTTAATGTTGATATTGTTGAGATCGTTGTAATCTGGACACATATGCCATGATCCCTCCTTATTGTGTACCATTACCACTGGTGCAAAGTAAGAACTTTGACTAACCCTAATCATGCCAGCCTCTAACATTTCTTCAACCATACGCTCAATTTCACTCTCCTGGCCATAGGGGTATCTGTAAGGTCTAATGTTAGGAGGAACAATTATAAAAATTAAGTGAATATCATAATCAAAATCTTTAGTGGGTGGAATAACTTTTGGAATATCTTCAAATACCTTGGAGTGCTTATCAATGACCCTTTGGATATCTAGGGGAATAGGAGGTTTATATGTTTGAACGTCTAGTGAGCATAATTGTTCAATTACACCTTGATGCCCCCTTTTCAAAAAATTTATCATACCATTAGAGCTTATAACCTTGCTTGGATTCCCTGTGATACCCCTTAATTCAAATTCTTTTCCTTCCAAATAAAATTTCATGAAAATGAAAAGCCATTGTTCCCAATGATTGTAACCATTGAACCCCTAATACAACATCACTACCACCCATTGGGATAGCAATCATAGGACTATTCAGTACATATTACCTTGTAGTAAGATTGATATTATGGAATTTCCATGAGCAATTGACAGTTCCTCCATATGAAACCATTATTTAAACTCTAGTGCTGGATATACAAAGCAATTGAGAACTTTGTCTAATTTACAATGAATGAAATTATGAGTACTACTAGAATCAATCATCACTATTACCTTTTTCATTCCAATATATCCTTCGATCTTGAGAGTTTGAGGAGTGCTAATTTTAGCCAATGGATGACAAGATATGGTGAGAGTAATCTCTTTAGCAGTAATCTCTTCTATTTCTTCAATTGGAGATGCTTCATGTTCTTTTGCTTCTTCCTTTTCACAATATATGTAGAATAATTTATTCTCACCACACTTATGTCCCTTACTATACTTGCTGTCACAATTAAAGCATATAATTTTTGCTTTTATTTCATCTAGTTGCTGAGGTGTCAACCTTTGAGGTGGGTTAGAATAAGGAACATTATTCTCTCTATATGTGTTGGAGGTGGTTCTTCTAGTAGCCATCGCCATATTTTTAATTTCAACATTCCTTGCCAAGATGAAATACTTCTCTAAGAATGTTGGTTCGAATAGGTGTACCTCATGTTGGATGTTATTCTTCAAGGTTCCAATAAAGAGATACAACAATTTATCATCTGGTATTCCCTCCAATATGAGACTCAACTTTTGAAACTGTTGAATGTGCTTGCTTGCAGGACCCTTTTTCCTTAGATTTATCAATTGGGTGAAGAAGGAATTGGTCTTAACATTATCATGATATGATATCAATTCTTATATAAAAATGGACCAAGAGATAATGGAGTTATTTTTGCATTCACAAAGCCATTGGTACCACACAAACTGCTCATGTTCAAAATACAAAGATGTAATAGGTATCTTTTGGAGATTTGGTACCCGGTGTACATCAAATAATTGCTCCATCTGAAATATCCATGTTATGAGGTCCTTGCCATCAAACTTCCTCATGTCAATCTTGGGGAGTTGCATACCCCTTGGGGACAATACTTGGTTACTTCCATTACTAGAATCAATTCCTCTCTGAATATTCTTATTAATGGAAGGTTTCTCAACATGGACATTATCTTTATCTTCCTAAGTACCCTAGAACACATGATCACCTGTAGGGGGATTATCCTTTGAATTTTGTATGAGCTTATCAATATTTTTCATGTTTTTCTCCATATTTCTATCCATATGTCCCGTCATATTCTCCATCCCCATTTCCTCTAAATTAAGTAAATCGACCATTTTCATAGACCCTTTAATCATATCTTCCAACTTGGACACTCTAAAAGATAGGTCTTCACTTTCATCATAGGTCAGGGATGAATCTTCAGTTGGTTTGATTGGAGTGTGATTTTTTCCACTACCTTCTAGTGGCATTTTGAACAATATAAATAGATATAACACCTCGGGTTTACCTCAAATAGATCCTTCTACTAAAATTTATTCAAATTTAAAATGGCATACCTTTTTCAAACCCTGGTTTGAAGACTGGTTTTCTATTTGATCTTCCAACTGAGGTAAACCTGAAATTTTGGCCCCTTCGAGACTAAAATATTGGCTTGTGGTATCCTGATATGTCCTCTTTCCAATGTTGTAGGTTTTTTTGAATTTGGATGTGCCAAAACAAAGCTATGAAAATTTTCCCAACACTTGTTAGTTTTGGCCTTTTTATAAGAGTGAGAGTGTACGGATTGCCACATGTCCAATATTTCAAGTATGATTCTAAACTTCCTACCCAATATAGTGTGTTAGGTTTTATTTATGATGCAATAGGTCTCACTCAATTTGGATCTTGCATTCTACAGATATAACCATTCTTCCTAGAACACCTTTTTTAAACTATTTTTTGGATTAGTCAAAAACCCTAACTTCGACCAATAAGTATCCAAACCTATAATGATTCAAGATCTAAAAATCGTACCACAGATTCCTCAGTCTATCCTCTAATTTCCCTGCGTGTTTTGCTGTCTGAAATGTCTTAGAAAACAAATATGGAGAAAATTCAAAGATGACTTGTTTTGGAAGCATCCAAGCTTTGATACCAAATGTTATGCAACCAAGTCCCAAAAAGGGCAAGAAAAGAGCATAAATAGACCATAAAGAGTAATCCACACCTTAATAATGAAGAAAAGAGATGAATAGAAAGCCTCTTCGTGGGGGAAACCTCCTATACAATGTACTGAGTACACAAGACAAGACAAGACAAGACAAGATGATTCAAATAAAAAGGTCTCCTTCCTATATATAGGAGACAAAGAGGTACAATTATAATTAATGGACCAAAGTTGACATAACTAATATAATAATACTAGTCACAATTACCACCAATAGACCTAAGCCAACATCAATAACATGTAATGAGACACAATATAGGGGGTAATGTGTCAACATTTAGGGCTTAACAGGAAGACAATCATCATGGTAGTAGTAGATCAACTCACAAAATATGCCCATTTATGCTCTCTTTCTCATCCATTTAAATCAAGTATAGTAGTTGTAACATTCATGGAATTAGTTCAGAAGATATATGGAATCCCTAAGATTATTGTAAGCGACAGAGATCCAATTTTCACTGATAATTTTTGGAAGGAATTATTTTCCTTTTTGGGCACTCAATTGGCTCATAGTTATTCTTACCTCCTCAATATGATGGGAAAATTGAGATTGTGAATAAATTACTAAAGGGTATCTTCGTTGATTTGCATTTGATAAACAAACACATTGGGTTAAGTGGTTACCCTTAGGAGAATGTTGGTACAACAAATCTTTCCATGCTTCATAAAAAATGTCGTCATTTATGGCACTTTATGGCTACCATCCTCCTTCCATAAAATCATCCTTGAAAGAGAAATATAAGTTACAAGCAGTGAAGGATCGCATAAAGCACCAACACGAGGTGTTCGGCTGGGCCCAAGTGGGTTGGAAAAATATACAAGTATGGAGAATCGCACGTAGCACGGTGTAGCAGGAAGAAAAGGCAATTTTGATAATTGCGCATTGCACACTGCGGCAGGAATAGGAAGCAGTTTTGTTGAAAGCGCATTGCGCGCGGCGACAAGCGACAGGCAGTTTTGAGAAATTGCGCATGTTGCGTGACGGCAATGGCTAAGGCACGATCGCGTAGTCGGACGATGTGCAAGGTAGCGCATGAGCTATTGTTGGTTCAGAACATGGGTAAAGGTCAGACGAGGACATGACCTATTTTGGGTAAGGAACAGGTGGATGGAAAATGAAAGCGACCTGTTCGAACGTGTGGCGGCAAGCAGTTGAGAAGCTAGGCCACAACGCCAGCAGCGACGGGCATGTGAAGGAGTGGAAAGGGACAGGCCATGATGTAGTTGTAACCGTTTTGAGGACTGTAGCTGTCAGAAGAGCATGTGAGCCATGAGTGGCCCAGCTGGAGCAGACAGAGCAGGCTATCGACGACGATAGCTAGGGTGGCAGTTAGCCACGCCAATTTTGGAAACCTTAGGGTTTCGGCCTAATGATTGTAAAGACATGACCTATGGGCATGATCTAAAAATAAGGCACAACTTTGTAAGGGAAGGGTTACTCTTCATTTTGGTTAAGAATTGATCATTGTAAAATCTTGAGCTTGAAAGCCATTGTAAAGGCTCTGCAACTAAGTGCGCAGAGACCTATCTGAGAGAGAAGAGAGTCTGCAGTTGAGTGCGCAGACTAAGAACAATTGTACCCTTCCCATTAAGATCAATATTAATATCCAGGGGGTGAACCACGTTAAATTCTGTGTTATGTGACTATTGTGCGTTTATGATTGTTCAATTGCTTGGTATGAATGTTTAATGCTGGAAACTTCTGTTATGTGATTGCTTTTACATGTATTTGCCGCAGAGAATGGGAATAATATGTTAAGTAATACATGTGCGAAGGAATGTTGAGTATTCAACATGTATGAATCTGTCAATTGGAATGTATGAATCTATCAATTGGTCAAATAGCGAACATTGAGTTTAAGCGCAGCGTTGGAGGGTGCAGTAACGTATGTTATTAAACCACCTACAACATAATGATAAGAACGTGAATGAGTTGAAGAGATAAGGAATGCTAAGTAGATTGGTTAGAATTAACCATCCTGGCAGGGACGCGCAGTCTTGTTGATGCACCGGGTCATTGAAGGTTGCTGTGAGGTAAGCTATTGATAGCTTACTATCGTAACGCCAAGGTATCCTGTATCGCACAATCATTAGAGGTGCAAGTGCGCAAGCGTAATTGCGCACTGAAATACCCACCACAGAACATAAGGTTTGCGCAGTTATCTGTCCACGCAACCTGCAAGGCGTTGCGCTGCTTATCAGCCTTTCCCCCCCATCGCATCACCTGGTTGTGGAAACTTGATTCCACAACCACCCCCTCAGCTTCGCCTCGAGTGAGACCTCAGGCTGCGTGCATCCTGTTGCCGAAAGGGACTGTGAATAGGGGTATTGTTGGTTCCTTGAACCGCGAAGTACCTCGGTCTATGATTGGAAACCTCCAGAAGGTTATAGACAACCAACAAATGGTTATGTTGCTCAGCTAAGACCAGTGATGCGATAGAGTATTGGAAAGTAATGTGTGAAGAATAATACCAGTTCCCATTGGGTTCAGACAATTGGCATCCCGAAAAGAAAGAGATCTGGGATTGGTGCAACAAGATTGAAAGATATTTTGCAAGAAAAGAGAACAAACACCCGCATCTATCTGACGTAGAGTGGTTGAATAGATACTTGTGGAGAGAGATTCATGAGATCTTTTGGGCTACGTTTCCGAATGAGATACACTCGTGGATATCTCGACTCGCAGAAAAGAAAACCTATTTTCAAGGAGGAGTACCTACAGAGTGGGCTACAGAGCTCACAACGCAGCACAAAGCAACAGACAGCCCATTGACATGAGCAGTCGACTTCTGGGTTGATAGCGTACTTGAGGGATTCATGACCGATTTTGTTGTCGACACGCTGAAGTCCTACAGTTAAGCTGAAGCATATTTTTTCGAAGGATTCAGAGGTAAGTTCCTGAACAATCTTAGTCTGTACATTAAAATGATTTTAGCTGAATAAGGCATCTTAAGAATGCAGTAATATTTTGATTCTGTCATGGTCAATAGCATTTTTAGTGATTCTAATGAAGAAACCCATAATCTGAGAAGTGGAAAGAAATATAAGTTTAATAAGGAAAAGCATCCCAGAGACCCTGGACTCCGTGTTGATACCGAAATCCCATGTGACCTTAATAATCTGACCGCACCGTTATCAACTACTATCCACCCTACTACACCTCAGAATCCACCGGTTGCAGAAACTGTGCCACCCTTAGTTCAGAACCCATCCGTTGCGAGTGTTGCGCAGCCCATTCCGCAGAATCCCTGTAGTCCGAATATTCCCTTTATTTTCTCCGCGAAGATAGTCAACACTACTCATAGAAGTGCACAACCAGGAAGGAGAATGACAGATAAGGATATAAAAATGTTGATATTTAAAGGAACGGGTCTAGAAGACCCTGATCAACACTGGTTTCTATGTGAAGCTGTATGGAGTTTAAAGCAAATCCAGGATGATGCTGTGAAGAGAGCACAACTCATCACTACTTTCAGAGACCGCGCGTTGCATTGGTTTATGAAATATTCTCGGGCACAGCCAAGAACCCTAACAGAAATTCAAGATACACTTGTTGCAGAGTTTAAGAAGCCAAAGTCAGAATCACAGTGCATAACGGAATTAAAGGAAATCAAGCAAAAGCCTAACTAATCGGTCTGGGAATTTGACCAAAAATTTAAAAAATTGTTAGATCAAGTGAGCTTTGTGATAGCTCCGCAACAACACAAGCAATGGTTCATCGCTGTACTGTTGCCCCACATTAGGAAACCATTGATGCAGCAGAAGGTTTCGTCGCAGGTAGAGGCCTTAGAGATTGCAATGAAGTTGGAGGCTTCACCGATTGGTGAGAGTAGTACTGGGATGTCACAGATTCAGAACCAGCTGACCACCCTGACATTATAATTACAAGTTATGAAGAACAGAAAAGAACAAAGATATGAACACAGACGTGAAGTTTGGTGCACCAGATGCAAAGGAGAAGGCCATACCAGAGAACATTGCCCTCTATTTCAATATTATCTTGACAGTGGCGCACCAAACCCAATCATTATGAATCATAATCAGGCGCCGTGGTGTGAAATCTGCAGAACCAGAGGACACAGGCCTGAAGACTGTTACGTAATACAGAAATATGTCAAAACACCCAAGAGCTTGTATTGTAATTTCTGTAAATCAGTGGGACATGACGAATCCAACTGTCCCGCATATGAGCTCATGAATGAAAGAAAGCGTGACATGGAAGCAATGTGAGGTGCTAGGATGTATACGGGCCAAGAGGAAAATCATCCAAAGCAAGAAAACACCCACTATGATCAAGGAGGATATAGAGGTTGCAGTGGTGGATACCGTAGGAGAGGAAGAAATGTCGGCCCGACGCAAGGAAGAGGCCGTAGCCAGGTAATCTGTTACAACTGTGGCCAACCAGGTCACGTTTCTAGAGATTGTACCAACCCATGCACTACGTGCAATTACTGTAAATCATTTGAGCATGTTATTGAAGACTGCCCTGTGCTTGAGGTAGAAATGCAGAAAAGAAGAAGGATAGAACCACTGAATCCCAATATTCAGTTGATTGTAGCAGAGAGCAGAACTGCGGATTCAAGTGTAAACATGGTAATGCGCAGTGGTGCTGATACATGAAGGGATGGAGGCGCAGAATCTTTGACCTCCGGAACACACAACCTTAGGCAGAATCCGGGAGAGCCGGTATGGATTAGGAAAGCTCCTGGGAAAGCGCCGGGTCTAGATTACAGAAAATAAGGGAGCATTTGAGGAAGCGTGGGAGATGTTCAGAGCACCACCACCTGGCTCTCCAAGAACACAGTTGCGTAGTGAAGTACCACAAAGACAGAACATGCCAACGACACAAGATCAGACAAATGCCGCAACAGATACATCGACCTCTGTTGCGCAGTTATTATGCAGCTGCATGAAATTACTAAAGAGTGCAGATGCTTTTATGGAATTTGAAAAGCTACTAAGATAGTATGAGCCAAACAGTGACAAGGGGGCTGCCAGTGGCGCAGTCCACAATATTAGGAGTCCTAAAAGAACAGGAAGGGCATCCTTGATCTTGGATCCGAAGTAAATGTCTTGACCAAGCAGACATGGCATCAGATGGGTAAACCCAAGTTGCAGTGGTCACTTCTACAGTTGAGAATGGCTAATCAAGGGATAGTTATACCTTTGGGGAGATTACCCAACACCACTGTTGACATTGATGGAGTGTGCAGCTATGCCGATTTTGAAGTAATTGAAATATTGGATGACAACCATCCTTATCCGACACTGCTGGGTATCGATTGGGCAATGACTAAATCTACCATTATTGACTTAAAGACTATGAAAATGATATTTGAAGGCAATGATATCAGGGTCATCGTGCCATTGGACCCTTCGCAAGGTGAGCGATATGTTGAACCCATTCAAGAGGAATCTAGAGCTCAAGACTTGGACCGTATCTACAAGATGACAACCAATACTGCTAACTATATTAATCCAACTAAGGGTGTCACACTCAGTTGGCACTGTGATAGCTCTTGCGTTTCAGATTCTGATGCAGGACTGGAGAACTAGAAAAGTAGATTACATGAAGTATCTGCCATGAAATGCGCACATATCACGAAGTCATTGCGTTGGATCGTAAAGGAGGTAAGTCCAGTCCTTGGCTACGATGGTTTCTCTAATGTTTATTCTTTTATCAATGAATATACTGCGGCAATTGCAGACGAACATCGATTACCAGCATTAGATGTGGTGCTGCGCGATACACCTGCCAGATGGCGGGCCGTGCACAAGTAGACATTGACAACATGGGATCAATGCTAAATTAAGATGCAAATCAGGTTTGCTGATAAGGTTACCCTATCCTTTGAGAAATATAATGGACAGATAGATCCACGAGAGCATATTCGAGTCTGTTTCGAAGCATGGAAGGAGAGGCCACGGACAGAATGGGTGCATCTGTTTGTGCACACGTTAGAAGAACCAATTCCAAAGAAGTGGTACCTAGACCTGGAGTTGCGCAGAGGAACAGTGGACTAGTCGGACCTGACTACGACCTTCCAATAGGATTTCAGTTTCGAATATGAGCATCCAAGTATCAATGACGCATTGTAGGTCATTAAGAAAAAATATTCAGTCCAGATTGTACACAAGGAAACCTGACACTAGAAGAATTCTTTGGCACAGATAGCATACCTGTGCGCCTACAACCTGAAAGGGAGAAGCAGCTAGAGCATGCCCTAGACTGTTATCACATCGATGGAGAAACCAAGGAAAAAGAAGATAGTGATGAGGAGGACCCGCGCAACATACAGATACCCGAGTCAGAGGGATCACGCGAGGTAGAAGGACCTCCATTGGAAATTCGAGATATGACTGGACCTGTGAAAATAAGGAAAGTGAACATTGGCACCAGCAAGGAGCCAAGGTTCACAGCTATTGGAGATTATTGGGATGAAGATACAGTTGAGGAAGTCGCGGGTATATTACAAGAATATCAAGAACTATTCCTGACCAAGTTCACAGAGATGAAAGGTATCTTGGGAGACTTAGGAGTGATGAAAATTCCTCTTACGCCTAGTGCGAAGCCTATGAAACAAAGACCATAAAGACTGAACCCACGCTACAAAGAACGAGTTAAGGCAGAACTCAATACGATGCTTGATGTAGGGATCATTGAGCCAGTCAAAGAATCTGAATGGATAAGCCTGATTGTTATCCAGGACAAGAAAACAAAGGGCGAGATCAGAATCTGTGTCAATCTCAGAAAACTGAATGATGCTTCAATGCATGACCCATTTCCTACACCTTTTACAGATGAAGTCCTAGATAATGTTGGAGGGAATGAGGCCTATTCTTTTAATGATGGATTCTCTGGTTACCATCAGATTAGGATTGATTGTGCAGATAGGCACAAGATGAATTTTGCTACAGAATGGGGGTCATTCCAATACACAGTGATGCCCTTTGGTCTGAAGAATGCACCCGCCATATTCTCTAGAGTGGTCATCGCAACATTTATGGATTTTATACATAAGTTTTTAGAGGTTTACTTTGATGATTGGACCATTTTCGGCTTATTGAAGAACCATGCCGCGAACCTCAGGATGACGTTGGAAAAGTGCAGACAACACCAAATTTCATTAAACTTGAAGAAGTGTATTTTTTGTGTTCCCTATGGAGTCTTGTTGGGACACATTGTGTGAGAACAGGGGTTGATGGTAGACCCTGCCAAGATCGTAGTCATTGTAAACTTGCCTACACCCAATTCAGTTAAGCAGCTGCGCACTACACTGGGGCATACCGGTTATTACATGAAGTTCATAAAAGGGTATGCGCATATAACTGCAGCTATGGAAAAGCTGTTGAAGAAAGACATACCATTCATTTGGAATGTGGATTATGAGAAAGGCTTCGACACATTGAAAGAGAAAATGGTCACTGCGCCAATCCTAGTTTTCCCAGACTGGGAGAAGCCATTTCACGTCCATGTTGACACCTCATGCATAGCATTGGGCATTGTTCTTGCGCAACCAAGAGAGGTAGGTATTGATCATTCCATTTCCTTTTCTAGTAGAAAGTTATCATCCGCTGAGAAGAACTATACCACTACTGAAAGAGAAGGACTCATTATGGTCTACGCGCTGCAGAAATTCAGACATTACTTGCTTGGTGCGCATTTCTCCATGTTCACTGATCATTCTACCTTGAAATACCTGGTCAATAAGCCAGTGTTAGGGGGGCGCATATGCATATGATTACTACTCTTTCAGGAGTACGACTTTGAGATTGTTGTTAAACCAGGTAGATTAAATTTGGTACATGATCATCTATCAAGAATCGAGTCAGTAGAAGAGCTTAAGAATCTAGAGGACAATCTTCCTGATGCGCAGTTGTTCGCCATACAGGTTGCTGACGATTATTACCAGGACATCATTGATTTTTTTACCACTAGGTTCGCACCCACAGAGCTCATTATGTAGCAGAAGAAGGAGCTGGTAGTGCACACCGTAGACTTCACCATCATTGTAGGCCAGCTATACAAGTTGGGACCAGATGAAGTATTGCGCAGATTTGTACTAGAGCATGAAAAACCATTCATATTGGCTAATGCACACTCAGGAGTCGCAGGAGGCCACTACGCAGGAAGAGCTACTGCGTAGAAGATACTGCACGCAGGGCTATGGTGGCCTACAATTCATAAAGACTTGAAGGAACACTGCCAGAGATGCGATTTCTTTCAGAGGACAGGGAAGCCATTGTGCAGGGATGAAATGCCTTTAAATCCACAACTGACATTGCAAGCCTTTGAGAAGTGGGCTATTGATTTTGTGGGTCCTATTAACCCACCAGGGAAAAGAACTGGTGCGAGGTATATCATTACTACTACCGATTACCTCACCAGATGGGCAGAAGCTAAGTCAATAAAATACTATAGCACAACTACAGCTGCGGAGTTTATATATGAAAATATCCTCACAAGGTTCGGATGCCTGAAGATATTGATGAGTGATCAAGGCACTCATTTTCTGAATAAGACCATTGCAGCTTTGACCGAAGAGTTCCACGTTCATCATCAACATAGCATGCCCTATCATCCACAGGCCAATGGAACTGTCGAAGCATTTAACAAAGTAATGGAGAATGCGCTAACCAAGATATGCAATGTCAATCGGGACGATTGGGACCTGCGCATTCCATCTGTGCTATGGGCATATAGGACTACCTGCAAGAAGCTAACTGGCCATACACCTTTTAGGTTGTCCTATGGGAAAGAAGAAATAATGAAGATGGAGTACATTGTTCCCAGCTTGAGAATAGCAGCGTTTACAGGCATGGCAGATCGCACAGCACTCGAAGAAAGACTCCTACACTTGGTTGGGCTAGAGGAAGATTGCTTTGTTGCAGGCTTCCACCAACAAGTACAGAAAGAGTGCGAAAAAGCATGGTATGATCGCCACATCAAGAACAAGAGCTTCCAGGTAGGTGATCTAGTCCTCCTATATGATAGTAAATTCATGAAATTTCCTGGAAAATTTAAGATGCATTGGATTGGCCCATATACTGTAATGCATGTTACTAACGGTGGCACAGTCCAGTTAGCTACATTAGCCAGCGATACCTTGTCGAATTTGATAAACGGAAGCAGACTAAAGCTTTACTGTGATAGTTTGGCTGTGCATAGTTCTGAATGATTCGAGGAAGTAATCTGCGCAACATTGCTGAAGTTGCACGCAAAAAAAAAAAAAAAGAAAAAAGAAAAAAAGAAGAAGAGAAGAGCAGCAGCACAGAGCATGTACAGCTACTGATCACGCATAACAAGTCCAGATACTCATCGCATAGAATAGACAGAACGACAGCCGCGCAGAAGACAAATCCCAGTGCGCGTCCCGAAGCAAACAATTTGTTAGACCGCCAGCACATCACGACGGAAACTGTTACCACGACATCTGTCGGCCAGTTAGTGGGCCGTTAAACAAATTGACGACACTTGGAAACTCTAAATATTAAGGGTGGATGTGACATTTTGGAGCCCATTAAAGACCGAAGTGACCAGTTAGCATTGAAATACGGCTGGCAGGCTAAGCCATTAATGCGGATCTGATGGAGTTGACAAGCTGGCTTTCCAGACAACCTTTTGGCATTTAAGGAAACAACATTCGCATCATGAGAAGGATCAGCTGTCAGGCTAGATATAATACGCACGAATTCGAAATTAATTTGGCTTTAAGGGCCTCAGAAACTATGGAAGGCCATGTAGCAGACCAACAACGGCTATAAATAGACCTCGCTCGGCCACTTAACCATTTTTACGAAGTGTTTGAACTAGTCGAGAGCCGAGCGACCAGAGCATTGTATGAGCGAACTAGTTGAGCTAGCAGATATCTCCTGGTTAATTGAGCAGGCAGGGATTCTAGTAGAAATGACGACAACAAAACCAGGTGCATCTAGAAGTTCAGCACAACAGGCTGCAGGAAGCATCAAGGGCAAAGAACCAACTTCAGAGCAGGGGGGGTCCGAAGTGCCATTACAGCAAAAAGCCTCAGCTCAAGTCCCACCGTTTTATCCTGTGCCCGACTACATTCCCCCAAGGAAGCTCGATGCCCCACCAGTCAACATAGAAAAGAACTTCAAATACAAAATCCCACTACCCACTATCTCTACCAGGGTGAAGATTGAGGAGAATTTGATGGGTGGCGTACCAGGTTGCAAGCTGGATGACCAGGACTTACTGGAGAATACACTGGTAACACCAAAAAATTACCCACAATTTAGACTGGACGCCTATATCAATTGGGTCAAGGACGCACAGACCGACACCGGCAGGATGGAAATTCAAGAATGGCTAAGGGCCATCCGACCATCAGGCTTATTAAATTTACTGTAAATGCCGCACTTTACTAAGAGTGATGAGTTTTCCGCCGTAGCGCACACACTGCTCACTTGTGTGCATGAAGGATTCCTGTGGTTGGACACACGCATCGATATCAGTATCGACCTGGTCCATCAGATCACTGGACTAAACAAGTGAGGAGAGGACCTTGCTAACCTCATCATAAAGAAGGCGCACGATAAATCCCTTAGCGCCAAAATAGAAAAAGAGTTCGGCGTAGTGTGCAAGGTACAAGGGTTCCCAATGGTCGACATCAATGACCACGCACCACAGTTTATGACCCAGTTGCTTGCAGGCAAGCTGTTGCGCAAGTGTAGACCACCTAAAGTACCTGCGGTCGCAATCAGGGCAGCCGCTAATGTATTGCGCGGAAAAGCTTACAATTGGTGCCAGTTCTTATTGAACGAGTTTCTGGCGGATGTTCAAGATACCCAAGATGATGGAACACCGTTCCATTTTAGTTGGTTGCTAGTGTTGATAGCCTTTGTAGGTTGGAGGGAACCAGAGGGATATCAGGGAGCTGCCACTTTAGCCAGACAAGGCTGAGGAACGCGCTTTTCCAATCTATGGGCGAGCCCAAAGGTGTCTAGGCAACGACACACGGATGAAGTCTTTTATGTTTACTATCACCAGTTACGCGAAGCAATTTTGGAAACACCACACATTTCCAAACCACTAATTGATGAATACACCTGCATCATGAGGTTTCGTGCAAAAAGGCACCAATCATTCATTCAGCCAAGAGGTGACATAACAGAGCATGACTTATGGTATCCAGGATTTTACCGACTAGATGAGCAGGCGATCGAGGGAATGATGGAGCGATGGGAGCCAGAATGGAAAGTCCCCGCGTCACACGATGATGCGTTCGACTATGAGCACAACGTAGAACCTCTTTGGGAGAAGATCGATGTAAAAGACACCGATGAAGAAGATACCGAAATAGATCAGGAAGACAAGGGGGAAACACCAGCAAAGAAGGGAAAGAAGGGCAGACTACCGGCTGGAACTCCCATTGAGGAAGAAAAGGCTATTGCGCAGAGTCAAAATACAGCCACATCTACAGGAAAGAGAAAGGTCACTGAAGGCCCCTCGCAATCATAAAGCCGACGCACAAAGAGGAAGGATGAAAAACCCAAGTTTGGGCCACAACTACATCCAGATGATTGCGAGACCATCGCAACAAAAGTACAAGAAGCATGGGAAGAGACTCGCACTGAGAAAGAAGCCAAGCAAGAACAACTATAGTTGACCATAATCCAAGCTATGGAAGAGGTCAAGACATTGGTATCCCATATGGGATTGGGGCAGTCAGGTTCAGGTTTTGATGGGAAGTCAGGAGAGCCGAGTGCACAAAGAAGACCACCTATTGCTGAAAGCAAGTATCCGTGCATCCTGAACCTTGAACCGAGCTACCTTATCTATCGAAATGAAATGGTCAAGGAAGCAGTAAATACTGGGTGCCTCGACCTAAATATTTGGGCCCTGCCCCTGGAGGACCTGAACAAGTTGCACATCAGAGTTGCAAAAGAAATTCATGAGAGAGGCCTCGCCTCATATGATAAGTGTGTGCAGTTAACTGAAGACATCAATCAGTTAAGGCAGGAATCAGATAACACCAAGCAAGAATTGAGCACATCCAAGGAAAAGGGCCAGAAGCTGAAGGAAACCATTTCAGCTGTGTGCGCAAACATAGAAGAATGCGAAGAAGAAGATGATATGGAGGACACAATAAAGAAAATTGGGGCCAAGGTAGAGTCCCTTACCTCTGAGAAAATAGAAATGGAAGCCTCTTATAAAGGAAAAATCACGGAGCTGGAGGCTAGGCACCCTGTCATTCCACCAGATCAGTGCCCAACTCCAACTGAGGACATAAAGGAAACCATGGATGGCATTTCGGTGAAAGTGACGAAATGCCAAGACTTACTTGAGCAGATAACTATAGTAGTAACCGGGTTGAGTGACGATCCTGCGCTATAGCAGGTAAGGGAAGAAGTAGAACAGAAGCAGTAGTAGGTGAACGCTGCAAGTATGCAGATGAGGAATGCGTCGGCTAGAGAGAAAGTGCAGAGGTTTAATGAGGTCAAGGACCTACAGAAAGAGTTGGCAACACTAAGGGATAAAGATGCTTCCACATCGGTTAGGCTGCCGCCTATTGAGCAAGAAGGCCTCAAATTAATGCAACAATTCGACACGAAGTTCGTAGAACTTCAGACGGTAGAAGGAACCATGCAGGAACAAGTGGCTCGGGAGAAGGTCTCACTGGCTACTTTGGAGACGCTTCAAGGGTTCGAACGGAAAGCCAAGGACATAGTTGCGGAGTTAGCAGGAACTTTGCAAAGCTTTACATTAAAGCTTGGGATGATGGAAGATGTGGCACCAGTTTCCGCAAGTGAAAGTGGCTCGGGACGAGCCACAGGTGAGTGTTAGGGGCCTGTTGGGCTGGGCCCAAGTGGGTTGAAAAAATATACAAGTATGGAAAATCGCGTGTAGCAGGAAGAAAAGGCAATTTTGATAATTGCGCATTGCGCGCTGCGGCATGAAGAGGAAGCAGTTTATTTGAAAGTGCATTGTGCGCGGTGGCAGGTGACAGGCAGTTTTGAGAAATTGCGCCTGTCACATGACGACAATGGCTAAGGCATGGTCGCACAATAGGACGATGTGCAAGGTAACGCATGAGATATTGTTGGTTCATAACATGGGTAAAGGTCAGACGAGGACATGACCTATTTTGGGTAAGGAACATGTGGATGGTAGATGAAAGCGACCTGTTCGAACGTGTGGCGGCAAGCAGTTGAGAAGCTAGGCCACGATGCCGATGGCGACAGGAAGGCGAAGGAGTGGAAAGGGACAGGCCATGATGCAATTGTAACTATTTTGAGGACTGCAGCTATTAGAAGAGCATGTGAGCCACGAGTGGCCCAGCTGGCGTAGATGGAGCAGGCTGTTGACGATGACAGCTAGGGTGGCAGTTAGCCACGCCAGGTTTGGGAACCTTAGGGTTTCGGCCTAATGATTGTAAAGACATGACCTACGGGCATGATCTATAAATAAGGCACAACTTTTAAGGGAAGGGTTACTCTTCATTTTGGTTAAGAATTGATCATTGTAAAATCTTGAGCTTGAAAGCCATTGTAAAGGCTCTGCAGCTGAGTGTGCAGAGACCTATCTAAGAGAGAAGAGAGTCTGCAGCTGAGTACGTAGACTAAGAACAGTTGTACCCTTCCCATTAAGAGTAATATTGAAAACCGTTCTTGTGGACGTAGCCTCCATCCGAGGGGTGAACCACGTTAAATTCTTTGTTATGTAACTATTGTGTGTTTATGATTGTTCAATTGTTTGGTATGAATGTTTAATGCTGGAAACTTTTGTTGTGTGATTGCTTTTATATGTATTCGCCACAGAGAATGGGAATAATATGTTAAGTAATACATGCGCGAAGGAATGTTAAGTATTCAACATGTATGAATCTGTCAATTGGAATGTATGAATCTATCAATTGGTCAAATAGCGAACATTGAGTTTAAGCGCAGCGTTGGAGCGTGCAGTAACATATATTATTAAACCACTTGCAACATAATGATAAGAACATGAACGAGTTGAAGATATAAGGAATGATAAGTAGATTGGTTAGAATTAACCATCCTGGAAGGGACACGCAGTCTTGTTGATGCGCCTAGTCATTGAAGGTTGTTGCGAGGTAAGCTGTTGATAGCTTACTGTCGTAACACCAAGGTATCCTGTATCGCACAGTCATTAGAGGTGCAAGTGAGAAAGCGCAATTGCGCACCGAAGTACCCACCGCAGAACATAAGGTTCACTTAGTTATCTTTCCGCGCAACCCGCAAGGCATTGCGCTTCTTATCAGCCTTTCCCCCCCATCACATCACCCGGTTGTGGAAACTTGATTCTGCAACCACCCCCTCAGCTTCGCCTCGGGTGAGACCTCAGGCTGCGTGCAACCTGTTGCTGAAAGGGCCGGTGAATACGGGTATTGTTGGTTCCTTGAACCGCGAAGTACCTGGGTTTATGATTGGAAACTTACAGAATGATTGGAAACCTACAGAAGGTTATAGACAGCCAACACGAGGTTCTCCAACTATTGAAAGATAACTTGGCTATAGAACAAAATAGGATGACACAACAAGCAGATCAACATCATTATGAAACCAAATTTGAAATGGGTGATTGGGTATTTTTGAGGCTACAACCATACAAACAAATGTCCCTCAAGTAGCAAAAGAAGGACAATAATTTAGCACCCAAGTATTATGGTCCCTATAAGGTGTTGCGGAGGATTGGAAGTAAGGATTACAAATTGGAGTTTCCTCAATATTCACATGTACATCCAATCTTTCACGTGTCTTGCTTAAAAAAGGTAATTGGTGACAAGATCCCAGTATGGAATATTTTAACAGAGATTGATGAAGAAGGGAAATTGGTAGTAGAATCTAAAACAATCATTGGCACAAATGTCCAATAAATTGCGAAATCGAGCAATTATTGAGTATTGCATAATGTGGAATAACTTGCCAATAGAAGAGGTGACATGGGAAGATAATTTCTTCATGCATAAAATTCCAAAATTAATCAAGTGTTGAAGATAACACTTGTTTGAAGGGGAGGGGCATGTTAATCCCTATGTATTGTAACATTACGTTTATATTTTTATATTTGTATTATTTTTATTGGTTGGATAGGACCTTAATTGTAATTATAGGGTCGACAAGAATTGTAGTTGTGTTGAAATTTGGTTGTCATTGATGTCAACTGATGTCAAAGAGGATTTAGTGGTCCTGTGCCAGTTTAAAGAAATATATGAAATCCTATTTGAAGAAGTATATGTAAGCAAGTTTGAATAAATATATGGAATCCAGTTTGAATAAATACATCAGAAGTATATTACAGAAGTACATCAAGCATACTGAGTTTGAAGAAGTACATAAAGAATATATTCAGTACATAAGGTATAAGTACAAGTCTCCAATTTGAAAAAGTACATATACAGATCTCAAGCCCACCTAGTCATGTTACCTCAAGGAAAAGCCAAAGAAATGGTTGGACAAGGTTCGGTAGTGCGGAAGTGGCTTGGAGACTAGAAGTGGTAAAGAAGTTATGCAAGTCCCGAAAGTGCACGAGATACAAAAATAAGAATAAGAACGCAAGTTGAAGTGCACAAAAGTACCAAGAAGAAAGTAGCGGTTGGATAAGTCAAGTGCGCAAGTCCTACAAGCGATGGTACATTAAGGGCACAAGACCACACCGCAAGGGCGCAAGTCCCACTTAGGCAAGGACCAAGTATGCGCAAGACCCAAAAGAGAGGAAACCTAAATGACGTAGATCATGACAAGTGGTGAATGCATAAACCATGAAGAAAAGAAGAAGCAAAGCCACAATCAACTTGTGGAGATCACTATCCGCACAGATCAAGTATAAATAAGAAGCCAAGTTGGAAAATTAAGTAAGCTTGCAAGTGGAAAAATGGAAGATACAGATTTATCAAGACTCTAATTCTTGGGGCATCAAGGGCTCGTTGAACCAAATTAAACAACATGATATAGCAAAGAGCCGAGTGTGCATGAGAAAAGGAATGGAATTTCTCTTGGTGCACAAGATGATGCAAGTTTATCTATGACAGTTGCATGAATATAGAAAGGCAAATATACATAGGATGCGCAAGTGCTCAAGACCAGAATGTCAGTTTCATAGATAACATGTAAACAATCACATATGATCTAAGACAAGAGCGCAAAGATAGTCTTGAAGTATATCCTGTAATGCGCTAAGACAGAGTTGCTACATAGTAAAGGATGCACATTATGATGACGATGGTCTAACACAAGTGCAAACAACATAAATTCCATATCACATATGATGCACATAAGGTCGCAGATTATCTGAAGAATATTGCACTAAGACATAGCTGACATATTTCAGAAGGTGCGCAGTGTTAGGATAATTAATACTCCATTCTTTTCCTACCTAGCATTATTTTTTTCCCTACTAGTTGATAATGTCATTTTCCCCCTAGTGGTGTGCAAGTGTCATATAGGATCCATCATCCACCTAACGTGCATTGCATGCATCATTTTAGGACCACTTAAGTTAGTTCCCTATATTTTAGGAGCCTACTCAGTGTTCCAATTCAGTCCACCTGAGTTAGCTGACTCTTATGGGGGGTTTATGCTCCGATTGGCACTGATTGTGGCCTCATGCTCCCTTTTCTGAGTGATTTGAATGACAAAATAACAAATGTTCCATCCTTGGTCAGTTAACTGATTGTGTCTTCATTCAACTAAGTTTAGGTTCAGTTGAGTTGAGTTTGGGTCTTCTGGAGCATTCCGGTGGTGACAATTCCCATGCTAGATAGATTGAGACTCGAATTCTCCCAAGTGATTCAAATTCTCTCCATTGTAACATAATTTTTTACTATACTGATTATTGGATCATGTGACATTATTATGTTCCTATCTGATTTCTCATGCATGTTCAATTGTTTGCTCATTTTTATTGCAATTTTCATTGTATTTCAACTTCTCTTATCATTCTTTCTCTGTGAGGTATACCCATATCCATGATCTATTGTGATTTAGAATTTCACATGGTATCAGAGCTCAGTGAGAACAGCTTGAGCAACTACTTTTAGTAGTGCACTAGAAGCCTCTGGATTTCCACAGCAAATCCTAGTGCCATTACATTGAATTCATTGGAGAAATCCTTTGAATTCTAGTTAGGTATGAAGGATATGGAAAAATGTGCCTATTGTCCTAAAGCAGTGATCAGTAGTAGTCTATCTCCAAAATTGAGAGTTTTTTGCAGGTTATTGAAATTTTTTCATTACATCAGTAGCAGCAATACCACATTATATTCACTCAAGTAGTTCTAATGGAGAATTCGAATGATCCTCTCTCTCCCAGGATCCTAACACCCTTCAATTACCTTGATTGGAGGGCTGCTATGCAAATGGTCTTGCGCAACAAGTCACTGTACATGGTAACAATGGGAAAGGAAGTCAAAACTCAAGCAACTGTTGAGAAGGCCAAGTATATAAATATATTGGATGAAGCATTTGGTTTCATGTGTATTCATATTTCCAGAGATCTACTCTTCCACCTCAATGGATTGAAGACTCCAAGAGAGGTTTGGTTGAATTTGGAGACCCTCTTTGGCAAACACGATGAGCTAAGGGGCGATATTATGGAGAATGAGTTGATTATTATTCAACCCAGCAGTTTCGATACCATCCAACAATTCTTTTCCAAATTCAAATATATGGTCATGCAATGCAAGCAGTGTGGCATTGCGAAGAAGGATGTGCAGTTGGCGCTATCCATCATGAGAAATTAAGGTCGTGAGTTCTCCATATTTTTTTCTACCTTCCATTCAGGGAGATTGTCAATCCCTGGTTGGAAAATTCCATCCTTAGATTTTTTCATTGAATCTCTCATCTAAGAACAAGACAAATTGATCTAGATGGGTGCCTTGAAGGCCTCCAAAAATCAAGCTCTTATGGATGGAGAATAAAAAAGTGTGAATTAAAAAGGGAATCAAAAGAGAAAATATAAGAGGCAATATGAACCCAAGCAGAATGCCAAGTCTAGTCCATCGGAAGGAGCCTCCAGCTCCAAGAAGGATAAAAGAAATTTAAGAAATCCAAGTGTACATACTGCAAGAAGGGTAACCATCCTGAGAGTTATTGTATGAAGAAGGCCATAGATCAAATGGAAAAACTCCTTGAACAACATAAAATTTCCCTCCCTGAAGGCGCAAGGAAGACTGATCCAAGTGGCAAGTCAGAAGATCATGAGAGATGTCATGCATTGAAGGCTAGATTCTCACAATCCTAAGCTTTTCTTATTGATTTTGGAGACTCCAATCACATGTTTTCAACCAAAGAGCCATTTTTTTCATTAGATCTCACCGATGGACCCATCATACACATGAGAGATGAATCTCAAATCTTTGCTGAAGGGAAGGGTACTATACAACTTGAGCATGGAAAGTTCAACAATGTGATGTATGTGCCTTATCTAGTAGCTAATATGTTGTCTGTTTATCAGATGAAACATGAAGGTCCACCAAATAAACTAGTATTTGGACCTGACACAGTTGAGGTTGCAAAGATCTCATATGGGAAGTTGATAGCCAAAGGATTTGCAAACCTTGCCTCCAAGGCATATGAATTCTCCTTCTTCTTTCCATACTCACATCAAAGTGCTCCCTTGATTCATGCAAATGAGACAAGCAGACTCTGGCATGAAATATTTGGACACCTAAAA
This sequence comes from Larix kaempferi, assembly GCA_027924585.1. NCBI lineage: Eukaryota > Viridiplantae > Streptophyta > Pinopsida > Pinales > Pinaceae > Larix > Larix kaempferi. Next base: position 2,118,275 of record BSBM01000809.1, on the reverse strand, counting down.
TTCAAATACCTACAACAGTTGCATAAGGAAGAGAGGGTTGAAGGTCTTCCAAACATAAAGTTCCCTCAAGGAATCTGCAAAGGTTGCTTGGTAGGGAAGCACCCAGAGTAAAGTATGATGTTGGGAAAGCAAAGAGAGCTTCCTCCATCCAAGATATAATTCATAGTGATGCTTCGAGACCGATTCCCATTTCTTCAATGAATGGATCCAGATACCTTCTGACCTTCATTGATGACTACTCTAGGTTATGCTGGATCTACTTTCTCAAACATAAATATGAGGTGTTTGAAAGCTTCAAACTTTTCAAGCCTCAGTTGAGAACATTGCTAGAAGGAATATCAAGGCACTCAGATCAGATAATGGAGGGGATTACATCAAGAAGGAGTTGCAACACCTATGTTCTTTCAGAGGTATCCAAATGCAACATTATGTCCCATACACACCACAACAAAATGGTGTAGCAGAGAGGAAGAATAGGTCATTGAAAGAGATGACTACTTGCTTGCTTGAAGCAAGAGATCTCCCATCAAATGTCTGGGAAGAAGCAGAGAACTATGCCACATACATTCAGAATAAGGTACCACACAAATCTGTTGATGGGGTCACTCCATTCGAAGCATTGAAGGGACACAAACCTAATGTCTCTCATCTGATGGTTTTTGGATCCAAGGCATGGGCCAAAATCCCGTCCGACAAGAGGAAAGCACTTAAACCTCAAAGTAGCGAATGCATCCTTCTTGGATATGCAGAAGATGAAAAAGATTACAAAATGATGGAGATTGCAACCAAGAGATGCTTCATTGAGAGAAGTGTTTAATTCAATGAGGATCCATTGCATGATCTGCAACCAGTTGAAGAAGAAGGTATAATTGATCTACATATTCCATTTTATCCTAATGATGTTTCTATAGGTGATCCACATTCAGATTCTGAAGAAGAAGATCAATATGATTCAGATCTAGATATTGAGCATGAAGATCTATCATATCCAGATCCATATCTAGAACCTACTCCCAATACAAAGCCTAAATGGGCTCAAAATCTTATTGAGGCAGCTGGGGGCATTGTTGTAGATCCATCTGACTACAGAAGAACAAGATCTCAATACCAAGATGCAAACATTGCACTTTTCCATAAAGATCCACTTCTCCCTGAGAGGTGCTTCATGATGGTGGGGTCTGATCCTCAATCTTACAGAGAGGATTTCCATGATCCAATATAGAAAGAAGCCATGTATGAAGAATATGATTCACTGTAGAACAATGAGACATGGGATCTTGTCCCTCCTCCCCCAGGGAGGAAACTAGTTTAGTGCAAATGGATCTACAAAACAAAGCTTGCATTTGATGGATCTACAACCAAGTACAAGGATTATTTGGTTGCAAAGGGGTACTCACAAGTTCAAGGTTTGGACTACAATGAGGCATTCACTCCTGTAGCAATAATGGATTCAATAAGAGTTGTTTTGGCCATTGTAGCTTTGAATGCATGGGGGGTACATCACATGGATGTAAAGAGTGCCTTCTTGCATGGGGACTTATAAGAAGAGATCTATATGAAACATCTTGAAAGGTACACTGAAAATCCTTCCTTGGTATGCAGACTGAGGAGATCATTGTATGGGCTCAAGCAAGCCCCAAGGGCATGGTATGCAAAGATGAACTCCTTCTTACTGTCACAAAAAGTTTGGAAGATGCAAATCTGATTGGAATGTTTACATGCAATAGAAGGGAGGATATATATTGTTGATTGTTTTGTATGTGGATGATTTTCTCATCACCGGTGGATCTGCTACTGGGTTGAAGCACATCAAGTCTTCTTTTAACAAATAATTCTCTATGACATATCTAATACTGTTAAAATAATTCATTGGTCTTGAAGTAACTCAAAATGATTCAGGGATCATGATTTCATAGTCAAGGTATGCATATGATTTACTAATTTTTTTTCATATGGATGATTGCAAAGCCACATCCTTTCCCTTCCTATCTGACATTAGATTGGAAGAAGGTGGTTCCACTCCCTTGGTTGATAACACTCTTTACAGACAAGTGATTGGTAGCTTGTTGTATTTGACACGATCACGACTAGATCTATCATATGTTGTTGGTGTTGTGGCTAGGTACATGCAGGAGCCACATGAACTGCATTGGAAGGCATCTAAGAGGATCTTGGATCATGTGCAAGGTATGAGAGAGTTTGGTATACATTATTTTGCTGGTGCTCAACTAGATATGGTTGGTTTTACTAACTCAAACTGGGCTGGAGAAAATACTGATAGGAATTCTACTTCAGGGTACATATTCATGTTGGGATTAGGACCAATCTGCTAGTCAAGCAAGAAATAAGAAACACTCGCAATTTCTTCAGCAGAGGAAGAGTATAGAGGGGCTATGAATGCACTTATCCAGGAAGTTTTGTTTCATGGGATCTTGATAGAGTTTGGAATTCACATTTCTCCTTCAGTAGAATTTTTTTGTAATAATCAAAGTACCATTAGGATCTCAAATGACTCAGTTCAGAAGCAAAGGACCAAACATATTGAGGTTCATATGCACTTCATCAGGGAGCTAGTGCACAACATGTCAATCTCATTGCATTATTGTCCTATAGAGGAGATGATTTCAGACATATTCACTAAGTTTTTTACTCAGAAAATATTTGTTTATCTCATATATTTACATGGTGTAAAATTTGTTTGAGCTCCCTGCTGTCCTATTTTGAGGGGGGGGGGTTTCCCATGAGTTTTCCCCATTTCTTTGGTTCATGGTGTTACACCTAAAATATTACCACCATTATATTCAGTGTATACACCCTTGAAGTTCCATTGGCTAAGTCATTTGTCTGGAAGGGACATCATTGTGCTTATGCTAGGTTTTGAGAGGTCGTCGTAGGTTGCACTCATGCAACCTATGACGTCACACCTTGCTCCATTACAGTGTGCGACGAAGTCAGTTAATAGGAAAAAATAGCTTCTTCGAGCTCATTCTCGAAGGTTGCTGACTTGGATCCTTATCCCTGACCTGTTGGGGGAGCTGGACTTCAATTCCTAACCTATTGGAAGGATCCCCTATCTCTCCCCTACCATATCTCAACCTCCCTTATCCACATCCTATCCACTTAGCCTTATATAAGTGAGGCCCTACCCCTCTCAAAAGGGAGGAAGTTTATGGTACTCTTATGCTGGTGAAATTAGGCTTAATATACTTAGCAGTCTAGCTTGGGAGACATCCACTTCTCTCTAGAAGCTTTGGTATGGCTTGTCGAAAGGAGCTTGCAACATTAAGGAAATGGTTGTAATCCTCTTTTCTATTGTACTCTCCACTTTTCAATACAGTTGATACAATTGCTTTCCATAAATGTTGTCACATTGATAATATTTAGAGTTTTCCTCCTTAACTGTTAACTTAGATCTATCATATGAAATGTATGCTTTCACTATTCTTGGTCTGTTATATGTTCAACAGGGTATAGCCGTTTAAGATCTAGCAGCGCTGGAGCATTGGATCAACGAAGGAGAAAGGGATCTGCAAATCCAAGGTAAATGATCTATCTTTCCATTTGCACTTCTATTTGATCTAGGAAAGTATTTTGTGTTATGTCCTATTTGTTCTAGACTTACGTTAAGCTAGGGAGATCAGGCCTTGAGTCCTCTCTCGGTAGATTGTCTGTCAAACAAATCTGGCGACCATACTGGGGGAAGAACATTGCTTTGTAGTTGTCAATTTGAAGGTTGTTTTTCAGTTGATTTCTTGCCAAGCCATTCTATTTTGTCATCTCCTTCTTGAGTTGATTTCACCATAAGATCTTCACTTTGAAGAGTCTGATTAGCCTCCTTTGAGTTTGTAATTCTCATTTGCAGACATTTTTTACGCTCATTACCTGGAGAATTGGTTCATTTTTTAACTCAGATCTCGCCTATAGCACTTAGTCAGTGTACCCAAAGCGACACTATGCTATTTTTTATCTCTATTCTTTGCCTGCTAGTCTGTCGTCGCAACCCTTCCATTGGTCTATTGCGACGCTGTCGCACTTCCTGCACTAGTGAACTGCGACGTCGCACTGTGTACAAGCACAAAGTGCGTCGATCTGCCATTTTTTCCATACAGGCACCCCTTCTCCATTTATGATTTGAGTTTTGGTTTGTGTGCAGACACCTCTGCACTGTACCTTCCAAGCAGAGCCCCTTTTGTCCAACAGTGTTTTGTTTGGTTTGTTTGTATTGGTTTTTGGGTCTTTTGAGATTTGGATTCATGTTTGGCCCCTTGAGTAAAAACTAGTGTTTTGCTTGCATTTTTAAGCGAAATGGGTTCTATTTTTGAATCGTGCATCCTACAGTCATCTTGACCCATCTCAAGGTTTTGAGATCATTTTTGGTTTGGCATGATTGGATTTTTTTAAAGACTTGAAGAGTGTGGGATATCCATGTCTTTTTTAGCCTCTATTTCTTGGGTCATGCATCTATTTCCTTTACATGCTAAGCTATCTAATGATTATTGGAAAAGATTGATTCTTTGTCTCTACTTTAGTTCAAAGAAAAGCTTGATTTTGTCACTCTTTTGCTATATTCATGAAATTGGAAAACATAAGTATTCTTCTTGCTTTAATTTGATTATTTGGAATTTTTGGTCTTACACTCGTAGGAAGAAGAAAAGGCTTGTTTCAGTTTTGTGTACATTTGAGTTAGATAAGATTGTTAAGTGCTTATCTTTGTCTTGCTTTTGATTGGAAATGTTGGTAGAATCCTTCTTTCCGTAGCTTAGATGTGTCTTTTTCAAATGTAAAAAATATAGGAAATGAGTTATAATTATTGCATTTGGTAGATTTTGAGCCCTTCTTGAGTGCCTTTGAGTTGTTTGGGTGCTTGTCTTTTTTCTTTGGGAATTTCTGAATGATTAGAGTGTTGTAGATATTCTCTCACTTTCTGTATGAAAAGTGTTTAGTTATCAAGTTCCGTTTTTGATACATGCATTTGAAAATTGAAAGTGCTTCATCAGTTTGTCTTATACATTGCTAAGATCATCTGCATCTTTCATTTTCTTTAAGCTTTTTAGCTAATTATTGCAGAAAGTTAGAGTTATTGCACTCTAGAAAGGAATTCTTCTTTTCGCTACTACTTAAGTACTTTTGGTTTGAAAGAAAGAAAAATCTCTCCTTACCTTAAGTAGTTTTCATTGAAAAGGAAAGGAAAATGTGCATTATCATATAGTTGAGGATTGCATTATGTTTACATTTATGTACTCACCTCATGCATCCACCTAACCACACAAGATAAAATTAACGTTAGCTTAGGTTAAAATCATTTAGTAACTGTGTGTAAGTTAGAGACGTGTTTCGGCGTCGTTAAGCATGGCAGCTGTCGTTATTTTCCAGCACTGTATTCCGGGAGTATTGTAGTCTTCCACGTACTTATTGGTATATCGAGCTCCTTCACGTACCCATCAAGTCACCTATAGTACTTGGCGTATATCGAAGGGTGCATCACGTACTCGGTAGTATACCGAAAGGTCTCTTGCCGAACGGTTGTGCATTAGACAACACCACTACGGATTTGAGCTCCCACGTACCTTGAGTATATCGGGAGACACCATTAGGAATCCTGAAACCATCCGAGTTATCCATTTGGCCGTCTTAACATTGCAATACACCGATAACAACACTCGGGGAGATTACTATGCATGTACTGTCCAGGTAGTCGGGTATTTAGGCAAGGGTACGGTCCCAATCCTCCTTGTCGCGTTTTACTGTTGGACCCTGTGGTATATAGCTATTTGTGATGTTTTGACAGTCCCATGAGGTTCCTAACTTTGAATCCACTCCTATTCACACAGTTTGCTTGTTGCTTTTAGACTTGAGTAGTGTTTGATTTGTTTGGTACTTTAGAGACTCTCAGGAAATTTAGATATGGAAGATTCTTCCGGGACTACCAACCAAGAAACCCCGTTCTAGGGTATGCCATTTGTTATTCCCCCTTGTGGAACTGTTGGTCCTCCCTTTATGGCTATGTTGAGTCTTCCTGGATTGACGATAGGATTCCCAGTGTGGTTATTCTCCAATCAAGTTACATCAAGTGCACCAATTGTGTCGAACCTAGGTCCTTCATCACATGAGCATCAATCTCATGGTGACCATTCTCCTTCTTCGTCAAAAGTTGAATCGATTTCCGTCTCTTCTTCTTCTCCTACTGAAAACTCTAATGTTAGTAAGAAGGCAGGTGAGAAGAAGAAGAAGAAAAGGAAGATTAAGAAGAAGAAGGATAAGAAAGAGACCAAGCATCAACCATCTTCCTCTAATGGCACTCATTCTATGAGAACACCTCGTAAGCCCAAGTTCCCTTGCAAACTTTGCAAGGGTGATCACCTTCTCAAATATTTTCCTGGTCTTTCCCATGTGTCAGAAGTGTGGTCTAAAAACCCCAAACCACTTGTATCGTCAACCTCTGACCATCATGTTGATGACACTCCCTCGACTAGTGACCCGTTGGTGAAGGGTCGGAAGGGTAAAGTCCCGTATCCTTGTTTGATATGCAAGGGTATGCACCGTACTTTCCTTTGTCTAAGCATGGATGAAGCTTCACGGTGGTTGGAAGATATTACTAGTCCTCAACAGGTGCTTCCAACAAGTGATAGTAAGTTGTCCCTCGACCCCCCATTGGTTGACCAAGTGATCAATTCAGTTTCATCTGTAATTGATCCCACTCTTCCTTCCGAGAGTGAAGTGATCGAGTCGATGTCATATCCACTCAATCCTGCTCTTTCATTGGAGAAAGTTCAGACTGAAGCAATCACCATGACACAATCTTCACCTCATTCTTATCTTCCAAGTGAGAGTGAATTGGAAACTGCTGATGTTTTCCTAGCCAGTTTAGAATGTCCTAATCAAGGGGAAACCCTGTCCATTCCTATAGGACCTCCCCCAAGTACTGAGGTCATTTCCTTTGATTGGAATGGTCTAACAGAATCTTGTCTTCCTTCGAGTATTCCTTTTCAAATATCTGTAGGAGTTTCCAATAAAGAAATATTTCGTACGATAGTTGATGAGGGAGCTTCTGTCAGTATTTTATCCTCAAATGCTTGGAAAGCTATAGGTTCCCCTCAGCTTGTGCTAGTAACTGACCATATTTTGGCTTTTAATAGAAGACCTACCAGACCTTTAGGGATTCTCCCACAGTTACCTGTCAGGTTGAGAGGTAAAAATGTTTATGTTGATGTCATGGTTGTCCAAGGTCCTTTAGATTTCAATCTACTCCTTGGACGTGATTATCTTTATGCTATGACAACCATCGTGTCCACACTCTTTCGAGTGATGTATTTTCCCTACGATGGGAGGATTGTGACTGTTGATCAACTTTCCTTCATGACACCCAATCATCGCATGAATGCCAGTCATCAGACTTCCCTGAATGTTCCACATTTTTTAGTGGTTTCTTCCCCCTGAGGATGGGGGGTACGAGCACGGTTTATGTTATGTTTTAGGCTCGTTAAAAAATGAAACCGAACACTCTAGCATAGTTTCCCTTTGGATTCAAGCTTACATTAAAATGAAACCAATCCACTTGAGCATAGTTTTATTCTATTTCAAGCTCGTTAAAAAATGAGATAGACCCCTCTAAGCATAGTTTACCTTTGGTTTCAAGCTTGCATAAAAATGAAACCATCCACTCGAGCATAGTTTTATTCCATTTCAAGCTCGTTAAAAAATAAGATGGGCCCCCTCGAGCATAGTTATTGTCTATTTAAGCTTGTGTAAAAATGAAATAGATCTCCCTCCCATCGGTTCGAGTCTCTCGCTAGAGTTAGAACTTGAACCTTCATTTCATCTGATTCTCGTTTTCCCCCGTTGGTGAACATTTTCATATTAGTAGCCAGGTTGGTAGTTAAGTTAGCAAGCAACATTTTCAGACAAAATGAAGCTTGGGGGGGCATGCCACATGTCGTACCGTCAGCAATCATGTTGAGGGAACACTAACATGTTAAGCTGCTAGCAATCATGCTGGGGGCATTTACCAACCTCTGGGCATCATGTTGGGAAGGAACCCATCAATGGGCCTTAACCGTGAGCAGAGGTTACCTTTGGCTTCAAGCTCGTTAAAAAATGAAACAAGTAGTTTGAGCACAGATTAGTCTTTGATTCCAAGCTCATTAAAAAATGGAATAGACCCCCCAAGCACAGTTCACCTTTGGTTTCAAGCTTGCATAAAAATGAGACCAGCTTCACTAAGCAGAGTTCTTTTCCCGTGTCAAGCTCTTTAAAAAATGAAACAACTCTTTTCCCTTTGAGTCAAGTCTTCTTGTAGACTTAGTACCTGAACCTTCTTTTCACCCGCCTATTCCTTAGGCGAATGAAATGAAGCTTGGGGGCCATGTCTTCAACCTCTAGAAGTTATGTTGAAGTCAAATCGATCGCCTCTCCACATCATGTTAGAGCTAAGTCACTTACTTCTAGCAATCATGCTGGGGGCACACACCAACCTCTGGATTCCATGTCAGGAAAAAGTTCACCATTGGGAACAATTTCGAGCATACTTTTCTTTTTTAGGTTTCGAGCTCATTCAACCATGAAAATTATCCCGAGCATAGTTCATTTTCTATTACAAGCTCGTTAAAAAATGAAGCATTATTCCAACCTATCTTCGAGCTCATTAATGAATGCATAAGTCATCTAGATAAGCACTTAAGTAGGATAGTTTGCGCTATGCGACTCCCTAGAAGCGCAGCACTGGAGGTGCGTAGAGCAGTGTATTTCGTCTCGTTGCATAAGTCATAAGGCTAAATAATCTAAGGCAGTAGATGAATGAATAGAGCACTAAGTATAGTCATCATAGAGGTTAAGTATGAAGAGGAAGCATATAAGTCTTTTGCACTGTCCTGATGATTGAAACCCACCCGAACCGCGCAGTCCTTGGATGCGCTGGCTGTACAATCATCTTAGCTTATAGAAGTGTTGACCGTGATGAAGGCTATCGCCGCGCAATTTGCAGTCTTCAGCACAAACCCCACAGCGCGTTGCTTGTTCGATCTGTCCAAACAACTCATCACATAGTTGTGGAAACCTGATTCCGCAGCTCCCCCATAGATCCACCTCAGGTGAGACCTCATCCTGTTCGCAGGCTGTTGTCGAAAGGGCCAATGAAAAGGGGTTTTGTTGGTTCCTTGAACCGCTAAGAACCTGGGTCTGACGTTCAGTGGTTGAACAAGTACCTGTGGAAATACGTTCACGAAATATTTTGGGCATCCTTTGGAAACGAGCTACATGAGTGGTTGTCAAGGCTCGCAGAGCGCAGAAACTGTACCCCACGAGACGCACCGATCGAGTGGACACTAGAGCTCATTGAAAGGCTCAAAGCAGTAGATAGTCCATTCACGCGAGCAGTCGACTTCTGGGTTGACAATACACTACAAAGCTTTGTGACGGAGTTCGTTGTGGACATGATAAAGTCCTACAGTGCAGCGGAAGCAAAGCTTTTCAAGGGTTTTAGAGGTAAGTATCTGAACAACCTCAGTTTATACATTAAAATGCTTTTAGCCGAGAAAGGCGTTTTTAGAATGTAGTGAAAATTTTGAATCTGTAATGGTCAATAGAATTTATAGTGAGTCTGATGAAGAGACATAATTTGAGAAGTGGAAAAAGATATAAATATACCCCTAAGAAGACTTCCACTGAGCATGGACTCCGCGTAGATATTGATTCACAAGCCGAACCTGATAGCCAAACTGCACCTCAATTTTCTACCTATCATCCTATTACTCCGTAGAATCCACCGGTTGTGAACACCATGCCTCCCATTGCACAAAATCCAGCCGTTCAAAACCCCCCAGTTGTGAATATCCCTAGCACTCAGAACATTCTGGATCAGAACGTTCCGTGCAATACTACTTTTATTTTTTCAGCTCAGCAACCTGCGCAGAACCTCACACCACCTAGAAGAAGCATGGCATATGATATTAAGCCGCCGATATTCAAAGGAACGGGTCTATAGGACCTTGAGCAACATTAGTTTCTATGTGAAGCCGTATGGAATGTTAAACAAGTCCAGGATGATGTTGTGAAGAGAGCGCAGCTCATTACCACATTTAGATAATGAGCCTTGAATTGGTTCATGAAATATTCCAATGGACAACAGAGAACCTTAGTGGAGATTAAGGTTGCACTATCGAGTGAGTTCAAGGAACCAAATTCGGAATCACAGTGCATAACAGAGTTAAAAGAGATCAAGCAGAAACCTAATGAGACAGTCTGGGAATTTGACCAGAAATTTAAGACACCGTTGGACCAAGTAAGCTTTGTTATAGCACCGCAACAACACCAAGAATGGTTTATAGCCCTACTGTTGCCCCAAATCAGACTGCCATTGATGCAACAGAAAGTGGCTTTGCAGGAAGAACCCTTAGAGATCGCGATGAATTTAGAAGCTTCACCCATTAGAGAAACTAGCACTGGGATGTCTCAGATTCAGACCCAGTTGGATACCCTAACACTAAAACTATAGGATATGAAGAAGGGAAAGCAAGAGAGACATGAAGTCTGGTGTACAGGTTGTAAGGGAGAAGGACACACTAAGGATCATTGTCCTTTATTCCAAGAATTCCTTAACATGGGTGCACCAAACCCATTAAATCAGAACCAAGGGCCATGGTGTGAAATCTGCAGAACGAGAGGAAACCAGCCAGAGGATTGCTACTTGATTCATAAATACGTAAGGACATCTAAAAACTATATTGCAATTTCTGTAAGTCAGTTGGCCATGATGAGTCCAACTGCCGTGCATATGATCTCATGTTGGAAAGGAAGAAAGATATCGAGCATATGTATGGAGGAGTATACAGAGTCCAAGAAGAGACTGTGCAGAAACAAGATAATGTGCAGCATGATCATGGACCATATAGAGGTCGTGAAGGATACCACGGGAGAGGAAGGAATGTCTTCCCAACACAAGGATGAGGCTTAGGTCAAGTAATCTATTATAAATGTGGCCAGCGAGGTCATGTATCTAGAGACTGCACCAACCCATGCACTACGTGTAGTTATTGTAAATCTTTCGATCATGTTATTGAAGATTGCCCAGTGCTAGCGACATAAATGCAAAAAAGAAAACAATATGTCGCTAACCCAAAAATTCAGTTGATCACATTAGAGAGGAGACCTGCGGATCCAAGTATCAATGCAGTAATGCGAAGTGGCGCTATGACAGGGAGAGATAGAGGTGCAGAAGCTTCGACTTCTGAAGACTTTAACACTAAGCAGACCCCCCTTGAAACAATATGGATAAGAAAAGCTAGTGGGCAAGCACTTGCTTTCAACTTGGAGAAAAATAGAGAAGTATTTGAAGAAGCGCGGGATATATTCAAAGAGTCAGCACCCAAGTCACCAAGAATCCCATTGCACAGTGAAATACCACATATAGAAGATATGTCTCCTGCTTATGACAAAATGAGCGCTGCAGCAAAAACAAGTACATCTGTTGCACAATTCCTGAGGAGCTGCATGAAGTTGCTGAAGAGCACAGATGCTATAGAAGAGTTGCAAAATCTGTTAAACCAGTATGATCCATAGAGTGAGATGGAAACCACCGATAATGCAGTTCACGAGATTAAGAAACACAAAAGATCAGGCAGAGAAATGAGGCTCAGTGCACAGATAGGAGACTATGAAATGGATGAGATCATCCTTGATCTGGGATCTGAAGTAAATGTCTTAACTAAACAGACATGGCAGCAGATGGGGAGACCAAAGCTGTTATGGTCACCTATCCAATTGAGAATTTCCAACTAGGAGAAAGTCATGCCTTTTGGAAGGTTAGCCAATGTTGTAATGTCCCCAATTTGGCCCCATGGCATTAACACTATAAATGATGTAATATTGTTAGGAAATCATGGTGAGGAGCTCAAGGCCAAGGCCCCGCCATCGATTTCGTGATGCATATGGTTTGCGTGCTAGCAATGCACAGTGGAAATTCAAATAGCATGTAATATGCATTTTAATAAAAAATACCCACAACTATCTATGCAATGCAACAAAGAGATGGGGGCATGATTTCACAAGGAATTGGGAGGGAAAACATTCAAACCCTTGAGCCAATAGAGTCAAGCCAAGTGTCAATGAGGAAACCCATCAAACCCTCAACTACCCATGTTGACTTTTGTACCCAACCATTGATTTCTCCCAAGAGTTGGTTGGGGAAGTTATTGCCTTGGGAATGGGAAGGTATGGCTGTCCAAAATCGGGTATGGGCAAGCCACCCTTCATGGAAAAATGGGTTGGTCTTTTTTGGGCAAGAATAGAGCCACGAAATGGCTGCCTAAGCGATTATTCACCATGGCCTTGCTCTCTCACGCAGCTCAAGCTTCCTGGGCGTTTTTCTCCCTCGTTTTTTCTGTGTCTCCCTTCATCTTTTAGCTGGGAAGGGGCGTTTTTGTGTTGGTTACCCGTGGGGAAAGAGAGCAGAACGTTTTGGGTCTTCCTGGGGGTTGTTTAGGCCATTGGAAGGGATCCTAACCAGTGGAGAGAAATCGGTTTTTCTCCCTGGGTTGAAAACGAAATTCCACAGTTCATTGGGTGAACCACGAGCTGGGGGAACCAATGTGGACCCTGTTTTGTGAACACCTCTGTTGTAAATGTGTAACCCTGTCAATAGTCGTTTTGTTGTGAGAAGAAAGAGTATGTTGGGTATGGGTGATGGGTAATCCATTATTCTGGCTTGGCTGAGATAAAAATGGTTATTGGGCAGTGGTTGAGCTGGAATGCCCCCTTTGTCCTTGTGAGAATCATGCCCAGCTCGGGGGTGGCCTTCGGACGGACTCAGTATAAGCTGTCGAAGAGCCTACGGTTGGGTGGAACGTTGCAGCGACATAGCTAGTTGCTTGGGACAATTGAAACGAAGATAAGTGTTTCTGCCTATATATTTATTTATGAAATGCTTTTATTAATGCCTGAAATCTTGAATGTATTCGAATGATTGTGTGGATGTTGTTTCCGCTGTGCATGATTGATTGTCTACATCTACACATTCATATCTTTTTCTTGTAATGAAATGAGTGGGCTAAATTTTGATTAAGTGCCCCATCGATTGGTAGTATGTTCCTTGCTTCGCAGTGGTCAGCAGGTGGGGACATTACAAATGTTATTGTTGACATTGATGGAGTGCAAAGTCATGCAGACTTCGAGGTTATCGAGATTGTGGACGATAGTCAGCCATATCCAACACTATTGGGTATAGAATGGGAAATGGATAACCTCGTCATCATAAACTTGAAGACAAAGAAGATGATCTTCGAAGGAAAGCATATCAGGGTCATCGCACCAATGGAACCTTCAGATGGAGACAGATATAGTGAACCGATTCAGGAGTAATCCAGAGCTCAAGATTTGGACCACCTTTACAAAATGACTGTGGACCAGGAAGACTATATTAATCCTACTGTAGACGGAACACTTAGCTGGAGATGTGATAGCTCTTGCATCTCAGACTCTGACGAAGGATTGGAGAACTGGCAAAGTTGTATGCATGAAGTATCTGTAAGGAGATGCGCGTAGGTTACAAAGTCACTACGCTGGATTGGAAAGGAGGTAATCCCAATTCCCAACTATGATGGTTTATCTAATGTTTATTCCTTTATCAAAGAATATACTATAGCAATTGTAGATGAACATCGCTTACCAGCACTAGACATGTCACTGTATTAGACACCTTCCAGATGGTGGGCTACGCATAAGCAGACACTGACCACATGGGATCAATGCAGAATCAAGATGCAGATTAGGTTTGCTGACAAGGTTACACTACCCTTTGAAAAATATAATGGCCAAATAGATCCTAGGGAGCATATTGAGATCTGTTCACAAGCATGGGAGGAGAGACCACAAACAGAATGGGTGCATCTGTTTGTGCACACGCTGGAGGAGGAAATTCCAAAGAAGTGGTATATAGACATGGATTTGCGCAAAGAAACTATAGATTGGTCCACCCTAATTGCGAACTTCCAGAAGAATATTTAGACTAGAATGTCCTCATAGAAACATGACATTAGAGGAATTATTTGGAAAAGTATCTGAAATCCTGCAGCAAGAGTACACGAAACAGATAGAGCATGCCATTGAATGCTATAACCTTGCTGAAGAGGTTGAAGATAAAGAAGAAACTGATGAGGAGGATCCACGCAATGTTAACATACCTGAGTCGTAAGGAACGCGCGACGTAGAGGGACCTTCGCTAGAAATCCCAGACATGAGTGGACCTGTGAAAACAAGGAAATTGAACATTGGCACCAGCGAAGAGCTGAAGTTTGCATCTATTGGAGACTATTGGGATGACCAGACGGTCGTGGAGATCGCAGACCTGTTACATGAGTATCGGGATTTATTCTCGATGAAGTTTACAGAAATGAAAGATATTCTGGGTGACTTAGGGGTTATGAAGATACCTCTTAAGCTAGGCGCGAATCCTGTTAAGCAAAGGCCCTATAGACTGAATCCGCGATACAAAGAATGAGTCAAGGCAAAAATCGATAAGATGCTCGATGCGGGGATCATCGATCCGGTTGAGGGGTCTGAGTGGATAATCCCTATGGTTGTCCAATATAAGAAGACAAAAGGCGAGATCAGGATTTGTGTAGATCTCAGAAAATTGAATGATGCTTCGATGCATGACCCATTTCCTACTCCCTTCACTGATGAGGTGCTCGATAACGTTGGAGGAAATGAGGCATATTCCTTTACTAATGGATTTTCAGGATATCATTAGATAAGAATTGATCCAATGGATAGGCATAAGACCACTTTTTCCACTGAATGGGGGTTGTTCCAGTACACAGTGATGTCGTTTGGTCTAAATAACGTGCTTGCCATCTTTTCTAGAGTTGTGGTCACAACATTTAAGGATTTCATGCATAAGTTTTTAGAGGCTTATTTTGATTATTGGACAATATTTGGGTTGCTGAAGGACCATTGCGCAAACCTCAGATTAATGCTAGAAAAATGCAGAAAGCATCATATGTCATTAAACCTGAAGAAGTATATCTTCTACGTACCCTATGGAATTCTGTTGGGACACATTGTGTGCAAACAAGATTTGATGGTTGAGCCTGCAAAGATCGCAATTATTGTAAACTTACCAACACCAAATTCAGTAAAGCAGCTGCGCACCACATTGGCGCATACTGGTTACTACAGGAAGTTTATAAAGGGTTATGCGCAAATAGCCGTGGAAATGGAGAAGCTGTTAAAGAAAGATACGTCATTCATCTGGAATGCAGAATGTGAACGAGGCTTTGACACATTAAAAGAGAAAATGGTAACTGCATCGATCCTAGTTTTTCCAGACTGGGAGAAGCCGTTTCATGTACATGTTGATGCTTCATGTATAGCATTGGGTGTTGTATTAGCACAACCAGGAGAGGGGGGTATTGACCACCCCATTTCATTTTCAAGTAGGAAGCTCTCATCTGCTGAGAAGAATTATACCACCACTAAGAGAGAAGGCATTGTTATGGTCTATTCACTGCAGAATTTCAGGCACTATTTTCTTGGTGCGCACTTCTCTATGTTCACTGACCATTCTTTTTTGAAATACCTGGTCAACAAGCCAGTGTTAGGGGAGCGAATTTGCAGATGGTTTCTACTCTTTCAGAAGTATGACTTTGACATAGTGGTTAATCCTGGTAGATTGAACTTAGGACCTGACCATCTGTCAAGGATTGAGTCAGGAGAAGAACCTACGAACCTTGAAGACCATCTCCTTGATGCACAGTTGTTTGCTATTCAGATTTCCGATGAATACTATAAAGCTATCATAGAATTTTTTACTACTGGGTTGGCTCCCATAGTGTTTACTACGTAGCAGAAGAAGCAGCTGGTAGTGCGAGTAGCAGACTTAACCATAATTGCGGGACATCTATACAAGTTGGGACCAGATGAATTTCTACGCAGATGTGTTTTAGAGCATGAGAAGCCATTTATTTTGGCGGAAACACATTCAGGCATATCAGGAGGTCACTACGCAGGATGAGCCACTGCGCAGAAGACATTGAGAGCAGAACTATGGTGGCCTACTATTCACAAAGATGCAAAGGAACATTGCCAGAGCTGCGATGTCTGCCAAAGGAAAGGAAGGCCATCGCAAAGAGATGAAATGCCATTGAATCCACAGTTGAAATTACAGGCTTTTGAGAAATGGGCCATTGATTTTGAGAGACCTATAAACCCACCAGGAAAGAGAACTGGTGCGAGGTACATTATTACTGCAACTGATTACCTTACCAGATGGGTAGAAGCGAAGCCAGTTAAGGACTGTATCGCGGTTACTTCCCCATAGTTCATTTTTTAGAATATCCTTATAAGGTTTGGATGCCCGAATATTTTGATGAGTGATCAAGGCACTCACTTTCTGAACAAAATTATTAAGGCATTGACAGAAGAGTTTTGCATTCATCATCAGCGAAGTACGCCATATCATCCGCAAGCAAATGGAACTGTTGAAGCGTTCAATAAGGTACTGGAGAATGCGATGACAAAAATATGCAATGTCAATAGGGATGACTGGGACCTGTGCATTCCAGCTATATTATGGGCATATAGGACCACATGCAAGAAATTGACAGGCCACACACCTTTTAGGTTGGCCTATGGATAGGAGGAGATAATGCCAATGGAGTACATTGTTCCTAGCTTGAGAATAGCTGCATTCAAAGGCATGGTGGATCGCGACGCACTAGAAGAAAGGCTTCTACACTTGGTTGGTCTGGAGGAAGATCACTTCATTTTAGGCTTTCACCAACAAGTGCAGAAAGAAAGAGAAAAAGCATGGCATGATCGCCATATCAAAAGCAAGGCCTTTCAGGTAGGTGACCTAGTCCTCCTGTATGATAGCAAATTTATGAAGTTTCCTGGAAAGTTTAAAAGGCATTGTCTTGGTCCATATACTGTTTTACATGTAACTAATGGTGGCATAGTCTAGTTAGCCATGTTAGTGGGAGATAGCTTGCTCGACCTAGTCAATGGAATCAGACTAAAACCTTATCGGGATAGTCCTACTTCGCAGAACCCTTAATGATCATGAAAGAAAGGAAATTTCTAAATGCCAAGTACAGTTCAAATTGGGCACTAGAAATGGGAAAGAGTTTGTACGTGAAATGTGATGAAGAAAATGTATATACCACGTAGCACTTGTTAAGAACCGAAGCTATGCCAAAAAAAAAAAGAGAGAGAGAAAAAGAAAAGAGGAACCGCGCAGTGCAAAGGCCAAAGTGAAACTGCAAAGATCAAGTTAAACCAGAAAAGAGGCTACCTTTAGAAGCAAGAAAGAAAGCAATGCGAAGTAACTGTGTTGGAGTAGTGATGCCCACCACGCAGTTTGACGCAACACTCCAGAAAAGTAACCGTTACAATGTCGGTCGCAAATATAGCCGTTATACAGTACTTTTGCTAGTGACTGCTTGAGCATGTAATGCACAAATAGTCGTTCTGAATGAGTTAATGAAGGAAAGGACCGAAATCTTCGTCGTATTTAGCGAATGAATACCGCATTTAATGCTTATCTAGCCATTGAGGGGTGCAGAGAAGGCTAGCTACACCTATAAATACCGTTGTATTTGGACTCGCGGGCGTTACCAAAACCCTTGAATTTTCTTGCAAGTGATACTTTGCAATTGTTTACAGCAAGTATCAGAAATCTCGTTGTCCTGTCTAGATCTGTCCAGTGAATGTCGGAGAAGTCCTCTATTGAGCAAGAGTTCACAGTCCAAGAGACTGTGAAGGTATTTAGATATGAAGGAATCGAAGGGTTGATGAGAACCCCCATCAAGAAAGTTGTAATAGAACAAGGTCAGGCTTCCTGGAGATCACCAAGACATGCCCCAACGATGCAAGATAAAGGAAAAGAACCAGAGGTACTGAAAGTGAAGACACAAAAGATGAGTTCTAGAGTGCCACAACCTCCTCTGGCCGACAAGGAGATACCATTGAAGCTCACCCCTGAGTATATCTCGCCACGTGCGTAGGACGCACCATTAAGCTATTGAAGAATGCTAAGTATGAGATTCCTCTCTCGCCTGTGTCGAAGCATGTCGAAGTGGGAGGAAATCTGCTCGGTAAGATCCAAGAGTGCAAGTGGGAAGAACATGATCTGCTTCAAATGTAGAAGGACCCCAATGACCCTAAGTATCCACAGTTCCAGCCTGAACAGTACATGTGATGGAAGAGAGATGTCAAAGGCAATCTCACCTTGGTCGCAGAAAGTTGGTTGTCTGGAGTATTCAGATCAGGACTGCTCAACCTGTTGAGACTCCCGCACTTTGACAGGACACCGGAGATGAATGCGGTGGTGCGAACTCTAATGTCGCGCATCCACTAGGGATATTTGTGGCTTGATCGCAATATCGACCTAAACATTGACTTGATCCACCGGATCACTGGATTGAGCAAAAGAGGTGAAGATCCGAAGCAGTTCTTTCAAGGGAAAAGCAAAGACAAAGAAGTTTCTGTGAAGATGAAGAAAACGCAAACCATCGTAAAAGGAAAGAGAGGCTTTCAAATGGAGGACATAGATGATAAGGCCACACGGTTTGTCATGCAACTGTTATCTAAAAAAATCCTGAGAAAAGAGATACCATTGGAAGTACCCGCGAGCGTAGTGCTACTGGGTGCAAAAGCTGCAGAGGGAGGAAGATTCAACTGGTGTCAATACCTGTTGAATGATTTCCTGGAGGAACTGAATGAGACATAGATACATGGTGGTAATTTCCATTTTACATGGTTAATAGTGTTGATTGCATTCGTAGGATGGAAGGACCTGAAGGATAACGCGGGCGTAATAACTGACAGCAATGATTGTAGAGGAGCCCGATATGCAAACCTTTGGGCGAACTTGAATTCACAAAGACAGCACGCGACAACTAAAGTATTCTACACCTATTATGAGCAGCTACGCGAGGCCATCATTGTCACGCTGCAAATAACAAAAGAGGCAACAACTAAGTATACTCGCACTATCAATTTTTATGCTGACATGCGCTCTATTCACATTTCAACCAAGGCACATACAAAGAATCCTGAATGGTTTGCAGGAAGATACCACATGAATGAAGTGGACATTGATAACATTATGAAGGAATGGCCTACTGAATTTCAAGTCAAAATTGTGGATATCCAAAGTGACTCCGGTGAGGACAATCCGATTCCTATGCCCATTGTTGAAGAGTTGTGGATAGGAAAAAGGAAGGAAGCTAAGAGTCCTGTACATCCAAAGGTACAGAGGAAGAAGCAGAAAGCCAATAAAGGACAATCCGAAACCACACTCCATGACGACGATTACAAGATGATCGCATCTTCAGTAGTATCGCAGATAGAAGACCTGATGTCCTAAAAAGATAAAAAGAAATAGGTAGTTCAGAAGAGTCTGCAGAAGAATCTGATCACGCTGCAAGGCATTACAAAAAGGTTAAAGACGTACAATGCGAATTACCCTTTCCGCGGGACTCAGAGCCTGAACGAAATTCAGGATGCACTTCGCAGCTAAAGACAACATCTTTAACCTTGACCTTGCCTGCGAAATCCCGCATCGTCAAGCTTGACCCCTTAAGTGTAAGGCTACCACTGCCAAAACAATTAATCCTAGGCACGAAGGACTTAGAGCATGTGGACCTTGACATTTCGAAGATACCACTTCCCGGTCTACACAAGCTACATCTGCAGGTTGTCGAGGAGATTCATGAGTGAAGTGTAGATGCTCTAAACCAACAAACTGAGCTGCAGGAAAGCTATAAGCAGTTGGAGGAATCTGGCTCGCGGAGGGCTATGGAACTACAAGATGAGCATGATCGATGAAAGAGACTAGAGTCTACGATGTACAGCCAGACTTGGCAGACACTGTCGTTAAGATCGGCGAAGTAGTTAGCGATCTTAAGGTGGAGATGAAGGATATGGAGATCATCTATCAAGCACAGATTGTTGTGTTGGAAGCACAAACTCCTCCTGATCAGCAATAGTCAAGAGCAAAAGAAGTGAAGGCCACAGCTAAAAGTATAGTCATTGAGGTGGCTAAGTGCCAAAATCTGTTAGATGAGGCGACAAAAACATTCACTGCACTTGAAGAAGATCCGGAGTTGCAGGAAATCAAGAACGCTTTGAAGGATAAGCAGGCTGCATTAGAACTGCAAGACGCAAAAGTTAAAGCCCTGCAGCCAAGAGAAAGACTCTAGAGGTACTTGGAAGTCATGAAGTTGAGAAAGGAAGTTCAAGTGTTAAGAGAAAGAGAGAATGAAGTTGGAGACAGGTCGCAACCCCTACAAGAGGAAGCCCACGAACTCACACAGCAAATCGAAGAAAAGTTAAAGGAGCTGCGCGAAGGTCAAGAACAAGTGGAACAACAAGTCGATGATGATATAACACCTAATATGTTGGAAACCGTCAAACAAGTTGAGCAAGACGCTAAGGAAGCAATTGAAAAGTTGACTCTCACATACCAAGAGTTCGCTGCGAAGCTAGCTCCGCGGGAGAAGGAACAACTAGGAGAAGTAGAAGTTGAAGGTGGCTCGGGGACGGGGACGAGCCACATGTAAGTCTCAGGGGGCTGTTGAGCCTGGCCCAAGAGGGGAATTTTTGTGCAAGACAAGTTTTGGAACAGTTTAGTTGAATACTTTCTGGACAAGTCACGTTTGGGAAGCTGTGAAGTTGAGCGCAGCGCAACGTCGAAAGAGCTGCGAAGTACAGTGCTGCGAGGAGACAGTGCTGTGATGAGCCCGATCTACGGAGATCCGGCAAGGCAGAAGGTTGGACAGAAGATGACACATATTCTGATTAGACCATCGATGGTCTATTTTTGGTAAATATGCTCCATGATTGCCAAGCGACGGGTAAGGATCAAAGCCGAGGAAAGCGATCGGTCACACATGCAAGGAACCACTACAGGCACCGGTCGCATAAGGCCGTTAGAGGAAGAACAACTCAGTGAAAGAGACCTGTTGGCGTGCACACAACAGGGGGGATGATAGCAACGTGACCATACGCAAAAGGACGGTCACGAAGGAAGATTCGATACTAGAAACCAGTAAGTTCGGTTAGCCAAAAACCGTGACAATTTTGTAAACCTTAGGGTTTTTGCCTGCATATTGTAAAGACATGACCTATGGGCATGATCTATAAATAAGGCATATTTTTTAAGGGAAAGGGTTTTTATTATTTTGGTTAATCTCTAGAGTTGGGTTTGTATCTGATTGTATAATATTGAGAAAGACCTGTTTTGATTGCCATTGTAAAGGCTCTGCAAGCTGTGTGCGCAGAGGCCTACTGAGAGAGAATAGAGTCTGCAGCTGAGTGCGCAGACTGCAACTGTTGTACCCTTCCCAAAGACTAATACAACAACAGTTCCTGTGGACGTATCTCCCATCCTAGGAGTGAACCACGTTAAATCTTATGCAGTGTGATTGCTTATGTGTTTTGCACTTGTTTGTTTGCTTACAATGAATGCTTGAATTCTCGTTTATGCGTTGATATGTTCATGCTTTTATATGTATTCTCCATGAGAATGATATGGGAATAATATGTTAAGTATCACATGTATGGATGAATTTTGACTGCGAAATATTTCTGAGTTAATGAATGCATAATTCATCTAGATAAGCACTTAAGTAGGAGAGTTCGCGTTGTACGACTCCCTAGAAGCGCAGCACTGGAGGTGCACAGATCAGTGTATTTCATCCCGTTGCATAAGTCAGAAGGCTAAATAATATAAGGCAGTAGATGAATGAATAGAGCACTAAGTAAAGTCATCAATAGAAGGTTAAGTTTGAATAGGAAGCGTATAAGTATGTTGCGCTATCCTGACGATTGAATCCCACCCGAACCGCGCAATCCTTGGATGCGTTGGTTGTGAAAGCATATTATCTTATAGAAGTGTTGACCTCGACGAAGGCTACCGTCACACAATCTTCAATCTGCAGCACGAGCCCCGCAGTGCGCTGCTTGTTCGATCTGTCCAAACAACTCATCACATAGCTGTGGAGACCTAATTCTGCAGCTCCCCCATAGCTCCACCTCGGGTGAGACCTCAGCCTGTTCGTAGGCTATTGCCGAAAGGGCCAGTGAAAAAGGGGTTTTATTGGTTCCTTGAACCGCTAAGAACTTGGGTCTTTATTGAAAACCTCAAGAACAGTTATATAAGCCAACAGAGAAGTTGGAGAATGACACTCTGGAAAGCAAATTGAAGAAATTAGACACAGAGAATCAAAGGCTATTAGATAAAATCATGCTTTTGAAAAAAGAATTGGAATATTCTAAAGAAGAAAAAGAAGAAAAGGTCAAAGAAGTCCTATCTCTAAGGAATCAACTCCAAAATCAAAGTAATGATCAAATTCAACTTTAAAAAAGACAGTTAGAGACCATCTTTCTAGAAGAGAATAATTTCGAGTTTGAAAAAATGCTTAATGAACAAAAGACTCAATTATGAGAAAAAAGAACAAGAAGTTGAAAAGCTACAAAATCAATATAGGACAAATGAGAAGTTTTTCAAAAGAACAGAAGTATTAAATGAGATTCTAAGCAAGAAGAGATCACCATTTAACAAAAATGGTGTAGGTTACGAAGGTGATATCAAGAAGAAAGAAAGCAAGGAAATTGATCAAGAGAAAAAAAATATTGCAGAATCAAAGGAGGTGTCTTTGCACAGAACTGTTTAATGTTGGAAAGGCACAATGGCTGGACATGTTGGAAAATAATGTAACAATTTAGTTTGTTACAAGTGTAATAAAATTGGTCACAAGGCTCAGAACTGCGAAAGGTCAAGAAAAATTGCTAAATAGTGGAAGAAGAAAACAGGTGAGGAACTCCAAACTAATCTTTATAAAAAATGCAATACTCTTGCAAAATCAAGAGCAATGTACAACTATTTGGAAAAGGAAGATTGAGGAAGAAATTAGACACTATCGATACTTAAGTGGAGAACTTGGGAGACCAAACCTTATCCACTCCAACTTAAGGTTAACTCACACATAGTAGGACCTGTCATAGTAAAATATTTGTGCGCCGAACTAGATTGCGACAAAAGGTAAGCATTAATGCTAGTGGAGTAGGGAATGGAGTGGTAATTAATTCTTTGGTGATAACAAAATTTAATGACATAAAGTGGTTAGCTAAATTTGGAAAAGATCAACAAAAACGATAAAATTGAAACTTTCCAGTTCTCGAAAACGGACCAAATCTAGGGAAATCCACAAAGAATAGAAACCATTAATGATAGAGGATGGATGAAAGATCTTTATAATACATGAGTAACTCCAGTATGAACTCCCACATCTATGGAGAACAAGTAGTTATAGAGTAAACAATGCGTGTAAATGTTTGAAGCTCAGAAGCCATTACACCCAAGAGACAATGCATATCAAAGAACACTTCAGAGAATGTGCATCAAGATTTTGCAAAAACCCCAGGTTCCTCCTCATCAAATCCTGCAAGGGTTTAAAATGACTATATTCCATCTCGAAGACTCGATGCTCCATATGTTACCTTTCCAGATGTAGAATATACATAGCTACAGGAACGGAAGGACTCTAAAGGTGTAATTGTTGAAAAAAATATGCACAGACAACTGTACAAGTTTGCATTTGCAGACTATGATGTTACTGACCCTGATACATTCTATGAATTTGTTATGGAAAAGTATATGGATAGGAATGAAATCCAAAATCCTAAGATACCAACTGTGATGGAGCTCAAGGAATTTGCAAATGGGTTGTCAAAATTAGGGATACCGAACCTGTTGGAAATCCCTCTCTTTGGAATATCCCCACAAGTGAAAATGTGTGTGAAACTATTGTTATCGCAAGCGCATGGTGGGTACCTATGGTTAAAAAACCTATCTCCATTGATGCCAAAATGATCACAGGGATGCCCGCCGTAGGGGAAGATATAAGTCTTTGTATGGACAAAAGACAGGAACAATCCCTTGGAAAGAAGATGGCCAAAAAATATGGAACTCAATGGGCCAACAGAGGATTCTCAATCGCATAGATAAAGGATGATGTAGTGAGATTTACTACCCAGTTGTTATCATGCAATATATTTAGTAATATTTTCTAGGACCAGGTCTCGATAGCAATGATTGCAGCTGCAGAGAAGTGTGTGGAGGGAGTACATATGAACTAGTCAACATTCTTGCTGAATGAGTTTCTTGAAGACTTCCTGGAAGCACAAGAAAATAATCCTTTCCATTATACTTGGTTATTGATATGCATTGCAATCACATGATGGAAGGAACCCGAGGGAATTCAAATTTTTGACATAAATAGGAGACCCTTTTTGGATTCAAGTTATATGAACATGTGGTTCACTAAGATTGTGCGTAGACAGGAAGACAACAATATCAACTTATACTTGTACTTTGAGGAGATTACATTTATTCTATGGAAAACACCATGCACAAACTCACTTAGTCGAAGCATACAAGGGGATTGCACGTTTCAAAATTGGAATGCACCATACTTATATACAGGCCAAGAGGGATAATGAGAAATAGTGGTTTCCCACCATATTTATCTGTTCCGAAGAAGATATTGTGCAAATTGTCCATGGAGCTTTATTGCCAATTTGGATGATAGATGGAAATGTGTGCAAAATACTTGGTTGTCATTCCAAGATATGCGACGTCAGAAAAGGTAAAAATGATCTGTCATAGCATAAAAAGTACGACAAAAGGAACAATTAGACGCAAGAAGAAATCAACTGGAAAGACAGTGCAAAACTAGTAGTAGACTGAATTCGACACTACGTAGTAACCACAACAGGAAGAACGCATGGAAGATTGTGCAAGGAACGATGAAGGATTTTATGACAGGAAGAAAATATCAAGATAGAAGGAAGATAACAACTGTACAAGGGGATCATTACTGAGTTAGCTACTGAAACATTGTACAAATTAAAAACTATGCAAAAAAAATCCATCGAAATAATGAAGCATGAAGACAGGGAGAGTAGTTCTAACAAGTAGATGCTAGCACAATACAAAAGAAAGGAGAACCTACAATTGCGTAGTAATGGCACCTCTTTTCCATTGATGTCAAAGGGGGATAATGATCATGAAGCATGCATTCAACACATAGATGAAAAGAAGCTGAGAAATATCATTGAGTATGCAATCTGTGCAGAAGTAAATGACACAAGCATTGATAAGAAGATCCGTAGATGAGAAAAAGATCAAATTGGAAAAGAAAAGAGGGGGAGTACTGCGACCAACACAGATGAAGCTTACAACTTCATAAGATGATTATGCACATATTCATGAAGTGTTGACATCAATCCAAAGGGAGAGATTGTTAAACTTTGGTTGTCATTGATTTCGACTGATGTCAAAGGATTCAGTATTCCTGTGCTAGTTTGAAGAAATATATGAAATCCACTTTGAAGAAGTATATGTAAGCAAGTTTCAAGAAATATATGGAATCCAGTTTGAAGAAATACATAAGAAGTATATTACAGAAGTACATCAAACATATCAAGTTTGAATAAGTACATAAGAAATACATTAGTACATAGGGTATAAGTGCAAGTCTCTAGTTTGAATAACTACATATGCAGATCTCAAGTCCACCTAGTCATGTTACTTCAAGAGAAATCCAAAGAAATGGTTGGACAAGGTTTGGGAGTACGCAGGTGGCTTGGAGACTAGAAGTGGTAAAGCAGTTATGCAAGTCCTGAAAATGTGCAAGATACACCAATTAGAAGAAGAACACAAGTTGTTGAAGCACACAAAATTACCAAGAAGAAAGTAGCGGTTGGAGAATTCAAGTGCACAAGTCCCACAAGAAATGGTATATTAAGGGCACAAGACCACACTACAAAGACACAAGTCCCATTTAGGAAAGGACCAAGTATGCACAAGACCCACAAGATATGACACCTTAGTGGCACATATCATGACAAGTGGCAGAAGCATGAACCGTGAAGTAAAGAAGAAGGAAAGCCACAATCAACTTGTGGACATCACCATTCGCATAGATCAAGTATAAATAAGAAGCCAAGTTGGGGAATTAGGTAATATTGCAAGTGGAAAGTTGGAAGATAAATATTTATCAAGATTCTAAGTCTTGGGGCATTAAGGGCTCGTGGAACCAAAACAACATGATCTAGCAGAGAGCTGAGTGCACACGAGTAGATGAATGGAATTGTTGATGGTGCGTAGGATGATGCAAGTTTATCAGTGATATTTTTGCGAAGACAAAAAGGTAGATCTATAGAGGATGCACAAGTGCTCAAGACCAGCATGACAGTTTTGCAGACAACACATAGACAATCACAAATGATCTAATACAAGAGCACAAAGAAAGACTTGAAGTATATACTGTAATGCGCTAAGACATAGTTTCTACACAGTAAAGGATGCGCATTATGATGAGGATTATCTGAGAGAAGTGAAAACAACAAAAAATACTTATCATAGATGATGCACAGAAGGTCACACATTATCTGAAGGCTGTTGCACCAAGACATAACTAACATATTTTAAAAGGTGCACAGACTCACCTTATACTAATGCGCAAATCAAGAACAAAAATTCATCAATAGATGTGCAGTATTAGTTGAAGTTGCAGAAGCAAAAAAACAAAATGACAGATTTAAATTGAGCGCAAACTGCAGAAGATGAAGGAACATTACACATTTTGTGAAGTATGATGTCAAGTGTATCTTGTTGATGTGTTCAAGTGAATTTATTTATACAAAACAATTATTGCGAGATCTCAAGGTTTTCAGAGGGTGTGCATAGCATAGTGAACATCAGTTTATCAGAACAGTGGAAGATCAGAAGAAGAGAAAAGTCATATCTTCTTCTTATATATCAGGGCAGCACAACGGGGAAAGGAGCAGGGGGTCGGTGCCTCCTTCTAGTTGGAGCTGGTTATAAATCATGGAGTTGGTGCTTCCTTTAGGTCGATGCTTCCTTCCATTTGGTGCTAGAGAACTTAGGAAGTTTGTGCCTCCTTAAATGTAATCTTTTATTATAAGAGAGCATTCTGTGGTTTTCTCACGTTTGGGTTTCCATGTACAAATCTGTGTGTTCTGTGTTTTGCGCATGTGATGTTGAATGTTTATATTTATGGAGGATGCATAATTTAAGGTCAAGTTTAAATGATATAAGAAGTTAAAAACTGTTCATAACTGCGCTAGTCCTGATTCACCCCTCCCCTCTCAGTATTAAATAGATTCCAACAAGTTGTACCTTTTGTCTCCTATATATATACCAAGGAGACCTAGATTTAGGATCAAATCATCTTGTCTTTTGTATTTTCTACATTGTATAAGGAGGTTTCGCTTTGAAGAGGCTTCTTATATATCTCTTTTCTTCATTCTTAAGGCATTGGATTACTCTCTCTTGTTGTAGAAATTTCTCCCTACGGATAGGTAGAAATTCTCTTAGATTAAAGTAGACTTTAACTGACTCTAAACCAAGACAAAAGGAAAACAAATGCTACCTTGAATCCCTAGATCTAAACAAAACATTTCAAGATTAAACTGCTGAAAGAGACGGAAGAGATCTAACTGACCTTCAATTCAATTGCTCGTCTTAATAGTCGCTCCAATTTCCAAGTCCTCGCGAATGAACCTGTCAAAATGAAACCAAGATACAAGCATATACGATTCCCTAGCAACTTGAAATATGAGTTAAGATCTAAATCTGTAACAGATACAAATCATATAATTGAAAAAAAATCAACACATGTGATTTGGGAAACAACACAAGTTATGTTCTATTACCAACTTGAAGTCACTTACAATGGTTGCTTGATATCCAATCCAACTCCCAGCTCCAAGTGCTTCCTCCTCTAGCTATCTCCACAAAGATTCAATATCATAAGTTTGATGTCTCCAAGAGTCCTCCTCTTTGCTCATGGAATGTCTCTCTCTTATAGTGTGTAGTAGGGTTAACCAACAAGAGAGAATGATGGATCTTGGGAGAGTTTAGTGGATCAGGCCCACTAATCACAGAAAGTGAGTTAGGATCGAATTAGGGATACCAATCCTCAAAAATATCTCGAAGATCAAGATCCCACAAGCCATGGAAAAAAGGCTAAAAAGGGAGTACCGTGCCTCTTAAACTGAGCATAGCGCAGTAGTACCGCGCTGTATGGAAAGAGCATAACGCGGTAGTGTGGACTACCGTGCACCTAAGCTGGAGCAAGGCGCGGTAGTGTAGGTATATGAAGTCTCAGCTGGGTTGATTCTTGATAGGATAGGTTTGTCTTCAAGGATCACTCATCATTTTTCTCTTATGGGTGTTTTAATCAGTAGGGGAAGTGTCGTCAACTATTTTTATGGTGAATATGCGACATTGTGAAATATAGAGGTATCACAGATGCCCCCTAAAGTGTGAGGTCAGAAGGGACTGATGGCTGAAAGACTTTACAAATACTGTGCGGAGATAGCATCGAGGAGAGCAA
The DNA here is from genome assembly GCA_027924585.1 of Larix kaempferi. Lineage (NCBI taxonomy): Eukaryota > Viridiplantae > Streptophyta > Pinopsida > Pinales > Pinaceae > Larix > Larix kaempferi. The sequence continues at coordinate 2,089,857 of BSBM01000809.1, read as the reverse complement.
CAAGGAGCTGAAATAGAGACAAAATGTTAGATATACCACCGAGGTGGGCATCCCCATGATCGAAAACAATCGACTCAAAGCATGGCTGCCGACCAATACATTGTAGATCCATGAGTACTGAAATGATATAGACTGTAGACAAATCATGGCTACTATGAAAAAGCGTAGATCCATGAGACAGTAGTGACACAACCACGACCAATACAAAAGTGGATCTGTGTGACAATACAAAGGACATCTCCATCGCAACCTGGACGCAATCAAGATACAAAGGTGTGCCCAGGGTCTTCTATCCAATCACAAATGATACGAATCTAGCCATGTGATTACAAAGTGTTGAAGTCGAACATGGTAGAAACCATTTGATTACCGGTCAATGATGTGAACCGTTAACAAATGCGAGGGAAATCACCAATGATAACGATGATCCCCAAGGTATCTGCAGTACATCTCAACGAAATGCGAATGAATGGGTTGATGTCGATCATTCGAGAGATCGTTCGATCAGAGGTCAATGATGTAAACCTACTGTCGAACACGAGGAAACCTGCCATTGAGGCATGCAGGTACCAAGGTACTAATGGTTGATCCCTAAGTCCAATTCCTGGATAGTGATTTGGCATCGATGGGAATAGACTCGTCGAAGGTGGGCCATAATGATTCCCACATCATCGACACGAAATCGGAACGAAAGATAGTATAGGATGATGAAACAATGGAGCATGTACTGACACAGTGGAGGTCTGACATAATGAATGACTCTGAACAATGCAACCCTTTGAACATATAATGGCATGTAATATGACTTGGCAGCAGGGATTATTGATATCAAAGGATAGACACCGAATGAGTAGGCTCGTGGCTAGAGAGACGACTCAGGATGATGACCATAACTCAGCGAAAATAGATACCCAAAATAGACAAGGGACAGACGCATGCCATGTTCAAAGGTAACGACTGACAAGCTGCCAAAATAAACTTGACTTGTTTCCCATATTCCCCCGACATGATAGACGAGTACCTCTTTGTTGTTTTTCGAGCTTGAAGAGGATAACAGATGCTCAGTATAGCTCATCTCATAGATGAGTCCAATCTCACATGTTTTACGAACCTGAGAAAGGAGGGGTTTGTCCCAAAGTGGGTCCTTTGATGTTAAGTTTTAACGAGTCCAAGGAAGGAAAACTCGGTAGTTTTTCACATTTAGAGAGCCTGAAAAACTTAAAGGAGGCTCCAAAGTGTATTTTTTCGTAAATTTAGTCCCTCGATCCTGAAAAAGTGTAAAATAATTTCCGAGAGAACTCTCCCAGCCAAAAATTGACCGAGGTATACCTTTCTCGTAACTAGTCTATACGGGCCGAAAAAGGGATAACCTATCACCGAATAGACGACCTTTCAAATAATTTTATAAGTGTGAAAGGGTCAAGATCACTTGGAAATATTTTCAATTTTATGGAGTCTGAAAAGAGCTTAACTATGGACTCCAATGGTCTTTTTCGTAATTTTTAATTATTCTGGTCCGAAAAGAGAATAAAATACAACTAGGATAATACTTTTCTCATCGTTTAACCAGCATGAGTAAAGATGACTAAGCTCGACACCATTTAATTAAGTTTGACAAGCATGACACGGGTGTAAAAGCGCTTGGAATCTTTTTCAAGTTTTAATCCAGAGCACGAAAAAGATAAAGTAGGCTCAAAATGAAGGTCAAACAATAATTGAACGCCAATGCGAATATATTTTTTAAAGGAGACCCTCTCAACAAATGCTCATGGAACTAGATATTAGTAATGTGAAATGGGTTTTAATTTAACTAGATAAAATAATGAGTAAAAAATAAGTGAAAAAGTTATATAAAGGATGGGTAAATATGGAAAGTTACCATTTCACTTGTGCATTTGCCAAAAGAGGAGATTTTACCCATTGAGGAGCAAAAACTTCAAGAGTTCATATCTGGAGATCCGAAGCACCATTTCAACAACCGTCTGCGTCAGGTAAGAGCTTTCAAGCCCCTCTTTCATTTCATGTATGAATAACTTGATTTCAGTAGGGAAGAACAATTTTTTTGGGCGAGCCCTATTAGGCAATTTTCGCCTTCCACAGTACCGCGCGGGGGCTGTATCGGGAAGCGTGGTACTGTGCAACAGTACCGCGTTGTAAGATTAAACACGGGCATGGTACTGTGCAGTACCGCATAGGTGCATTTCCCCTAGGCACGATAGTGGCGATTTTTTAAGATGAAAAATTAGTTTTTCTCAAATTTTTAGCTGAGATCAAGTTGTTAAATGATTAATGAATGTTTCCTATGACTTTTTGCAAGTGTCTGCAACTTGTTTGGAGAAAAATGGTCCATTGGAAAGAAAGAGAGCATGAAGCGGATGACTTGTTGGCCAAAGATGACCAAGAGACCTTGACTGCATTGCGGGAATGTGGTTTGTTGAAATTCTTCAAGACCAAAGGCATCTGTAAGCAGGCAAAACTTCTCACCCACATTATTCAAATGTGGGACCCCGACATTCAAGCTTTCCGAGTAGGAGAACACACCCTCGAGATTGAACTCGAGGACATTTATTTTCTCATGGGCCTCTTGAAAAGAGGAGCCCAGGTGAGTTTTACTGGGTTCACAGCCTTCGAGGCGAGCACGGACGCTTTAATTGTTCATTATTGCTGTCAAGGTTCGGGGAAGAAAAGCGGCAAGGTGGTCATTAAGGACATTGTAGAACTTCCTTTAAAAACCGTGTTGTTCACCATCACACATGCAGCAGGGAGCACGGGTCCCCATCAGGCGTCCCGTACACAGATGAATCTTGCAGTGGATTGCATGGAAGGAACATTATTCAACTAGTGTGAGGCAGTATTGACCAACCTCAATGAACAAGTGAACAAGTGCAAGCTTGGAGAGAATTCTCAATTTGGGTATGGGAGAATCTTAGTCACCTTCTTCTTGGTGAGGGTGCCGTTGTTGCGCCCACAGCTAGCCATGCCCCCCCGTCCACCCACCGAGCCATGGATGGCTCGATGCAGCGAATACGCAGGACGACTTGGGGGGCTACAACGTTTGGCTTTCGGTGAGGATTTCTTCTCGTGGCTCGAGGAACAGATTGTGATGATTGATGACTACCCCTATGCAGGGGTGGACTTCTGCGAGGACATAGACCTAGCACTGCCGGAAGATGAGGATTGGGACAATTCAAGTATGACCTTCATAAATGTTTTTTTTTTTTTTTGAATATATAATTTTTATTGTTTTTTAGAATGTGTAAAAGACTTTAATATATGTACGTGTGCATGTCGCAGATCGTGGACCATAGAGACCGGCAGGGTACTCGCCATTATGCCAAGGTGGTGTTGATCACCAAGCCGCTCCGGATGAGGAAGAAGACGAGGATGAGGCGGGAGGGGTCTAGGAGATAGAGAGGAACCTATAGGGTTTAACCCACGGTGTCCCCGCGATGAGGATGGATGACATCCCTTTGCATCTCCAGCGGCATACCGTAGGTGTTCCTAGGCGTATTGGTCGACTCCTCCATAGGGTGGCTCGGGCTATAGTATGTTATTACTAGCAGCGTGAGGAATCTGATGAGGAACATAATAGATCCCCCAGATCTCCTTAGATGGTAGCTTTTATCTTTTTGCGGCATGTATACGATATGTAGGCTTTGAGAGCCAAATTTTTGTATGGGATTAGGTCCCAAATTTTGTTTTTAAAACACAAACTTTATGTATTTGAAAAAACACTTTTATATACAATGATATATATATGGACCTACTTTTATGACCTATTTATTTACAATGACTTGTGTGTTTATTTTGTGATGTGTTTTTCTGTATGGGCAAGATGCCAATCCAAAATGTAATTAGCTAATGAATCAGCTATACAATTGAATTCCCTTGGTATGTGTTGATATGAAATGAAATTAAAAGATCGTTCTAAGAGGCGCACCCTTCGAAATAAATGAAGTAGGATGGGATCGCGAACTGTGTAAACACGATTCATATGAGAAACAACGAGTTGGGAGTCTAAAAAGACTGATAGGGAGTCAATTCTAAGGGAAGCAACCTCCGTCAAGAGTCCGATGACTGCATGGTACTCTGCGATATTGTTGGTTCCTGGACCCAAACAATTGGCTCCCGAAGATAGCAACTTGCTAGTGGGAGAATAGATTACCCATGCTGTGGAAGCGAGGTTCCGGGTATGCCAGCTTGCACCGTCTGCGAATCCGAAGTAGGCAGACATCTGCGCACAAAATCACAAGTCAAGGTAAGAATGGATACATGAGGTCCGTGCGTGCACACCAAAAAGATGAGTGAAAACAAGCTAGGTACATTATGTACAAAAAGTATCTCGTGTAGGATAACCTTACGCGTAGAAGCATTTGAGGTATAGCCCATTGCGGGGCCGTGCCAATGTTGTGCCATCACAATCGACGAGTTCATAGGCTCCTTTCTCCAAGACACGTTTTACAGCAAAGGGGCAATACCACATAGATTCTAGTTTTCCTTTTCCGAGTTTATCGTGCATTTGATCATATGTGAGTACGAGGTCACCTTCATTGAAAACCCGAGGTTGAACGGATTTGTCATACTGTGCTTTGATGTGTTTTTTATAAGCTTCGTTGGCTAAAGCAACGTCGCGGTGGGTTTCATCTAGCTTGGCTAGGTATAGAAACCGTTCCTCTTCGGAAGTGGTGTGGGGAAGTAGCTCTATGGCTATCTTAAGTGATGGAATTTCACATTCAATCGGTAAAATGGCTTCCAGGCCATACACCAGTTGGAATGGTGTAAACCCAGTAGCACTTTTTACTGAGGTTCGGTATGCCCATAGTCCTGAAAATAGAGCTGAGTGCCAGTTGGATTTATGAATACCCACAATACACTGAATCATTCGTTTCAGAACTTTGTTAATGGCTTCAACTTGGCCATTAGCCTGTGGGTAGTATGGGGTTGAGTTTTCATGGCAAAAACCCAACTTGGCACTTAGTTCCTGAAGTGGGAGCCATGATTGGTCACAATGGATTGTGGGACACCAAATCTAGCTATAATGTGATTGAATATGAATTGTGCTGTTGTTTTGCCGTCCTCAGCATAAGTAGGCATCGCTTCAGCCCATTTTGTGAAATAGTCAACAGCTACTATGACATAGCTATGCCCCCCGGCTGAAGTGCGCTTACAGTGCATGAAATCTATGCCCCATTTGGAAAAGGGGCCGACGGCAATAACAGGATGAAGTGGAGCAGGGTGCGAGCGTGTTTTATTATGAAAGAATTGACATGGTGGAAATTTCTTGACTGTTTCAATGCAGTCTTTGAAAATCGAGGGCCAGAAATATCCTGCTCGCAGTATTTTCTAGGTCGTAGCCATCCTAGAGAGATGACGACCACATGCTCCAGCATGGCAGTCATTAAGAACCCGTTCCGCTTCATCTAGAGTCAAACAGCGTCGAAGAACAGTGTCGACACCATGTCGATAAAGGGTATCGTTGACTATGAGGTAGTACTTGGCGTGATGTCGGATGTGTCGACGTTCATCGCGAGTGAGGTCAGGGCGGAAACGTTGGGTTTGGAGGTATAATAAAATATCCCTGTACCATGGATCAGACGTGCTAATGAGGAACAACGATTCATCGGGAAGAGAATCGATGGGCTCGGATTGCTCGGTAGCACGAGGCAAGTTACAAATAAACTCAGCAAAGACCAAAGACTTCTTGGACTTGGATTTGACAAATTCCAAGTCAAACTCTTGTAGGATGAAGATCCAACGAGAATATTTTCCCCCAAGCACTTGACGTGTGAGTGTCACATACCCCAATTTTGCAAAAATAATGTAATTATTTTATTATATTCCTGAGACATTATGTTAAATTTAATGCTAAAGTAGGAATTGATGACTCAGCAGAGTCACCAGAAATGGAATGTAATTCTGAATATTTTATTATTAATAAATAAATTATGGAGACAACAGCATGGGAGAGCTGTTAAAAGAGGTTACTAGTCTAACTGGTGGAGGGAACTAGGTGGACAGGCAAAAGACAAGTGGTAGCATCCTCAAACACTTCCTAAGTTGCAGGTGGCAACTTCCCTATATTTTGGGGTCATGATTCCCCAAGAAAGTGGAATCTGAGCAGGTGGCTCATTAATGACAGTTAACCCAACAAAGACCTAGGCAATCTTTTAAATAGTACTCAATGAACTGAGCTGGGGGTTCAAGATAGTTCTGAAGGGAGAATACATTCAAGTGAATGTTATTCAGGAGTCCCATTGAGGAAGAGGGAAAAATAGTAAGGAAGTTTTTTGAGAGGAAGGCTGCAGTAACTTGGTTCCAATTTAGTTGTTTGGCTGAGTGAATTGTTTTGCTGCACCTAGTTCCAGCCAGGGAGACCAGAGCAAGCTCAGGGGTCCTGAGAAGTGCTGTCTGGGCACTCTCCAGGAGTTGGTAGGAAGGAACAGTCTCCCATTGCTGTTGTTGTCTACAATTGACACAGGTTCTGCCACTTATTCCTGCTGTTTATTGAGTAAATATGAATGTAGAATATGACTATCTCCTCTATGTCTGAATAGGATTTAATTTAGTAAAGTTAGCATCTCTGAACTGTTAGTAGATAGAATCTGCAGAACTATTATGTCTTAGAAATTCCCTAGTATCACTATTATCTTATAGTTCAAGTATTTGTTTTATGCGTAATATGCTTTGTTATTATTATAAGTTATAGGATGTTATTGTGATTTTACACTTGTTATTACAATAGTTAAATAGATAAGTATAGGCTAATTATACAGTAAATATTTTCCTGGAAAATAAACTCGTTAAAACAATTATAGGAACAGAATTATAGATAACTTTATAATCACAGTAAATTATTTTCATAGATAGTTTAGCAGGTATAAACCCTAGCTAAACAAGTATACAGGTCTTTATCTGTCCCAAGAATTAGCTAAACAAGTATACAGGTCTTTATCTGTACCAAGAATGCGTGAACCAAATTATGTTAGTAAGTTTATTTATTTACTGACAGAACATACGAGAAGACTGGTTGAACTTTTATTGACTCATTATAGAATCGAATAACAGTATAGCCATATCTTTCAACTTATTAACTATTTTCTTCTTTCGACAAAATCTTAGCCGGAACAAAACAATTGATCTTTTAAACAAAAATCGTGGCAAAGAAGTTCTATTAAAATCTATCTCTCCCGTTTTTACAAACAAGAAACTAATAGCAAAGTTTGACCTAGTTATTAACTTTCGAGCAGAAGGAATTAGAGACAAAAACAATAACTAGCTCGAGGCCGAGTTTATACAAAATAGTAATTTTATTCCCTTTTAGTCAAAATATTTTCATCATCACAGTATTTCTTTTGCTCACTATCGAGCTCAATTCTTCATGCAAATACACAGTATCGATAGAGTCCTATCTTAACAATAGATTAACATCTCATTCAAAATTCGTATCCACAGAGTTATCAATTGAACCAAACCACTGTTGGCATTTCGAAATCAAACCCTACTACTTTAGTTATGAACAATGAGAAATTTATTACAGTTGTGTAAACATTGAAGAGTTTTTACAACGACTCATCCACAGCCGTAACTCTTTTGCATTACTTAATAGAATGTAAAAAAAAAAAAAAACATAGAATTATCCAGGTATGCTTTACAACGACCAACAGAGCATGAATACATTTTCATATGTTACAATATTCCAATCTGGGTGAGAACCCCAACTCGACAGGGTTATCAACACATTAATAGCCTACCACTGTAAGATTTAATTGAACCCTATCGTTATCATTCAACACACAAAAACAAAAACGCTAAGAAATAAGACTGTTCCATCACCTACAGCCGAGTTATTTTTCTTCTCTGAAAGTGTTTTAGAAACTTAAAACATTCCTACTACTGTACATTGTATCCATTTAAAGGAAACACAGACATTATACGAGCCATCTTACAGGTAAACTTTCATTATATTTTAACTTTCACAAAACTGGGTGATTACCCCAATATTTTTAAAGATAGAGGAACAAACAAAAACCCAAAGGCCGTCACGACAGAACTAGCCACATCTTGTTCCTTTTATACATTAATTCTTATACAAACCCTAACTACTATAAGAAAAACGAATACATTTCATGTGACTGCAACCATATCATACCACACCCATCACAGGGTCAACCATGTCCGAGAACATGAAACAACAGCCACAAAGGTGGTCTTATCAAATCAAACCCTAACCATCCTAACCATCAAAGGGAGAAACCGCCATGGTGTGACCAGGCTTACCCGGAAGAAGCCAAGCGCCTGAGGTCGTGCTTCATACACCTTCAGGTTTAACCAGTGCCTGCACAGTACAATTTATCGATTAGTTACAAACTTGTCTTAAAAATAAACACTCCCTTTTTAATTAAAAATCATCGAAACAAATGATATACCGTACCAGCGAATGTGGAGGAAGCAAAAACGCAGTGAATGCCCTTGTAGCCACGAACTGAGCTAAGTGGAAGACCTTGCCCTATTCACCAGAAGAATGGGCTAGGAAACTCCAAGATTTCTTTCCACAATGGAAGCCGTGACCAAGAAACATTCAGAACAATACCTCACGCCATGAACAGACTAAAATTGAAAGCACGAATATCAACCCAGGTTATAACCACTTCATAGATGCCGACAGCAGGAATACCATGGCTCTGAAGCAATACAAGGGAATGAGTATGAGGGCTGGGAGAAGCCTGGGAACTGATAGCCAACAGAAAACAACAGAAGAGATAAATCGAGATGCCCTATATACATATAGAACGCCAATAGAATAGCTTACTGACTCACAAACAACACGAGAGACACACTCCACGAACTGTAGCAGCATGGAAGCTACAACTTATAGTACCACGACGAAGAAACTCAAACCAGGAGGGTTTTCGCAGGCAACCGAGCCCGAAGGCAGAGGGAAATGACCAAGTAGGGTTTCGGACAAACCATTTATATCATCAAATACAGGGACCAGAACTATCCACGTATCCTTTACATAAATTAATTTGCCATGGGTCGACAATCCATAGTCCATGTGGTGTTTCAAATTATTGTTTCTCAATTTTAAATCATCGTATGGATAAAGTATAATCATAGTAGGGATATTCCCTATGATCGAAACACTATTATTTAAACCATCATCTAATGCATGTTAGAACTTTGCCTTCGAGATTGCTTAGTGGACATAATACCTTGCCCTACAAACAAATAGAATTTTGTATAGTCAAGTTACGACGAGAGTTCATCATTGTTTGTAAAATTAAAATCTTACCTTGGCTAATATAGTTAGATGCATAGTTTATCCATAAAGGTTTTAATATTATAGTTCTTATATCACCACTTTAACAATCAAACATAGGAACAATACCTATAATTCTTGTGATATAATGATATAAACTTACTCATTATTCCATACAAATGAACGTTGTTCAAAAACAAAGGAACAAAGTATTATAGGCATGGAACAAGCATATTGCATTATAAAAGATATAAAGATAATGATGTATTATAAACTATAAATGGTTAGAATATCATATCACTATTTTATCTCAACTCCAGTCTCATGAGAACGACAAAGGTCACATCCATCGTTGGAACCGGTATTTGACAGAACATCAAACAATGCCAGCAATAAGTAATGTATACGAGGAAATATTCCAGATCCTTTATAAAGGGAGTACAAATAATACAGACACGAAAGATGAAGAATAGCGATCATTGAGCAACTAGTTGCAGTATACACTGTATTAACTGTGAAATTATATCTTGCATTGTGATAATACCATCAGAGGGAAATTACTTCATAGAATTTTTAATTCTTTTGAGCTCAAGGAAACATAGCTGTCATAATCTCTAATTAACTTATCATTTTTTTAAATTAGTAGAACCTTGAAGAGATCATAGGACGAATGCTACCTGATAACTTGACTAGTATGCTTATGCTGTTACTGAAGAAAGTGGTACAGCTAACTGACTTTTACACTTTAAAGATTAAATCTAGAAACTCGTACGGTACCTGTAAATCTGTAAGAGAAAGACATATCGATGCATTAGCTCGGAAGCTAAGTAAGCCCAGTCGGTCATGGAAATTTCTCCCCTTGAGGTTGGAGAACAGAAAACAATCAATAACTACAATTAAAAGCTCACATTAAAATTTAAGTACAATAACAGATCATTCAGACATAATTATGATCACTTAACTAAAACAAACAGATCAAGGACTGCATTTAATAACATTTATTGCTATCTTAAAAATTTTAAATTTTTCGGAAATTTCTGGGTTTTGACAGTGAGGATATAATACATTGGATTGAAATCGGCTATAACAGTGATCCAGCGGAGTAGAATGTAATGACGGAATCTCTGGACAGCGAAAACTGTTGCCAGAGCCAGTTTTTCAACATGTGAATAACGAGTTTCGGAGTTGAGAAGACTCTTACTAAGATAATATACCACATGTTCTATGTCGTTATGGTCTTCCTGGACTAGCACCATACCGATGGTGGAAATCGAAGCTGCAAGATAAAGAATGTAATCTCGTGTGTAATTGGGGGGTTGAATCACATGATCTTTAGTTAAGGCCACCTTTAGATTATCAAAGGAACGTTGGGCTTCGTCATCCCAGATGAAGGGAGTGTTCTTCTTGAGAAGCCTCATATAGCCTTTTGTTATCTCGGAAATATTACAGATGAAATGACGTAGAAAGTTTGCATGCCCTTGCAAACTTTGAAGTTTTGGAATGTTTGTAGGGGAAGGTAGGGCTAAGATAGCTTCTACCTTCGCAGGATCTAAGTGTATCCCGCTTTTGGAGATTATGAATCCCAAAAGTTTTCCTGCTTCCACGCAAAAGACCCACTTATGTGGATTCAAACGGATATTGTAGTGACAGCACCTTTCGAAAATGGCACCTAAGTGATCAGGATGATCATCCCGGGTCTGAGAATGAGCGGGAAGATCATCAAGATATGGTTCTACAATATGTTTGATATCGTGAAATGAGTACGACATCACCCGTTGGAAAGTTGCCCGGCATTTTTAAGGCCAAAAGGTAACTTTCGATATGCAAAAATCCCCCAAGGGAAGATAAAGGCTGTTTTATGCTTGTCGGCTGGGAGGATATCGATCTGATTATAGCCAGAAAAGCCATCCATCAATGAAACGATGACACTCCCGGTGCAGTTATCGATGATCTGGTCGATGAACGGAGTTGGGTAATTGTCTTTTGGACAAGCTTTGTTCAAGTCATGGTAATTGACACAAACTCTAATCGTTCCCTGTTTCTTGGCTACGGGAACGATGTTAGATACCCATTCTGTCAATGGGACAGGATAGATAAAACCAGCACGCAAAAGTTTTTCAACTTCTGCTTTAATAGCGGCTGCCTTATGAGGATGGACGGGTCGAAGTTTCTGCCGAACAGGTCGGGTGCCAGGGAAGGTTGGAATTTCATGGACCACAATCGAGGGATCTATTCCTGGAATTTATTCATAACTCCAAGCAAAAACATCACGAAAAGTTTTGAAGTAGGCAGTGTAGAACTCCATTTCGAGGGGAGTACATGTTTTGCCAATATGTATGTTTTCCACGATACCAGGCTTCACTGAAATGTCTATGGGAGTGGTTACCATAAGGTTAGCTAAGTTTCCTTTGGAAAATACTTCGTCAAGGGAAGTGGGAAACTTGGTTTGAACCATTCCAAGTGAAGGACTGGGTTTTGTATTGGGCTCAAGCGTCTGAAGGGTGGGGAATGAAGATCGATGATGAAAATCTCCCCATGGTGGCTCATCACCGCACATAACCTCCATAATTGATTCGTCAGTGGGAAAAATCAAAGTGAGAGGATCAATAAGTGGTGGGGATGAATGAGTCTCAGACGAGAGTTGTGCCACGGTGTGATGGGTAGGACAGTCAACCCAATCGGTGGCTGATTGGATTGCTTCGTACACTGCGAGGTTTCTATTCAAAGGCATGGAGTTGCCGTAGTTTTCAATCTCAGCGGGACTCAGAATCACCCATGAATCATTGGAAGGGGTGACATTTGATGAAATCATGTTGACTGGTTGAACATGGGGCCCTAGCTCTGGAAAAACTCCAATAAGGGAAGAATCCTTCATAAGACCAACGCCAACGTCTTGGAACCAGTACCGAGGCTGATCCAATAACGGGACGGTGTTGGCGGAGTTCGGATGAGAGTCTGGGATACAGTAATCAAGTTGATCTATGGTGACAATTTTCCCTTCATGAGGAAATTGCATAATCCGGAAGATAGTAGATGCTATGGTGGTCATGGCGTAAAACCAGTTCTAACCAAGTAGAAGATTGTAATCTAATGGTGCATCCACGACTTCGATGTGTACGGATACTATTTTGCCCCCCAATTCAACACTAATTGCGGGAATGAGTCCATAAGGTTGAAAACCGTGTCCATCAAATGCCCTGAGAGTAGTGGGAGACGTCGTGACTTCAGGTGAGCCTAAGGCTGTCCAACAATTCAAAGACATGATCGACGTGGAGGCAGCTTCATCTAAAACAGTGCGATGGATGCTATTTCCATGGATTTTTGTATGAACCTGGAAGGCTAACTGGTGAGAAAGCCGAGGTTTGGCATACTCCAAGTTAAACATGATAGTGTTTGAAGTATCTGGGTCCATTGCCCCCAGTGCTGAAAGTAAGGTTCTACGCTGCATAGGGCAGTGTTGAAGAACCTCGAGAGTCGACATGGCGCAAGGTGCTTGAGCTAAATCCTCAACAATGTTGTAATTTTGCGTAGCTCGCGCATTGGGATTAAATGTCGCCTTTCATATGGTGCCCTTGGGTGGGCGTAGCACTGTGTCCGTAAGCGGTCTCTCGATATGGAGATGGCCGGTAGGGGGAAGGGTAGGAGTCGGATCTTCAACAGGAGATTTTCCTTTGGCTATCTCTGACTGTTTGTTTGAACTTGGAGGGTTCTCATATGTCTTTGAACGAGTGGTTATATGAATCTCTTCATTACTCGTCATCAGGATTTCGCGATTTGTGGACGTCTCTCCGCGAGTTGGGTTGCTCGAGTTGCCCCCCTGTGGGGTTTCTTGGGCAACCATCTGCTGTTGCTACTGAGGGAAAGGGTTAGTTAACACTATCAGGCGAGAGGATCCTTTAACGAATTTGTTGACTTCATCCTTGTAGGGACAGTCACGCGTGTAGTGATCGTCTTGACAAATTAGGCAGGGAAACTTAGCCTTTCAACGTGGTTTCGGGTTGTTGTGGGTGGGTTGTGGCTTGGGATTCTCCTGTTGGTTCTTCTTAGATTTACCACGATTGTTCTTCTTCTTTCCTCCGGATGGTTGTGACGTAGATTGAACTGCGTTCACTTCGGAGGAGATAGTAGGAGAAGTAGTATCTTTTGGAGCATCCTGAGATAGAGCGGGGGAAGCAGAAGCTTGTTGCCCCGTCGAGTTGGTAGTAGGCTGGGCCTTAACTGAACCGACAATACCATCAATGGGGGGTTCAGTGGCAGGTTTCATTGGATCAGTGGTAACGTGGGCGGCATGGGGAAGAAGTTCATGTAAAGTGCCGAATTGGGTATATACCAAATCCATGTACTGAGCTTCCGAGATGGCTTGTTCTTCTGTGACCGGCTCGCGCATAGCGATATCCCTAGCTATGGGAGGCAAAAATGACTTTGTGAACCAATCAGCGAGTAGCTGATCCGGAATGGGTTCCTTGATTAGCCTACGGCGTCGACGCCACTCATGAATGTGATCCGAAATGTGCATAGAAGTGGTTTGACGCAACGAAGTTAACAGTTATGTTCTAGTCTCATACCGGATGGGGAGCTAGAAATGGGTCAAAAAATGCATAGCCAAGGTGTTGAAATCGTGGAAAGAGTGTTGTGGCAGCTCGATGTACCATTTTGCTGCCGTGCCGGTAAGCGTACGCTGGAAGAGCCGTAATCGAATGGAATCGTCCATCAAGGAGTTGGATGAACACCAAAGATGGAAGGTCATTACGTGGTTTTTGGGGTCTTCCCCAGGCTTAGCATCGAACTTAGGAATGTTCGATGGAAGTTTGGTTGGAATGGGTGGCCAGTGAGGTTCATGCCATATAGGATCGTTAATAAGGCTCGACAAATCAGGTAAGTCTAGCGTGGCCAAAAAGGGAAGTTGACGATTAGTTTGCGGGTATGAGTAATAACCGTATGGTGCAGAGAAACCTGGGGGGCCCTGCATAGTATACTGCTACGTGTTATACCCATATGTGTTTCCCGTGGGGTACTACTGGAATTTCTGTGGGTAGTAGGTCATCTAGTTAACCGGTTGAGTGTTGGAAGTCTTTATCTGACTAGGAATCACTGTGGTAACCGGTTGGTGGATGTTCTGTTGAGTGGGGATAGTAGGTATGGTACCCTGGGGTTGCTGTAACCCAGGAATGGTTACTGCTCCTAGTTGGGGAAAAGTTCCCTGGAGTTGTTGTGTTCCAGGAATGTTACCACTATATTGAGTAAGTGGAGGGTTTTCCATAGCAGGGTTGGGGAGTGGTTGCGACAGTGGTGTCCATGGAATGTTCGTTCCTCCTTGATGAACGTGTGGAAATTGAAGGGATGGGTTCCATGGAGTTGTAGCAGCCGAAGGATAGGGGAAGCCGGAGTTCAAGTTGGGGGGAATTTGAGATTGCCCCCCAGCTGGGTTCCAGTTTCCAAATAATGAGTACCCCCCAATCTGTGGGATTTGAGATTCCCAAGAAGGACGCGTACCTGACGAGGCATGTTGAAGATAAGGACCGGTTGGAAAACCGGTATAAGGTTGTCCGCTGCCAGGTGTGTTGTACATACCATACTGAGCAGATGCTGCTGGTTGGGAGGGTTGTTGGATGGTGTCGATGGGTTGCCCTCCAGTAGATGGGTTGGATGGCCCTATAAGAGGAGGTTGTTGACTAGGAACGGGGTTCCCAACAAAGGATTGTCCTCCATTAGGTTGGGTTGATGGCCCGCCATGAGGAGTTTGGTTGTTGGAGTTGGGGATCATGGCAGTCGGTTGTCCACCTCCTGAGATAGTGTAGATAGTGGTTGAAGGTGAACCTCCGGTCAATATGGATGGTCCAGCAGTATGACTTGGTGTTCTTCCGACACTAGCCAGATACGATAGTGTTGATTGGCCAATGGCACCAAAAGTGCCAATTTGTGGAGGGGGTCTTCCATATCTGACGGGCGAGGACGGAGAAAAAACTGGGTTATCCCTCATAGAATGTGCGCCAAACATGGGTGAGGGCAGCAAATGTGGGGAATTTAACCGAGGGCTATCGGGGGTATCGTCCATAGAGTGTTCAACGATAGGAGGACCATCGAAGACTGGGTCCAGGTTTGTATCCTGAAAAGGGTTTTCGGGGTCCGGCGGGAACATAGGTATAGTAATGTCTGAAGGTCCGGAGCCGTCTGCATAGGAGTGATGAAACTCTGTGCTAGACAGGATGTTGGGATCTCGATAGTCAGGAGGACGGGTAATAGGGGGATATCTGGAAGCCGTCGAGAGCATTTGCTCCATGTCACATTTAAACTGTGCCGATGCTAATGTGGAATTAGCTAGACTAACCATACTAGACTGAATGGAGGCCATGATCTCATGTCCCGAAGGGAGGTTGGGGAGAGATATGGTATGAGGTACGTTGCTGGAAGAACTGGTTTCCTGTGGATGAACGTTAGATGGCGCGATGATAACAGGCGGAAGCCTTGCCTGGGAAGTGATAAAGCCATAGTCAGGTTCAAAAGGTGTATCAGGAAGTTGAGTGTCTTCAATAATTTTGACGTACCTGCCCGAGACTGGAATCAAGCCACATATATCCTGGTCGGATCCTTCATTGGTGCCAACAGCTCCGTCCGTGTCATCATGGAAAGTTTCTGGTGGAAGGGAGGTGTTGACATCGGGGAGGAGGATGGCCTCCGGTCTAGTATTTTGGGTTGTACTAGATTCAGCCGCTGTAATGTTGTCCACTGTGGAAGATATATCTGGAATAACAGTGGGTGAAGTGAGAGTCGAAATCTCAGATATACTAGTGTTTGCAGAAATTGCAAGAGGTTCTGAGACTGTGCTGTGAGTAACGATTACAGACGGAACTGAAGATGTAGTGCGTATCGGCGGTGGAAAGTTCCCTCGACCGGTGCCACGTCCAGGGGGGGCGGGAATACGTGATGCTGGTGGCTCGGAGACCACGTCCGTGATGGTGGTGGTGGAGGGATTTTGCCCTGTACTCGTCGTGATCGCCGTGGTGGTTCTGACATAATGGAAGGAATATGAAATCCGGGGGCAGTCTCGTAACAAAGAACTCAAAAAATCTAATGCAGCCGAGTGTGCAAAAGAGGAGCTAGAAAAAGAAAGGTATGCAGGCCAAAAAAGAAAGATCTAAAATCTATACTGAGACCGGTGTCTCAGTAAGCGAGCTGAGAAAAATAATGGCCAGAATGCCAACAAGCAGTCACTAAAAAGAAAAAATGACCCTCTATAAAGATGAGATAACAAGCAAACTCCTAACTAAGAGCTGGAGACATCAACAAGTTGTATCCTTCACAAGGTGATGAAATCCAAGTCGAACAATACAACGTGAGAGACCAATATGAGAAGGATATCCCTCTACCAAAAGGGATCCTGGGTAAAAGAGCCCTAGTAGAAAAGTCACTAAGCTACCTTGTTCATGACACGTTGGAAAAGGTTTTCGGCGCTTCTGCCTTATCACCCTTGCATTACTATGAATTACAAGGAAGACAATGATTGATGTTTCCTTAGGGATAAGTGGAGTGCGGCATTCCACAGAGTCCATCCGATTCTCAATCTCGCGGCGGTTTAACCCCTGAAAGTTAAAAACAGTCAGGAGGCCCCTACATAAACTGGCTGTGACCGTGTCAATAAATACTAGAGGATTTTAGTTCCCTGGAGGACAACAACTATGTCTCAGATGAAAATGACAAGGGGGAATTATTTTGATGCCTATCCCCGGTGTCGTACCTAACTACCAAATTCTTTTGATTTCCTCAAGTGAGGTTAATGTTGATTTAGTTAGGGAGATTAATTTTAGTGGTTGTATTACTCAATCAGGTAAATGGACGTGAAACTTGGTGGTGTTGTGACGACCCAAACCATGCAAGTGAGAATGAACCGAAATAAGCCTTGTATTCGATGAAAACTAGCTATGGAAGAGAGAGAGTTCTTCGATCATAAATGCATGAAACTTTCATAAGCAATTAAAAACCACTTCAAAACAAAAAACAAAAAATTGTTTTTTTTCTAAGTAGAGCCAAACTGAAATAAACACTTCTTTCCAATTCACTGATCTTGCTACTAGGATGCTTCAAAAAATGAGAATTTATGTGGCAAATTTAAATGGTTCACTTCCTAATGCACAATAATACTGCTAGACTATTTCGATCCAAACAACACAAATGTTCTCCAATGATAACTTTCAATATAGATTTTAATGATAATAATGGAAACAATGTGATTATGAAAGATACACAATCCAATAAAAAGAGGACAGTAGTAATGGTTTGGTTGTGATGAGAAGATCAAGCCAATGCAATCAGACTGAAGGGGTGATCCAATGTGCAAATAATGCCACTAACTCATAAAATAATCAAGCTCACAAGAGAAATAAACACACCACAAAGACTGTGTAATGAACAGGATAGTAATAGGCAACAGAAAACACCAAAATAAAGCAGAGAAAATAAAAAATGACTCAGGAAACCAAACAGGCAAGAAAAACTTGGAAATATGCAGACACTACCACGTGGCAGAAACAGACTAGAGCGCAGTACTAGTACACTACCGCTCTAGTAAAAGTGTTGGGTATGCGGTACTACCGCGCTGCAGACAGTGCTGCGGGTGCGGTACTGTTGCAAAGGATGGAAAAACGCAACTTTTGAAAAGAAGATTGAATTTTTCAGGGTTGCTGCAGACCCAGAGGACTCATTGATCACAGAGGGAGGAAAGATGTAGGGAGGAGAGAAGAATAAAGGTCAAGGAGACCAAAATTCAGTATTGGTTTGAGGAGAAAGAAGAATCACAATAAAAAATGACTGAAAGTGAGATAAATCAATCAAATGGGGTTCAAACCAGTGGAGTCACCATTCTTGTTGTAGAAATTTCTCCCTACAGATAGGTAGAAATTCTCTTAGATTAAAGTAGACTTTAACTAACTCTAAACTAAGACAAAAGGAAAACAAATGCTACCTTGAATCCCTAGATCTAAACAAAACATTTCAAGATTAAGCTGTTGAAAGAGACGGAAGAGATCTAACTGACCTTCAATTCAATTGCTCGTCTTAATAGTCGCTCCAATTTCCAAGTCCTCATGAATGAACCTGTCAAAATGAAACCAAGATACAAGCATATACGATTTCCTAGCAACTTGAAATATGAGTTAAGATCTAAATCTGTAACAGATACAAATCATATAATTGAAACAAAATCAACACATGTGATTTGGGAAATAAGACAAGTTATGTTCTATTACCAACTTGAAGTCACTTACAATGGTTGCTTGATATCCAAGCCAACTCCCAGCTCCAAGTGCTTCCTCCTCTAGCTATCTCCACAAAGATTCAAGATCATAAGTTTGATGTCTCCAAGAGTCCTCCTCTTTTCTCATGGAATGTCTCTCTCTTATAGTGTGTAGTAGGGTTAACCAACAAGAGAGAAGGATGGATCTTGGGAGAGTTTAGTGGATCAGGCCCACTAATCACAGAAAGTGAGTTAGGATCGAATCAAGGATACCAATCCTCAAAAATCTCTTGAAGATCAAGATCCCACAAGCCATGGCAAAAAGGCTAAAAAGGGAGTACCGCGCCTCTTAAACTGAGCATAGCGCGGTAGTACCGCACGGTATGGAAAGAGCATAACGGGGTAGTGTGGACTACCGCGCACCTAAGCTGGAGCAAGGCGCGGTAGTGTAGGTATATGAAGTCTCAGTTGGGTTGATTCTTGACAGGATAGGTTTGTCTTCAAGGATCACTCATCATTTTTCTCTTATGGGTGTTTTAATCAGTAGGGGAAGTGTCGTCAACTATTTTTATGGTTAAGATGCGACACTGTGAAATATGGAGGTATAACATCTCTTTCTTATTATATGTTCTTTTGGGAATTTTTTGCATAACATAGAGCTTCAAATTGTGTATGTATGTTTTCATTGAGAAGATAAATTGTTGTATTAAGGGCTTCACTCCATTGGTTCACCATCCTCACAAACCTTTTGGATTTTGCTAGATCACATGGATCACATCCACACAACTTCTTGTGCCTTACCATATAGATTGGAAAATTCCAAACAATGGGTCAATACACTAGGTATCACACCTCCAACTACAACACTGTATAAATAAATTAGTCCCCAATGATGTTGCCACTTTCTCTAAGGAAACACTACATAATTATCCACCTTGAGCCACCATAATAATTTGTAAAATAGAACTCTCTACAAAAAAAACTGAAGAGAACTGCCACAAAGTTACCCACTAAGAATTTACCATAGATATGTGTCGATAGCTACCACTTTAAGTTCTTGAGGTCCTCCCCCTTTTGGTTGAATCCATGGATAGGTCTCGGTACTCTCCTCCTCAAAGTGGTAGAGACCACAGTTAGAGATCAAATTATCCCACTGTTGAAGCACTAAGCAATACCCAATGCTATTAATCAGAGCACAAGAGTGTAATTGTTGCATATGAGAGGGTGATGACCTTTATTGGTCAGTTGTTCTTGCATTGATCTCAAATTCCACTTGTCGATACTTACAAAGTGGTTGATTAATATTAATCTACTGAAGTTCATATTCGTGGGAGATGAATGCTAATTGGAGCCACCCATTTTTACTTAGCATAACTTGAGCCATTTTAGTTCCTCGATTTGCAATCATGTCTACTTACCAGTTTTGCTTGGTTATGATATAATAAAATTATGTCATATTAAATTGCCCGAATAGCCTTTGAATTTAATCCATCAACCTATATATAGGGGATGATGATGGGGCATTGGTGTTCCTCGTTTTCCAAATCATAATCATTAAGTCACTATTGGTGATTAGAATCTTGACTTGCCTTTCCCATATTAGATTAATCTATTGATGCAATGTGAGTGCTTTTGCATGTTTATTGGAGGTTTCTTGTAGTCCCAAGCATATGTTAATTCATATTTTCTTTCAGGGTTTCCCCCCTCCCCGACCTACCACCCTTATATTATGTGTATATTAATGATTAACATTAATAATGATTTTTCTATTTTTAAATTAGATTTGAGATGCCATATGATGTTTAACTTTAGTTACATTAAATCATTTAATTTGGACTATGATTGCAACAACTTATAATCATAATGCCATAGAGTTGCTTAACTCTTTTTCAAAGTAATTCTTTGTTGTCTAAGAAGAAACAATACATTGATTAAACATGTTTACAAACTTGATTAAATGATTCAGTGAATGTTGTGTAATTTGATTGATTTTTTAAATCAACTTATTTTATTAAACCATATGTTTTTTAAATTTACTCTTAAATATTTTACCAAACTTATTATTAGTATTAAAAAAATTAAAATAATAATAGTTAAATCCAACAAAATAAATTTTCATTCAATTTATATAATGATTGTTGAAATTTGTAGCGAGGAAGTTCTTCTACATTGCTTTGTGTCTAGGAATGTAGAAAGGACATAGGTGACTCTCCTAGACATTTACTTTAGAGTTGTAAAGTTAATGTGAGTTTTTATTAATTTTTTTTGTGTATAAGAGAGTATCATTCTATTACTAAAATAAGATTAAAATGTACATAATATTACAAAAAGAGTCTATTATGAGCAATGCCTAGATCTTCCCACTATCCCCCAACATCAATGTTGATGTCAAAATATCACCCGTTGCTTTACTGTTCTTCCAAGCATTTTGATCCCCAACCTAGGATTCTAGCCATTAAATATCCTGTCCCAAAGGTCCCTAACATAATATTACCACTATCTGACTTTCTAATCTTTCTTCCCATAGAGCTAAAAAGACCGACAACAAGAATCGGATCGAGGCCATTACAATTACCATTCAAAACAACAGAGAAGAATTCATGACTATTATCCCATAGCAAGAACTAGCTCGAGGCCTTTACAAGACTCATACTTAATGACTGAGAAAGCAATTTCACAAAATTACAAAAAGTAGAATCACAAAACAACATCACCATAGGAAAATTCTATGGTTCTGGGTTGGCCAATGCTGGATGCTGCTCCAACTGAGTCCTTTTTGGACCGTCCGACGGAGGAGTCTCTCCTTCTTCCTGAGGGGGAGAGTTGCGAGCCAGCGAGGCCAAGAAGGAGGATTTTTCCAACCCAATTAATCCTTCCATGTACACCACATTGCGAAGCAGGTCATCCTCGGAATTCCTGACAATTTGCAGTACTAGGTCCCCAAAACTAACTCATTCCATCATTAATTTTGCCAATATCCTCCACAGTATCCAATATGGATCCAACAAAGCCGCATACCCCCGTTCATCAATTCACCTTTTCATCTCATCTTCCTCCATAATCGAGATGGACTCATCTATACCAATTAGGATGTCCTCCATATATTCCTTCCCAAATTCCTCCTTTATCACCTTGTGCTCCTTTCGTCTTCTTATCCCTCATCGAGTGCGCATATGCTATCACCGGGCCATCAATGCACAACAAACAATCACAGAGAAGAGACATTTATTTCTCACCTCACCAACAAACCAGTCTAAATACTCAGCTCGTGGTGTGCTGTTAAACTCGCCATCTTATATATATACATATCCCCAGACCCTTTCCTTCGCACCACCATTAATTCCCCTCATCAAGATGACCACACAAAAATTAATGTTTTCAAGCTCAAGCTCACCACTGGACTAACTCTTCTCCCTTTGTCCGTCATTAACACTCTGCATTCTCACATACCATACATTCAATATCCTCTTGGAATTAACCACTTCTGACAGTGAACCAGTCCGGTCCGCCTCTAAATTCATCAACTCCCTTAACGCCCTCATACTCAGCCTTGTCCTCCCTTGGATAAGCATATATGCATGCCCTCCTCCGTCAACTGTCAGCCCGACTTATGACACTGGTTCACCTTCCTCCGACTCCACATTGCCGGAATCATGCAAGCCCACTTCCACCTATACACTCACATCCGGGATGATTTTTTATTAAACTTGTTAGTGAAAATGATTTTTTATTTCATGAAGCGTAATTTATCTCACCCATGGAAAGTGAAGATTCACTTGGGAAGGAAAAGACAAAGTCACTTGGGAAAGTGATGAGACAAATTCATTCTCACAATTAATAAAAAGAGAAGTACGAAAGTTTAGACATACACATTTTAAGGGATTTTTGGAGAGAGCTATGAGAGGCACAAACTTCAAGAGAGAAAGCGAGAGAGCTTGAGTTGGGAAAAGAGAATAGGGGGCAGCAAGAGAAAGAGGGCACACTTTTCAAGGAGGCATGCACTCCAAGGTTGAAGGATCCATTTATTGTTGTTCGTACATCATTTCAAGAGGGCGCACTTTCTGAGCAAGAGAGTGGTCACGCACTCCAAGAAAGGGGGCATCATTATCTGTTGTTTCGTATAATAGAAAAGAGAGGTCGTACAACAATGTGTTGTTGTTGACCAATTATAGAAGACCATAATAAAATGACATATCCACAACATAAATGTTGAAATAAAACATGTACATGTCACTCTTTGTTTCCATCATCTTGATTATATTTCTCATTTGGCATGCTAACATTGCTCTCGGAAACATTTTTTGATCTTGGATCATGTCTTAGTACGAACCACCAATCGCTATATAACACATCCAAGTAAAAATCCTACACTCAGTAGAGTGTTTTGTGAAAACATAAGGCTCCTTATTTTCATCCCACATCTTCTTAAAGTCACTACACATTATCCCACTATCACAATATTCCTTTAACTTCTCCAATCAAAAGTATCCCCCCCACTTGCACCTAAATTAACACATTGGAAATATGAGAAGTCCACTTGTATGATTTTTTGTATATTTTTGAAATAACCTAATTGTCTCTCTATTAGTTTTTGATCATGATGGCTAGCATGAATAGATTGGTCAAACTCAACCTCCACTCCGTAATCAAGTGTGACACATCCATCATCAACATCCTCACAATGAAAATATTGTCCATATGACCATATAGATGGGAACAAACACACCTATGAAAATGAAAATAAAAGACGGTGGCATATGTCTAGTGTGTTGAGAATTCATAAAACATAATGTGTGTCATAATTCAAGTGAGCATTACAAAATGAGCAATTGACAAAGAGAGATTGCTATAGATATGTTGCACCCAATTCCTATGTTTAGTGCAGCCTCTTCACCTTGCAGATAACGATCATACATGTCATATTTCTATTTGATCTAGTTAATCACCCAACTATCGGGATATATCATTGGCATATTTTATTTTAAATGATCAAGAAACAATATGCTTCTATTGTTCAACCATCTAAATTATTTCTTGTTTCTATCCCATTTCCTTTTCATCTCTTCATGTAATATGACCCATGGTTGTGTTGCTTCTTCCTTATAAATAATAAATGTATTGATGGTATCAATTTATGAAATTTTTTATGTGTTCATGAAATAAAAACAAATAACATAAGATCAAATAAATGATATTGAGTACAATGTAAGCAATAACTTTATAGAGAATTCACAAAAGATAAGTGCCTTACTCGTTATCATGCACATTTTTCTATTGGTTTGGAGTATCTCACCTTTCCTTTTGTCCTCATCTAGATGGTCATCTCAAACCACTCCACTTGGTGTGTAATCAATTTACTTGATATACTCACGAGTATATTAAAAGGACTCATATATGTACCCATGTGTCATAGAGCCCTTGGGTTTTTCCCTTTGTTGAAAAAACCCTTCAACTTCTTTCGAAGAAGAACATACAATGACATGAGGCAACCCTAGCTAATTCGACCTAATCATCAACTCGGTGAATTAGAAGATGGACCTACAAGTACACCAGATCCAAAAATTTGTAGAGAGAATTACTTAAAGGGGATATGAAACTAAGCCTATCCAACCAAAACAAAGGATAGGAAGTGGAGCTAGGTATCGAAACAACCTCTCTTGATGAAATGAAAAATATCAACATGGAGGAAAAATAGAGAGCGTGAAAACTAGGAAATAAAAATTTGAGGAAGTGGGAGCCTAGTTGTTATATTGCGGTCAAGTGATAGGTCCCCCAAATAATCACTTTGTTTCTTAACCCAAAATTTAATATAAAGATCATATCTTGGAACATTCGAGGAGTAAATGCAAAAGGAAAGCAAAGGATACTTAGGAACATAATCACAAAAGAAAAAACCCACTACAATCAAAATGTGAAAGATACATTCTAAAAATTTAAGAAACTTTGGAGAGAATGTGAAATAACAAAAATTAGTTCATAAGGATTCTTAGGGGGCTTGGTAATTATTTGGAACTCAACGCAAGTAATTCTAGAAGACATCTTAAAAATAAATAGATCTATCTCTGCAACAAGCTACAAATAAATTGATTTCTTGGAATCATGCTTCATAACCAATGTGTATGGACCAACCACTCTTGCCCCAAAATAAATGTTTCTAGATTCATTGTAGGGGTTGGGAGTAGCATATGAAAACATAAGCCATGTATCATAAGAGGGGACTTTAAACAAGTTATACAACTTGATGAGAACTTTATACTCAAAACAAGAACTCTAGCGATAAAAACTCATATTTTTGTGTTAAAAACAACCCTTGATTTGAAAAGTGGTGCTATCGGTAGCACCCTTTTTTTTAGAGCTAAAATTACAACTTTTTTGAAACTCTGATTGATATGGTTGCAATCAAAACCCTAAATCAACCACTAAATCAAAAAGTAGTTCTCCCAGAATCACCATTTTTTGGGAGAAGATTAGAATCACGCCTTGTTACAAATTGTAACCCTAACGACCAATATCATTCAACCAAAACTCCTAAAATTAAAATACAAAAATACAAAAATACAAAACAAACATAAAACATGTTAAA
The DNA here is from genome assembly GCA_027924585.1 of Larix kaempferi. Lineage (NCBI taxonomy): Eukaryota > Viridiplantae > Streptophyta > Pinopsida > Pinales > Pinaceae > Larix > Larix kaempferi. The sequence goes on along the minus strand of BSBM01000809.1, from coordinate 2,064,786 downwards.
AACAATTAAATAACAAAAAAATACGCAAAAAATAAACATACAACACATTAAAAACAATTAAATAACAAAAAAAAATTAAAAAATAATATTAAGATATAATTAAATTTTAAAAAGTAAATGGTTCTTAAAAAAAATTTAAAAATTATACATTATACTTGAATACCATAAACAAAATGTTTTAAAAACAAATAATATAAAAATAAAACAATATAAAAAAATAAAAAACAAATAAAGCAAATAAAAATACAAAACATTAAAAAATATCTATAAAACAAAATAATAATAAAAAAACAAAAACCAAAAAATATATACATAATAACACATAAAATAAAACAATAATTGGGGTTTTTTTTTACCGGGTTCTTTTTCCCTTTACTGTTTCTCCACCCTAGCGACGGCTCCTGTTCCGTTTAGGGTTCCGTTTTGGGTTTCAATGGACGAAGTCGACTACAGTTGCGACACCTTACGGCATCAAGATATTTGGTGCTCGCCACCTGGCGCTTTCCGGTATCAGGAGGAGTCAGGCGGTTTAGGGTTCAGTGGTTTTGCTGGTAAGCGGCCTCCTGATGGACCTCAGTCCCCCCCGGCGACCCAACCTTTTCAAACCTGCTCGCCGTTCTGGGAAGGGTCTTCCGCTCGTCTCTCACCGGAGACACAGGCTATGAACATCTGGGGAGTTAGGGGTTTCTGCACTTCACCATCACCGGAGCCATTGAGTGCAGGCATAGGCGATCTGACGGATTTCATCATCTCTGTGGACAGTGACAACCCTCCATCATCTGTGCAGGATCTCAGAGCCGAGGCGGAGGGTTTTGAGGAGCAACGCGCAGGCTCTCCTTTACATCCCTGTGGGTTTGTCGCAACCAACCTGGACTTCGTTGAACAGAGGGGGTTTTCAAGTCCATCTGGGGACTCTGACCAGTGGGTCTGTGGACACGAAGCGGGTTCAGTAGGGTACTTTACCAAGGACCACCGTGTGAAGAGCCGGAGGAAATGGATTAAGAACTCCGGTAAGGCACCTAACTACGCGTTGGGGGAAGATATTGGTATGCATCAGATTGTCGGGATGGTTAAATCGGTTTTGGTTGGAAGGGTCTATGGTAAGCCTGTTAGTCACAGGACAGTGATCTCGTGGGCCTCTGGGGCATGGCTGGGACACTGTGGTTACGTTCCTCGTGTAGTTGGGCTCTCGGGCGGGTGGTATGCTTTCCATTTCTCATCGGATGCTCATGCACAATGGGCATTAAGCCTCAACTGGTCAATCCTTAAAGTCCCACTACTGCTTAAGCCATGGAACCCCCTATTTGATGCTAGCCGTGAAAGAATGGATGTTATCCCACTCTGGGTTCGGCTACCGGGACTCCCTCTCCACTACTGGACCGAGGAACATTTCAGAAGGATTGGGAACATCTTGGGATCTTACCTGGATGCTAATTTCTCCTTTGTGGCAACGACGTTGCAGAAGGTTGCGTGCATACTGGTGAGCATCAACGTCAGAGATGGGCTATTCGACACTATGGACCTGAAATGGGGGCCCTATACCTTTGTTCAGACACTGGACTATGAAAATGTGCCTTTCAGATGTAGGCGTTGTCATGAATATGGGCACCCGGCCATCGATTGCTCTGTTCCTGTTCGGATGCGATTTGGTAATACTTTGAAGCGCAGGGTGGTGGACAAGGAGGATGGTTTGGAATCGGCTGAGGATTCCGAGGGTCAGCAGGGCCATGAACCTCCAATTTTGGAGACACCACTGGTGAGTCGACCGGATGGGGAAGTCCCTACGGGCGGAGAGGAGGTTGCTGAAAATTAGGATGAGGATGGCTCGATCCCTGATGCAGGTTTCACTGTTGTTGATGAAGATCCGCACTCTACACAGCCCCGGGACCTGGCACAGGAGGGTTCTCTGCTATCGTTTCTTCGGTCTCCAGAATTGGTTGCAGGTGCTACTTCTGTTACTTTTTCCAACCCTTCCTTCTGTCTTATTTTTAAAAACTTTACTTTTCCTGGTCAGGATTGGGTGGATGGCTTTAAGAATTTGTACATTTCCCCTCAGATGCTGTCCTCTTTTGTGACACCTCATAACCCTGTGGATTCACACCTTGCTGTGGATCCTCCTCTGCTTGATTGCTCTCCGGATACCAGCTATGCACCCATCCCTGATTCAGAGACTTCCTCTCCCGAACCCACTTCTCCCACTGGCTCCTCTAAGTCAGGTTACTGGCTGAGATCCCTGACCAGACTTCCTGCCGGGGGGCTGGGGAAGGTGAAACCTAAGCCTCGCAACCCCAGAGGAAGGAAATCTTTCCTCTCCCATGCTAAGATCCGAGCTTGTTCGGACCTTAAAAATGGCAAACAACTGTCTATTGAAAGGGCACTTAGAGTGGTGAATGCCCACAAGGATGGGCTCCGATGAAGATCATGTCCTTCAACTGCCGAGGTCTTGCTGGTCCCTCCAAAAGACCAGTACTGCGTAGGATGTTGCAACTGGAACATCCTGATATTTTGCTACTGCAAGAAACTATGTGCAATGGGGTTGATGCTGTTAATAGACTTAAGGTTTGGTTCCCTGGCTGGGGTTTTGAGGGTTTGGATGCCAGGGGACGCTCTGGTGGCTTGGCGATTGGCTGGAATGAAGCTAAGGTGTGTGTTTCCACCATATGGGGAATGCAATCTGTGTTAGGCATGACCTGCAAGTCTTTGGATTTTGATGAACTCTTTACTATTGTTAACATTTATGGTCCTTATTGTGATCGTGAACCATTTTGGAATGCTCTGTTGGACAAAGATCTGCTCAAGGGTAACTCTACGATTTTGGGAGGGGATCTTAATTTCTCTCTTGGGCAAGCTGAGATTTGGGGGCCACATGCTCAAGTGGACCCTCTTACTAACTTTTTTATTCGCAAGCTCTCTGATGGCAACTGGATTGATGTGGAGCCAGTATCTCTAAAGCCATCCTGGCGGAACATGAGAGCTGGCTTGGAAAGAGTGGCTAAAAGGTTGGACCGTTTTCTTATATCTAAACATATTGTGGAGACTTTTTTCTATGTTAGGCAATGGATTGGGTTGGGGGGATGCTCATATCATGATCCGATTTTTCTTGAACTGAAGGCTGGGCCTAACAAACCTCCCGCTCCCATTAAATTCAACAAGGATTGGCTGGAGGATCCAACCTTCTTTGAATTGTTTCAGCAGCACTGGCTACCTTTCCACCCGGGATCCAATCTTACTGCAACCTTTCATTTTGCGGAGAATATTAAACTTCTCAAGGAACCTATCAAAACTTGGGCTGCAGCCAAGAGAAAACGGGAAGACAAGGAGCTCAAGGAAATTGAAGAGGCTATCTCCAACATCTCGGGGGGACCTGTAGGTGGGTTCGTCTCACAGGCTACTAAGGAACATCTTGTAACACTGATGGACATGAGGAACAGGATTCTTCTACACAAAGAAGAGGCTTGGAGGCTCAAAAGCAGGGCCATTTGGTTGGAGAGTGGTGACGAAAACTCAAAATTTTTCCATGCCTATGCTAAGGGTAGAAGATCTGTCAATACTATCTGGAGCCTTGAAGACATGGATGGTAACTCCCAAGCCACCTTTGAGGGTTTGGCTGGGATTGGGGTCAATCACTTTCAGGATCTTTTCAAAGCCAATAACAGGGTGAATATTGAAGAAGTTATCAGAGTTGCTCAACTCTTCCCTCGCTTTGTTGAAGAGGCGGATAACAGGATGCTGATGGATAGCATTACTATGGATGAACTGAAGGATGTGCTTAGTAGCTTTCAGAAGGAAAAAAGTCCGGGTCCGGATGGGTGGACGATTGAGTTCTTTATAGCTCTCCTTGATATTATTGGTGATGACCTCTTACAGCTGGTTGAGGATTCCAGGAGGGAAGGCAAAATCCCCGCCAGCATTAACTCTACTTTCATTGCTCTTATTCCCAAAGTGGACACCCCCTCCACGCTCAATGATTTTCGACCTATATCACTTTGCAATTGTGTGTATAAGATCGTCACTAAGGTGATAGCTCGCCGACTCAAACCTATATTATCCACACACATCTCTGAGGAGCAGTTCGGGTTTCTTGAAGGACGTCAGATTCATGAAGCCATTGGCTTAGCGCAGGAAGGTCTACACAGTATCAAATCCAGTAAGCAGAAAGGTGTAATTCTCAAAATTGATCTTTCTAAGGCTTTTGACAAGGTCAGTTGGCTTTATATCCATCTTATGCTCACACATTTGGGTTTCGAGATCGGGTTCATTCGCTGGATCATGAGTTGTATTTCCACTATTTCTTTCTCGATTCTTATGAATGGTGCAGCGACCCCCTTCTTCCACTCTGGGCGTGGATTACGCCAGGGATGCCCTTTATCCCCTCTGTTATTTTTACTGGTGGCAGAAAGCTTGAGCAGGGCCATTAAGGAAGCTAAGCGCACGGGAGATATCGAAGGGATCCTGGTGGCACCGGGAACCGCGCTCACCCATCTGCTCTTTGTGGATGACATTCAGATCTTCTTCTCTGGCACTAGAGGGGAGGCTGTTAAATATAAGGAAATCCTGGACCTCTTCTCTGTTGCTACCAGAATGGAGATCAACAACCACAAATCTACACTTACGGTCTCTCTTCTGGATGAGGAGGAGATTCACACCTTCACTGATCTGTTCCCCTTTCAGCTCCTTAACCTTTCGGAGGGCCTACGTTACCTGGGTTTTCACCTAAAGCCAAATAACTACTTGAAACATGATTGGGTTTGGCTCTTGGAAAAGCTGGAAAAAAGACTTAAATGTTGGAGCTTCAGGTGGCTCTCACGTGCTGGCAGATTGATCTTGGTGAAGTCGGTCCTGGAAGCCATTCCAGTCTACTGGATGTCCCTTGCTTGGATACCGAAGGGGATACTGGAAGCTGCTCGAAAAATTTGTTTTCGTTTCTTGTGGAATGGAAAGGAGGATGCACATGTAACGCCTTGGGTGAAATGGGAACGCATTGCTACCCCCAAAGCTCTGGGAGGTTGGGGACTCAAAAACATCTTCTTTTTCTCTCAGGCTTTGGCTACCAAATGTGGATGGAGGTTAATCACATCTGAAGGTTACTGGGCTCGAATTATGACTCTCAAATATATTGCACCGGATACTGTGGAGGATTGGATTAGGTCCCCGATTAAGACACATAAAGGGGGGTCTGTCATTTGGAAAGCGCTTGTCTCCTCCTTTCATGTTATCGAACAGAACCTTGTTTGGGATGTTGGTAATGGGCGTAGGTTGAGGGTTGGATGAGATCCTTGGGTTGGTTGCGATGCACAGCATCTCCTGTCAGATGGACTGATCATGGAACTGTGGCAGCGGCATATTACTATTCTCCATCATTTGGAGGATGAGGGAAACTTCTGGATGGGAAGGCCTGCCTGGAGGCGAGCCGAATCCTTTGGATTAGACTTGGATATGGAGAATGAACTCAGAACTTATTTGCGAGCTCTTAGCAGGGATCAAATCTTTCTCAATGACGTAGACGACATCATGGTCTGGGATGGGGATCCCTCGGGTACTTATACACCAAAATATGGCTATCAATGGATCAGCGCAAACTTTTGGAACAGAGAACCGGTGTGGTGGTGGAAATCTATTTGGCGATTGCAGAGTCCACTCAAAGCGTGCATTTTCTTATGGTGTATCTTAGCTAACAGAGTTCCTACTTGGGACTTTCTGCAAAAAAGGAAACTACACGGTCCTAGCAGGTGCTACCTGTGTTCTCATGATGAGGAAAATGTATTACATCTTTTTCTCCACTGTAGCTTCATTAAGGAGGTCTGGAAGGTTGTGTCTCGGATCCTTAAAGTAAATTTCCTATGGGCAGGGCACTCTTTGGTAGAGGCCTGGCGCAGTTGGACTGAAAACTCAGTGCTTGCTCCTTACAAAGGCCTTCCCTCTATTGTTCTCTGGGGCACATGGTTATCCCGAAACAACTGCCTGTTCTCGGATAAAGTGGGTTTACCAGCTTTAGTGGCCATCAACAGCTGCGGCATTCACTTAGCTCTCCACCATTGCAAATAGACCACCTCCATTAGGAACATACAACCCTTGGACCACGATCCAACACAGCCTTTGGGTTTCTTTGACGGGGCCTGTCAGAACAATTTTTGTGGGGGAGGGGCGCTCCTTTTTTTGTCCCCTTCACATTATTTTGTGATATCATTTGGATTTGGGAGAGGAACCAACAACTGGGCTGAGATTCTCAGCCTTAAGCTCTTACTCTCTTTTGCTATGGAACACGCTGTCAGAACTGTTACTGTTTATGGGGACTCATTGAATGTGATTAACTGGGTCAATGGACTGTATCAGTGCAACAATCGGAAATTAGCTGGGGTTTTGGAACATATTCAGAATGTTTCTTACACCTTTGATACTTTTAATTGCAGGCATGTTTACAGGGAAAACAACACAGAGGCGGATAAAGCCTCGAAGGAAGGACTGCTACTAGCTCCAGGCTTATGGAAAGTTACTGAACACTTGGATGGGGTCAGCAGAGATATACACCACAGGCCTTTCATCGACTGATCTATGATTTGCTTTTTTCTGGAAGACCATTGTACTTTCATTGTACACAGCTATACACAACTTTATGTATATATTAGCATGATTTTGTAACTAAACGATCCACACAGGTTGCAAATACCTCTGATATTTATATCGCTCTTTTTAACGGTTATTACCATACGTGATGTAATAGATGTTAATGCTCACGTGGTGAGAACATCTCACTCTTTTTTTTCAGTCATAGGCATTACTGGTTTTCAAAGACACTTCATACACTCAATCTGAGTGTTGACTCTCTATGTAATTTCGTACTCTTAAGGATGAAATGAAATTACGCTTTTTTTTCGGGGAAAAAAAAAACAATAATTAAAAAAAACAATATATATTATATATATTATATATTATATATACAATAAGACATTTCCATTGGTGATATGAGATAAGGAGTGAGGCTTGTGGGTAGGGCGATTCTCGAAATCGCACCACCCCCAAGCCGGTGCGATTCCAAGAATCTCTCTACCCCAAGCAGAGTTGGAATTTGACAGGAAAAATGCTCATCACGAGGCATTTTGTCTGTTTTTTATGGTTAAAAAAATTGATTACCTGTTGTGGATGATGGTCAAGTTCATCTCAAAAACCTATTTCCAACGGTTTAATATTTTTCGAAAATGTTTTTATAAATTTATAGATGGTATTAACATTCAACACTCTGTTTTCATAAACATACATACAAAATATGTCACACTCTTATCTCCAAGGTCCGACCTTACTCAACCCATATTAAAGTTGTCTACTAAATCGTGGTCTATCTTAGGCATATGCAATCTAGTTTGCTGTTTTGGGACTTATGCACGAATTTGATGCTTGTGTTCTTTTATTTTATTGTGTATAGAAAAAGATACATCGGAAGTTCCACAATTCACATGAGATCCCTTTGCATTCTTCCAGAGGTATGTATCTTCCTGTTCCAGGGGTAAATGTGTTGGTTTTTAACTGATTCTCCAATCCCAATTAAGCTAAATGAAACAACTGTAGCAAGTTCCTATAGACCTGCAACAAAGTTAACATAAAATTAATCAATCTCGGATGTTAAGGATTCCTTAGAAGTGACATCCTTCACACGGGTTCAAGTTAATATATTGTAGGCATACCCGAGCCAAACTTGATTTGATTAAAATTTAAGAGGAATATCAACATCTACATGACATTTTTTATAGTATATAATAACATCGGTTGTAAATGCCTCAAAAACATACCCATTTTCATATACCTCTTCGCTTGCTTCTTCAATGTCAAAATATGCTTTTACCTTTTCTTCATTGGATCCTCCTTGTACTTTGGTCTATCAATCATGAGGAGATCTTGGGGTTGGTCTAAAATCATGCCACCCAACTCCTTATAACAATTGAAAATAGTTTTTATTTTTATTTTTTCATGGTATGTAGTTCATGAGGGGCTACACCTATTGTCTCATGAATATTCTTTCTTGAAAGAAACCCAAACTACTGGTTTGAGATAGTGTCCAATAACGCTAGTATTTGCTCCCTCACTACAAAAACCTTTGCAATAATTTAATATATGCAATTACATAATGAAATGGGCCTCAAATGATATGAGATGATCTTAATTTGGAGTTTATGCAGCTATAAGCATCATATATCTTATTTCTCCAATAGTAACATAGTCTTAGTAGCCACTCTCAAATGGAGGTGGTTATGAAGTTGGAGGAGGTGGTGGTCACGGTGTCATTGAAACTTCGCCCATAAAGCTTCACACGTTAGGCACAACCACTATAATTCATGAATCTGCTCAGGAGTTTCAGTGGGCATACCGTCAATGATTAGCATCTATTGTTTCATGTAGGTCTTATCCCTAAACAAATAGTGCTCACAATTCAAGTGCTTCCCCTTCGTAAAAAGACTAAATACAAATATGTTGGAATCTCAATTTCATTCTCTATCAGCTTCAATGTTGTTTCTGTTTGTAGGTCACAAATGGAATTGTGTACACAACCTTTTATTTATTCCTCTAATTTTTTTATCTTGCACCAAGGTGATTAGGCTTCATCGGTAACCATCACTCGATCAATTCTACTTGGTGAAAGTTATATGTAAATGTAGAAGTAAAAATCCCTTGTTATAATCAGTGAAATAGAATAGCTTTTTCTATACAGTGATTTTCATAGTGAGTTCAACTCCCTTTTAATTAACTACACAAAACCATCTAGATAAAACAATTAAATACAATGAGTAAATAATAAATATATTATTAAATAATAAATATTTTAATAAATAAAACAATTAAGTACGATGAGTAAATAATAAATATATTATTAAATAATAAATATTTTAACAAAACATTTTGTGATATGAAGATAAAAATTACGAGGAGTAAAGCTACCACCAAATTCCAACACTAGCCCACGCCTCTCCCCTTACCTCATATAACCAACGAAAACATAAGGCAAGACCTCCCAACTATGAATAACCGGACCTTAAGAACGCACTACACATTAATAATTGCGTTTCGAATAACCACCTTATTTAAATCTCCAACTCGATCTGTTGCTGGGTCAATAAGAACAATGAGCTCGCTATTTATTCTAACCCAATCCCTGGATCCGTGAAAACATAAAAGATATGTAAAAGTATATAATATAAAATGCGTTTGTTGGCTTCTTGTTTTCTTTCTTAGAAAAGAAAGGTGGTTTGTCGTTTGTTAGAGGGCTAGTTCATCTAGGGAAATGGTCACCACCTGCTATTCTAGAGAATCAAGGTGGCACGAATTACAATCATTATAATATGGGCTCAACAAGAGCAATATGTCACTTACAAGAATTGAACCTAGGTGGGGAGGGTAACAAACATTCCTCCCAACCACCCAGACTACAACCAATGGACATTCTTGTTTTCTTTCTTAGTTCGTGTAGTTTCCTTGATATTATTTATTATATTTAGTTATTTGATATATTTTATGTTATTTATTATATATATATATATATGTGTGGGGAGTATGTTATTTTGATTATTATTTATTTTCATTATTAAATTATTAATATATTTGAAATCTTTTATTATGATTTTTTTTGGTACTATGTTTTATATTTATTTGTTTTGATATTTTATTATGGTGGTTAAATAATTTGATATGGTTTTTAAAGTTTATTAAGAGAATATTGAGGTTTAGGAAGAGAGTCAAATTGCAGAAAATGTTAATTTTGATGAAAATTTTGGCTGCATAATTTTCTTGATTAGTTTCATGTCGTGAAGGAAAATGTCAAATTTGACAATTTTTTTATAAGATATTTTTATAATGTTTTGACTTTAAGATTTTTATTTTGAGAATAAATATTATGTTTTTAATATGTTATTTACAAATATATGGTATAGTTTTTGTTGAGTTTATGTGAATTATCACGTTATGGAAATAATGTTAAATTATATCATTTTTATAAATAAAATCTCCCAAAAAACCTTCAAAATTGTTTGAAATGTCTTTATTTTATCATTTTTTTACAAATTTGCCCCGCAAAATAACTTGTATAAGAGAAAAGTTTAAAAAAAAAACTTCCAAAATGTGTATGTTTTCCATTCTAACTAGCTTACAAATGTTAAATTTTTTTTAAAATGTATGTATTTTTGAATTATAACTCGATACTAAATGTATAGTATTTTGTAAACTTTGAAAAAATGCCCTTGGAAATAAAAGTTATAGTTTTCCTATGATAAAAAAATTTCAAAATCGCAAAAAAAAGGCTCAAAATGAAAAATGGTGATACTAGTATACACACTTTCTAAAACGGAGGTAAAAACAACTACTAAAATTGACCCCCAAAAAATGAGAACAATGTCGAGTTCTCGTCAAGTTGTATAACTTGCTTTTAACCTATACACCCTGGTTAGTGAAAAAATGGGGCTTGTTCCATTTAGAGGAAGTTCATAACATCTTCAAAAGAATTATAAAGAAACTTACGATGGTGGACCATGTATACAAGGAATGATGAACCACACTTGAAATGATAAGGGAGGGGGAGCCTACCAAATTGCAGTCATACTAGATAGGTTCTTGGTGTTTGAATCTCTTTTGAGAAGGGAAATCATGTTAGAGGCAACAATCCTACTTAATCTTGTCTTGAATCATTGATCGATATGTCTAAGAGGGGCTATTGTCAATACATTAAGGTCCAATCCCTTTCACTTTGATTTTTTTTGGATATCTACCTCAAATTTAAAAATAATCTCAAATATTGGTGGGAGGAAGCAATTTTGTCTAGTGGCATGAAAAGTTATATCTTTCAACAATGCCTAAAAAGGGTGAAATCTCAAGTTAAAATTAGGAATAGGGATGTCTTTAACAACATTTTTCAAGTCAAAAGAGAGTTGGAAAGATGATGGGGTATATTCGAATATTGATCATTCAAAAGGGTAGAACAACTGAAAGAAATAAACAAGAGGATTATTTACAAGACTAGTGGGACACAAGAGCTTAATAGGAAGAAGTACTGTGGCATCAAAAGTTTGGGACAACTAGGGAAAATTTTAGGGGCAAAAATTTTCCCATGGTAAATACTTAGGGGGTTTTGCATTTGTGATGGGTAATTTTTTTATATAAACAACTTTGTTTTAAGTTTAATATATTTTTCCACCCATTTATTAAAACAACTATATTAAAAAAAATTAGCCCGCCTATTTTTGTGTGGGCGAGATGTAAAAAACCGTTTTTGCCCTCTAAAATTCTAGGCAGGCCTTCATTTTCCTTGATTTATCAGAATGGGGGAATTTTGGTATCCCTTTGGTCCTCTATCATTAATTTTAATCTAACCGTAATGTTTTCGTTACCCTTGATTTATAGTTTAAAGGTGTTTTTAAAATAGAAATCGTCGTCATTTCCTTGACTCGGTCAACACAAGGGAAAATTTTGCCCTATATAATGCCTTCACCTTGCTTACTCAAGATTCAAGATGCATGAGTCATCCACCTAGGTACTGAAATTTTATCTTGAGGTCGAACACCAAACTTTCATTGATCTCTCTATTCAACACCAACTTATCCCTTGAGCTGAGAGACCAAACCTTTATTGATCTCTCTATAAATTTATACATTACATTATAGACATGTTTTTCTCTCATTTTCCCATACATATATAGACACACTGAATTGGGTTGTTGGTGTAATCACTAGGAAAGGAATTGATAACCATTTACCATATTGTTTTGAGATACTAATTTCTCTTATTACCAATATAAATGGTAATAGAAAATGAGTGATATTTTACCTAGAAATTATGTGTAAAAAGGGAATCCTTTGGATTTGTTACATAGTTCCTGGTCATCCAAATAAGTTTTGGCTTTGGAGCAACTAGATTACAATTGTATTATCTACATCTTTAGTTGTTTCTCTATGAGGATATAAATATATAGGCTAGTTGTTTCTTTGAGGATATTCTTAGATGCCCATTTAAATTGAAGAGATTTTCATTCATTAGTGGAATGACTAAAACTCTTATGACAAGTACATTATTTTTCTCTACTAGTGAATTAAGAGGGTTGTTTGAAACCTTTAGGTTGTCCATGAAAGTTGGAAAAAGCCTTGGAGATGGAAGGGTTTTAGGAAAAAGCACCAGTATTTTTGGAGCTCTTTTTCAAAAGCATAGATTTGATTTCACTTTCAATGATAATGTCTATTTTATATGATGTTTACAAATAATATACCTCAAACATAACCATCTTAGATCTAAGACAAGGAAGTAATCTAGAAAGAAGCTTGATTGTGAATACGTTTTTGGCTAAAACCAAATTCATAGGGTTAGGGTTTTTGTAAAGAATGTAAATACATTTTGTTTTTCTGTTACAAATATGAGGAGACATATACCTTTCCATATGAAAGTCCAAAGGTCACCTCATATACTCTATAAATAAACTATTCACCAACAATACAAATAAAGCAACTGAGTTATTCCACAACAGTGTGGTATCAGAGCTCCAGGTTATCCCATAACTCCTTGTCTTCCAACTTTGTCCTCAGTCTAGTATTGTCTTCAACTTGCACACTATTGAGATTCCTTCGTGTTTTTTTCCTCTCCCTGCGTTCTCTACAAAACTCTAATCCTAAAATTCTACTCTCTATGTTTTTCTCTTGCAACCTGCATACACCATCATCTTTGTGTTTTTCGCTTTATCTTTGCATGTTTCATCTCTACATAACTATGCATGTTGGTCGATCATTCGTCCCTCTCAAAGGTTGGATTTGAACCCATTCCTCAGTAGTTGCTTGTTCTAAAAAAAGTCACTAATATGATCTATGTGCAACTTGGTGTACCAATATTGTGTGTTGTGTAGATATTGAGAGTTGCACATACAATGTGATAAACCAATATTGAGAGTTGTAGTCCCTGGGATGTAGTGCAAGAAAATAACGACAGCTCCTATGCTCAAAGATGTCGAAACACATCTCTAACCTATTACTCAAGTTGCTAAAGGTTATAACTTAACTAGCGCTTGATTTTATCTTATGTGGTTAAGTGGACAATGAAGTGATGACTCGACTCAAAACCATGCAATGAATGAGTATGCAAGTCTTCCTTTCGATGAAGTCCTACTCAAGAAGGAGAGAGAGAGTTTTTCTTCCCAAATGCACAACCCTATGCAAATTCAATTTTACCCTTTTAATGAATGATAACCAATCATGTAAAACCATACCCAAATTATCCTAAAGTGACAAAAATAGATCTTCCTATCAATGACAAATGCAAAAATTCTATTTCGTTCCCTATCTTTTTACACTTGAAAAAGACACATCTAAGCCATGGGGAAGAAAGATTCCACAAACGTTTCCAATCAAACGCAATGCAAAGAAAAACATTCAATATCTTTGCGTAACTCAAATGCACAAGAACTTGAAACAATCTTTTCTTCCTCCTAAGAATGTAAGACCAAGAATGTCAAATGATCAAACTAATGCAAGAAGGAAATTTATGTTTTTCAAGCTTGTAAATCTAGCAAAAGAGAGACAAAAATAATATTTTCTATGAACAACAATGGAAATAAAGAATCGATCTACTCCAATAACCAATAAATATATAAATATGCAAAGGAAACAAAGTGCAAAACCCAAGAAAATGACTTCAAAAGACAAGGATGTCCCAAGCCTTTCAAATCCTAGAAACCAAACCAAACCACACCAAACCAAGAAAACCTTTGGAATAGCACACTAAAGAGATCTCTAAAACTTGAATCCAATCAAAATCAGATGGAAAGAATAAGTTTAAAAACAAATGCAAGCTATTGGGACTTGAAAAGAATGACAATTCTACCCAACAAGCAAACAAAGCACTAGTTTGACTCAAGAGACCAAACAAAGGCTTCAAACTTCCAAACCATGCCAAGAGTTTCCAAACAATGCCGAATATGATTTTTATGAGTCCAAATCAGTCATATAATAGTCACAAAATCACTGATAAAGAGACTCTAATTCAGAAAAATCGAAAATGTACACAAGGGATCAAGTTAACCCAAGGGGATTTCAATTTTCCAAGCACAAACTCCAACTTCCAAACAAGGAAAAAAGATCCCAAATATAAAAAAAATGGGAATGGAAGGATCTAAATCAGTGTTAAGAAGATAATAATACCACTGTACAAAATAATGAAACTCAGAAAACTGAAACAACAAAGGAAGGGATCAAAGTTAACCCTAGGGGGTTTCAAGTTTCCGAGGAAGAATCTAGTCTTACAAACAAAGAAAGAAGGTCCCAAATTCTCCCAAACGAGGTTTGTAAGGGTTCAAGATTATTTTTTAGAGATACTAAGTCTACTGGGAAGGTACACTTGACTCCCAGAACTAGAAATGGCTTAGAGGACTCAAAATTGACCAAATTGCCTTAAAGATGCCAATGAAGGACTAGAGACAAAATGTGGATAAAAAGAAATAAAAAGAGACTAAAATTTATTAAAAAAGGTGTCAAAAAGAATCCAATGGACCATAAGGAGGCACACCAAAAATTTGGAATAAATAAACCCAAGGGAACCCCTCCAAACAAGCTCAAAAATGACCAAAATAGGGAATTTTTGCCCCCTACACAGACCAACACAGAGCGACAATTTGAGAATTTAGCACCCTAGAACACTATTGGGGAGAGGAAATTTGAAAATTTTAGTGCCCTAGCACACTATCAAGGAGCGAAAAAAATTTAATTTCGCTCTATAACCTATTTTGAGGGAGCAAAAATTCTCCTGTAGGATTAAAAAATGAAATTTTTTGCCAAGATCCGAGCAAGGATAAGGTCTTGAGTTTAAAATGGTCCTCAATGATGATCAAAGAGGATATAAGGTGATGAGAAACAACACTTAGAATATATTTTAATGATCTAAACAATCAATCTAAGGGTGAAACTAGGGAAAGGTCCCCAGTGGAGTCACCAATTTCTGTTGCAAAACTTTCTTCCTATGGATAAAAAGAAGTCCTCTTGGGATTAGAAAAGGCCCCTAGTTTACTACCCAAGATAGAAAGGAAACAAATAGAAACCAAAGTCCTCCTATATCTATCCCATACATAAAATAACAAGCTATGGAAAGAGAGAGCAGGTAGATGGTGTACCTCACTTTGATGGTCGTCCTCGATGCTTCTAAGTTGATCCAACTCCAGCTTTTGATCACGGACTTATGAACCTGTTGACAATAGAAAGACGCCACCTTCTCCAAATAAATATATGTATAAACAAATATATAACTATAAAACATGGAAAATTTCATGCATTCATCATTAAAGACATGAAAATGGGAGGAATAGGCTAAGTTATATTAACAAAAAGAAAGCCATAAAGAAGCCATACAACATGTGTTATACCTGACTCGTGATCGATCGGGTCTTCTCCAAGCCATCCTCCATCACCCTTGCAAGACTCTTAGGATCATAATGGCCTCCTTTCTGAGTGTTCCCCAATCATAGGATCATAGGTTTGGTGCTTCCAAGATCAACCCCCCTTTAGCTCATGGATGGCCTTATTCTTATAGGATTTGGGAGGCCAACCACTAAGAGGATATTATGGATCTAGGTGAGGAAGATGTGGATCAAGGATATAAATCATGCCAAGGAGGGATGTGAGATGGGATTCGAAGGGGGACCTCATCCCATGAAAATATCCTATAGATCCAAGATCCAAAATCTAAGGAAAATAGCTATTCAGGGATTTTCGCGCCCCCATAACTGAGCAAAGTGTAAAAATGTTGTAATTTTTGCTCCGCCATAAGCATGCAGAACGTGAAAATGTTTTAATTTTTGCACCTTGCATCACTAGTAGGGCGCAAAAATATCTCTAGGAGGCTAATGAGTGTGTTAGGTCAAGTGGTTTTCGACCCCTAAGTTGTTGGATGTACTTCCAAGTATGACTAGGGAAGGGACCAACATAATAACAAAGGGTCCTAACACCCTTAGGAGGCACAAACATCATGTTTCTCATAGTGATATGACATGAAGAATCTCAATGGTACACAGTGTGACAATTTGAGGTATAACACTTCTACATATCAATCTCTTTGTATGTTGTAGGTGATTTTTGTGCAATGAACATAGGACCATCCATTTGTTTCCACAATTCTTTCTTCATAGATATCCTCCCAAAGATCATTGAAGCTGAGTCTGTGATTGATCTTTCTCAGCCATTCTATATAGTTGTCCTTGTCGTTGAGCATTGCTCCAATGATGGAACCCAAATAATGCATCTTTAATGAAACACTTTTCTAAAGAAGTAGTGGAAATAATACTAGGTGTAGGTCTGAGTCTCTACCACTATTTACAGTTTAATAAATCCTATTGCAATAAAGTCTCTACAATACAATAGTCTCGTGTAGGTTTACAATCTTTGCAAAATAGATTCTTGAGCAATGCCCTTCATAGAAAACTAGCATGCAACTTCAAATACAAATTGAAGGAAAAGATATTCTAAGATACTCTGGCATATCTATAAAGCACAACCACACCAATGTATGAAGGTTGGCCCTAAAAAAATCCAAATTGTTGAAGCAAAGAAACAAAAATCCATATGCAATTAAATCCCACTGGAATGGTTAGTTTCGATAGGCCTCAATCTTCATGGCAATTTGACTCTCGAACCTCGCAAGGTAGCTAGGAGGAGACACTTAAAACCCAACCATGCTAAGGGTTGGTGTTTCCCAAGTTGGGTATGATCCATGGGTGTTTTGACGGCTTACATGCCCCTAGGTCATAGTTTCTTATACCACACATGTCACGTCCGCTCCCATCAATCCGACGCAAGGAAGGGAACATGACTAACATTCTAGGCTTTTCAACAAACTCAACCCCATTCATTAGATTCAAACAAATAAAACACATGTGTGCAGATGCAAATCAAAATAAACATGCACAACAGAATTAAACTATCCACACACATTTCACATGCATTCATCACATTGATAGCATGCATCAAATTAAAACCATTTCCAGAAGTAAAACACGTAGAGAGAATACTTATCTTGCAATGGTGAAGTTGTCCCAAGCAACTAGCTATGCAACTGCAATGTTCCACCCAGCCATAGGCCAGTTGTGTTCGTTAATATCTCAACAAAACTGCCACCCCCGAGATGGGCATGATTTCTATAAGGAAAGGGAACACTCAAGCTCATTCATAGCCAAATAAGCATCACATCTAAGCCAAGCCAGTCCATAGCTGGGTTTATCAAGCCAAATGTGAGCCCTTCTATTTTTGGATGCTTGCACTCAAGCTCAAGCTCAAGCCAAAGCAATGGATACCCACAACTAATGCCAAATCTATATTGCAAACACACATATTTACACAACTGTTGGGCATTAAGAAAAACGTTTTAGCTATGGGGTGCCCAAAATGAGATTGCCATGGGTTTTCCCAAATCGTGGCACAACAAAAATCGAAATTTAGGATGGGGAAATAACCACAGAGAGGAAAACGATTTCTCCCATAGCTATATGAGCATTCAGTGGGACAAAACGGACTCTATAGACCCCAAATCAATTTCCCCTTCCTTCCCACAGATCTGCAACCAAAAAACAACCTCCCAGCTTCAGAAAAATGGAGGAAAACTCAAAAAATCGTGAGCGAAAAACACCCAGGTAGATTCAAATTCATGGGAGAGCCAAAACTGGTTGATGGATAATGGCTTGGGGATCAAATTCATGGGTCATTTATTTCCCAAGAAGCAAAAACACGTTTTTCCAAAATGGTGGCTTTCCCATACCCGAATTTGGATAGCCATACTTCTCCAATGGGTTCTCTCATTGACACTTGGCTTGACTTGATTAGCTCTAAGGGTTTGAATATTTCCCTCCCAATTCCTTGCAAAAATCATGCCCCCATACTTTTGTTGCATTGCATTGCATATCTAGTTGTGGGAATTTTATTAAAATGCATATTTACAATGTCTATTGTGCCTGGATAACACACAAACCATATGCATCAATTTTAATGTTAAATCGATGGTGGGGCCTTTACCTTGAACTCCTCACCACAATTTTATAACAATTTTACATCATTTACATGTTTCATGCAATGGTGTCAAAATCGGGATATTACAACAGATCAGTCCCGCAATTCATGGACAAACTAGCAAAAAAAAATCCATATGCATCAGATCTCTAGAAAATAAACCTGCTACAAAATCGATATGATTCCATGGCCGTCCATAATAGCTTGAGTGGGCACTAGAATATTAACTACTCTCCATTATTTTCAATTATAATGCGTGTATAGAAAATGATTTGATTCCATGATGGAAGGATCAAGATGTGCTACTACGATAAAGAACAATCTAAATATCAATCACTACAGGATGGCTTGTAGGGTCAATGACAACATAAAAGGACTATAACTACTCATTGATTGAATTGAGATGTAAGCTATAGATATCGGACATGATAGTAACACGTAATGCACAATATTGGCTCAAGCTTGGCACTTTGGGACTTTTACTTAGTGATAGGTAGTGGCGAGTCTGTTGCACACAATGTGAAGGTGAGAAATTTTTGCATCACTCAGGTTGAGGTCAATCTCCAGCAGGAAAAACACCAACTCCAGTCATGATATAGCTCGTAGATAAACCATGCAAACAGTATCACATTGAAAATATCAATATTGGTTTGCCAAACTTGAGATTTGGTTGATCACATTGTATGTGCAACTCTCAATATTGGTTCATAGATAAACCAAAAGAGCACAATAGGATCACATTGCAAATATCAATAATTATACATAAAACAAATTTTTAAACACGTGCATATGTGAAATGTTTTCCTTATGAAAATTACATACATGGACATTGTTGTTTGACCTAATCCTCTATATAGAAATCCCTTGTTCTTTTTCATACATAGCAGGATCAAGGGAACTATGTTTTCCTTAATCCCTTACATAGAAACAAACTGTGTTGCAAATGAAATGATTCCATAATTTGGAAAAGAATAAAAGAATCCCTTGTCCTTTTTTGGACAAAGTGGGATCAAGAGTACTACGTTATTCCTTATTCCCTTGCAATCCAAAGAATATAATACAAACAAGTTGGTCTTTCCCAAGCTCCAAAAAGAATATATCGCAATAGAATATTCATTGATTTCCATATTACTTGTGCTTCAAAATTTGATTCTTCAAGTTATACAAGGTATGTGATATTTTTTGAAGTGCCTTGAAAAGATAGATGAATACTTTAGTTTGGTTAAGTGAAGTATATATACAATGCAATAAAATGAGTGATCAGAGTAACACCATTATCATATACGATTACTTTGTTAATGGTGATAAGGGTATCAGTTTTTACTAGTTATCATGTCATTTGTTAACTTTTTCTCACAAAATCAATAAATTTCTCATTCACAAATTTTGTCATACACTTATTGTACTTTGATTTATATCTCCATTTAATACACCCAAAACAAATGCATATAAACTCAATGCTTCAATTATGTAAATTAATGAGCATAAATACATAACTAAGTATGATCTTTATGCAACGGAAAAAAACAGTAGACAGTCACACATTGACACAATAGTTTGGTTTAAAAACCCAGGAAAAAACCCAAAGGGGAAAAACTATCTAGAAGACATATTTTATAAATGAGCAACTCAAAAATTTAAAACAAGTACACAAATTTTTTACTCAACATTAAATTTTTTTACTTATCTCATTTCCCACACCTTGGAAATCATGCCAACTGAACGTTGTTGTCAAGTGCAACCTCTATACAAACTGTGAATTAAATTTTCCCCTCAAAACAATGTCAAAACCTCGTTTTATGTGTCCCTTTGTTTCCCACCCTACGTACTAGTTGATATAAAGTGTAGTGGATGATAACACAAATGACAATATTGGACATGAACCAGTGGAAGAAGAGGCAATTCCAACAACAATGGTCCATGGTAGTATTCCCATTGAGATCGAGCCTGGAAAAACTTTAAACATAAATCCAAACCTGACTCCTTCGCAAAAGACCGGCTGTTACAAGTCTTAAAATCTGAAAAGAAAAAGAGGTGTTTGCATGGGATTACAAGGATATGGAGGGCGCACACCTTGATCTATGTACACACCATATATATATCAAGAAATACTACATTCCAACCAGACAACCATAGAGGGGGATGAATCATGCATTACGAGATGTTTTCAAACAGGAGCTCCAGAAGTTGATGGATGTTAATTTCATTTATCCGATATTCGATAGTGAATGGGTATCCCCTCTTGCCATAGTTCCAACAAAAAATGGTAAGTGGAGTATCTGCGTGGATTACAAGGACTTGAATAAGGCCACGCAAAAACATCACTTTCCATTTCCATTTATCGACCAAGTACTTGACACGGTCTTAGGAAAGAAATTTTTATATTTTCTCGACGATTTTAGCGGATATAACCAAATTCAGATAGCCCCTGAAGACCAAGATAAGACAACTTTCACCTGTCCATGGGGCACATTTTCATATCGAGTCCTCCATTTGGACTATGCAATGCACTTTCCACTTTCCACTAGGCAGTATTGGGCATTTTCTCAGATCTAGTTAATGATAGTGTTGAAATATTCCTGGACGAATTCACGCCATATGGAACCACCTTTGAGGAAGCATTATTTAACATGTAAAAGGTGCTCACGCATTGTGGATAGGTTAATATTTCGTTGAGTACAGATAAGTGCCATATCTTAATGACAAAAGGGATTTTGTTCTAGAACATTTTCTCTCTGCTTTAGGAATTCAGGTCGACCCAACAAAGGTTAAGGTAATATTAGGCATGCCCCCTCTAAGGACACAAAAAGAGGTACACATTTTTCTGGGTAAGACTGTTTATTACTGTTATTTCAAGGAAAATTATTCAAAAATTGTGTCTCCTCTATTTGCTTTATTGATGAAGATGTTGACTTTTACTAATAAGTGTGAATTAGCTTTTGGAAAATTGAAGGAACTGATGTCTACAGCCCCTGTTCTACGAGGTCTAGACTGGATCTTTCTGTTCCACGCTGCTTCATGCATCTGATACTGTTGTTGGGGTAGTACTGGGTCAAGAAGAAGACAAGAAAGCATACGTTATTCATTATGCCATCAAAAACTTGACAGCCACAAAATTGAACTATACGGTTACAGAGAAGGAATTTCTTGTTGTAATGTTATTAGTCAACAAATTTCGGCTCTACGTAACAGGTTACCCCACCTTTATACACATAGATCATTCGTAAATCACGTATCTTGCTAACAAACCCATCACAAATGAACGAGTCACTAGATGGTTTTTACTTCTATAGGAATTTGATATTGCTATTGTTGATAAGCCTGGAAAGGACTGTTAAATTTTGAGCATTAATTCACAATACTCTAGGATATTTACTGAGAGAACAACATGTACAGTATATCAATGCATATCAATCATAACAAGCATGTCAATCATCACAAGAAGAAAAAGCATGAGAGACAATAGACACACAGTGTTTCTGTGGGGAAAACCCTAAGGTGAAAAACCCCACAACTTCCTCAGAGATAGATAGAGCAATATCTCAACCAAAGTTCAACCAAAATACAAGAGATAGACTCCTCTTAGCAGCTGATCCTCCTCCTCACAAGTGCGCCACTTTCCGAGTGAAGGAAGAATGAGTTTCTGAGTGATCCAAATAGAGATCTCCCGATCTCTATTTATACTTGTCCTATTTTCCCAATAACCTTATGGGGCCGACTTGTCTAGCTAGGTACATCAACCATATATTACATAAATCAGGGCCGACCCCACACATGGTGTTCTAATAACCCATCAGCAAGTTAACACACTTGCGACACTTGTCAATACACATGACGACACTTCCGTATAGAGGAATGACACGTCTCTATAGGAGTACAATAATATATAAATGAAATACATGGATGAAATACATTCCAAAGTTACATATACATCAACACTCCCTCTTAACTAGGAAGGTATTTATCAACACAGATCTTCTAGCACAAGTCTTCTTCTCTGGATCATCATCATCGATGCATCGTCATCATCAATCATTGTCACTGCTGCTGCTATCTCAACCAATCTCTGAATCTACTCGTCATAGGAAGTTCTACAGAGCCAGTACTTTTTCATACTGGATGTAGGCCCACTACCTATAGGTCTTCATCATCTATGCAAATGGTCTGATAGAGGTGGTCTCTCAGGACTAATTTTATGTGTTGATGCAATACCTGACAAGAGAATCCTAGGAACATTTATGTGCCTAAGAACGACCTGCAAGATCTCCCAGGACTGATTACATGCATCCCCTTCAAAATACCTTTAAAGAGCATCCCAGGAACATTTATGTGCCGCAGCACAACCGACAAGATCTCTAAAGAGCATCCCAGGACTTATTACAAGCACACAGCTCAACCTCTCAGATCTCCATGACTGATTACATGTGAATAGACAATACCTTTAAAGAGCATCCCAGGAACATTTATGTGCCGCAGCACGACTGACAAGATCTCTAAAGAGCATCTCAGGACTTATTACGAGCACACAGCTCAACCTATCGGATATCTAGGTGTTACACCTAAAATCTACCCATCATCATGATTTAGTGTATACATACCTGAAGTCATCTGACCAAGTGCTCATTTGGAGGATTTGGTACTCAATTTGTACACCCTTTTGAGAGGTCGTCGTAGGTTTCACACTAGCAACATGCGACATCGCAGGTTGCTTCATAGCAGGGTGGGACGAGGTCTGTTAATGGGAAAAAATAGCCATTTTGAGATCTTTCTCGAAGCTTGCCATTTGGGGGCCTATCCCTGATCTCTTGGAGAGTTGGTACTCGACCCCTAGCCTGTTGGGAAGATCCCCTATCTCTCTCCTACCATATCTCATCTCATCCTATCCATAACCTCATCCACTTAGTCCTATATATACGAGGCTCACTCCCATACCAAAGGGAGGAAGACTATGGTATCTACATGCTGGTGAAATCTCTCTTGGACACTTTCACTCACCTCTTGGAGACTCTCATGCTTCCTTGGAAGGCTTGGAAATTGGCTTGTGTGGAGAAGGGCTGCTACGTTAAGTCATTGGTTGTATTTCTATATCTCTATCATGTACTCCTCTATTTGCAGTAATACAAATGCTTTCCACCAATATTGTCTTATATGTATGATGATGTTGTGTTGTTTACCTGCTTAACTGCTTACATAGATCTCTTATTGTATAGATGCTCTTTACTCGTTTCTCTTTTTTGTGTCTTGACAAGTCTTGTAGCTTGGATCTGACGACCATGGGACGTGGAGAAACATAACGGGGAGAAAGGATAGCGAATCAAAGAGGTAAGACATCTAGTACTTGATCCTTAAGTAGATCTAGAAAACACATTTGTAGTCTGTTTTATTTGTTCTAGACTCACATTGAGCTAAGAAGATCTGGCTCGCCTCCGGTCGAGTGGATTGTCCATTAACAAATCTGGTGACCATACTGGGGAGTTCCCTTATCTAGTAGTCGTTAATCTGAGTCATTTTCAGTTGATTGCTTTACACAAGCCTTGTTATCATTTTTGTCATTTTTCCTTCTTTGGAGTGATTCCATTGTCAGATCTTCACATTGAAGATCCTGATCTTCTTCCTTTGAGTTTGTATAACCTAGTTTCAAACCTGTTTGTGGTTTATCCTTGAGAGATCTTATTTATTTTTTAATCTAGAACTCGCCTGTCGCACCTGGGCAGTCAAAATAGAGCGACACTGTGTTTTCCTGAGCTTCTGCTTGTGATTGTAGCTTTCTCGTCGCGACCTGTGCATTAGTGAACTGTGACGTTGTCGCACCTTTCGTATAGGTCAACTGCGATGTCGCACTGTCTGCAAAGACAGACTGCGCCGATCAGTCAATGCTTGGCATACAAACATCCATTCCCTTGTTTGACAGTCTGAGCCTTGGCCTGATGTATGAACACTCTTTGTGCTGCAAGATCCAGCCAGAGATCCCATCTTTGATTTGTGTGTTTTGTTTGGCCTGTTTGTATTGGTTTTTTGGGTCTTTTGAGTTTTGCAAAATAAATTATGCTCGTACCCCCCATCCTCAGGGGGAAGAAACCACTAAAACATGTGGAACGTTTAGGGAATTCTGATGACTAGGAGTCATATGATGAGTGGGTGTCACGTTGGAAAGTTGATCAACAGTCACAATATTCCCATGATGAGGAAAATACATCACTCGAAAGAGCGTGGACACTACATCTTTCATAGCATAGACATAATCACGTCTAAGGAGCATATTGAAATCTAAAGGACCTTGGACAACCATGACATCAACATAAATAGTTTTACCTCTCAACGTGACAGGTAACTACGAGAGAATCCCTAAAGGTCCGGTAGGCCTTCGATTAAAGGAAAAAATATGGTCAGTTACTGGCACAAGCTGAGGAGAACATATAGCTTGCCAAGCAGTTGAGGATAAAATACTAACAGACGCTCCCTCATCAACTATCGTACGAAAGATTTCTTTATCCGAAACTCCTACAGATATTTGAAAAGGAATACTCGAAGGAAGACGAGATTCTGTTAGACCATTCCAATCAAAGTAAATGACCTGAGTACTTGGAGGGGGTCCTGTAGGAATGGACAGGGTCTCCCCTTGCCTAGGACATTCTGAACTGACTAGGAAAACATCAATGGTTTCCAATTCACTCTCACTTGGAAGATAAGAATGAGACGAAGATTGTGTCATGGTGACTGCTTCAATCTGGACTTTCTCCAATGAAAGAGCGGGATCGAGTGGAGATGAGATCGACTCAATCATTTCACTCTCCGAAGAAAGAGTGGGATCAAATACAGATGAAACTGAATTGATCACTTGGTCAACCAGCGGGGGGTCGAGGGACAACTTACTATCGCTTGTTGGAAGCACCTGTTGAGAACTATTAATATCTTCCAACCACCATGAAGCTTCATCCATGCTTGGACAAAGGAAAGTACGGTGCATACCCTTGCATATCAAACAGGGGTACAGGACTTTACCCTTCCGACCCTTCACCAACAGGTCACTGGTCGAGGGGAGTGTCATCAACATGATGGTCAAAGGTTGACGACACAAATGGTTTGGGGTTTTTAGACCACACTTCTGACACATGGGAAAGACCGGGACAATTCTTGAGAAGGTGATCACCCTTGCAAAGTTTGCAAGGGAACTTTGGCTTACGAGGTGTTCTCATAGAATGAGTGCCATCAGAGGCAGATGGTTGACGCTTGGTCTCTTTCTTATCCGTCTTCTTCTTAATCTTCCTTTTATTCTTCTTCTTCTCCACCTGATTAATAACACTAGAGTTTTCAGTAAGAGAAGAGGAAGAGACGAAAGCCGATTCAACTTTCGATGAAGAAGGAGAATGGTCACCATGAGACTGATGCTCATGTGGTGAAGGACCTAGGTTCGACACAATTGGTGCACTTGGTGTAACAGGATTGGAGAATAACCATACTGGTAATCCTATCGTCAATCCAGGAAGACTCAACGTAGCCATAAAGGGAGGACCAACAGTTCCACAAGGGGGAATAACAAATGGCATACCTTGGAAAGGTGCCTCCTGGTTGGTAGTCCCGGAAGAATCTTCCATATCTAAACTTCCTAAGAGTCTCTAAAGTACCACACAAGTCAAACACTACTCAAGTCTAAAAGAAACAAGAAAACTATGTGAATAGGAGTGGATTCAAAGTCTGGAACCTCACAGGATTATCAAGGCATCGCAAACCTCTATATATTGCAGGGTCCAACAATATGACGCGACAAGGAGGATTGGGACCGTACCCTTGCCTGCATACCCGATTACCTGGACAGTACGTGTGTGCTAATCTCCCCTAGTGTTGTTCTCGGTGTATTGCTTTGCCAAGACGGCCAAATGGTTAACTCGGTTGGTTTCAGGAATCCTAATGGTGTCTCCCAATATACGCAAGGTATGTGGGAGCTCAAATCCGTAGTGGTGCTCTCTAATGCACAGCCGTTGGCACGAGACCTTCCGATATACGTGTTGAGTACGTGATACACCATTTGATATACGCCAAGTACGGATTATGGTACTTGGTGGGTACGTGAAGGAGCTCGATATACTGATGTACATGGAAGACTACAATACCCCCGTACTACAGTGCTGGCAAATAACGACAACTGCCACGCTTAACGACGCCGGAACACGTCTCTAACTTACAAACAAGTTGATAAATGATTTTAACCTAAGCTAGCATTAATTTTATCTTGTATGGTTAGGTGGATGCATGAGGTGAGTACATAAATGTAAACATAATGCAATCCTCAACTACATGATAATGCACATTTTCCTTTCCTTTTCAATGAAAACTACTTAAGGTAGGGAGAGATTTTTCTTTCTTTCAAACCAAAAGTACTTCAGTAGTAGCGAAAAGAAGAATTCCTTCCTAGAGTGCAATAATTCTAAATTTCTGCAATAATCAGCCAAAAAGGGCAAAGAAAATGAAAAATGCAACCAATCTTAACAATGTATAAGACGAAAATAATCAAGCACTTTTCAATTTTCAAATGCATGTACCAAAAATGAAATTTGATAACTCAACGCTTTTCATATCTATATACAGAAAGTGACAAGATATCTACAACACTCTAATCTTTCAGAAATTCCCAAAGAAAAATGGCAAGCACCCAAACAACTCAAAGGCACTCAAGAGAGGCTCAAAATCTACCAAATGCAATAATTATAACTCATTTCCTATCTTTTTACACTTGAAAAAGACACATCTAAGCTATGGAAAGAAGGATTCCACAAACGTTTCCAATCAAATGCAAGACAAAGATAAGCACTTAACAATCTTATCTAACTCAAATGCACATAAAACTGAAACGAATCTTTATTCTTCTTATGAGCGTGAGACCAAGAATTTCAAATGATCAAATTAAAGCAAGAAGAATACTTATGTTTTCCAATTTCATGAATATAGCAAAAGAGTGACAAAATCAAGCTTTTCTTTGAACTAAAGCAGAGACAAGGAATCAAACTTCCTCAAAAACGATTAAATAGCTCAGCATGTAAGGGAAACAAGATGCATAACCCAAGAAAGAGAGGCTCAAAAAGACATGGATATCCCACACTCTTCAAGTCTTTAAAACAAGCTAGTCATGCCAAACCAAAAATGATCTCAAAACCTTGAGATGGGTCAAAACGACTGATGAATGCCGGCCATGAGGGGGAATTTTTTTTCAAAAATAGAACCCATTTCGCTTAAAAATGCAAGCAAAACACTAGTTTTTACTCAAGGGGCCAAACATGAATCCAAAACTCAAAAGACCCAAAAACCAATACAAACAAGCCAAACAAAACACACAAATCAAAGATGGGATCTCTGGCTAGATCTTGCAGCACAGAGAGAGTTCATACATCAGACCAAGGCTAAAACTGTCAAACAAGGGAATGGATGTTTGTATGCCAAGCATTGACTGATCGACGCAGTCTATCTTTGCAGACAGTGCGACGTCGCAATTGACCTATACGAAAGGTGCGACAATGTCGCAGTTCACTAATGCACAGGTCACGACGAGAAAGCTACAGTCACAGGCAGAAGCTCAGGAAAACACAGTGTCGCTCTGTTTTGACTGCCCAAGTGCGACATGCGAGTTCTAGATTCAAAAATGAATCAGATCTCTCAAGGATGAACCACAAACAGGTTTGAAACTAGGTTATACAAACTCAAAGGAAGAAGATCAGGATCTTCAATGTGAAGATCTGACAATGGAATCACTCCAAAGAAGGAAAAATGACAAAAATGATAACAAGGCTTGTGTCAAGCAATCAACTGAAAATGAATCAGATTAACGACTACTAGACAAGGAACTCCCCAGCGGAGTCGGCAGTAACTGACCAGATTTTGGCCTTTAATCGAAGGCCTACCGGACCTTTAGGGATTCTCCCGCAGTTACCTGTCACGTTGAGAGGTAAAATTGTTTATGTTGATGTCATGGTTGTCCAAGGTCCTTTAGATTTCAATATGCTCCTTAGACGTGATTATGTCTATGCTATGAAAGTTGTAGTGTCCACGCTCTTTCGAGTGATGTATTTTCCTCATCATGGGATATTGTGACTGTTGATCAACTTTCCTACATGACACCCACTCATCATATGACTCCTAGTCATCAGATTTCTCTAAACGTTCTGCATGTTTTAGTAGTTTCTTCCCCATGAGGATGGGGGGTACGAGCATAGTTTATTTTCCTGTTTCAAGCTCATTAAAAAATGAAACCGACCCTTAAGCATGGTTTACCTTTGGTTTCAAGATTACATACAAATGAAACCGACCCTACGAGCACGGTTTATGTTATGTTTCAAGCTCGTTAAAAAATGAAACCAACCTTCAAGCAAAGTTTCTCTTTGATTTCAAGCTTGCATAAAAATGAAACCATTTCATATGAGCATAGTTCACGTTCTATGTCAAGCTCGTTAAAAAATGAAATAGGTTCCTACGAGCACAGTTTATGTTATGTTTTAAGCTCGTTAAAAAATGAAACCGACCACTCTAGCATAGTTTACCTTTGGTTTCAAGCTTGCATAAAAATGAAACCAGTACATTGGAGCATAGTTTTATTCTATTTTAAGCTTGTTAAAAAATGAAATAGACCCCTTTAAGCATAGTTTACCTTTGGTTTCAAGCTTGCATAAAAATGAAACCATCCACTCGAGCATAGTTTTATTCCATTTCAAGATCGTTAAAAAATAAGATGGGCTCACTCAAACATAGTTATTGTCTATTTCAAGCTTGTGTAAAAATGAAATAGATCTCCTTCCCTTCAGTTCGAGTCTCTCGCTAGAGTTAGAACTTGAACCTTCATTTCCTCTGATTCTCGTTTTCCCCCCCTTGGTGAACATTTTAATATTAGTATCCAGGTTGGTAGTTGGGTTAGCAAGCATCATTTTCAAATGAAATGAAGCGTGGGGGGCATGCCACATGTCGTACCGTCAACAATCATGTTGAAGGAACACTACCATGTTAAGCCGCTAGAAATCATGCTGGGGGAATTTTTCCAACCTATGGGCATCATGTTGGGAAGGAACCCATCGATGGGCCTTAACCTATGAGCATAGTTCCCTTTCTGTGTCAAGCTCTTTAAAAAAAAAATGAAACAAGTCATTCGAGTAGAGTTCTATTCCTGTGTCAAGCTCGTTAAAAAATGAAACATATCCTTTCCCTTTGAGTCGAGTCTCCTCATAGACTTAGTACCTGAACCTTCTTTTCACCCGCCTATGCCTTAGGCGGATGAAATGAAGCTTGGTGGCATGTCTTCAATCCTCTGGAAGTTACGTTGAAGTCAACTTAATCGCCTCTCCACACCATGTTGGAGCTAAGTCACTTACTTCTAGCAATCATGCTGGGGGCACACCAACCTCTGGATGCCATGTTGGGAAAAAGTCCAGCATTGGGAGAATTTTCGAGCATACTTTCCTTTTTTAGGTTTTGAGCTCATTAAACCATGAAAATTATCCTGAGCATACTTTCCTTTTTTAGGTTTCAAGCTCATTAAACCATGAAAATTATCCTGAGCATACTTTCCTTTTTTAGGTTTCGAGCTCATTAAACCATGAAAATTATCCCGAGCATAGTCATTTTTCTGTTACAAGCTCGTTTAAAAATGAAACAGACATCATGAGCATTCTTCCAACCTATCTTCGAGCTTGTTAAAAAACAGTAAGATAGTATTTGAGCTTACTTTTCACTTTTTTCGTGCTCTGGTTAAAACATGAAAAGTGTTTTGAGCTTACTTTTCACTTTTTTTCGTGCTCTGGTTGAAACATGAAAAGTGGTTTGAGCTTAGTTTTTACTTTTTCGTTCTCTGGTTCAAATATGAAAAAGATTCTGAGTGCTTTTGATACCATTCTTGTGCTCGTTAAAAAATTGAGTAAAAAAGGTGTGTCTAACGAGTATAGGTTTATCACTTTATCCGGCCTCGCTAGACTATTTACGAAAAAGGAACTGTGCCGAGCTTACTTTTCCCTTTGTTGTACTCGGTCATAAACCATGACAAAATTGTTCATGGAGTCCTTTTAAGATCTTTTCAGACTCCCTAAATAGGAAAAGATTGCCAAGCGAACTTTTCGCGTTCACGCTTGTTAAAGTATTTGAATGGTCGTCTTCCTGGTGATAGTTTACCCATTTTTCGGAGCAGGGGGCACTAGTTACGAAAAAGGAATACTCCAACCAATCATGGCTGGAAGAGTCCTCTTCCGCGTTGTTTTACCCTTTTTCGGGCGATGAGGCTAACTTTATGAAAAAGGATCGTTGGAGTCTTCTTTAGTTCTTTTCAGAATCTCTAAATATGAAATGATGACCGAGTTTGCCTTCTATGGACTCGTTAAATTTTCACATTGAAGGGCCCGCCATGGGACAAACCCCTCCTATCCTAGGTTCGAAAAATATTTGGGATTGGACTCATCTATGAGATGAGCCATACCTAGCATCTGGTTACCCTCATCAAGCTCGTTAAAAAACACATGAGGCACTCATCATTCATGATGGGGAAAAAGGAAAGTGTTTGTGTTACATACCTTAGTGGTAGTATATAGTCGTTCTTGAACATGGCACTCATCTGCATTTGCATACCAATACTTGGGTCATCTGTTTGTCTATGAGTCCCCGCTTACTTTCTGAGTCTTGTTACTCCTCTGAGTCATTCAGAGAAAGGTTCCACTATCAGTTGCATTAGAATTTTGCATCATTCTCATGTCAATACTGCCAAGTCATACCATGCCCATGTTCAAGAACACATTCATTACTCATCATTTTTCAGTCAGTACACATGTCATCATGCCGTTGTTACTTTGAGTCAGTCTCACTTGTTATTGTACCATCCGATCCACTCTACACATCTTTTGTCGTGTTTCGTGTCGATTGATGGGGGATTCATTATGGCCCTCCTTCGACGGATTCATCCTTGTCGACTTCAACTCATCATCCAAGGATTGAATCTAGAAACCAGTCAAGTACCTTGGTCCTGCATGCCTCAATGGCAGGTTACCTCACTTTCATCATGAGTTTACATCATTGACTCTTGATTGAAATATTTCATCTTGCATTTTACATCAACTCATTTACTCACGCTTGATGATATGTACTGTGATACCTTGGAAATAATTGACATTAATGGTGATCTCCCTCGCACTTGTTAATGGTTCACATCAATGACTGGTAATCAAGTGGTTTCTATCATGTTCGACGTCAAGACATTTGTAATCGCATGGATAGATTCGTATCATTGCGGGTTCAGCTTGAAGACCCTGGGGAGTCATGTTTTACCCAGGTTGCGATGGAGTTTGTATTGAGTCATATTACACAGATCCACTTTTGTATTGGTCGTGGCTGTGTTATCATCTCATATGGATCTATGCTTGTGTCTAGTAGCCATGATTGTGTTCAGTCGGTCATTACTCCCATGGATCTGCAATGTATTGATCGGAAGCCATGTTGTACTACATATGAGATTGTCAGTTCAGAGTCAGTTGTACTGCAGCAGCGTCCTTCATCCAACAAGTCTTTTTCCATTATTTCTATCAAACCACTTCACCTGTACATCCTTAACAGCTTCATGCTTTGGGGGGCATTCTGTTACACCTAAAATCTACCCATCATCATGATTTAGTGTATACATCCCTGAAGTCATCTGGACCAAGTGCTCATTTGGAGTATTTGTACTCAGTTTGTACACCCTTTTGAGAGGTCATCGCAGGTTGCACACTAGCAACATGTGACGTCGCAGGTTACTTCATAGCAGGGTGCGACGAGGTCTGTTAATGGGAAAAAATATCCATTTTGAGATCTTTCTCGAAGCTTTCCCATTTGGGGGCCTATCCCTGATCTCTTGGAGAGTTTGTACTCGACCCATAGCCTGTTGGGAAGATCCCCTATCTCTCTCCTACCATCTCTCATCTCATCCTATCCATAACCTCATCCACTTAGTCCTATATATACGAGGCTCACTCCCATACCAAAGGGAGGAAGACTATGGTATCTACATGCTGGTGAAATCTCTCTTGGACACTTTCACTCACCTCTTGGAGACTCTCATGCTTCCTTGGAAGGGCTTGGCAATTGGCTTGTGTGGAGAAGGGCTGCTACGTTAAGTCATTGGTTGTAGTTCTATATCTCTATCATGTACTCCTCTATTTGCAGTAATACAAATGCTTTCCACCAATATTGTCTCTTATGTATGATGATGTTGTGTTGTTTACCTGCTTAACTGTTTACACAGATCTCTTATTGTATAGATGCTCTTTACTCGTTTCTCTTTTCTGTGTCTTGACAGGTCTTGCAGCTTGGATATGACGACCGTGGGACGTGGAGCAACATAACGGGATAAAGGATAGCAAATCAAAGAGGTAAGACATCTAATACTTTATCCTTAAGTAGATCTAGGAAACACATTTGTAGTCTGTTTTATTTGTTCTAGACTCGCATTGAGCTAGGGAGATCTAGCTCACCTCCGGTCGAGTGGATTGTCCGTTAACACCAGGACTGATTACATGTCTCCGTAGTAATACCTCATCCCAGGACTGATTACGAGCACACTGCTCAACCTATTGGATCTTTGAGGATTGATTACATACTACATAGCAATACCTCATCCTAGGACTGATTATGAGCACATAGCTCAACCTATCGGATTTCTGAGGACTGATTACATGCTATTTGCACAACCTACCACATATCATCTCTGACCTCCAAGCATCAACCTGATACTCATGATCTAATTGATCATCATCGCACGAAGCATCATACTGATCATCATCACTGTATCGTCCTGATACATATCATCTGGAGCAACATCCTGAAGCTCGTCATCATGATCATCCTAATCATACAATGCATCCACCTGATGCATACCAAGTATCTATCTGATACATATCACCATACATGATCCACCTGATCATACAATGTATCCACCTGATACATACATAGATACATGATCCACACAATGTATCCACCTTATATATATCAACATACATGATCTACCTGATCATACACAGTATCCACCTGATACATATACAGATACATGGTCCAAGCATCCAACATGATGCATATACAAATACATATAAATGATCCAATTGATCATATTCAGCATCCAACATGATGCATACATGCATATACATATAAGAGATCCAACTGATCATATCCAGCATCATCCTGATGCATATACAGAGCAGTAACTGGAGCATCGTCCTGATGCTCATCATCCAGCTCTTACATCCACAGCCATGTGAAGGATCCTCCTTCCAACATGCTTGGAATGGATTCAGCAAATGTCTCCATCACTTCTTCCTCGAAGTGTCATCGATCTGAAGAACACCAAGCCTCTCTCTGAAGTACTCAAACTTCACTCTATCTAGTGGCTTCGTCAGTACATATGCAACCTTCTCATCTGTCGCAACATACAGGAGCTTCACTGCTCCTCTCTGCACCATATCCTTGATATAGTGATATTTGATCTCAATGTGTTTCGACCTGTCGTGAAACACCGGGTTCTCAGACAGCTTCACACAACTCTAGTTATCACAGAAGATACCAGTAGCCTCCAACGGGAGATCAAATAACTCAGACAGTAGCTTCCGGAGCCATACTGCCTCACAACTAGCCGAGCATGCTGCAACATACTCTGCCTCGGCTGTCCTCAGAGCTACGTAAGACTGCTTCCTGCTAAACCAAGAGATCACACCTGATCCCATACTGAAGCAGCACCCAGATGTGCTCTTCCTATCTGCAACACTGCCTGCCCAATCTGAATCAACATAACCCTGCAGGTTAAACTTTTGATTCGCATCATACTTGAGCCCATAATCAACTGTACCCTTCAGGTACCTCAGAATATGCTTTACAGCAACCAGGTGAACACTCCTCGGATCCGTTAGGAACTGGCTCAATGTGTTCACCGCAAAGCAAATAGCTAGTCTCGTATTCGTCAGGTACATCAAGGACCCAATCATCTGACGATACATAGAGACATCAACCAACTCAGATGAAGCATCACACAGAAGCTTCAAGTTCGATGCCATAGGTGTGGCCATGGCCTTACAATCCATCATCCCGAACCTCTTCAGGATATCTACTACATACTTCCCTTGTCCAAGGAAGATCCCATCTGCATTCTGCCACACCTCCATACCTAGAAAATAGTGCATCATCCCCAATTCCTTCATCTCGAACTCAGCTGCAAGCTTCCTCTTGGTATCGGTAATCAAACTATCATTACCTGTTACAAACAGATCATCCACATACATAAGTAGTATCACTGGATTTCCTTCCTCAACCTTGTAATAAAGGTTGGAATCTGCTTTACTCTTGGTAAAGCCCAAAATGGATAGGAAACCGTCCATCCTACCATACCAAGTCCTGGGAGCTTGCTTCAAGCCATACAAGGCTTTCTTCAGTCTGCACACATATGACTCCCTGTCATGTGTCTCAAAACCAAGTGGTTGTTCCACATACACTTCCTCTTCGACTACACCATTCAAGAAAGCTGTCTTGACATCCATCTGGTGTATCTTCCATTTCATCACTACACCCAGGGCAAGTACTGATCTGATGGAAGTATACCTGGCTATAGGAGTAAAAGTCTCTTTATAGTCTATTCCCTCTTTCTGAGAGAAGCCACGAGCTACGAATATTTCTTTGTATTTCTCTATGCTGCCATATGCGGCATGCTTGATCTTGTAGATCCATTTGGAAGTCACAACAGACTTCCCTTGAGGTCTTGGGACAATATCCCAAACATCATTCTTCATTATCGACTGGTACTCCTCGATCATGGCATTCTTCCCGTATCCTGGGAACTCCAATTTCTTCAATAGATAATTTTGTTGCTTGAACAAATGTTGTAGTCCTTCTTTTGTAGGTGAAGGTATACGATATTTCCTAAAAAACAAGTTAAATTGCATGATTAGAAACATCTCATAATTTTCAGAACAAATTCTTTTACATAAAGAAACATGTCATACAGTCATGCAATTATTTAAGCCAGTGCTTCAATACATTATTTATCTGTATCCCGTAACTTTCTAGATGCCTTCCAATCTCTACCAGAACATTGTTAAGAGTGTGCACAACTCCCAACATGTCAGCAAAGAGGTTTCATTCTAGATAAGTGGCAATGGAATGTTGTACAGTGCCATAGGCCATTTACCCATCATATGCATATTAGTAGTATACTGTTTATTAATGCAAATATGCAAAATACACAACCTAAGTCTAGGAACATAAGTATATACATCATTGAACAATATTATTTAAATAATCAAATATACAAGAAATGAAAATTCAAATGCTTATCTTTGTTTGTTTTTTGTCGGGTGGACTCCCTCTCAATATTTGCTTCCTTGCATGAACTGTTGGAGTGTGCTCCCTCTTGATCTTTGCTTCCTCGATTACCTGTCCTAGCTGCTTCTGCCCATAGATGTATAAGCAAATTCTGCTCATGCAGCATTGTCCGTGCTGTCTCCATGATTGTTCTTATTCTTTCTTTCTGCAACCACATTATGTTGTGGATTGTAGGGAGTAGTCAACTCCGTCTTAATCCCTGAATCACTGCATAACTTCTTGAAGTCACCTGAAGTGAATTCTCCACCATTGTCTGATCTGAATGTTTTGATCTTCTTATCCATTTGGTTCTCTATCAAGGTTTTGAATTCCTTGAACTTATCAAACACTTCATCTGTGTTCTTCAAGAAGTAAACCCAAGTCTTCCTAGAGAAGTCATCAATGAAAGAGACATAATAAACATACCCACTCAGAGAATTGGATGACATTGGACCACATACATCGGAGTGGATAATTTCCAAGATACTTTTTGCCTTGCTTTCACTGCTTGGAAATGCCTTCTTTATGTTCTTTCCTTTTGCACATCCTTTGCAAACACCTTCATGCTTGGTCTTGATTTCAAGAAGACCTTCTACAACTTTACTTTCAATTGGTAATGCTCTGTAGTGCATATGTGCAAGTCTTCTATGCCAAAGTTCACTTGGCTCCATGGAATCATGCACCATGGCATGTTCAGGTTGTCCCTTCAATTTAGACAATCCTCCCTCTTTCTCTCCAATCACCACTGCATCATCTATGGTCTTTCCCTTTGGCCACATTAGAACTTGGCCATCCACAAATGCAACCCTCATACCTTTTGCATCCAATGCGGATATGGAGAGTAGGTTTTTCTTGAGCCCAGGTACATAGAGAACGTCTTTCATCTTCAAGGACTTTCCAGAATCTAGGTTGTAGGAGGCTTCACCACTTCTTTTGATAGGGTATTGATAGTCATCCCCAAGTTTCACTTTGTGGGGTGATTCATGTTCAGATAGATTTACAAAAGATTCTTTAAACCCAGTCATGTGTTTGGAAGCACCACTATCAATAATCCAATCATTACAACCATGAGAGATAGTACCTGTGAGAGCAGAGATTAGAACATACTCTTCTTCGCTTGATGAGTCATCATCACTTTCTGTTCTAGCTTTCTTCCTGAGAGGTTCATCATCCTCGGCAGCATGAGCATGATACCTTCTTTTGTTGTTCTTCTTCTTCTTGTTGAAGTTGTTGGAATCTTCTTTCCTTTTCTTGGGACATTCTAAGGCAAAATGTCCTTTCTCATTGCAATTGAAACACCTCCGATCTTTCATTTCTTTGTGATATGGATGAGAAGATTTCTTCTTGTGATGGGATGGCTCCCTCTTGAGCTTGCCTTTCTTGGTATGTGTTGTGAGAGCTTGATCTTCATTCCCCATCTTTTCTTCTCGTGCCACAAGCCTTGCTTCTTCTTGAGAACATTCCTCCCACAGTCTACTGAAGGAGATTAATTTCTTTCTTGCACAGATCCCTTGGATAAAGGATTCCCATGACCTAGGTAGGCCATTCAAAGTGGTCATAAAAATTTCACCATTCTCCACCATTTCATCTACAGCTTCAAGTTCTTCCTTGATCTGAGAGACCTTGGAGAAATAGGATTGAATGGTCTCTCCATTCGATATCTTGAGCCCTTTCAATTGATTCTGCAGAGTCATCTTCCGATTTATGTTCTTCCCTTCAAATAGTTTGGTCAGGGAGTCAAACATCTCCTTGGGTGTCTTCAGAGATGACACATGTGGTATGAGATGGTCTTTGATAGAATCAGCAATGATTCTCTTTGCTTTGACCAAGTTATTCTTATGCAATATCTTAGCCTCTTCATCCTCTGGGATAGGGATGTCATCTTTTACATATGAGTCCAACTCATTCTCTTCCAGGATTAACCCAATCCTATACTTCCAGGATCGGAAGTTATCAGCCCCTTCAAGCTTATCCTCAAGCTTGGTGTGGTGAGACATCTTAAAGAGTACTTCAAATGGAAATATAAAATATTTAGGTCTTACCACTTGATTTGCTGAAAACTGGATCTGGTCCCGAATTAGGGATTTGTTAGAGAAACCCTAAAAATTCAAAATGTGAATTTCAACTTTCTGAAAGGATAGAAAGATGCGCCTTGATGATCTGATCAGCCTGGTGTATTCAGAATTTGAGATCTACAAAGCTTCACCCTTCAGAAATGCCTTTTTGTCTTCCCGGGTTCACTAGGGAGGACCTTGAATTAGGGTTTGAGTTTCCCGGAGATCTACCCAACCAAAAATCTCGATCCAAATCTCTAAACTTCGATTTTTGCAAGGAGATTCCAACTATTTCTTCAGATTCCAGAAATTTCTATTTTTGTGGAAACCCTAAATTTTAGGGCAAAATATGAAAATGCTCAGAATTGAATTCTGATTGGACAGATATATTCTCCTTGATGAGTAGAGTCAATCTACTATACTGCTTTTCCAAAATCTGTGGAGAGAAACCCAATAAACAAGAAACCCTTGGTTTCCGTCATTGCACAATGTCTTCTTCTTAGGTTAGCTCTGACACCATGTTAAATTTTGAGCATTAATTCACAATACTCTAGGATCTTTACTGAGAGAACAACATGTACAGTATATCAATGCATATCAATCATAACAAGCATGTCAATCATCACAAGAAGTAAAAGCATGAGAGACAATAGACACACAGAGTTTCCGTGGGGAAAACCCTAAGGTGAAAAACCCCACAACTTCCTCAGAGATAGATAGAGAAATAGCTCAACCAAAGTTCAACCAAAATACAAGAGATAGACTCCTCTTAGCAGCTGATCCTCCTCCTCACAAGTGCGCCACTTTTCGAGTGAAGGAAGAATGAGTTTCTGAGTGATCCAAATAGAGATCTCCCGATCTCTATTTATACTTGTCCTATTTTCCCAATAACCTTATGGGGCCGACTTGTCTAGCTAGGTACATCAACCATATATTACATAAATCAGGGCCGGCCCCACACATGGTGGTATAATAACCCATCGGCAAGTTAACACACTTGCGACACTTGTCAATACACATGATGACACTTCTGTATAGAGGAATGACACATCTCTATAGGAGTACACTAATATATAAATGAAATACATGGATGAAATACATTCTGAAGTTACATATACATCAACAAGGACAACGCAGTTGCAGACTTTTTATCTATATTTGTAACCAATAAGAATGATTCTCCTGTAGAAGATGACTTTCCATATGAGCATATATTCGCATTATCTAATCACACATTGTGGTATGCAAATATTGTTAACTATCTTGTTGCATGGAAGTTTCCACACCATCTCTCTTCTAGAGATCAATGAATGATTATCCATCAAAGTGCAAGGTAATCGTGGATGGGGGGATATGTTTTTTATACAGGGCCTGATCAAATAATATGAATATGTTTTAGTGATCCAAGATATTTGAATTCTAGACTTATCATGGATTGATTTTAAAAGAGCATGAATGAACATAAAATGTGCACAATAAAGAAGACCGTCGAAAAGAAGAACACACCATAAACACAAGAGAACATAAATTTGATAATGGAGTTCATCCGATGTGGACAACGTCTCCAGGCCTGCTTCTGCAACAGGGAGTCATTTTTATAATTCTCAACAAAATGGAAAATACATGGAAAAACATAACATAATACCTCAAATCTGGAGAGGACATGCAAATTTGTTGGTCAAATCAGAAAACAGACTGCATTATTGTGTTTAGGATGCCCCAACGACGAGAATCGAAATTAAATACTCTATACTTTTGAAGAGTTGAAAATTTGACCCTCTGGAAAATCCTACAACCCCTTCTTGCCATGTGGCAGTCTATACGACCGTACGATCTGTATGGACCTTAGTCTCTGTGCCTGTACGATCCTCGGGAGTCATGCCCCCTCATGGGCACTCTAAGCTCGGCCTCTGGGCATCGGTCGTGTGGTCTCCTCCATCGACTCTAGGCCGTGACTATAACTTAATTAGGGGAGAGGGCGGGGTCTTACAAGACCCACCCCTTGTGGCTCGTTGGTATGGCGTCGGTTTGTTATGCAGGAGACCCGGGTTCAAATCCCGTAACCTCCAACATTGGCATGTTGTTTGTTGGTTTGGTTTGGTTTGGTCCGCCACCTTTGGTGCTAAGTTTGGGGGCTCGACCAACTCGCCCGCCAAGTTGGAGAGACTGGTCGTCCCCCAATGTTTTCCAACCTTTGATGTTTTCACCTTAAATGACGTAACCGCCATCTACGTGCCAAGTTTCACCAGTGGCCCATTTGGTTAGGGCATTGGACTTTCCATTCCGAGGTCGTCGGTTCAACTCCTACGGAGGGTATTTCGAGCCTCAACCAAATTTTGGCCTTTCTAGGGGTGACACGTGTCATTCCCGGATTGGGCCACGTGTCGCCTCGAGATTGGCCCACATGGAGGCCACATTGACTTGCCACCTAAATTCCCAATCAGCTACAATGTAGGATGCCAAGTCACTATCACATGGTGCCACGTGGGGATTCCATGCAAACGTCATACACCTGTATGGATGCCATGTGTCACCCTTTCATTAGTGCCACATGGCACCCCCTTTTTTCCCTACTTTTCTCATAAGGTGTTGTCTTGCTAAAACTTCATAAGCTAATAACTTTCACATCCAAATTTCGTTTGAGGTGAAACAAAAGTCATCGGATTCGTCTTGGCGAGCTCTTTGTGATGATACCAATTTTCATGAGATTTGCTAAGGTTGAAAATTTGACCTTTCTGGAACCTCCTGGATCATTCCTCCCCATTGAGAGGCTTTTCGACTCCAAAATCATTATCGGTCAATAGATAGGTGAGGGAATTCCCCCCTCACTTTTTCCTTCTCGATCCACCGTGCTTTGCTTGGATGAGTGCCCTTGAGTCCCACTCGAAGATACTCTACATCACCCCTCCGTGAAGTCCTTGTTCTTTTATCCAAGATGGCATCTTCTTTAAGCTCATCCAAGTACTCAGGTGCAAACTCATCAACTGATGGAACTGAAAAATTCTCCCTCAGATCCATGATCATGGGAGACTCATAAAGTTTCAAGTTCTCCACATTAACAATTGAGTATATCTGCGTGTAATATGGTAGATCTAAGCGAAAGGCATTGGTACCAATATTCCCCAAGATGGTGAAAGGACCATAGCTGATAGGATTGAGCTTCTTTCCTTCACCCTTTAACTGATATTTGATGATGTGAAGCCACACTTGATCCCCAACTTTAAATTGGTGATCAACTTTATGCTTGTCATGTCGGGCTTTGTATTGTGCTTGGATCTTCTCCAACTGTTCTTGCACTGCTTAGTGTACATGTTGAATTCTCTGAAATGAACTTGTGGGCCTTGTATTCATCTCATGAAATACTTGAATCAACATATTTCCCATATGTTAAGTCCAATGGAGTTTTAGGAAAATACCCAAAGCATGTCTCAAATAGTGAACTCTGAGTGGAAGAGTGCAAGGCTTGGTTGTAGGCACGATGAACCTACAAGATCTGATCATCCCACAACTTAGGATGCTTGCTTCAATAACCTCAAAGAAAATGAACCATTTTTCTATTTACCACCTATGTCTATCCATCGTTCTATGGATGGAAAGCAATACTTATATTCGGCTTGGTGTCCATCATCCTCCACAAGCTAGACTCACTAAGGAAGCGAGAGTCTCGATCCAAGATGATGGATTTGGGTAATCCAAAGTGGACCCACACATGCTGAAAGAAAAAATGAGTAACTTGCTTGGCATTGATCTGCTTTTTACAGGGCATCAAGACATACATCTTGTTGAACCTATCCACTACCACATACAAATAATCATGAACCCTTTTATACATAGTAAAACCCCCTACAAAATCCATGGAGATACTCTCCCAAGGTTGAGAAGGAACATGAAGTGGTGAGTACAACCCCAATTTCCTATTAGTGGGATTACAAGTAGAGCACATCACACACCCCTTTACATATTTGGTTACAATTTCTTTCATTTGAGGCCAATAAACAAGCCTTTGCAAATGAGCCAAATTCTTTTCTACCCCAAAATGCCTAGATACAAGAGAAGTGTGAGCTTCTCGGATTACATGGACTCTTTCATTGGCAAGAATGCGTAGCTTTCCAAGATGGTAGAGTAACTTGAC
The DNA here is from genome assembly GCA_027924585.1 of Larix kaempferi. NCBI lineage: Eukaryota > Viridiplantae > Streptophyta > Pinopsida > Pinales > Pinaceae > Larix > Larix kaempferi. The sequence continues at coordinate 2,023,261 of BSBM01000809.1, read as the reverse complement.
TTGCAAATAATAGTCCTCCACCTGTGTACCATGGGTTATCTTCTCATAAACTACTTTAAATCTTCATCATTAGCATATGGCTTAACATAGATATCATGAGAAAGAGAATCATTTTGCAAAATAATGGATGCAACAATAGGAGGTCTAGAAAGCATATCTGCCACTTTGTTGTTTGAGCCTTTCTTGTGCTTGATTACCAAAGGAAACTGTTGAAGGAACCCCATCCACCTGTAATGACGAGACTGTTGCAACTTGGTTTGTGACTGGAGGTACTGCAAGGGATGGTGATCTGTGTGTATAGTAGTCTTCTTTCCCATCAAGTAGTGCTTCCATTTATTAACACTTTGAACCAATGCATACAATTCTTTGTCATATGTGGGGTAATTAGCCACAACTTGTGAAAAAGTTTCAGAATATTTGTAACAAATAGGATTGCAGTGTTGCATCAACACTGCTCCCATGGTATAATTACTGACATCAGTTTCAATCTCAAATGGCTATCGAATGTTAGGCAGGGTTAGCACTAGTGTTGTGCTGATCTTTCCCTTCAATGTATCAAAAAATTTATACTCTTTACCTCCCCATTGGAAGGATTGTTTCACACTTGTTAAGGCATGCAAAGGAGATGAAATGAAAGAGAAGTTAGCTATGAACTTCCTCCAATACTGAACATCTCCCAAGAAGCTTTTTACTTATGTTGTAGATGTAGGCTTAGGCCAATTTACAATTACTTCAACTTTGGAAGGATCAATTTTCAGTTGTCCTCCTCCTACAATATGACCCAAGTACACTAAATAATTTTTTCCAAATTCACATTTGGACAATTTTACATACAACTTCTTTCTTTTCAAAATGTCCAAAACCAATTTTGCATGCCTTACATGCTCTTCCAAAGTTTTGATAAAGACAAGAATATCATCTAAGTACATAATTAAAAAGTCATATAAGAATATCACATGCATGAAAGTAGCTAGGGCATTGCAAAGCCCAAATGGCATTACTAACCACTCAAAAATACCCTGCTTGGTTTTAAAATCAATTTTCCACACATCTCCTTCTGCAATTCTAATTTGGTGGTAGCCACTACGCAAATCTAACTTAGTGAAATAAAAAAACATCTTTTAATTGATCAAGCAAATCATTTATGCGAGGAAGAGGGTATCGATTTTCACTGTGATCTTGTTGAGAGCTCGATAATAAACACACATCCTCCATGTGCCATCTTTCTTTAGTACCAACACAATAGGAGAGCCGCATAGGGATGAGATGGGCCTGATGACTCCTTGGTCCAACAAGTCTTTCACTTGCTTTTTAATTTCAAACATTTCTATAGTTGACATCTTGTACATTCCCACATTCAGAAGAGGGCCATTCCATTGAAGATGGATCTCATGCTGAATCTCCCTCTTAAGAGGCAAGTTGCTTGGTTCCTGACAAATATTATCATAATTAGCAAGAATATCAATCATAGATTTCATATGGGAAGGATCACAACCTTGGAAAGCATCATATGCCTCAACATATTTTGCTCTTACAACCATGAGCATACATCTCTTATTAGCGTTTATGAGTCTCTTCATATGTCCTGCACTAACAAGAGTAGAGTTAACCTTTGTACTATGAGCTCTAACAATGTACTTCACACCATATTTCATGAGATGGTACTCGTTCTCATGTATGAAGAATATTCCTTTTCGATCATGAAGGTTATTACTTCTCAAAACCATGCCATAGATGTCTAATGGGACAACATCCAATTCAACCTCGTCAATCAATTTTGATGCAATAGCAAATCTAACCCTACATTGCTTGGTGACTTGAAGTTTGGAATTATCACAGACCCAACCAAGAGGATAGGGATTCAGATGAGGTGTGGTCTCTAAAACCAATTTCTTAACAATTTATTGTGAGATTTAAGTTTACTTGAGAACCTAGATCGAAAATATTTCTATCTTTGTATGTTTTGCAACAACTCTTATGTGAAACAATTCACTTCTTCTTTTATCATGATCGTGAGATGCATTTGAAGAACTTGAACCAATATGAAGAGAAGTTTTACCTTGTACACCAACGACTGTAATCCTTGTTTCATCCCCTGAATCAAATCCCAAGTCATGTTGCATTGTTGCAATAGTCTTCTTCTTCCCTTTGCCTCCATACGTTTTAGGATTGAGCTCCAGATGCAGCTTCCAACAGTGCTCTTGATCATGTCCATCTTTCTCACAGTTAGTGCAATGGAGATTTTCACCCTCTTTATTTGTTGTAGTTGTCTTCTCTTCCTTTCCTTTTCCTTTGAACTTGTTGTGATGAAACTTTTGAGGCTTATTTGGATGGTCTTGTTGTACATGTTTCCCCCTACTTTCAATGTGAGTAGCTTGCACACTTGCTTCATCCAAACTAGTAGGATTCAGCAACAACAATGTATGACGAATATAATTGGGAAGTGCACCAATGTATTTCATCAAAGTTTCTGAAATACCCAAAGGAATATTCAATTCAATAGACTTCTTCCTAAATTCTTCTATGAAACCTTAAACATTATGACCCTTATTTAGCCTCAAATTTTTCCATTCCATCATAGCTTTATGAATGCAACCCAATCGATATAATTGCTTTCTTAAATCAGAAGTAAATTCAAACCAAGAGGATAGAAGTTTACCATTGTGCTTGCTACCTTTTTGAAGCTTTCTCTCCCACCATACGAGAGCGGTACCAAATAATTGAAGAGATTCCAATTGAACTTTCACCTCTTCTTCTTCAATCTACTACAAACGGAAATAAACCTTGATCTGTCTTATCCAATTTTTAAGTTTTTCTACATTGCATTCTCAATTAAACATGGGCAAATCAAATTTTACATCAAGCTTCAATAATGGATTTTTAGAAGCATTATTTTGATGAAAACTAGATTGATGAGAAGATGAAGAAGAGGAGGAAGAGCTTGACATCGAAGAAGGAGATGAAGGTTTAGGAGGTTCTTCTCCATCTTCTTGATTCACTGACACTACACCTTCTTATTTTGCCTTATTTTTATTCTTCTCTCTCTTTTCCAATATCTTTTGACAATCTCCAAAGAGCTACTATGCCATGTCTGCCATTTGATAGCAGGCCTTATGAAAATATTTCTCAAGCTCAGTGCAGATCTCTTCATCTCCCATATTTTTCTTCTGATGTGGATGCCCAATCTCAGGATTATAAGGCACTAATTCACCTTCTCCTCTTTTGAGATTGGCCCTGGTTATCATTCACACTCACAATCCAAAGTCATAGAATCCTATTGTGATACCAACATGATCCGAGATCTTTGCATTCTAGATTTATAATTGATTGATTTTAAAAGAGCATGAATGAACATAAAATGTGCACAATAAAGAAGATTGCCAAAAAGAAGAACACACCATAAACACAAGAGAAAACAAATTTTGTAACGAAGTTCATCCAATGTGGACTACATCTATGGGCCTTCTTCTGCAATGGGGAGGCCTTTTTATAATTATCAGCAAAATGGAAAATACATGGAAAAACATAACATGATACCTCAAATCTGGAGATGACCTGCAAATATGCTGCTCAGATCATAAAATAAACTACACCATTGTGTTCAGGAGGCCCAGACGACATGAATCAACATAAAACACTCTATACTTCTGAAGAGTTGAAAATTCGACCCTCTGGAAAAGCATATGACCCCCTTCTTTCCATGTGGCAGTCCATACGACCGTACGGTATGTACATACCTCGGTCTCCATGCCTATACAGTCGTCGGGATTCGTTCCCCCTCCTGCGTGCTCTAATCTTGGCCTCCGAGTGTCGCTCACGTGGTCTCCTCCACTGGCTCTAGGCCGTGATTGCTACTTAAATAGGAGAGGGGGTAGGGTCTTTACAACACCCACCCCTTGTGGCTCATTGGTATGGCGTCGTTTTTTTATGCGAGAGACCCGAGTTCAAATCCCACAACCTCCACATTTGGCATGTTGTTTGTTGGTTTGGTTTGGTCCGCCACCCATGGTGCTAAGTTTGGGGGCTCAACTAGCCCTCCCACCAAGTTGGAGGGGCTAACAGGCCCCCAAATTTGGCCAACCTCCATTGTTTTCACCTTAAATGGTGTAACTTCCATCTACATGCCAAGGATCACTAGTGGCCCATTTGGATAGGGCATTGGAATTGACATTCTGAGGTCGTTGGTTCAACTCCTATGGAGGGTGTTTTGGGCCTAAACCAAATTTTGACCTTTCCCGAGGTGACATGTGTCACGCCCTGATTGGGCCACGTGTCACCTCAGTATTGGCCCACATGGACACCACATTTCCTTGCCACCTAAATTCCTAGTCAGTTGACATGTAGGCACTGTTCACCTATACGGATGCCACGTGGAACCCCCTTTTTTCCATGCTCTGCTCATAAGGTGTTGTCTTGCCGAAACTTCAGAAGCTAATAAATTTCACATCTGGAGTTCGTTTGAGTTGAAACAAACGTCGTCAGATTCATTTCAGAAATATCTTCGCGATGATACCGATTTTACTGATATTTGTTGAGGTTGAAAAATTGACCTTTCTGGAACCTCCTGGATCAGTTAGAGAAGATGAGATCCTCGATACCTGAAGGCCTGTCATGATGAGGGAACTTTGTTGATAGGAGAATGGTCCATAATGCATTGCACATGGACTGTTATTAGCGTACTATTTTTTTATATGCAAAACAATATGTGCAAAAGTGTGACATTTTCTAAAGAATGGGTCATCCTATTCAATCAAATGAGATGTCATTACAAGTTCAGGTAGTTATAGAACCTTTTGAGAAGTGTCTCTTGATTTTGTGGGCATGATCAACTCCCCATCCCAGCAGAAATCATACATTCTGGTGTGCACGGATTATGTGACCAATTGGGTTGAAGCAAAGGCTCTTCCAAGAGAAATAGAGCAAGTTGTCATGGATTTCCTCTTTGAAGAATTTTGTTTTAATGCGAGCTTCCTAAGGAGATAGTCACTGATGGAGGAGCACAAATTACAAGGAATAAAATCAAGGAGATGATTTTAAAATATAAAATCCACCACCGCGACACTTCACCATATCATCCACAAGCCAATGGGAAGGTGGAAAGTACAAACAAAGTGTTGGAGAACATTCTCACAAAGATTGTGTCCAACCCTTTCAAAGATTGGGTTGATCAATTACCAGAAGCCCCATGGGCATAGAGGACCACCTGGAGGAGTACCACATGCTTTTATCCATTCGAGTTGGCATATGGTAAGTGCCCAATATTTGAAATTAATACACTTAGGACTGTTGAAGAAGTCGGTTTGGATTTGAAAGCAGCCCAAAAGCACAAGTTGTATTAGCTCAGTGAGTTAGATGAAGTCCGATTGGCTACACTAAAACACATTGATATTTTTCAACAACGACATGCTAAGTGGCATGAAAAACTTATTTAAAAGAAGGTGTTCCAACGTATAGATTGGGCATTATTATATGATTTCAAATTCAAATATTTTAAAGGAAAGTTTTGGATTAGGTGGATGGTTCCTTATGAAGTGGATACCGTTTTTAGCAACATGACTGTTAATATCGTCGCCATAGATGGAGATTATACACTCTGGTTGCAAATGGACGTCGTCTATGGGTGTATCATAATCCATCTTTGAATGACTCTTTTATTCAATAGGTTTCTTCTAATCCATACTTACAAGTGTTGTTAAACGAGGAACATTCCTCCACACCCACACCAACATAATATATATGTGTGTATGTGTGTGTGTGTGTGTGAAAACCCCATTGGGGCACATATGCACAAGTACTAGTTGAAACTAGCTTGCTAGCAGCTAGCATTTGAAAAAAAAAACATTGGATCTCAAGTCTTTCCTCTTATTAAATAATTGCTAATCTTGAAATTATGTAATATTCTATCTTTTCAGGAAGGAATGCTTGAATCTTTGAAATAAATTATGTTGTTACTTCTTCAAACTGTTGTTACTTCTCTACGTGTTGTTACTTCTCCATATTGTTGTTACTTGCATAAGTAACAACAAAATCGACTGTTGTTACTTTCCCAAGTAGCAGCATGAGACTTGTTTGCATCACAGTACGGATAAAGAATTAAAATTAGCGGCATTATAATTCATAAATTAACAACAATTTACCTTTTATCCAAATCCATAAATCCTAGTTATCTACAATATGGCGGAAGTCTTGTACCGTTATTCTCCAATCCCACCACCAAAGTTTTGCTAGATTCAACTGCCATAAAACGGTCAGTTCAACAATGATGATTTATTACAGGTTGGCGCCATCCGCTCCAAGGCATGATTGCACATGTCGTGAATCCTTCACACGACATGATTCCTACCTGTACTCACACTCAACGTTGCGTGAGGTGAGACTAACCATCTATGATCCACTTCAACTTTTTTTTTTTTGAAATAACTATAGTGTGATAATTTGGTTGTACCTTCCCACTGATTGGACATGGACGCCCAATTAATTTAGGTTGGGGGGGGTTCCGTCCTTAATGATTGTACCATCATCCCAGTTGTACACCCTCACACGACGATGGCACATTTAGAATTAAAACCCCAATCATAAAACTAGGCGAACCTACCAAAAATATAACAGAACTTACCAAATTTTAAATTGGAAACCTCCACCACCCTCTACATGCACAAACATTAGATGAAAACCAACTTCATAGATACCATTTTGTAACTCCATTCCCCTGCAAATATTTAACAGAATTGGTTGTGAGGGATGGGAGGATCAGTAGTACGCCATGAACCTGAGAATGTGGAGCCATTATGAAAAAATAGAGAAGTTTACCAAATTTTTCAAAGTGTGGGGTGGACGGATTACTTTGAGTGTATACAGTGGTTTGACATAGGAATCACTCTAGAATTCGCCTTGAATTTATCCAATGGGAATTCCATGGTAAAAGGCATTGAAGTAGCAATTAAAAAAGGCAGCATTTCCAGAGTTACGGGGTTGATACAAGAGGGTGAATGATGGTTCAAGAAGAGAACTTCGTTGGAAAAAGCAGCAAAGGAATTTACCTAAGGTAGTGAACTCCTTCAATGGAGAGGCAAGGGAGATGCAAGAGAATCATTGCCTAGAGGATGGAGCGAAGTAGCACTCGTCATACAGAAATACCTCACTCGTGAAAGGTGGTAACATGCAATCTTCACTTATCATATGAAGCTTTTAACTCATGTCATTCATAATGTTTGTTTAAACATCCCATATTTCCTGTTGGAGTCCTTACATCTTATGGAAAGGGCCGCGATGGGAGCCAAACAACCCTCGACGGAATTGAAAAATCATGGACTTGTTAAATTGTTAGTACTTGATGCCCTGATAAACATCTGAATCTCATGGAAACAACTAGTGGGGGGTCCTAAAGAGCATATGGAACAATGGGTCGAAGCAAAAAATATGGGAACAGTTCAAGAGGAACCTCAGAGTAAATAAAAGGGTGAAATAGAGGGAAGTGAGGTAGAAATTTTGAGCAGTGGAGAAGAATCAGAAAAACAACAGAGTGAGCAGGAGACAAGGGGATCAAGTAAGTTTGATCAGGAGGATGACCCTGAAGAAGTGGAGGATGTACAGGAGGTTGATTATTCCATACCAACAATGGCAGATAACGATGTGGATGTAATTGAGAAGATGCTTCCAAAACAAGATTGGAATCCATGCCCATTCAAAGAGGAGCAATTGTCGACGCCCTCCACACTAACAATGCCTACTACGCCAAGGGGTTAGAAAATTTCGGTCGCAACATTTGTGGCATTTCTACCTAGAAGAAGGACAAGATCAATGGGACTGGAGCAAGTAATTGTAGACCCCCCCATTATCTCCCATGTTGTTGTTACACAAGAACCAGTTACAAGGGGTATCACTGAGGAGGGAGCGGATATAAGTCAACCTAAGAAGGAAAACCCTCCTACTGTGACCTTCGGTCCAGCAGCAACAAACCACACAATTGTTAAACAATAACTCGTTAAAAGGGGTAGCACGAAGGAGGGAGAGGATATAAGTCAACTTGAGAAGGAAAACCCTCATGTTGTGACCTCCATTCCAACAGCAACATACTACACAACTATCACACAAGAACCAATTGTTGAGATGACAACAAGGGATGAGACCATGTATGAAAAGTCCATGTGACTTCTCCACCATAATTTGTTTTGGAGGACACCATGTCAGTCCCACAAGAACATGGCATGGACACAATAGGTGTTGGAGATGCACAGGGACCAATTGTTGAAGTGCCAACTGATCCAGAAGCTACCACACAAGGACCTAGTGCTGAGACACAGACCAATGCAGAACCAATTGCATTTGATCCAGCTAAATTCAAAGTAGAAAAAGGGGAACCAAGCATGGTTCGAACCATGAGGGAAAAAGGGTGATTTGAAAATTATCGAGGATCTTTATAACCAATATTTGCATGTGAATGTTTAAATGCTAAAATTCATTAAAGAGGCTTAAATGAAAAAATTAAAGAGCATATTTGAAGCACACAAACACATAAAAGAGATATGTAAACCAGAAAATGAAGACGAGCTGATAATGGAGTTCACCCTTCTTGGGATACGTCTTCAGGCCGCTCCCAATGGGAAGGCCGATCTTATTAAGTCTTCAAAGGTTACAAATTGAGTGTTTTGGAAACACTTCTGAATTTTGTCTGTCAAACTCAGAAACAGACTCTACCACTACGTTTGTCTCGAAATTCTGAGAAAAACGAGTATAAACTCGAATACCTTTGTCTGAGACCTCCTCCGGCACGCAATTCGAGAAACACTTCTACAAATAAGACAAAATATCATTGTGTACGGATTCTTCCTTGGGATCTATTCCCATTAAGGGCTTATGTGCCTCGGGATTCGTGATGTACCCTATCTTGTAAACTATGCAACTTGCGCTGTAAAACTCTGAACTCTGACTTGACCGTGGCTTTGGAAATCGTGGTTATTTATATAACTGTGGGCGCCGCAACTTACAAAGTATGTTCGCCGCATACCACTCAACTGTGGGGCACTGCCCAGTGGTAAGGCGCAGCGTTATATGGGGAGAGGCCCCGGGGTCAAACCCGTAGGCCTCTCCTCCTTCCACGCCTCTTTTGGATGGTGGTCATATTATTTAATACCACATTATACTATATCGTTGCAATGTGGCGCATTGTATTAATATTTGTTATATAGTTAAAGTGTGGCATTTGATATATGGTCCATGCGAGGTGCTATAGAATGGGGGCCTCAGTGTTGGCATGGGGTCAAGGGCTATGCCCTTGGCCCCCCCATTTTACAATATTAAACCATATAATAATTGAACCATATTGTTTGTTAATGGAGCTTATGGTGGCCTTGGTGAAGGTCTTGGGTTCGATTCGCATGTCTCCAAAACCATAAAACTTATAACCATATTTTAACTTTTGAACGAGTTTTTAAACATTTTCCAACCATTTTTAACCATCCTTGATGAAACTTCAAATGCTGACAACTTCTTCATTTGGAGGTCGTTTCGCACGAAACAAGCGTTGACGGAAACATGTCAACGAGATCTTTACCACAGTAACATTTGTTCTGTTGTTTTAATACTTTAAATCTGATCGGCAATGAGATGATCCTCCTGGATCAAACCTCCCCACTGAGAAGCTTTTGCACCACCAAAAGCATGGAATCATTCTGCAATCAAGTGAAGACATGTTTGTCTCACTTGTCCTGCATCACTTGTCCATTCTTGGAACCTGTACATCTGACTCAACATGACAACAATCAACACTGCACAGACATTGTTAAGTACATTAACCCCTTTTTGAAAAAAAAACTCCATTCAATATTGTAGGGACCAACCATATACTGTTGATTAGTAATAAGTTGAATATCAACATTGAACATGTGAAAGAGATTGTACTTATATCATGCTTATGCTTTATCATAGAAACATTATCAACCAAAATAGGTGTATTGTGATGCAACGACACTTCCTCTTCATGCTTAGGATTATTTTCTTCCTTACATTGCATAGATATAAGTGTCAAATTCCGACTTGCATTAACAACCCTTTTTAATGTTGTGTATTTCCCAATGATTTGTCATTTTTAAATGAATGTGAATGTACTATGTACTCAATTCCTTCTTTAAACAGATGATACTGATTATGTTCTCGGTAGAAGATTGCTTTTCGGTCATATAAGTATGGGATACCCAACACAATTCCACAAATATCTAATGGAACCACATCAAATTCAACTTCATCTACAAACTTGGATGTCATTGCAAACTTTAGATCACATTGTCTCGTTACTTGTAATTTGTTATCTTTGCATACCCATCCTAGTGGATAAGGTTTCTTGTGTAGTTTTGTTATTAATCCCAATTGCTTAACTACTTCTTCTGAAATAAGATTAGCTTGAGATCCACTATCTATGAGTGTGTCGATCTTGGTTTGTTTTGTGATTACCCTTATATGAAATCATGCATTCTTTTTTCTATCCTTAGAATTGTCATGATCTTTAGAAGTGGAAGCACATGAAGAGCCAATGTTAGAATCATTACCAATAATAGATTTACCTTTCACACCTATGATTCATATCTTGGTTTCATCCTCAGAATCTGATCCAAGGTCCTCAACGATAACCGTAGCTTTTTGCTTCCCTTTCCGATCCTTAAACCATTTCGGTTTCAATTCTGGATGTAGATTCCAACAGTGTTATGCATCATGTCCATCTCTCGGACAATGAGTACATGAAATATTTGTGTCCCTTTCTTCACGGTAGTTGTTGGGCCCTGGAATTGTCCATTTTTCATCACTTACCGACATACCTTTCATCCATTTTCTTACCATTATTTCTCATTTATCATTCCATTTTTCATTCATTTGTTGTAGCTGCGCATTGAACAGCCTGCTACTTCCATTGATGTTTTAAGTGGTTAATAGTGATTATTTTCTTTTATCTTTGATGAATTAAAAGACTATTATGCATAATTTTACTAATGATGGTTTGTGGAGTGAGTTGTCACGTACAGGACGCTCATAGCCAGCTGTTACAGCCTTAACCAAAAACGCATGCCACATAAGAACACCTTGATTCGCATCTTGATTTGCGGACAGATGGAAACGAATCTCAAAAATCTGAGATATGGGTTTTGTGCATAACATCCTAATTTACCTGACTCGCGAGGAAATCGCCCAAGCAAGCTACAGTTTGTGCTATGCAGGTGGTTCTTCGAGAGGGTATTTTCCAGATTTGGTGTTGCGGCCGGCTCCAAAGTTGCCAACAGTTACGGCCGTGTTCCAGCTGTTGCAGATCACAAGCTGGGGGTTCAGTTCTTCATTTCCATTAGATAATTTTATGTATAAATATGTAATCAATCTCATTGAGAAAGGGGGATAGATTGATAGATATTAAGCATGATAGATTAGGCAGGATAGGAGATGCAAGATAGGAGAGAACACAATGTTATGATGTAGGATTTGATCCAGATCTGTTGTAATTCTTCCATTATGATAATACATGCTGGCAGTTTCTTAATTCTGGAGTTGTAGGCTTTCATTGTGGAGATCCAGATCTGCTCAGTGGAGGAAGGGCCCTCTTCCCTGAGCAGATGCTGGTAGTGTTGATTGTAAGTGTTTTATTTTGCAAATTTGTTTATTTGTTAATTCTTTCATGCATTGGATTTATCATAGTTATTTTATTATTAAGACCATGTGTTGTTCATTTGATTTACTATAGTGTTTTTCTGTTAATTCGTTTTGGTAGATCGTTGGCCAACATAACAATTCTTCTAGATGTACGTAATTAGATCTTGTTTATTTTGTTGAAGTATGATTAGATTTACAGGGTGATTTCATGAATAGGTTTGGGTTTGATTTATTTTCAAGCAAGTGTGACCTAGTTACAAATAGTTTCGATTGCATACCAATAGATAACAATGCCAGGTAGAAATTGTACTTGCATATATTTTGCACGATAGCTTTGAAATAAAAGACTTCCTCGGGTTGATAATTTATGTTTAGCACTCTGCATGTTAAGTTTTAATTAACTGGCATATAGTGGGCACGACATTTTGGCGCCGTTGCCGGGGAAGTTATCAATTGTGCAATAGTACATCTGACATTGTTTTGCAGATGCATTGTTAAAATAGGGCATGTAGGTTGCATGATTACATTTCAGTTTATTGAATTTATTTTGAGTGTTAATTTTCTGTCTTTACAATCAGTTTTATTTCATTTTCAATCTTTGATTCATAAATCTTATCATTCCCCTTAGTGGTGTTGTGAGCACCACCCATTCTACTAACAAGTTGACAGGAACATTCGAAGGAGGAGCCTTAAGATAGCACACAAAGAATCTAATGAAGAGATGGCAGGTGAAAAAGATGGAGAAGTTGTTACCTTCGAATTTTCCATCAGAGATTCGAGCGGAGTGGCACCAACAAAAAGAATTCCCCCACATGTTCTACCAAATTTTCACGGTTTGGAAAACGAAGACCCTGATGTATTTTTATTTCAGTTTGAAGTACTTTGTAGAGGATATGGTTATTGTGCTAATGATCAAAAGTTGAATGTATTTCCCCTTACTCTAAAAGGAACAGCCCTTCGATGGTTCATGAGCCTCGGTGGGAATTGTATACAAACTTGGGAAGACATGAAACATGTGTTCTTGAAAAGGTACCAAGATTATTGCAGGGTCAATGAAGACATCTTCGAAATGACACAAGGAGAAGAAGAAAGACTGGAGGAATACATAGAACGATTTCAATATAATCTCCAAAGATCCAAACAGAGGAAATTAGGGAAGGAGATCTTAAAAACACTTCTACTCAAGGGAATCCAAGCTGAATGTTTAGAAATATTGAATCTGATCGGAACAGGTAATGTATTTCAATTAGCATATGATGATATTTGTGAGTTATGCAGAAGGTATTCAAGAGGAAACTTCAAGACTGGTAAGAATTCTAAGGAACTTTTATCTTTATTTTTGGAATTTGCTGCAAAAACAAGAAGTTTACGAGCTGAAATTAGCAATTTATTTGACATTTCTAAAGCTGATTTACAATTGGGTGTTTTGCAGGATAAAGAAAAGCAGGAGGAAATAAGAGAAGCAAGGGATTTCCCTTTGAATAGTCTTGAAAGTTGTGGTATATGTGACTTGAATCACTCCACAGATCATTGTCCCTCCTTACCAAAGATGAAAGAAACATATCATAGAGATCTGGGAGTCGCAACCAACTTGTTGCAACAGTCATGTCAACCATGGCCTACATCTATGGTGCGAAATTCTATCCCTCCATTTTCTTACTCTCATACTCAATCATTAAATACTCTTCCACCATGGCAGTTGTTGCAGCCTCAGTTTAACTCTTACCTACCTTATCCACAAGGTTGGAATGCCCCATCCTATGATCATATGGCCACTCTCCCTCATGCTGCAACACAAGTTGGTCCTTCAATATCAACCTCACAAATTAATCATCTACATCAGCCACATCTATCTTCTCATCAAACTCCTTGGTATCCAACACAATTTCCTGTCCAATCCACCCTCCACCCTAACCATAATAAAGCAGTACAGTATGCTTACAGTGCTGAACTGCAAAATGTTCTTACACTTCCCTCTTATTCTACCTCATCTACACCGCTGCAAAAAGGTTGTGCGTTGTTGCAGCAAATCCATACGAGGCCTGAACATGTTTTAGATCCAAGTTTTGCAGATGGAGTTTCTTCTAGTCCTCATAAGCAAGCAGACAAGATCAACAATACACACGTAATATTTGATGGAGAACAACCATTGGAACCAAAAGCATCATTCACATCATTAGATCCGGAAATCTTATGCATTGAGGAAGATCAGTTTAATAAGGATCTTCATGGTGTAACATCCATGAGCAATCAAGGGAACAAAGACTATATTGAAGCTTGGTTTCAATCTGTAATCGGTCTGCAGCATCATTTCATACTTCACCAATTCTTGGCACCATCATTTGAAGGGAAGTTGATCTCTCATATCCTAGAATTCATAAAGTTATATTTTTCTATTAGGAGTATGAGCATACTTGAGTCACTTTTTCGAAAATGGCTCCATTGGAAATATGCATACACTTGAACAATTTTTTTTCTTTTTCCAAGTAGAATAGGGTAGGGTAGAATAACATAATAAAACCATGCTTTTGTTTTTTTTTAAGTTTTTATTTTTTTGAATAAGTATGCTCTCTTCCTGCGCCGTGTTGCGATCTGGAAGATCAGAAAGTAGAAGTATGAGGAATGGGTATGAGATGTTTTCATGAATGCTTTAGAATTGTTGACTATTTGAACAAAAATGCTCAAGTCCTTTTTGTCATCAATTTCCCAATTTCAATTTGTTTCTATTTGTTACAAATAAAAATAAAAATATCATGAAAACAAAATTACAGTAATTCGAGAAAGTGAATGAAGGATCCACAGGAAAATGAGCCCATGATTATGGAACCCTTCAAGCTTGAAATTTGACATAAAGTTGTTAGCTGCAACAACCCAACTGTGAGTGATTACTCTTAGCTGTGATTACTCGCAGCTACAACAGTCAGCTGCAACATTGGCTGTGACAAGGAGATGCAACACCCAGCTGTGACTGTGCTACAGGTAAAAATTAATGAGTTTGAGATACGTGGGTGTTGCACATCATGATATGTCTTTAGTTTTTTATTTTCCATAAAAATTCATATGCTTTATTTCAACATTATGTCATTTTTTAAGAGTTGCAGCTGTGGTTGCAACAAACTGTGTAAGTCAATCTAGGTGCTCAATGCTTGAAATTTTTGGTATGGATGTGTATTATATTTAAATTTACATCATTAAAATCATTCACACCTATTTTCATCACTTTTTGCGGATTAAATTTAATTTATTGGATTTTTGTGACATTTTGGCTTGAAAATTTTACTGAAACATAGACGGGACAGTCCATTTTTGGGAGACCAAATGAACTTATTTTTAAAACCTCTTTATACCCCAAGTATCCCTTTGAATCTAGTTTCCAAAACAATTTGAATTTTTATGATTGGGTGTCAAACGAAAATTTTATGGCCAAAATACTAACAGGGTGTCAAGCTGGCAGCTTAGGAACAGAGCTGGGACAGTCCATTTTTGGATGCCTTATTGGACATATTTTGCAAACCTGTTTTATTGGTATATTCCCCTATGAATCTAGTCTACAATGCAATTTGAATCACTCCATTCCGATGTCGTACGCAAATTTTATGACCAAAATATCGACTGTCTGTCCCAAATCTGCATTCCTAAAAATATATTTTCTGGACTGTTCATTGGCTTATTTGACCCATCAATTCTTGTTTGATTCAAAACCTGTTTCTAATGGAGATAACCACATGAATCTACTTTCATCTCCAATTGGAATCACATCAATCCGTTATCAAACGAAAAAGTTAAGCCTAAATCCATGACTGTTGGTCTAGTCCAGAATTCGAAAAACACCTTGTTATGCAGGCTGTTACTGAGTGATTTGGAAGATCATTGTATAGAATTTTAAAAACCTGTTTCTAATGGAAATAGACCTATGAATTTACTTTCATTTGGATTTGGAATCACTCAAATTGGAAAAGGAACGAAGAAGCTATGATTAGAATACCGTTGGTGAGTCTAGATGGACATTGCTCTCCTGCAGGTATAAAATGGATTTTGCTTTGTTCATTTTTATTTGGATTTGTTTTATAAGTAATTGCTTGTTGTTTTTTTCATAAGTGTTGGGTGAAGAGAGACCAATCATCTCTCTTCTTCCATCATCTCATGTTTTATTGCAGTCAAATGCTAGGTTTTGCAGGTCCTTGGAAGAAGAAGGTCAATGCATGCACGAGTGACTCTTGAAGACTTTTTATCGATTTGCAAATGGATTGAGCACATAAAAAAAAAAAAAAATGGAGAGATTGATGTGAAAACCATACAGAGTCCAATGTTTCCGAAGTCAAGTCCCATTGCTACATGCCAAGAATCAGTTTTAGACACCTGTCATCCCACTTGTTGCTGAAAGAAACCCCTCAAGAAGCCAATTTCCCTATGGTAGATTCATTCACCCTCCTCATTTCAAAACCCCAAAAATCCATTCATGTCGGAGTCCCATTTTCCACTGCTTATGTAGTCACCATAACCATTTTATTTCCCATCACTACTACATCATGACTTCACATATACTTTCCCCTTCTGAGTTTCATGTTGGTCCTATTTTTCACTATGATTCTTCACAATCATTTATTTTGTACTCATATTGGATGATGTGGAATGCATTAAGGTCCACCTTCCAATGGTCTTGTCCCATCGACTCCGACACATCATCTGGGATCAAGATTAGAGTTCTATAGTGCCCTGGTATATGCATGAATCAATGGCAGATTTCCTTGTTGTTAATCATGGGGATTCATCAATGCCTCTTGATTGACAAATCTTGCAGGTGACTCGACTCCAGCACATCCATTCGTACCTGTCAAGATGCACTAAGGTACTTTAGAGCTCACTGTCATCAAAGGTGAGTTTCTTCACATTGGTTAACGGCATACATTAATGGCCGGTAATCCAATGATTTCTTCCCATGCTCGACTCCAGCACATTCATTCGCATGGTAAGAATTGTACCTCGGGTTTGTAGCAGTTGAAGATTATGTGATCTAATGGTTTCAACAATGATTTGGAGCATCATTTATTCAGTAGTTTTGCAATTCTTTTCCATTTTCAGTTCAGCAGTTGATTTTCAGAATAAGAGAAAGGACTTTCTGCTTCTATGGTAGAATTTCTGCTCATCAATTGTCTCAGCAGTTAGTCTTACATGCAACCAGCACAATATCATGGATCAAATTCAGTCTCATCCATTTTCAACTCTCATATACATATGTCTCAGCATCAGATCAGCCTACATAGCTCCAGCATACACCAGTCCATTCATGTCAACCAAGGCTTCCATGGAGGTAACACTTGAGGTAAAATAGCATGAGTTTTTGATTTATTAAAGATTTAGGGAAATGTCATGAAGAACCACTAAGCATTAGCCATTTCCATTTTCTAAATAGCATTTTATGTCCATCCATTCCCATCATTTCCCACTCAGTTTTAACACTTCATCATTCATGCACATCCACTTCAAGTTCCAACCCAACATCTCACCAACCCAACTGACCAAGCATGAAAAAAAAAATGGATACCTTATTGTTGTCACACAAGAACCAGCAGTAAGAAAAGAAGTCTTGCTGCTGCCACACAAGAACCAGTAGTAAGGAACGGTGCTATGTTGCCATACAAAAATAATGAGGAGAAATAAAGCAGCTGATACACATCTTGAAAGAGAAGGATAGGCTAGACACAAGAACCTACAACATGAAAAGTTGATGTAGAAGCCATTCTTTCTCAAGAGTATGCTATCACACAAGCACGATAGAAAACAAAGCATGATTTCTTTGATTTGTTTGATGGTGCACATAATGGTTCACATCTTCATAATTCAAAATTATTGAGAGCCACATTTTATATGGTATATGGATGTTCCACCATCTTATACATATGGTATCTTTACCATCCACTAATGCATACATTGGTTTTAGCCGTCATGAGCATGATACATGCATAATGGAAATCCTGTATCAGCCTTTTCAAGGTCTGATGTGAAGTATATCTCAGCAGCATGAAGGTAATGATTACTCTCAGCATTGGTCATTTGTCAAGTTCGACAGAATTTTGATTGTTGTGGAATGTGCAAAAGAATGTTTGGCATTATTTGAAGTGTTACAAAGCACTCCATGATAAGGGCATAACCAACGAAAATTCTAGCAGCCTTCATTCAACCATGAGAATGGATGAAATCTACTGTGGTTTATTGTAATAGAATTTGCCATGAATTTGATGAGAAAATGGTTCTAAAACTCTTTTATTTCCCATGAATGATAATTCCTGTAGTGAGTTTGGCTTGTGAATATCACTAGTATTTTTTTGGCACTTGTGACATATGGAGGGTCTACAAATTCTGTGATTGTCAGATGATATTTGAGCAGCTTGGGTCATCACAAAAGGAAATTTGCAAATCTGATCTCTTGCTGGTATGAAGATATCCTGTGCATTGTCATTTTATTTTTGCAATACATTATGAGCACTTAACCACAACCATGGGGAATCAAAAATTGAGCTCACACAGTGAATTTCAAATAGCATACAGTCATTTTTCAGGCAGCCTACAGTTATTTTTGTAAGTCAAAGATGTGTTTCCAGTTAGCACATATACAAAAATTGGATGTTGACAGTGATAGTGCAGATATAAGAAAACAAAAGTCCCAAAGTTCACTTGATTTTATGAATGGAAGGTAAAATACTTAGTTTGGGGGAAATGGTTGTTCACAACTAAGACGAAAACTCCTCTTTTGCATGAGGACATGCAACATATTCAGTTTGGGGGAGTGGTTTTTGACATTTTGTGCATACTGATTTTTATTCATTCACAGCTGGCAAAAATGAAGAATTTGATTTAAGGATATCTCACAAGCCACGAATTGGATCCTCATGAAATTTGGACAGGGAATGCATAACAACATGATGAACAATCGTGGTAAGTTTCAGCTCAATCCAGTGCACGGTTTTCGAGAAAATGACCATCATCACCTACAGCCAATTCGCATTTTTCTCGAAATCCGTGATGTGGGTTCATCTAATTTTTGGTGAGGAGATGCACTATAATGGTATTTACTTGCTTGAAAAATTTCAGCCCAACCCAGTTTGTAGTTTTTGAAATATTGGCTCTGGAAGTTCAGCTGCAATACATTTTTATTCATGTTCAAAAGTGCAGAATTTGATTTGGGCATATCTTTCAATTGGTAAGTTAGATTCTCATGAAATTTGGACAGGGAATGCATAACAGCATGATGAACAACCGTGGCAAGTTTCAGCTCAATTCAGTGCGCGGTTTTCGAGAAAATGGCCATAATCACCTACAGCCAATTCGCATTTTTCTCAAAATCCGTGATGTGGATTTGTCTAATTTTTGGTATGGAGATGCATTAGAGTGGTAGCTACTTGCCTGCAAAATTTCAGACCAACCCAGTTCGTCGTTTGGGAGAAATTGGCTTTAGAAGTTTCCCGTTCAAAAAGACTAAAACGCCGTAAAATATTGTCGTTTCCCGTTTTCCGACAGCTGCAAGTCCACCAAATTTGCCGCTAAATTTAGCGCTATTCCGCCAAATTTGCCGCTAAAACCTTCGCCAATTTCTCTGCTAAAATTAGCTGCCCGTTTTTCGGCAGCTGCGACATCTTTTCCGGCAGCTGCAACATATTTTCCGGCGACCGCTTTTCGGCAGCTGCGACATCTTTTCCGGCAGCTGTGACATCTTTTCCGGCAGCTGTGACATATTTTCCGGCGACCGCTTTCCGGCAACTGCCCGTTTTCCGGCAGCTGCGACATCTTTTCCGGCGGTTGCGACATCTTTTCCGACAGCTGCAAGTCCACCAAATTTACCGCTAAATTTAGCGCTGTTCCGCCAAAGTTGCCGCTAAAACCTTCGCTAACTTCTCTGCTAAAATTAGCTGACTCCGCCAAATGTGCCGCTAAATTTAGCGTTGTTTCGCCAAATTTGCCGCTAAAACCTTCGCCAACTTCTCTGCTAAAATAAGCTGACTCCGCCAAATTTGCCGCTACATTTAGCGCTGTTCCGCCAAATTTGCCGCTAAAACCTTCGCCAACTTCTCTGCTAAAATAAGCTGACTTCGCCAAATTTGCCGCTACATTTAGCGTTGTTCCGCCAAATTCACCGCTAAAACCTTCGCCAAATTCTCTGCTAAAATAAGCTGACTTCGCCAAATTTGCCGCTACATTTAGCGTTGTTCCGCCAAAATCTTTGCTAAAACCTTCGCCAAATTCTCTGCTAAAATAAGCTGTGACTTTGCCAAATTTCTACTAAAGAGCTGCGAATCCGCCAAATTTTCTGCTAAATCCTTCGCTAAGTGACTCTGCCAATTTGTGTTAAACTCTCTATTTCTTCTAGCTGCAGCTGTGCAAATGGTAAAATAAAAGAACAAGTGAATGAGTTTTTTTTCAAGTTGGATGCTACACAGGTATTGGGTTGCATGAGGACATGCAACAAGTTCAGTTTGGGGGAGATGTTGGGCCCTGGAATTGTCCATTTTTCATCACTTACCGACATACCTTTCATCCATTTTCTTACCATTATTTCTCATTTATCATTCCATTTTTCATTCATTTGTTGTAGCTGCGCGTTGAACAGCCTGCTACTTCCATTGATGTTTTAAGTGGTTAATAGTGATTATTTTCTTTTATCTTTGATGAATTAAAAGACTATTATGCATAATTTTACTAATGATGGTTTGTGGAGTGAGTTGTCACGTACAGGACGCTCATAGCCAGCTGTTACAGCCTTAACCAAAAACGCATGCCACATAAGAACACCTTGATTCGCATCTTGATTTGCGGACAGATGGAAACGAATCTCAAAAATATGAGATATGGGTTTTGTGCGTAACATCCTCATTTACCTGACTCGCGAGGAAATCGCCCAAACAAGCTACAGTTTGTGCTATGCAGGTGGTTTTTCGAGAGGGTATTTTCCAGATTTGGTGTTGCGGCCGGCTCCAAAGTTGCCAACAATTACGGCCGTGTTCCAGCTGTTGCAGATCACAAGCTGGGGGTTCAGTTCTTCATTTCCATTAGATAATTTTATGTATAAATATGTAATCAATCTCATTGAGAAAGGTGGATAGATTGATAGAGATTAAGCATGATAGATTAGGCAGGATAGGAGATGCAAGATAGGAGAGAACACAATGTTATGATGTAGGATTTGATCCAAATCTGTTGTAATTCTTCCATTATGATAATACATGCTGGCAGTTTCTTAATTCTGGAGTTGTAGACTTTCATTCTGGAGATCCAGATCTGCTCAGTGGAGGAAGGGCCCTCTTCCCTGAGCAGATGCTGGTAGTGTTGATTGTAAGTGTTTTATTTTGCAGATTTGTTTATTTGTTAATTCTTTCATGCATTGGATTTATCATAGTTATTTTATTATTAAGACCATGTGTTGTTCATTTGATTTACTATAGTGTTTTTCTGTTAATTCGTTTTGGTAGATCGTTGGCCAACATAACAATTCTTCTAGATGTACGTAATTAGATCTTGTTTATTTTGTTGAAGTATGATTATATTTACAGGGTGATTTCATGAATAGGTTTGGGTTTGATTTATTTTCAAGCAAGTGTGACCTAGTTACAAATAGTTTCGATTGCATACCAATAGATAACAATGCCAGGTAGAAATTGTACTTGCATATATTTTGCACGATAGCTTTGAAATAAAAGACTTCCTCGGGTTGATAATTTATGTTTAGCACTCTGCATGTTAAGTTTTAATTAACTGGCATATAGTGGGCACGACAGTAGTTGTATGCTTTCTCTTCCCTTTTTCCTCGCCTTCTTTTAGCTGACTGGATTCATATGAAGAAACATCATGAACACTCTTCTCTTTGGATTCAATGTCCGTAGCTTGCACACATATCTCATCAAGGTTAGTAGGATTAAACATAAGTATTGTATGACGCAAATAACTATGTAATCCACCTATGTACTTGAGAAGAATTTCTTGAGTGTAGAGAGGTATACCAAGTATTAAAGCTCTCTTTTGAAATTCTTGTGTGTAATCTTGCACACTTTGACCCTTACCTTGCCTCATATTTTCTCAATCCATCATTGCTTGTTGTATGTAACCCAATGGATAAAATTGCTTCTTTAATGTTGACTTGAACTCATGCCAAGAGGATATAATATTGTCTTTTGAGGCCAAATCCTTTTGAGTTCTACTCTCCCACCATATGAGAGCGGTCCCTCCAAGTCGGAGAGAAGCTAACTGAATTTTCAAGTTATCTTCATTAAAATTTTGAATCCTACAATAGACTTCAATCTAAAGGATCCAATTATCTAATGTTTCAGCATTAAGTTCTCCATTATAAATAGGAAACTCAAACTTAATATCAAGCTTTAATTGAGGCATATTGAGATCAATTTTATTTTCAGGTGAAGAATGTAAAGAACCATCAAGAAAAGATGGTGATGATGGAGGATATTTAGGAGGTTCCTCACCACCTCCTTCTTCTTTACCTTTTGCATGAGAAGAACCACCTTGTTCTCCCTTCTTCCGATCTTGGTAAATTTCTTCCACCATACTTTGCATCTTCATGAAATCTTTAAGAAAATCCCCTTCAGAAAGAATTGAAGAAGTCCCATCATCTCCTTTTTTTGAAGCCATTTTCCTTCTTCTTGATCCAATCTCAGAATCAAACTCTTTAAGCTCTCCTTCACCTCTTTGAAGCCTGGATCTTGTTAACATAAACAAACTCACAATGCAATGGTTAAGCTGCTCTTATACCAAACTTGATTTGAAAATTATCCAGGATCTTTATAACCAATATTTGAATGTGAATGTTTAAATGATCAAATCAATTAAAGAGGCTTAAATGACAAAATTAAAGAGCATATTTGAAGCACATAAACACATACAAGAGATATGAAAACCATAAAATGAAGACAAGAGTTGATAACAGAGTTCACCCTTATTGGGCTACGTCTCCAGGCCGCTTCCAATGGGAAGGTCGATCTTATTAAGTCTTCAAAGGTTACAAATTGAGTGTTCTAAAAACACTTCTGAATTTTGTCTGTCAAACGCAAAAACAAACTGCACCACTGCATCCATCTCAAAATTCTGAGAAAAACGAGTATAAACTTGAATACCTTTGTTTGAGACCTCCTTTGGCACGCAATTCGAGAAACACTTTTGCAAATAAGACAAAATATCATGGTGTACGGATTCCACCTCGAGATCCATGCTCATTAATGGCTTCTGCTCCTTGAGATTCGTGTTGTACCCTGTCTCGTAAACTGTGCAACCTGCGTTGTAAAACTCCGAACTCTGACTTGACCGTGGCTTTGGAAATCGTGGTTATTTATATAATTGTGGGTGATACAAATTAAAAGTATTTGCTTCCCATGCCACTCAACGGTGGAGCGGTGCCCCAGTGGTAAGGCGCAGCGTTATACGGGGAGAGGTCACGGGGTCAAACCCGCGGGCCTCTCCTCCCTCCGTGCCTATTTTGGATGGTGGTCATATTATATAATACCACGTTATACTATATAGTTGCAATGTGGCGCATTGTATTAATATTTGTTATATGGTTAAAGTGTGGCATTTGATATATGGTCCATGCGATGGTTTACTATATAGGTTGTTGTGATATGGTTTGAATGGTTCAGTGGTATGCTTCCACGTTACACTATAGATATGGTTCCACCGCTTTAAGGTTTTAACATATGGTTTAAATATGTCACTTGGTGCTATAGAATGGGGGCCTCGGTGTTGGCATGGGGTCAAGGGATATTCCCTTGGACCCCCATTTTACAATATTAAACCATATAATAATTGAACCATATTGTTTGTTAATGGAGCTTATGGTGTCCTTGGTGAAGGTCTTCGGTTCGATTTCCATGGCTCCAAAACCATAAAACTTATAACCATATTTTAACTTTTGAACCATTTTTTAAACATGTTTTAAACCTTTTCTAACCATTTTTTAACCATCCTTGATGAAACTTCAAATGCTGACAACTTCTTCATCTGGAGGTTGTTTCGCACGAAACAAGTGTTGACAGAAATCTGTCGACGAGCTCTTTACAACAGTAACCTTTGTTCTTCTGTTTGAATACTTTAAATCTGATCGACGATGAGATGATCCTCCTGGATCAAAGGGATAAAGCATGCTTCCTTGGACAGGTAAGTCTAGAGGTTGAAAAGAATTAATTTGAAAATGAGGCATAGAATCAAGGAATTAAGGAAGCAAATTAAGGAAATTGCCAAGGATTCGAAACTTGGTACCCTTTCTAAAGTAGCAAGTACATTTGAGAAGAATACTACTTGAAGTCATAAATTACGTAATCAGGTGAAAAAAGAGCGTCAAGGTGACAGAGAGGACATCTTACGAGAGGTTGGGTATAAGCTTGTGGATGAAGCACTCAGAATTGTGTCCACTCAAATCGAAGTTGAGATAGAATGCAAAACAATTTCCACCAAAACAAAGATTGAGACTAAGGAAGTCAAGGTTTCCACCAAATTTCCTATACCTTCATTGTCCAAAATGGATAAATGGAAATCTTTAGCAGAGTCCTACTAGAAGGGATCGATCTCTCTCCGGGAACGCCAATGGAAGATTCATGCTTTTGAAGATAGGTGGACAACATATTTTTCCCAATACAAGATGGAGGAATAATGGTAGAGGGAGGATATAAGATAACTTAAGAAGGTGCAGGAATAGGTCAATACACTAGAGGAGGAAAAACAAAAGCTAGGAACATTGGTCCAAGACTTGCTTGGTTGCATGGCACCAGCCTTTGCATATGCCCTATTTCTCCAAGAATAGTTTATTATTTTTTAGATTACATTGATTGTTGAAGGTAAACCTTATATGTTCCATGATTCTTGTAACGTCCCCCTCCCTCAATCCGACCAACGAGAGGGGACATTAACTAATCCATGGCCTCTAAATTTCGCCCCATAACCACAATTACTAATTTATACAATTACAATGCATGTGTAGACATGGAAATAAAAACACATAGTGAAAATAAAATTGATCCACACACACATAACATGCAATTCCAAGAATAATTATCACTGACATATAAATAAAAATCATTGCACATCAAATACATAGGAATACTTATCTTTAAACAAAGAAGATCCAAGCAACTGGTTGTGTAAGAGTGATTTTTCACCCATCCATAGGCACTATGTCCAGCATATACTCTTTCTGTTGAGAGGCCACCCCCAAGCTGGGCTATGAGAGAACTGGGGCAAAGGAAACACCTACAGGCTTCTCTCTCTCAGCCCACAACCCATTATGCTCTTTATTCATAGCCAAAGCTCCAACAGAGCTCTATAGGGGTCTCACTAAGCCATCACATCCATGGCACTCCTTCCAATTTCCCTACACAACACAAGGAAGGAATTTCCATTCACTGATCCTCAGTTCCCTCAGGAAATCCAACCCTTAGATTGCTTACCTATGTGTGCAGTAAGAGTCCAACCTGTTGTATTGTAATGGAGAACCTCTTGCAACATTAATCTATGGGTTCTCAAGCACCCAAAATTAGTAGAACTCAATGGGTAAGGGATCGTAGATTTCCCAACCTCCATGCTCACTTACAAACATCTATTTTCCCTTCCAAAAAAGCAGCTTTGTCTTCAAATTCGAATTTCTGGGTTAAACATGGTCTAGTAATGGACATGAGCAACAATCGAAAATTGTGCATATTGTAGGAACATGCATGAGAGAATTATGAAAAGAGTGTTGACTCCAAGGAAATGAGGTAAGAGTGAAAAGATAACTGACATAACTTCTGACCATAGAAGAAATAGGACTGCTGACAACTGGCATGACTGTCACAACCCCCATGCTTCAATAACTACATGAAGTGACTTTTCCCACCAACCTCACATATGCATTCAATGATTGTGTTTAATGGTCAAGAGAACATAATTGGCTTATTTAAGGCACATGACATATTCTGGATGAGTTCTAAGGTTGACACATGGCAACATAGGATTTGTTTTCCCAAAGGCCCCCATCCTCTTCCCCTCTGGTGGAATCATAGCCCCTCTAGTGCTCTTTACACAACCATCTTGGACCATTTTATTAATTTTGAACATAATATTTACATACATTTCGAATCATATGGTCCAAATCAATATATATACATCATACATGCCTAGCCATTCACTAGTTGGGCCTTGGCCTTGAGCTCCACACTAGGAATCCATACTAGCATATTTACATCATTTTGATTAAATACATTCCAAGTCAAAAGTGAGTATATTACAATTCTAAGGGTTTTTGGAAGTATTTTTATGGTTGTGACATGCTTACACAACATTCACTATGTGAATTCTATTTCCATGATTTCAATTTTCCTTTAGAACGTGAATTCAACCATGTACCATACATTGGAGATATACAATGATGAGCCTTCATGTCATAAATGTTGAATCAAGTAAAATGGAAGTTGGCTCAGGAGACATTGGAAATCAATCAGGCTCTAAGTGACTTAAGGGTCAGAGCTAAGCCTTTTAGGGAAGTTGACTATATTAGAGCCTTTTAATTTGTAGATCTCCTCAATTATCGTGGTTGGTGATACAAATTCAAGGTCAAGTGTTGAACCAGTGTGTAGATTGCATTAATGAGATTTCAACATAAGCTCTTGCATGTTACAAGAAAAGGTGGGAGATGTCGTCTGTTGGGGTCAAAACTAGGGAGTCCTTTGGGTTTCCAAATTTTAGAAGGGCCATGAGCAGATTGAATGAATATGTAATGTGTATTTAGAATAGGGGAACAAGGTGGATTGGCATGAGGTTCCACTATACCGTTTTATGACTGCTAGTTGAAAGTTACATAACTTTGTATGATCTGGAAAAAGTAGAGTGTATTTGGCAGGATGAATTAATGATCGTAGCAGGGTTCAGGGCTGCCAGAAAAGATACCCATGAACCTATCAACTCAACACTATCCACGAGGCTTATCCATGGACCAACTTAGACATTAGAGGGAACGCAACATGCATTTGGATAAGTTAAGGGGAGATGTTGGGCCTGTGATTTGACCCTTTTGCTACCTTTTTATATCACTTTGACATCACATTGTGTTCTTTTCCACTCCTTTTTTACACTGCTTAGCCTACAAGCTTATGTTTTGATATAAAGGTACAACCTTGTTGAATACTACATTGTTTTGAGCAATAACATAAGTGCTTGAGTGGTTTTCATGCTTGATTTCAAGATTACTTATCGTATGTCTTGAGATGTGCATAGATAGGTTGGACCCATGATGTCAAAGGATCATTACTGACTACCTTCATGCACACTTAGAGACTGTCCAATCCCTTTTTGGGTATTTTGTTACATGTATGTCGTTACTTGTATGATGTTACTCCTAGACGTTGCAAATATGTCATGATTTTGGAATGCTTGAGCATTTGGTCTTCGAGCAATGCTCAAGCATAGGACGAGATAAGCGCCAACAGAGCTATGTCAAGTCAGCAGGAGAACACAACATCAACCAACGTTATTTATGGATGACACTACATGAAATCATTTTATTTCTCCATGGTTGTTATAACAACATTATCATTTGAAAGATCCTTGCTTTGTTTTGATACGAGCAAACTTGAGAATCTCTTATTTTGAAGGTGTGGGTACTCGATTCTAGGAAATACTACTATCTAGATATTTGTATAAGAGATCTGATCCCACTTGGGTTCAGGGGTTGTCGATTATTATTGAGGAGAGAGTAAGGGGCAGAGACTATGCAAACTTATTGTATCATTTTCCTTTTTCATAGTATATACATGTTGGATCTTGCACTTTGAGCTTCAATTTGTGAGTAATTAACAGCCCTGGTTAGAGAAGGAAGGGCCCCCTTTGCTAACCATGAGCTGCCGCTGTAGTTTGTTATTTTCATAGATAGTTTGATTGCAGTTTGTTAATTTTACTAGTTTTCATTATCAGTGATTATTGTTTGTTGCATAATTGGTTATACATGCTATTGCTTGCAGAATTCCAATGATATATGACTCAATTGATATTCTCAAGTTGTTACTGAAAAATATTGATTCTTTGTTGTCATTATTTATTGTATCAGAAGTGTGATTACTGATTGCATACAATTGGATTTCTTTAGATTGCATCCTTCATCTTTATATCATAGCATTTTCCTTATAGTTGATTTGGTTGTTATTACGAGAGTTGAGTTTGGTAATAAGTGATTACTTTCAGGATTGTGTGGATGACTTGTAGAGTCTTTTTATCAATTAAATCTAGTAAGTTCTCTTTTCTAGCAGTGCAATCTTCATTTCATGAGTGGTGTGCCTTCACAACAGTAGTGTGGTTCTCTTTCTTTTCGACGAAATGGTGAATGATTGGATTTTCTTTTATGAAGATTTGAGTGGATGAATTCCTTTCAATTTGAGTGGATTTGAATGCTACTTTATTACATTTAGTTGCACATGCATTTAGTTCTTCTTACCAACACTAGAAGTGTTGGTAAGAAGAAGTGGTGAATGATTGGATTTTCTTTTATGAAGATTTGAGTGGATGAATTCCTTTCAATTTGAGTGGATTTGAATGCTACTTTATTACATTTAGTTGCACATGCATTTAGTTCTTCTTACCAACACTAGAAGGAAATTGTATACTGCATATATTTTGCATGTAGCCTATGTGAGTGCTAGTTTGATGTTTTAGCACCATCATTAGCCCCAACACTCACTTAGGGGGTGGTAGTCCTGTTGAGAGATTGAGAGTAGGGAGGCCTATGGTTGGGAGGTGCGTTCCTCACCCATAGCCAATTTCAGGGACATAAATTTAGGTGAGTATATTCCTCAATTAAAAATTATCTCAGTGAATGAATTGGTTATGAATTTGAAATTTATGAAGCATTGGAATGTATGGCTCAATTTCATGTCAAATCTTAAAATATGCTTGTTTCTTTTGTTTATGTAAATGTAAAAGTGGAACCCAGAATTCGTGGAGTAATTCTGCATTAGAGTGAATACAGAATTGTACAAACGATTGAGTAATTATTTGAAAAACTTTTGGTGGTGTCTAATGTATTCAGTTGAAATTAAAATAATGCATGCCCTTGGAGTTACTCCCATCAAGAAAACGCGGAAAGAGGAAGAAAAAATTTAATAGATTATATCATCCTTTTAGTCGGGCGTCTATTTAATATCATTCCTTGCAACTCTATGGGGCAGGAGTGTCACTATAAAATGCATAGCTTCAAAAAAAAATATTCTGCCTAGCTTTCAAAAAAAATATATTCTGCCTAGCTTTCAAAAAATATATATATTGTAGAATGAGGGAAAAATGTTATTTAACTAAGAAGTGAGCCAAACGTAGAAACCCCCAGTTATATTCTAGAACCCTGTCAAAATCTGGTGCATGTAATTCAACACGTGAATTAATGGATGAATTTGCCCAGTTCAGTTGCAGATTAAATTAGAGGTTAGAAAACATAATTATCTGTGGGAAATATTGGGCCACTAAAGAAAAAAACTTTCCCAGATCATCTGAATATTTTATTAGAGCTTAGGAGATTTATTTAGGTAAAAAACACTTAAGCAAAAATGGGGAAAAACGTCCAATTTGCTTGTAGTTATTGTTAGAGTGCTGAAAATATAAATTTTCCTTTGTTAAATTTATTCACTGCATGTTTTGGCTTATATGTTAGTGTTTGTTCATTTGAATAAGCATCATCTTGATTTTTGTAGAATATTCTGCATAAAAATAAAATAGTTATGTGGGCATATCTCAAAAATGTTTTTCTAAGTAATGGGGATTCTTTTTTATCAAGCTACAATCAAACCAAAAAAGGAGGACTCTGTTCTGTAGCAGTTAAAGTCTTTTAAACTTACCTCTCTATTGAACCTTAAAAGTGTATGTTTGGTAGTATATACAATAAGCTACAAAATCATTTGTTTAGCAGTAACTGAATTTCCTCAAGTATCTGGTAACAAATTTGTTTTCCCTCCTAGCGCTATTTAACCATTATGAGTGGAAATCCCAAGCCAAGCCAAGCCATGCAAAGCAGAACAATAAATAATGATTTAGCTCAATGCAAATTAGCTTTATTTTATGATCTTTGGCAAATAAATGAGGTAATTTTATGCAGCTTGTTTAAATTCTTTATTTTGCTTCAAGACAACATCAAACTCATTCCCTTTGTCCTTTTTGAATGGTTGTTCAAAATAGAATCATTTTAAGGTAGTGCATATGAGCTTGGAGTTTGAAAAAAAATAGATCTAATAATAGAGACCCATAACCTTCAACAAAAATTCAATGTAAAATATACAAGATTCAAGAACACTTTTTATAATAATAAAAACATTCCCTGAAATGCTGAGATTGTTATTGTTAGGAGTGAATTCATTTTGATTTGATTTTATATTTTCTTTCAATTTGCACTTTGGTAAGTTTCATTGATCTATGCTTGTTAAATTAATTCAAAACCTTTAATATGGATGTTTCACATTATGTTTTGTTGTTATTTTTGGTTAAGGTGTAAAAGGAATCTATAATCTAATTAAGTTTGCAGATTATAGAACATTGAAAGTATTCCACAACACTTTTAGAAATAAGAAATATATCTACAATTTCAAATTTAATCATTAAAAATATTTCACAGCACACTTTTAGAAATAAGAAATATATCTACAATTTTCAAATTTACTCATTCAGCTATTTTGATTTGTTTTACATACCCTACTGTGAGATGGACACACTTCTCCCCGAGGTTAAATTAAACTAGATTCAATGTTTCTCGACAGCTAGTTAGAGATGTTAGATTCTGTAAATGTCAGCTAGCAAGAATATGTAGTAAAACTAATGATCTCCCTTCATTTGCTAAGATTCTTCAACATCTTTTTTTTTATTCGTTTTGTATTGTTCACTTGGTTATTATCTATTCCTAAGTATTTTCCTAACTATATTGTTGCTCTAAGAATAAATTCTTTTGCAAAGATTCTTGCACCATCTTTTTTTTTATTCGTTTTGTATTGTTCACTTGGTTATGATCTATTCTAAGTATTTTCCTAACTATATTGTTGCTCTAAGAATAAATTCTTTTGCAAAATTATATTGAGTGTGTGTATAGTGTGTATAGGGGCCAGTTCCCTTCTCTGGTCTTCGAAGTGGACATTGGAAAAGGGCATTATTATGTTGTCAATATGAACCAAAGGTGAGCCAAAGGTGAGATTGAAATTTTTTAGGCTACTTTTGGACTTTTTTTGTTTTTCTTAAAAAAGTGTAATTTAATCCCGGTTAAGGGATTGGGGTCTATATATAATATGGGTCAATGGATTAGGGTTTTGGATGTTGCGAAATACCTGCATATTGTATTGTGAATGGTTCATAATCATAATGAGAAAGATAGAGGTGCAGCTCTAAGGTTTGTTGGTTTTTCCCTTTAAGGGTTTCTAGGGTAAATCTCTATGTACTATGTGTATGTCATTGTGTATTCTCTATTTTTCTTAAGAATTTGTATGCGTAGCATCTCTTCATGGGTTCAAAATTTACATTGATTGGCTTCAAACCATTGTTTCTATTGAGACAATTATTATCTTTCACAATTTTCATGGCCTCCCTCACCCATCATCTAGATAAGTGATCGACCCCTTGCCAAGATTCTAGTGTCCTCAATACATATATGGTGATTTTTCTTGCTAGAATGATCAACTAAAGCCGAGGACATAACACGATTTTTGGTTATGGCTGCTTTATGCACTTTAATTCTAACATGAGAGGACCTTCTCTTTTCACTAATATATGATAGACCACAATAGCAAGGGATGTCATACATTTTTGTAGTTGCAGATCCACAAGTTCCTTAACTGATTTGAATAGGTTCCTGATGGTACTAGGAGGCTGAAAATAGTCTTAATCTACTTCTTTCTTAGAATTCTAGTAATATTTTCATAGGTCACATGAACATATAGGAGCAACACCTTATGCTCTTCCGTGGAAGCTTATTTTTGTTTGCAAGATCTTGGGGTCTTATTAGCCCTCTAAAATGCTTTCTCAACGTACCATTTCTTATAACATATTTGGGTCTCCATCTTACCTATTGGACAAATACCTAGCTAATAAGTTGAAATGTTTGGTAGGTAACACGGATTCTTGTGTCAGAGAATCTACCTATTTTGTTAATAAGAGTAAGGATCTTAAAGTGGTAGATAAAGATATCATTCTCAGTCTTGATGTAGTGTCTCTTTTTACCATGATCCCCATCGATGAAGTTGTGGAAGTAATTGAAAAAGTCATTGATCCTGAAACAACAAATTTAGTTGAGATTTGTCCTAGATATACTTTCTTTAGTTTCCAAGGTACGCTATATGAGGGGACATGCAGGTTTCTATGGGGTCTCCTCTATCCCCAGTGGTGGCCAACCTTTATATGGAACATTTCGAAGCAAAATCCCTTAAATCCTCTCCCTTGAAACTTGACCTTTGGGTCAGATAAATTGATGATACCAATGTGAAGTGGCTGCATGACAGGGAGAGTCTCAAAAAAATTATGGATCATTTAAACAATCAATACAAGCATATCCAATTTACTATGAATTAGAAGAAAATAAATCCATTCTGTTCTTAGACATTCTCATCTCTATTAAAGCATATGGTTCCTTAGTTCATCGAGTTTATCGTAAGAAGACCCATATTGAGATTTACCTTCATGATGATTATCACCATCATCCTTCCCAAAAAGTTGGAGTTATCAACACCCTTTCCTCTTGAGATTTAAGAATTGCCAATGATAAACACCTTAACCAAGAAAAACAAAGAGGTCGAGAAAGCATTCCAATGGTCTAATAAGAACCCAATACTTCGCGTACAAAAAGAAGCTTCCTCGGAAGAGCATAAGGTGTTGCTCCCTTATGTTCAAGGGACCTCTGAAAAGATTGCCGGAATTTTAAGAAATAAGTAGAATAAGACTATTTTTCAACCTCTTGAGTACCATCATAAGCCTCTTCAAATCAGTCAAGGATCCTATGGATCCACAACTACAAAAAGGTGTATACCGCATCCCTTGATCATGTGCTCTACCGTATATTGATTAAACAAGAAGGTCATTTCATCACAGAATTAAAGAGCATAAAGCAATCATCACCCACAATCGCGTTAAGTCCTCAACTTTAGATGATCATTCCAACAAGACGAATCATCATATCCAATATTTAGGACACTAGAATCTTAGCAAGGATCAATGACTTATCCAGAAGAGGGGTGAGGGAGGCTATGGAAATTGTGAAAAATAATAATTGTCTCAATAGAAATGATGGTTTGATGCTAAGCAGGTCTTGGCTCCCAATTCTTCATAACCTCCCTAGTAACATTTTTTCCTTAGTTTAGCATCGTTGTCGATGTTTTATTCCCTTCCCCCTTGTTTTCTTTCTTTCTTTGGTTTCCCCCCCTTGCTTGTCATGTTCTTCCACTCTTCCTTGTCCCTCTTTGTTTTTCATTTTTGTCTTTTATTTGTTTTCCTTTTGTTTTATTTTTTCATCTTTTATTCTAATTTTATTTTTATTTTTAAATTTTACTTTTCCTTCTTTTTACTTTGGTTTTATTTTATTTTTTATTAGTTGGTTTTGTTTATCTTTTTTTCTTCTATTCTCTCTTTTATCATTTTTATTTCTTGCTCTAATTGATCCTTTGAATTTGTTTCCTTTCTTTATTATTTTCCTGATTTCGTTGCCTTCCTTTTCTTTTTCTTTTTTTCTTTTTCTTTTTGTTCTAGTTCTCTTATTTATTAGTTTCAGCCTCCTTTTTTTCTTTTTAATTAAATTTTCTCATGTCGTCCTTTTAATATTTATTTTAGTTTTAGGGTCTTTTATGTTGATTTATTTTCCTTTTAATTTTTATTTTAGTTTTAGGGTCTTTTATGTTGATTTATTTTCTTTGGTATTTAGGGTTTAATTTATATTTATTTTTTGCTATAGTAATCATATTGGTTTCTCTTCATCTATATTTTTAGATCTCTTTTTAATTCCATCTTTCCTCTGTCCTGATGATGGACCGCATATCATTGATATGAAATGTCGACTACTAAATTGCTAATACAGTGAATACGAAATCCCTTTTGAGCAATCCAATAATTAATAATAATTAAATTTATAATAATAATAATAATTAACACCAGATGCGGGTGAGGACACAAGGTGGCATGATGTGGAGTCTCAGATGTGTGGTGAATGTGGACCGACAAATGTGTAATATCATGCAATTATGACGGGAGGTGGCGAACCATCGATTATTGGGGGGCTTTATGTGGGAAGCTCTCCCAAGTGCAAAGGGTAAATGCAGAAAGAAGAGGTTATATGACGCGATGAATAGTAGTATAGATTGTAGGGAGGATCAAACAAAGAGAATGATGGAAACAAGTGTGGAAAACGTAAGCAACGAGGATCCTAGGGGAAATGTCTTGTCTCCCTTAATGGAAATTTCCCTAAGCTTTTTCGTGTTTGCCCTGGGTACCTCTGGCATCGTTTATAAACAACATGGTGAACAAGGAATGTGCATGGTGAAAGGTAGTGGCCTGGTTCTATGTTGCTATACTAGACATTTGTTGGAACTTTTCGGGGTGGTGGGCGAAAGAATGGATCTGAAAGGGGAGGTCGTGGGGTCTGAGGAGAGGAAAATGTGTAGGGAAAATAGGTAACAGCTACGAGCTGCTCAAGCTGTCTAGTTATACCGGGCATCCATTCCTCCCTTGATTCGATTGAATATCGAGTTGGCGAAACAGGGGCTGTGGTACGAAGTGGAGGGGGTTCAACCATATGTGGAGGTTGTTGCTCTAGAGCAATGGATCCAAGACCCGAGTTCGTGGTGTGCTCGTCAGGGGCAGTATGAGAAGACCATGACTCTTTACTAGGTAATTAAGGGTCTCCTCGCGCAGGTTCTGCTGGAACAAGGAGAGAAGGAGAGTGGGGATGACATTCCAATTGCGTTCTAGAGAGAGATTTATGCTAATACCAGGCGTATGCACATGAATATTGATGCAATAGGTAAAGAAATGGGCATTCATTTTCTCTTGCAGCTTGGTGTGGCGGGGATTACGAATGCAAGGATGCAACTGAGGTCAAGCAATGCGACAGAAGGACCGGGGCCTACGAGGTCTATTTCTCCTTCTCTACATTTCCAGATGCCATAATGACCCGTCTTTGTGTTTTTGTTTTCATCGGAATAGGGTTGTCTTCACAAATTTTGGAAGGTTCCTATCGGTTTATTAGGAATGTTATGATTGATAGTATGTGTAGCCTTCAAGGCTTAGGTCATCGTCTTGCATATCTCAGTTCTATTTTGATAAGGTTTATAATTAAATGCTCAGAAGTCTATAAAGCCTTGTTTTCCTCTTCGGGGGAGGGGTTTTGCGAGTCGGTATTGTATTAAGTAGGACTGGTTATGTGGATTTCTTAGAGGGCCATGAAGATAGTTTTGGCTGCAGACATATGTAATACTTCTATGAAATGTTAATATAATATGACTTACTTACAAAAATAATAATTAAAAACCAAAAATAATTAAATTAATCAAAATAATAACATCATTAATAATACAATTTGATGCATTGTAATGTTAATATGACAAAACAATTTTAATACAACATAATAACAATGATAATTATATAATAATCACAAAATTGACACTCAAATGATGTATAAAATAAATACTATGATGCTCATAAGACCCAAGCATGATATACAAGTTTTTGTATTTCAATGTCAATACGATGTTAATAGACTAAACTACATCACCAAAATGAAGCTAATAGACTAAACTACTTGTGCAAACCTTTTCGATATGAACTGTCTTGGAGTTTAGAAACACCCAACGTTTCAAGTGGACATTCCACCCATCATCAAGGGATGACAAGATTTTGTGATTCCTTAATGATGGGTGAAGTGGCTACTTGAAACATTGGGTGTTTCCAAACTCAAACATAGTTCATATCCAAAAGTTCTACCTATTGGTGGTTAACCATGAATATCTACATACAAAAAGGACTAAACTATGTCGACAAAATTACACTAATATGACTCACAATGACACTAATATGATGCATAATGACTCTAGAGAGTGACACAAAAAACATGATTTTTATGCAAATAAGTTGCAAACATGACTCTGAAAGGTTGTTTTCCAAAACATATCAAAGCAACTAAGATACAAGTACAACAACACCACTCCTCCCATCATAATTTGTATTGTTAAGACAATGCCCTAAGGAGCATGCATAAAAAATGATGATGCAGACAAGGTGCTTGGTGATGCATAATTAATGCAAATGGCGATGTCTCCACATACATCATGCTTTGCATCATACAATGTTTATTTTTTTTCACAAAAAAAATTACACTGCGATGCAACACAACATGCAATGCTACAATGTTGTATTGTAGTAGTGAGATCACTTGGCCCCAACAAAATTCAACTTCACTGCATTGAGTAGGTTAAAGAGGACTAAATCATGGACATCAAGATGAAAGAACCCACCAACAAAAACTTACACCTCTATCGAATTTTCAAAGTAGGATAGTGTCTTCAATAGGGTAAGTGGTTCACAAAGTCATATTCAATGGAAATTCCCCCCTCTAACAGAAGAACTTGATGCAAGGGATACCATTGCTTCCCAAAAGGGGACCACTAATCCAAGGAACACCCCAATTTACCACAAAGTTGGAAATGATCGTATGCCTTGCCAATTTTACAATAGTTTTGCAGGTTTTTAACTCCTGGTACCTTTTTTGAGCGCTTCCTATGAGTTTTTGGCAATTGACAACCTAGAAATATTTCATTGCAAGGCTAGCCAAATACATAGAGATTGAAATAAGCTTTATAGTGGTCCAAGAAACACCCCAAATAGAGTTTGTATGCTTTAGTTGTAGCCTCAAAAAATTGGTATATCAACTAGGATACTCGAGGCTCAAATTCTATTTGCCACTTCATCTCTTAGGGTTAAGGTTTTGGTGTCTTAGGGTTTTAGAGCCTATGTTAAAGCACAATTATAGCCTCTTGTAATAAGACTTTTTGAATGCACGTAGTTGACACATATCTTCTCATAAATAAGCTACCACCATTCTACTTAGTTTGTATTACTTTGCATATCGCGATGTTTTCACTATTTCATTTATTAATAAAGTTTGGGTTTCACTACATCATTGTTCCATTTGCAATATCTATGTGTTATTTATCTCGTTATTTCTATCTTCATTTCAATCTCAATATAATCTATATCTTCCATGTAATGTGTGTTGGTAACCTCTGCTATATCTTCAAATCTTGCTTGTTCATTACCATTCACATCTCTAATTTTCCAAACCATATTATGTTCCTTTCAAGCTTGTGTATACCAATGGAAACGTTTAGTGTTTTCTTCACCCACTCTTAGATACCATGCCCTAGTTCCTTTTGTAAAACTTCAATTACTCATCCCATTCTATGATCACTTAACATTTCCAATTGAACCTTGTCTTTCAATGTATCTTTTGCTTGGACATTTAGCATGTATACCCATTCTTTTACCATTGTTTTGATTTTTACTAAGTTTTATCGTCAAGCTTTCATTTCATGTGCTCCCGTTAGAGTCAAAGGCCTTCCACTCTTTTGTTTCATTTATATAAACTTCTTATTCTCCAACAAATATGAATTAAATTTTAAAGGGGTTCAAGGGTTTATACATCTCATATTGCAACTAAAGAAGACGGCATAGCGTCAATCTAGAGTTCCTTTAACCCCAACCCATGACCTATCCCCGCCTACCGACATCCCCTCAAATATAAAAACCAATCCAATGTCTTAGCCAACATTGTTGCTCATGTTTTACTATGTCTCCATGTAGGATTCAAATCAACCAATTCCACCTTCACCAAACCATTTTCCTCAAAATGTGAGCAAAAAGCATGTCAACAAAACCCTTCTCCCTTCCTCTCCCCAAATTTCACAATTCCTCAAAACTAGATTCAAATACCCAATGCATAGTGCATTATAAAATGAGAAAGTTTCTTCACCAAACAAATTTAATTGATGCTCCCCCTAATTATGACAAGATTCATAGCGATTAACAAAAGTAACTACCATGTTTAGTCCCTAAACTAAAAGAAAACATAGTATAATAGAGTCCAAAATAACATGATTCCTAACTCTGCACATAGAGGTCCATCCCATTGCAAGACCACCTACCTCCCCTCTGCCACTAGTGGCTACAACATTCCACTCTTGCAATTATGTCCATGGAGGACCGATCACATCCTTCTCCTACATAAATATGGTTTCCTCAATCAATATTACCTCCGGCATATTCTTCTAAATTAACCTCCTAAGGTATTGCAGCTATTAAGGTACAAACCCATTGTGTTGATAGCTAGACATAATTTCCTTCTCTTTTAAGAGGCCAACCTTGCTCTGAGGACCTCTTTAATCGAACTCTACCTTCCCAAATGAATTCTTCATCACCATCCCTTTTGCGAATTGTAATTGATATTTCCTTCCCAATCTTTGTCTCATTGTGCTGGCACTGTGGCCTATTTTCTAACTTCCTCCTCCCATTAGCATCTCCTCATCTCCTATTCCTTGATCAAAACTAATATCTTTTATGCATTTGTTTGGTTGTTTCATCTCACTTACTATATTGCTTTGAAGAGAAACTACACCTTGAATCACCTACTTAAAGGACAACCCTAACCTTCTTATTTTTGGCACCCAAAAGTAATAAATTTGAATATGCTCTTGGCATTCTTCTACTACATCCCTCTATGAATTGATGGTAGAAGGAACAATCCCTATTATGGGGTCTTCCCAACATCTACTGGCTTCCTCCATCATCGAACCAAGGACCTCATACCTTTTTAAACACTTGGGATTTTGAGGATCATTTGAACAAATGTACAACTCTTCTCCTTTATCCTTTTACTTTTCCCCCAACCTACTTGTTGCTTTCCATCTCCATATCAAACCCTTCCCTCATCCTTGTTTTACTCTCCTCTAAATTGAATCTTCTAGCTCTCTCAACATCAATAAGATCCCTAAAGCCCTCAAAAACTATTCTAAGATGATCCTCTACACTTTCTTCAACATATTTTGCCACCCTTTTATCTCATTTGGCCTCTTTGAGGCACGATGAGAGAGGGCTCCCAAGATTTGAGAGTGCTTCTACCATACATTGCATATGGTAGACGCACAATTTGTCCAATGACTCCTCTTCCTCTCTTAAAAGGCATGAATATTTTAGACGGCCATATTTTTTGCACTTCCTAACCTTGAAAGGCATATTAACATAGTCCAAGGTTTGCTGAAATGACATCTCTCCAAACTCTATGTCAACACCATCCAAAACGCCATCCCCTAGATCTAATTCCACCAATTCCTTAGCAATGGATGTTCCTTACAATTTTTCAGATTTTTCATCCACAAATATGAATCTACTTATCTTATCTCCCCTTACCTTAAAACCTTTCCTACCAAAATTCCCAATGTAGTGGTGTCATGTCATCCACAGACCTAAAGCATGTTATGGATCCTTAAGTCTCCTGCCCAGAAGCCCCTCCTGGGTTGTGTTGGGTTACTTCATTAAAACCTTTATTTACTTTATTATTACCATTTACAGACTCTCATTTTTTATTATGTTATGCATCTTTTCTTAAGTCTACTGCCCAGAAGCCCTTCCTCTGGTTTATGGGTTGTGTTGGGTTACTTCATTGCAACCTTTATTTACATTATCATTACCATTACAGACTCTCATTTTTTATTATCCTACTCAATTTTCTGTTGTCTTGCTGGGTTGTTGCATTGCATCCTTGATTTCCTTCATCATTCTCATTACCAAGTCCCATTTTTTATCATCTCACTCAATTTTCTGTTTTAGTAGTTGGCTCTAGATAGCTATCTTTTCATTGGTCTCCTCCATACTGGCAGTCTTTTCCCTAACAACCCCTGTAAAAGTGACTTTGATTGCCCACTCAAAATCTGTAACTGCCTTGAAGATGCTGTATCCAGGTTTGCTTTGGGTCAGATGAGTCAAAAAGATCCCTCTCCAACAAGAGCTCTCTGTTCCACCCAACCCTTTTCAATTCTTCAACCCTGTCACAAACTGGCAAAGGATGCAAAGCAGCATAGGATAATTTATGAGCATCAGTACATTTGGAGTATCAGGATTGGCATGGCATCTGCTCCCTTTCTTCCCCCCCATAGGCTTACTGGATGAATGTCTTCCTTTTACTTCTCCCACCTATATTTAGTTCTCTTAATTAACTTAGAACTTTTTTCATTATCTATTTAAAAAACAATAGCGGGTGTATCAAACAAAGCCAAATCAATCAGAAAACGATTGTTGGAATTTTGTGATAGCAAATTTAATCACTCAGGCAGCGTATTTTATAGAATTTGTTAAAAAAAATTCAAAATATAAAAACAAAGATAACATGTTTTTGAATAATATAATGATGTTTAAATGAAACTTTGTTCAATTCTTCACATACAAATTGTTATTTGTTAGAATGTATGGAATTATAAATGAAATAAGATTTCATTTTCTTTGTCCAACTAAATGGCTAATTTTT
The DNA here is from genome assembly GCA_027924585.1 of Larix kaempferi. Taxonomy (NCBI): domain Eukaryota; kingdom Viridiplantae; phylum Streptophyta; class Pinopsida; order Pinales; family Pinaceae; genus Larix; species Larix kaempferi. Next base: position 1,983,093 of record BSBM01000809.1, on the reverse strand, counting down.
ATTATATTTTTTCACTCTATAACATTTTTCCAAATTCAGAGTGCCGAGATTCGAATGATTATACTGAGTATGCAGGTTAAAACTAAATGTACATTACAACTTATAATGCATGTACATCATTATTTTCATTACAGAACAAAAGCAAGCTGATAGTTCTATCATACATTGCTGGAATACAGGTGAAATAATCCAAGCTTTACTGGTTATCTTCAAGTGACATAATTCAATATAGAGGTTCATATGGTCAGAGGCAATGAGATTCTAACAGATGATTAGAAGTGTACCAGAACATCCTAATACAAGTCTTTCATCTTGCTCTATAAAAACAGAGAATAATATCTCTGGAACTGGTATACAATCGTTTATTCATATGTAATAATAATACTCTAATCTAAAACTTTGTGATCTATGTTGAGTGTGAAGATCTCTCATTTGTGAAACACTGCCTAAGAAAATGTAACTGATGACAGAAAGGAGAGAGCACGCATTGTGAAGGGTGCTAACAAATCAATATTATATGCACCTTAAGAATAAGTATACATATTCAGTACCCTACTAGAATTTAGGTTTCTGCTCCTGAGTTACCAGATCCTGCTACAATTTAGGTTTCTGTTCCTGAGTTACCGGATCCCTTTTTTTTCATTGTGGTATTCTTCAAAATCTGCAATGGCCCAGCAGCTAAAAAATGTCAGATATCAGGCCTTTCTTACTTTTAAAAATGCACACTCACACATTTTAGGAATGTAACTTTAATTGTAGATACTACATCCTTAAAAATCATATGGCACTGGGAAACGCATCAGAAATCAGTGCCAGATCCCATTTTAGGGAGGGATGTGACAATGATTTAGCAGATGACCACCTATCAATCATAGAAAACAACATAAAGTAGCAAATATACCATAAAGACTCCTCTTCAAAGACTATAAAAATTAGATCACACAAGTCAAATATATCATAAAGCGGAGATAGTGGGTTGTACCTGTCTAAGCATATTATTTTCATTCTGCAAAGTGGAAAGCCTTTCCTCTAACTCAGAGTTTTTGAGCTCAATCTCCTTAACCCTTGTTTCTAAATCATTCAAGTATGCTTTCTTTCTTTCTCTTGCCTGTTGGGCGGACACTCTGTTCCTAAGCAATCTATGCATGGCAATACATGGGTCAGCTGAATTGAAAAAAAACTGCAACAAAGAGGGAAAAGGACCATTATATATATTGAACTCAAACCTGTTAAACATGAACAAACATGATTATGGATCCTTAACTAAAAGACCAAACTGGGGTCTCCAACAAGGTACCCACTATCATTACTTTTGTCATATTTTGATACAAAACTCAGTAGCATAAGAAGGCCCTGGGGGTTCTGGGCCTGGAGACCTCTTACATATAGATATAGATCCTTCAAACCAAGGTCTTGAGAGAGTACCTTTTAAGACGCTTGTGTTCCTTGTCTGCAGGGGCTCTCCCTCTCTTCCTGTGGGTAACAACGCCTGTGGTGGGTTGGGGATTGTCTAACCTCATCGGCACACATGAAGATGGTCCTGCTTGCATTCCTCCCATTTCAGGAACCCTCCTGATATCATCATCGCTCTCAATTGCTGCAGCAATTTTTACGTTAGCTCAGCTAATAATCACACAAAAGAAAGAATAATTGCAACGAAGAAAGGCTAGGTACTATGTTGGTTCGTCAAATTTTTGTGTTTACAAGTCCGTGTGAGCAGAATTATACATTGAATATAGATGGTACATTCTGCGTAATGGGCACTAGCAAAACCCAGGATTAATATGAACCTCCTCCAGTTGGCAGACTTATAGAAAGCATATTTGGAGATTACAAATCAGAACACATCAAATAAAAATACTTGAGATATTCAACCCTGACCTATTCAAACACTGAAACATTCCAGAGTTCAGATATGCAAACTTGAGCTTTTCCACCCAGAGTTCATATCAAAAGCCATATGCAACTTTAAGCTTTCCAACCCAAAGTTCATTTCACAGGTGGGCCAGTGCAAAGTGCATTTAACATGGATAGTGGCATAAAAACCATCAAGACCTAGGGACGATATGAACCTCCAGCTTTCAAAGATTTAGGAAACATATTTGGTACTGAAAGTTTCAGAAGCTGGAGGAGCATATCAAAAGAGGGTATAGATAGGTCTCAGCTAATACTTATAAAAAGATGATCAGAACCAATGGTCTACTGTCTAACCTAAACTAACAGGACATACCATCTTTGGCTTGTCTAAATGGCGCTGGTGCTGCTGAACTAGAAGACTTTTCACTTGTTGACTGATGTTGTGTAGATGTGGAGGCAGCAGTGTCCTGCATTCTGATATATCCAGAATTCCTCTACTCATATAAACTGCCCCTGAAAAGCATTAATCATACAGAAACTCTCTTCTTTTGTGACCAGCACCCACCAAATGACACTCACAACATCTCCAACTTACTTAAATATTTTCTTCACCAATCCCAGCTACCAAAATTCTGTTTCTGTTGTGTTCATAAGAGCATCAATGCTACCCCCAATTGATGTAAAGCAGATCTCTCTCCTCTTCTTCTCCTTCACAAATGCTGAGGGCAACCTATCAATTTACTACACTAATCAGATCTCTATTTTCACATCAGATTTCTGCGCTTCCAACTGCACCATTCAAACCATAGATAACTGATCTATCATTATGGAGCAATATTTTTCAAATTCTAAGATCACCCACCAATAAACTTTTAACGGATTCCACAATTCACAACCTAATTTTCACAGAGCTGATCAACATCCATTCTAAATAATCAGCTTTTGCTGCTCCTGGGACCTGCAAGTGATTCCCATTGCTCTTTTCTGAAGTCAAGAATTTGTAGTGGGTGGGATTGGCAACAAGGGTATTCTACTCATCATTTGAATATCAATGTTAAATATCTCCAACACGGGCTCTCGCATTAATGTATATGACAAAAAAGTTGAAGGTTCGTTGAATACTTAGCGGATCTCCAATCTAACTGGAACCAGAAACATCCTCAGGGCCAAACGATGGGATCGTGGACAGCTATCGTCCACTTGCTCTGGCATCAATCCAGAGGTAGAGTCTTGAACACCTTGTCCTTCTTTGAACTTTCCTTCATTTGATCTAAGGGTTTTTATTCATCCACGTTACACTATTCTACACCTTTACATCAGTGTTTGAAATGATGTAAAGAACCATGGTTCTCCATCCATAGTTGCAAAGAGATTTGGTATGGAAACTTATGGAACCTTTTATCTTTTAATCTAAATATCAATAACTGTATTATCTTATGGACCATGATTTTAAAGCTGTACAGTCTTATTCAAGAACACAATACTGTTTTTACATTGGAAGATGTGTTCTACAAATATGCAGATTAGTCTTTTTTTAACCAATCAATCACTCTCTCAATATATTAAAAAAAAACATCATTTCTGAGGACAGTTTTACTGGCATAGATTTGAATTTTGTTATTGACCATGATTTTAAAGCTGTACAGTCTTATTCAACAACACAATGCTGTTTTTACATTGGAAGATGTGTTCTACAAATATGCAGATTAGTATTTCTTTGACCAATTAATCATTTCTTTAATTATAAAAAAAATAATCATTTTTGAGAGATTTTCACTGTCATATATTTAAATTTTAATTTGTTAAAAAATAATTTAGTTAAATGAATTAATTGTAGTTAAATACTTTGAATTGAAAACAAAAACTCTCGTAAAATCAAATACCAAAACTAACTGCCTTGTAAATCTCGCAATTTAAATTTTCAAAAATTTATTTAGAAAAAAGATCATTTTCACTACCAGTACAAATTCTTTCTCAAATAAACCTTCTCACTTACCCACCATAAATGTCACATCTTCAAAAAAATCATGAACAGTATATAAATTTGTTAAACTTAAAAAAAAAATAAAACAATGATCAAGGTGTACAAATATCAAAACATAATTTAGACAATGATCAAGGTGTACAAATATCAAAACATAATTTAGTAAATAAATAATAAATCTATATTTATATTATAATAAATAAAATAAAGATATAAAAAATCACTTTTTCAATATTAATATATATTTATTTTACAATTAATATATTAATAATAATAAAAATATTATTATTAATATAAAATGTATAATATTCTATTTTTTAATAAAATTAATTTCAATTTATGATATTATAAATAAATTTAATTAAATATATCATATAATATAGCGTTACACCAAATATTTTATCCACCTCAAAATCGAAGATCACCCTTCACCTTATTATCGGAACATTCAAAAGTTGTTAAATCTAATCATTGCTTGTATTCAGAAAAGTTTAGTGTCACTACACAATATTCAATAAAGTGTGTAGGTGGAAAATAACAATATGGAATGTGGGTACACCAACTCGAGTTAGTGTAACTCCATCATTAATATTGATTTCCTTAATAAGATGGATGTAGTTCAACTAAAAATGATTTTAGAAATAGGATATTAATGGTTTAATTGTTTGGATGTAGAAATAATCATAATTTAAAGATGTTACAATATGGGTGTAAGATTTTTATAGTGGTTTTACATATGTCTATTTATATAATATGTATCATAAAAAAAAGTTTAGCCAATAATTATATTTACTTTTCAATTAATCGATTATCGATTATTATGTTAATAGAATACAGATCATTTATTTTATCATTGGAATGATAAATGGAGTTTGTTATATAGTACTTATGAATAATTAATCTATAAACTATTGAAGTAGTGTATCTATACAATTTCTAGAAACAAATTTTAAAAACTATTATGTTATTTTCCTGGTTTATGTCATATATACACAATTAGCTTTTTTTTAATAATGTCAAAGGCTAGGTACAAAAACTTAGAACACGCACATGGAGATGTGAAGAACAAACAAATAAGCACATGTAAATCTTTTTTTTACACAAGAGAAAAAACTACAACATTAAAGACATTATTTTATCACTATTCTAGGAATTACAAATCCAAACATAAATCATTGTGTTATTTAATGAACCAAACCATTAAATTACAAAGGCTCTATAGTCATTTAACTTATCATTTATATTTTGTTCTCTTACCTAAATTGTTGAGCACACACTGGCATGAAAAATTATCTTTGATTGCCTTCAAAACCTATTTTATTGCAGTAGTTTCCCCTTTCCCTTTTTGAAGGAAATGTCTCTATTTAGTAAGATCCCTTAGTAATGTAATGGCAACATAAGGGCCCATTAGAGTTAATAATATGATAGGTTTGGTGGTCATTTAATGTAACATGAACATGGTCAACTATGTTAGTTATAGTTAAAGAAGGCTCACTTGGTAGTTATCATTCAATAAATGTAATATGGCTCAATCATTGGTGTAGGGACCACTAGTGGTTAGGGTTAGGGTTTGTTAGGTAACTATAAATGGGATGGAGTCCTTGTTATGGGATATGTCAAGTAATTATCATCGCATTACTCAATTTCTCATTTGGAGGTTGCCCCTTTGAAGAGGTGTGTGAGCATGTGTTTATCCTTCCATAAAATGATAATTGTATGGTGTTACCCTACCTCAAGGGTTTTGGAAATAAATAAAGTATTGGATCTTTCCTAGGAAATTCTTGGATATATTATATGTTCTTCAACATTAAGGATAATAACAAACAGTATCATAACACTTTCTTGGGCCAAGGGGAAGTACTTTTTTTTTCTATTTTTAACAAATTTTCCAATTGGAGATTGTCCCTTTGAAGATGCATGTGAGTAGGTGTTCATCCTTTTATAAAATGATAATTGTACAGTGTAACCCTTTTTTTCTTTTCTCTAGGTAAATTATCCTAGGGAAAACCCCCGGGTACTTCCCCTCATCTCGAGGATGGTACCTAAGTTAAACACTAGTTTCTTCAAGGCATAAGGCCAAGTCATCAACAAGGCTCAGAGCCCTTACAACAATATACGCATTATGAGCTCAATATGTCACTTAAGGGAATAAAAACTGGGTGGGATGGATAACACTCCATCCCACAACCACTTGAGCTAGACCCAATTGACAATTATAGACCCTACATTAAGGGTTTTGGAAATATATATTAAGTATTGGAGATTTCCTGGCATGTTCTTGAATATATTATTTGTTATTCATCTTCAACATCAAGGATCATAACAAGTGGTATTACAACACTTTAATGTGCCAAGGGGATGAATTTTTTTCTTTTTACATATTTACTTGGAGTAGGTTCTTCTTTGGGCCTATTGATCAAATTGGAATCACAACAATGCCATTAGAAGCATAGTGGTTGTTCCAATTTCAAACTAGGGTCATAATAATGATTGTGAGAAGTATCGTAATAGTTACGACCATTTCACATTGCAACCTCAAAACCCACACGAACAACTCTTGCATGTGATTATCTCTCTTTTTACAAACTATAGTGTAACCATACAAGTGTCATCGAAAGTAAATTTGGGGTGCCATTTTAGAATCAGGGTCATAGTAGATATTTTGGGATGTACAATGGAAGTTACAACTATGTAAGTTGTGACTCAAAGCCCTCACTAGAAATTATTGTTGTGCAATTTTCTCTGTATATGCACCAAATTGCAGTTGAATCTATGCTATTAAAAGCAAATTGGTCATGTCATTTATGAATTGGGGTCATAATAATGATTATGAGAAGTATCATAAAAGTTAATTATTTCAAGTTGTGGCCTCAAAACACTAATGGAACCATAGGATGTAAACAACGATGGAATGGATTATCGAATGTATCAAGGAAAATTATAGAAACATATTTGCATGGTATGATTTAGAAGAAGCTTGTGAAGAATGGTATATGTACATTTTTTACTTATGTGAAGACAACTACTTTAAGCTTCTCTTAGATGAACATATCAGTCCATATAAATATCATTCAGGGAAGTCATGGGAAGATTACAACAACCAATTTTTAATTTGAATCTTCTCTAGTGGCAATATTCCATCTAGATCCCAAACCACCCTTTTGTGACAATACATATTGTATTTTTATTCTGGATGGTTCTAATATATTGGTGAAATAATATTTGGATCCATATGACCTTGGTGATCATATTGAGCAAAGAAATCAATCATTCTTTGGTTTCATGTCTCATCAATGGGGATCCAACATGTACACTTGCACATGATACTCGAGATTACAAACACATTTCTTGGACTACATCATTCTTATCATCGAGGGCACCACTAGTATCTAGAACTTGGACTTATGTATGCATTTCTTGGATGGCTTCATTCTTTGTGTTGAGGGAAACACTCACACATAGGACCCTGGCTTGTAAATACATCATAGGTACAAGCAATGATGGCAACATTTTGTGAAGGGGGCTAGAACTATGGGATCTCCCTAGTGTTGTTGTGGAGGGCTAAGGGTCGATTGTAGTTGGTGATAGGATAGGTATGGTGGTCATTTAATGTAATGTGGATGAGGTTTAATATGCTAGTTATTATTAAATAAATTCCACTTGGTAGTTATCATTCCACAAATGTAATATGGCATAGTCATTAATATAAGGGTCACTAATGGTTAGGGTTAAGGTTTCTAGGTAATTATAAATAAGGATAGTGTGTACTACTTATGGAATATGTTAGGTAATAAACAATATTGTATTGGATCATTTCTCAATTCGAGGTTGCTCCCTCAAAGAGGCACACGAACAAGTGTTTATCCTTCCATAAAATTATTATTGTATGGTTTTACCATACATTAAGGGTTTTGGATATAAACGAAGTATTGGAGCTATCCTATCATATTCTTGGATATATTATTTGTTATTCATATTCAACATTAAGCAACATAACACCTTTATAAAAAAACAACATGTACATGCATCTTACACAAAAAAATGTGTGTTGCAAAGTAGTTGTCGTAAACTAAAAATAGACACCTAGTCTACACCCACATGGTTTTCAAAAATATAAAGTTCAAGCTTGAAGGCTTATATATAAACCACATAAAAAAAAACATATGACCAAGGGCTAGAGTACAAAGAGAAGAAACCAAATGTGGAGACCATCGGACCATAGTAAAGATTTAAAACCTAAGCAACAATGGCAGATCCCAAATTTTGAGGAGGGTCACAATTATCTAGGTTTGAGCCCCGCCCATTAAATGGTAGCTCATCAAGGGGTGGAGTGAGGTCCCATCCATCATCAAGTTTTTACTCAAAATGAATTCTCGGTGGAGATAACCAATGGAGGTTCGAGTAGCATGTAAATGTCTTGGAAGATGACATATTTGGCACTTAAATGCTATATTGCTATGTTCTCATAGTCCAAGACCTGGGTACATTTGATTTTTTTACATTTGAGCATTATTTTGTTCGAAAAACCTTGACTAAGGTCTATCTCAAAAAAGGATGTGAGTATGTGTGCACAATCCCATAATGGTTATCTCAATATCTTAGATGAGAGAAGAGTTTAAAGTCATCTAAACTATTTCAAAATATTACATAACTCATTATTCATTAATCTCACTCATACGAAAATATAACATGTTTTACATGGGGGAAATTAAGTAAGTATGCAAAATATATGTTCAAAGTCATAAAAACTATTTCAAAATACAAAATATGATGTATGGAATGATTAATAATCTTATTTATTATACGCATATGCACCATACAATAATGCAAACAAAACTAAACAAAAGCACATATTCATCTCAGAACTTAACTCATTACATCATATTAATATGTTACCATTCTCCTATTAACCTTCACACATGCTCGTCATAAAAAATGACATTAAATGAGCGAAAAAAAAACATGAAAAATATAAATTTGTTTATCCAAAAAAATAATGACCAAATAAATCTATCCTTTACAAGAAATGTGTAAGGTTCAAAATCGCTCTATTTTGAGTGGGTCTAACGGTTAAGAACATGTGTTTCATCCTAGGAGGTCATAGGTTCAAATCCGGAGGGGGTAGGGTATGTACGCCTCTGTAGACTTTAGTAGTTACATCGTTGTGTATAGAGAGAGTCCCTTGTCCCACAAACAAGGAGGTTTCATACACCAAATTGGTGTATGGCTTAATTGTGACCTTAAAAATAGATTATTATTATTATTATTAAAATGGATATAATTAATAAGATAAACACTATAATACTTTTATCATTATAAAATTATTTTAATATTATATATATGATGCTCTTAAATAAACTTCAACATAATTATGTTGTGGAAATATATACATGGAAAATAACAACATGGTATGTGGGTACACCAACTCACTTACTTCATTATTAATATTAATAACAATATGGTAGAAACATAAGTATGTTGTGGAAATATATACATGGAAAATAACAACATGGTATCCGGGTACACCAACTCACTTACTTCATTATTAATATTAATAACAATATGGTAGAAGATGCACCAAATTTGTGTTAGTGTAACTACTCAATCATTAATATTGTTTTAGTGTAATTACTTAATCATTAATATTGTTTTTTTAATAAATTAGATGTATATTTAATTTTTAAAATATATTCATGATAAAATGTTTTGATATTTTATTTTAAGTTACATTTAATTTTAGAAAATATATTAATTATAAAAAAAAAAAATTATAAAAAAAATATTTATAGAAATAGAAATGTAATATGTTAAATAAAATATTAAACTAATTAAATAAAAGAAAATGAAATATTTAAACAAATGGAAATGCGAAGATTTTACCAATTATAAATTATTGCACCGAGTGAAATGAGGTGCTCTACAATCGAATATGGGAGAGATCTTCTAATGTGATAACGTTTCAACGTTAGTAACAAAATAATTAAAAAAAATCATGTCGGTTCATCAAATAAAAAATTATGGAAAATATTTTTTAAAAAAATCCATGTTGGTTCATAAAATAAAATATTATGAAAAGTAATTAAAAAATAGATGTTCGTTTATAAAATAAAAACTTAAAACTTAAACCCGAATCTATCAATCAAGAAAGGTCAAATTTCTTGAGTTTAAATTTAAAAAAAAGAAATACACATCAAGAAATTGGATCCCTCTCGGTGTTTGATAGATACGAGTTTAAGATGGATCTATGCTGGTTTAAATAAATGGTAATGCAATTTGTTTTTTATCATAAAAGGAAAACAAATAGAAATGAAAGCATTAGTTTCATCTAACACTCTAAAGTTTTTTTATTATAAATAATTTGTTTTTTTTAATTGTTGATTACGTGTAGTTGTTGGATAAGGAATAAAGAAAAAAGGTGATTTAGTTAATCCATTAACTAAGAAGGCAAAGGATTTTATATTTGTAAAAGCAATTCCAAAGTATATTTGATTCTTGTTTCACATAATACATCCCATAGAAGATGTTGCAAATGTTGAGTAAATAAGTATAATCACTCGGAATGATGGAATCAATTATTAGGGTAGTATGAGATATTGCTTTGGTTGCAAAACTTAGAACACAAACATGTAAATGTGAACAATTATTAGACAAACAAGCATACATCTTATGTTTTTTACAAACCTAGAATGAGGAAGGAAAAAATCTAGCATTAAAAACATTATTTTTATTATTCTCTGAAGAAGTTACATATCCTTGAACACACTCTCTAAACATAAATCATTGTGTGCTTTAATGAGCCAAACCTTTACATCACAAAGGATTTATGGTCATTTAACCTATCATGATTTTTCCCTTTCACCTAAATTGTTGAGCACAATGATGTGGAAAATTTATATTTGACCACCTTTAAAAACTATCTTGATTGTACTATGCTTCCTTTTGTTTTTGTTTTCTTGAAGAAAATGCCTCTTTTTGTTGGGATCTCCCAGTGATATAATGGGGGCATAAGGGTCCATTAGAGTTAATAGTAAGATCGGTGTGGTGACCATTTAATGTAATGTGGATGTGGTTTGCAATGTTAGTTGCTATTAAATAAGGCTCGGTAGATGGTTATCATTTAATAGATGTAATATGGCCCAATCATTGATATAGAGGTCATTGGGTAATATGGCCCAACTATTATGTTACTATGTAATTATTTATATAGAGTCCTTCTCATGGGATATGTCAAGTAATTAACATTATATTGGAACATAGTTCATTTGGAGTTTTCCTCCCCAAAAAGGCATGCGAACATGAGCATATCCTTCCATAAAATGATTATTGTATGGCGTTATCCTACCTTAAGGTTTTAAATATAAATAAAGTATTGGATGTTTCTAGGCATATTCTTGGATATTTTTTTTTTCTTATTAATATTTGGTGTCAAGGATCATAACTTGTGGTATCACAACACTTTCTTGGGCCAAGGGTAAACAAATATTTTTTTGCTTTCAAAGATTTCATTGGGGAAGGATTTTCTCTTGACCTATTGACTAGATTGCATCCTTAACAATACTATTAGAAGTATAGTAGTTGTTACATTTCCAAACTAGGGTCATAAAAATGATTATGAGAAGCATCAAAAAAGTTATGACCATTTCATGACTTGTAGCCTCAAAGCCCCTTATAAGGCAATTCTTGTTACAAGATTATCTCTTAGTTTATGAACCAAATTGTAGCAGTACTAGTGCGATCATAAGCAGAATTAGAGTGCCATTGTAGAATTGGGGTCATAGCATTGTCTAAGATGTATAGAGGAAGATACAACTATTTTAAATTGTATCTCACCCTTGCAAGAATTTCGTGTAGCACACTTTTATCTATATTTATGCATCCTATCGTAACCTAACCAATGCCATTAGAAGTAGAGTGGCCATGGATTATCAAATGTATAAGTGAAAATTAGAAAGAAAGATTTGCATGGTATGATTTAGGAGAAGCTTGCAAAGAATGGTATATAGACAATTTTCAATTATGTGATGACAACTTACTTTCAAATTCTCTTTGATTCACATACTCCATATGAAGTGAACATCATTCAAGGAAGTCATGAGATGATTGTTTTCTTATGGATGGTCCTAATATATGAATGGAAGGATATTTGGATTCATATTACCTTGGTAAGCATCTTGAGCAAAGCACTCAACTATTCATTAGTTTCAGGGGTCATAAATGAGAATCCAACATGCACACATGTACATAGGACCCAATTTTATGGATGCATTTCTTGGACTACATTCATAACGAATTGAGATGCTACATTTATTGTACTCTTGAACCAAGTAACCTACTTTACGATAGGAATGTTTGCATACTAGTGTGGACATTATTATTACATAAGGATCATGATATGTTGGGATTTATATGCTGCCACTAATTACAACTTGCAAGCAATGTAAATACACATAAGCAAAGAGGAGATTTCAAAGTCGAGAAACTATTCCAAGATGCCAAATAACAAAATATTTATTATTCACACACGTGCACTCACACAACATGTCAAATGCAAAGGGAGGTCAAGAAAGCATGCATATGCATTGTTCAAAGTCATAGAAACTAATCCAAGATGTCGATAATGGTGTATTTGACTATTCATTATCATGTTTATTATTCACACACACATGTGCACAAGAATGCGTGTGCGTGCATGTAGAGATCACATAGAGAAAGATAAGATGAAGGGAAGAGAAGAATGTATATTCATCTCACAACCTATCAATCTAATGATATGTCCCTAAGACCCTTTGATCCCTTGGGAACATTACAAACACCAACTAGAAGGAGGCTACGAGCCCCTGTCTCCTTGTTGTTTTACATGCACCGACATGAAGGAAGATCCAACTCCCTATCTCCTTGCCCCATCTTGCAGACCTGATGTCCAATGTATTATTATGTATTACTGAAATTCAACTCCACACACTCTTCTGATATTCTGATGATAGTTCTGTTGTGCACTACCTTCGTATGTAGTCGATTCTTTGTCATTGAGCTGCATACATCACTTGACTTCTCATTCCTCTCAATTCACACTTTTGTTGATGACTTACTTAATGTAATGTGTCCTCACTGATACTGCAGTCTGCACTGAGATATGCTCTGTCATTCTGCTACGGTGCTACTGCTTTCACCAACTGATACCATGCTTTCAATTGATAGTTTGTTGTTATGAAATAATGCACTACTAACAGATGGAACTGCGCACTTACTAATGTGTCTGTTTTGTTTAAGTGCCAAATTCTCTTAGACAATCTGTGACGTACTGTGCATCAAATGATTCATCCATTCGGTTTAATGCACTTGTCTTAGATCATCTGCATCATGACGCTCTCGTTGGATCCGGCTCTTGCTCTATCATCGCGCATCAGATGGAATTCTCAACTTCACACACTTTCACTTCTGCTTAAATGCATCAATTAGACATCCGTGCATCATTTTATATACTTCGGTTCTATCTCTACGCTTCTGTCTTCACAACGTCTGTGACTTTCGGCATGTTGAGTGTAATACTATCATTCAAAACATCAAGCACTTGTGCATACTTCAGTATTTCTTCCTTTCAGTACTTGCACATCCATCACAGATCTACAACATCATTATGCACATCATCAAAAATTCATTCTACTGCATGTGCGCACTCAGATCCTCACTAGATCATTATGTTCTATCCTCGAGCCCTTTGATGCCCCGTATATCAAATTGTAACCTTCACTTGAAGCTCTTATGCTCTCACCATCAAGCTTACTTTAAATCTCCAACTTGCATCTCTATTTATGCATGTCTTGCATGGATTGTATGTCCACAATTTGGTTGTCGCTTCCCTTCATCCATATTTCACAGATTTTGCATTTGTCACATGATTTCTTCTGCGGTATTAATGTGTCATTTATTGTGCATCTTGCACCTTCATGGTCCACAACCTAGTGGGACTTTACACCTTGGTGGTATACCCTTGCGCTCTTAATGTACCATTGCTTTGAGATATGTGTGCATCCTTCCTCTTCAACTTGATGAGTCTACGACCCTTGTTGTACCATCCCTTATGGGTATTGCGCCCTTGATGCATTTATACTTTACAAAATTTGCGCATACTCCAACTTATACTTGGTGGGACTTTGACCCTTGTCGCTTCATCACTTGTGGGTAATGTGCACTTGATGTATTAACACTTTGTGGATTCTGCGCATTTACCAACTTCTACTTGGGGGACTTTTGTTAGGAACCCATGTCAACCCTTCTCTTTACTTTGTTAGTATATTGTTGTTGGACGCATATGCTTTGTAAGTCGTTCCATAGTATTTGTTGATCCATAGTTTGTATTAGCCCATGGTATTGACCCATAGTATTGGACGCATATGCTTTGTAATTCGTCCTGTAGTATTATATGTCCCATAGTATTGACCCATAGTATTGGGCATAGACTTAGTATATAAGTGTGTGTTGAGGCCAATGAAGGTACTGCGAAGTTATTTGTATTGAGCTTGCTCAAAGGAGGTTTCCCCCTCGAAGTGGCATGTGATCAATAAAGTGATTCTGAGTTCTGTTCTTACTGTTATCTCGTGTATTTTCATTAATTAATTGTTGCAGGTTCTTCACATTTGGTATCAGAGCACTTTCTTGGGCTCGTTGGGTGGAATTTCTGCCAAATTTTTTTTTCGCATCTGTTGCAAGCTCGGATTTGGGAATAATACCTCTCCGCTTAACCGTGGGAAGTACTTGGGCATAAGCCCTAAAACTCATTGTGAGGAGTACCACATGAACCCCAAAGTAGCTGGCCCATTGAGAGGACCTGCTAACGAAAAGGACAACGACCCCTACCTACTTGACTAGTTCCCACCCGTGAGGTAAACCAAGAGCTATCGTTTGTGGCAAAACGGTTATCAGTTTTACTTGAGCCGTGGAGTGAGGGGTACTGCCCCAATACGCAAGTCGTCAGACAACATTGGTGGCCGAGTGAAACACCTAAACTGTTAGGAAGCCGAACATACTTGGGGTCCATATCTATTTTTAGCTGAACTGTTGCCGATCACTTCCGCATCGTTTCAGATCCATTCCGAGTGGTTTCAGATCTATTTGGAAATCCGTTCCAGAGCCATCCGTTTTAGATCTATTCTAAAAGTTGTTTCAGATCCAGCCGTTTTCGATCCATTCAGCGCCGTTTTAGATCCATCTGTCACTGCTGATCCCTTCTGCATCGTTTCAGATCCAATTGTTTTGATCCCTTCCACGTCATTGCAGATCCATTTCTGGAAAAAAATCTTGTTTTTCGCCATACCTCCCTTTTTTTAACTCCATTTCCCTTGAAACTTCCCGGACACCCCTGCAATCCCATTCTGCGTATTTCATTCCTGAGGACCATATCCTAAATTCTACTTCCCAAAGCCAGAAATCTCACATCTGTCTATTTTTAGGGTTTGCCATAACTTCTTCAATTTTTTCCCACGCACCTCCAAATTTTGCCACAACTTCTTCATTCCCTATTTATGCTTCTTTGTCCCTCCCTGAAATTTTTTTCCATTCTTTCACCCCGCTTCTAAAATCCTTATTTTCTGCTTCCCTGTCCATTCGAAAGTGTCCAAAACCTAGTCAAACCCCAATTATCCATCAGAGTTTTTCCTAAATCCAAATTTCCCTTTACTAAATAAGCTTATGTTTGTGTTTTTCTACCCATTCCCCCCCCAAAAAAAATTAAAAAATCCTGGTTATTGTTGTCACCCGCGCAGGAGCAAAAACCATGGAGGAAGCACTTGCAACCATCCAAACCAAACTCCAATATCTGGATGAAAAAATTCTTGGCCTCCATTTTGAGCATTCAACCATAAACACCAAACGACAGTACGAGTCTTCATCAGACAATGGGTTCTCTTCTTCCAGCAATTTTCGTGGTCCAAAGCTTGATTTTCCTCGCTTCAATGGTATTTATCCGACTGGATGGATCTATCGTGTAGAACAGTATTTCAGTTTGCATAATACTTTTGATGTCAACAAAGTTCCACTTGCATCATTTCATTTGGAACGGGAAGCTTTTCAATGGTACCGTTGGTACATCAAGGCTCATGAAGAGCCAAAATGGCCAGATTTTTGCCAGCTCTTTTTGCAATGATTTGGTCATAGTGCTTTTGATGACTTCACAGGAGCCCTCACTAAACTTCGCGAAATTGGCACTGTGAGAGAGTATCAGACAGAATTTGAGAAACTAGTCAATCACATAGAAGGATTGTCTGATGAATTCTATAGGAATTGTTTTATCAGTGGTCTTAAGGATGAAATCCGCTTAGAGGTTAAATTTTTTTGTCCCAACACAATGATGGAAGCCCTAGGGTTGGATAAGTTGTAAGAAGACAAGATTGTAGCCCAACAACGCTCCAAACCCACTTTTGTTCCCTTCTGAAATATGAGTTCTCAACGACCTCCCACCCCGCCAGCTCCTTGACCGACTCCTATCAAGCATTTGTCTAAAACAGAGATGCAGGCACGCAGAGAAAGGGGGCTTTGTTATAATTGTGATGAGAAATTCACTCGGGGAAATAAATGTGTTCAGCAAAAGCTCTATCTCTTGGATATGGATTATCCGCCTACCTCTAAAATTGGTGAAGAAGATCCAGATACAATGGATGATCAGGTCGACATTCAGGAGCCGCCTATTGACCCCCCATCTCAGGACGATCAACCAGAGATATCTCTCCATGCTTTATCCGGCGTCACCACCCCCCAAACAATGCGGGTCATGGGTGACTTCAAGAAAATTCCTCTTACAATACTCATTGATTTTGGTAACACTCATAACTTCATTGACCCTCAGATCTCCAAACAAGCTGATTGTTTTGTCCATCCTTGCTCCAACTTTGAAGTCATGGTTGCCAATGGGGGCACCTTACCTTGCAAGGGGAAGTGTCACAATGTGCGTATCTCTCTGGAAGATTATAACCTGCGCTCTGACATGTTTGCCTTGTCCCTAGGCGGATGTGATGTGGTTTTGGGCGTTCAATGGTTACGCACACTTGGCCCCATCTTATGGGATTTTGCTGAACTTTGGATGCAGTTTTCTGTCAATGGGAAACAACACAAATTTATGGGCTTACAACAAGGGTCTCTCCGCATCATCAGTTCACATCACCCGGAAAAGATCCTTAAGAAGAATTCACATGGTGTCATCGCTCAACTCCATTCCATCCAGTTGCACCCATCAATGGTCTCCACTACTTCCTTGGATATATATGCAGGTGTCTTTGCTGAACCAGTGGGCTTGTTGCTTTCAAGAGACCTTTCCGATAAGAATTTAGCCACATCTACATCTGAGCAGGAAATGTTAGCTATTTTGCATGCAGTACAGAAGTGGCAGAAATACCTATTAGGGAATTATTTATGCATCAAGACTGATCTCCAGAGTCTAGAAAATTTCCTGGAACAACAGGTCTCCTCCCCAAAACACCTGAAATGAGTTATCCAACTCATGGGTTCTGCCTATGCGACCGCTTACAAGAAGGGTAAGGACAATATGGTGGCAGATGCTCCTTCTCGCACATTTGATGACCCAGTTTCTCTTACAGCTATTTCCTTGCTTGTTCCAAATTGGTTGCAATCTGTTCAACATGGCTATCTCTTCTATGAACTCCGTGCTTCTTCATCGACAAGGCACTCTGGGTTCCTCAAAACGCATGACCGGGAACAATGTAACTTCTTTTGGAAGGGACTGAAAATGACAATTCAACAGATGGTGGTTGACTGTGATACTTTCTAGGTCAATAAGGGTGAAACGAAACTCCTTTCGGGACTGCTCGAACCCTTTCCCATCCCTACACAAATTTGGACAACTATTTCTATGGATTTCCTAAAAGCGCTCTAGTGGTACAATACCACATCTAACAAGACACCATATGAAGTAGTCTATGGACAAGCACCGCCAGTTCTTCTTCCATACACCCTCAGTAGCTCCCCAGTTCAGGCAATTGACTCGGTTCTTCGAAACTGCTATCAGATTCTTCTCATTTTGCAGGACAATGTTCACATGGCAAGAATTCGACTGAAACAACAATCCAATCAACACCGTTCTGAGCGCACTTTTCACGCAGCTGATATGGTTCTTATTTTTCTACAACCTTCCAAACAATCCTCCCTGAAATTCAAAAGGCGTCAGTGGCTCGAAATGCAACCCAAGGATGCTACAGGGAAACCACTCCTTCAGATTCTACATCAATTTCCACATCTAAAGCTTTGAGGACAAAGCTTTTTCTAAGGGAGAGGGGATGTTAGAAACCCGTGTCAACCCTTCTTTTTACTTTGTTAGTATATTGTTGTTGGACACATATGCTTTGTAAGTCGTTCCGTAGTATTTGTTGATCCATAGTTTGTATTAGCCCGTATTATTGACCCATAGTATTGGACACATATGCTTTGTAAGTCGTCACGTAGTATTATATGTCCCATGGTATTGACCCATAGTATTGGGCATAGACTTAGTATATAAGTGTGTGTTGAGGCCAATGAAGGTACCATGAAGTTATTTGTATTGAGCTTGCTCAAAGGAGGTTGCACCCTTGAAGTGGCCTGTGATCAATAAAGTGATTCTGAGTTCTTTTCTTACTGTTATCTCGTGTATTTTCATTAATTAATTATTGCAGGTGTTGGTTGTGGAGCTTGATCTCCAGATTCAGAGATATTAGTATTCAGCTGTGTTTGTACCCCAGGTTTGGTTATGATCTTAGCACGACCCTAAGGGGGTTTGGGGGCAGAGCCCCCGAGAAAATATTTTGGGGTTGTTTTCGCTAGCTGTTTTCGGGCTCATGGTTTTGGGTATCCCGTGGTATTTTCCTATTGTATTTCCCCTATAAAAAAAAGACATTGTAATATGGCTAGGGTAATGATGTATTAGGTTTTATGCATTGTAAATATCTCTGAGATCAAAAGAGAGACTGTGTGAGACAGTGAAAAGGAAGTGGAGCAGTTGTGCTGCAGGTTGTATCCCTTTACTTTGCTGGACGAAATAATAATAAGGACTGGCAACTTCAGTGTGGAAGTAGCCCAAGTTGGGGTGAACTACGATATATCTGTGTCTCTCTTGTAATGTGTGTGTGATTATATTTGCATTTTTGTTTATTGTTATTGCTTTGCGATCCCGTTTTTCTAACAACAAGTTCTTCACAACTTTGACCATTGTTGCTTCATTACTTGTGGGACTTGCGCACCTTGTTGTACCATCAACTATGGAATTTTCTCATAGAATTATTTCAACCGATATACCCTTCTAGGAACTTGTGTGCATTCCACTAACTGAAAGCATATTCTGATTGGCTAGACTTGCATGCTTTCAGGACTGTCCAACCATAAGCTATTTCTTACTGCTTGCACACTCCTATTCTTTGACCAAGCAATGCTTGTGCATTCCAAAGTCTTATTTCAACATGCTTGCACACTTGTACCATTTTCTCAACCAACTCCTTGGATGCTTGTGCACATGTACCATTGTTCAACCAGTCCTTTGACTGCTACCATGAAAGAGTATGACTTGGTGGACTTGTTCTTTGCATAGGTACCACATATAGTAGGGTACATTATTTGTGTTCTTCTTTGACCTGGATCTACATAATGTACCCGCCCTTATGTACTTCTTCAAACTCACCATGCATGATGTATCCTTGGACACACATAATCAGAATGGATGCAACATATATACTTTTCCAGGTTGGCATCCATATTTGTCACCTTCACTATCTTGCACATCTACTTCTTCAAAATGATTTCCATATACTTCTGCACACTTTTGTAGGAATTATGTATCCACTTTGACATCATTTGACATCAATGACTCAAACTGAATTAGTTGAAATCCTCTTTGACAATAGTTGACATCAATAACAACCAATGTTCAACAATCTCCCTTTTTGGCATTGATGTCAATGCCTTATGAAGTTGTGCATGACCTTCTTTGAACTATATGCTTCATCTATACTTTGTCGTAGTGCTCCTGTAACATCTCTCAAATTTGACTTTATGTTATCTCTTCCTGTGGCTTGAACTCGTTTTATTTCTGGCGTGCTATTTAATCCCCTCTTGATATTTATTGCTTCCTTAAAATGTGTTCTACGTGTACTACGTTGTAGATAGACAGTGTTTAAAACTCTGCTCTTATCCGTTAAGGAAATCTCCGTAACATAAAGTTTATAAACTATTTCGTTAGATTGGTTCCTGTGAATTCAGCCAGTTCTGAATGATGTAAGAAATTGATATATAACCTTATCTTTTAGAATATACATACTTAACACCATAGGTGGTCGCTGCGGTGGATATGACCTTTGTATTAAGGAAATAAAGTTATATTTATGTTGTTCTTGTTTAAATGAATCCTTTAGTTATATTGAATGAAATAGGGACTAAGAATTACGTCTAATCAAAAATAAATATGTCCATTAATTTATTTAAAGGTGTGGAAATTAGTAGAGTTTTATGAAGATTATTTTATATATATATATAAATATAAATAGATCCTTATGATAATATTGAATTTCTTGGTAAATAGCTTAATTATATTATGTTGTCAAACAAATGTTTCAAGAGAGTAAGGAAGGCTTCCTTAATTATTTTTTTATATATAACTTTGAATCCTTTAGTTATATTGAATGAAATAGGGACTAAGGGTTACGTCTAATAAAAAATAAATATGTCCATTAATTTATTTAAAGGTGTGGAAATTAGTAAGGTTTTATGAAGATTATTATATATATATATATATATCCTTATGATAATATTGAATTTCTTGGTAAATAGCTTGATTATATTATGTTGTCAAACAAATGTTTTAAGAGAGTAAGGAAGGCAAATGATGTTTCCTTAATTTTTTTATATATATACCTTTCCTTAGTTAAAATAAAACTTGGTTGATACTTTACCTTTGTATATAAGACCATTGAAAAAGGGTATAGCCCTAACACTATGAAGGGAACTTCGAGTATAGAATCAAGACACTATTACAAAGTGGACATGATAATGATTAAGGGTTAATATATATATTTTGGTTTATATTTTAGGATTGTAGAAAGAGCAATGATAAAGCTCCTTTGGAAGGATGCTAGAGAAGGCTAGGAAAGTGGTTGGCAACAACTTTGTTGTTGGTGTAACCTCTTCCTTACATTTAAATAATACAAAACAAACCTTTGTGGACGTAGCCCAAGGAGTGGGTGAACCACGTGAAAATTAGTCTCTCCGTATGATGTTTTCCATCTTGTGTATTTTCAACGTGTCTTATTATTATTCAGTTGATCTACCTTGAATTATGTGTATTTGTGTTTTCATTTTAACTATGATGACCTTTTTCTCATATAAGCATATGTGTTTACAATTGATATTTCCTTGTGTGCATCCTTATCGGTTGAATGGATTTAGAATTCATGACGATTTTGTAGACACATCTAAATATGGAAATGGTCGGAAATTCTATTAGTCATGCATCATATTAAATTTAGGTTTGCACATGTTTACAGTCGAAATGCTGTATAAAACAAATAACTTATTGAATTGCATTGTTCTCGGTTAGTAGGAGGTTGTCCTCTTACTCATATAAAAAGGATGAAAGAGGTTGCGTAAAGTAGATTGTAATACACCACTCAAATGTAGAGTTATAGATGCAGCTGGATACAACATGTAAATATTTATGAATGATTATTTAAGAGTTACGATATTTTCTTGTTTGTTTAGACATTTAGATCATTAATGATAATTTATGAATTGTTTAATGATCGCCTTTTAATTATAAAGTAGATTTAAATACTAAAACATTTCACTTCCGGGTAACATGTATGGGTGATTTGATCGCTTAGAATTTTTTTTATAATTTTTACAAAATTTGGGGATGTGACATATGGTATCAGAGCACTAGGTTAAAACACTTGGGCCTAATGAGCTCAACATAGGCTGAGTAAAGTATAAAAGTTGACAAACTAATCACTCAGTTGTTTCGTTTTGTTTTGAATGCATGGACTCGAATTTACGAGGGAGTAATGTTGACGGGGTTTAAAATTCCAAGTTATCCAAAAAGAGTAACAGATAAGTATTCCACCATTGTTTTCCTACCAAATTTTGAATTAGGTATGTTTTTCCTATATTATGAGTTTTTTCTTTTACTATACTTATTTTTTTTTTCCTCGGAAAAAAGTCGTAATTTTATTTCATTAATGAACAAAATTACATTCTGCACATGTAATAGAATCTTAGAGATCCCTACATTGTCAATATATACTGTCCATATGACCAAACAGTCCACCGATATCCGGGTACATATGACAGTCAGAGATGACTGTCTATTGTCCCTTACATTCCAGATCTGAAAGTAGTCACTCAGCAGAAATAGTTCTCCCTCGATACAGTCCAATGTATCTGAGTTATCAGCTCGATACAGTCCACACTGTTCTGTGTAATGTATCCAATCAGCAGATATTATATAGCCAATAGGCAGCAAATCACTCTCACAAAGAAGTCAATCAACAGAAATATTTCTGTCCATATAGCTCGATATAGTCCATTCTCAATGTCTGTCCAATAAAAGCATCCAATACAGCTCGCAATCAGCTGATACAGTCCACAAATCCGAACTTCTGTCCATACAGCAACATACTGTCTCAAGAGGTATCCAATCAGCAGATATTTAAGTTCTCCATACAGCCGATAAATAGCTGGTCTAATACAGCCGATATCTAGCTGGTTGAATTCTCCAAGCAGCCGATGATTAAATTCTCCATACAGTATTAAAATGTTGGTCTAATTCTCCATATGGTCCACAATTTCCCCAAAGAAAGGCCTGTGTATATAGCTGTAGATGCCTTCTGTTGAATGAATCGTGATCCTCCATGTGCCAAAATCCAATGATTGAGCTTCTTTAGATAGCAGGTCAGCCTTCCCATTTCGTTCCCTGTAGACATGTGTGAATGTAATGCAGTTAAAAGCCTGTTTTAACCGTAATATCTCCTCCAATATTGGTAAGAGTATCATCACATGACAATGTGTACGCTCCTGTGCCCATTCAATAACAATAAGAGAGTCTCCAAAAATCTGGAGTGTTAAACATCCTTGTTCAAGTGCGAAAAGCATCAGTAGCTTAAGTGACATAAGTTCAGCGTAGTTGTTTGAACCACTCCCCAAACCAGCCATTATATGAAAATAATGGGACTCTGATTTGTGTAGAACACCACCTCCACCACACACTGATTGTTGGTTAATAGATGAGCCATCAAAATAAGCCCACGGCATGGATTTATCTATGAGTTCCATGATCACATGTCTGATGCTAATCGCTTTTATGGATGACTTGTAGTGTAGAATAACAGCCACCGCTTGTGCCACAATCTGCTCCAAAGGGACCCGACAATCCTGAAATATGATCTTGTTTTGAGTGATCCATATGCCCCAGGCGAGAATACAGGGGACAGCCCGAAATGTTGGATGCTTGAGAGATGTCCACCACTGTTGAAAGGCGTCAGGAAAGTCCACTCCCCACCAACTCACATTGAGCGCCAGATGTTTGCAAGTGGCAGCCCATACAGCTTGAGTAAAACTACAGTGAACAAAAATATGTGAATTTGTCTCTTCCGCTTCCCTACAAAGAGGACAGAACCCCGGCCCCTGAGTGAATCGCTTCTGCAGAATGTCCCATGTCGGTGCCTTATTTTCCAATATAGCCCAAGAGAGTAGTTTTGCTTTCCCCGGGCACTTTAGTGTCCACAGATGTTTCCACCACCACACCAAATCCCTGTTATGTATATTCACATTCAGCTGAATATATCCATGTTTTGGGGTGTATTTGCCAGATGGATGGTGTTCCCAGATTAGTTCATCAATCCGATTTGTAAGGCGAATATTAGTGTATCTTAAATTCCTAATATAATTCTCCCAAGCTCCAAGCAAGTCATCTGGAATCTCAAGTTGCTGTGCAGAAGTCCACCCCTGTTGCCACAGAGTGGATGATCCCGGTTGTTCAATATCAGCCAGAAAATGACAACCTCTAGCTGCCAGAAATTCCCTTAAGGCCGCCGGTAGGACATGTCCACCGCTACAGCCTACCCAGGGATCCAGTCCAATACGAGCGTGTCTCCCATTGCCGATTCTCCATACTAAGCCAGACCCAATCAGATGAAAATGCTGCACCACCGCTTTCCAGACCAAAGAGCAATTTGCCCGCATCTTATTGCCCTGCCGAATCCATTCGAGAATAGTTAATGGAGCAATATATTTATGGTACACCACTCTAGTCCAGAGACTCTGAGTTTGTATGATTCGCCATGCCACCTTTGCCCCCAAGGCTTTAGCAAAAAGGAAAATATTCTTTAGGCCCCATCCTCCCAGTGCTTTGGGGACCGCGATCTTATCCCATCTGACCCACACCAAAGCACGGTTATCACCCTTACCCTTCCAAAGAAAGGAAAAACACAACCGCCGGATCAGCTCCAAGACTCCTTTGGGAATCCAAGCGAGTGACATCCAATACACAGGAATCGCTTCCAAAACTGATTTAACCAAAACCAGCCTCCCTGCCCTCGAAAGCCATTTGTTACTCCATTCGCGAAGTCTCAGTTCTAGTTTAGCAATGAGCCAGTGCCAGTCTGCTTTCAAGTATGCATTCGGTTTTAAGTGAAAGCCAAGGTACTTTAAACCGGCATCAAAATCGAAAGTCCTGTAGGGTAGTCTCATAACCAATCTGTGAATCTCCATCTCGTTTAGATGAGAGCAAGTGATCGTTGATTTATCTAAGTTAACTAACATACCCGCTGCCTCTTGCAGTAAAATGAGACCTTCAGCTACCTTGTCGATATCCTGTCTCGATCCATCACAAAATATCAGGATGTCATCAACGAAAAGGAGATGTGTAATATACAAAACCTGTGAGATGGAAATGCCACGAAAAGAACCTTCAGCTTTTGCTTTCAAGATAAATCGACTGAGTCCTTCAGCTACAAGTAAAAATAAAAGCGGTGACAGTGGGCATCCTTGTCGTAGGCCCCTGCCAGCGTGAAAGAATGGACTCGCTGAACCATTTATTAGAACAGCAAAGCTCACCGTGGAGATGCAGGCCATAATCCATCGTATAAATTCATAGCAGAAGCCCAGGTGTGTTAGAAGCAACCGGATATAGAGCCAGCTAACCCGATCAAATGCTTTGGAGAGATCAATTTTGATCACAGCACCCTTCTGCTTCTGCACCTTCATGGTGTGTATTCCTTCCTGTGCAACTCCAATGGCCTCGTGAATTTGCCGGCCTTCCAAGAACCCAAACTGTTCACTAGAAATATTCTGAGACAGGATAATCTTGAGTCTCCTCGCCATAACCTTTGAAATAATCTTATAGATGCAGTTGCAGAGAGAAATAGGTCTGAATGCATCAAAGCTTTCAGGCTTGTCCGTTTTGGGTATGAGAGCTAAAAAGGTCGAATTGAAGGGTCCATGAACAAATCCAGCCTTTCTAGATTCTTCCACCACGTTCAAAAGTTCTTCCCCGAACAAATCAAAGAAACCCAAGAAAAATTCAATAGGCCACCCATCGGGCCCCGGACTCTTATCTTTCTGGAAGGAGTGCATAACCTGCGAAAGCTCATCCGGCAACACCTCTGCCATCAACATAATGTTCTCCTCCTCTCCCACAAAACGAGGGAAGAGCTGAGCCATTCGAATTACCTCAGCAATAGAGGCCCCGGGTTGTGCTGTGAATAATTCTCCAAAGTGTCGTACTCCCATATCAGCCAAGCCATCAAAGCTGGAAATCTGTTCCCCTTCAGAAGAGGATAGTTCCCAGATAGAGTTTGTAGCTTTTCTCCCCTTTGCATAGGCTTGAAAAAAATTTGTGTTCTCGTCCCCACACTGTAGCCAGAGCGCCCTGCTCTTCATTCTCCACATCTCTTCTCTATCAGACAGAATCACATTTCTGCAGCATTCCCACTCCAACAGCTCACCTTTCTGCACTTCATCCAGATAACCCAAGCCCCTACAATGTAGTAGTCGATCGATATTCATCTCAGCATCCCTCAGCTTTTGTTCATCTTTCCCTCTTTTTTCAGAGGCCCAGCGAATGGTGACCTCTTTAATTCGCTTGAGGTTGTGTTGAAAGTGTTCTCCCGCATGCATCAGAGACTCCGGTGGTCGATGAACCCACTGTTCCTGTATTAATTTGAGAAAATCCTCCTCCTTCAACCAGCTAGGATTGAATTTGAATGGGCTGGGGGGTTTTTCTCTACCTCCTCGTAATTCCAGCAGGATTGGGCAGTGGTATGAAACCCCCCCTGTCCCAACCCATTGCTTGACCACATCAACTCCCATAGCCAACACATCAGTTACCAAAAACCTATCCAGCCTCTTAGCCACCCGTTGATCCCCGGTTCTCTTATTCCTCCATGTAGGGGTAATCCTGGTAGGTTGTATGTCAAGGAGGTCCTTCCTTGCAAAGGCTTGTATGAAATAATTTGCAAGTGGATCTGAAGCAGCCCGAGGCCCCCAAAATTCAGAAGTCCCCAGTGTAAGATTGAGATCCCCACCCAATATCACTTCCCTTCCAGCAAAGATGTCCATACTAAACAAAGAGTCCCAGAATCCAACCCTATTTAGATAGGGCCCATATATATTGAGGACTGTGATCCTCCTCCCCATCGATGCATCCCAAACTTCCAATCCAATACCAGAGGGAATGCCCCAAGAGCAATCATATCTGCAGCTTTTCATCTTCCACCCTGTGGCCAGCCCGCCAGAGCGTCCACGAGCATCCACACCAACAAACTTCCAACCAGGTAGCAATAGTTCCAATGCCCTAACAACCTCCTCACTGCCACCCAAAGTTTCTTGTAACAGTAGGACATCCGGTTGATTTAAATCCACCAACCTCCGAAGTGACGATTTTTTAATGGGACTCGCCAACCCACGACAGTTGAAAGACAATAATTTCATATGAAACCCCCTTCCTGGGTTTTCGCTGCTCTAAGTGCCCATTCGATAGAGGATTGTGTACCCATAACAAGATCAACTTTTGCCCGCTCTTGAGCTATAGACAAATGAGATTTTCTGCCCCGCCCTTTCCCCCCAACACTAACAGCCATTTCAGCAAGTCCCTTACCCCCCGAGCCATCAGCAGTGATCATCCTGTTTCGTAGAGCATATCAGATACTACGTCCAGTGCTGGGAGAGTGTTTAGCAGAAACAATGGACGGTGTGTATACACTATCCGGAACAGTACAAGGAGCAATGGGACAAATAGCAGATCGAACCGGAGGAGTTGTCCCAAGACAATCCTCCCCCAAAACAATAGGGTCATTAATTAAAGAAACAGCAGAGGTTAAATGAAACAAACCCAAGTTGTTCGAAGATGAGCCCCGACGGATAGTTAACTGCTCCTGGAGCTTCCTGGAGGCTGCCCGCGTCAATGGTGTCGTGGTACCCATATTTGCCCCTGCTTCAACGGTTTCCATGTTCCTAGGAACATCCAACCCATTGTTCACCATTTTTGCTGAATGTTCCTTGTATCCCTGCTGCCCACTCAATGCATCGGGTACCACCGGAGATTCTGCCCAATTGCCATGTGGAGGCTCGATAGTTTCATCTCCCATCGCCGATGTGTGCACCACCTTCTCTGTGCAATCAGCAGCTGCTGCCTTAACCTTCGGTCTGCTACCCTTAAATGAAAATGGGCAACCGGCAACCAAGTGTCCAAAATTGTGACAGCGGTGGCACCTAAACGGCACACCCACATAGTCCAGTATTTGAACGAATGCCCCATCCTTTGTTTGTACATTGATCTCAGCTGTTAATCCCAGTCGAAGATCGATGTTAACCAGAATCTTTGCCACTGTGTAAATGCCTGTTTCAATATGGGAATAATCAGAGCATACATAGTCTCCAAGGTAGTTCCCAATCGCTGCAAACCGTGTTTCATTCCATAGGTGCATGGGAAACCCAGGAAGCTTCACCCATAACGGTTCTTTGTCAATTTTCTCCTGTTTGGAATCGAAGAAAGGAGACCAACGTTTCAGGATAATAGGTACGCCCAACATTGACCAATGTCGGCGTAAGACAGCATCAACCTCCCCAATATTCGACAGGATGAAGGAGAACCATCCTTTCGTTAAAACCCGAACAATAGGTGTCGTAGCCACGATATCTTTCCACTGCTCGGCTGCCCATCGCTGGAGAGAACCTTGTCCAATTCTTTTACCACGGACATGGCCAACCACTGCAATTTTAGAGAAATCTTCAGCCTCCTCAATCGATACATCCACGCCCAGCACAAGTTTATCCTTCCTCTTCCGTTCCTTGACCTTTTTAGCAGTGTTTTTGTGTAATTCTGCCTTCGTAGAAATCCCTGCACGAGGAGCTAGCATGGATGCATCTCCTCCACCAGTAACTCCCGCTATGTGACCACTGGAAGAGGAACCCAATCCTCCCCTACCCAGTCCCCTGTCATCAGAATCACCAGATTCCACAGACCTAGCCACATCCCCAGCTGATAACACACCACCACCCAGGTCCTTCCTCCGTCTGCCACTACTAGTCTTCCCCTCCACACATAAGGAATCCGAGCAGGTTGGGAAGTTTGTGAAATTCCCCAATCGTGGTTGTAGTGTCCGCCCTAACAGGTCCGCCAAGTCAGGCCGTTCATCCGCTGGCCCAGGAAAGAACCCTGTCCCCCTGCTAGTCAAGAGTGATCCTGCCCTCGACCCAGAAGCCGCAGTAGTGATGGTTCCAAGATCGAAAATCCCTCTGGCACATTCTCCATCCGAGGTGTAGTCCACCTCCTGCTCATAATTGCTTGCCATATCGCCCCAGATCAACAGGGCAGACATAATAGTATCCCCAAATCCCTATCCCCAACCCAATCAGCACCGAATCGGCCTCAGCAAGGTTTCTCCCTCTGCTATCCCCGTCAGTATTCCATCCAGCTCCAAATATCAGTCAATGATCAGCAGTGCCAGCGAATTTGTATGCCCAGGTCTTCAGAAAGGAACCCTGTAAGTCATTCGGCACGTTCTCCACACTCATATCCTGTAAATCGATCAGCTACCGTAATCTTGGAGCTCGCCTTTCATCTGTCCAGTATCTGGGCGATATTGAAGGAGATCGGCTGGCCTACGCAATATCTTGGCTCCTGATTTCACCACAGCATCTGCCTGAATCCAGCGCACTCAGGATCCCTCCAACAGTATTGCCAACGTACTCCTGCGATTCTTCTTGAAGCCCATTTCTCATCCTCGATCCAGTGGAGTGTCCCCAGCCAATCTTCAGCTTTCCCAATAGAAGTTCCAGATCTATTCCTGCACCTCAGAAAGCCTGCTCTTCAACTGTTGAATCAATGATACCTCTCGCGCACCCACTCCTCCAAGAGCTCCAAAAAAAACCTAGAGATCAGTTTCAGAGGCACGTCTCTCCAGCTCAAAGTTCCTGCACTGTAACCCTTCTCGGCCACTCTCAGCTCAGAATCAGTTCTTGGAGCGAATTTTTCCCAAATTTCATTTATGTCTTAATAGTTAATCCAAGCCTTATAATATTTATCCCAACCATCTTTTACTATACTTATATTGTTGTATGGTATTGTTATAAAAAGGTAGTAACTTGTCGAGATGACTTCTGTAATTGTGCAGGGATTATGAACATACCGCTTATTTTTAAAATTTAAAATTTTGTAGCAACATCATTTAATTCCGCACTTTTAGTTGTTCATATTTTTTTACCAAATGCATTATCTATAAACATCTCTAGGTTAAAGGTATAATTTTACCAATATACCCCAAAGGAGTAAGTTTGTAGATTAGAAAAAGTCACTTAAACACCTTCAATTTCTATGCATAGTTGTTACGACAGATTCATATAAAGATATTCAGAAAATATTTCCTTCGCAAAATAGGATAGAAGATGATCGGGTAAAATACTTGTTGGTAGAAGTGATAATACTTATTATTTAGGTGCATTCTTTTAAATAAAAGGGTTGGTTTTCTTGAGTATTAATGATAGAATGTACATCTTCCTACGTAAGTTTTGATAGCATGCTTATTTCAGAAAGAAATGTTGACTTGTTTCATTCTCTTTTGTGGATCGAAGAGTAAAGGAGTCTGTAGTCTAAGAAAATGTTATTTTGAGTATTGGTAGCCAATTGAATCTCACATATCCTAGGTTACAAGTCGTGTGTAAGTTATGAACAATGCACGTGGTAAAATGACTTATGTGTTTTATTATTCCTATGAAAAATCATCATTTTGTTAAAAGTTAAGATTTTATTACTCAACACCAATCATATTTCATTATAGAGTATAAGGTTTCTTAAGCGTTATTTGAATTTTTAGGATAAACCTAAAGGGGTATTATATATAGCAGTGTTTCTTAGGAGTTTTGAATGAACTTATTTTAGAATGCATACGATTCTAATTATTTTATTCATAGATAGAAATTTGGTAAGGTTTGTTATAATGTCTTGTTAATAGTAGGAGTCTGATTATCGCAAAAGAATAATCTTAATCTTTTTACGATTGATGGAGCATGGGATCTTTTAAAGTTTATTGAGAAAATAATCTTTAGATGATAAGTCGCAATTTGAAATGAATCTATACATACCTAAATATTTAACACTATGATACTAACATGTTAATAGTTAAAATGTCTTGTTAATAGTAGGAGTCTGATTATAGCAAAAGAAGAATCCTAATCTTTTTACGATTGATGGAGCATGGGATCTTTTAAAGTGTATTGAGAAAATAATCTTTAGATGATAAGTCGCAATTTGAAATGAATCTATACATACCTAAATATTTAACACTATTATACTAACATGTTTGGTCGTTAGCAGAAGGATATTGGAGAAGTCTCATTTATACATCGGAATGAATAGAAGAGGGTGCACAAGTTAATTTGGATGATCATATGTGAAATACTATTAGGATGATTATTATGGAACTAATGTGTTCAATTGATGAGCAATTGAGACAAAGAAAATTTTCTTTGTACTAACATTTTAGGAAATGATCTTAACTACGACTGATGTCATGATCAAAGAAGGATGTTGATTATAAAAGCACTTATATAGATAAGTTGAGCTAAATCGCTCAAGAGTAGGTAATGATTTACTTTACATTTTATTTATAGAATTTTATGAATCATGATTAGAGGTAAGATTTATGATTAATGATGTGTAGTCATGAAAATGCAAAGAATATGATAGGTGAATATATTTTAACATTTTGCTGCTATTATGTTGTATGTGGCATGCAAGAGATAATAAATGATTGTTACTATGTAAATTTCCTGGACTCAAATGAGACAGTTTGAGGGGAAAAGAATAATTTTCTGGACTCAGGCAGAGGGGTTGCATCTCACACTCACTTACTAGCTGTTGTTATGGGACAACTTCCCTAAATTGTGGTCATGTTCCCCATGGAAGTGGAACAGAGCAGGTGGGTAGCTCATTGAATGTTATACTGACCCAAAAGTCCTAGGAAAACTTTATATCCATCGAATTGAGCAGAGGAAGGGCTCATGTTTTCCTTGTGTTGTTGGAACTAAGCACACAAGAGGTTCTCTGAGGAGACTTAACTTTTTCCTTGTGGTGTTAGAATTGAGCCCACAAGAAGATTCGATGAGGGGAAGATATGTAATGAGTTGCAGAGTAAGACTGTCGTATTCCTACTGTATGCAAATGGTATTCCTGTTGAGTTTACAAAAGGCTCCATGATTGCTTAAGTACAAAAGAGTTTGATGCTCAACAAATTTTTGTTGAAAGAATTGTTTTATGGTACAAACAAAAGATAATAAATTGTCTTATGGCTAGATTATCACATGTATTTATGTATGAATGATATGAATGCTAGAATGAACAAATATCCCCTCAAGGATGAGGAAGAATGATGAACATTAGTGTTTTATACTTATGTTATACTGAAAAATCTTGTACGAGTTGTACAATGTGCAGGTTATAAGTAAAAAGAGCTTGCAGAAATCAAAAAGATGTGAAGATGGCCAAAGCATAAGAACAAAAGTAAAACGAAAGACGACAAATGGACGCAAAAGACAAATCGTTGAACACCGAGGACGGTGTTATCTTTAAGGGGTGGAGTGTGTAAAATCCCTCAAATTTGACCCTATTATTGTTATATTTGTAATTGTAATTGTAAAACATGTAATGGCCCTGGTGAGGAGCTCAAGGCCAAGGCCCCACTAGTGGACTTTGTGAATATTATTACTTTATTTTCCTAGTCATAAACGTTATTATATAACTAGGAGAAATAAAAGATGATGTAAACGACGATAACCGAACTCACCAAGGATAGGTAAGGTTAAGATCGTCGCCAAAAGACCACTAGCAAATAATTTGCTTAGAAACTAATTAATAACACTAGATAGACCAAACAAAAATCTAAGTAATGTCACCTCTTAAGGAGAGTGCTAAAAGAACATCACAAACTCCTATGGTAATTAAAGCTTAGCTTATCTATAGAGCTACAAGTGATAATAAGAACTATTGGTTTGATCATCAAAATTATATATATATATATTATAATGCATAGTAAAGATAATACAAGAAGAAATTCATATAGGTATACAAAGATACCTACATGTATGGGTGATTTAACCACTTAGAAAAATTTTAAATTTTTACGAAATTTGGGGATGTGACAGCTCCTCCTGAGTTCTTTGGGATTTTGGCTACTCCATTGTCTGTTGTCAATTCTTATGCTACGTCTGTGCGACCCATGCTGCTTTTTGTTATTTTTGCACAGACCATATATCCAATCATCTTCACGCCATTTCTCCAATTGATTTGCTTCACACTCTTTCACGTGTATTGCAGCTTTATGATGTGTCTTCAATGATCATCACGCTGCTTCTTCTGATGCATTCATTACTTGTACAATGAGCTTCATGCATTACACTTTAGTCCTGTCATCTTCATGCATCTTTTCCTTTCATGTTGTATCTTATGTTGTCTTGATGCACCTTCATGTTGTATCTTGTCAGCTTCAGCTTCATGCATTACTCTTCATCTTTTTTGTCAACTTCATGCATCTCTCCCCCTTCGACATCAATGGAAAAGAGGTGCTAATACTTGTGCAATGTGGATTCTTCTGTCACTTTGTTTTTCACTGGCGTCTACCTCAACTGTTTTCAGGGATGACTCCCCCCTGTCTTCATGCTTCATTTCTTTGCAGAACTTCTATACTGATATCTTTTCATAATTATCTTTAATTTCCTTCTTGATAGAGACGTTACATTGTTCCTTCATCTCGATCTCCTATTCCTGTCACAACTCTTCATCATTCGTTGCGCATCGATCCATATAGACATCCTTTCATGCCAACTGCGCAATACCAATTCCTTTCGGATTTATGCCTCTTGATTTAGGTTCTCATTATGTTGAGGATTGAGAACCACTTCTAGTTTTTCCCTAAGATATTCAAAAGTACTTCGTGGAACAAGCTTTGTAAATATATCCATGATTTGTTCCTTAGTATCAACATATTATAGTTTGATCACATTATCTACTACTTTCTCTCTCACAAAATGATACTCGATGGGAATGTGCTTAGTCTTATATTGCATAACAGTATTCTTGGAGATACTGACCGCACTTGTGTTGTTGCATAGTATTTGTATCGACTGATTTATATTTACTTGCAGATATTTCAAAGTTTGTTTCATACATAATACTTGTGAACAAGAAGCAACTGCAACAATATATTCAGCTTTTGTTGTGGATAATGCAACTGATGGCTATTTTTTTATTATCCATGACACAAGACAGTTTCCTAAGAAACATGTAGCACCACTAGTACTTATCCTATCATCAATGCTTCCTTCCCAGTCTGCATCAGTGCATGCGACTAAATCTATATTTTTGCTTCACGAATACCATAGACCAAGATACATAGTCCCTTTCAAATACCTGAAAATTCTTGACTGATTGAACATGTGTTTCCCTGGGTGTTGCCTGAAATCTTGCGACAAGTCCAATAGCTTGCATGATATCTGGTCTAGAAGCAGTTACATATAGTATACTACCAATCATCGATATGTAAAGCCTCTAATCAACTTCCTTAGCCTCATCTTCTTTACTCAATTTGCACCCTGTGACCATAGGTGTACAGATTGGCTTGCACTCTTCCATGTTGAATCTTTTTAGCATTTCCTTTATATACTTAGATTGAGAGATGAAGATACCATCATTTAATTGAGAAATTTGTAACCCAAGGAAAAAAGGAAATTCGTCGAGCATGGACATTTCAAACTCCTTTTGCATGTCTTTTGCAAATTACTGGCTCATTTTGTCATCATTGCTTCCAAAAATGATATTTTCAACATATACTTCCACGACTATCATCTTTTCATTCTCAATTTTGGTGTATATATTGTTGTCTACACTACCCCTTTTGAAACCTTGATTTTGCATATATTTGTCCAACCTTGAATACCAGGCCCTTGGGGCTTGTTTAAGTCCATACAGAGCTTTCTTTAGCTTGCAAACATAATCTTTGTTGCCTGAGAGTGAAAAACCATATGGTTTTTCAATGTATACCTCTTCTTCAAGATCTCCATTTAGGAATGTTGATTTTACATCCATCTGATATACCTTGACATCTTCTGCACATGCATAGGCTAGGAATAGTCTGATTGCTTCCATTCACTCCACAGGGGAAAAAGTTTCCTCGAAGTCTATTCCCTTGATTTGCGCATATTCTTTGCATACCAATCTCTCCTTGTTTCTGACAACTTGTCCTTCTTCATTTAGTTTTTTTATGAACACCCACTTTGTTCCTATAACATTCGTATTCTTGGGTCTTGGAACAAGTTCCCATGTTTCATTCTTTTTAATTGTTCTAATTCCTCATTCATAGACTTCATCCAACCTTCATCTGATTTGGCTTCTTCAATACCTTCTGGTTCGATTTGTGACATTAATGAAAAATGCACTTCCTCAATTGGATTGCTCAGACTCCTTCTAGTTCTTACGCCATCATCTTTGTCTCCAATAATCAAGTTTTATGAATGATTTTTTTGGAAATATTTGGAGGGACCCTTTGTGTATGGTCTTCCTTCTTCTAGTCTGCACTGACACACTTCCTCCCGTGGAACTTCTGCTTCTTGATTTTCTTCATGCGATTGTTCTAGCAAGGGTAAATCATCATATTCTTCAATTCTTCTATGAGTAAGTACTTCATTAACTTTCACTTTAGTACTTTCAACTATATTTTTGAGTCACAAATTATAATATTTGTAGGCTTTTCTCTTGCAGGAATAACCAAGAAAAATCCCTTCATCCGATATGAAATCAAATTTTCCAAGAGTACCATCATTTCATTTAATATAGCATTTGCTTCCAAATATTTTGAAATGCTTAACTGTAGCTGGTCTTCCTTTCCAGAGTTCATATGGTGTTGAGAAACTGTTCATTTTGATCAAACATCTAATGAGAATGTGTACAATTGTATGAATGGCATGTATCCAAAACATATCTGATAGATTTGACTCATTTAACATTGTTCTGGCCATCTCTTCGACAATTCTATTTTTTATTTCTACCACCCCATTTTGTTGTGGTGTTTTGGTTGTTGAAAATTGTTTTCTAATTCCATGTTTATCACAGTGGTTATCAAACTTATTTGATGTATATTCTCCTCCATTATCAAACCGCAAACACTTTATTCTTAAATATGTTTCGTTCTCAACCACTTCTTTAAAAGTTTTGAAATATTTGAATGTTTCTGATTTTCCCTTAAGAATGAACACTCGTGTCATTCGAGTGAAATCATCAATGGACAGAAGGAAGTATTGTTCACCATTCATTCCTCTGGTTCTCATTGGACCACATAGATCTTAATGAACCAATTCCAAGGGTTTTGAGGTAGTGTACTCTTTCGTTGGGTACTTAATTCTTGTTTATTTCCCATGTAGACAATGCTTGAAAAATGCGTTTGATGGCTTGGTAATTCTTAGAATTTCCCTTACTACCTATTTCCTACTAATTCTGACAAGGTTGTCAAAATTGATGTGTCCCAATATTCTATGCTAGAGCCATATTTCAATAGTTTGTCCCATGCAACATTTTCCTTCTCTTTCCTCATCCAAGATATAGACATTGTTAGGAGTCCTAGAGGCCGTTTCCACAATCTTGCATGTGTCCCTGTTTTTGATTTTGCATTTTTATGAGTCAAAAGTCAGGGTGTGTCCTTGGTCTCACATTTGAATGACACTTAGAATATTTTGTTTCATGTTCTCAACTAATAGAACATTTTCTACCTTGGTCCTTTTGTTTCCTAGGCTTGACAAGCCTTTACCTAGAATTTTGGTTGAGCCATTATCCCCAAAATAGGCGTTGCCTCCCTTGTCTTCTCAAAACTTCAGAAAGTTGTTTTTATCTCCTTTCCTGTGCTTAGAACATCCGTTGTCTATATACCATTTCCCCCTTTTACTATGTGCATGTAAGGCTAGGTTGCATGCTTCCCGATGAACTTGATCCTTCTGGTCTTCAGTTGTCGCAGTGAATTGCGTAGGTTGCTGTTGTTTTTCGCAATCCTGAGTATCATGTTTTGGAGTTTCACAATATTCATCTTCTAAACTTAAAATACTGAAGGGATTGGGGTCTTTATTAAAAAATTCAGGCGGTTTTCTAAGGATACTCTGTTTAGGATTCATCTGATTGCATGAACGATTCTTCCTGGCATATGCAAATGCCCGAGCTCTACAATTTATTGCTTTATGACCAAAATTGTGACAGTAATAGAAATTTCCCAAGAAAAGGTTTTGGTACCTGATAGGATGAAAACCTCGAAGTTGTGCAGGATTGCTTTCTGAATGATTTGTCCTTCTATATTCTCTCTCAAATTTCTGATCTATTATTGGAAGAGGATTCTTGAGAGCATCTACATAAATTTTAACAAATTATGATTTTCCATCAATGTTATTTTCACATCTTTGTTCATTCTCTAGCCGAATGCTTAATTTTTGGAGTTCGCTTCTCAAAGTGACAATTTCGACTTCCAGAATTTTGCACTTGTCATCCTTCAATTTCAACTACCTGGTGGTGTCTGCCTCCAGTCTCAGAAAATCTTCCCGCACAAGCTTTCTTTTCTTCCTTGACTTCTTTAGTTCATCCATAGTACTGATTAGTTCTCCTTCAACATCTACTTCAACCATTTGTTCATATTTTGAATCCATGTCTGTTGGGTCCTGCACAAGAATCTATCTTCTAAATGTTAATCCGTTATTGAAGACACCTGCTCCGATACCAATTGTTGGAATCGATTTAATACTAAGAGGGGGGTGAATCAGTAATAGCGCAATTATCAATAGTTTTTACCTTCTTTAACAAATTAGCCTTTACTTACTCTTTATCTTCAGTTATGCATCAATAAATAAAACATTTATCCATATATGCACCAAGACAAAGAACACATAACACACAGTATTTTACGTGGAAACCCAAACGGGATAAAACCACATAATGATTCTTTATAATGAGAAATAATACATTCAAGGAAGCACCAACTTCCTGTATTTACCAGCACCAATAGGAAGGAGGCATCGGCGCCCTATATTTATAGGCACTGGCCTGAATGAAGCACCAAATCCCTGTGTTTCTCCAAACCAATTGGAAGGAGGCTACGACCCCCTGTCTCCTTGTTGTTTTATAGGAACCAAACTGAAGGAAGCTCCAAATCCCTGTCTCCTTGCCCCATCCCGCTGCCTTGATGTCCAATGTATTATTCAGTCTTATTGAACTTCAACTCTGCGCACTCTTTTGATCTTTTGATGATAGTTTTGTTGTGTGCTACCTTCGTATGTAGTCGATTCTCTGTCACTAAGTTGCATACATCACTTGACTTCTCATTCCTCTCAATTCACACTTCTGCTGATGACTTACGTCATGTACTATGTACTTTCTGCACACTTTCTGATACCGCAGTCTCCACTGAGATATGCTCTATCATTCTGCTATGGCGCTATTGCTTTCACCAACTGATACTATGATTTCAATTGATAGTTTGTTGTTCTGAAATAATGCACTAGTAACAGATGGAACTACACACTTACTGATGTGTCCATTTTGTTTAAGTGCCATAATCTCTTAGACAATCTGCAACATCTTGTGTATCAAATTATTGGTTTGTTCAGTTTAACAAACTTGTATCAGATCATCTGCATCATGACGTGCTTGCTGGATCCTTCTATTTCTCTGTCGTTGTGCATCAGATGGACTTCTCAACTTCACACACTTTCACTTCTGCTTATATGCATCAGTTAGACATCTTCGTATCATCTGATATACTTCGGTTTTGTCTTTGCACTTCTGTCTTCACAACGTATGTGACTTTTGGCGTGCTGACTGTAATACTATCATTCAAAACATCAAGCACTTGCGCATACTTTAGTATTTCTTCCTTTCGGTACTTGCGCATCCATCACAAATCTACAACATCATTATGCGCACCATCAAAACTTCATTCTACTGCATGCACGCACTTGGCTCCTCACTAGATCATTATGTTATGTCGTCAAGCCCTTTGATGCCCTGTATATCAAAGTGTAACCTTCACTTGAAGCTCTTATTCTCTTGCCATAAAGTTTGCTTCAAATATTCAACTTGCATACATGTCCTGCACGGATTGTATGTCCACAAGCTGGTTTTGGCTTCCCTTCTTCCATATTTCACGGATTGTGCATTTGTCACATGTCATCTTCCACACTATTGATGTGTCATTTGTTGTGTGTCTTGTGCCTTCATGGTCCACATCCTAGTGGGACTTTACACCATGGCGGTGTACCCTTGCGCTCGTAATGTACCATTTCTTTGAGATATGTGCGCATCCTTTCTCTTCAACTTGATGAGTCTACAACCCTTGCTATACCGCCCCTTGTGGGTATTGCACCCTTGATGCATTGACGCTTTCCGGAATTTGCGCATAGTCCAACTTCTACTTGGTGGGACTTTGACCCTTGCCGCTTCATCACTTGTGGGTAATGCGCACTTGATGTATTAACACTTTGCGGATTCTGTGCATTTACCAACTTTTGCTTGGTGGGACTTTGACCCTTTCCGCTTCATCACTTGTGGGACTTGCACACCTTGATGTACCATTGGCTATGGAATTTGCTCATAGACTTATTTCAACCGATGTACCTTTCTAGGAACTTGTGTGTGTTCCACTAACTGAAAGCATCTTCTAATTAGCTAGACTTGCACACTTTCAGGATTGTCCAATCATAAGTTGTTTCTTACTGCTTGCACACTCTTGATCTTTGACCAAGTAATGCTTACACATTCCAGAGTCTTCTTTTAGCATGCTTGCACACTTGTACCATTTTATCAACCATTTCCTTGGATGCCAAGTGCACATGTACCATTGTCCAACCAGACCTTTGACTGCAACCATGAAAGAGTATGACTTGGTGGACTTTTTCTTTGCGCAAGTACCACATATAGTAGGATACATTACTTGTGTTCTTATTTGAACTGGATATGCATGATGTACCTTCTTTATGTACTTCTTCAAACTCATCATACATGATGTATCCTTGAACGCATATCATCATATTGGATGCAACATATATACTTTTTTAGGCTGACATCCATATTTTCCACCTTCACTATCTTACGCATCTACTTCTTCAAAGTGGTTTCCATATACTTCTTCACACTTTTGTAGGAATGTTGTATCCACTTTGACATCAGTTGACATCAATGACTCAAACTGAATCAATTGACATCCTCTTTGACATTAGTTAACATCAATGACAACCAAAGTTCAACAAAGAAGGGTGGTGCTTAGAAAGGAGAGGAGACTATGTGTATTATGGAAGCCAAAGGGAAACACATGGAAGACTAGAGAGTAAAGTTGTGGAAGAAAGAAGGCAGAGAAGGAAGCAACTAGAATAATGAAAAAGGAAAAGAAGAATAAGGAAGATAATAAGAGAGAAAAAGAACCTAATTTAAGAAGACTATGGCTAGTGAGAAATGAACTTGTTCAGTTGCAAGTATTGAGGTAAATTTTATTTTTGGAAGTCGTGGTTAGTTTGTAATGTATGGCTAAGACTTAGACTAACAAGCTTAAGATTTGATGAAAAATTGAGGGGTTTAAGTGCCTTGTTGTGATCACTGAGAAACAGATCCTTTGAAGCCGATTGTGCATTGTATAAATTTTCTAAAGGATAATAGAAGGCTAGCGAGTCAGAGCTTTGTTTTAAGTTTCTATGTTTACATGGGTTCTTAAATAGTATGTGTGTTTGTGAGTTTGAATGGTGAGCCTTCGAGCAGAAATTTTATAAAAAAATAAATCCTGGCTTGTTGTGCCTTCTAGTTAATTAGTGAATGGGTTTTAAAATCTAAGTGCTCAATGCATGTTGAACTCTTATTTGGTATCTCTTTTTGCGGTCGATTTAAAATTATGTGAGAACTAGAGCTAATTGTGCTCTCTTGATTGTTTGATTAATGGTTAATTGTTGGTTGTTGTTGTATTTGAGGCCAGTTGTGCCATCTAGTTTGGTTTGTGAATGTTTTGGTGTTTTGACATTGGCAGAGGGGATTGAGCCTCCCCCCTCCTCCCCTTGTCATAAAAATGAATGTACTTATTCTGTTTCCATTGTTGTTTCATAGCACGAGCAATGATTCTGGAGGAGATATAAACAAATTAGAGAGAAAAATAAGTAAAATAGAGGATTATAAAAAACAAAAATGTTTCATAGATTCACAAGAAGTTTGGACTGTTTAGTAATCTATATTGGAATCTCCATTATATAAACGACAAAGGACACAATGCTTCAATTCTTGTTGGATTTTCACACATCAAGTTTTTAAGGGTAAATATTCTGCTCCATTTTGCATCTTTTCTATTTGTGTTGAGAGGCTCTTTCTATAGCCCAAGTGGGTGAGATGTGTCATGTCTGTGTCACTTATGTGGCACATGTCAGTCCAAAAAATAAATGTATAGATTTTTTTGTCAAACCAAGTAGATGTTGGCTCCAAAAAAAAAATACTTTTTTTTATAAAACCAAGCACATGTCGGCTCCAAAATAGCAAACATAATTTTTTTATAAAACCAAGTACATGTCGACTCCAAGTTTTAAAAATCATAGAACTATGTGGTTTTTTGTATTGGAATTTCAATTACTTTTACAATATGTGTTTTGGTATATCCATGTCTATAAAAATAGAAAAAAAATAACATCCAAATATGAACATGATAATCACACTTCAAAAATGTGAACATGATAATCACACTTCAAAGAAACTATATTGTTTTTATTTTTTAATTTTCTAAATATATTGTTTTAATTTTTAAATTTAGTATTAAAAATGATATCATCCTCACTATCAAAGTGATATATAATGGATTTGTAATTACTATAATATCAAAATAAATAAAATAATGTAAAAACTATATCTATTGGATGTAGTATGCAACCTATTATTTATGAGATAGGAATGTAATGTTAATAAATTAAAACCAACATAAATCCTTCTTGATAAAAAAATTGATGAAAATTGATGAACAATTTGCAATTCAAAGTTTTGATTTCTTTCATGTTTGATAGATTTTGTGTTAAGATGTATCTAGGTTTATATCATCAATTGGTCCAACTCAAGTGGTTGTGGGATGGAATGTTATCCTCCGCATACATACATACACACACACACACACACACACACACACACGCGCGCGCGCACACACACACACACACAGACTAGCTTAGATCCATCTTAGCTATGACTCTATTAAACATGGTGAGGGATCAAATCCCTTAAGGTGCAAACTTTTCGCAAGTCTTCTTGGACGACATCCTCATCTACATACCTAGATCAATTTGTGCAAGTCTTCTTGGACGACATCCTCATCTACTCCAAGAATGAACAGGAGCACGAGGAACACTTGCGAATAGTGTTGTCATGCTTAAGGGAGCATCAGTTGTATGGTAAGTTGTCTAAATGTTCGTTCTATCAGAAGGAGATCCATTACCTAGGGCATATAATTTCCGGTGAGGGAATTTCTGTGGACCCTGAAAAGGTGAAGGCCATAATGGATTGGCCCGTGCCAATGAATGCGCATGAAGTAAGGAGCTTCATGGGGTTAGCTGGGTATTATAGAAGGTTTGTTGAGGGCTTCTCAAAAATCGCAAAACCCATAACTACCCTACAACGTAAGGGCACTAGGTACGAATGGACAGATGAATGTGATGCCGCATTCGCCGAGCTGAAAAGACTATAGACGAGTGCACCAATTCTACGGGTTCCGGATATGGAGAAGGAATTCACAGTTTGCACCGATGCTTCAAGGCAAGGTTTGGGTGCAGTATTGATGCAGGAAGGTGGGGTAATAGCTTATGCGTCGAGAAAGCTAAAAACACATGAAGAGAATTACCCTACTCATGACCTTGAGTTAGCTGCAGTGATGTTAGCTTTGAAGCTTTGGAGACATTACCTTGTTGGACGAAGCTTTGAACTCAAGTCTGATCACCAAAGCTTAAGGTATATCTTCACTCAGAGAGACCTAAATGCTAGTCAAAGGCGATGGAGTGAATTCATGAGCGAGTATGATTTTGGGATTTCCTACATCAAGGGGAAGGAAAATGTGGTAGCAGATGCCTCAAGTTTACTACTTTAAAAGGGGTTTTCACCTCAAGGGATTTGATCCCTCTTGGCACTTGATAGAGCCAGAGTTAAGATGGATTTATGCTGGTGTAACTTTGTTTTCATGTCATGAATGGTGTGTTTTATTTTTGTTGAAGCATTATAAATACAAAAAGATACAGATAGTCAAACATATTCTTGTTGTAGTGTCTATAGGTTTTTATATCTATTTTAATGCACTGACAATTGAAATATCTCAGGTGTTTTACAAATCAATCATTGAGGAATCTCCCGCTACCTTGTGGACTTGCAAAGTGAGATAATTAATCCATGTTGCCAACCAAAGAGAGGATCACCTATCCCACCACCTCTATGGACCAGCATAAGGAATGAGATTTAAGCCACACCAAAAAGATTGATAAGCATTATGGAAAGAAAGGGAAAAACACAGAAGTGGGGCAAATGATAATGAAATAAAAGGAAAGTAAGCTTGAAATACCAAGACGAGAACCACAAAGTCAAGTTATCATGCCACCCAATAACAAATAAGTATTAAGTAGCCCTATTAAGATGAAGGGGAATAACATTTAACTTGATGAAAATAACAATGCTAAGCAACAATAGGTGCCTTGCCAAATGAAAACAACAAAGCTAAGCAACGATAAGTGCCTTTCCAAGTAGACCTTGAGCACACAAAGAGTGGAGGAGTACACACCAAACTAACTTAACATACCCACCAACAACAATAACTTAACATACCCACCAACAACAATAATAACAAGAGACCAAGATACTACAACAAAACCCAAAATAAACGAGTGTGGGTAGATACTTGAAGTTGCTAAAAAAAGCCAAGGATTGAAAGCTTGCTTCTTGCTACCAAATCCCTTAAAAATTCCAAGTGAAAAAACAAAGAATTTGTATAATTCCATTTCCAAGTGAAAAAACAAAAAAAAAATGTAACTAGAGGAACAATGTGAGAACACAGAGTTGCTCGAGGTCGGGGAATAAAAACCAATCCATCTCTGAGAGCCTGCAAACCCCAGCCATTGAAAGAAGCGTAATCTAGGTTTTGATACTATGGTGATATGAAGCCAGAGACTCCAAATAACTTCTAGGTAGATAAATACAGAGTCCCCAACTAACACCGTAGGTAGAGAAATACAGAAAGAATCTGCAACATCAATAGTGACATAATTCATCCATTCTCATCTCATTGGCCCGGCCCTCCAATCCGAACCAGACCAAATTATTTCCAATTGCACAGGTGTATGAATGTATTTATTTGAAAGATCTCTTACCATCCATGATGGTGGGTGGTGGCTATTCTAATAATAAGCAATGGGAATGGGAACAGGAACGACTGTAGCATTGGCAGAATCACTGTGGAATCAGAATAACAAGAAAGTGCTTCCATTTCTGCAGCTCTTACGTGACCTTAAACCTCAACTGCTACTTGTGAGTACCAAAGTGAACGCAAACACCAAAAAAATTAGTGGTGGTAGTGCCATTGATGTGGTGGACAATGGGGACGATTTGGAATTGGAAACATTTTGTAAGCAGGTGCGATTGAAGGAGGCGCTCCACAGGTTGCAGGTTATGGATTTCCAAGGCATTCTGCCAGACACTGCTGCCTATTGTGCTCTTGTTCAGGCCTGTGTTGACAAGAAAAACAAAGCAACAATGATTGAAAGCCAAATAGTGCACGCTCACATGATTGAAACAGGCTACAAGCCATACACATATTTGGAAACCAAGCTTGTTGTAATGTATACCAAGTATGGGAGCCTTGTATCTGCGCACAGGCTCTTGAATGAAATGGACGAAACGAATGTGGTTTCTTGGACTGCCATGATCGCAGCTTATGCGAGCCGAGCCCGTACTGAGGAGGCTTTGCGAGTATTTTATCAAATGCTTCGAGCGAACATCCGGCCCAACCACTTCACATTTTCTACCATTCTCCCTGCATGCAGAGATTTGGGAGCTCTGGAAAATGGCAAGGAAGTCCATGAAGACATAATTCGAAACGGGTTCGAGTCTGATAACTTTGTAGGCAATGGACTCATCGATATGTATGTTAAATGTGGTTGTGTGGACTATGCACGCAAAGTGTTTGACAGAATGTCTGACCGAGATTTGATATCATGGAATGCCATGATTGCAGGATATGCAGAGGAAGGGCCGGCTGATGAGGCCTTCAAGCTTTTTGAGAAGATGGCCGAGAGAAATGTTGTTTCGTGGACTGTGATGATTGCAGCTTACTCGAGGCATGGGCACGACGAGGAGGCCTT
Organism: Larix kaempferi; assembly: GCA_027924585.1. Classification (NCBI taxonomy): domain Eukaryota; kingdom Viridiplantae; phylum Streptophyta; class Pinopsida; order Pinales; family Pinaceae; genus Larix; species Larix kaempferi. The sequence continues at coordinate 1,938,356 of BSBM01000809.1, read as the reverse complement.
GATGCTGTTTAATCAAATGCAGCAGGTAGGCCTTCAACCTGATCAGTTCACGTTTGCTAGTGTTCTCCCTGCATGTGCTAACTTGGAAGCTCTTGAGCATGGAAAGGAAACCCATGCAAACATAATTAGAAATGGATTTCAGTCTGATGTCTTTGTAGGGAGTGCACTTGTAGACATGTATGTTAAATGTGGGAGTTTGGATCATGCTCGTAATTTGTTTGACAGAATGTCTGTACGGGATATGGTGTTGTGGAATGCCATGATTGCAGGATATGCACAGAATGGGCAGGTCGATGATGCCCTAGAACTCTTTCAGAAAATGCCTGAACAAAACCTTGTCTCATGGAATACAATGATTGTAGGATTTGCACAGAATGGGCGTATTGATGAGGCTGTAAACTTATTTCAGAAATTACCAGAGCAGGAGATGATATCCTCAAATTCGATGATCACAGGATATGCACAGAATGGATACATTGATGAGGCATTTAAACTCTTTGAGAATATGACTGAGCGCAATGTGGTCTCTTGGAATGCTATGGTTGCAGGATTTGCACAAGGAGGTTATTTTAATGAGTCTCTAATGCTATTTCAACAAATGCAACAAACAGGGGTGAAACCAAACTCAGTTACCTTTGCTAGCGTTCTTCCAGCTTGTGCCAACTTGGCTGCTCTGGAACATGGCAAGGGGGTTCATGCGGAAATAATTAGAAGTGGGTTTCAGTCTGAAATCTTTGTGGGGAATGCCCTTGTAGACATGTATACCAAATGTGGGAACATAAAGGATGCACGCAAAGGGTTTGATAAAATGCCTAGGAAAAGCACAGTCTCATGGACTACGATGGTTGTAGGATATGCCACGCATGGATGTGGTAAGGAGGCCTTGCAAATCTTTGAACAGATGCAACAGTCCAACATGAAGCCAAACCATATCACCTTTATTGGTGTTCTCTCTGCATGTTGCCACGCTGGCTTAGTGGATCATGGCTGGCAATATTTTGATAGCATGAGTCGAGATTATCACATCATACCTAGAGTGGAACACTATTGCTGCATGGTTGACCTTCTTGGCCGGGCAGGGCGATTGGATGAGGCTGAGCAATTTATTAACAATATGCCAATAAAACCTGAAGCTTCTGTGTGGGGGTGTTTGCTTGCTGCCTGTAGAACCCATACCAATGTGGATCTAGGGGAACGCGTGGCAAAAACCCTATTTGAATTGGAGTCTAAAAATGCTTCATATTATGTGCTGCTTTCAAACATATATGCTGCATGTAGCAGGTGGGATGATGTAAAGAGGGTGCGAAAAATTATGAAAGACCAAGGGGTTCAAAAGATGCCTGGAAGCAGTTGGATTGAGGTTAATGGTAAGGTGTATGCTTTCCTTGTGGGAGACAAATCACACCCACAATCAGAAAAAATATATGACATGTTGGAGAAATTGTTTGGTAAGATGATGAATGCGGGTTATGTGCCTGAGATAGACTTTGCACTGCATGATGTGGAGGAGGAACAGAAGGAAAATATTCTTGGCCACCATAGTGAGAAGCTGGCTATTGCATTTGGGCTTATGAATACTTCCCCTGGAACAACACTACGGATAACCAAGAACCTTCGAGTTTGTGGTGACTGTCACTCAGCTACCAAGTTCATCTCCAAAATTGTAGATCGGGAAATTATTGTGAGGGATGCAAACCGTTTCCACCATTTCAAGGATGGGTTGTGTTCTTGTGGGGATTTTTGGTGATGGTGAATAAGCTTTAGATTTATCTGTAAAGTCAGCCTTCCAGGGAAGGAGTAAAATTGGTTCTTGTGGACTCTGACAGCTTTAGTTCTCTAAGCTGAATTAGAAGGTCATTTAGAAGGCAAAGGAAAAATACGGGTTCCCAAGGATGTACCATGGTTAATGATTAGAAAAAAACAATGTAGAATTTACTAATAGAGAAATGATTAGAAGCTTTATTAACCAAATCTGGCATAAGGTCTTAACAATTTATTTTTCCCGAAAATTTGGAAATGCGACCTGGTGGAGGGTATGAGTCTCCTATGCATTGTTATTGTACACATTAAACAAAGTTGTAGATGGTTGACAGAAGTTGGCACTGGAACTTGAGTCACGACACTATTGCAACTAGACTAGGTATAGGAGCCTATCTTTGATCTAGATTTCATAGCTATTCTTGTTATCACAATGCTGCTTCAAATAGTAAACCTGAGATCCACTTACTAATATTTTGCAATCCAAAGTGTGACCTCAGGGAACATGGAAGCTTCCAACCTGCAACCTGCAATCAAATTGTAGAAGATTGAACTTGACGTTGTAAACTGAATGAAGCAATTTGGTCTAAATTTAATCAGGGTGGTTTCACAATTTTGTGCGGGCAAAAGGCATTTATGGTAATGACCTGGTCTAAATTTAATAAGGGTGGTTTCACAATTTTGTGCGAGCAAAAGGCATGTATGGTAATGACCTCCATTGGGTATAAGAAGAGCCAAGATCCGGAGTCAGAGCTGAGAGCCAAAGCTAGGAGATAGAGCCGGAGCTGAGGGCCAAAACCAGAGCCTAAGCTGAAAGCCAAGAGCTGAGAGACAGAGCTTACCAAGATCAAGTCCTTCAAATTCTTGCGTTTTTTGTGGGACCAAAGCCTCAAATTGGCGAGGTCTAATCCATAAAGGATTGGGGAGAATAACTGAAAATACGACGTTGGCACCATGCAGCCCTAATTGCCCAACAACGAAAGGATGACGATTGGAAAACAGCTTCGAAGTTTTAAAAGCAGACAGCTTGGACGAAGTTTTAAAATCAGACAGCTTGGAAGAAGGCGGAGGCAGAATACTGCTGCAACAGACAACCATTCTGTATCTCCTGTTGACCAATATATAGGAAGATCAAAGTAATTTGTATCTTCATGTTTTGATGTTAATATATGCTGGAGTTTTTGTATCTCAAGAACGTTTACTCCAGTTGAATAAAAATGTTGTGTCTGGTGTGGATGTGGATCTTCTTTTCTTCTCTCTAATGATTGTTATAATCGTCACTTGATATTGTCAATCATAAATTAGTAACAATATATTTTCTTTTAATGCTGAGAAGATAGAGCATTTGTTCTTATTATTTTGTGCATCTATTGTGTTATAATACCATTGTATCTATCTCAGTGTCACATTGGTTTTCTGTGCACGCCTCAAAAATGCCAAATAAGAATAAATGTCGTGGGTGCTTAGTGCTATTTTGAGCAAGTATTGTACATCAGAATTGCCTAAGAAGGCTGGGTATATTGCACGAAGACTGATGACTGGTTGGGCAGGCCCATAGTTGCATCAGTTTGTGACTTTCTTGTGAGTCCTGACTGCATCTTCAAAATTCTTATCAGCGGCGCCGAGAAATGTGGGTAAGACTAAGAACCTGTTAGTGTTTTTTTAATTCATTCAGTCATTGGCTGATTCATGAATTGTTTTGTGGATTCTGGAACTCTTTTAAAACTGCACAAGAAAATTCCTAGATTCAGATTGAGAACTGTGAGTGATTTGGCACTCCAGTTTTTGAATCAAATCATGAAAAATTACAGGTCAGCATCCTCGCAGATTGCAAGCTGAGATCCCAAACTATATTGCACTCAAAACAATTAAGAAGATTATAAGCACAAAGGTGTGCATTTTTCCATAGGACCATAACGAACTAGTATTACATGTATAACTCAATTGCAGCTCTAAGAATGATTAAGCCACACCTGTTTTCTATTAACAATTAGAAAAGGGAGAAACAAACTGTTAAAAATTTAAAATTTGATAGCAGTAACAGACTGTAAATAAAATAGTGTAGAGATAGCTAACAGTAATCAAACATCCACAAAATTTGAACACAATATTTTTCACGGGGAAACCTTTTAAGGACAAAAACCCCAAAGCAATTAATAATAATTTATCTCCTAAATGAGATGACTGAGTTTGTACAATAGTAGCTTGAGAACAAGCCTCTTCAACAAATTAGAATACTGATCAAGAAGAACCCTGTACAATGACTGCTGCCCCTAAACTGTCACTAGATGACTGAAGGTGTTTGACACAGTCAACCTGTACAAGCCTGTAACTGTCAAAAGTTGCTGGTGTATACTTTACTGAGGGGACCGAGATCTTCTGCTCGGCTGTAGTGACTTGTCCACACCTTTTTCAGGGCTGCTGTGACCTGCTGTAGGTTATGAATGCCCTAATAGGGCAGCCGAACTCAGGGACAGACCCTGACAAAACTCGGGTGCACAGATAATTGCCCTAACTGGGCTCAGGTGCTTAGATGAGGGCCCTAGCAGGGCTGATATACACTGCAGAAAGCTTCAAATAGAATTCGGGTGGCAGCAGCAAACCCTAGCTGAGATAGGGTACTTTAAACCAGCAGAAAAAGACATCCACGAACTGATCTTAGGAGCAGACAAGATACTTCCAAATTGATGGGGATAAAAATGATAAATTCTTCCTTCTTTTATAGTGAGTCGAATGGCAAAAAAAAAATCCAAGTAATGGGGCCCAGCTGTGGCTTGATTTATTTTATTTTATTATTATTTTTCTTTCAATAATGAGCCGACCCATGAATGTATATATGTATATTTTTTATTTTCTTCAATTGGTGGGTACATGGATCAAGCCAAGTTATGCTTGGGTTTCATGGTTCTTCAAGGTCTTTAATGATCCATTCATGTCCACTCCAAGTGCATCATCATAAGAAGAATTATTAATTGCTTTTACTTCACCCTCCTTGTTGCCACCAAGATCAAGTGCTAGGTATTTCCACAAGGGTTGATCAGTCCCTTGAGAAGGTCCCATAGCCCATAGATCAAGGGAAGGAGCACACCACTTGCCTAGACCCGGTCTAGGGCTTATAGTGAAATCCTGGTAACTGACCAGGTGCCTCCATTCTCCCAGAGAATGGCACTCGATGCTGCTCAGAAAAATCAACACAAACTGCATTGTAATTGTAGTAATGGTCATTATAAATGCATGCAGAAAACTAAAGGACATGGAAAACAAAAAGATGAAAAAGACAATATTGTATTGGTCCATGTCCATAGTTCATGTTGGATCTAATCTGATCTGTTTGTAAATCAAAAGCAAGTGCCAGAGATAGCAACTGTTGGTTTTTTTAATTGCTTTTTATCTCAACTACCCTTCAATTCAAGCCTGACCAAGTCATTTCCAATTGCACATGCGTGTATTTATTTTCTGATATCCCTTATCATCCATGGTGATGGGTGGTGGATACTCTAAGCAATGGGAATGGCAATGACAGCAGCATTGGCAGAATCACTGTGGAATCAGAAGAAGAAAATGATTTTGTTTCTGCAGACCATGCTTGAGTTTTGACCATCAACCACCACCTTCTCCTCCTTTAACCAACAACAACAATGACACCAACATTAAGCTCAACCTCAACTCTAAGAAGAGTAAGAAGAAGAAGAGAATCACTCCTGCCCTTAAAAGAGGAGGAGGAGCACCACAAAAACAACTACTGCCTGCAAATACGAATGTGAATACTAATGATATTACCATGGATAAGGTGGACAATGGGGGTGATTTGGAATTGGAAATAATTTGTAAGCAGGGCCAAGTGAAGGAGGTGCTCCACAGATTGCAGGTGACCTCCAAGGCGTTTCCTTCCCTTGTTCAAGCCTGCATTGCGAAAAAACAAAGCAACATTGATTGAAAGCCAAATAGTATCTCCACATTATTGAAACAGTTTTCAAGGCACAGATTTTTGGGTGCCATACCTGTCATACTGTATGCCAAGTGCAGGACCCAAGTCATCATGCACCAGACCTTAAATGAAATGGCCAAAAGGAATATGGTCTCTTCGATTGCCCTGATAGCAGCTTATGCATACCACACACATAGTGAGGAGGCTTTACGTGTATTTTATCATATACTTTGAGTGCACATCCGACTGAATCACTTTACCTTCTCTAGTGTTCTCCCAACTTGCAGAGATCTGGTCGCTCTAGAAAATAGCAAGGACTCAGGAGGTCCATGAAGACATAATTCAACGTTGGTTCCAGTCATATAATTTTGTAGCCATTGCACTTGTCGATGTTTATGTCAAATGTGGTTGTGTGGACTATGCACATAATTTTTTTAATAGAATGCATGACCAAGATTTGATATCTTGGAAAACCATGATTGCAGGATATGCATAGGAAGACCGTACTGATGAAGCCCTTGAGTTTTTTGAGAGGATGTCCGAGAGAAATGTGTTCTCCTGGATCATAATGATTGCAACTTACTTGAGGAATGGGCATGATGAGGAGGCCTCTATGTTGTTTAATCGCAACAGGTCGATATTCAACCTGATCAGTTCACATGTGTTAATGTTCTCCTTGCATTTGCTCACTTGGAAGCTTTTGGCTATGGAATGGAAGTTCATGCATACATAATTAGAAATGGATTTCAATCTGATGTCTTTGTGGGGATTGCATTTTTGGACATGTATGTTAAATGTGGAAGTTCGGATGACACTCACAATTTGTTTCACAAAATTCATGGGATGCGGTAGGTATCAAGGAATGTCATGATTTCATGATATGCACAGAATGAGCAGGCTCTTTCGCAGAATGCCTCGACAAAAATGTCTAATGGAATGCTATGATTGCTGGATTATACAAAATGGGCATATTGATTTGAAGAGGTTGTAAAGCTTTTTTAGAAACTGCCAAAGTAGGATATGGTGAGAGAAGTTTTAGAGCAACTGGCAAATTTTCCTATTTGGTGAGATGGGCGAAATATTTACTAGGGCTTTTATAATGTTTCATCTAATATTGCAATTGAAATATATTTGGCATAAGATATATCTAGGTAAATATAAATGGTGAGATGAAGTTTCATTCACCATATTTTCCTACCATGAAATCGAGCACCAATGATATTGGCTTAACAAAAAGCTTGGAATATATTTGGCATAAGATATATCTAGCTAAACCATGAAATCAATCGCCAATGATATTGACTTAACCAAGAGCTTGAAGAGCATTGTGATTCATTTTGAGGAATGTGTTGAGATTTACAAAGAAACCCAAAGTTTGGAATATATTTGGCATAAGATATATCTAGCTAAACCATGAAATCGAGCGCCAATGATCATTGACTTAACCAAAAGCTTGAAGAGCATTGTGATTCGTTTTGAGGAATGTTTGACGGACAATCCACTCGAGCGGACGCGAGCTGGATCTCCCTAGCTCAATGTGAGTCTAGAACAAATACTACAGACTACAAACTACTTTCCTAGATTTACTTAAGGATCAAGTAACTAGATGTCTTACCTCAATTTCGCAATCCTTTCTCCTGGATGTTGCTCCACGTCTCGCGGTCGTCAGATCTCAGCTGCAAGACCTGTCAAGACACATAGAACGATACAAACGAGTAAAGAGCATCTATACAATAAGAGATCTAAGTAAACAATTAAGCAGGTAAACTACACAATATCGTCACACATAAACAACATTGGTGGAAAGTGTTTATATTACTGTAAATAAAGGGAAAGTACATAGATAAGAAAAGACTACAACCAAGGCTTAACGTAGCAGCCTTTCTCCATCCAAACCAATTGCCATATTCTTCCAAGGAAGTATGAGTCTCTCAATGGATGAGTTAGAGATCTCAATGATGATTTCACCAACATGTAGACACTATAGACTTCCTCCCTTTGGAGAGGGGTAGAGCTTCACTTATATACGACTAAGTGGATAGGGTATGGATAGGGTAGGTTGAGATATGGTAGGAGAGAGATAGGGGATCCCCCCAAGAGGTTAGGAACCGAGTGCCAGCTCCTCCAAGAGGTCAAGGATAAGGATCCAAGTCAGCAGGCTTCGAGAATGAGCTTGAAGGGCCTATTTTTGTCCATTAACTGACTTCGTCGCACCCTGCAGTAGAGCAAGATGCGACGTCGCAGGTTGCATGAGTGCACGGGCGCTTCACTCAATAAACTGCTTTCATAGCACGTTCGTTCGTGGCATATGAAACAATACCCCTAATTTCACTAAATATTGGAAAATACTTTCCAAAATCGTTTTTTTAACCCCCTCCAAATATGCCTTCCCAATTTAAAAAAAACCCTATTTTCACTAGTTATTGTATGTATCCATTTTTTCATTAACATTTTTTATACCCCTTTGTATTTCTACCTAGTATATTGATATGATACCCCTCTTATGACCCCACATGCATTCTACACTACACCTTCCTTCTTTCGATGTATATTGTGGATGCACATTACTTCACCCACAATGCAATTACTCAACCACATATCATTATGATTTGCAACATCTAATGGTCTAATGAAGAGATAGGAGATCACTTCTTGTATGTCACTAGAGCCAATGCACATAGTACAACATTTAGATTGCATGTTGTAGTTCCCCAATCGCTGACTAGGCCTGTTGTGGGATAGGTATCCAAGCCCCCAGGGCCTGTAACAAGCTCTAGGAGGTTGACTAAACCTCCCAAGGCCTGTAATAGGAATGAGTGGTTGGGTATTCAAGTCCCCAAGGCCTATCGAGGGCCTATAACAGGCCCTGGAGGCTTAGAGCCTCCCAAGGCTATTGGTAACAACTGGTTGAGTGCTATTGGTAACAATTGGCTGTCAATGACCACTGTCTCTCGACTATGATTGACTGTAAACCCACTTCACCATGAAACCCCCTGGCCTCAAGCATGCCTCAAGACGCGATTTCCCTGCGTAACAACTGGTTGAGTGCTATTGGTAACAATTGGCTGTCAATGACCACTGTCTCTCGACTATGATTGACTGTAAACCCACTTCACCATAAAACCCCCTGGCCTCAAGCATGCCTCAAGACGCGATTTCCCTGCGTACTGGTAAGCCCGAGCCTTGCCTTAATCTGATTTCTCATCTAACCATGATCCCACCATCTCCATTTGGCGGATATTTGTCATCCCTCCCATATAAAAAAGACCCCAAAGTATTTTTGTATTGTTACATTAAATAAAAAACACCCTTTGCCCCTTAATATATAAGCAATATAATTTTTAGGTTTTCATGAATATTTAATACAACAATATGAATGAACGTGGTATTATATTGCCTTCTAGTGAAGCCCCTGTGCATGAGTGCAGTCTGCGACGAGTTCTCAAAACCTAGCATAAATGCAAAGGTATCATTTCCAGGTAAATGACTTAGCCAATGGTACTTCAGGGAAGTATATACTAAATCTCAGGATGGTAGGATTTTAGGTGTAACAGAATGCCCCCCAAAGCATGAAGCTGTTGAAAATTTGGATAGGTGAAATGCTTTGACAGAAAGAATGGCAATGGCTTGTCGGGCGAAGGACGCTGCTGCAGTACAACTGACTCTAAGTACACTTTCTCATATGACATACAACATGGCTGCCGACCAATACAATGTAGATCCATGGTAGTAATGACCGATTGAACACAATCATGGCTACTAGACACAAGCGTAGATCCATGATGAGATGATAACACAGCCATGACCAATACAAATGTGGATCCGTGTGACATAACTCAATACAAACTCCATCGCAACCTGGGTAAAACATGACTCCCCAGGGTCTTCAAGCTGAACCCGCAATGATACGAATCTATCCATGTGATTACAAATGTCTTGACGTCGAACATGATAGAAACCACTTGATTACTGGTCATTGATGTATACCGTTAACAAGTGCGAGGGAGATCACCATTAATGTCAATGATTCCCAAGGTATCACAGTACATATCATCAAGTGTGAATAAATGAGTTGAAGTCGAACGCGAGATGAAATCTTTTGATCAAGAGTCAATGATGTAAACTCATGTCGAAAGCGAGGTAACCTGCCATTGAGGCATGCAGGGCCAAGGTACTTGGTTGGTTTCTAGATTCGATCCTTGGATGATGTGTCGAAGTCAACAAGGATGAATCCGTGGAAGGAGGGCCATGATGAATCCCCCATCATTGACACGAAACACGACAAATGATGTGTAGAGCAGATCGGATGGTACAGTAACATGCAAGATTGACTCAGAGCAGACCAACATGATGGAAGGTGTACTTGACTGAAGATAATGAGTAGTGAGAGTATTCTTGAACATGGGCATGGCATGCCTTGGCAGTATTGACTTGACGAGTTATGATACAAACTCTTAATGCAACTGATGATGGAAGCGTTCTTTGAATGACTCAAAGGAGTAACAAGACTCAGGAAATAGGCGAAACTCGAGGACAAACGAATGATCCAAGTGTAGTATGCAAATGAAGATGAGTGCCATGTTCAAGAAATGACTAGATACTGCCACTGATAAAGGGTGTAACATAAAAGCTTTCCTTTTTCCCCATCATGAATGATGAGTGGCTCATGTGTTTTTTACGAGCTTGATGAGGGTAACCAGATGCTCAGTATAGCTCATCTCATAGATGAGTCCAATCCCAAATATTTTCCGAACCTGGAATAGAAGGGGTTCGTCCCATGGCAGGCCCTTCAATGTGAAAGTTTAACGGGTCCATAGAAGGTAAACTCGGTCGTCATTTCATGTTTAGAGAATCTGAAAAGAACAAAAGAAGACTCCAACGGTCATTTTTCGTAAAGTTAGCCTCATCGCCCGAAAAAGGGTAAAACAATGCGTGAGAGGACTCTTCCAGTCATGATTGGCTGGAGTATACCTTTTTCGTAAGTAGTGCCCCCTGGTTCGAAAAAGGGGTAAACCATCACCAGGAAGACGACCATTCAAATTCTTTAACAAACGTGAACATGACAAGTTCTCTTGGCAATCTTTTCGTATTTTGAGAGCCTGAAAAGAGCTTAAAGATAGACTCCAGGGGGGTTTCCTTTTCCGTAGGAGTTTAACGAGCCCGGAAAAGTGATAAATCATAACTCGGTAACGTATTCTCATGGTTTCAAGAGCACGAGAAAGAACAAAGAGTAAGCTCATCATCATAAAATAATTATAATCTAATGAATGGAAAATAACGACAAAAACACACAAGGAGTTTTCATACCTGAGCTGACCGTTCCAAAGTGAAAGTGGCGTGAAAAGACACTTAATGACTCCTGCACACTCGGAAACTAAGTCAAATAGTCAACCAAGTGTCCAAATATAATAAAAATCGATCCAAACTATATCAAATGACATAAAAGCATCAAATATTTAAAAAATGAATATTCCATTTTGTTTATAAATAGAAACAAAAACCAAATACAGAGTCACCATTGTTTCATTTGCCAAATTGGGAGGAGAGGTGCCACTTGGAGCCAAAACTTCACTTGTCGATTCCGAGAGTTACGAGCAACCATTTCACCCACCGTCCGGAGCAGGTAACTCTAAACTTCATCCAGCATAATTGTAGTGGTTTACATTTTTGAATTAAGTTTATTTTTTTGGTTTTTGGCTTGGTTTGTGAAAGGCCATTGCGTCCTCGGGTTGTCGCAGTTTGCCCTTTCGGGAACTGCGACGAGACTAAGTCGTCGCAAAGGTTGCATGGATGGACTGCGACGAAGTCGCATTGTTAGCAATAATGGGGTGCGACGGCGGAAACGTCCAACCCCAAACACAAACCATGGCCAAAAAAGAACTTTTGATGGTTGAAGCAAGTGTTAACAATGTTTAAACTCTCCTTTTGGCAGGTTACTAGCAGCCATAATGGTTTTGGAATGGCGTGAACGAGACCATGAGTTAGATGATGAACAGGCTGCAAATGATCCACGATGTGTGGAAGCACTGAGGAACTGTGGGCTCCTCATGTTCTTCGAGATCCAGGGCATGAGGGCCCAAATCCCATTACTAACCCATATGCTCCAATGCTGGGATGCGGCCCAACAATATTTCGTGATCGGTGAGCATGTGCTTACCATAGATGTCGAGGACATCTAATTTTTGACCGGATTGTCCCGAAGAGGGGACAATGTGCTTCTTACCGGATCACGTGGAAGTGATCGGACTGTGGGTGACATGATCCTGCAGCACTGTATTCCCAACACTCGTGCTTCTAGTGGGAAGATTCCCATAAAAGATGTGCAGGAACGTCCATTGCGCGCCATACTCTTCACTGTTACAAGGATGGCAGGGAGCCGAGCTCCTCACTTAGCCACCAGGTCTCAGATGCTATACGCGGAGGACTGCATGTCTCCGAAGATCTTCAACTGGTGCGAGGGACTCCTCGCAAACATGCGAGCTCAGCTGACCAAGTGTTGGCAGGGAGAGCTCAAACAGTTTGGCTACGGTTCGATAGTGATCTCGTTCTTATTGGAATGGGTTCCCCTTCTGCGTTCGCAGGTGCCGCTAGATGACAGGGATCCTAGGGATCCTCACATGGCTAGGTGGATAGAGGTGATGGCCCGTCATGGTGGGGGCCCTATCATCACATATGGTCCTGAGTTCTTCAACTGGCTAGCGGGCTAGTCACTGATGGTAGAGGACTTCCCGTACAGTGGTACGGACTTTAGAGATGACCTGGACTTGTCGCTGCCCGAGGGAGCAGCATGGGGAGATGCAGGTAAGAACAATGAACCCTTGTACTTTTTAAGTTTTGTGCATTTATGATTTTTTTTGTTATAGTGCTGACAAGTTAACAACATGTGTGTGCAGATGTGGGCCCCGTAGGACCGGTGGGAGTCTCTCTTCTCGTGAGGAGGGAGAGGGGAGAGGGAGCAGTCGTGGGTCCTGCCGTACATGCTGCTATTGCAAAGATGGATGGAGTCTACACCAACCTGAGTGGGTTGACGTTAGATGTTCCCGAGCCGACGGTAGATGAGGTGCTGCGGCCGATGCAGGTGTACACGGTTGGAGCGACTGCGCGCTTCAATGCGTTGCTTCGCAGGGTTGCAAGAGCAGTTGACTGTTTCCACACTCAAACAGACTAGATCTGTTAGACCACCTAGGGTTGTACGGGCCAGGCGATAAGCCTGATGTTGTTACCATGTACTGAGAGCTTAGAGGCCTCATATTTTTGTACTTACTGAAAGCTACGAGGCTTCAGATTTTGTAGACCCACTAAAAGTCGTCGTGCTTTAGACTTTTGTACCAGCACTACTTTTTATGATGGTATATAAATATAGAGACATTCTGACAGTTTATACATTATGTGTTTAAAAATGGATGAATGGTGTGGTCTTGTTATGTGCTTTGCTTATATAAAATGAGTTATTTACATTTTATGTCTACTTTTAACAGTTCATGATATATGCTTATGTGTGTGCAATGTACCAATCTAAGATGAAGTTGGCCATAGAATCGACAACTGTGTTCGCGTCTCGTGGAATGTGCAGGTATTGAATGGACACGAAGGTCCTTTCCAGGAGATGGACTCATCGATAGAGACAGAGTAAAATGGGATCGCGGATGGCGTAGACTTAGTTAAGATGAGAGACCATTAGTTGAGAATCCAGGTGAATGACAACATGGTCCATACCCAAAGAAATGGCGTCAGTTAGGGTTCCAATGACTGCTTGATATTCTGCAGCATTGTTGGTTGCGAAACCTAGACACATTCCCCCTGAGCTGATGAGATCGCCGGTAGGTGAATAGAGTACCCAGGATGTCGAAGCAAGGTTATGGGTATGCTGGCTGGCGCCGTCCGCAAATCCGTAGCACGTTGCCATCTGCACACGTAGACAGAACATGGCATAAGAAACGAAACAAGACCTAATCACGTAAGAGAACAAAAGCGTCACACCACACAAAAACACACACGCCATGTACAACATATACAAGAGTACTTATGCGTGAAAGGCTCAGGCATAGTACCTCTTCAGGTAGAGCCCATTGCGGGGCTCACCCAAAGATATCCCGTCGTAGTATTCAAGCTCATAAGCTCCCTTCTCCAAGACGTGTTTCACTATGTAGGGTCCATGCCACATGGACTCAAACTTCCTTGCCCCCAGCTTATCATGTTTTTGGTCATATGTGAGGACCAAATCTCCCCCGCTGTAAGCGCGAGGTTCTACCGACTTGTCGTACTGCGCTTTGATGCATTTCTTATGAGCATCGTTGGTGAGAGTGGCATCTCGGCGAGTCTCGTCGAGCTTAGCTAGGTAGAGGAAGCGTTCTTCCTCGGCAGTAGTGTTTGGGAGAAGTTCGACAGTGAGCTTGAGAGATGGAATCTCGCACTCAATGGGAATGACCGCCTCCAATCCATACACTAGTTGGAAAGGAGTAAATCCAGTGGCGGTTTTAATGGAGTTTCTATAGGCCCTGATCCGGATCTTGGGTGTTGAGACCTAGAAGACTTGAATGCCGAGAGAGGAGGAGAAGAGATAGCTTCAAAACTGAAGCGAACAATGAACCAACAGTGAAGAAGACAAAGTAGTGAGATCTGGGCTATGAATAGCATAGATGGACAAACATAGAATAAATATGCCACATGGAGGGGTGAGGCTCAAAGAGGGTTCTTTGAGCCTCACCTCTCAAGCTATACTAAGAAAGACACTCAGAACCAATACCCCAATAATAACTCAATAAAATAAGAGAAATGTAGGATAGAAACCAAATGAGTAACTTGTTATTATGAGAAGGCTTGCTAGGCCTTTATATAGCATTATTACAATGTGTCTTGAGGCCATACCATGGGCCAAATCTATGTGCTACCAAATACCATGGATATGATAAGGTGGCCTCTCCATTTAATGCTTTAATGATAAATGGGAGAGGGTGGCCTCTCCATTTAATATTTTTACGGCTTATACAACCGAATTTAGACCATATGCCCCATAAAATTCAGATCATTCCTCCCCCCTTAGAAAATGATGGTCCCCATCATTTCATGCTAAAAAGATACCCATGATTACAATGTGCTAGTTACCAATGAATATAAGGGTTTTTTGTGGTTGACCCATAACCATTTACATTATTTTTTTTTTAAAAGAAAAGCCCCCCCCCCAAAAAAAATGGAACAATCATGACTTTGGGGGTTTTGAACATCCTTCTGTAAATTTATTCATAACTTCTGCTATAGGTGATGAAATCCAATTCCGTTGAAGACCCATTTGAGCTACTGAATAGATCTTTCCGTTGGTATATGGTACACGTTCTGAGGTGGTTCATGGAGTGAGAAAAAGCAGGCCGAATTTGAAGGACGTGCAGCCACGCTGGTTACAGACATGTGCTGTTTCAAACAACGATATCTCATAAACCAGACAACGAAATGAGATTTTGCGAAATACCCATTTTAGATAACGGAAAGAGATTTCCAATGAGCTATGGTAGACCTTCTAAAACATCCTGTAGAGTTTGTGGCACTTGTTCAAAGTTGACTGTACGTGCGGCCGCAATGTGTAAAAACATGTGCTACTTCAAACAAACATATCTCACAAAATGAGAAACGAAATGGAAATCCGTAAAATTCCCATTTGAGATGACGAAAAATCCTTCGAAATGAGCTATGATAGACCCTATGAAACATCCCATAGAGTCCAGAAAGTCTCTTTAAAATTTGTTGAAAATGTTGCAAACCAATGGATATAGTGGATCCATGTATGGATGTAGCAGATCCATATCCATGTATGGATGTAGCAGATCCAGATCCATGTATGGATGTAGTGAATCCAAATCCATGTATGGATGTAGTGAATCCATGTATGGATGTAGTAGATCCAGATCCACGTATGGCCAAACAAATGGATTCCGATAATACCAAAATGTAGTTGGTGATTGCTGCAAATATTTGAAACCCGTAGAATGCTTGAAACCCTTATTCCGATGGAAAGCATACCTGCTCTGATACCACTGATCCGGATCTTGGGTGTTGAGACCTGGAAGACTTGAATGCCGAGAGAGGAGGAGAAGAGATAGCTTCATAACTGAAGCGAACAATGAACCAGCTGTGAAGAAGACAAAGTAGTGAGATCTAGGCTATGAATAGCATAGATGGACAAACATAGAATAAATATGCCACATAGAGGGGTGAGGCTCAAAGAGGGTTCTTGAGCCTCACCTCTCAAACTATACTAAGAAAGACACTCATAACCAATACCCCAATAATAACTCAATAAAATAAGAGAAATGTAGGATAGAAACTAAATGAGTAACCTTTTATTATGAGAAGGCTTGCTAGGCCTTTCTATAGCATTATTACAATGTGTCTTGAGGCCATACCATGGGCCAAAACTATGTGCTACCAAATACCATGGATATTAAAGGGTGGCCTCTCCATTTAATGCTTTTATGATAAATGGGAGAGGTTGACCTCTCCATTTAATGTTTTTATGGCTTATACAATCGAATTGAGACCATATGCCCCATAAAATTCGGATCAGGCCCAAAGCACGGAGAAGAGCATGTTATGCCAATTGGCCTTATGCGTACCCACCATACATTGGACCATAGTTTTCAAGACCTTGTTAATGGCTTCGACTTGTTCGTTCAACTGTAGGTAGTATGGTGTTGAGTTTTCATGGTGAAAACCCAATCTTTTGCTCAACTCATCGACCATATGGTTCATAAAGTGAGAACCATGGTCAGTAACTATCGCTTGAGGAACTCCAAACCGCGCTATTATACGGTTAAAAATGAAGAGTGCGGCGGTCTTGCCTTCGTTCGTGTATGTAGGCATTTCCTCGGCCCACTTTGTAAAGTAGTCCACAGCTACAATGACTTAACTATGCCCCCTGGTCGAGGTAGGCTTACAATGCATGAATCGATGCCCCATTTAGCAAAGGGGCCAATGGCAATAACCGGGTGTAACGGGGCAGGATGGGTGTGCTTTTTGGTATGAAAATGTTGGCATAGGGGACATTTTTTTATGGCCTCAATACAATCTTTGAAGATAGACGGCCAATAATATCCCGCGCGCAAAATCTTTTGGGCTGTAGCCATCCTAAAGAGGTGACCGCCACATGCCCCAGCGTGACAGTCATTCAGAACGCGTTCAACCTCATCATGGGCTAGACAACGTCGAAGGATAGAATTAATACCACGGCAGTACAAAGTATCACTGATGATCAGATAATATTTTGCATGGTGGCGTATGCGACGACGGTCGTCACGAGACAATTCAGAGTTGAAACGTTGGGTTTGAAGATACAATGTGATATCTCCATACCATGGATCAGACGTACTGATGAGAAACAATGACTCATCCGGAAAGGAGTCATTGGGCTCAGATTCTACATCAGTGCGGGGGAGGTCGCAGATGAGCTCAACAAACACCAAAGAGTTTTTGACTTGGCTTTTTCGAAAAGAAGATCGAATTCTTGCAGTATCACGATCCAGCATGAATACTTGCCCCCAAGTACCCGACGAGTTAGAATGTGGTACATGGGGTTCGAATCAGCGATGATGGTGGTGGTGTGAAGCAAAATATAATGTTGGAATTTCTATACGGCTATGACTGCCGCAAGAGAGAGTTTCTCAACATGTGAATAGTGAGTTTCAATGTCAATGAGACCTTTACTAGCATGGTATATCACATGTTCTTGGGTGTTCTGGTCTTCCTGCACCAAAACCATGGCGATAGTGGTGTCGGAAGCAATGAGATATAAAATGTAATCTCGATAGTAATTCGGTGGTTGGATCACATGGGCATGCGTGATGGCATGTTTTAAACTATCAAAAGATCGTTGAGCTTGGTCATCCAAGATGAACGGGACGTCTTTCTTCATCAATCTCATGTAACCCTGTGTCTTTTGTGCGAAATTACAAACAAAACGCCTTAAATAATTTGCACGTCCTTGCAGACTCTAAAGTTCCATAATGTTGGTTGGAGGTGGAAGAGCAACACTGGCTTCCACCTTCAAGGGATCAATATGGATCCCATCTTTCGAGACGATAAAGCCTAATAGGGGTCCGGACTCGACACATAAAAAACTCTTGTGAGGATTCAGATGGATATTGTACCGTCTGCATCTGAGGAAAACGACCGTCAGATGATCTAAGTGGAACTCATGCTGCTTTGAGTGGGCAGGGAGGTCATCCAAGTAAGGTTCCACAAAGTCCTTCACATCATGGAAGGCATACGACATGGCCTGCTGGAATGTGGCACCAGAGTTTTTAAGACCAAACAAAATTTTACGATATGCAAACGTTCCCAAAGGACAAATGAATGCAGTCGTGTGTTGGTCGACGGGGTGGATCTCAATTTGGTTGTACCCAGAAAAGCCATCCATAAATGAAAAAATGACACTTCTAGCACAGTTGCCAATGATCTGGTCGATGAAGGGAGTCAAGTAGTTGTCCTTGGGACAAGTTTTGTTGAGATCCCGATAATCGACACAGACACGGATGGTACCCTATTTTTTATTAACGAGGACGACATTTGAGACCCATTCTGTCAATGGGACAGGGTGAATGAAATCGACCTTCAAGGGTTTCTCAATTTCTGCCTTGACTGCCGCAGTCTTCCTAGGGTGTACCAGTCGCAGCTTTTGGTGGACAGGTTTGATGTCGGGATAGGTTTTAATATAATGTAAAACAATGGAGGGGTCTATCCCAGGCATCTCCTTGTAAGTCCAAGCGAACACGTCTCGGAATCGCTTGAATAAGGCCGTGGCGGCGATGACTTCTTTAGGGGAACACTTCTGGCCTAACTGAACGTGTTCCACTACACCAGAATTGACCGAAATGTCTATTAAAGTGGTAGGATCAATGTTGGCGAGGTTGCTTTCGGAGTCCTTTTGACATGCAAGTATCACAGACTGAGAGCCAGAGTAGACATCCGGTGTAAAGATGGTGTGAATGTTGTTCTCCACAGTATCCAATAAGGGAAGGAAAGACGAACGATGGTGGAGGTCTTCCCACGGCGGATCATCCACGATCATGATTTCCATAATGGACTCATCAGAATGAAAAGTTCGTAGCAGAGGATCGGATGATGTCCGTTGTAGAGAACAGGAGGTGGAGGCCACAACTAAGTGGTCCTCCGGTGTTGATTGGATAGCCTCATACATGAGTTTAGCGGGTGATAGAGGTATAGTATCTCCAATCAGGTGTGTAGTGGCTTCATCAGGTACAAGCCATGAATCAGTGGAGTTGGGGATATATGAAATTTGCGAGGAGATCACGTTTACTGTGGCAACATGGTTTGGGGGATTTGAAGTAGGAAAGATGCCCATAAGGGATGAATCCTTAAGGAGGCCAACCCCCACACTCTCATACTTTTGCGAAGATTGTCCAATTGAAGGAACGTTATCACCTGGGTGAGTAGTGGTGTTAGGTGTGCAGAAATCCAGTTGGCCGACTGTGACAATTCTGCCTTGATGGGGGAATTGTACTATGTGGAAGACAGATGATGCGACCGCAGTCATGGCGTAAAATCAATTACGACCAAGCAGAATGTTGTAATCCAACGGGGCAGCGACCACTTTGATGTTAATGGTGGCTGTCTTTCCCCCTAACTCGACTGCCGTAGCTTGTAACATCCCATGAGGTTGAAAGCCACGTCTGTCGAAAGCTCTCAGAGTTGTAGGGGAACGGTTCAACTCGGGAGAGCCCAACATGAGATTGACATGACTGACGTAGAGGCACCCTCGTCCAAAACGATACGATGGATTGTCTTCCTGACAATGTTTGTAGCAACTTGAAATGCCAATTGATGGGAGAGCCTCGGTTTGAAGTATTCCAGCCGAAACATGATGGTATTCGATGAATCTGGGTCAGCTGCACCGATGGCAGCTAGGAGAGTCTTGCGCTGATTTGGACAGTTTTGCAAGACCTCTAGCGTCGACATAGCACAAGGAGCTTATGCTAGGTCCTCTACAATATTGTAGTTTTGAGCAGCCCGAGCATTAGGATTGAAAACCAATTTTCTAATCGTGCTCTTGGGTGGACGCAACATTGACTCAAGCGAGGGCTTCTCTATGGTAAGAGGAGCAGCTGGTACGGTGACGTCGGGCATCGAAGTGGAAGATTTTTCAGTATTACTTCCAACGGGTTCCTTTGCCGGAACGGAGTCATACGAATGAGAACGAGTGTTCAAGTTGATAGTTTCGCTACGCATCATGAGAACATGTGCAGTGGTGGATGCTTCTCCTTGGGAAGAAGAAGTGTGAGCGATCGACTGCTGATTTTGAGCAGGGAATGGATCGTTGAGAACTGCGGGTGTGGGTTTACCCTTAAGAAACTTTTGAACTTCGTCTCTATGGGGCACTCTTTAGAAAAGTGATCATCACCACACAGTAGGCAAGGATACTTCAACTTCCTTTTCTGTTTGGTATCATCAAGGGTGCTCTTTTGTTCCTACTGGGTGGAAGATTTCTTAGGTTTCCCTTTGTTCTTTTTCTTACTACTAGAATTTTGAGGTGAAGCTGATGAAACAGAATTCACTTCTTCGGTGACAGTAGGAGTAGATGATTTGGTGGTGCCGTGACTAGCCTGCGTTGGTGATGGGGAAGAACCTTGTGGGTTCGACGATCCAACAATTTGGGAAGAAGGCTGGGTGGTAAGGGATCCAATAACGCCATCGGCTTGGGGCCCCTTGGGTGGTTTCGTGGGATCGTAGGTGCTACGGGGGGCGTCGGGAAGAATGTCAAACAATGTGCCGGATTGGGCATAGAATAAGTCTATCAAAAGGGCATGAGCGATAGCTTGCTCTTCAGTGACAACACCTCCAATGGAAACATCTCGAGCTATGGTGGGAATGAGAGAATTCGTAAACCAGTCTACTAGGAGTTGATCTGGAATAGGGGCCTTAATGAGACGTCGTCTCCTCTGCCATTCATGTATATGATCAGATATATGAGTAGCGGTATTTTGACGGAGCGAGGTTAAAAGCTCTGTACCAGTTTCATACCGTATAGGCAGCTGGAAATGAGTCAAAAAGTTCATAGAAAGAGAACCAAAATCGGGAAAAGAATAGGGTGGTAGTTCAATATATCACTTTGCAGCCGAACTAGTGAGAGTCCGTTGGAATAACCTAAGACGGATTGAGTCGTCCATCAAAGAGTTGGATGAACACCATAAGTGGTATGTCATCACGTGGTTTTTAGGATCCTCACCCGGCTTACTGTCAAATTTTGGGATATCTGATGGAAGTTTCACCGGAACGGGTGGCCAATTATTGCCATGGTAAATGGGGTCATTGGTCAAACAAGAGAGATCAGGTAGGTCCAAAGTATCCAAAAAGGGCAGCTGCGGATTAGGCTGCGAGTACTGATAGTACGGGTAAGGCGTATAAGGACCTGTGGGACCTTGTATCATCTAACCGTAGGGTGGTCCAGAAGGAAACTGGCCATAGGGGTATGGGCCGCCCGGACCAAATGTAGGTCCGCTGCCATAGTAAGGTGGTCCATTACCATAATAAGGTGGCCCCTTACCATAAGGTGGGGGCCCGCCTCCGCCATCGGGAGGGGGTGGGCCGCCTCTAAATGGTGGGGGTCCACCACCACCGCTAGGGTAGAATGGGCCGCCACTGCCTCCGCTGGGAGGAGGTGGTGGTCCACCACTGCCACCGAAATAGGACGGGCCTCCACCACCTCTGTCGGGAGGGGGTGGTGAGCCACCGCCGCCTCCGGAAGGGTAAGTTCCTCGTTTTCCGCCTCCACCATAGTGGGGTGGTGGTCAACCACCACCACCACCAGGATGAGAAGGTCCTCCACTACCGCCACCAGAAGGGGGTGGTCCTCCACCACCTCCACCGGGAGGGGGTGGGCCATGGTGGCCGAAGTGAGGTGGTCCTCCACCAGAAGGTAGAGGTCTGCCTCCTCCAGAGTTATGTGGGGGCCACCGCCTCCAATGGGAGATGGGGGTGGACCAAACGAGGGTGGAGGAACTTGAGGGACTGTAAGTGGGGGTCCATCTTGTAAAACATTTTGTTGTCCCCATAGAGTGTAAGGATTACCAGGGTAGGGTACCCCGTAGAGTGCGTTTCTGGGATTAAGTTGACCCGACACAGGGTTAGGATGACCTGGATACACTTGACTCGATGGAGGTTGAATTACGTTGGACGGTCCCCCAACATGGGATAGTCCTGTAGTGGAAGGTCCAGAAGGTAGGGAATTCCCGATGGAAGGCCCGATGGGAACTCCTGCTGCAATATTATGGTTAAAAGACAGGGGTTTCTCCCCAGCAACAACTTGTTGACCACTAAGTAAGGGTTGACCCAACACTGGTTGTTGATTATTCACCGTGGGATTGACGTTACTCGTAAAAAAGGTTGGATAAAGAGTATCCTCCCCTCGAAGTTTGGGGTGGGGGGGGAGCAGGTAACGTGACCGTGGTGACCACAGGTGTGTTGGAATGTTGCTGTTCAACAGGTTGGGTTGTGAGTGGTACTGAATTGGTCTCCTGTCTAGGAGATGCATGTGTAGGAATGGATGGTTGACCAACTTCAGAGCGACCTGGGATTGGTCGGTCGTCGATTCTTAGTTGCAAGTTTCGACTTCGAAATTCCTCACCCATAGCACGTAAACGAGCCAATTGCTCACGGTAAGGTGCTAAGCGGTCGTCGGGACTAGCCCAACTGGGTGGGGATGCAATGGAAAAATGGGACACTAGATGGCCTGTAGAAGATGTCCAATAAGATGCTGATGGACCAGCAGCTGCTATGGGGTCATCCTGGGGTTGATTTATCCATTCCAATGACCCAGGATCTCCCGACGCAACGGGAGGTAAGTCTTGTGAAGTGGGGAGTTGTGCTTGTTCACCCCGCGGGGGATGAGAGGCAGGTGAATCTGGAGGAGTATGAGGAAACAAAAGTCCTCCAACATTCAAAGTGGGGTTTTCCACTTCACGTGACCCGACCCTGTCTTGTGGATCCATCCTTACCCTCAAAATTACCTCCTGGTTAAGGGGATATTTGGGTGGCAAATTCTGAATCCTACGAGACCTTCTACAAGGAAATTCAGCCAGAGTGACTGAAACAAGAAGTTTCTCCTAAGGAAAGCTAAAGGAAAGAAAAACAGACCAGACAAACCTTACACAAACTAAGTCCATAAGAAAAATTATGTTATAAGAGTGGATTCAACGGTCTGGAAGCTCATAGGATTGTCAAGGCTTCACAACTCGCGATATACCGTAGGGTCCAACAGTAAAACATGACAAGGAGTATTGGGACCGTACCCTTTCCTGAATACCCGATTACCTAGACAGTACGTGCGTAGTAGCTCCTCGAGTGTTGTTCTCGGTGTATTGCTCCGCCAAGATGGCCAAAAGGTTAACTCAGTTGGTTTCAGGAATCCTAAGGGTGTCTCCCGATATACACAAGGTACGTGGGAGCTCAAATCCATAGTGGTGCTGTCTAATGCACAATCGTTCGGCAAGAGACCTTCCTATATACTACCAAGTACGTGATACACCCTTTGATATACGCCAAGTACTCAAGGTGACTTGGTGGGTATGTGAAGGAGCTCGATATACCGATAAGTACGTGGAAGACTACAATACCCCTGGGATACAGTGCTAGTAAATAACGACAGCTGCCACGCTTAACGATGCCGGAACGTGTCTCTAACTTATACACAAGTTACTAAAATTTTTACCCTAGTTCTACCGTTAATTTTATCTGGACGGTTAGGTGAATGCATGAGGTGAGTACATAATCGTAAACATAATGCAGGCCCTAACTACATGCAAAAAGTACGCTTTTCTTTCAATGAACTCTATGTATGGGAAGGAGAAATTTTCTTTTTATTTCCAACAATTTGACCAAAACAATGCAATGCAAGACAATCCTAGTTCTACCAAAAAATGACTATGAAGTATTATTTTCTTTTTCAGGGAAACATAAAGACACAACACTACTAAACCAAATCAAAGCATTTTTTTCTTCTTTTATCTTTTCAAAATGAAAATGATGCTAAGTAATGAAAAGAGAGAATTTCTAAGCAGAGTATACGAACTTTTCACTTTCACTAAGATGGCCTAAAAGCATAAAAATCAAAAGATACAATTAACTTTTCCAAGCATGGAACTACTTTTGCAAAACTTGATGTCTATTTGAATTTTTCAAGAAAATGAATCAATTCATGGTTCATGAAAAATAAAAATAATGCAATTTCTTTCACCAAAAGATCTACAAATGAGACATTTCAATGCATGTGCAATTATTCAAATGATCTTGAAAAAAGATGGAAATAGAGCACTTTTGATCTTTCAATGGATGTATCAAAATGACAATTTGACAACAACAATCCTTTTAAACTTAAATACTGAACTAGACAGATTACTCGCAACACTCTAATAACTTAGGGAATCTCAAGAAAAGATGAGCACTCAATGGACTGAAAATACACACAAACACTCAAAATCAATCAGTAACAAGCAACACTAAAGCAAGCAAAACTCACAAAATGTATGCAAATGAGGTCTGGAAATCGATCAAATACAATGATCAGATCTGGAGAGGAGAGGAGGGAATGCAAGGGTAAGTGGATGCAGGTGGGGGAGACAAAAGTGTCCACCACTACCAAATCTCAGACTTGTCCAAGATGGAACCCAAAACAACTGCAAACAAAACCAAACAACTCAACACATAAAGCAAAATGGAATCTCTAACTGGATCTTACATTACAGAGGGAGTTTGCACACAAACCAAACTCAAAACAGAAATGGAGAAAGGGTGCATGTATGGAAAAAACGACAGATCGACGCACCCTGTGCTTGTACACAGTGCGACGTCGCAGTTCACCAATGCGGGAAGTGCGACGACGTCGTAGTATACCAATGGAAGGGATGCGACGACAGACTAACAGGAAAAGAACAGAGATAAAAAACAACACAGTGTCACTCTGGGTACACTGACCAAGTGCGACAGGCGAGATCTAAGTTCACAAATGAACCAATTCCCCAAGTAATGAGCATGAAAAAGGTCTACAAACGAGAAGTACAAATGCAAAGGAATCTAATCAGACTCTTCAAAGTGACGATCTGATGGTGAAAACAACTTAAAGAAGGAAATGACAAAATGATATGGCTTGGCAATAAATCAATTGAAAAACGACATTCAAATTGACAACTACAAAGCAATGTTCTCTCCCCAGTATGGTCTCCATATTTGTTTGATGGATAATCCGCTCGAGCGGACCCGAGCCGGATCTCCCTAGCTCAATTTGAGTCTAGAATAAATAATACAGACTACAAACTACTTTCCTAGATCTACTTAAGGATCAAGTAACTAGATGTCTTACCTCAACTTTGCAATCCTTTCTCCTGGATGTTGCTCCACGTCTCGCGGTCGTCAGATCTCAGCTGCAAGACCTGTCAAGACACATAGAATGATACAAACGAGTAAAGAGAATCTATACAATAAGAGATCTAAGTAAACAATTAAGCAGGTAAACTACACAATATCGTCACACATAAACAATATTGGTGGAAAGCATTTATATTACTGTAAATAAAGGGAAAGTACATAGATAAGAAAAGACTACAAGCAAGGCTTAACGTAGCATCCTTTCTCCATCCAATCCAATTTCCATATCCTCCCAAGGAAGTATGAGTCTCTCAATGGATGAGTTAGAGATCTCAATGATGATTTCACCAGCATGTAGACACTATAGACTTCCTCCCTTTGGAGAGGGGTAGAGCTTCACTTATATAGGACTAAGTGGATAGGGTATGGATAGGGTAGGTTGAGATATGGTAGGAGAGAGATAAGGGATCCCCCCAAGAGGTTAGGAACCGAGTGCCAGCTCCTCCAAGAGGTCAGGGATAAGGATCCAAGTCAGCAAGATTCAAGAATGAGCTCGAAGGGCGTATTTTTGTCCATTAAATGACTTCGTCGCACGCTGCAGTAGAGCAAGATGCGACGTCACAGGTTGCATGAGTGCAGCCTGCGACGAGATCTCAAAACCTAGCATAAATGCAAAGGTATCCTTTCCAGGTAAATGACTTAGCCAGTGGTACTTCAGGGAAGTATACACTAAATCTCAGGATGGTAGGATTTTAGGTGTAAAAAGGAATGTGTTGAGATTTACAAAGGTTAACAAGAGAAATGATAGAACCAAATATCACCCAAATAGCCTCTCACAAATACCTTAAGTGAGATAAGAGAGAGTGCAAAAGTCAAGCAAAAGTACATTGAAAATAGAAATGCACAAGTGTGCCCAAGAGAAAATGTCAATCCAAATAGAAAATGTCAATCCAAATAGAAAATGTTAAAATTTAAGGTTTCATGCAAGGCTTTCATTGGTCCATAACGGGGAATGTCCAAAATTGATTTCGAACTTACTCCAAGCCGATTAACTGTCGTTCAACAAAACTTAACTCTACATAGTCATTTCTGATCGTTTTCTTGTAGATCGCGATTTCTGGCCCATACAGCTCCAACATTGCAACCAGAAGCTTTGATACCACTCTGTAACGTCCCCTTCACCCAATCTGACCATCGGGAGGGGACGTTGGCAAAAAATCGGGGCTCTAATAATTCGCCACAAATTCATAATACGATTTTTCAACAAACAGAATGTGTGAAGAACATAAATAAGCATGCACAGTGGAATTTAAAATCTATCCACACACATTTAGCAAGCAAATGAAAGCATAAACATTACAGGAATCAAATAAAACAGTTCAGATTCAAATACATGAGAGTACTTATCTGTATTCAACGCAAATCCAAGCAATTAGCTGTGTAAGAGCGCTTTTCCACCCAACCATAGGCACTCTATCCAGCATATACTCTTTCTGCTAGGAGGCCACCCCCAAGTTGGGCTATGAGTCCACCAAGGAGAAGGAAGCACCTACAGGCTTCTATCTCTCATCCCACAATCTGTTCTCTTCTTTGTCTTCTAATTCGAGTTCCTGGGTTTAATACACAGTCTGATAAAAATGGCCATCAACAACAATGGAATAACTCTACATGGAGTAGTAGCTTGCATGAGAGAATGAGGATGGAATAATGATCAAAAGAGTGTTGACTCTAAGGATATGAGGAAAGGGTGAAAATACAGCTGACATGGATTCTAACCATAGAATAAATAGGATTGCTAATAGCTGACATAACTGTCACAAGCCCCATGCTTCAATAAATACAAGAAGTGACTTTTCCCACCAACCTCACATGTGCAATTAATGATTGGGAAATGGTAAAAAAATGATATAATTGGCTTATTCCCATCACATGTCAGAATTTTGGGAGAGTTCTAAGGTTGACACATGGCAACATAGGATTTGGTTTCCCATAGGCCCCCTTCCTCTTCCCCTTTGGTTCTCTTTACACAACTATTGTTGGACCATTTTATTATTTATGCACATAATATTTACATATATTCTAAATCGGCATAAAAACCAACCTAACCGTCCAAATAAAATATAGCATCATACATGCCTATCCATTCACTAGTCGGGCCTTAGCCTTGAGCTCCGCACTAGGAATCCACACTAGCATATTTACATAATTTACATTTTTAATGCAATGGGGTCAAAATCAGGATATTAAAATCCATCTCGGGCCGTTCTTACTTGATTTGTTGATTGCTTTTTAAGAAGAATATGATGCAATTAAGTTTTTTACTAATCCATTTGAGTAGTATTAGGAGGACTCTTTTTCACCAAGGGACATTATTTAGTTTTTTTACGTCACGACCAAACTACATCGTCTCCCACCTAAATCTCTTTGGAGCTTAGTCTCAATTGTTGATGATCTTGATGGCTTTATTAATGAGTGATGTGGACTTTTAGGGGGTGATATAGCACTTTGCTTAACATTAATAGGGGAAGTAAATTTTGTAATCTTGTATTTTAATGACTTCGCTCTATGCCCCCCTATTCAACTCAAGGTGGGGGTTGGAATTATTGGTGTAATCTGTATATATGGTCATAAAGCATTCATATGTATAATTATGTATTGTAATCATGGCTGCAGCTATACTTTATTTCAGTTATCGTAATGGTTAAGGCTAACCCAATCAACAATCCATCTCGGGCCCTTCTTACTCTGTTTGTTGATTGCTTTTTAAGAATAATATGATGCAATTAAGTTTTTTACTAATCCATTTGAGTAGTATTAGGAGGACTCTTTTTCACCAAGGGACATTATTTAGTTTTTTGATGTCACGACCAAACTACATCGTCTCCCACCTAAATCTCTTTGGAGATTAGTCTCAATTGTTGATGATCTTGATGGCTTTATTAATGAGTGATGTGGACTTTAAGGTGGTGATATAGCACTTTGCTTAACATTAATAGGGGAAGTAAATTTTGTAATCTTGTATTTTAATGACTTCGCTCTATGCCCCCCTATTCAACTCAAGGTGGGGGTTGGAATTATTGGTGTAATCTGTATATATGGTCATAAAGCATTCATATGTATAATTATGTATTGTAATCATGGCTACAGCTATACTTTATTTCAGTTATCGTAATGGTTAAGGATAACCCAATCAAACTTGATATGTAGGTTCAATAACCCTCTTGGGCTGTGTACCTTTATTACGTGGGGGCCCATAACCCCACTTGGGAGGATGCCTCACTTGAGTTGTGTACAAATACAAAAGTCAAGCTTGCATTTTATCATCTCATATGTGATCTTCTTGATCTCCCTTGCCAAATGATGTACAAGAAGTTCGAAATCAATTTTGGACATTCCCCGTTATGGACCAATGAAAGCCTTGCATGAAACCCAAATTTTTGAAATTTGGGAAATATCTAGTTGGGTCCCACCTGTGCTAGGTGGAAGGGTGACGTGGAGGAGCCACGTGGGAAGGAGGTCCGACGTGGGGGAGCTGCGTGGGCAGAGGTTGCGACGTGGACTGACCACATCAGACCTAAGTGCACAGGTAACCGTATGGGAGGAAGTGCGAAAGCGGTTTCTCAATGAGTGAAGGTGGTTTCCCTTACTGCTCTTCCAACTTGCGAAATCATGTGGTGCCGACACGTGGAAGGAGGATTAATATTTCGTAACCACCCACCACTCCGTCCTAGCGTGCATGTTGGGGATGCGAAACAGATGTGGACCTCTGATCTTTCACCGCCCGATCAACGAACGTTAATCTTTTCCACCATTCAATCGTATTCCAACTGTCACTTCGTAGTGTTATATCCCTTGCTTCTTTTTTAGCGGAACCCTCCTCCACTATAGATCTCGCTTACTGCTTCAATCTGAACCGTTGATCTTCTCCCCTATTTAGCTACATCTCAACGGTTATTTCTACAATTTTGAATGTGTTATATTCCTCGCTTTTTCCTCCAGCGAAAATTACCTCCATCGTTGATCTTGTTCTCTGCCTTAATCTGAACCGTTGATCTATAATTATTTTGCAGAACGCGCCAACAACAAGGTAGGTGGCTTCTGAAGGGTGCGAATCAGCGTAAACACAACATTTTTCATAGTCGATTCTTAGGTGCCCGAAATTGAAAATTGCAGTTGATCTTATGCGCCAGATTACGTGAAATCGAATGATTTACAAAAAAAAAAAATGAGGGCGCTGCCCTAGACCTTCCCTACAATGGCCACAAGGGGGAAAGCCCCCTTGACCCCCGTCGTCCCTCGGAGACAGTCATTGATTGTGAGAGAATTATGTGGCTAACAGAAATTGTCAATATGGATTGTCTACATCATGCATGGAAATTATTTTGTTTATTTCTGAGAATGTAATGAGGCATCCCATGTGTGAATCAGGTATGTGGTTCAGAATTGTGGAAAATATTTCCATGAGAAAGCGAAGAAAGTATCACATTTGAATGAGGTGCAAGGGCATATAAGGGGCCTTGAAAAAACTCCTTATGGGGTTAAAATGGAATCAATTGCAGTGCTCATAAGTGCAGGGAAGTTAAGAAAGGTCAAGTTGAACTTGGCCATAATTTTTGAAAGCAAGTGGAGCATAAAGCAATGTCGATTGTAATGTCTCTGTTTAGAAATTTATTAAAATGGTGAAATTTTCAACTTTTTCCACTAATTCGACCTTTGACTAGTATTGGTGTCTTGGTCTTCAAATGACTCCAAATGCTCCCAAATTGTTATAGAAGGTGTATGGATGATAATAGGACATAATTATGAGGTTCAGGGATTCTTTAGAGTCTTCAATAGGCTTCTGCACCTCTCGTTTAAGTTTTGGCCAAAGTAGGTATTTTGACTAGCAAATTCTCCTTGACTAGTATTGGTCTCTTGGTCTCCAAATGACTCCAAATGCTTGTATAATGGTTCTGAAGGTATTTGATAGGTATTGTGACATATAATAGAGGCTGATGGATTCTTAAAAACCCTTAAAAAAATTCTGCAACATTCATTTACAATCTGGACAAAGTAGGGAAAATTACTAGTAATTTCGAGCTTCAAATCCCCCAAGGGTAGTGGACAATGTTGTCTTCCCAAATGCTGTTAAACCCTTCCAAATTTCTGAACAAAGGTATGGTACTAATAAGTTGCTTTAATGAGCTCCCTAATGTATCCTTAATTAGTTCTTATGGCCTTATGCACCTCTTTTAAATCATATGTTTATATGCAAGATTTCACATAGGGGGAAAAGCTAGTTATTTTCGCCATGACTTATGCTCTGTTAATGGAACTTCTTCAGAAATTTAATGACACTCCATACATCAAAAAAATGACAGAGAATAAATGATATAAATTGAAATAGTGTCTCTTCAATCTCCAACAACAAGATCTAGGGGAAATGGCATCATTTATGCATTGTTTGGTATTTTTACATAACTCCACTTAGTATTTCGACCTGAGAGTCTCATGAGCAGTAAAAACAGTATATATATCAGATTACAAATATATGGGGATTCAATATATATCCCAAATAGTTCATCACCTCAACAAGTGCGCCTCTCCTCAAGGATCAAGAATATGCCAAGAAATAGAAGAATGGTTGTAGAAGCAAGCTGGAAGAGATGTGACCATGAGTTTCCCTGTAGCTTCAACCTGTAACAAAATACTCCATTAAATCTACAAATGAAAGGTTTGAATGGCCTTTCCAATTACCAACTATGATGGGAGTCTTTCACCCTCGAAATTGGTGCTAAGGCAAGTAGAGTAGCACTCCACTAGCTCTCCTCTCCAAATGCAAAATGCAAATTCTAAAATGATCAAAAGCTACCATCCTTATTTGTTATTGTATTTTATAAACTTTTAAGGTCCTCCATGGGTCGAATTCCTCCCAAGATCTTCATGCCAACTCAAGTTGGGAAGAGATTCCCAAGTATGCCACTTGTCCTTCCAATTCTAGCCATTTCCTTCTCCAAATTCGAATTGGTGTCTGTTTGGCTGCCCTAACTCACTTGAGCACCCTCTTGGAGGCTATTTTTAGCCTTGACATTTCATATATGTCATATGTCAGCCTTCAGGTTTGATTTGTGTCATAGCATCTTCATCATTGTTGTCATAGATCTGGGGAATCTAGTCCAAGTGTCTCACTAGCTCCAAAATGCCTCTTCCTCTTCCACTCCAATTCGACCTCAATTGAGTCATGCCAAGTATATTGACTTTCCAACTCATCCCAATAACATTGGGATTCTTATGGATTCGAAATGACAAGAGGAGGATGCCATGTGGAATATAAAATCTAGCTTGTGTGGGTCCCACATCCTCCATGTGTCTTCATGATCAATTGCCACTTTGATTTTCCCTTGTATTTATTTATTTAGCTCCTTTATTAAATATTTATGCCATTCTAATGTCCAAACATAATTTATTATCCCTCTTATTTCAAATCCCAAAGTTTCCACCCTCGAACCTAGGGAACTCGTAATTTTCCTCCATGGCAGTTCATTTGGATGGCTATTTTACAACTTTGAATTGGGAATTTCTCTTAATGTGACCCACCTTGTCCATTTGGATCTAATTTCACATTATTACTAACTTGGACTTCATTCTTGGCATTTATTTGACCCTTAGCATCCATTTGAAAAACTATCATGAGTATGGCCAAGGGGCTTCGACCATTGTGACCCAATGCAAAAGTTTGGGACATGACAAATCCTCCCTTCCCAATATTGCTTGTCCTCAAGCAATTTAAACACATGTATGTGAAAGAACTTGCTTTCTTTCCAAAATTTTGCTTCCCAAAACTTCTCTTTTGGAACCTTGAGTAGAGCCACCCATGCTTTGCAATTGTGTGTTCCCAAAAGCAAGGAGATGTGGATTTTCTTTTTCATTTTGATATCCCCTGTAAAATCACCACTAAACAAGAAAATGTTAATTAAAGCCATCAAAATGATGTTTTCACAATTACTCTTTACCTCTTTCATATTTTGGAAACCCCTTATGATACCATTGTAATTCTTGAAGTTGCCACTGAGTTTCCCAACTTCAGTCTTCGAGATCCCATGAATATTTTGGAGAGGAACCACCATGCTTGATGCTGCACTACTATGATTAAAATTACCTTATTAAGTGGGGAATCCATATCCCATACTTCTTTTTCCCCCCAAAATTGAAATTAATGGGACTAAAAATTATCCCAGGGCCCCATTGCTTGTATTGCACTCCAACAATTAAGAGTGCTCCAACCCATACCATTAGGAAAGAGAATTCCTAGATCCCATTTTCTTGTATGCATTCTTCCAAACATGATGAGTACAAAATATATATCATCAAACTACATAAGAACATAATAAAAATGTACATCAAGGAGGTGCCTCATCAAAGAATCATGAAAGTGCTTATACCTCCAAGTAAGTAGACCACCATTTTCCAAGTGCATACAAGCTTCAAGTGACCAATAAAATTTGATCCAATGACATAGGTGAGGATCCCATGTCCTATAATGTTTCTCCAAAAGGATGTAAGATGCATCAAAATAATCAGCCATGTGTTCTTTCATCCAATAAGTGCATGAAGACCCTCCACTAAAATCTGAACCAAGTAGGAAACACAGAAAACAATGAGCCTTCAAGGGGCTCACATAAGTAGAATTTGTGCATCCATGAAAATGTGCATCATTAAGAAATAACAAAGGATGATGCTGCCAATAATAATTTGCTCCAATCATATATCTCTTCACCCAAGTAGTGGATGAATTTCCTCCAATATCAATTGAACTAAGAAAGGAGTAAGGAAAATCATGAGTCTTCAAGTCACCCAAGTGAACATCATAAGTGCATCCATGTGGATGTGTCTCATCATAAGGTAACAAGGGATGCTGCTGCCAATGTAAATAAGACATGGCTCTAATAATGTCATCATATAGAGGAGAGATAGGAGTTTCATGCTATCACCTACCCAAATTCTGAAGACTATTTATTTTATTTGCAATATACATTATGTTACATTTTAATTACAAAGTTTTGTAATTATGACCAAATCCTGTCAAGGATGATTTTAATGACTTATTATTGTTATTTAATAAATTAAATAGGAGACAAACACCCAAGGGAACTGTTAAATGAGTGTTCACTGACCCACTAGGAGGAATGAAAGCTGTTAGAAGGCATGGGACAGATGGCAGCATTTGCACTCCACCACTAGCTGTTGGTTATGGGACAACTACCCCTAAATTTGTGGCATTATCCCCCAAGTGGGTGGAAGAGAAATGATGGCTCATTAATGACCAGGTTAACCACTAAAAGGCCTAGGCAGCCTAGTTAAGGCAATTCGAATTGGGCAGGCAGCCCCCCAAAATATTTTCTGCAGAAATATTTCCTCAAGTGTATCAGGTGATCACTGAGAGATTCGAATAGGGAGGCTGAGTGAGAGTGCATTGTGAGTCTGCTAGTTATTCTGAGAAGGAAACTAGAGGTGCTGGTGCAGGTCTCTTTGACTGCTGAGTCTTTATGACTTGATAATCTATATTTACTGCAAGTTGATGAACTAAGGCTTCTACAGACTCTTCTTCTTCCTAGTGGTTCAGTGAACATGCTCGGGGGTCCTAAGGCAAGTAATTTGGCTGTCTTCAGGAATAGGTTGGGTGGAAAAGGTTCCTTGGGCTGTTTGTTTCTCCTACAGTTAACCAGGTTCTATTGTTCTAACTTCTTGTTTACAGTTAAATGATTTTTTGCATGGTAGAATTATTAATCACAGTTATACAGAAGAGACTATGTTATTTTCTGACTTAAAGATGTTATGTTTTAAGTATGATTAAGTAAACTAGATGAATAATTAAATTCTTTTATGTATTTTTCCCATACTGTTATCTGTATAGTACTCTAGTACAGAAAAGTAAAATTAATAGAGATGAGTGATAGGAAGAATGCCATTTGAATGAATAGATAGACACAGTAGTATTTCTTTTAAATTTTTCCATTCCAATCATGTGTCAAAAACTCAGGAAATAGTACAGGGTATTATAAACAGATGCATATCATTCCTCTATTTCTTAATAAAAAAAAAAACATATTTTATTTCTGCACAGATCTATATTTTCCAATTCAACTCCATCTATTTTCAGATAGTAATAATATGCATTTCAATATTATAAATCCAATGTTTCAAGCATTTCATATTCTAGAAATGGAGCAGCTGCAATTATTCTCTATACAGAGTTGTTATATGTAAACACTTATTATTTTCATCACTAGTTATCACTATTCCATTTTTATCACATTTTGATTTTGTAGAGATTGCAATCTTTTAACATAAATGCTTTCATTATAGAATCAAAACCCTAAACAACATTTTATTTTCTATCAGTCATATTGAGATCACTAACCAGGCACTTAACCTCACTTAGCAGAAATCACGATTTTAGTATCGATGTCTAACAAATAGCTTACAACCCTAACAAGAACATAAACAGTGTCAAAAACATTAGATGAACAAATGAAAAAATGGTTCTCAGGTTTGATTTCTCATTACAATCAGAGTTACCAACGAAACCTACAGGGTAGGGTTTCATTCTTTGAAACAAGATCGAACCCTGTGGCATTTAGCCTTTTTAAAACATCCGACAGATCAAGTTTTACAATATCATTGTTTCGAGCTTAAATTCCAAAAACGATACGAAGTATAGGGTCTATCTACCAATATACATGCAATCTACTACTCTCGACCAAAGACAACGATCATTGTTCGAAACCAAATCAACAGTTTATACAAACAAATTCTCAAACCATTATTTAAACAAAATTATAACATTTCAGTACAAAACGAGCCATTGTCTTACAGAATCAAGTGAACCCTCAGCTCTACGATTTTGTGTTCAACAGTATAATAAAATTTGACAGAGTTTACATTGAAGACCTTTCATGGTTTCAAAATCACATACGGTAATTCCCTTAACATCCAGCAGCACAAAAACAAGTTCAAAACGACACAGCAAAACATCACTCAGCCGAATACCAACTTAAAAACTGAGGGTTTATCCTCGTTACAGTATTGTTCAAATTAAAACTTAAAACTTGGCCATTAATCCGAACAGGGTTGTATTTTCCAACTCTCGTCATACTGTAATCACCAGCTAAACCATGCCAAAGGAACCTACGAGGTTTCAAGAACCACCAAGGCTTACTAGGAGGTTGTTGCAACATCCTCATTCCGAGTTTTGCTCATAGAAATCCTCCAACGAAGTATCACTTGCCAGTTACAGTTTGAAAGGGTTAAAACAAGGAAAACGCATGAATAACTTAAACAGTACAGTATTATTGCCACTATCATTGAAAACTTACCTTAGCGTCGAAGCTGCTGGACTTAGACACCTCACACAAACAAAACAATGAAGCTTGATAGAAATTGCAGCAAATACGAATTCAAACTCAGAGAACCATTTTATAAATAGGAGAATCGAACTTCAGTTCAACTTACACTCAAACAGACTGACAGAAGAACCTCCCCAAAATTTTTTCAATGGCTGAGTCGTGGCTCTAATTCGTAATAACTATAAGCCTGTAACATATAAAATTTCTCTCACAGGTCTAAGGTTCGAAACCGAGGAAGGAGTCCTCCTAACAATAAAACTCCAAACCCTACATTGCAACAACACTGTCGGCCCTTCAACCTTACCACTAAACGTGAAATGAAGACCAGGAAAACCTTTCTTTGTTACTTACCAACGAAAGACTAGGGTTTCTTTCCAAGCCCTAGATCTTGTAAATATCAACGGTGGATTAGCTTCCAGTCAGTCACGTTGAGATTCGAGAGATCATTGCAATCAATACCACATTGATTATTGCATCTACTAAGTCGCCAAATCAGCAGTCCAAGGGCTGGTGTATAGCACAGCTCAACATTGTATGATGCATTGTTGTAAACTCAATCACGTGAAGACCATCCAACTAAGATTTCCACTTCACTTAACAGGTAGATGACGTTAATGCTGAGACCAGAAATCGATAGATTGGAGCATGTGAAGTACCGAACTTTAATACCCTGTCACGATCATAATCATTGCAAGGTCTAGTTTCGTAGTTCACCATTCATAATAGTTCCTAAGGTTTATACCAGGCATCGTGATAATAGTAATATATGCCATTGTATGGTGCGTAAATGCATAGTTACTATAGGTTGTATATATTTCTTTCCTATAGTATTTGTGTAGTCATTTAGGGTAAAGTTTATATAGTTTCATGCAATAGCCATGTATTGCCAAATCAATTGATGAAAGTGAGACTATAGGTATAGTTTAAGATTCTATTAATGCACAATATAATGTTAGTTCATAGCATAAGCACTATATTCCCTATATATTTCATATATTAGCTATGTATTGTTAATCAATTGATAAATGTGAGACTTTAGGTATAGTCTAAAGTCATGTTGGTACGCAATATAATGCTAGTTCATTTGAATTAGCATAAGCACTATATTCACAAGATTTCAAATAACATTACAAATGGACAATGGTAGCACCGCTTGATGTTAATGATAATAGTCATATTAGGATGATTTTTTATGGATGATAATTATAGCAATGTAAAAGAAAAATGACGATGTGATTATAATAACACTGAAAAGTATGTAAGCTAACACATAAATTAAATTTGGAACTAAATTATCCATACCTTCAATAACTTGTTTTGCAAGGAAGTACTTAGTATTTTTCATATTACATTGACGATGAAATGAAAGACACATGTACTCTTAACTCATGTTTGTCGTAAAATTTCTTACCTGCGTTCTGCACATGGAAACATGATTCAAATGCCTTAGCTAAACGTAGCAAAGTAAACCTCAGGGTACCTCGTAGGACCCCTTCGTTTTCATTCAAAACAAACTGTCAGCACATTACCAAGAAAATTATAATAATAAAAACTTATGTACAACATGTAGTTACATTTAAAACTTAAGCTGAACTGAAGATATATTCTTGTGTTATGATCATAAAATATCTTTCGTTAAAGAGATTAGCATCCATTTAGTCTACAATAGCAATTACAACTAGCATCTTATTTTGTTTTGAGAATTTCGACGTGTCATCAATATTAATTATCCTAGTTAAGAGATTTAACTATTTTTATATGTTCCGTATTAACGAATTCAATAATTATTGCTATTTTTTTTTTAATTTTTGGTATTTTATGGGATGTTACACATGCTCCTCATGTGGCACCATAAAAAATAAACCTTTCACCCATACTTCATTAGGATGAATGCTGCAAAATATGGAAGTGTAGGATGTAGGAGAATGAACCAACTCACCCAAATGATCAGAAAGTGCATAAGTGTCCTCATGTGAATGCTCCATAATGGTAGGATCATGCACCTCCCTCAAAAGTGAAAACCTTTCCTCATAGGTCCATTCCAAGGTAGTGGAATAATACACTTCTTCAAAAATTGTGTTACCATTTCCAAGAGGAAACTCAAGTTCCTCTTCCACCAAATCAAGTGCTTGGATCTCATCAAGCTCATCTTCAAACTCATCAAGCACATGAAAATTTCCATGTTTCTCATGATCTACCATGTCATGAGAATCCTCCATGCAATCTACCATATGACAATTTGAAACATAGGACGAAGGGCAAGTATATTGCAACCTTTCAAGAAGTTGATCATTTTGAATTTTGAGTTTATGAATATCCTCATTATTATTCAAGTATGCATCATGTAAAAATTCATTAAACTCAACCAAATTGTTCCTATCAAAAAACAATGACATGAAATTACATTTGATTTTTCACATTGCTCTTTGGATCTTCTTTTCATTCATATTCAAGGACCCTTCAAGAAAATGAGGCTCTTGCAACTGAACCTCCTCATCTTCTTCCTTCTTGCTTGGACCAACTTCATGAAGCTCAAGTGGTTATGGGGAAGTTGATATTGGTTCTTCTTTAACTGCTACAAGGTATTCATTCTCATGCTTAATGGAACTTTGGCTTGCAACAACACTTTCAAAAGTGATCTCTATGTCACCAACATAGAGGTGTGAGCACCCATAAGTAGGTACTCCTTCATAGTTCAAGCATCCATCAGTAGATGCTTTTTGTTTCATTTCCAAGGTAGAATGTGTCTCGAAATGATCTTCATTACTTTCAATATAACCTTCTTCATGCTCATGCGATGTATCTTCATCTTTTTCCAGAGTCACTTGGGAGTTACTTTCGATCCTCTTCATGTACTGCTTCCTCTACTTCACCTATTTCAGAACTAGGTGGTTCATGGGTCTCCTCTTTTTGCTCCTTCAAGCAAGCTGATGCATCTTTCCCCTTGGTTTCCTTAAGATCAATATATTTGGAATCTATTTTTGAAGAAATCCCAAGAATTCTCCTCAAGTAGGACATACATGCATTTCTTGAAGATTCAGATATTTCATTGATCCTTTCACTCACACACATATGATTTTCTCTCCAAGGTATTTTACAAGAATGGCATAAACCTTTCTTCACTAACTCCACATCTTTTGGAGTATTAATATTTGCTTTGGAATCAAGAAATTTAGGTGTAGTAGGCCTTGGTGTTCTCTGAAATTCATTTTCTCTATTATGGGGTCCTGTGTGAAGTGATATAAACTTCGGAAACCCACAGTTAATTCGATAACTCCCACAATTTCTTGAAAACCCACATGTTTGATAAATAATGAATAATAGATGATTATTACATTTACAAGTATTGACCATTTATAGGTCAACTAGGTATCATTTCAATGGAACGATGTACCCCTTGGAATTTAACTATTTAGTTTAATTAATCAATCCTATTTTGTGATTAATTAATATTTTTACTATTTAGATACACAACATTGCCTTCCCCTTAAGGAAAGCTTTGTCCTCAAAGCTGAATTTGCAGATGTTGTCTTTTATTCTAGCTCTGTGTCGGACTGATGATGTGAGACATGGAATTTTGATTACATGCATGGCTTCCTTTTGTTTCGGAATTCACATTAAGTATGTAGATGGTGAAGTTTTGTTGACACCTTTACTGCTTGCGTGGTTTTTTCTTTTAACTTCTTTTGTCTCCATTTGAAAGGACTTGATAGACTTGACAATAGAAACTATTTTTGTGATGTCATTCCCAACACATTCTATGTCGGTTTCTTTGAAGGGAATCGTTGTACTTATAATGGTCACATGAGCACCAATCTCATCTTGTATTTGATTAATCTTATAGATGTTCTCATTAATGTTTCTTATAGTGATTTGTAGGGAGACAAATGTTCTTTGTGCATCTATTATTGTGATATTCTTGTCGATGCATTGATCCTCGCTGTTGTCAGTAATATTGGTTTGATTCTCATCACCATCTTGGTCACAATCATCTTCATTTTTGTCATTGTCAATTTCATCACCACGGTATTCTATATCTTTGTCAATTATGTTGATGTTGACATAATGGTTTACTGTACCTTTTTCATCATTGAATGAGTATGCAACATCTATGTAAACCTTGGAGCTCTCAACAATGCATTTTTAGGCTCTTTATTGCAGCAGTCATCTCTTGTACTCTTTTCTGCTTGTGTTAATTCATCAGGTTGTTCCCTTGCATGTTTGCTCATGGGGTTTTCAGAGTTCTTGACTAGCTCGCATGATGATTCTCTTGGCGATCACAATTCAAGTGCCACCCAATGTGTATAATTAGAAGCATTGACAACGTCTTGCATTTGTTGTTGTTGGTCATTGAGTTCTATGGGAAAATCTGCTAGAGTTGATTCCAAAAACACCTTTGATTCAATCGCTTCTGCTTCTGCTTCTGAGAATGCAGTTTGCTCTTGTGATAATAACTCTTTCTCTTCTATAGAAGGTTGTGATTCTTCCATATCTTTCATAACTTCATGTTTTTCCTCCATGATATTTATTCTCTGGGTTTTTTCTTTTTCACTTTCTTCTTTTAAGTTTTCAACGTTTTTATTTCCTCTTTTAAATGGGTGTTCACGCACATTTCGGTCTTGGTATCTTTTATCTAAATTTTGAAAAATATTTGATATTATTTCTTCTTTAATTTTCGTCATTTCTTCAACCAAATTGTCATGTATCGAAGACATTTGTGTGTATGAATAGGTCTAGTGCCGCTTATCCAAGTAAAAGGATTTAAATATAATAATTGTTAATTATTATATTTAATAATAATATTATCAATAAATTTATAATTAATAATATTTAATATTAATAATTTTTTTATTATTAAAATTAATGATATTAATTTTTTTGTAATAATATTTACTATATAAAAAATTTAAATGTTTTTAGAATTAGGGTTTTGGATATGGAGGGAAATGGCCGATCGATGGAGCGTTTGGGGGGAGCTGGAATGGATGGGAAGGAGGGAACAATGCAAAGTGTGTAGGCTGTAGTGCAGGCCATGAGATGAAGGTGTGAAGGCAAGTTCTCACGTGGAGAGGGTGTAGAAACGACGGAGAGGTGTAGTGCGTAGGTGGAGAGGGCATAATAAAAAGGAGAGGTGTAGCAGTGGGGAGGTTTGCGGATGGGAGGGAGGATGAGGACGTGTGGTGGCAGTGGGCAATGGAGAAGGGTGGCAAGGAGGGGGGATGGGGTGAAGAAGAGTGGCGAGGAGGAGATGGGGGAGATGAGAAGGAGGGAGGGACTGAATACGCAGGAGAGGAGCTGCGCGGGATTGGCGCGGTCCTGGAGTAGGTGCCGAGGAGGATAGGGATGGCGTGGGGTGAAGAGGGATGCTTGCAGGAGAAGAGGAAGAATAAGCGGGGATCTGTGGGTAGATGGTTGATAGATATGGGTGTGGAAGTGCATGAATCAATCGTGGGGATGTGGTGTAAGGTTGAGCAGCTGGGCGAGGGAAGAGGAGGCACAATTTGTAGGAGAACTGTGTGGAGAAGGGAGATGGGAAGATGTGGAGGGTTGGAAGGATTGGAGTGGAAGTGCAGGAGGGGCGTGCAGGTTGTTATGCGTGGAGATGAGCGATGGAGATGGGTGGGAAGTGTGGAAAAAAAAAAGAATATGGAGGAGTTGAGTTGAGAGTGGCGGAAGATGCCGAGGAGAGGCACGGCTTTGATACCACATGAAGTGATATAAATTTCGGAAACCCACAGTTAATTCGATAACTCCCATAATTTCTTGAAAACCCACATGTTTGATAAATAATGAATATTAGATGATTATTACATTTACAAGTATTGACCATTTATAGGTCAATTGGGTATGTTAACAATCAAATTAACACCCCTAGTCATGTGACAGAAGAAGCACATTTTTACTATGCGCCCACAACATGAAGACAAAAACACAAGTACATTCATAGACAAGTCCTATCTGATCTAATCACTTCTCCCATAGATGGAAGGATTAGGTGAATATAGTAAGAACCTAAGGAGACCAAGTTCAGTGATTGAACCACTCATAAAAGGTCCAAAACTAAGCTACACCAATCAAAAAGTGAAGATGAATGCATTAATTGTACTTAAAGTATGCTAAGTTGTGCAAAAAAGCCTAAAAACTATGGAAAAGTGGGTTTTTGAGCAAAAATAATAAAAAAAGATGAAAAGGGACAATCCCATATTGAAAAGAGAAACTTGAGGGCTCATTTCCCAATGCTATATAAGAAAGGCATGGGAGGCATTGTAGAGGACACCAAGGAAGAGCAAAGGCATGTTGGAGAGATTCCGAAGGAGGAGAAAGAGCTCAAATTATTCAAAAGCAAGGGTGAAGGAAGGGAAGCTCATGGCAATAGAGGAGGGATTCACACCAAGATCATTGGTAAGGATGTACTTCTTCTTTGTTTTAATATGAATGGATTCAAGTTTCTACCATCTAAGAGTTTGAATTTTGCTTATCATGTATGAATTTAATTCTTAAATGACTTTAGATCTTAATGAGTTTTGATGAATGAATATAGATCTTTGGAAACTTGTGATAATATTTTCATGTTGCTGACATAGAAACTCACCATTTCTTAGTAAGATAGATTGATATGTTGCAGATCTAACTCCCTACTTGCAAACAACTTCATCTATTATCAGATTGGCGACCATATGGCTTGAAATTTCTTGATATCTCATGATTTTTCTTCATTTTTGGTGATCTCGATCCTTTAGATCTACTCACTTTGAGATTAAAGATAATTTAAAGATCCATAGATCTAGCAAGATGACCTCCAAACCGGCCTCCTCCCACCTTCCATGCAGCAAATGATTTAAAATTCCATTCTACATCTCGTTTCTTGAATTTTGAAGGGTCGTCGCACTGTCCACAAGCATGTATTGTGACGTCGCTTTGTCCCTTAGAGCAGACTGCGACGAGGCTCAAATTTTTTTTTTGGAGGCTCCAATCTACCCACCTTTGCTCCTTTCAAGGTGTATGAGTGTAGGGATTATATGAGGGACCTCCTAGGGTGAATATCCAACCTCCCTTACCCTCTTTCAGTCCCTCCTTTCCTCATGTCTTTTGGTTCAAAGATTTACATATTTTATCTCCAATTTGCAGCTCATTCAAACTAGTTTGTGAGAGACTTGTTTTAGATCTGTTTTGAAGGCTTAGAAAGTGTATTTGCAGACCTGTTTTGGAAGCTTCTTTTTCTGCTCATGATCAGTCTATCACTCCTTTGATAAGTGATGATATGCTTTGCATTGTTTGGACCTAGATCTTTACCTTTGGACTCATCTTCCAAAAACTTTAAAATCTACTCCAAATTTCAATTTCTTTGTCAAGTTGTGATGGATCTACTACATCTTTGCATTTGTTCTTTAGCTTAAGATCCTTTTTTTGATCATACTTAGTGTATTAATCCTTTTTGAGAACGTTTGAAAAGTTTTGCATTGTTTGGATCAAAGATATCTCTCCTTGGAATGACCTTCCAAAAACTTTAAAAATTGCTCCAAATTTGCTTTCTCTTTTCAAATTTTTCTTCAAGTTGTAATATATCTTGTATCTTGAGAGAATATTAACTCATAGATCCTTGTTTTGACATACATAAGACTGATCTTTAATTTCATTTGAATCTCCTTTACATCTTTGCAAAGTCTACACACCTTCCAAGCACATTAATTCAAGCTTGTAATCTTACACTAGTTGGTGGAGATCTCTTTAACTTTTGGATTTGTTTGGAGACTTGTTTTGTATGATATTTACACACTTGTTTAGAGTCTTAGTTGCAGCTTGAGATTAGCTTTATACTCCTCTTGAAAAGTTAGGAAAATTTCATACCATTTGGATCAAGATATAGTTATCATTGGAATTCAATTCCAAACACCTTTAAATTTGCTCCAAATTGTAATCAATTTTCAATCTTTTTCAATTGGTAGTAGATCTATTTTGCTTACAACCATAGGTGATGATAGATCCCTGTTTTAACATTTTTAGGGACTGATCTTAACCTACATTAATGTTTTTTTACATGGCTACAAGTCTCCCAAAGCATACTTAAGAAATTGTTCATCAAAACACTTTAAGCACATTCAATATTTCAAATCTTTAGCATATGCTGATTGGAAACATTAATCAAACTTGAACCATACACCTTTGGAAGAAACATACACATTTGAAAGTACCATACACACTTGAAAGACCCTTACTCACACATTTGCATTTGAAAAACACACTTTGAACATCACATGTTGAGATAATTTGAGACTAATTTCTTTCCAAAAAACATAAATAAACTTTAATTAGTTACATTTTGTTTTGGAGTTAGAATATTTTCATGATTTTCATTCACAATTAGAGAGAGTTGCACCTTTAGAGTTCAGTTTTCTTGATATATATTGTGTATGAGGCACCATATCCTCTTCACTCGCATCTTATGATGATCTTGTGAAAGAGAAAGTGTATCTCACTTGTAATAGTTTAGGAGTTGATTTTTTCAAAGCATCTTATATCGAGCCACCATATCCCGCTCTTCACTCGCACCTTATGGCGACCTTGTGAAAGAGAAAGTGGATCTCACTTGTAACAGAGTAGATTTAATTTTCGCATACAGTTTTTTGAGCCACTGTATCCTCTTCACTTGGGCCTTATGGTAATCTTGTGAACGAGAAAGTGGATCTCACTTATAACAGTTTATAATTTAATTCATAAGCATTCCAAAGGGCTCTGCGTATCCTCTTCGCTTGGGAATTATGGCGATTTTGTGAATGAAAAATAGGGATCCCTTGTGTAATAGAATTAGACTCATTTTTACTTGAGATATCTGTTTGGGTTACATTGGTCATTAAACATCAATTATTATCCATATTTCTGAAAAACTGTGCATGAACATAAGAAATCTACCAGAAATTTTGCATGTCTGACAGAAGCTCATGAACCTCTAACTCTTCCTTCAGTTAGCATATTCATCGAATTGAAAGATAGCATAGCGAGCATCTTGCATTGTATGGTTCATTTTGTTTTCGAGTTGAAACACCATCAGTTTCACTTCCACTCCTAAGACTAAGCAAAATTCCACTAAAAAATGGCGCTTAATCTAAAATTGACAAACTTTTGATTTTCATATCACCAACAAGTTTAGGTTAGTGCCTTGGATTAGGTTTGGAGAGTTAACACTCCTCGGCTGAAAAACCTTGAAACTAGCATTGATTAAGGAGAGTAAATCCATTAGTAGCAAAAAACGCTCGTCGGGAAAGCGCTTCTAAAACATGCGTCAAGCACGAGGTCAATTTGGATAAGTAAAGGGTGGTTCCCCCCTTTTGCTTATTTAGTGGGACATGACATTATTGAGGGGATTCTATGTTCAGTGACAAGTCCTCGGGGTGACATCACTATTTCTAGAGTTCCTGGTTATGAGAGTTGTCCTCGACTTACAACTATTCCACTCGACCGTCGATTGCGAAGTGGTAACTTTAGTGGCTATTCCTAGGATATCACATAGGCTATTGTGAGTGGGACACCCTTGCAATA
The DNA here is from genome assembly GCA_027924585.1 of Larix kaempferi. NCBI lineage: Eukaryota > Viridiplantae > Streptophyta > Pinopsida > Pinales > Pinaceae > Larix > Larix kaempferi. Next base: position 1,893,383 of record BSBM01000809.1, on the reverse strand, counting down.
CCTGAGACAAACTTTGAAAATTTTACTCCTTGGAAGGGTGATTGGCTAGGTACCAACGCTTGCACCCCTGGAGATTAAATTTTATTGTAACTGTTTCTCATATATTCGCTGCTAGCAATTGTTTGAGGCTTGAGATCCCTTAGCAACTACTAGTTTCAGAAGGCCCTCTAATCCATCTTTTCACTGAGATATGGTTCTTTGGAAGAGTAAGTTTGCTTGCTTGAAATCTCTAGGGAGTTTTTACTGTGTGGACACTTTTCAATTTTTGAGTCTAGACTGCCTTAGGATTGTTTGATTAAGAATATCATTTTAAACACATCCTTTTATCAACTTCTTAGAAGTAGCTACTCTCCGGATCTGCCAATCACAGTGGCAGCGAGGTGAGTCACCAGAAATTGAAGGCCCTGCTACATTATAGAGACATTTACAAAAACCACATCCTAATGACTTGGAAACAGAACTGATTGTAAACTTAATTAATATTACTCGAGAAGAACAACATCAAATCAACACTGAGAATTCATCGTCCCATCATGAACTGAATACAGACATAGTTGATAATATTACTCTAGTTGAAATTGAAACATTGAAACATCACACACATGCTCATGTAATTTCACATTTGATGAGTCTTTCAGAACCAGTTGCACTTACTATCCGTGAGTCACTGGGTGATATCAAATGAACCTATGGCTTCATCGGGAGCACAAGGGACTGCATCGTCGCAACATCAAACAGTTGTTGGAGGTAGCAATACTGCCAATTTGGCCTCTAAATCAATCCCAACAATTAGTATACTTGTTAGTAGGAAAGTTCAACCAACAATTCAGTGCCAGTTGGTATAGTTTCGGGTTCCAATCCTGGAAGTACATCCACTTCGTCTGGAGGAATCCCTATTGAAGGGTGTGCCTTACCAAACATTTGTTTTCCATACGGTTCGGCTAATCAAGGTCAACACACACAAGGAGTAAACCAGAATCCTCTTGGTATGCCTAACACTTGTCCAAATTCTACTCCTGGGGGCAACCCTTCATCATGGAATGGTAATATTCCTGGTGGAAGTAATGAACCATTGAACATTTATGCCAATTAGGGCTATGCTCCTCATATTAGTGGAAATTCCCCGGGGGGTTATCCTCCAACTTATCCTAGCACAATTCCTAGCGGCAATCCACCTATCAACCCCATCCCACCATGGAGTGGGGAGGTTTCAGGAAGTATCCAATATTCTTGGGGCCCACCTTCGCAATGAGGAAATCAACCTTGGAACACTTATCTAAACCAAGGAAACAATCAATGGTGTGGTCCGATTCCAACTAGTAACCAATCTAATTGGGGCCCACCCCTGCAAGGGGGCAATCCACCCTTTAATCCCAACCAACAATGGAGTGGTAATGTTCCACCAAGTAACCAATCTCAATGGAACATACCCCCACAAGGGGGAAATCCACCCTTTAATCCTATCCTGCAATGGAGTGGTAATGTTCCACCAAGTAAATAGTATCAATGGAACATACCTTCGCAAGGGGGAAATCCATACATGCAACCTAGTTCACAATGGACTGGGAAACATTCAGGAAGTAACCAATCTTTTTGGATGCCACCTCCATAAGGAGCAAGTCAACCTTGGAATGATTTTCAATACCAAGTTCAACCACCATGGTATGGTTGGGATCTAGGAAATAACCAATCTTCTTGGACCCCACCTCCACAAGGAGGCAATCCACCCAATGGTCATGTTTCAGGAACTTGCCAAACTTCTTGGGGTCAACCTCCGCAAAGGGGAAACCCACCTTGGAATTCTTATCACACCCAAGGACCACATCAGTGGAGTGGTCAGATTCTAGAAAGAAACCAATCCTTTTTGGACCTAACCCCGCAAGGGGGAAATCCAACCATTAACCCCATTCCGCAATGGAGTGGTCAGGTTCTAGAAAATAACCAATCTTTTTGGAACCAACCTATAAGACCTACGTTTGATCCAGCTAGGCTGCCACATGAACCTCATGTCAATGGTATGACGGATTCCATCAACCATCTTGAATAGATTAACCCACATCCGGGACAAGTTTCTATTTAGAATTTTCAACCCACAGCTGGCCAGGCAATGCAGGAACCTGCCAATCCTTCCAACAATTCTAACATCCTCATAGTCTCATCCATATACCTTAGAGGAAAGAAGAAGAAGTACAAGAGTAAGTGAGATGCTAACTCTGGGAACGAAGATGCACCAACTATGCTTCAATGCGGTGGGAAACAACAACCCACTATTTTGACACCGGTACCCCTGCAAGGGGGCAACCAGCCAACCCCCCTGCAAGGGGGCAATGATCCTAATGCCAATGTATTTATATGTGATCCTGAGATGAACATTCAAACAAGACTTGATTCTTATGATGTCTCTCCTAGTACATTGGATCGATGGGAATCATAGCCAAATGGTTATCTCTACATTGAGAAACTGGCCATAGACTTAGTACCACACCCCCCCAAAGGTGTTCTACGTAGAACAATGCATAATCCTAACAAGCGAGCTGCTCAGAACATTAATGTTCTTGAGGACCTAGATCAAGTACCATGTGCCATGTCAGCCTTGGAGGTATTACAATATCATTTTGCGCAAAGAAAGAAACTATTGTCTACCAATGGTGCTGTTGATCCATCCGATGAGACTTTGATCACATCAGACATAAACCATTCAATATGTAGGATCCCTTCTGAAGTTGCTTTTCATATTAAAGTAACGACTCATGGTAAGAACATCTATCTAACCATAGTAGATGAAAGGACCTCAACTTGTGTACTGTCATTTAAATGTTGGCAAGCATTTGGATCACCCCTATCTATCGTAGAAGTTCCATACCAAGCTACTCAAATAGCTTTGGCGGATTCAGATCAAAATATTCCAATGATGGAGGAATATGATTCGGTTACCTGGCCCATTTGGGCTATGATATGTCCCATCTCACATGACTTCTTGGATTACATTTGATCATCAAATGAAGATATCCCTGAAGTTGTAAACATTTGGTTGCACCCACCTAAGGACATCTTTTGTAGGGCCACTGGGAGCATACTTGATATAAATCTACCCAAGTATAGGAGCATGATCTGCATGTTCCTCGATCTTATTTGGTATATTTTGAAACTTGAATATAGGTTTAGGCCATCCCTTTGTGAAGATTCATTTGAACCTTTTGCAACCCAAACTTGCCATAGGGTCGAACCTATTGGAAATTGGTGGGTCTGCCCTTCATATTTGTATTTTGCACCATTTTGACAGCAGAGACTACTAAACATGGGACACCCTAGTCAGCACCCCATTGCCATTTTGGTGCCCATGATGAGTTATTCTCATAGGCCCGAGAGACCTATTAGTCCCATCATGACTTGGAGTTTGATACCACATATTTCTCTTTCATTCATTTTTGACCATATCCTGATGGGATCCCAATTTTTTGTCATTTTACATAAGCTTGTGTTAAAATATCCACTTGAACATTCATGCAAACTGCTTCGTTGCTTATTGCTTATGTTGCGTATTTTCCTTTGCAGTCACTTTCTGTTACAAGATGCCTATAAACCATAGCTTTTGTATATTTGACCCATACCCATGGAGGAAACACCCATAAGAGTGTACATAACTAGCTCAGCCCTTGTTTGCAATATGGATCTTTGCCTTGGCCTGAACCATGCCCTTGACATTGAGGCGCATGCCCTTGAGACATTCGTTTCCTCTCATGTATCATAGCATGCTTTATTTTTTTTTCAAGCTAATAAATGAAAAAGGTTAAAAAAAATTGGAAAACACAAAAATCCAAAAAGGGAGAGAGTTGAATCACTTCATATTATAAAATTTGAAGAAAATGGAAACAGTCAGTCCTTGTCACCCTTGAACACGACACATCATTTGTATCCGCTGTCAGTACACCATCTACATTTGCTTTAGGAAACTGTACCAGTATTTTGAACAGATCTCCACCGATGGGTTATCCTTCCCGTCACCAATGGAGATTTTGTTAATGCATCTGGCATTAGCGGATTTCATTAAGGACGGCTACTCAAAGTCGTATGTTTGCAAGTGTCCATTCTGCGTCATGTTATGTGTTCAAGGGAAGTCCAAACTGAGTCGGCCATTCCTCAAAAATTCCTGACCAATCATGTCAGCCTTCCTTGTGTCAGTATACAGTGTTGGATATTGCAGTTCTACCAAACTATATCAGACTATTGATCTTTGTTTCGTATCGGTTGATGTGGGATGCATTAATGCTCTCCTTCAGATGGATCTATTCCTATCGAAATCAAATCATCATCTAGGACATGGATCTAGAAACCCAAGAGTACCTTGGATCTTGCAGTCATTAGTGGCAGGTTTCCTCGAAAATTACAGTGGGTATACATCAATGACCCCTGATTGTTTGATTCTACAAGTGTTCGACTTCAAAACATCTATTCACACTTGTTAGTTTGTACTCAGTACCTTAGAGTCCATCATCATTATCGGTGGGTCTATTGCATCTATTAATGGTATACATCAATGACCGGTAATCAGGTGGTGTTTTATTATGCTCGACATCAGATCCCTTATTCGCATGATATAAACTCGTACTATCGTCGATTTGTATTGAAGTCCTTGGGAAAAACAGTTGTATCACTCATCAATGCACTGCCCGGGCTGCACAAGATTATACTGCCATGTGAGAAGTTCAATAAAGACTTTGTTCTCGCACTCATCAAAGTGCATGTTTACATTTCAGAAATATTTGCTTTTGACATGGATCCACTATGTATTGTTCGTGGCCATGCTTGTTTACTTCTTAGCATGGGTATTCCCACCTCAGGAAGATATTATATATTTGAGAAAATGCTATGTTTTGCAGGTGTGATCCTCAATCCCGTGCCCATCAGTTTTCCTTCCCTTATCCTTGCTTTGAACGATAAAGAGTATCAATATAAAGAGTATCAGTATACATAGTATAAAATTCAGTAATGTATTTCGGACCTCACACATTAGGGGGCATCTGTTAACAATCGAATTAACACCCCTATTCACGTGACATAAGAAGCACATTTTTACTATGCACCCACAACATGAAGAAAGAAACAAAAGTACATTCAGAGACAAGTCCTCTATGATCTAATCACTTCTCCCATAAATGGAAGGATTAGGTGAAGACAGTAGGAACCTAAGGAGAACAAGCTCAGTGATTGAACCGCTCATAAAAGGTCCAAAACTAAGCTACACCAATCAAAAAGTGTAGATGAATGCATTAAAGTGCATTAATTGTACTTAAAGTATGCTAAGTTGTGCAAAAAAGCTTGAAAACTATGGAAAAGTGGGTTTTTGAGAAAAAATACTTAAAAAAATATGAAAAGGGACTATACCACATTGAAAAGAGAAACTTGAGGGCTCATTTCCCAATGCAATATAAGAAAGGCATGTGAGGCATTGTAGAGGACACCAAGGAAGAGAAAAGGCATGCTGGAGAGATTTTGAAGGAGGAGAAAGAGCTCAAATTCTTCAAAAGCAAGGGTGAAGGAAGGGAAGCTCATGGAAATGGAGGAGGGATTCACACCAAGATCATTGGTAAAGATGTACTTCTTCCTTGTTTTAATATGAATGGATTCAAGTTTCTACCATCTAAGAGTTTGAATTTTGCTTATCATGTATGAATTTAATTCTTAAATGACTTTAGATCTTAATGAGTTTTGATGAATGAATATAGATATTTGGAAACTTGTGATAATCTTTTCATGTTGCTGACATAGAAACTCACCATTTATTAGTAAGATAGATTGATATGTTGCAGATCTAACTCCCTACTTGCAATCTACTTCATCTATTATCAGGGTATCATTTCAATGGAACGATGTACCCCTTCAAATTTAACTAGTTACTTTAATTAATTAATCCTATTTGTGATTAATTAATATTTTTACTATTTAGATACACAACATTGTGCTTGATAAAATATGCTCACCCATTGGCTTCTTTTCCTCATAATGAAAACTGTTGTTGCCTCCTATCACTCCTTTGCTCCCAAGTTGGCCAGCAAAAAATTTGATTTCTTTTAGCATCTACTTGGTCATGTCTTCGAATATTGGTTTCATGAGTTTCCTAAGCTCCTCACCATCATCTGAGGTTCCATTTTTATCCCTAGTCATAGTTTCCTCAAAAAATTGCTCTTCTTTTCCTACTTTTTCCTATTCAACAAAAGCACTTTTGGTTTCAATATCTAACGGTGGTCCCTAATTTCTTGTCCTCATGAATATCAGACTACATCAGGTTCCAAGATCATCCTCTGATACCACTGCAATGTCCCTTTTTAGAAATTTAATAAAATGGTGAAATTTTCAACTTTTTCCATTAGTTCGACCTTTGACTAGTATTGGTCTCTTGGTCTCCAAATGACTCCAAATGCTCCCAAATTGTTACAAAAGGTGTATTTATGATATTAGGACATAATTATGAGGTTCATGGATGCTTTAGAGTCTTCAATAGGCTTCTGAAACTCTCCTTTAAGTTCTGTCCAAAGTAGGGATTTTGACTAGCAATTTCTCTTTGACTAGTATTGGTCTCTTAGTCTCCAAATGACTCCAAATGCTTGTATAATGGGTCTAAAGGTATTAGGAAATATAAAACAGGATAATGTATGATTAAAAACCCTTAAAACACTTCTGAAACATTCATTTACAATCTGTACAAAGTAGGGAAAATTACTAGTAATTTCGAGCTTCAAATCCCCCAAGGGTAGTGGACAATGTTGGCTTCCGAAATGCTGTTAAACCATTCCAAATTTATGAACAGAGGTATGGTACTGATAATTTTCTTTAATGAGCTCCCAAATGTATCCTTAATTAGTTCTTATGGCCTTATGCAACTCCTGTAAATCATATGTTTATATGCAAGATTTTACATAGGGGGAAAAGCTAGTTATTTTCACCATGACTTATGAAATTCGAATTTTAGGTGCCAAGGGATTATTCTTTGTTAATGGAACTTATTAAAAAATTTAATAACACTCCATACATCAAAAAAATCACAGAGAATAACTGATATAACTCGAAATAGTGTCTCTTCAAACTCCAACAACAAGATCTAGGGGAAATGGCATCATTTATGCAGTGTTTGGTATTTTTACATAACTCCACTTAGTATTTCGACCTGAGAGTCTCATGAGCAGTAAAAATAGAGTAGATATATCATATTTCAAATATATGTGTCTTTAAGAGATATCCCAAAGAGTTCATCACCTCAACAAGTGCGCCTCTCCTCAAGGAGCAAGAATATGCCAAGAAATAGAAGAATGGTTGTAGAAGCAAGCTGAAAGAGATGTGACCATGAGCTTCCCAGTAGATTCAACTTGTAACAAAAGAATCCATTAAAGCTACAAATTAAAGGTCTGAATTGACTTTCCAATTACCAACTAGGATGAGAATCTTTCACCCTCGAAATTGGTGCTAAGGCAAGTAGAGTAGCACTCCACTAGCTCTCCTCTCCAAATGCAAAATGCAAATTCTAAAATGATCAAAAGCTACCATCCTTATTTGTTTTTGTCGTTATAAAATTCTAAGGTCCTCCATGGGTCGAATTCCTCCCAAGATATTCATGCCAACTCAAGTTGGGAAGAGATTCCCAAGTATGCCACTTGTCCTTCCAATTCTAGCCCTCTCCTTCTCCAAATTCGAATTGGTGTCTCTTTGGCTTCCCTAACTCACTTGAGCGCCCTATTGGAGGCTATTTTTAGCCTTGACATGTCATATATGTCAGATGTCATCCTTTAGGTCTGATTTGTGTCATAGGTGTCATAACATCTTCGTCATTGTTGTCATAGAGCTAGGGAATCTAGTCCAACTGTCTCACTAGCTCCAAAATGCCTCTTCCTCTTCAATGGGAGTTACTATTCCACTCCAATTCGACCTTAATTGAGTCATGCCAAGTGTATTGACCTTCCAACTCATCCCAAGAACATTGGGATTCTTATGGATTCAAAATGACAAGAGGAGGATGCCATGTGGCATATAAAATCTAGCTTGTGTGGGTCCCACATCCTCCATGTGTCTTCATGATCAATTGCCACTTTGATTTTCCCTTGTATTTATTTATTTAGCTCCTTTATTAAATATTTATGCCATTCTAATGTCCAAACATAATTTATTAGCCCCCTTATTTCAAATCCCAAAGTTTCCACCCTCGAACCTAGGGAACTAGTCATTTTCCTCCATGGCAGTTCATTTGGATGGGTATATTACAACTTTGAATTGGGAATTTCTCTTAATGTGACCCACCTTGTCCATTTGGATCTAATTTCACATTATTACTAACTTGGACTTCATTCTTGGAATTTATTTGACCCTTAGCATCCATTTGACAAACTATCATGAGTATGGGCAAGGGGCATAGGCCATTGTGACCCAATGCAAAATTTTGGGACATGACATTGATACTTGAAGGAAATTTCTCACCTTAAGCTAATTTCTATTCATAGCATAACAATTGTATGCTTGGAAAATAACAAGTAGGAATGTTATAAATGAGTATATGCATTGAATTGTTTCTTGGTGAGAAAATCATAGCTAATGATTCCTTGTGTGCTTGTTAAGAGGCCAGGAAATTGGATCAGCTATGATGTGGAAGAAGAATTCCCTATTATGACGGGGAATTGGAAGGGATAATCCCTCCACTACTCTCTTGCTATTGTATTTATAATTCTCAAGTTGTCATGCATATAAATTATGGCATAGGAATGTTGAAAATGCAAGATATTAGATAGATGAAATGAATATGCACTATATGGCATATTAATAAACATTGCACAATGCATGTGAGGATGTTTGTGCACGTATATGATGTTGAATATGGATAAAGGTAGTGAAGTTACACATGTAGTAGCCATTAATGGTATTGCCTATGGTTGATGACAATTAATGTTATTGATAATGGTTGTAGGAATCAGACCATAGAAGCATGACTGAAAATGCAAAGAAGTCACAACATGTGACCAACAAACCTTGGGAGGGAAGGATGGAGTAATGATTCATGATCAAAAGGTGGGAAAAATGACTGTGTAGCCTTGGTAAGAGGCCAAGTGATCAGGTAACATCAAGCGATGTTAATGAAAACCATGTAGGTAATGGATATTGTTCTTAATTGCATGAATGTTGAAAGAGGATTTGGTAAGATCCCTTCAACTATGTTTAAACTATGTTGACTTGGTTTGCATGTGGTACTGAGTTCCTGAATGTGAATGTCATCCTACCAAGTATGGTGAGGAGTGGATAAGTAAAGGTAAGGAGCCTTACAACCTATAGTTGCTTAGAAACCTCAATGCATTCATATGAAATTATATCATGCCATTTGTGTATGTTGGTTATGAGTTTAATAACCAAAGCAAGTAGGGACTTATGGCCCTGTTATGATAAGATGAATGACATGACAATATAGTATTCATGAATCAATGAAAGGTGGCATTGAGTGGATATGCATTAAAAGATTTTACAAATCTCGTGGTTGCATTGAGTGAATGCACATGGAAATATTATGTGAGTGATGTAAATGTGCATGCATAGGTGTAGGTGCACATGTTGAGATGCATTGTGTGAATGCATGGTTGTGTTATGTATGTTTCATTGCAATTAGATAATAGATGAAATGATGAATTGTTGGCAATTATGAGCTCATTTCATGAGCTGCTGAGAATGCAAGAGAATGATTGCATGAAGAAGGGAGTCATGTTTGATGGTGTACCAGAGTGCTTTGTTGAAGGGACATAGTTGCATAAAAGGAATATGGTTGCGAAGTAATGAATATTGGAGTTTTATTTAAATTGCAGGGATAATGTGACCGTGTCTTACAATTTTACTATGATAATGATGCATATATAGATAGATAGATAGAGAGAGAGAGAGAGCGAGAGAGAGAGAGAGAGAGAGAGAGAGAGAGAGAGAGAGAGAGAGAGAGAGAATTTCATTACATTCGGAATGTTAACAGCTGAAAGTGTTAATTATTGAGTGTATAATTCTGAAAACACTTCAGTGATTGTTGCAGCAATGAAAATGTTATATGCATGAAAACTCACCAAGTTCTTGGACTGGCTTAAATTTTCAGATTTCAGGTAGATTGTCTTGGGCATGGCCATGTGGATAATTCCATAGTAAAGACCGGTACCTACCATGTGCAAAGGTCAATTATTGTGAGAAGGATCTCATGGTTCACAAATATGATTTCTACATGAAACAGATCTGAAAATTTTCTAATTTAAGTTTATGAGAATAATCTCATGGTTGCAAATCTAATTTTTGTAGGAAAACAGATTTGTAAATTTCAGATTTGAAATTGTGCTAATAATTGCTAATGACTATTTGGATTATATAAAATTGTGTCAGGAGGGCATGTTGTAGGTGGATGTTCATGTATTGCAGCAAGTGTAAAACCATAATGGACAGAGTGATGCCACTTATGAGAGTTGTTAGAGGGGACCCCCCGGGTTCCTTAAATGTCATTAGTTATTATGTAATAGTGTAGTTAAGGAAGCCGTTGGAGCGGGTGCAGCTGCTCCAACCACACATATGATGTATAAATAACATTGTTCAAGATGAATACAAACAGTTGGATGCATTCGACTCATATCCCGTGTATTGATTATATCTTTGTGTATGATTATACTCTCTGCTTGAATACAACATCTGGCGCCGTTGCCGTTCTCTTTTGGCTGGGTGACAGCAGCAGCAAAGGAGGAGCGGTTCGAACCTGCAAAAGATCGTGAGAAGAAAGAATCCCTGCAAGAATCAAAGAAAAAAGATGGTTAGCATGCTCAATCTTTGATGGCTCAAAGATGGAAGATAGCTGTGTGCTGTGGAAAGAAACCTGCAAGAAACTATTAAAAGACTGCCCATGTACTACTACGCACTATTGTTCTGAGTGCTCATACCATCGTCATCACCATTAATGCTCATTGCTCCTTATTCTGGAAGGGTCACCAATCTCTGATCAAAGCTCGTTGAAAGAAGCCTGCAAGGAATATTTTGTTCACCATGAAGAACTCAAGATGAATGATGCGTTAGTTCGCCTGAATTATTACCAACTATCTTTTCATGCCGCCGACTTAGAGTCATAATATGGGTGCTAGCCTTAGTCGATAGAAGTATTGATTTGTTTTGGACGAGAACACCGGATGCCAGTTGACTAACCAGAGTTATGTCTATCAAGTAAGTTAATCAGCCACCTGTCGATCACTTTTCTTTTTCCAAAGTATTATGATGGACGCGTTGAAGTTATATTGGACTGTCAACTACATATTAGCCGTCGGTTAGAACACAGTCGACTAGGCAGCGGTTGGGTACCTGCATGGACAAGAAATTTTGTGCTCATGGAGAGTTTAAATAAATAATGTGATTCTAGTTATAAATGCCTACGAAAATCGACCCAGTAAGAGTCTCCTTTATAGACAACCAATGGATCATCTGCATAGCTTACGTTGGCATCTTAGTGTATCTACAGTGGTTGGAAATTGTTGCATATAGCTAAGTTGTGCTATTAATACACACCCTGCTAATGGAGACCACCGATTGAAGGAATCCGCCCTATTTTTACTGACTATTATAAATGACAAAAGTTGCTCATGGATGCATTCACCATCAAAGTTTGATCAATGAGATTCTTGTTTTATATGCAGTTGTAGACGAAATAAGAAAGCCTGCCATTGGAATGAAGGAAGCTATCGACTAAGGGCCGCCAAATCTATAGCAAGTAGTCTGCTGAATTGTTTATTTCAAATTGCTGAAAGGAAGCTAAGATATATCTACGTAAAGAAAGATGGTAGCTAGAAGTTGTCGACGTGTCAAGATGATTATCCACCGTTTTTTTTTTTAAAGTTCGAATAGTAGTGGAGGATGGTGAATCGACGGGCAGCGACCATAGCAGACCACTCGTAACCCTGTCGACCATTGTCTGTCACTGTTGTACGTAACCCTCTTGGTTGAGATGACGTACTTCTAAAAAGTGGTCGACCATTATGTAAATTTGGTTGGTGCCAAGTATTTAAAATTTTAGTCGATATTTTCTTTCTTGGTCGGAGTAAAATCATTTGTAATTTTTAGAAATTGTCGAACTTTTAGTTTGAGTCATATGGTCGGAATTTCCTTTTGGTCGAAGTTCGACATATACAAATTGTAATGTTTTTTTGGTCGACCGCTTGCCTTGTGGTCGGGTCATTTTGGTCGATGTTCAAAGTGTCAGGTCATTGAAAATTAGTCGAATAAAGGGTCGTTCAAATCTTATTTGAACCATGTATATTCATAAAAGTGGTAAATCGAGTCGGTTTCTTGCCGACTAGTGTAACTCATGTCGAGTCAAGTAAGTTATGTCGAGTCGAGTCAGTCAGCAGTCGACCAATATCTGTCGGTATCGACCAGAAGCAATAGTGACACATTCGAAAACTTGCAGGAAGCCTCACGACAGCTGAATCTACGAAAACGATGTATTCAAGCAGAAGACATCTATACCTCACAGAGAAAGCGCTTCATGTTAATAATGAAAAAATAACAGTTAAATTGATCAACCCCTCCGGTTCTAACACACATCAAAATATATTCAATGTCATTTTAGAAGTTTTTCAGGCAGATGGTGAGTTGGTGCAATGGCAGAGTGACGAAGCCCAGAAGCTCCTGGACCATGGAAGAGAATCCCGCAGGAAGGGGTGAGAAGGTTTGGTTGGCCACTACCAGACTGCTGACAGAGACTACAGGAATCACAACTCATGGCTGTTAATGTTTTCTTCGGGACGAAGAAATATTTTGAGGTGGGGGAGATGTTAGAGGGTGTTCGGGTACACAGGGTACTACCAAAGGACCGAACACCAAGAGAAACCACTTCACACAAACAGATCACAGATCAACACACCGATGTTTTGACGTGGTTTAAACCCTCTTGAGGGAAACACTCCACGGCCCCGACCAAATAGCTTCTACGGGACAATTTATTATGCAAAGAAAGAAAGTTACAAATGAGCTTCTCATTATCGATCAACTAAACAATGACCCTCCATGCTCTTTAAATAGAGATCATGGACCAATCGGGTGTTAATCCACGGATCAAGGTTAGGTTTGATCTAAGAGAAGTTGAGCCGTCGGATCACTCTATGTCGGAAACATATCGTGACCGTCGGATTAAGTATTTACAAATGCATACTAATGCATACTAAAGAAACACACTATCCCTAATGGATATATTACACAAGTTGATCTTAACTAACTCCTAAGTGTCTAAATATCCTAACATCCCCCCTTAAGAACAACTTGGGATAGGATTGAAGGATTTACAAAAGTGACACTATTAGGAGAAGGAAGGAGGCATTAGAGCCTATCCCCCCTTAATGACAAGTTCCTGAACTCCTAACATAGATCGAAGTTTAGAAAACTTCGCTTCTGTAAGAGACTTGGTGAAGATGTCTGCAACTTGATCATCTGTAGGGCAAAATAGCACTTCAAGAACCCGATCATGAACAAGATTTCTGATGAAGTGCATATGTAGCTCAATGTGTTTGCTGCGTTGATATAGAACTGGATCTTTGGCAAGCTTGATGGCACTTTGATTGTCGCACCAAAGTGGAGTAGGCTGCTGCTGCTCGAACCCAAACTCTGAAAGGATATGTCGAAGCCATAAAGCTTCCTGACTGGCATTAACTGCTGCTCGATATTCTGTCTCTACTGAAGAAAGAGCAAGAGCTTGTTGTTTCTTACAAGCCCAAGTAATAGGTCCAGATCCCAGACTGAAAACATAACCTGCAGTAGACTTTCGATCATCAGGATCGCCGACCCAATCTGAATCAGTGAAACCAACCAACAAAGGTTTCCTCCCTGTACTGTAATGAATCCCAAACTGAACTGTACCTCGAATATATCGAAGTATTCTTTTAGCTTCTTTCCAGTGACTTTCATGAGGTGTCTGCATATAACGGTAAACTCGACCAATGGAAAAGGAAAGGTCAGGACGGGAATGAGTCAAGTATAAGAGACTACCAACAAGCTGACAATACAAGGTGGCATCGACTTCAGGTGAAGTACAAGTGGCAGAAAGTTTGACTCCAGACTGGAAGGGAGAAGGGGCTGGTGTATAATCTTCCATGTGAAAGCGTCGAAGAAGGTCACAAGCATACTTAGACTGAGAAAGAAAGATTCCTTCTTTGGTTTGCAGGACTTGGAGACCAAGAAAATAATGCAAATGTCCTAAGTCTGACATTTCAAAATTTTGTTTAAGACTGGATTTCACATGGGTTATAAGTTTAGGGTCACTACCAGTAAGAATAAGGTCATCAACATATAGAACAAGTATGATGAGATGGTTTCCTACTTTCTTGGTATAGACATTGGGGTCAGAATGGCATCTAGAAAAACCAGTGTCAAGGAGAAAGTTATCCATTTTGGCATACCAAGCTGTAGGGGCTTGCTTAAGGCCGTATAAGGATTTCTTAAGGCGACAGACAAGGCTAGAGTTATTCTGAACATAGGCAGGAGGTTGTTCCATGTAAATTTCCTCTTGTAAATCACCATGTAAGAAGGCAGACTTGACATCCATTTGATGGACTTCCCAGTTGTGTAAGGCTGCAAGGGAAAGAACAAGGCGGATGGAGTTCATTTTTGCGACAGGAGCAAAGGTTTCATTCTAGTCAATCCCTTCAACTTGGGAAAAACCTTTGGCAACTAACCTTGCCTTAAGCCTTTCAACACTTCCATCTGATGCATACTTAGTTCTGTAGACCCATTTACATCTGACAAGTTTTCTTCCTTTTGGAAGAGGTACAAGATCCCAAGTATCGTTCGCCATTAAGGAACGATATTCTTCATCCATGGATGCATCCCAATCTGGATTCCCTGAAGCTTCTGCAGAAGTTTCTGGATCATGATTCTCGGAAACTTGAGTCAAAAGAGAAGAGGCTCGTTGAAACTGAGAACGTGTTCGACGTTGATCTCTAGGATCATCGGCAAGATCACCAGCTGCTTCACATGTTGAACGGACCCATCGAGGAAGCACTTGTGCTGGTGCAACTGGAGGAACATGAGCAGGCGGAGGTGGATTTTCATCCTCACTGTCATCATCAGAAACTGGAGTTGGAAACCTGTCAAGGAAGTTGGAAGAAGAAGAAGAAGGCACAAACGCCGAATCAGGCTCGCAGGCCACAGATGGCACAATCGCCGAGTTAGGCTCGCAGACCAAGAGATTTTCATCAAATTTAACATCTCTTCTAATGATTATAGCATGAGAATGTGGTTGAAGAAGTCTATAACCTTTTACATCTTCAGAATATCCAACAAATATGCACTTTTCACTTTTAGGCTGCAATGCTTTCCGTTTTTCATCCGGAATGTGAGCCCATGCTTCACTACCAAACACACGAAAGTGACTTACATCAGGTTTAATTTTACTCCATGCTTCTTCCGGTGTTATACCTTGTAATGCTTTTGTGGGGGTGCGATTAACTATGTAATTTGCACAATTTATGGCTTCAACCCAAAATTGAAGACTTAGTCCCTTAGATTGGATCATACAATTAGCCATTTCTTTTAAAGTGCGGTTCTTCCGCTCGGCTACACCATTTTGTTGTGGTGTATATGGAACAGTGTGCTGTTGTTGGATGCCTTGTTCAGTGCAGAAAGTAGTGAACTATTTGTTAACATATTCTCCTCCATTGTCAGATCTTAACTTAATAATTTGATGACCAGATTGTTTTTCAACAAGGGCCTTGTAGGCCAAGAACATGTTAAATACTTCGCTCTTAAGTTTTAGGAAATAAACCCAAGTGCATCTGGTGTAATCATCAATGAAAGTTAAGAAATATTTGAACCAGAAAAGGAAGCAGATGTAAGAGGACCACACAAGTCACTATGCACAAGCTCCAAGGGAACCGAGGCGTGCCAAGAGGCACGTTTGTCAAAACTGTCCCGATGATGTTTTTCGAGTACACAACCGGAGCAAACACCATCTCTGCAAGATACCATCGGAAGACCTGTCACCATATTTTCTTTACATAGTTGTTGCAATGAGCGATAATTTAAGTGACCAAATCGCTCATGCCAAAGTTTGCTCAAGTTATCACTATGAGCAACAAAAACTGAAGGGAAAGGTGATGACCCAAAGTTGTTAAACTTGTACAACCTGGTAATATCATCAACAATTCCGATAGCTAGGACCTGTTGAGGATCTTTAAAATCCTTGATTACAACTTGGTGAGGTGTAAAGGTCACAGTTTTACCTTCACCAGAATGAGGGATCTGATAGACTGATAACAAATTGCAGGAAATTCTTGGAACACATAGTACATCACTAAAATGACCATTATCTACTGGAACTGTTCCATCTCCTACAACACTTAGAGATCTATCATCACTAACAAATATTTGTTTGGTGTTACATTCATGCATAGTAGAAAAGATGGCTTGATCCTTAGCCATATGATAAGATGCTCCAGAATCAATGATCCATTCATTTGAAGTAGAAGAAGAAGATGCATTATAAGAATAACCAGATGCACAAAGTGCATGTCCATGAGAGGCAGATTCTGAAGGCGAATCTAGGCTGATGTGGTGCTTCTTCATTGCTGTTTCCAAGGCTGCCATCTTCTTGAAACACTTAGATTCATCATGATTATCTTTCCCGCAATAGTTGCAATGACGCTCAGTCTTCTTGCCTTTTGGCTTGGATCCTTTGTCATTTTTTAAAGAAGGAGTTGACTGAGAGGGTTTTGGACCCTTGTTTTTATTATTGCGAAAATTTTGTTTCTTGGGAGGCTTGGACTTTTCTTTCTATTGGGACAATAAGGTTTTCCCAGATGTATCTGCATTGTTGATTATTCCAAAATGAATGAGTTTATCTTGTTCCCTAATCAAGGAATCACAAAAGGATTCAAGACTAGGCTCTTGATAGCTAGCTACATTCAAGGATGCTTTCATGGAGTAAAATGTAGATACAAAAACAGAATATGCAGGTCCAAGTTTGGAAAGAATATGATAAATGCATTGTTTGTTTTCCCCCTCAATCTTACATTCTGCACATAAGAGCTTGAGAGTTTTGTACTTAGATAAATAATCTTGAATGCATGAAAAGTCACTTAGATTTAAAGAAATCAACTCATTTTCGAGTTGGTGACCTCGAATTTCATTGTGTTTACCAAACACAGATTCCAACTTGTCCCAAGCAGTATTAGGTTCATCAATTCCAGATATGTGGAATCGCAAATCAGTAGAGATTGACATCCCAATCAATCCACGAGATTCATCACATCTATTTTTCCATTTTATTTTCTTATCATCATCAGTGGGTTCTTTTTCTTTCCCTGTGGTAATTCTGAAAAGTCCCCTACTTCGTAGAACATCCTCCATACGAGATTTCCATGAGAAATAGTTGGAACTGTTAAGTAGAATATCACAATGGGCGGCCATATTTGTAAATTAATGGCTGTAAAAGCAGAAACCAATAGTCTGAATGTGAAGAGCTCGAAAAAATAGGCGGTTTAAAAAAAACGGCACTGAAAACTGACTCTGTATGATAAAGTTATGCTTGAACAAAGAAACTGTTGAAGATGTCCCCAATAGTGACGTGGCAGCTAGAGAATGTCCAGCAAAAAAAGAACCCCCCTCTTCCCAAGATGAACCTTTTGACAATCACTTTACAAGAAAGTTGCTTTAAGTGAACCACTTTTGTAAAATAAGTGATTTCACTTTTACAATGATATTACTTTTAAATAGTGCAACAATAAAAAAAACTTAAGTGACTCACTTGTATTTTTATTTTTTATTATTTAAGTGAGATGCACTTTTACAATAAAGTAACTTGAAAATAGAAATTGCATGCACTTTTCCTTTTAAATAACTTCCTAAGACTTGAACTCAAGACCTATTAAGGAATAAAGCAACTTTGAACCAAGTGAGCTAGATTAAAAGGTATGTAAAATATGGGAATGAGGAAGGAGTTTTTATTTTTTATTTTTTAACTCTTCTTGCTCGGTTTGCGTGCTTGCCCTTTTTCCTGTAAAACAGACCACAAAACGAAACAAAAAACTTTTCCACACTTGTGGAGTTAGATCTTGTTAGCTTGCCCGAAAAGTCTACGTTTTCTCTCTGTTTCTGATTTGCCGAGATCACGCAAGGTGCACGACAAAGAGCATACGCAGCCGAGAAAAACCCTTTCCCTTTCTGTTTCTGATTTGCCGAGATCGCTCAAGGTGCACGGCAAAGAGAATATGCAGACGGGAAAGCAACAATCTGAATCCAACAAAAAATCTAACAGAAAAAAAAATGAAATATGAGATTTTTTTCTTATTAAAAAACGAAATAAGAAAAATGCGTCACTGTAACATTATACCTTCAGATCTGATGAAATACGCGTTTCTGGAGCAACCGGGAACCGTTTTCGATCAAACGAAAACTATTTCCCAATGGAAACGATGCTCCGGACGCAATGGAACACCTCCCATAGCCCAGAAATGCACAAAAATACTAGAACTAGAAACCCTTTCGAGTTTCGGCAACAACAGTTGAAGATCTAGATCATAACCGGAAGCGACACTTCATAAAAGCTCTGATACCATGTTCGCGTACACAGGGTACTACCAAAGGACCAAACACCAAGAGCAACCACTTCACACAAACAGATCACAGATCAACACACCGATGTTTTGACGTGGTTTAAACCCTCTTGAGGGAAACACTCCACGGCCCCGGCCAAATAGCTTCTACTGGACAATTTATTATGCAAAGAAAGAAAGTTACAAATGAGCTTCTCATAATCGATCAACTAAACAATGACCCTCCATGCTCTTTAAATAGAGATCATGGACCAATCGGGTGTTAAGCCACGGATCAAGGTTAGGTTTGATCTAAGAGAAGTTGAGCCGTCGGATCACTCTATGTCGGGAACATATCGTGACCGTCGGATTAAGTATTTACAAATGCATACTAAAGAAACACATTATCCCTAACGGATATATTACACAAGTTGATCTTAACTAACTCCTAAGTGTCTAAATATCCTAACAGAGGGGACCCCTCGGGTTCCTTAAATGTCATTAGTTATTATGTAATAGTGTAGTTAAGGAAGCCATTGGAGCGGGTGCAACCGCTCCAACCACACATATGATGTATAAATAACATTGTTCAAGATGAATACAAACAGTTGGATGCATTCGACTCATATCCCATGTCTTGATTATATCTCTGTGTATGATTATACTCTCTGCTTGAATACAACAAGAGCCAAACAATACGAGGATAGCCTCATGGCTAAGAAAATCAATTTCTGTAGTAGACAGAATTGCAAATTATTAATTCCATTGACTGATTGGGGAAATCAAATTTTAATTTGATTGTTAAAGTGTTGCTAATTGTTTGGTTGTTTCAGGAGTGTGACAGGAAGACACTTTGCAGAAAGACCTTGAGTGATGGCTTGCAGAAGCCAAATTCCATGGGAAGAATCCCATGCTTTAGAAATGGGTTTCGGGTGAAACGCCATTGTAAATTTTGATAATATCTCAGTTGCATTACATGTTGGAAAACCATGTGAGTGAGATGGTAAAATCATTCCAAGAAGGCATATGTGGGTTATGGAACATGAAAAGATTGGGGTGGAAAACAGAATGACTACTGAATCAGAGAAGGGAGCCCCCATTATTCGCAAATGAAGAGAGAATACATCTGAAAAGGGATGAGTATTTTGTAACCCTAGCTAAGAATATGCATGTCTGGTTACTAGAGTTAATATGTAGAACATGTTTATTGTTTTCATTATCATTTCAGATTGCTTGAAGTGTGATTAGGGCCTACATGGCTCACATCAGAGAGGGGTGCACACCTTTCTAGTGATGGGTTATGATAGGGTTGTCAATATTGACTACACCCTAAGGGAATGGACGCATTCCTGGTGTTTCAATACTTGATAGTGAATGTTATGAAATATGCTTACAATTTTAGAACAATACCACTGATGAGCTGCTTATCCTTCTTATGTTTTCAGCTTGCACAGATGCGATTTGGTGCTGCACATTAAGAGGCAAAGTGAAGAAAGGGTCCTCAGGAGGACTGTATGGGCAGTGGTAACCTTTCTAAGATCACACTAAAGAACACTAGAAGGGATGGATAGGACCGAGGAGCTGTGTGGTATAAAATAGATATCATCCTTGTGTAGTGTGAGTGGGTATTGTGGGGCCATGCTAGCCTACAGTTAAGAAAGTCACCTATAGAGTTCCTAGAGGGAACCACTGATTTGCATAGGAAGATGAGTGCCATCCTTGCGTGGATGAAGAGTTGATGTGTGTGTGAAGGGATGTGGTGTGTAAAGGTGTGGTGATATTGATGAAGGCATACAATCTCTATTGGGTCAGCCGTAAGGTTTGGTACCGAGACTGACTGGAAACCCTGAGATGCCTATGGCTCCGTAGTAGAGCCTTGACCTAGAAATGGTCGTGGTGCAGTTTCCTTCCATTGGCTGATGACCCAGACGGATGTGTTGGCTTGGAAATGGGGAGGGAAAACCAGGTATGGGATTGGTTTGGCACCGCCAATGCTTGGTAAATCCAGTCGATGAATTGGTTGGGCATTAACTACTTGATGTTGTGGAGCAGCATGTGTGTTGGACAAACATCCACCCCACAGGTGATCCAAGGCTTGCAAATCAAAGAACGAAACCTGTGGAGTAGCAAGGGACTGCCCAATACAGATAAGTATTTTTTTTATCTTGCAACTTCTTGCTTAATTAATATGAAATACATTTGTACATGATTTCTTAAACTCTTGTTTAGAGATCAACCTTATGAAAATAAACTAAACATGTGAATTGATTCAATGTTTTAGTGTAGGTATTGTTGTAAGCAATGATTATGAAGGCATCCTAAAGATGCATGTGGACATGTGACTATCCTAAAAAGCTCAGCATGGGCGGTAAATAAAGATGGTGCTAGTGGACTTGTGTAGGTCCTAGCAGCCAAGTGTTCTGTAGGCAACAATGGGAAAGGGTTCCCTGGTTGAAAAACCTTAGACAAACCTTAGACACTAAGTGTCATAGCCGAGAAAGAGAAAGTCAAGCATTCACATTGAAGTGAAAGAGGCCAAAGAGCATGGAACCACAGTGGTGGTGTGGCTCCAAATTGGAACAAGACTAAGAAGGGGAAACTCTTACTCTTCTATTTACTTTTGACTGATGCATCTTAGAAAAAAAAGATTGTTGAGTGCATGTCATGGCTGAAAATAGATTATGTTTAATTGCTTGAAATGAATTGTGAATGCTAAAATAGTTAATTCCATGTGAAAGGATGAACATAAATGAGTTTATGTGTATGTTGGGAAAGCATGAAAAGTGTGGAATTTTCATGAATAAAGCATGGACATTCAATGCCAATTGGTTAAATAATTGACTGATTTTAATGTTTATGTTATGCTTGGCCTAACAAAGAATTGCCATGATGAATTTCACAGGTAAGAAATTGAAGCAATTGGTTGCAGCTGATACAAGAAAGTGTTGCTATTAAGCAAACTGTGGTTAGCTGTGCACATTGGCCATGGCATCAGACCAGAAGCTATTTGATTTGGCTGAAAGTATTCTTCAAACAATTTTCAAGACCCAAGAAAATCTTGGAGAGATGCTCAAGCTACAGAAGCAACAGAATGAGATGAACCACAAGGTTTTGCAGGACTCTATTTGTCTGCAAAGGGAGGTAAAAATCATTTTGGGGGAAATCAGTAAGGGAAAGGAAAGTGGATCAATGAAGAAGCATTCATCCAATCATCCCATTAAGAAATGTTCCAGGTGGGAAGACTCAAAGGGAATTGAGCAAAAAAAGATAAAGCAACCACTGAAATGTTGGAAATGTGGAGGAAATCATTGCTGCCACAACTACCCAACAAAGGAACATCAGGAGGGTAGCAACCACGAAGTTTCCAGACTTGTGGATCATATGGAAGGTCAAATTTAGCAGGAGAAGCCTGTTGACGCCAAGCACTTGGTCCTAGAAGGTCGAAGTAAAAGATGAAATGTAGGACAGACCTGCCACATTTTTGTGAATTTTTGGACATGTGTAAAGTGTGCATGTATTCCTAAGTATTGGAACATCGAGGACGGTGTTATTCCAAGGGGGAGGGGATTGTGATATCCGGATTTTGACCCCATTGCATTAAAAATGTAAATGATGTAAATATGCTAGTGTGGATTCCTAGTGCAGAGCTCAAGGATAAGGCCCGACTAGTGAATGGATAGGCATGTATGATGCTATATTTTATTTGGACTGTTAGGTCATTTTTTATGCCGATTTAGAATATATGTAAATATTATGTGCATAAATAGTAAAATGGTCCAACAATGGTTGTGTAAAGAGCACCAAAGGGGCTATGATTCCACCAAAGGGGAAGAGGAAGGGGGCCTATGGGAAACCAAATTCTATGCTTCCATGTGTCAACCTTAGAACTCACCCAAAATTATGTCATGTGATGGGAATTAGCCAATTATATCTTTTTTTACCATTTTCCAATCATTAATTGCACATGTGAGGTTGGTGGGAAAAGTCACTTCTTGTAGTTATTGAAGCATGGGGGTTGTGACAGTTATGTCAGCTGTCAGCAATCCTATTTCTTCTATGGTCAGAATCCATGTCAGTTGTATTTTCACCCTTGCCTCATATCCTTAGAGTCAACACTCTTTTTATCATTATTCCATTCTCATTCTCTCATGCAAGCTGCTACTCCATGTAGAGTTATTCCATTGCTTTTGATGACCATTTTTACCAGACTGTGTATTAAACCCAGGAATTCAAATTAGAAGATAGAGAGAAGAATGGATTGTGGGATGAGATATAGAACCCTGTAGGTTCTTCCTTCACCCTGGTGGACTCTTATCTCATCTTGGGGGTGGCCTCCCAGTAGAAAGAGTATATGCTGGATGGAGTGCCTATGGTTGGGTGGAAAAGCGCTCTTACACAGCCAATTGCTTGGATATGCGTTGAATAAAGATAAGTACTCTCATGTATTTGAATCTGAACTGTTTTATTTGATGTCTGTAATGTTCATGCTTGCATTTGCTTGCTAGATGTGTGTGGACAGATTTTAAATTCCACTGTGCATTCTTATTTATGTTCAGCACACATTCTGTTTGTTGAAAAATCGTATTATGCATTTGGGGCAAATTATTAGAGCCCCAGGTTTTTTCCAACATCCCCTTCTGATGGTCGGATTGGGTGAGGGGGGACGTTACATGGATGAGATCCCTCTCGATCTCACACAAATGGACCAACAAGAAACTTTGTTGCATCATTCCATTTAGGTATAAGCCTTAACCTATTCGGAGGAAGAGTAACTAGTGGATACAAATCAAGCAAGGTGTCTCCATCTTCATAATTGAAAAATGAGGTTGGACCGTTAGGTGTACCCTAAGTAGGTGAAAATTAATCTACAACATGAGTACTACATGATCCACTAACAAGAGAATCATCCCCTATAACATGAACATTGGATGAACTACTGATGAGAATGTCTTGGAGAAGTGAAGAGACATTTGCAATAGGAAGACTAGATGAGTCATCAATGGGGTCCTCATTAGTGATAAGAGTCTACCTAGATATTGTAGAAGTACTTGAAATAATACTCATAGAAGTAAATTGAGAACCGACATCATATTGTGAAGAAGGATTCATTAAAGAACAATAGTAATCATCGAAGAGGACCTAAGTGGTGATGAAAGGGAGCATGATCTATGGAAGCATGTTGAGATCCATCTAAAGAATTTGTTGAAACAAGTAATGGGAGAGATATTGACAGACTGAGTAGGAAACTCCACAAAAATAGCCTATGTATATTTAAACAACTTGTGAGTTGTGTAATCATAAAAGTAGCATGCTTGAAAGCTTTAATTGTAGCCAACTAGAGTGTAGGAGGAGTTTAGAAATGCAGACATGCTTCACTTTTCATGAGGAGCATGGACCCATGCATTAGATCAAAAGACTTAAATGTGAAATAGGAGGTTTGCTACCATACCATATCTCATGAGCCATACCTATGACAACATGCATATGTGTTTTGTTGATGATATGGGTTGCACAAACAACCACCTCTCCAAGGAATGAAAGCTACATTTTCTAAGAGTGAAGCAAGCAATAAGCCATCTCCATAATAGCCTTATTATTCTATTCCACTGCTCCATTTTGTTGCGGAGTGTCAAGAACAGTTCTCTTCCAATAGATTCCCTAAGATAAGAGAAATCATTGGAAATAATTGTATTAGATTCACCTCTGCCATTAGTGTTGAGACTTTTGAACTTCTTGTTGCATTGATTTTCTACACAAGATTTGAATTCCTAGAACTTTCCAAACACCTTGTATACCCAAAGAAAGTGATAACAAACATTAATGAAGGTGAGAGAGTACTTATCTCACCTAATAAAAGATGTAGCCATAGGACCATAGATGTCACAATTAATTAGTGCAAGAGGCTAAGAAACTTGCCCCACTTTTTCCTTAGGATTGGAATCTTGATGATATTTCCTCATTATACCCCTTATAGACACCATTAGGTGGTCCAATTTGTGGAAGATCATCAAGGATACATATATAGTTGACTCATGTCACAAAGATCCATCGTTGATGTGACCAAGAATTTGATGTCATAGCATGTTTATGTCATCAACATTGGATAAAAGAGCAACAAACCCTTTTCTCTTTGAGGAAGGAGTCTTCCCCAAATTGTACATATGATCATTTTTGTCACAATATTTGAGGGAAACCACCTTGAAGCCATCATTCATGTCCTTTACAACCCACCACCCCAACCAAAATTCCACCTTTTCATTAGTATGCAATGCAATAAATAGAAATAATATTTTGTCTAACAACTAGAACATGAAGAGCATCTCCAAACATAGTTGTTTCTATGATGACATCATCACAGCTTGAAACTTGTAGGGTTACGTTGTCACCAATAACCACTTTCTCTTCATTGCATTATTATCTATAATCAAAGAGAAGGTGTTTATGTTCGGTCATATGTCAAGTAGCTCCATAATCAATAATCCACTTTTTCTTAGAAGAACATGACCAAGTTGTAGAGGGTACAATATTAACAAGACCAAATTGGTTGACTACAAAAACTAGACCGTGACCAAAACCGTTGAAAAAAGCGGAAACAAAACTTGCCAACCAAAAAATACATTAAAAAAAACTCAATTTTTTTTGAAAATATATATATTGTCATGTGCATCCATGTATATCCAAACCATTAGACACCAAATATGTAAAGTTTTCTCATGCATATAGCATTGTAAGGATGAATATAGAAAAATGTCATTGAATGCAATACACACTTGAACCAAAATACATTAACGTTAGGCTCTAAATGGCCTACATAGTCCAAAATAAATCATACTAGAGTCTACAATCAAATCCAATTACATAATACTCTAAATTTAGATCCTCTACATTCTCTACATGGGTATGTTCAATGTCTTGACTCTATGCCCTTGAATGTCCAACACCAATGTCTATATCCTGTGGTTGTGGAAGAAACTACAAGTCACTTAGGATAAATCCAATCACAATAAAAGAGGGTCATCGTTAAATATCAAAATTATGTTTTAGGGTAGTTGTAGGATTTTCCATTTTTTTTAAATTTTGTTTTTTGTTTTTTTGGGCGAAAGGGGTGCACTAGTACAAAAATAGTCAAACGGTTGATTTTGATTAGTTCAAACCAAAATTGGTCAATTCCCATTTGGGAGGCCAATTATGACCAGAAATCTCCCAAAATTGGTCCAACTAATCAATTTACTAGTTCTAGTTTGATTCTAAACATTGTTGTGTAGTGTCAAATGTCAACTATCAAAAAATCCAACATTCTCATCATAATGTCATCAATGCCTAATGTGTATCTTGAAAGATCTTTAATTTTTTTAAGACAAGGAAGGAAATACTTGAAGGGATTGCCCTCCTTGTGACAGTGGCCACATATGAATCTTTTCTTCTTAGAGGATATCAAGTATTCCCCTTTACCCCAATCAAACTCAAATCTAAAAGTCCTTGAGACAACATTTGGATGGGCTTAATCTCAAGGGGTAATTCACTAATATTCCTCAAAGTCACTTGATGTTGAATGTGATTGGAGAAAACTTACTCAAGTGTATGAGCTACAAGATCCTTGAACAATAAATGAATGATGTAGTATAAGAGCAAACAGTTTGAATATTAGAGAAATATTATTCAGAACAATACTATAAATTTAGGATATGCTTTACCTTTTCCTCCTATTTGAATAATATCAATAGCCATGTTCTTAAACTTTGCAATATATTCAACCATCACCCATTTTGAGATTTGAGAGTTCAATTTCAAGTTAGTTGACATGAGCAGTATCCACCATTCCAAAGAGATTTTTGAAGTATCCCAATTTATGTTTCACTTTTGTTATCCTTGGTATGAAGAATGAGATCAAGCTCAACATATTGAGTGATCAATCCAAGAACTTTGTCCTTCTTCAAACACGTGAGTTCAAAATTGACATCATATTTAGCATGAAGTGGCTTCACCAACTACATCCATAGATCTTTTCTTCAAAGTAGGGAAATAATTTGATCCTGATCCACCCAAGAATGATAGTTGATCCCATTCATACACGGAAACAACCACTTTGAATCCATATGTTCAACAAAAACATGATGAATGCTCATTATGTAATGAAGACTATAAATTTGCCTTTATATATCCAAATGGTACAAAACCCTAGGTAACCCTAGGAAGGGAGGCGATGGCCTTAAAGTAGGGTGAAAAGTGTCAAAGAACACCCTAGAAGGAAGACACAATCCTAGATTAAGGTTTATATCCTTAGGACTCTTAGAGAAACCTTAGAGGCTATGGTCAACGAAAGATTTGGTTCCTTACTATAAGAAAGGTGCCCCTAGCCAAGATTTTTTGGATCAACCAATGGAAATGAGAGTAATGCTCAGCCTCGCTTTGAAACCATGTTTTGATTTACAAGGGCCAACAATAGAATAAATGAATGGAAAATCTTGCCCAAATTCTTAAATATGTTCCTCACAAGTGTGCTAGAGAGATGTGAGGAACCTATAACAATTAATTAATGAAAATGCACGATATATGAGAAATAACAGAACACAGAATAGATTTATTGATCACGGGCCACTTCGAGGGGGAAACCTCCTTTGAGAAATCTCAATACAATTAGCTTCTCGATGCCTTCATTGGACTCAACACGTACTTATATACTAAGTCTATACGAAAATACTATGGATCAATACCATGGAACATTTAATACTACGGGACGAATTACAAAGCATATGCGTCCAATACTATGGATCAATACCATGGAACATATAATACTATGGGCTAATACAAACTAAGGAGCAATACCATGGAACATATAATACTATGGGACAACTTACAAAGCATATGCGTCCAACAACAATATATTAACAAAGTAAAGAGAAGGGTTGACACGGGTTCCTAACATCCCCTCCCCCTTAGAAAAAGATTTGTCCTAAAATCTTTAGATGTGGAAATTGATGTTGAATCTGAAGGAGTGGTTCCCATGTAGCATCCTCTGGTTGCATTCCGTGCCACTGAATGAATACCCCTGTGATAGATAGAGAGAAAAGTTGGTGAGTGAGCCTATTGAGGATGTACTCCGGCTCCAAAAGGATGGATCCTTCATTATCCAGTTCTGGTAAAATAGTTTGTCCTCTGATGTTGGTGCCAAGAACTTTCGTTAAACAAGAGACATGAAATACTGGATGAATGCAGGAAGAAGGAGGAAGTTCCAATTTATAAGCAACAGAGCCAATATTCTGAAGAACCTTATAGGGTCCATAGAACTTTGGAGCGATCTTATGATGCCCTTTGATGATCTTGGAAGGCTATATACAAAGAAAAACCATATTACTTGCTTGAAAAGTGCGCTCAGAACTGTGTTGATCGGTTTGTTGTTGCATTTTAATTCTTGCCATGTGAAGATTATCCTGCAAAATGCAAAGAATCGGATCGTGGTTTCGTAGAACCGATTCAATTTCCTGAACTGGTGAATTGCTGAGGGTGTATGGAAGAAGAACTGGCGGTGCCTGACCATAGATTGCTTCATATGGAGTCATTTTAGATGCAGTATTGTACCACCATTCAACGAGAGAGAGCCACTTCACCCATTGAGGTTGTTGTTCCGAGGTGAAGCAATGAATATAAGTTTCCAAACATTTATTGGTAATTTCAGTTAGACCATCTATCTGTGGGTGAGACCCTGAACTCATCTCCATTTTGTTGCCAGTGTGGCGAAATAGTTCTGTCCAAATCCGTGTAGGGATGGGCAAGGGTTCGAGCAATCCCGGAAGGAGTGACGTTTTACCCTTGTTGACCTGGAAAGTATCACATTCAGTCACCATATGTTGAATTGTTCTTTACACTGTTCTTGTTCATACATTTTGAGGAACCCATAGTGCCCCGCTGATAGAGAAGCATGGAGTTCATAGAAGGCATAGCCCTATTGAACTGATTGCAACCAATTTGGAGCATGCATAGAAATAGCTGAAAGAGAAACTTGGTCATCAAATGTGAGAGAAACAACATCCACCGCCAGATTGTCTTTACCCTTCTTGTAAGTGATCTCATAGGCATAACCATGAGTTTGCTAACCCATTGCAGTTGTGCTGGGGAGTAGACCCATTGTTCCAGGAAATTTTTCAGACTCTGGTGATCAGTCTTGATGCAGAAATAATTCCCTAATAGCTATGGCTGCCACTTCTGTACTACATGCAAAATAGCCATCATTTCCTTCTCAGATGTAGAGGTGGCTAAATTATTACCAGAAAGGTCTCTTGAAGGCAGCAATCCCACTGGTTCAGCAAAGAAACCTGCATATCTATCCAAAATGTGTTGTAGATCCAAAGGAGTAGTGGAGACCATTGATGGCTACATCTGAATGGAATGGAGCTGAGCGATGATACCATGTGAATTCTTCTTAAGGATATTTTCCTGGCGATGTGAACTTATGATGTGGAGAGACCCTGGTTGTAAGGCCGTAAATGTGTGTTTTTTCCCATTGACTGAAAAATACATCCAAAGTTCAGCAAAATCCCTTAAGATGGGGCCAAGTGTGCATAACCATTGAGCGCCCAAAACCACATCACATCTGCCTAAGGACAAGGAAAACATGTGAGAGCGCAGGTTATAATATTCTATAGAGATACGCACATTGCAACACTTGCCATTGCAAGGTAAGGTGGCCCCATTGGAAATCATGACTTCAAAGTTGGAGCAAGGATGGATAAAACAATCAGCCTGTTTGGCAATCTGAGGGTCAATGAAGTTATGAGTGCTACCAGAATCAATGAGTATTGTAAGAGGGAGTTTATTGAAGTAACCCTTGACCTGCATTGTTTGTGGGGTGGTGACTACGACTAAATCATGGAGAGATATATCTAGGTGGTTGTCCAGAGACGGAGGGTCAACAGGCGGCTGTTGAATGTCGACCTGATCATCTATTGTATCTGGAGATTCTTCACCAAGTTCAGAGGCAAGCGAAGAATCCACATCCAAGAGATAGAGTTGTTGCTCAACACATCTATGTCCCCGAGTGAATTTCTCATCACAATTATACAAAGCCTTTTTTCTCTACGTGCCCGCATCTCTGCTTCAGAAAAATGCTCGATAGGAGTTGGTCGAGGAGCTGGCATGATGGGAGGTCATTGGGAAACCATATTTTTGAATGGAACAAAAGTGGATTTGGAGGGCTGTTGGGATGTGATCTTGTCCTCCGCAAACTTAGCAAACCCTAGGACTTCCATCATTGTGTTGGGACATAAAATTTTAACCTCTGAGCAGATTTCATCCTTGAGACCAATGATAAAACAACTCCTGTAGAATTCATCAGACAATCCTTCTGTGTGATTGGTCAGTTTCTCAAATTATGTCTAATACTCTCTCACACTGCCAATTTGGCGGAGTTTAGTGAGTGCTCCAGTGAAGTCATCAAAAGCACTATGACCAAATCGTTGCAAAAGGAGTTGGAAAAATTCTGTCCATTTTGGCTCGTCATGAGCCTTGATGTACCAACGGTACCATTGCAGGGATTCTTGTTCCAAATGAAAGGATGCAAGTGTAACTTTGTGGACATCAAAAGTATTATGCAGACTGAAATATTGTTCTGCTCGGTATATCCATCCAGTCAGATCATTACCATTGAAGCAAAGAAAATCAAGCTTCATCCCACGAAAAATTGCTGAAAGAAGAGAACCCAGTGTCTGCAGAAGATTCTGGCTGTCGTTTATTGTTCATGGTTGAATGCTAAAGATGGAGGCTAAGAAATTTTTCATCCAGATCTTGGATTTTGGTTTTGAGGGATGCAAGTTCTTCCTCCATGATTTGTGCTCTTGCGCGGGTGACAACCATTACCAGGAATTTTTTGTTGTTGTTGTGAATGGGTAGAAAAACAAAAACTGAAGCTTCTTTAGTAAAGGGAAATTTCGATTTGGGAAAAACTTTGATGGGTAATTGGGGTTTGACTAGGTTTTGGAAACTTTCTAATGGTCAGGGAAGCATAAAATGGGGATTTTAGAAGCGGGGTGAAAGAATGGGAACATTTGTCAAAGAGGGACAAAGAAGCAGAAATAGGAAATGAACACTGTGGCAAAATTTGAAGGGGATTGGGTGAAAATCAAAGAAGTTATGGCAAACCCTAAAAATAGACAAATGTGGGATTTCTGGATTCAAGCAGTGGAATTTGGGATAGGGTCCTCAGGAAGGAAATATGCAGAATGGGATTGCATGGGTTTCAGTGAAGTTTCAAGGGAAACAAAGTTAAAACAAAGAAGATATGGAGAAATGTTTTTTTTTTTTGGAATGGATCTGCAACGGCATGGAAGTGATCAGAAATAGTTCTGGACAGATGTAATATGCTATTTATCAGCTGGAAATAGATATGGACCCCCGATATGTGCGTCTTCCTAAAGGTTCAGGGGAGTCACTCGAACACAAATGATGTCTAACGGATTGTGTATTGGGGCAGTACCCCTCACTCCACAACTCAGGTAAAAATGATAACCATTGTGCCACAAATGATATCTCTTCATTTACCTCACGGGTGGGAACTAGTCAATTAGGTAGGGGTCGTTTCCCTTTTCGATGGTAGGTCCTCTCAATGGGCCAACTACTTCGGGGTTCCTATGGTACTCCTCATAATGAGTTTTATGGATTATGCCCAAGTACTTCCCACAGTTAGGCGGATAGGGATTATTCCCCGTCATGTCCCAAATTTGGAATTGGGTCACAATGGCATAATCACATTCACCATATTCATTAGAGTTTGTAAAATTGATGTTAAGGGTCAAATAATTGCCAAGAAGGAAAATTACTAGTTTCCTAGGTTTGGGGTGGAAGCTTTGGGATTTGGAATAAGGGGGATAATAAATGATGTTTGAACATTAGAATGGCATAAATATTTAATAAAGGAGCTAAATAAATATATACAAGTGAAAATCAAAGTGGCATTTGATCATGAAGACACATGGGGGAAGTGGGACCCACATATGGCTAGATTTCCCCACTACACTTGGCATCATTCTCTCACCAATTCGAATTCAAGGTGAATGGTAACATACTTGGGGGAGTCCAAAAGGTATTATTCATGGCATTACTCATCCAAGGTCGAAATATAGAGGAAGAGTAACTCCCATGGAAGAGGAAGAGGCAATTTGGAGCTAGTGAGACACTTGGGCTAGATTCACTAGCTCTATGACAACAATGATGAAGATGCTATGACACCTATGACATAAATCAGACCTGAAGGCTGACATATGACATATATGACATGTCAGGGATAAAAATAGACTGCAAGAGGGCGCTCAAGGGTTTTAGGGCAACTAAGATGCTTCCACATGTGATTTGGTGGAAGTGGGAGACTAGGAATTGTTGTACAAGTGGCGTTCTTTGGAATCTCTTCCCAACTTGAGTTGGCATGAGTCTCTTGGAAGGAATTCGACCCATGGATGACATTAGAACTTTATAAATTTCAATAAAAAAGAATGAAACCAGCTTTTGATCATTTGTAGAATTCGCAATTGCAGTTGTGTAGAGGGAGAGCTAGTGGATGACTAGTTTCTTACCTTAGCCAATTTTGAGGGTGAAAGATTCCCATCCAAGTTGGTAATTGGAAAGGCCATTTAGACCTTTCATTTGGAGCTTTAATGGAGTCTTTATTTGCAGGTTTAAGCTACAGGGCAGCTCATGGTTTCTTCTATTGCAGCTCACTCCTTCAACCATTTCCAGTTTTGATGGCATATTCTTGATCCTTGAGGGAGGGCGTTTTTGGTGAACTATTGTACTCTTTGGGGGAGATTCTAATGCCCCATGTATTTTGTAATATGAAGTAAATAATCTGTTATTCATCTCCATAAATTTTCAGGTCGAAATTCCAAGTATAAATGTATAAATCTCAATTTTAATGAAAGAATAGTGCCATTTCCCCACTACCTTGTCGTGAATCAATGTAATGCTGATGATTTCGAATGAATGGATGATTATCTGATGAATTTGTGATTAATGGACTTCCATGGATGTATTTTACAAGTTTCATGTACTGTACTTGAGCATTTGAAGTATTTTTACTCAGTTTAATTGCATTGGGAGAAGAAATAGTGCCATTTCCCTAAGGGCCGAATTGGTGATTTTTGCAGTTGAATGGGAGAGGGTTGGAACATATATAAGAATCAATTAATGGTGCAAATGAGACCTTAATAAAATACTTAATACATTCCATACCTCTATTCATAAATTTGAGTGGGTTTGGAGGCATTTGGGAAGCCATTTTCAGTACTTACCCCAGGGGGATTTGAACCCCAAATTACTAGTAAAATTGTATACTTGGTCCAGAATATTAAGAGAGTTTGAAGAGGTATTTTGGTGGCCATATGTCATCCCTGAACATCATATTCAAGTACTAATATCATTCATACACATTCCTTGAATATTTGAAGGCATTTGGAGTTATTGTGAGACCTATAGACCAATACTAGTCAAAGGGAAATCACTATTAAAGTTACCTACATTGACCATAATTGAAAGAGGATTTGAAGAATTATTTTAAGGTCCAAAGGCATCCCCAAAACACATATTTATGTTCTAATATCATTCATATACATTCTCAGAATATTTGGGATCATTTGGGGCAAATTTGGGACCTAGAGATCAAAACTAGTCAAAGGTTGAAATAGGGAAAAAAGTGAAAATTGTCATTTTGATAAAATTCCTAAAAAGGGACATTACATTCCCGGATCTGAACCTGCAATTGATAGGAACTAATACAGATGCGAAAAAATTTTTGACAGAAATTCCACCCAACGAGCCCAAGAAAGTACTCTGATACCAGATGTGAGGAACCTCCAACAATTAATTAATGAAAATGCACGATATATCAGAAATAACAGAACACATAATAGATTTATAGATCACAAGCCACTTCGAGGGGGAAACCTCCTTTGTGCAAGCTCAATACAAATAATTTCTCGGTGTCTTCATTGGCCTCAACATGTACTTATATACTAAGTCTATGCGCCAATACTATGGATCAATAACATGGAATAGATAATACTATGGGCTAATACAAACTAAGGATCAATACCATGGAACATATAATACTACAGAATGACTTACAAAGCATATGCGTCCAAAAACAATATACTAACAAAGTAAAGAGAAGGGTTGACACGGGTTCCTAACCAGAGAGAATACAAAATCCAAGCACAAGTATGTTGGACACATAAATGCACAAGTGCACCCAAGAGAAGATGCCATTCACAAGAGAGAAAAACAAAATATAAGTGTTCTTAGGCATAAATCACTTTGTAAGATAAATCAATAATATCACAAAATGAGATAATACAAATGAGAGCTTGAAAGTCTATATTTATACACATGAATTCAACTGATGCACCCTACCAAGAGGGTTATTGAGCATACATATCGAGTTTGATTAGGTTGGCCTTAACCATGAACTTAGAATGCAATAAATGAATAAATTATGGCCTTAGCCATAATTATAAGTACATAATGATACCTAAGAATGGTTCATGGCCATATAAACAAATTACACAAGTAATTCCAACAAAATGGGGATTCTCTTGGTGAAAAATTCAAATTGTAGTGTTATTCACCATGAGTTTTGGATCATGGTGCCTTCAGTTGTGGGGATTATGCTCATCTCATTTTAGTAAATTTTCTTCTAGCATTACTATGTTTAAATATGTGGTTGGGGAAGAGGAAGGGATTAATTAGAACGATCATTGTCATCAATAAATGTGGTGGGATATGGAATACCATTTTTTAAGTCATGCATGTCAAATCTCATATAAAATTTGTGTACTTTTGTTTTATGTTGATTAGTGCTCTTGGGCACTTAATTTTTGGGTTTAGATATACAAATATGTGGTTTGGGAAGCTAGGATTTTATACTTTTTACTTAATGAAGGGACTTTCATTATTATTTCAATAAAAAAATGTACATATATCTAAAATAATCCACCCAAGGCAAGTTAAATGAAACTTACTCTCAACTAAGCAAATGAAATGGATTTGCTCTATTATGTTCATTTTTATGAAAACTTCTTGTTACTTTCAATATTATTAATGTATTCATATTAGATCCATTATTTTTTTATAACCATATTACTAGATCCAAATTATCACATGAACTATTTGCTTGGTTTAAATAGAAAACCATGCAAATATAAATAAATTGTATAAATAGGAGTTTCAACCTTTTTGTCTTATAGCTTGATTTGCATTTTTTTTAAGAATGTAGCTTGTACATGAATTTCCAGACAAGTTCAATGTGAGTTCAAGTTAAATCTATTATGTAATTCACTTTAGTAATAAAGTGAAAGTCTTATATTTAGTTGTTGAGTCTAATAAAATGTATTGTTATACATTAGTGATTTAGACTAATCTCAATCTTACATCTCACTAAGAGATTAAGGTTTCAACTCAAGTATAAAGGTAGGTAAATATAGAGGTCTTAGACATATACACTCAAAGACAATTTTTGTTAGGAGGTGATTCATTTCAACAGTTGAACAAGTTTAGAGCATTGAACAGGAATCAAGGCCGAGAAACATGAAAAAAGTAGTGGCATGTTGTACAGGCAATTTTATATAGTTGTACAATTTCCATATGAATGGGCCCATATAGTCATATGAAATAGTTCATCCAATTGCATGGACATGCCATAAAGTAATCAACATGCAATTTTCTTGTTTTTCACTATGCAATTTTTACTTAGTAAGTGTGAAGATATGTTTTTTGGGTGTACCCTACAATTGTTAGTTTGACATATTGTGGATGTTTCCTTATAAGATTTGCTTTGTTAAGGAAAATTTGATTTGAAGGATTAACAACCTATGTATTGTGTTTATTCTTCCGCTATTTACTTTCCATCTATATGTGTGATTGTTGCTATGAGAAGAATTTAATTTATGTAATTAAATAACAATCTTGTTTAGTTGGGAACATAGGACAACAATCACCTAGGTTTTGGAATTTTAACATGGTATCAGATCTTCTCTGATTGACAATATCTTAAGAGTTTATGATAGTATATCAACTATTAGAAACAACTGCCTAGAATAAGGAGAAATAGTTAGAGGTTATGAGGTAGTGCATATTAGATTTGGGAATTTGTGTGTTAGAGCTCAAAGACGACATCAACTAGCCTCAAGTTTCATGACGTATTGGAAGGTTCCATGAATTTACTATCTAGAAAATTCAGGGTATCCCTCTTATTGGAAGAGAACGATCTCCAAGATATCATCGAGGATGTATTAACTCCATCGATAGATTTGTATTTGTGAGATTCGACAATTCACTAGTACGA